>CM054120.1:76970811-78360811 GCA_028673005.1 Tanypteryx hageni
GTACTTTTAGAAGGGCTAGAGACCTGAAATTTGGCATGACAAAAGGTTATTTGATACAACCAACAGAAAAAAATTTGAAAATTGAAAGAATGATTTTTAGGGTTTTATTTTCCGAACCCATTGTTTTATTTCTATCCCAATATTAATGGTATGGAGATCATTGCAGGGCTTTATAAAACTGCATCTTTTTAACAATGAAAAATGTCAACTACTGTGACATAAAGTACAAGGCTTTTAAAGAGAAATTTATAATCTACAGTCGCCTCCCGAGATTCGACCGCTCGAGATTCGACCAACTCGAGAATTCGACCGGTCGAACTAGCCGACGTCACATTCGGACCACGCGGAGTTCAAACTTTCTCAGACTTCGTTAAAGCTGTTGTAGTAGTTTGAATTTGTGCTGATTTCGCTCGTTTTTTAGTTTTAATCATTTATTATAGGTTTAGTTTCTCTCCGGATATCGTTATTCCTGTTATAGTAGTTTGAATTTGTATTAGTTTCGCTCGTTTTTTAGTTTTAATCATTTATATAAGGTGTAGTTTCTCTCCAGACATCGTTATTCCTGTTATTGCAGTTTGAATTTGTACTGATTTTGCTCGTTTTTTAGTTGTAATCATTTATATTAGTTATTTTTTATTTATCCCTTGACATGGCATCTAAAAGGAAATTTAATAGTGATAATGCGAGTGTATCCAATAAAAGAGTGCATAAGACTCATAGTTAGGAATTAAAATTAAAAATTTTAAAGCGTGTTGATCAATAGGAAAGCCATGCTGAAATTGCACGGCCAGCAGAAGCTGCTTCAACTTCAGAGGCAAGGACTAACCCACCCAATTCCCCAGTTAATAGCAAATCCAGTTGCCCCTCTTCTTCCAACTAAAATTTCTGAACTTTGTAATTAATAAACTAAGTCCAGTAGACGCAGTTGTAAAAGATTTAAGGAAATAAAATATTGTCAATGTCATTGTTTTTTAAATCCTAAGTAATTTTCTCCTTTTTAATAACTTTTATATAATTTTGCTGTGATAACGGTATAGTTTTATGCATACATATATTCAGTACTGTAGCAAGTTGGGCCACAAACCGTCTTTGCTAGGGCTCTTTAGGGATGTGCTGCGATCTGCATGTATGCGCCATTTATTAAAAATTTTGAAACTCGAATAGTCAAAATATTACTCGTGATTTTCCTGTTAAATGTGTTGGTAAAGTACAAATACAAGTAATTCCTTCATTTAAATGACATGGGAAACGATGTGGCAGATTGGATTCAATTTGGAATATTTTACGCAAGATAGTCATACGAAAAAAGATTTTTTCTTTACAGTGCGTGTATAAATTATATAGTAAATTTTTTTTTATCAATTCATAAAAATATTGTTTTATTAACATTTGAGTAATGTTATTTTATGTTTATATAACGCGAGAGTGAACTTGGTAATTTTTCCCGAGTGTTATTGTACCGAAAATCGGCATTCGACTGTTCGAGATTCGACCGCATTTTCAGGAACGCATCCCAGTCGAATCTCGGGAGTCGCCTGTATATTGTAATTGCATTGACTTAATGCTTTTTAAAAAAGAGTTGATAGACTGCATTACAATCCCAAAGATTTCAACCAATGACATATCTATTACATATTGACACTTATTACTTATGATATAACATATAGGAGGATACTAATGTTTAGGCACTTCCAGATGACCTGGAGACTTGAAATTTGGCATGATTATAGGATTTTGGCCACAACCAAACAGAAAAATTGAAAATTGTTGGGTTGGTTTTACCCTATTTCTACATTAAAGTGTAATAATTTTTATCTCAAAAACTGTGTCGTAGGTATGAGCTTTTGTAAAATTTTTGTAGCAAATTCTATTCTCCGTATTATTCAATTTTTTAATCGATACCTTACTGATCATATAAGGGCAAGGGAATGGAATTGGCGATTTTTATATCTATTTTTACAATTATTACATTTTAACAATTTTTATCTCGAAAACTATTAGTCACAGATACATGCTGTTGCAGATATTATTGTAGCAAATTTTGTCCTCTACCAGAATAAATTTTTTAATCTACACCTAACCAATCATATACGAGGGATTTAACCTTTGTCAATATGCCATCAAGGTTATATTTGTGCTAAATGCATTGGTTGGGAAGAAAGCGTTATAGCATGGTTTCCACAAACTCCGTAGGTGCACGTGCCTATTCCCCTCTACCATCCACATCATCCCTCCACCCTCTCTGCCCTTCCTGCTCTCTCCCCTCCCTCTCTTACCTTTCTCTCTTCTCTTCTTTCAGTCTGCTCCTTTTATCCTCCACTCTCTTTGTGCTCACCAATTGGCTTCAAACGGAAGCAAGAATGCTTCACTACCTGCATGAACCAAAATGTTTGCAATGCAAGCAATTTTTACTATAAGATATACCAATAAATCACATGACGTTTCATATTTGGGATTTTTCCTTCAGTGTGCTACACTGAATATGGCTGGTGTTTCTTTAAAAAAATCTTTTACAGCATGAGATTTCTTATTATAAAATAAACAAAATGATCTGAAATGCATATATATATGAGGTACTGGTGATGTAGTGGTTAGGATGCTGGCTGCTTGAAAGGCAGCAGTCATGAATCCTGCACAAGGAGGACTTTTTCCAAGGTCGAACATCTCCGGCAAAGTGTGCTCCACAAAATAATGGTAAGCAGCACCATTGAGTCTGTGAGGAAAAACATATGGGCCTATCAAACAGTCTCCAGCAATTCCAGCCCAAACATTAATGGAAAACTGCTGTCGATGTCTGGATTGTTTTGTAATAAGTGGGTTTATGTCACTCCAAACATGCATGTATTGTAAATTTAGTATGCCATTCCTTGTTAAGCCAGCTTTATCAGTGAAGAGCAGTGGCGGTCGGTGGTTGTTTCAACTGGTAAGGCCAACATATGTTAAAAAACCTAAATTTATTATACAAAAATTATTTAATTTTTTACTTACCGAAAAAAGCACTATAGTGAGTAGATGAAAAAAGTGTCTTGCAGCTAAAATTAACAGTAAACAAAGTCTATTCAGCGATTTTACATGTTAGAAAATAAATCAATAACTTTTATGTTGAAGCTATCTATGTTATTTACAAAAGTTTTTTCACACAATAGCATGCCTAAAGTAAAGTCTTTCTTCTTTCATAGTATTCCTAAGAAAAGTCTTTATTCTTTTCATCATTGAAAACACTGTTCTGCTTCTGATGTCGACATTGGTATCGTGATCAACACTTTTAAAAGTTTTATTGTCTCTTGAAATGTTTCACACAAATCATCACCCAAAATTAGCGACAGAAATGGTACTGCTCCAGAAACTGCTCTCAATTCCTCTCGTTTATAAGAAACTTAATAAAATTTATTTTTGTCGAAGAGAGAAATCGAATCCTTGATGAATTCGTGTGAAATTTCTTTTGACTAACACGCAGAATTTTTCAAGTTTCTTATAAGGCTAAAGCCTATTGCCCCAAAAAACTATTTCCAACACACAAGCTATACGGTTACAGATATCTCTATGCAGTTTTCGCAATTGTAAACTTTTATCTTTTATAATTTTTCTTGTCTTTTTATATTTTTAATACAACAAATTTAAAGCCATTCAAATTCCTAAATACGATGATTAAAATACTTTCCGAAAAAATTAAAAAAATTGAAAGAAAATAGAGATAATAAGAATCTATTATCAAGTTAAAGAATAATATTTTTTCCAACAGTTAATAAGTTATGCTAGAAATAAATATTGCATTGTTCGCCCCCGGCTATAAGCGATCCTGGCGGCGAAGGGAGAAAACGGAAGAGTTGTGCCAGTGAAGACCTGCGCCCATCCGCGATGACTCACGATGAGAGTGGAGAGAACTAGGGGAGGTGAATGCGACGTGAGAAAGGAATAGAGTAGAGCTTCGCAAGGAGGTGCATCGCCAGCAAGCGGCAACTTCATCTCGGTTGAAAGGAGGTGATTCTGTTTGAGGTGTCGTCCACATTCATCGTTGCTCACACTTTTTGCTTTACGTTTGTATATATATATATATATATATATATATATATATATATATATATATATATATATATATATATATATATATATGGATGTCAACAAGGTGTTGGGATGAGGAAACCCAGTGAACACTCACCAATCAGACGACTTCAGGTTGGCGAGGCACCGGGGATGTCGGAGCGACACACGTAAAAGAACACTAAAACACAGAAACATCACAAACCCAGACCACAGACCACCGATGCTCTCCTTCCGCCGTCCCCCTAATCTGGCAAATATTCTATGGAAGAAAGAACCCCCAGCACCCACACCTTTACACCCTGCCGGATCTTACCCCTGCGGTAGACCCCGATGTCTAATAGGCCCAATAAACCCCCCCTGCAACTCCTTCTCCAGTCCCACAACCAACATCACCTATCCCATAACTTCCACCACCAACTGCACCACCCGCAATATCATTTACCTCCTGAGATGCACCCAATGTCCCGCCTTTTATGTTGGCCTCACCAGCAATCCCCTCAACATCCGCATGAATGGCCACCGCAACAGCGTCATTCTCAAACGACCGCTGCCGGTGGCGTTCATGCGAACAAACATAATTTAAAGTTTAACAACTGCTTCACAGTGAGAGTCATTCGCGCTCTCCCCGACAATGCTTCGGCTCCCCAACTCCGTCAGTGGGAGCTTTCACATATCCATCTCCTAAACTCCTTCACTCCCCCTGGCCTCAACCTTCGATAGCTTTTCACTCCCTTTCTGTCTTCTCCCAACACCCTACCAATCCCCAACCCCCTCCGTATCCTCCAATCCTCGACCTTTCCGCACTACCCTTCCACCCCCATGCCTCCACCCAGTGTCACCGCCATCAGTTCTCTCTCTGTAGCTGAAGAAGGAGTAGTTCCGAAAGCTTCTACGTTTGTGATGTTTCTGTGTTTTAGTGTTCTTTTACTTGTGTCGCTCCGACATCCCTGGTGCCTCGCCAACCTGAAGTCGTCTGATTGGTGAGTGTTCACTGGGTTTCCTCATCCCAACACACATATATATATATATACAGGCAATTTTAGAAATGTGTATTATATGTATTCTACAAATATCTATTCAAATTATAAATATTTATTCTGAAATAAGAAATATAATGAAATGTCAAAAAATTCATACATTATGATCCTCCAGCAGATTTTCCGGTGATGTTTTTTTCTCCCTTACGTCCGGAACAATAGATAGCTTAGGATGACCCTCCCCATTCTGGTTGAGTCACCATTCGAGTTGTTGACCGATGTCTTTTGCAGGGCAGCAGCTTTCCCCATCTCCAGGCATGTGTTTACGACACCATGTCTGTCGAATGCTATTTTTCGTGACCCACCTTATACAAAACTGCAGCGTGTTGTTTTTCTGTTTTGGTTGCACCGCATCCCAGCCAGATTTGTAGGCGGGCACAGAAAATGCATGCGAAATTTGAGTGAATTAGAGTATTTTACCCATAAGCACAAGCAGCTATAAACTCTCTAATTGTTTTCATTTTTAATTGCCGATGTCCCTTCTCCTTTCTCATCGGCCGCCCCATTCCCTCCTCTACCATTTCCCTTATTACCCTTAGAAATTTTGAAATAACAAGCATTTTTTATTTGGCTTTTGCACGAGTGAGTTCCCAATCTATTCGTAAAATGGAATTCTAGAAATTTTTTTGAAGACTTTCAACTGATCACAGCGGTACTTCAGTATATCTATGACATTCCCATTTTGTAAGACATTGAAATATATCGTTTTATTACGTGTAGAGAAGTTGAATTTATGCATCCTATTCGAAAGTACATTTTCAAATTCAGTATTTGTATTCTACAAAAAATGCCAATTTAGACATCGCTTTTATAGCATATTATAGTGTATAATTAAATTATGTATGTTTTATAAACAATTGAATTTTCATCATTTTTGCACAATTTTTTATTTTGATTATATTTCTATCTAATAAAAACAAAATGTGTAATGTTATCACGTTTTACTGGACCGGAATAAAACATGTTCCAAAAGTGCGTTGAGTTATTTATTTAACCTTGTTAAAATTACAAGTTTTACATATTTTTTTTATCAAAAAAACCATGCATAGTAACCTACGCTACATCTGTGGGAGTATATAAAGATCTGAATCCTTCCTGAGGGTCGTACGAGCAAGAAAACTATATTCTTAACTTAAGGGATGTGACCCACCGGTGTAACACGGCGGCTGCGGGCCCGATCGCTGGTGACCCACCGGTGGATGCCGAACCTACTTCTGCGACAATACCAACAAAGAGAAGGGGGCGCTTGATTCGAAGGAAGAAGCATGCATTGAAACAATTGAAGAGGCATTGAAGCCTTTGATTCGGAAAGCCGGCCAGTTCCACCTTCTTTTGGTTACGTCATTGGTGCAACAGGACTAATCCCTACGTCCGAAATTCGAACTGCTAGTGCACGAAATCCGAGTGACCGCGGTGGCATCTTGCGTCCGAGATTCACATCATGACTCAGTAGGCTTTACCCTTAAGGACGAGAACTATAATGACAAACGCATTATTATAGGGGCTCACGGAATGAAAAAGTTTGATAATCACTAGTTTAGATGTTTCTTGAGAAAATTGCAACTTTTGTTATTAAGACAAGTGCAAGGAAAGAATGTTTTTTACTTGCTCGCAGAAAATAATTTGTTCATAAGTTGAGAGTAAAAGCAATTCCTAAAACGCATTCAGTCGTATCGATGCTAACGAAGTGCCGTGGATTTTTGTGGTACTAACAGATGTTTTAGGCACTCTGTAGATGGCGTAGACATATATTTTCAAGCTTAAGACTTTATTCGTCCCTTGGCCATCACTTTTCTCACCCCCCTATGCTCTAAAAGGCCTAAAACAGACAGACATACGTAATACATCCCATTCTCAAAGTTTTTTTAGTGGCGTTTAAAATTAAGCAAATTTCCATCTTTTTGATCTTTAGGTAGTGACATTCGAGCCATTTCTAGCGCACCATCACGGGATTTTGCACCACCAATAAAACCATTTGCGTGAACAAATGTAGCATCTTCGATGCCAGAACCAGAAGCCAGCATTTCATCTCTAACACCAAGGAAGTTGGGAATCACCTTGTGCCTGTAAAAAATAAAACGTTTTTTTTAATAGTTTCTATTGAAAATCCTACCTATATATTCATTCACATAAATTTCCAATCAAACAAAGTTTTGTTTCCAATACCAATGCATTTTCATTTAGAAAGCAATGTAAAATTAAGAAAATCTAACTAAAATCCCCTTCTTTGATGTTAATTACTAAGGACAGTGGTTGAATTCTAATCAGTTTAATTTTTGTTTTGATGCACAATTCACAGCTGTCAAGCTAGCATCATTTTTTGGGCAGTCAGCAATAAGCCTAAAAATAATCTGTACAAGACATAATCTAAACAGCGGTAAAATAAAAGAAAAAATATTAAAGCAGGTAAATTGGACAGCATTAGAAAAATGTGAGAGATGGAAATTTGAGGCAAAACTGATTTTGGTCCAAAACACATTGCACACCCCCTAGAATCCTCATATGCCCCCTTAGGGGGCATGTCTCACTAGTTAAGAACCAATGACTTAGGATATAGAAATTGTCAAAAAATGCAGAATTTTCTCCCCTTTACAAAAACACAACAAAAAAATAGGAAATCAATGCAGCTAAAAAGCAAGTAGAGATTACTTTCTTTGGGCTGCAAGATATAAAACATGAATATTGCCAAAGGTGAGAAAAAAACATCAAACCACTTGGTATGACTGTAGTGAGAACAACAATTTATTCATTTTCTTTAACCCATTTGTGTACTTAATGGTTTTCAAGATGGCCTCAGTAAAACTGCCCTGCACATAACTAACTATGCATGCATGCATGCATGTGATTAATGAATCAACTCTGTAGTATTGATGGAGCATTTATTCTGTACATAAAAAAAATCACATAATCCTGCACAAGTAAGATTAAATACTGGCAACTTTCACCGCTGTCTCAAGTGAACGTTCGTAACACCTCAAGATTGATTTAAATGTTTTTTTGTAATTTTTAAAGCGCAAACATGGATGATAGTGATAAAAAAATACTCTATAAGTATTGTTTTGTACCACAATGCAGTAATACATCAGTTACCACGCCGGAAAAGTTGTTTTTTCATTTGCCAAGCAACAAGTTTCCAAGGGAAGCCTGGTGTAAAGCAGCAGGAAGAAAATTCAAGATTTCTGCCAACAGTAAAAATGCTTACTGCTGTGAAGACCATTTTGTGGTAAGTAAAGTTCTGTATTTGGCGATAATAGGAAGTTTTGACAGATAGTTGTGGGAATAAGTGGAAAATAAGCATGAGTACATCTAGCATATAGACTACGAGAGCATCATTCTCCATTTTTTAATGTTATACTTTAGAGACAGACATATTTTAAAGAACATAGTTTCTATCAGTAAAGAGAAATTCCATAATAATTATAAATTAAATACCTATCACTTCAGAATACAAGCATTTGAGATTTATAGTTGATAATTTGTTTTTGCTCATTGGAAGCTAGTAGATCTATAAATATTGATATATTAACAGTAACAATAATAATAGTCATTTATTTCCATTTAGTAGTATAATTAAATAGGTATATAATACAAGCATTAATATATCACAATTATTATATTCCAGCTGAAAGAGGACACCAACAATTGGATGAGAGTGCAACTACAACAAAATGTTAGACTCACTTTAAAAAGTAAAATTGTTCCTCATGTATTTAACTGCCAAGAAACACGTAAAACTGTGGCGATTTTTTTCCTCCCCTCCCTTTTTACTCCCGCACTTATACGATAGCACTTATACGATAGCGGCGATATTCGAACTAGCGATATTCGTACTTGCATGTTCGTACATGCGATTCGTTCCCAGTTCCAAAAATAGGGTGGCTGATTGTTTGTCTAGGGTGAACCATCAATCAAGGGAGAAACCCATTCATTGTTCGATGCTCCTCCATAGAATCCCATTGTCATTCACTAATATTCGTGAGCATCAGACATTTGACCCAGAATTGAAACAGCTGATCGACTCAGTTAGACGGGGACGCCCCCATCCAAACTATTTTCTCAAGGATGATTTGTTGTATTATGGTACCACTAGACTGAAGAAGGGACGTGTAGTGGTTCCCCAGGCCCTGAGATCCATGTTGTTTGAATATTTCCATCGTTTGCCCACCGCTGGACACATGGGGGTGGCTAAAACTTGTGAAAGAATATGTAGAGAATTTTGGTGGAAAAATATGAGGCAAGAAATAACGCAGATGGTCAGACGTTGTCACGACTGCCAAACCTGCAAACCTAGGAACACCTTCCCTCCTGGTGAGATGTCTTCCTCACCATCCGTTTACCCATGGGAAAAGGTGTATATAGATTACATTGGTCCCTTGCCTAGAAGTCGCAGTGGCAGCACTTGTGCCCTGACTATAATAGATAGCTTTACTAAATTTACCTTTATTGAACCTCTGCGTTCTCCCTTGGCTTCTCAAGTGGTTTCTGTCTTGTTTAACAAAATACTTCCTAAATTTGGTTATCCTAAATATATTGTTTCTGATAATGGTTCCCAATTTCGTTCCACTGCATTCTCTGATATGTGTTTTAAATATGGTATTAAGCAAATTTTCACAGCCCCCTACTATCCTCAGCCTAATCAAGCTGAACGTGTCCACCGTAACCTAAAGTATGCCTTAACCATCTTGTCACAGAATGACCACCGGAAATGGGATGAATTCTTACCCAGCTTAACCTTTGCTTTTAATTCTGCTAAACATAGCAGCACAGGCTATACTCCAGCAAGGATATTTATGGGCAGAGAGCTTCCTCATCCCTTGACAAATTTCTGGAGAATTCCTCCTCAGGCTCTGGCTGAGGACCTAACTCCCTCTGAAAGGCATTCTTTGTGGCAACAAGTGCTCAATAATCTCAAGGCGACCAGACGTAGGCAGGCACTTGCTTTTGATAAAAGCCATACTGGGAACCCATTTAAAATCGGTGATTTAGTGTTATATAGAAGGTTTCCTACTAGTTCCAAGATGCTCCATAGAACTGCTAAGTTAACCCCTCAGTGGGCCGGCCCTTCACCTATCAAAAGGTTCATATCTCCCGTAACAGCTGTTCTTCAGCTATCCCCAAATAAAGAGAGAATCGTAAATATCTCTCAACTTAAACTTTATTGTACTTAATTTGCTGTATATGTATCTTGTTCGGCGTAGAGGTAGCGAACTCATCGCCCGGTGATTCTGATCATCGCAACCACCCCCCAGATGCAAATCTGGTAAAACATATTGAAAAAACTTATTCGGCCATGTGCCAAGAAAATCGCTGTTTAGCGTACAATATACCAGGCATCATAGATGGTATTCTGGACATCTGTGAATGTCAACATGGCTCAAAAAAAAAACACTTAACCTAACCTAGCCATGTTTCTTTTTTTTGGTAATGATTACCAGTTTTGTAGACTAACCCCAATTGGGCTAAGGATACATTTAAAATGTCTATATGTACCTTATGTATTAGGAAGTATGCCACAATTTATTGTAATACCATATTATGAGTTAGTTTAATTGAAACCATGTTTAGGTTAAGAATTTAAATATCATATTATGAAGGGATTTATGTACTATGTCTACCCTATTAAGATACCATACAACAGGTTAATTTGAATATTATGTCGTTAATGAATTTAATATCAGTGATAATATTATGCATACTGTGAAGGAACTTAACTATTGGGGCCAATTTAATAATATACCACAGTCAAGTTAATTTGAATATGATATTGTTAATGATTTGAATATTACCTTGTTAATGTGCTTAAATATGATATGGTGAAGGGACTCACATGGCCAAATCAATTGAAATATTACACTGTTAATTAATAGAGATACTATGCCTGGATTAAGCAATGCCTTGCCTAATAATCATTTTTTCAAATGCTTAATAACAGTATGATTACTAGTTGTCCTTGCCTAAGAATTAATGTTTATGTTATGACGTATAATATTTCCAAGAAGGAAATGCTCAGGAAAGTTTGCTTTTGTTATGTCATGAAATTCTATTTCTGTTATGTTATTAATGACATACAATCTATTCTCACTCTAACCCTGAGGCAAGGATGGGTATCAATTTTGTTTCCTTAAGCCACGATAGTTGGCATATTGTAATTATGATTATTTATTATTTTGAGGGAGATATTCCTACATGTTATTGAGTTTTCGGCTTGGCAAGATGCCGACACGAGTGCCAAGTGCATCATCCCTATGTACCCCCAAAGTGATTATCCTGGGAAAAACTACATTCCAATGGACAAGTGCTTTCCCGACTAGCTTCATCATGGCGAACCAGTAGACTTCTTCAGAGAACTTTAGCCGTGACAGTAGCTCGAACTCTGATTGCCAGAGCATCCAATCCCCACGTGTAATATTCCAATTTTAAGTGTCTTGACAAATAAGTGTTCAATAATAATAATAAACTATCTTGAAAGAGACAACGAAGGAGTGTGTTCTGTGCTTCATTCATGATCCGGGAACAGTGCAGGGAATAAGGTGACTTAGAAACTTACCCTCCCCAACCAATTGAAACTTTTATTGGTCCCGTTTTCATAATTTTTCCCAGGGAGGATGTGGCGATTTTTTTCCTCCCCTCCCTTTTTACTCCCGCACTTATATGATAGCACTTAACGAATGGCATGTACGAACATGCAAGTACGAATATCGCTAGTTCGAATATCGCCGCTATCGTATATCACCGATGTTCGTGATATCGCCGGACTGAACGACACGCCCACGAACGCCACGCCACGGTCGACACGCCCTCCCGTGGTGCCTCTCTTCTTTATATACCCTAATTACCCCTCACCCCTTTAACCTTCCCTCTTTCCCATGGTTATGCAAGAACAGTGGAAGGGCGACCAATCATCGAGAATAATTCAACTTTTTCGAATTACCCGCCTGACGTCATCCCCTCCCTCCTTCACCACCGGCGTCACGTGACAGCCTATTCCGATAGTGGCCTCCCGAGCGACGAGACGCACAGCGGAGCACCGAGAGGAGAGTTCGACGCAGGTGGCCATTCCACCCCATCCTACCCGGCTCAGAGAGAAACTATTCAGTGTTGAGTGGACATTGACCTACTGGGAGCCGGAAGAGTGATAGTAACTATTGGATGTGATTTAACTGACATTAACTAAGTTTCGTTTCGAATTGCCTTCACCTATGAGGTGTATTTCTGTATTGTGGTATTACTTAAATCTGGTTAAATTTAACCTGTTGGATTGTTATTTTTCTATATTTCTATATTCTATCTATATTTTGTCATTAGCACTTAGCATATCAGTGGATGTTTTTGCAACGAAAATTATACTTCGCCGCAAAACAACACATAGAACTGAAGCACCCAGATCAGCTGCTATTAAAAGAAAAAGAATGAGTGACATACAGGATGCACTGAAGATGGTAGAAGAACAGCCTGCATGCACAGAATTTGAAATGAGTGATGTGGATGCCAACTCAACTGATATTTCAAATCAACTTGCTGATGAAAAAATGTTTGAAGATAACACACAACAGAAGGCGGATGTCTGTGATGTCAGCATACAGGTAAATATAAAAATATTTTGAGACCTCTTGCTCTGATTTTTATAAAGTATTAAATAAATAAATGAAAAAGGTTTTTGGTACACAACTTGAAAAAATACTAATACAATGAAATTAATAAATCTAATTTCTTTTGTTAACAGGTTAATATTCGAGCTAATTTCAGAAGCAAGGCAGTACAATGTGGGCCATTAATGGTTGAACAAAGTTGTTCACCAAAAAAAGGAATTCTTAAAAATAGTGCAACCAACACAATGCCTGTTCAGCAAGAACTAACAAAAGAAAAGGATGACATAGAAGACAGTTATTCTGGACATAGTGACTCTGTTATTGAATCACCAAGTGATGACAGTTACATATTAGATGAAGATGGCAAGAATGAGTTATCAGATTATGAAGATGGAAATAATGAAGCAATGAGACAATCTATGCTAAAGGCCACAATTTTTACCATGAAAAAACATCCCAAATTATATACAGATTTGCCTGAAGAATGTTTATTTATAGTAGATGAGCATTCTGAAGTACTCAAGTGCAAAGAAGAAAATATTTTGATGGTACTAAAAAAAATTAGGATGGATCCCTCACATGAAGTACTAGGGCATGATTTTGCAATAAGTCCAAGTAAAGTGTGTCAAATTTTCCATTTTTACTGGTTATGAGGACGTCACCATATGCTGTAGATATGGTGTGAGCATATATTCATGGGAAAAAGGTGACGATCCAAAAGAAGAGCACGACAAATTTTTGAGAGGGTGTCCATAAATTAAAAGAAAAGAATGTGATTTAAAACTGTAAATAAATACTTGTGTTAACCTATACCTCTGTTATCAGCATTTGGATAACTTCAAACATCCAAATGCTGAAAATCATATTTTCAGCATTTTTAACTTGCCAAACTAATGTTGTATTATTACAAATTAATGTACATTAGTTGGGTAAAAAATTTACATAAAAAAATTACCAGCAACAGGATTTGAACGTACGACCCATGTCAAGGTTCAGGAAACATGCACTAGCCTGCTGCACCACAACCGGCTCTGCTGAACCACTGTTTCGCTAGTGGTATATATTGCTAACTCATTAGTTTTTTCAAAATAACTCAAACAAATTCGAAGTGGACCATCAAATTTTAGGGAAATATTTCCTAAATCACCCCCAATCATCTCCCGAAAAATGCTCTTGAATGGCCGTGCTCCCATATATAATGCACCTTGTAAATATTTTTACCTTCTCCATATACGAAGTATAGAAAAAGTAATTGTTTTCATGAAAAAAATCTAATTCGAGATTTCAACGGAAATACATGTTTTAAGGTGCCCAAAACATGTTTTAACTATTTTCTCGATGATGCCTGTGGGTGAGTCTGTGTGTGTGTCTATGACCGGAATTTTGTGGGTGCTCGAACTCAAAAACTATTAATCAGGTCAGTGCAAAAGTTTATATTTGAGAGTTTTGTTAAAGGAAGAAGTGCTGATTAGTTTTTGCCGACTATTGTATAAACACTTTACATTCTTTTTTACTTTCTTAATTGTTGGAGCATTGGGGCTATATCCAATATCAGAAAGCTACGGTTTGAGTTTATTTCTTTGTGAAGTCTAAATTTTTCTCACAGTTCCTTAAAAGATTTATTATCATTTAACCTATTTGGAATTTTTAGAAATATTACAGGTATGGAGAAAGTCACGTGGTGGCCACATCAGATTTTTTCTTTTGTGCAACCATTAATCGATATCCTCCATTCAATTCCCAGACTAACACAAGTGTTTATCTCTTCCCTACCTTTCTTAATGGCAAAAAAACATTGAATTAGGATCTCCTTGAATATAATATTTTGCATGTTTTTCCCACAACTTAATACCTTCTGAGCTCTGTCCAGAGAGGGCGCACTCATAAAGGGAATACAAGTCGAGGTTTAAACTTTTACGATTACATATGGCAGTTGCATGTTGAGCTTGGATAACGTCGTGACGGGGCAGTTACCAAACACTTTGATTTTCACTATGGTAGATAACAACGCATACATTGGCAAGAGAGATAAAAATCATTTCCTTTTTAATCACTATACTCTACCAGATTTCAATCTCTATGTCAATGGTAATCAAATCACTTTGGAAGGAATGTCAACAAGTTTTATTTCTAGCAAAATTTGGATTCATGCATACCATTCTGTTTCCGGGAGTAGATACACATCACCATGATGGAGGTAATCATATAATCATGAAAATGTTTGGTCACGGTTATTTCATATTATCCTTTGATCTGACACCCAATGGTTCAGGGAACGAGTAATATAACAGTCTGATGAACAAGGGAAACTTGAGGATGGAAGCTCATTTCAAAAAGCCTCTTATTAAAATAATAATGTGTATATTTTACACCGAATACTACGCATTCATCAAAATTGATAAAAATACAAACATCAATGCATAGTTTGCATAAGCTCGCTATGAACACGAAAGATATCACCAATTTGCTTTCTCACAGCTGTCCTATTTAGAAGCACTAAATTAAAGCTATTATTATATACAGTTCATAAACCACAATTATTGAAAGGAGTAACATTCTTTTATTTAATAACATATCGCGTTTTAAAATTATGACGTAATCATATTTGTCTTTGGTTGAAATCAATGGGACAATAAGAATTTCCCTATTAAAAAGCATTAAACCAATGCTATTGCTTATATAATATGGATTGCCAATTCCCATTGAAAAGCATTGTCCTGGTTGTTGAGCATCTGCTTTTTTCTGATTGAGAACATATTTCTTTGTCAATTCATCACCAATTTGAATTGAGTCTTCAAAAATAAGAAACCTCATTCTTTTAGCTATAGAATTGTTTTTGTCCCAAGTTTCTATTTGAATTATAACTAATTTTAAAATGCAAATTTATTAAACTTCTTATGGAGTATCAAAATGGAACATTGGGGTAAAAAATACCCCACTAAAAATTAAAAAATTTGACATTTTCGATTTTTCTGGTTGGTTGTACCTAATAACCTATCATCCTGCCAAATTTCAGGTCCGTGGTATATCTAGAAGTACCTTAGGTTTTATATCATATATATATATATATATATATATATATATATATCATACTAATAGAAGGTGCTTGCATTCTGCAAGCATTTCATCTCACCTTGAAAAACATTAATTTTTCAGAGATGTTTCATTATTAAAAATCTAATTCATGGAGATATTCAAATATTTATTTGTGCATTTGCACTAAGATCTAAATAACCTTAAAATTTCAGTTCCATAGCTCGCCCCATTGTACCTAAACATATACCTATTTAAGTTTAAGAATTTTTAACAGCCAAACAAATTAATAGTGAGAAATATATAGGAAATTTGTTTTCATTATCATGCTTTTTATTTGAATTGATTTTGATGATTATTTTAGGAGATATTCAAATTTAACCTAATGTATGTTCTTTGAGCTCCGATAGTAAAAAATACGTCCAGCCGTAAGGAGGCAATACCGTAAACGACTGCCATACGATAAAGGTTAAAGGGTTAATATTGATTTCAAGAAAAAAAATTTTATTTTATTTTAAAATTATGTTACGGGATAAGTTCATTTTATCATATATGCAAATGACTTTCTCATAGTCTGATTAAATATAAGTTTCAATAAAATTTTAGCGATTTCCTTTTTGGGTTTGCGAAAGAAATGCAAATTTCAAAAAGTTTACTAGAACAAATATGAACTATTTTTATTGATCTTTCTATACTGTACAGTTATTTTTCATTAAGAACATCAAGTTAATGTTATTACTCATATTATCGACTAGAAAATAGAGTAAAACCAAGTTACAAGTGATTAGTAGCAGTTCAGACTATGGAAGCTAATTATGTTGTGCAGGGTAGCCTAACCTCTTTACATTTCGGTGACGGATGACTTCATAATAAGTTAAACATTATTTAATAACAAAAAGAAGAAAAATTTAATAACACGTTTTTTTATATCAATGATGCCTAAAAATATACTTTTTGGAAAAATATTAAAATAATGTACTGCGGCACAGGGCAAGACAACATAAATTTTCGTAAGCATTGAATGTGTTAATGGCAACATTTTTTATTTTGTTATTTATGTAATGGATCATGTTGCAACTCATGTAAAGTGAACAGGTTCCCCAGTTGGTAAATCATCCTAAAGCAAATTTTGTGTTAAGCGAATGTGTTAAGCACTGATTAACTGTATAAATTTGGCTGTACGTTATATTCACATCAAATTAATTTTGTTATTAAACAGTCACAATTTCGTAAATAAGGGATGCAATTTAATGAATAAAATATACTTTCCGATTTATTTTGAAAAATTAGCAGTGGTCGAATTCAATAGCTACATCCATCAAAATTTGGAGAACAGCAAACAATCAGGCTTATAAGAAATAAATGATTTACTAGCTGCCTGTGGTACGCAAAAATTGTGCATTATTATCATCCCAGTATTATTATACCTGTATGTAATATAAAACTAACATTTTTAAAAGAAAGCACATTGACATTTGATCACACATAACTGCCTGTGGTGCATAAAATTTATGCGCTATAATCATCATCAGCAAGGATAACTAAAATTTGAGCATGAGGTAACTCCTTTTTTTTAATTTGACGGCATAAAGACAAGCCGCAGCATGACCAAAGAATCCTGCTTTAAGAATACCATTGTTGAATAAATATCTAGAGTAAATGCCCATTACAATTCAAGGGAAAACCTAGAAACAATCCATAACAGAAAAAAGAGAATTGTGAGAAATTCATTGATTTAAAAATAGCAGCACATGACATTCTCCTTAAAACCTTATGGTCTAAATTTTGCCCGAATAAAGACGATTATCTATCTATCTACCTACCTCCTCCCTATCATCTACATCTCCCCTCCCTATCCCTTCCCAGCTCTCTCATCTTCCTCTCCCTACTCCTAACCTTCCCACTCCTTACTCCTAACCTTCCCACTCCTTACTCCTAACCTTCCCCCTCTCTGCCACCTCCTTAACTCACCCTATTCCCTGCCTGCCTCTTCACTACCCCCACCATGTCCCCCACCCTGCCGCTTACCTACCCAGTCCCTTTCTCTCCCATACCATATGCTTCATTCGTATAAATATGTAAATCCTATCTTCGCCAAATTAAAGCCTTCAGCTTGCAACAATGTGGTAATTAAGATTTCTTACTGTAAAAATCTGAATCGCAGGCATTAATTCAGACACCGAACTAAAATTAGGCATTCTATTTTATGTAAAAAGCAAGTTTATTCTTTTGGCCTCATTTACATCCAAGTCCCAGTTCGTATCACAATTCTAACTAATTTTAATGTTCAACTTTAGAAAGGCTTGCCAGCAAGGTTTCATCTTTTTCCATGTTATTCAAATATAGGAAAGATAGGCTCTTGGAATTGAACCCATGAGTTCAATGAAGATGGAGCATTTTACAAGTTAACCCCTCAAGCCTGGAGGAGATTTATTAAATCTCACCCCTACGGCTGGATGAGGTTTTTAAATTTTCACGATTGCATTGCAAAAACGTTCGAAAATATTAAAATAATCATAACTTGAGAAGTTTTCTCTTGATTTTTCTGAATTTTTTTGTGGATTTATGAAAGACATGAAATTTGTAAATATCTATTTTGCCTAAAATATTTTACATACAAAGATTGTTGGAGTAGAAGAGAATGTAAACCAATCGCTAATTTTCCGGCGTGCATTCGCTCTTTATATATAATATTCAGCACCGGAAAATCTATAGAAGATATTGATGTGCAATCTTAATAAAAATAGCTTAAATTAGTAACTATTTCATTCTGTAAGTCTACCCATCTAAACCAATTAGGTGAAAAGTTTTACGCATCTCAACTTTTTCATGTCTTGACTGGAAATTTTTAAGTAAATGTAGTATTATTGATTTATTAAAAGATGATTTATTTATAATATAAACGTTTTAGTTATACACTCATCATTCTTAGTCATTACAGAAGTCACATAGAAGAAATGGTTGCATTTCGTTGATTGGAAAGGGAGATATGACGTTGTATAAAACACGGAAAACTTTAGCTTATAGGTCCTTCCCAAATATTTTCAGAAAATTTACACATGCGTAATTGGATTCAGCAAGAAATGCCTTATAGCTTAGTAAACACTTCTAGTAATCTATTGTGTAAATATATGGAAGAGCTTTTCGTGATTTTTGCTGGCGTGTCCTCTTATTGCCTACTCGCTTCATCGCTGCTATGGCCCTGCTAGCACAACAGCGAAGCACTTATATGAAGAGGAAAACAGACCTCGTCTTCTTTCAAATGTCAAAGAAAAGGAACCCAATTTTGTGGGTTCCCTTTCCTCAGGTATTTATGGGTCAACTTTAGAAACCGAAAATCCGTAGGTCCGTGGTAAAAACTAAAATTCTATCACAAAACTAAACGTATATTATAAGTAAACAAATACTTACAAATACATATACACAATTCCCCGCAATTTTCGTCGAGATTAAAATAAAATTCTAAAGGTCTTGAAAATTATATGACAGATATTATCCTTCTCACAAAATGCCTCTCTTTGAGGCGTGGCACTAAATTATCGGAAGAATGTCGGCCTTGGATTTTGAAATCAGCTGTTTTGACATTGACGCTCTCCTATGAAGCGATGAACGAAGGATCGCGCAGTAATGGAAGGGAATGTTTACAGAAATGTTTTTACTCAACCTAACATAGACATAGGTATATTTACTTCAGGAACATCATACTTTTTTGAAGATTGAATAGTGTTCGTTTTTTCCACCTCTTGAGCTAAGACTATTTTAAAATTCATGTCATAACTTCATCGAATTCCTCTGTTAACCTGGGATTTGGAAGAACCTTTTTTCTCAACATGATCAGCATCCTTTTTGTCACCCATTGTTAAAATAACGGATGGGTAAAAACTTGCTAAGGTAGGTACAAAGAATATGCCGAAGCACTAATAGCTTCAATTCAATGACTAATGAGGAGTTCAGCCGACAACTGAACTCGATCTATTTTCGCCTCAGATGCTTTTCAAGTACATTGCAATATGTATGCCTGATGTTTTTACAATGTAACAAATATCTTGTATCACTTAACAGGTGTGGAATGTATGGTGATTTTTCGAAACATGATTTTACGATCTTTTAAAATTACTATTACTCAAATATAACGTGGGGGCTACTTTTAAAATTTCATTTTTTGGAAAAAAACATCACATTATATTCGGGACAATATGGTAATTTAAATTTCAACAAATTACAAGTTAACTTAAATTTAATTACAAATTGTGGGAGCCAAGGTGCAGAATTTGAGTGGAAAGGGTTAAAACATGATAGCACCAAACTTGAACATCTTTTCAATAGCTTTCATACTTGGTTCAAAGAGTAAATAGCATAAATAGTATTTCTATATCTAGGTGCGCTGTTTATGCTCTGCTAGTGTGATTTATGTATGAGGTTTTGAAGTTTTCACCCAAATGAGTTCATACGTACTTCCATACGCTGTTCCTGAATAGCATTGTAACATCTGTTAAAGCGAGTGCTGTTTTGAAAAGAAAGTTCATATTTCTGCCTCTAGGGGCGCTGTTTCTACTCTGCTGCCATTTTCAAAATCTTCACCCAAAAGAGTTTGGATTTATTTGCAAAGCTAAATTGAAAAATATTTTAAATTGTTGGGAATTGCATGCTAAATTGCTTTTAAAAAATTGGAAATTCCAATGTAATATGACGCAAATAGTGAGAAAACTTAAAATGAAATAACATAAATACAGGGTATTACTTACATTGGAATCGCAGGAAAATTGATTCTCCCAAACAACAATCAATTATGCAAAGAGGTTTCTAAGGTTTGTTTATTTCCATTGCTACAACAAATAGCCTAAATAAAACCTATATTCTACCAAAAAGAAAGCATATAACTGCTGAATTCTGGTGAGTAAATACGTTTAATTTTCATGGAGTTTCATACGAGAAAAGAAGCAGAAAATTGACACGAAAGAAAGCTAAAACGAAGAATATTTATAAATCAGCATAGTTTTAACTTTATAAATATTTAAAATATATAAATCAACATACAAGGGGTGTTTGAAAAGTAATGAGACTACTCACATTATTCAGTATCCAAGGTATCCTCAGGCTTGGGCATGGTTTCTTTTTCAAAGTAACATCCTTCAGATGCTATACATTTTTTGCATCACTCCTCCCACTTCTCAAACACGTGCAATAGGCTGTTTTGAGACATCTTGTGTAGGGTAGTGGTGGTGGTTTCTTCACTTCTGTGTTGGAGAAAGATTTGTGTTTTCGTAGCTCATGTTTAAGTGCCTGAAATTCCCAGAAATGACACGGGACGAGGTCGGGACTGTAGGGTGGATGTTCTACAGGGGTTCCACTGATGGCTGCCAGCATCTACATTGCCACGTGCTGTATGCGGCTGTGCATTGTCTTGAAGCAAAAACCACTGTTTCATCAAGAACTCGTCTTTTTTTCTGAATTGCATACCATAAATGAGTGTTAAGTGTCTTTGCGTAATATTCACCAGTCACAGTTTGCTTCATAGGTACCCAGTGCTGAAGAATAATGCCTTTGGAATCAAAAAACAATATCAGCATCACTTTTCCAGATGAAAGTGCCATGCAAAATTTCTTTGGTGGAGGTGAGTGTTTAAAAACACTTGACTGGTTTCGATTCTGGGTCATAGTGTCTAATCCAATACTCATCACAGGTGATAATGGATGATAAAAAAATCAGAGTTTTGTTCAACAAGAGTCAAATTTCACTGGCAGACTTCCACATGCATTCGTTTTTGTTTATCACTAAGATCAAGGGGAACCCACCTTGCACACACTCAGCTCATGTTTAATCCCACTGTAACAATGTGGTGAGCTCTTTCCAATGACACATTTAAACTGGCAGACAATTCCGGTAAGGATAATCTTCTGACCTCCAAAAATCGATCAGTTTTCTCGATAGTAATAGTAGCATTTGGTCTCCTGTCTCGAGCATCATCAACCACAGTTTTTTTCCCATCTTTAAAATGCTTCCACCACCTAAATACTGTTGCTCTGCTAATTGCTTCTGATCGGAAGGAATTCCGTAACATCTCTAAAATCTCTTGACCACTTTTTCAGAGCTTCACACAAAATTCTATAGCACATATTTGTCCTAAAATGTACAAAATATTGTTCCCTGCCCCCAATAAGAAATAGGTTTCGTAAAACAGCTAAGAAACACACAATAGAACACAACAATGCCCATTGCACTACTGACTCACTGACTGTCAAGTCGCAAGTTGACATATGCAGGTACAGCCAAGCAGTGTTGCCAGCCTCATTATCTTTCAAACACCCCTTGTAGTTTAAGCCAAATTTCAACTTAAGCAGTGGACTAAATTAAATACTAAAATGTTTATAAACAAATAATAGCAATAATGTTGTAATTGCTCTTTTATTTTACTGAATGACAAAATACATCAATTAATACACTAAAATATTATGCAAATGAGCTAGGTTTCCATGGTTTGCTTGTTTTTTTTTGCAGATGACACTAATTTTTTTATCTCTGCTCCAGATATCAGTTCAATGCTATGTGGGACCAAAATGGTTTTGAGTAATGTTTTACATTGGTGCAGCATTAATAAACTCTCTCTGAACTGCAGTAAAATGCAAATATAATTACTTTTTTCCAAACTAATCTGCATGATAGGCTTAATTTAACTTTAAATTAAGTAAGAATTTATGCTGTATCTCTCACAAAATTTCTTGGTAGTCATGTTAAAAGTCTGGGAAATGGTCATTACATATTTCATATCTCTTACCAAAATTAAACTCATAACTCTTTTGCAGGAGTTCTCAACTCTGTACTTGAGAGAACCATAGTGCTCTTTGGCAGTCTTTTACGATACTGAAAATGGTGCTCGCAAGCACCGTAATGCATGAAAGTGTAGATATTGAGTCTTATACCTCAGAACTTGCCAAAGACTATGGCCAAATCTGCTGAAAATGCTAAAATATGGCGACAAATTAATATTTTGAGTGCAATATTCTGAAAGGTAAAATGGTAATTCTGAATGCATATTCTAAGAAACATAAGGATAATGGATGGCTAAATCCATTTTCCCTTCAATTTTAGCACTAGCAAAGTTTCTTGGCCCTTGAGAGCACTTTATGTGGCCTGAAAAGCTATGACTACAGAGAGATTTAAAACAAATTCATATCCTATACAGTAGAAACCCATTTATCTGGACTTGATGGGACTAGACCCAGTCCAGATTACTGAAAATCCGGAAATTCTTCATGATGTTCGTTGTTGTTTTTCAGATCGTATAGGATGTTAAAAATTAAAATGATAAACTATAAATTGCTTTAAATAATATAATTTTCTTTTAAAAGACAGTACAAAACTATACAATTTTTTAAACATTGGATAAAAGGTTGTGAAGTAAACCCACAAAAATGACGAACATTAAATAAAGTTAGCTGTGAACTGACAAATATAAAATGGTGGGAACGGAAGGCGTCAAGTGTTCTTTCCTCGGCAGAGTATGAAGCAAGGATGGGTGGGAATGGGAGAGTGAGTGAGTCATTTCCTACAATTTAGTTACTTTTAGAACGTATGACCTTGAACCTCGCCCGCTCGTCGCGTCTATTGTTTCATCCGTCTATAAGTCCAGATAATCCGGATCATCGAGAACCGGATAAATGGGTTTCTACCGTACACTCAAATTATGATAATGAAACACTTGATATTGAAATTTTACACGATTTTCACTGATATGATACCTCAGACTCTTCAGTTGATGCCAGATTTGTAGTTTAATCTGACACACTGAAATACTGATGACTCACAATGCAGTCCACTGAGGAATCCGCAACCGCCAATGTGGCCTGTCACATAGAATTGGTTGCTCACCACTGAGATAAAAGAAAAACTGGCCATAAGAACACAATCCGAGTAATTTCTTCCTTCTCAGAAATTCTTCCACATGTTCTATGCGGGCTACAAACTGGTAGAGATATTGATCTTTGAGGCCAGGCTAGTACTGCAGATGTGCGCTAAAGTTTCCTTTGACAGCCTACCCTTTCTCTATTCTTCAGTTTGGGTTTCCCTGTAGGAGTACGACAAGTTTCCTTTGGTAGCCCATCTATTCCTATCCTTTATTTTGGAGTTCCCCACCCTTTACCTAATTATTCTTCCCCTGCATACAATCAAAGAGAACCAGGCATCCCACAGCGCCCTTTCTTTCCCAGAAACTCAATCACAACCACTCTCTCTGAGAAATTTTAAGGCTTAAACAGCAAAGGAAATTGTACAGTTTTTAAGGATCTTATTTGTCTCGCTCCCCCTCCTACATTACCATCCAAATGTGAACTAGTTCAATGATTACTCTCCTTCTACCTGGTGTCCAAGTAGGATCGTCTGAGCAAGAAGTGAGATTTTCAAGTTATTCCTTGGGTAGTCTTAGCAACTTCATCCATATGGTCAGCAGGTCAGCAAAGCATGAGAAGGCTTCACCTCCAGTTATCCAACAAACAATTAATTTTCCTTCAAATTCCCATTTCATTATGATTTCCTCCACCACTTCCCTCCCCCCTCTTCTTATGGTCACCATGTCATTTTATATTGGTTAATTCCTTGGGTATTATTATTATGTATGTTTTCCCAGTCGATATACACCTATATTTGCCTATGTTAAATTTCACTCGTAATGATAAAAATTTCCCATTCTGCAGCTAATAATTACTGTAGTTCACATTACCTGTTCAATAGTTAATATTACAGCTAGTATAATTTATCTGCTCAGTTGTTCATAATACCGGATATTATAATCGACATCTTCTCACTTTGACGACCTCTGACTGATGACGAACCAGTGGCAAAAATATTAAGAAGTACTTGATCTACCTGGCACATGTTATCAATGGGAAAATATGGTAAATGTAGCAAGTTTTATAAGAAACGGATAAAGATACAATGGTGATATCAATTTAAAGAAAATAAGTATAATAGGCCATAATTTGCAAATAGAAAAGGGTACAATGATTTGTAGATGAATACAATCCTTGTGTTCTTTACTTTTACTGCTTCTTTAATATATTTTAAGTATATACTAAGCCAAGGACCTAAAATCGGGAAAATCCCAAAATCCAGCAAACTTCCGGTCCCGAACTTGCCAGATAAGGGATCCTATACTGTATTTCAAAAATTATGAGTCTCAAAATATTAATACAAATTGATTTAATCAAAAATAGTGAACCATGCTGAGACCCCATAGAAGATCTTTCAGCAACGGCATTATTTAGACGATAAAAGTCGACTGTGATTTGGTGATTGGTTTATTCAGTAAAAAAGTCATACTCACCGCAATTCAAAACCTTCATCTTTGGGTACTGCCTGCACTCTCCATTGCCCAGATACATCGGGATAGATTACAAAAAATACTAATGGTAATTCAGGCAACTCATGCTCCAGTGCTTTCAGTTGTGAAATCCATGGAATTCTTGGAGACGTGAATTCTACAATTCTCCCACTTTTGTCGACCTTTACAAAAGAAAATTATGAAATTACGAATCTACAAAAATACAATACAAATGAAACAATTACTAAGATTAAAAATTTCCATAATTATCTACTAGACAAGGTTGACTATGAATTACCCTGCAAACACAAACACAAGAAAACAATTCAGCTAAAATACACAAGTAATTTGTGCATATTAATGCTATGAGTCCAGGGTTATGATTCAATCCTCTGTGCCAGTGGGTAAAACAAAACTTCAAAAAATTAATAACATTCTCAGTTATTGTTATTTTCAGATTCTAATTTTTTCAATTTGTTTTCGGGAACAAAAACAAAGCAATGCATTGTTTTTTATTGGTACCAGGATTTTTAACTGTTTGAGGTTTCTTTCACAATTGAAATGTTTATGATCTTTTCATAATATACCTGATATTGAAAATTAGATGAAGTTAACTTACATGCTTAAGGGAATAAACTTGATGATGATTCAATTACAGAAAAATGAGAAAATATATTTCCGCAACTCAAATTTTTTATAACTCGAATAATTTTGGCTTTCCCTTGAGATTTGAGTTATAGAAGTTAAATGGTATACATACAGATATATAAAAAATATATTTCTGTAACTTGAATTTTCTATAACGAATACTTTTTACATTCCCTTGAGATTTTAGTTATTCAAGTTCCAAAAAATTTGTTATGACATCATTAATTTCCACTAAAAGCATTAAATCAATGCAATCGTAATGTATAATATCAAGTCTCTTTAAAAGCAATGAGGTCGTTGCCATGGTTTTTCTACACTTCCATTGTTGAAAAGAGGAAAAATTCACACTTTTTTCTGATTAAAAGCAAATAGTTATGCTAATTCGGTATGTATTTGAATTCTGCCTTCAAAAATTAAGAACTCCATTCCTTCAGCTAGACAACTGTTTCACAACAATTTCACCATACATGAAATCTTTTAAAAACACGTCTATTGTGTTAGTCGGAGACTGGGTGTATTCTGAAGTTTAAGTTTTTGTGACTGGGGTCATTCCTCATTTTTCAGTTTATTAACCGTTACTTTGCAATGATGAGTGAGAAAAGAAGAAGAGTAGTGTTGTCAATGGAAAAGAAATTAAAAGCTGTAGAAAGACTTGATAAAGGTGAATCAGTGAAAAAAGTCGCCCGTGATTTAGGTATAGGGGAGACTACAGTGAAAGACTGGAGGAAAACTCGGAAAGATCTAGAAACTTTCTGTACTCAATTATAATCAGAGGTCTCTTAAAGTTCTCGGTTCACTTTGAATAAGCCCGAACTTGAACTTGATGCATTGTGGCTTTGGTTTCATCAGAAAAGGAGAAGAGGAACTCCGATTAGTGGCCCTATTCTTAAAGAAAAAGCATTAATGCTACACTAGAAAATTGGTGGAAAAGTTGACTTTACTGCAAGTGAAGGATGGTTGAGTCCCTGTAAAAAACGCCATGGTATATATCAGTTAAAAATCTGTGGAGAAAAAATGTCAGCTGATTGTGAAGGTGCAGCATGCTTTATAGAGACACATAAATCGATCGTTAAAAAAGATGGCTTGGTGGGAGAGCAACTTTACAACACTGATGAAACTGGCTTAAACATCAAATTGCTTCCTGATAAAACACTCGTAAACAATCATTTATAAAATTTGAAAAGAAAAATTTTTGCAAAAGAGGTCTTATTCAATATAGTTTGTTATAATTTTATGTAGATACTAGCAAATATACCCAGCGTTGCTTGGGTTTTTAAATCAAGACAAATTAATTTGAAGAAGATATGAGAATAAATGAAGTATTTAAACCAAATTAATTTTTATTGTAATGCTTGTTGGCATACAATATTTCTTGTCTTCCCATCTTTTTCTCAAATAAATAATTTTTTCCCACATCCTTCTCTAGATGTAGCTAAATATAATTGTTCATGAGCAAAGCAGTCATTTGACAATTCAACACCTGCAACTTTAAAAAGACTGCCCTTGTCTAACATAAGTCATTGTGATCGGAGTCGAATTTGTCTTTGTTCAGAAGACTTGGCTGCTCATGCTGTGGCTATTCTCTTTTATTTTAATCTGTTGGGATCTGAGAATGATCTCCATGGTCGTTTTGGCATTATGCTTGTTTTAAAACCTTTGTTTAATTTCTTTGAAAATTATTTTCTCAAAATAAATCTAAAAAAGTAACACAGAGTATTAAAAATGGAAATTTTAATCCAATATTATGAATTTTTATCTAGATATAGAATTTCAGAAATGAAAGAAGTCTACTTGAAATCAAAATTTAAAATATTGCAAACTTTGGTAGGAAATCAGTAATAAGGACTTTTTTCTGCACAAACAAATTTTTAAAAATATTTATTAAGAGAAGAAGCAGAGAAGATTACTGTTTCGTTATTACTGTATACCTTTTTAGATCCTGGAAAGGTAAATAATACGTTGCTATTTATGGCTATTGTTGTTCAACATTTGTTAAGTAATCATTTGTGATGATAAATCCGGAGCCTCTGCCACTGTTAAATTGGTTATTTTACTGAATCCAGGATTGAGTTATAGCATAGCTATAAAAAGACATTTAAGAGGTTGCTTTCTGTAAAAAGCAGACTAAAACATTAATTTTTATTGCGTCTACAGGTTTAATGTTTTATCAAACAAAAAATTCATGAATACAAACATTCACATTATTATGTTGATAATGTTGTAACTTCAGTACATAAAGATAGGTGGACTAGCACTGTGGTAAACACATTGCTGTCTGATCACTATGCAATTATATTTATTGCTCACATTGAAGGTGTTCAGGCTTGTTTTAATCAGCAAAAGATTACAGTCAGAGAAATTAACAATGTTAGCAAGATATATTTTTGTTCCCTTATAAATCAAATTAACTGGTGTTATTTATATACATGCCCAACCATTGAGGAAAAGTTGAAATATTTTTTTGAGTATTTTATGTTGGCTGTTGAATTAGCTTTCCCATATATAAGAGTTAGAAAAACTCTTAATCATGTAAAATGGTATACCAAAGAGCTACTAGATTAAAAGCACACTTGTGAATCACTTTATGACGTCTGGAGAAGTACATGCTCAACTTACATAAAAGAAATATATTACTCTTATCGTAGGAAATATAGGAAAGTTAAAATTAGCCAAAATCAATTATAACAGCATGATAATTGAGAGCTCAGACAACAGAAATAAGTCTGTAATAAACCGGTTATCTAATCAAAGTAGTAAGGCTGAATCTATAAAACCAAATTTAACTGCACAAAATTTTAATGATTTTTTTTATTGACAAAGTAAATGCAATTGTAAATAATGTACCACAACCTACAAATAACTTCAATCTGTAACTAAACAATCTGGAATATTCATGGTATTAACACTACTATTCTTAAACTTGCTGCTATATATATTTGTGAAGAGCTAACCCACCTTATTAATTGTTGTATTGCTCATGGTATTTTTCCAGATCCTCTTAAAATTGTAAAAGTTTTGCCAACTTTCAAAAAATGGAATAATTTACTGCGTGAAAACTATAGGCCTATATCTATTGTGCCAATTTTCTCAAAAATTTTTGAGAGATTGATTAATGATATCATACTTTGAGAAAAATAATTTGTTTACAGGATCTCAGTTTGAATTTCAAGCGAAACAACACATGTGAAGCAGTTCTGACATTAGTTAAAGACTGCCTTTCTGTTCTTGAGAAACAGGACCTGTGTCAATTGAAAATGATTGATTTGAGTAAAGCTTTGGACAGTTTCACATAAAATACTGCTAAAAAAGTTAATCTATTATGGATTTAAAGGCAAGGCTATTGATTCAATTCACTCTTATCTGTGTGGTCGAACCCAAACTGTATATCTCAATCAAACTCTCTCAAACTATCTTCCAGTTCCCCATGGGATTCCTCAGGGTTCCATTCTTGGTCCATTGTTATTTATTATAAATGTAAATGACCTCTCAACAAATGTAATTGATAACACAGCCAAATGCTATCAATTTGCTGACAACTGTGGAATATGTCTTTCGGCCAATTCCCCGTATAACATGTCTATACTTGATACTAATAAATTAGAGATAATGAAGGACTGGTGCTCTGCTAACACCTTATGTTTGAACGGTGATAAAACCCAGGACATGAAAATTAGTTTAAACCCTTGAGATAATCACAATAGTGAGTCGATTAATTTTCTAGGGATACACCTAAATTCTAATCTAAATTGGGAAAATCATATTACAGTAAAACCTCTATATAGTGAAATTGAAGGGACTAGATTTTTGCTATTTTGATATATAGAGGTTCACTATAAAGAGGTTAACGACAAATTTAGGAATAAAAAATGAGAAAACAAGTTAGTTCACAAACAATGAAAAAGAAGTCGTATATATTGTTATTATATCAAATTTAATTATAAATATAAAAAAATCATATACAAAATTCAACATGGTAAATTGAAAAAACAAAATAATAGCAACTTAACAATGAGTAAAAATCTAAGATCTTGTCAAAATTATTTACATATAATGAATGAAAAAGAAGTAATAAATATTGTTATTACATATATCTGATTTAATTATAAATATTAAAAAATTATTATATACAAAATTCAACAGTAAATTGATAAAACAAAATAATAGCAACTTAACACTGAGTAGAAATCTATGATCCTGTCAAAATTATTTACATATAATACATTTATGTTGTCAGTAGATATTCTAAATACAAAGATTTTCATTATTTTTTATTAAAATAGTTAACAATTAATTTTTGCCTTTTTTGTTTATGAAATTCTTGTGTAACAACATTTTCTATTTGGCTTAACAGAAGAAGGTGCCTGGGTTCATAGTCATCCATATTGGTTAGAAATCTCTACAACACATTTAAAGCATTTTGGACCTCAGATTTTTTTGGTGGTTGTCTCTCAACTTCTTCCTCATCTTCGTCATCTGCTATCCCATCTTCAATTTCTTTATCAGTGTGTTCTCCATTAAGAATTTCCTTTACCTCATAAGTTCCTGTAGGAGCACAAGTAATCAGGGCTGCATCAGCTGTAACACTCTTCAAATGATGCTTGTACTTCCAAGGTTTCTTTTATTTGAGCCCATTCTGGAGGTTCATCACATACACTGATATCCTCATCTGCATCATTATGCACTTCCTTAACTAAGCCTGCCTTTAAAAAACATTTTGAAATAGTTGTTTCATTAATTTTGTTCCAACATAAACAGAGTCTATGCATAGCCTGCAAAAGGTTCCATTTTATCTTTGGCAAATCAATATTCCCTTCCATATTTCTTAATAAATACTGCACCAGTTGATACCTATAGCTTCTTTTAATTACAGAAATTATTACTTGGTCCCAAGGTTGCAGTTTACTTGTGCAATTAGGGGGAAACAACACAATTTTTATATTTCTAAGTGTTATTCCTGCATAGCTATGTGCAGTACACCTATCAAGGAACAAAATAATATTCCTATTCCTCATACCCATCATTGAATCAAGCATGGCCAGCCATTCTCTAAAAATGGATGTTGTCATCCATGAATTTTTTTAATACCTGTACATGCAAGAGAGTTTCTTAATATTTTTAAAGCACCTTGGCTTTTTATATTTACCAATAATTAGTGGTTCTAGTTTTTCACTGCCATTTGCGTTGCAACAAAAGAGAACTGTGAACCTTTCTTTGCTTTTTATTCCACCATGGCAAGAATCTCCTCTCACTGCAAGAGTCTTATCTGGTAGCAAATTGAATAAAAATCCGGACTCATCAGCATTGAATATGTCCTTGGTGTCATACCCACTTAAAAATGCTTGTAGTGTTCCTTGCCACTCATCTAAAACACAAGAACTTACTGATGCTTCTTCCCCTGACATCTTTAATGTTGCCAAGTTCCAACGTGTCTTGAACTTTTGCAACCAGCCATTAGAAGCATGAAAGTCTTGCACTCCCATTTTAGTTGACATCTCTGTAGCTTTTTGCTGTAAAATCGGCCCTGACACTGGAAGATTTTTGGCTCTGGCCTCCATCAACCAATCAAATACACACTTATCTAGTTCTTCATTTTTCACAGTTTCCCATTTGGACAAAAACGTGCAGCAGCTTCTATGTCTCTGCGTTTATTTAAAATGGATGTTAGCATTGAAGGTGATATTCCAAATGTCCTGGCAACATCTATCTTTCTTTTTCCATCATCAATAGCCTTAAAAATATTTAGTTTGGTATCTGTTGATAACATCTGTCTTTTCTTCGGCACATTCATGTCTTTTAAGGGTCTGTAAATTAAAAATGCTACATTTATTATAATTTACTGAGTTTACATATTAACATAAAAATAAATGGTGCAAAAGATCTTGCTTGTACTTTCTCATATGCATAAGTCACAAATTGCTGTATTTTTGCATTGATAACACACAATTTAATATTTTTAACACTGATTAAAACAGTCTAAATCTTGAAACTGGAATCAAAGACTGCCTAAAGTAATAAACTTTCTTTGCCCAACCTCTGATTTCTGAAAATACATCAAATCTGTACGTAAATCTCTGATAAACTTAAAAATTATATGTTGTTAGCACCCTGTAGAAAAATCCAATTGAAACGAGCAGAAACTTGGATCACCTCGTACAATCCGTACTTCAAATGGAAATAATGAGTGCCCAATGTTTTCAACTGCGTTTTCCTTTGCATATGGACTTCATACATACTGAACTATTTAACACGTAACTAGCAACAATTTGTAACAACCCGTCCCAACTCTTGGAGCCTTTGTCCAAAATTCACTGCCCCAGAGACTGGAAATCGATGCTTCGTATGCCAGGAGGAAACTGCCTATGTCATACATGAATAATTTTTTAAACACTTGCCTAAATGTATCAATATCGGAAAATATTTTTCACTATACAAAAGAAATGTTACTGTCAGTTCGTACCAATGAACGATAAGACACCTTGATAACAAAATAATTGTAATTATTTAATTTAACTTAAGTAACATTTATCAGATATTCGAATCTTGAAAAGATGATGATATTTATAAAGTTTACTTTTTCTGCTGAACAAAAAAGTATGAATGATGGAAATAAGATGAGATAAAAGGCGAAGTAAAATATATCATTCTTAATACATTTATCATTGGCAGATTATATAACCATTATTCGAATCCAAAACAACCAACTGAGTAGCGATGAATATTTTGGAAGATCTTTCTAAGTTCAGCTTTCATCATTGGCAACGTATTTATTATACTTTACGTTAATATACTATTTTAAGCATTTGTGAGCTTTTCAACATTTACTAAATGCTTTTCTACATGCTACTTGGAAAATACGGTACGGTCAAAGACAAAACGAATTATGTAATACGACTTGAAAATAGTTAATGCCATTTAAAAGCAGTTCACGATAAGGTTAGTTTAAATGATTAACGATTTGAAACGGGTCCATTGGAGGGAAGATGAGACAAATTGATTCGACTTCAAACGAGTTAAAACAATGGTCTATGATGAAACCATCATAATAATTAAACTTATGAGGTAAAACCAGTTAAATGTACAAGTTAGAGCAAGTTGAAAACATGTAATGGAAATTTTCCACAGGGCATTGAAAATCTTGCGTCAGCCATTTTCAAGGAATTACATTACTTCAAATTGGTTCAACGGAATAATAGAAAGATTTTGTGAAAATAACATGAGCAAGAATAATTACAATGAACTTAAGTAAAAGTTCTACCAGAAATAAAAGTTATTAAGCAATACCAGTGTTGCCGAATTCTAAGAGTCATCAGTCTAAATTTTACAAGAACATGTTCACAGAGATTATTCACCACATTTAATTTAAAATTAGTGAGCGACAGAATAGTAGCTTTACAGCCAATAAACTATGAAGTGAGCTTTTCCTTTACTTCGAAGTTGTTTTCCGGAGATTCTTCACAATCGCACACGGTCAAAACAAGCGCTGCAAACTGGGTATGCCAAAATGGCGAAAATTAAATTAACACTAAAAAATTATAAAAAAGGAGAAAACTAAGCCTATTTGCTTCAAGAATAAACAAATCATAATATGCACCAGTAAAAATGTTGCCATGAGAGGCAATTTTTAAATTTATTCGCAATAGATTATTTCAAACGATACAATATTTACGAAATAAAAGTAGTAGTTCTATAAATCACCTTTTCTTGATACATATATGCTGTTTCCAAAGCCTTCTTCACTATTTCACCACTGAAATCGAGTCACGTGTACGGTAGTCTTTCCGATGAATATTCAGATGATTCAGACTGACGCCAAGCTATGATGATTCAGATTGACGCGCAGATGCCAAGCGATGATGATTCATTGCAATTCATCAGTCATAGAAACACACTGATTGGTTAATTACCAAAGTTACTTTCACCTTGTTGATTGGCTAAATTATTAGTGCCAAAAACATATTTTTAAAACATAGTGTGTATTTTTGCAGAATGAACACAGGAAAAAAAGATCGCGATTTCGAAATATGGAGGTTATTTTTCATTTCGGAGTAATATTTTTGTTACGATATATAGAGGAATACGAAATAAGAAGGTTACGAATTAGAGAGGTACATTTCCTATGATATTACATAGGATCTGTTCGGGACCAAAATATTAGTACGATATATGGAGGTTTACGATATAAAGAGGTTCGATATGTAGAGGTTTTACTGTATTAATGTGGAAAAAAAATCTCTAAGGGCATTTTTATGATTAGGAGGCATTGCTCCAGTGTCAACAGGGATGTGCTGAGAACTGTTTACTATGCCAATGTGCATAGCCACCTATCTTACGGAACTTTAATATGGGCCAACAACTCGTCATCCATAAAATTACTACTCTTCCAAAAGAGAGCAATCCGTATTATATGTGGAGTAAACTCAAAAACACATTGTAAGCCACTGTTTGTTAGACAGAAAATTACGTCTTTACCATCAATCTATGTCTACCAATGCCTGCTATATATCAAGAATAACATTAGTAACTTCAATGACCATACCAATGTCCACCAACATTTCACCAGAAAGAGGCTTAATCTCAGAAATGATTACTGCAAGTACAGTAAGATATTAAATAGTTTCGAAAAGACATCAGTGAAGTTATATAACAGTCTACCTATTACCATTAGGACACTTCCTCCAAATTTATTTAAAATACATATTAAACACTACTTGTTGGTTAATTTTTTTTATGTGTTGAAGACATTTATAATATCAAAGATATGTAATATTTCTGTAATAATTTTATAACGTATATATCTGTATTTGAATATTGATTATACTATGACGAGGCAATACATTTGAATAATGTCTGTGCTAATAAAACATTATTATTATACATCACAGGACATGCTAATCACCAATGTCATGAAAATCCATTTGATATAATTTTAATTTAATTTAGGTGATAACATTTAAATAGCCTATATTGGTAACCCCTCCCTAAGGACTGCATAACCTTACAGAGGTGGGAGGGTTTGTTTACTCTTACGAACCAAAGAGCTATGCCGGAGGGAGATAATTCTCTTGGTAGGACCATCCAAGCCGGAAAGGACTGAGGGGAAGAGTCAGACTAAGAAGCAGTCTTGGGGGTTTTACATCCCCCTGTGCAAGGGCAGCAGCTTGCACAGTACCTCAGGTGGTGATCATGTGGATCTGAACAGCTATAGATGGGTAATCACTCTGTGAAACTGCGATGAGGAAAGCAAGGGGAAACTACCTCATTATATTTCCCATGATAGGCTGAAAAGTTGAAAATACCTCTATGGATCTTTCTGGGGTAAAATATTCCAGAGGTAAAATAGTCCCCCAATCAGATCTCCGGGTGGGGACTACCCTAGGGGATGCACAGAGGAAATGTAACATTAATAAGAAAGCAAGCAGTGAGACATTAAGAATAGGCACATGGAATGTTAGGACTATGAATTCAGGGGGTAAACTAGAGAACTTAAAAAGGGAAATGAGAAGGAATAATGTAGGTATAGTAGGTCTTAGTGAAGTTCGGTGGGAAGGAGAAGGTGAGATAAATTCAGACGAATTTAAGATTATTTACTCAGGAGGAGAGAAAAAGGAAAGGGGAGTGGGGATTATAATGAGAAAAGAGATAGCTGAAAGAATTAGCAAGGTAGTGACAGTGATAGATTAATAGCCGTAAAACTTCAGATGGAGCCAGTGGAAATGCTTATAATTCAAGTGTATATGCCAACAACTAACGCTGGCGACGACGAAGTAAATGAAATCTATGAATAGATTATGGAGATATTGGAGGAGGGAAAAGGAAGGATCACCACCATAGTAATGGGAGATTGGAACAGTGTAGTCGGAGAGGGACAGGAAGATAACATAGTGGGAAAATATGGACTAGGGAAGAGAAATGAAAGAGGGGAGAAACTTGTGGAATTCTGCCATAGAAATAGATGATTATAACTAATACATGGTTTAAGCATCACCAGCGGAGACTTTACACATGGAGAAGCCCAGGAGACCAGAGACAATACCAGATAGATTACATACTAGTCAATGAAAGATTTAGAAATAGCATTAAAAATGTGAAAACACTATTAGGGGCAGATATCGATTCCGACCACAAAGTTTTGCTGGCAAATACACAATGTAGACTGAAGAGCGTTAAGAGAAACATAAGAGTTAACAAGAAATGGAACTTAGAGGAACTCCTTAAAAAATAGGAGGCTATCATGACTGAGCTGGCGGAAAGGTTGGGGGAGAGAGCTGAAGAAAATAGGAAGAATGTAGATGAGGAGTGGAGATACATTCATAGCAACATTAAAGATGTAATGGAAAAGAAGGTAGGAAAGATAACGGGTGAAAGAAACAAAAAACCCTGGATCACAGCAGCCATGCTGCAAAAAATGGAAGAGCGGAGAAAGTGGAAGAACATAAACACTGAAGAAGGCCAAAGAAAGTACAAGGAGTTAAATAATGCTTTAAGAAGGGAAACAGATAAAGCCAGAGAACAGTGGATAAATGAGAAATGCGAGGAGATTGTCGAATGTGAAAGAATTTGTAGAACAGACCTCATGTATAGCAAAGCAAGGGAACTATTCAAGAAAAAAGCAAGAAAGATAGGAATAGATTGGAAAGATAAAAGATTGCTTAAAAACCTTTACTTTGATCAAAAGATTCGAGTCAGGGTTGAAGGAGAAGAAACAGAAAGTACTTCAATAGGGAGGGGAGTGAGGCAGGGATGTCCTATTTCAACAGCGATATTTAATATTTATGCAGAAACAATAACAGAAGAAGCGTTGATGGAAGAGAAAGGATTTAAGATAGGAGGTGAAAGTATTACCACCATTAAATACGCAGATGATCAGGACTTAATAGCAGAAGGCGAGAAAGAGCTTCAGAGGATGACAGACAGACTAGTTGGGGTTGGCCAACAATATGGAATGAAGATCAATACAGAAAAAACGAAAGTCATGGTGGTTTCAAAGGAACATAAAGAATTAAATATAATGGTAAATGGCCAAAAATTGGAACAAGTAAGTAGTTTCAAATATCTTGGCAGTTTTTTTAGTGCAGGATGGAAGTAGTACACAGGACATCAGAAGTAGGATTGCAATGGCAAAAGCAGCATTTAACGAGAAGGAGGAGCTTCTCACAAGCAAGAAAATAAATTTAGAAACAAGGAAGAAATTAGAAAAATGCTACATATGGAGCATAGCTCTTTATGGTGCAGAGACGTGGATGGTAAGGAGAAAGGAGGAAAAATATTTAGAAAGTTTTGAGATGTGGGTATGGAGGAGAATGATGAAAGTGAAATGGACAGAGAGGAAGAGAAATGAAGAAGTATTAGAAATGGTGGGAGAAGAAAGGATGCTAATAAAAACAATCAGGAAAAGAAAAGCAAATTGGATAGGACACATATTGAGAAGACAGTGTTTACAAAGGACGATCTTAGAAGGAAAAATTAGTGGAAGAAGAGGAAGAGGGAGAAAAAGAATAGGAATATTAGATAATATAAAACAGGGATATAATACTTATAGAGGTATAAAAGAAGCTTCTAGGGAGAGAGAGAGAAATGGAGGGAGCAATTCAGTTAAAACCTGTCTTCGGACAGAAGCTTGATGATGATGATAATGATATTGGTAACGTTGACTATTTTAATATAAATGTATTTTAATATAAATATATATAGATGAATATGAGGCCAAGAATAGAATTTAAAGCTCTGGAACATACTACTATAATGTGAATTATATATTTTTTAATTTTCAGTCCACATAAAATATTGTCTCATTAAATTAAAATTTATTAGTTTTATTCAAAGTGCAACATATCCCCTCTCAAAATAGCACCACAAATGGACATTTACTTCTTTAATTACCATGTAAACCCTATACTGTCAACTTTGGTTATACCAGCCACGGTTATAACAGGCCTTCGGATATAACGGATTTCTTTCATTCCCCGATCATTTTACTATGCTATATCACTGTAACTACCTTGGTTGTAGCGGTCTTCCGTATAACAGATCTTCAGTTATAAAGGATTTCTACGGCATTCCCTAACATTAATTTTCCTCGGCTATAACGTTTTTGACACAGAAGTCGTGGAATTTTCCTGTGTCCCTCATCTCTGGCCTGGCTCACCAACCTCCTCTCTCCCCCTGCTTTTGTGCCATCTCGCACTCCACTACCTTTTGGGAGCCGAAATGAATACGATGATGCGGGCCATAACAACCATGGCAGCATCCATCGAGAAGTTCTCGGGCTTCGCTGAGACAATGAATGGTCTCCAAAACACCTTGTAGGTGCAGGCCCTCATTTCCCAAGTGCCTCCTGCCTCTACATTGGCCCCCACAACCCCCACACATGCTACGTGGGAGTAAATATGGAAAATATCACACGAAATAGAGAGAGGAAGTTAGCAGAATAGACCAGCCACTTCTCCAGAATGAGCATGAGGTGTGTCCTCCAGAGAAGAGACAATTAAGCTGTCGGAGTGTGCTGCACACATCGCACGTATAGATAAAATGACGTGCTGATTCTCAGTTTCCCTGCGTTTTTGCGTACTGTTTCACATCCCAAGGCGTGGGTAAACGTATATTTTAGGGGCCTGGAACGCCTTCCCGATGAAGTGGTTGTATCGAGAGAAATAACGTGAAAGTGACCTTGAAAATTAGAGAATATATTTATTCCTTTTTTGTACATTTTTACGTTTATATAATTCCGATATTCCCAATTATAATATTTCAGCCCTAGATTTCATCATCAGTGTTTTGTAAATGGTATAAATAAAAAATTATTAGGAGAAAATTATAATAACATGTTTGTATTGCGTGATTGCATACCTCTTAGGGTAAAACCAATAAATACTTATTTAGATGCCTCACAAGCACTGGAAATTAAAAAAAAACACATTTTTCAACATTAAAGAAACTCTACGTCACGAATGTGTTAAAAGAAATCCACCTTGCAGCAAACATCCTTGATCCATGGTACAATGGTGAATGTCTTACTAGAGATGAACAAGTACAGTAGAAGATCATTTATCAGAAACTTGAAACACCGGAACATCCAAACAATGAAATAATAGATGCCGTCGCATTGTGTTTCATTGCCTAGGAGTGCAGGCAATATTCATCATCGCAAAACATCACTCTTAATCGTCAATTATTATTATAGATTTTAGTTCACCATCTGAAGCGATCCACAGGGAAGATGAAAATGCGGGTGGTTGCAAACGATGCCTTATACTCTTAGATCAAGGAGTATTTTATGGTAAATAAAATATTTCACTTTCATTCGTAAAATTGTTTTTTGCCATTCCTACTTAAATGAATATGTTATAGGTTGATTTCCCATGCAAAGAAAGACTGCTTCATCCAATATAGTTGTTCATGGTAATTATGTCATAATACTTTTAGTGTTGTATTCCCTGTAAAATAATGTATCACTAATTCTTGTAACAGTTGTTATTTTTGCCATAATCAGAAAAACACGAAGGTTACAGAATAAGTTTCCATCCAAGGACTACTATAGCTATTTTTTGTACTACCGTAAAGACCCGCGTATAGGATGCAGAAGACATTGCAGAACTGTTTAAGTACCAAGTTAAAGAAGAATTTTTTGGAAAAACATACATAACAAAATTGGCTCTGAGTGTAGGTTCTGTAGTATGGCAGAAAAAAACTTGTTTTGGCTCCAAATTCAGTAAAGTAACAGTGAACATATTAAATATGCCACCAACTACAGCAGCAACAGGGAGAAGTTCTAGTACTTATAGTGTAATTCATATGACAAAAAGAAACAAGTTAACTGCGGAATGAGTCAGCAAACTGACATATGTGTCACATAATCTAAAACTCATAAAGAGTATGTCCCTTGATAACTCGTCCACCTCCCAAGCAAAAAAGGGGGTAGAGGAGAGAAGAACTGAAGAGGATTAAGATGAAGAAGAGCATGAAATATTCGAGTTAAACACAGAAGTTTCAGACTATGATTAAGCTTAATTTTGAGTTGGACTATAGAAAATATAAGATCAAGATACTTACTTTTTAATATTTTTTTACAAAATTTACTTGTGAGTGAAAGAATACTGTGAACTTTTTTAAATTGGTATTTATTTACTTTTAGTTCATTAAAAACTATCAAGGCGAAAGTGATTACCTTACCTACAGTAGGTATTTGTATTATTCATAAGTAATATGAGTAACACTTATTGCAATCATATTAGTAATCTAGTATCATTTGAATTTATAAAAACCACTTGTATTATCAGTATTTTGATTTTTTCAGAAGTAAATTATTGCAGCCTATCTAAATTTCTGGTGCCATTTTACATTCAAACACTTGAAATGACGAGTACAAAAGTTAATAACATCAAATCCTCAATTTCATTAAAAATAGACATACCATAGCCACACTACATACCTCATAGCGTCTCACCATAGCTTCAGCAACTATTTTCCTAGTTGGGAGCCATACATTTGTCACACTTAAGACACACTCGGTAAATTCTTTTCCTACCAACTCAAAAGCTAGTTTAAACTGCTTCTCTTCATCAGCCTCAGGATTTCCATAAGAGACATTAAGTCTCTTCACCCTTGACGACAAATCAGTATAAATACGATATCTGTAAGAAAATAATACTCTAATAAATTAAAATGACAGACAGAAACAATTAATGATTATACTTTAATTATATATATATATATATATATATATATATATATATATATATATATATATATATATATATATATACACACACACATATACACTCGTGTATAATGTGCTCTTATGTATATGCATATATATATATATATATATATATATATATATATATATATATATTAACTAAAGGAAAAGAAAAGGTAGTGATGAGGGTGGCAACAAGGTGTTGAGGGAAGCCCAGCGGACACTCACCAAGTTGAGGACCAAGCTGGCAGGCTGCTGGGGGCGTCGAAGAGACACGTAAAACACACGAACACAAAAACACACGCAAGCTTATCGGGCCTATGCCCTTCTTCAGCGAAAGAGTAACGCAAAGTGACACACTGGGCGGGGAAGGACAGGGTGATGTGGGAAGGTTGATGATTGGAGGAGGTGGGGAGTAGGAGGGGTGGATAGCCAATAAAGAGGGAGTGTGATGAGGTAGAGTGCGAATAGTTACAAAGTAACAATGAGACATTGTAAGGGGGCTAATAGGGTTAGCGGAGGTTGAGGCCAGGCGGAGAGAAAGAGTCGAGAAGATGGATATGTGCTAGTTCCCAGTGTCGGAGAAGGGGGGCAGGAGTGTCATAGGGTAAAGCGCGAATAATCCTAACATTGTAGCAACTATTGAAGGGGACATTGTGGGTATTAGCATGTAATGCAACTGGGAGGGGGCGTCTGAGAGAAACGCTATTCCGGTGACCGTTCATTCGGATGTTTAACGGATTGCTGGTGAGGCCTACGTAAAACGCGGGACAAAGGGTGCAGGTAAGGAGGTAAATGACGTTACGGGTGGTGCAGTTGCTTCTGGAGGTGATGGGGTAGGTGATGTTGGTGGAGGGACTCGAGAAAAAAGATGATGGTAGGTGGATAGGGCAAGTGAGGCAGCGAGGTTTTCCGCAGGGGTGGGAACCTATTGCAAGAAGCGTGGTAGAAGTGGGAAGTTCCTTCCTCCACAAGATATTTCCCAAATTTGGGGGCCGGCGGAAGGAGAGGAGCGGAGGATTGGCAAAAAGGTTGATAAAGAGGGACTGATGGGAGGAAGAGGTAAGAATTGGGTGGGCAGCATGAAGGATTGTTTTGAGAGCTTCGTGGATACCAGGATGGAAAAGTGTCGTAAGAGTGAGTGGAGGGGTAGATGCAGGAATAGTGGGTGTGTGAGGATGAGATCCAATGTGGGTAGGCGTCATCGCCCTATGGATCTGTTCGCGGACCAAGACTGGAGGGTAACCACGTTTGAGAAGAGCATCCTCGAGGACAGAGTAATACTCTAGAAGGGATGCTCTATCGGAACAAAGCCTCCATCCTCGACGAGCAAGGGCATAGGGGATAGAGGTTTTGGTATGAAGGGGATGGCAGCTATCAAAGTGGAGGTATTGGAGGCTGTTGGTGGGTTTGATGTGAACACAGGTGCGGATTTGGCTGTCTTGAAGGTAAAGATCGACATCCAGGAATGTGATGTGGGAGGCAGAGGATTGGTGGGTGAAGGACAGTGAAGGATGGGAGGAGAGACACGAGAGAAAGGAAAGGAGAGAGTCAGGTCCATGCGTCCAAATGAGGAAGACATCGTCGATGTATCTCAGCCACAAAAGTGGTCTGAGTGGAACGTTGAGGAAGAGTCTTTCCCATTCTCCAAGGTAGCAATTGGCGTATGAAGGCGCCATTCGGGTGCCCATCGCAGTGCCTCTAATTTGAAGGTAGTGACGACCATCGAAAGAGAAGTTGTTCAATTTGAGCACCATTGCTGCCAAGTCTAATAAGAAATGGGAGGAAGGTCTTGCGTCGGGTGGTCTTGAGTCCAGGAGTTTACTAAGGGCAGAGAGTCCATCATCGTGGAGGATGTTTGTGTAGAGGGAGCAGACATCGATAGTGGCCAAAATGGTATTGGGTGGGAGAGGAAAGGGGAGGTGTTTGAGACGTTTGAGAAAGTGGTTAGTGTCTTGGATGAAGGAAGGGAATTGACGAATGAGAGGTTGTAGGTGGGAGTCAACGAAGGCGGAGATGCGTTCTGTAGGGGAATTAAAGCTGGCAACAATGGGGCGGCCGGGGATGTTGGGTTTATGGATTTTAGGGAGAAGGTAGAATGTGGGTGTGCGGGGTTTGTTGGGGATCATTAGAGAAATGGCGGAATCGGAAAGGCCTATATATATATATATATATATATATATATATATATATATATATATATTTGTTAAATAGGGGTTTTACTGTATATATATATATATATATATATATATATATAACAACTTACGGAAAAGGAAAGGTAAAATGAATATATGGATGTCAACAAGGTGTTGGGATGAGGAAACCCAGTGAGCACTCACCAATCAGACGACTTCAGGTTGGCGAGGCCCCAGGGATGTCGAAGCGACACACGTAAAATAACACAAAAACACGGAAACATCACAAACGTAAAGCTTTCGGAACTACTCCTTCTTCAGCTACAGAGAGAGAACTGTTTCCTCATCCCAACACCTTGTTGACATCCATATATATATATATATATATATATATATATATATATATATATATATATACAGTAAAACCCCTATTTAACAAATCGCTGGAGGATTAGAATATATTTCACTAAATCGAGGTTTTCATTAAATGGAGGTTTTCAATTAAAATGAGTTAAATTTATCTTTTTGCTTGTGTATTAGTTCCATTATACAATACCAGAATAAGGCCACTGAAAATGGTCTCTATAATAAAAATCCATTTTTCAATTTTGTATGCACAATACTTATATTAATACTTTTAAAATAAACATTTATAAACAAATTCCAGTGACAAACAAGCCTTATTGCTATTGAATATGAAAATTTCTGTAATGAATCATTCATATGATTACAAAAAATAATTTCAAAATTTTAAAAGTATTTTCAAAATTGACATAAATCTTGAAACAATTTTTCATCCCTCCTTTAAAAAGCTTCATCATACAACATTAAATAGAAAATATTAAAATATATTTGGAATTTCACAAAAAATATCAAAATTATTCAAAAACCAAGCATACATAGCTACAAGAAAATTATTTATTAAAATATTCCAGCAAACTTGTTTGCTTCTTCTGGCAGGTCCTCTGAACATTCAGAACTTCTCGCTCCAAAGAATTTACTTTTGATATAGTAGTGCTGTTCACATCAAAAGAAGTTAAATATCTTCGCACCACTTCAAGTGCCTGAACTGCTTCACCAAGTGTGGGAACTGATTATTCTTCTTGTACTGCCTCTTCTTCTACTACTGCCTCTTCTTTCTCTGCTTCTTTGGTATTACAGATTTCTTCCACGTCTTGTGGAGGACCAGACGTACTCTCAAGATCATCACACCGGACAAACTCTTCAAAATTTGTGTCCATGTCAGGTGCAATTTTCAACCAATTTTCGTGGTCGATCACATCGATATCTACATCAATTTCCATAGCATTGTTGCAATTGAACGCAGCCTTATGAAAACAGTTTGATATTGTTTGAGGTGTAACTGAATTCCATGCAGCTGTTACCATATGCAAACCCTGAAGGATGCTCAGTATCAAATGTTTATTCATCTCAATGTAGGATACTGCTTTCTGCACCAAAGCCTTCCTGTACTTTGCTTTCATGGAGTGAATAATGCCAAGTCAAGTGGCTGCAGATGGCTAGTACAATTAGCCGGAAAAAACACCACTTTAATATTGCGAAGAAAATCAGTATCTGGAGGGTGGGCCGGACATTTATCAATAAATAGAAGAATTTTTCTATTTGCACTACCCATCTTTGCATCTAATGATTTCAAAAATGTTTTAAATATATCCGTTGTCATCCATGCATTTTTATTACTGGCATATTTACATGGCAATGCCCGTACATTTTTAAAACACCTTGGCTTGGCAAATTTACCTATTATTAGAGGCGTCAACTTTTCACTGCCATCTGAATTTGCACATAAAAGTGCAGTTATCCTATATTTACTTCTCTTTCCACCATGGCACTTGTCTCCTCTAGTAGCAAGAGTTTTTGATGGAAGAAGGTTGAAAAAACTGCGTTTCATCTGCATTAAAAATATCATTCGGCTTATAGCCTTCTAAATACCTTACCAATGTTACACTCTTCCAGTAGTCAACAGCTCCTTCATCAACACTAGCACTTTCGCTACAAACACTTTTATATTCAAGTCCACGGCGCTTCTTAAATCTGTCCAGCCATCCATTGGAACCCTTAAAGTTTTCTATTCTAAGCCTAGTTGCTACCCTAATTGCTTTCTCCTTCAACAGTACACCATTGATTGGGAGGTTGGCGGAGCGCATTCCCACAAACCACTCTATCAATATCTTCTCCATTTCATCATATGGTGATGATTTGATATTTTTTCTTTTGATGGCTTTACCCCCACATTTCACTTCTTCGTCGAGTATTAATTGTTTATTCTTCATTATACAAAACAATGAAGACGGTGCAAGATTAAATTTGCGTGCAATTTCTATCGCAGGCATGCTTGGGTTCTTTTCCACTTCTTGAATGATTTTCACTTTTTCCGTAATTGTCAGCTTCTTCCTTTTACTAGTAGCCATTATTAAGGAATAAAAATAAAAATAGTAGAAAGAATATTTTTCACAATTGCTTCAGGTTTACACAGTGATCGCCGAACAGGCAGGCAGCACAACGAAGAGTTGAACTGCTAGATAAGGTAGACGGAGAGGGGACAGGCATTACATCATCGGGATTGGAGTAATCAGCTGACATGTCTCACAAGGGAAGCCCCCAAGGTGTGACACTCGTATCGGAATTCGACTTTGCAGAATGAAATTATATGCAAAATAACGGACTCCTATTTCTACCTAGGTGCCAACTCGACGTCGTTTACGAGAAAATGTCCTTTGAAAATCGCGATCCGAGAGTCATCGAGATAAGAACGTTAAAACTTTTTCATGAGCAAAAAGAAATCAGAAAAGAAGCATACTGTACGTAAAAATTACGATATACGCTCAAAACATTGTGAATGGTTCATCACGCGCAAGCGGCTACATTGCCTGCTAAGACGGTAGCGGCCGCAAGGAAACCGTAAATCCTACAATGTAATGAATCCTGCTCGTATGTTCCTCATTTCTGGTATCACGCTCAGTTACCTGTTGTCATAGTGTGCTATATACTCGACGTCGTTTACGAGAAAATGCCCTTTGAAAATCTCGATCCGAGGGTCATCAAAATAAGAACTTTAAATCATGATCAATACATGACGAGATGGTAAAGCGAATGGGTGATCCGTAAAATTATGTTCGTTAAGAATTACGGTGAAGAATTACGATGAAGAAAATAGTGGTTATAATGCATTGAATACATTTTTTAAATGGTTTGCATGTTTTATCGATGATATGCCGGAAATTGCGAACAAATTTAAAAAACCGGAGAAAAAATATTGGTCCCTTCGGGAATCGAACCCCGGCAAAAATATTTGAAATCCAACTCGTTTCCCCTAGACCAACAGTCCAAGAAAATTAGGAAAGGACTTTTAACATTCTTATTTCGATGACTCTCGGATCGTGATTTTCAAAGGGCATTTTCTCGTAAATGACGTCGAGTATATAGCACACTATGACAACAGGTAACTGAGCGTGATATCAGAAATGAGGAACATACAAGCAGGATTCATTACATTGTAGGATTTACGGTTTCCTTGCGGCTGCTACCGTCTTAGCAGACAATGTAGCCGCTTGTGCGTGATGAGCAATTCACAATGTTTTATGCATATATCGTAATTTTTACGTACAATATGTTTCTTTTGTGATTTCTTTTTGCACATAAAAAAGTTTACTAAATGCGGGAAGCGTCAAATAAAAATTGAAGTACGAGTACATAATATTTTTTCACTAAATGCGGGTTTTTCACTAAATCGGGTTTCACTAAATGCGGGAAAATAATACATTGTTTATATGGAGCTATTGTCGGGACCTGAAAAAATCTTCACTAAATCCGGGATTTCACTAAATGGGGGAACATTAAATCGGGGTTTTACTGTGTATGTATAAATATATATATATATATATATATATATATATATATATATATATATATATATATATATATATATATATATATATACTCGTGTATTATCTGCTCTTATGTATAACATGCTCCCGTGTATAACACACTCCCATGTATAATGCGCACCCATACTTTTTGCCAAAAAATCCAGACTTTTTCGTATACTCTGTGTATAATGTGCACCCTAGATTTTGTGGGATATAAGAACAAAATTTAGAATTATATTGTCATGATAGGTAATAACCAGAGTACCATAAACAAATAAATAAAGACCCTTCCTGGGTATCGCAAGACTCGACTTACGCAAATTCGACTTGACATAAAAACCTTGGAAAATAATTTTTTAAATTCGAAAATTTCGAGTTGCAGAAATTTCCTTACAAGGCAAAATGCTTCAGGCTTAAAGATCAAATGCTGAATGAAGTTTAAACACATCAATTTATTTTAAACTTATCAAACTACATGAAATGGCAGTATTAATTAATTAATGGCAGTATTTAATACAAAATCTTAAATTTCGTGGTGTATCGCGGTCGCCTTCTTCTCATGGATATTTGGTGCTGAAGATGATGAGGAAGATAAATTATATGGGTTTTAAATTACTTACATCATTAATTATATATATAATACATTCATTAACCAAAAAAATTATGTCAATTTGCATATATGTTTGTTTCGATGAGTGCTTTGTGGGAATCAGCTGATTAGCTACTGAAATGTGGAATATTTGGAGAGGATGAAAATACAATTGTAAGAAATAAATTAGGTGTTTGATACATTTAATTAATATATGTATAAGCTGGATTATCGATAATTACTGTGGTTTCTCCTTAATTTACCCAAAAAGTGAGAATCTGGTGTGAGTTAGGTACACTTTAATTTTTATTTTTAACTGCAAAAAAGTGTTACCCATACACTCACACCCTTACTTTTTGACCTAAAAATTAGGTCTTCAAACCGAACATTATACATGAGTATATATGGTATTTATTTATATCTGATGATGTTATGCAATGCTTGTGAATCACATTGTGATATGTAAACAATCAAGATGAATTAGAGTAGTCTTGCTCAAGCACATTAACAAGATGCGTACGGGTCACGGAGATTTCCGTTTTTCGTGCCAACGGTAGCGTACAGGGCACGGAAATCTCCGTTTTTTCGTTCATGTCATTTCTTTTCTCCTTTGTCTTTTTTAACTCCGATATTTCATGTTTTTTTTCAACCATATTCAATTATAAAGGTTGTATGCATTTAATGAAAGATTTTTGTATAATTTCTCATATCCATTAACCATAATAAATTATTTTCATTTCATCTAACATTCCGAGCTGCAGCTTTGGGACAAAAACGCGCTCCTTGCATTTTTGAATCTTGTTTACTTGTTGGAGTCTGTTTATTCTTCAATGACGTAGAAAGCCCATTGAGTCATTTATAGCTTCAGTGTCAGGAATTTGTCAACAGTAGTGACAAGAAGAGATGGATTAGTTTTGGAATAGCTGGTTCAGCGTTCGGATGTTTTGTGTGTGCAGTGTTATCGGTGTCACTTTATATCATATGCCGTAGCGAAGACATAGTACATCTAAAAATTGTGGTACAATTATCTTATACAATAATAGGTATTAATTTTTAATTTTTCTTATAAATTTATGTTCTATTCACTACCCATGGCGGGACCTGGAGAGATATACGATGACGAAACTTTCGGTGATTTATATACAGACGATTTGTCAGATGTACCGAGTGAGGACAATGAAGAAATTTACAGTAGTGAGAAAGAAAGTGATGATAGTGTTTTATTCGGTGTGAGAAAAAGAAAAGCTCCTCGTGTAATTAGTGATAGTGAATCTGAAATAAGTGAAGTTGAGGAAAATTTAGCTAGCGCGGGTGATACTGTTTGGAGAAAAAACGATACGGAAATAAATTTGGAGGAACTTTTATGTTTGCCTGGGGTAAAACATTTACCAGAAAACTGTGAAAGCCTCTCTGATGTTGTAAAACTTTTTTTTGGTGACAACTTGTTCAAAATTCTATGTTATGAATCTAACCTATATTACAGTCAAAATATAGATAAATACAAATATTCCCCCAAATCAAAGAAGTTGTCGAACATTACAATTCCTGAAATGAAAAAGTTCCTTTCTATAATAATCCTTAAGGGCCAAGTAAGGAAAGATACCCTAAAAGAGTACTGGAGCACTGATCCTTTCATTGAGACTGCCATTTTTGGAAAAATAATCAGTCGAGACAGGTTTGAACAGATATGGAGATCATGGCATTTCAACAATAATGATTTTTTGTCAGACACGACAGACAGACTATTCAAAATAAGGCCCGTGGTTGATTACTTCGTCAAAAAAATTTCAGAACGTATATAAACCAAAACAGGAGTTATCCCTTGATGAAGTGGTGATACCTTGGAGGGGACAGCTCAAATTTAGGACATATAACCCCGCAAAAATAGTGAAATACGGCTTACTTGTTCGCATGGTATGTGAAAGTGATTCAGGCTATATTGCAAATTTGGAAATATACGCGGCAGAAGTGAAAAAATTAGAGGACACTATTTTATCACCTTTGAAACCAGTATCAAATCTGTGGCATCACATATATCAGGATAACTATTACAATAGCGTTAAAATAGCAGAACTTCTAATTAAACAGAATACAAGAGTTTGTGGGACAATTAGATCGAATAGGGGCCTTCCTGTCTCATTGAAGGATGAGGCAAACAAATTGAAAAAGGGAGAATTCACATATTATCGTAAAGGTCAAGTTTTACTTCTTGTTTGGAAGGACAAAAGGGAGGTTATGATGATCAGTACGATTCACAATTCTAGTATGAGTAATACCAAAAAGAAGAACAGAATCACAGGACTGCCAGTGAAGAAGCCTACGTGCATTGTAAGATACAATCAGTGTATGAAAGGAGTAGATAGGGCAGACATGTATTTGTCCTATTATACAATCTTGAGGAAAACAATTAAATGGTCCAAAAAGGTTGTGTTATGGCTAATAAATTGTGCTCTTTTCAATTCATTTAGAGTGTATAAAACTTTATTTATTTATTTTGTGAAAATGAAGATGAATGAAATTATCATCACTGAATGTGGAATATTATTCAACTACACAAAATTATTAATTGGAGTAATATTTCAAAATGTCAACTACTAAACCATTTCCAACTCTTTTCTTCGATCTTGAATAATGTATTCTAGGCCAGGCATGTATGCCCAGCACACTTCAGCATAAAATCTACGAAATTTACCTTTTTGTCAAAAATGATGGAAATTTTTTAGGGGTCGGCTTCTATTCGGGCAGATACGGTATCTTCACTTCTCTGATCAAATGATACTCAGTTGTTTTACACACTAATTAAAGGCAAATTAGTTGTTATTTATACATTTATTTGCTTCATTTTCATTTAACTTATTCACTTTTACTATGTTTTTATGTTGGTTTGCTGTGATTCTGCAGTGATGCAAACATTGGAAATTTTACACTTTCTATCGTTACTGTTGGGATGGGTAAGGTTAGGTTTGCTTTGGGTGGGTTTTTGCATTTCAGCGATAACAAGACCTACAATCCGGAAAATTACCCAAATCCGAAGTTAAATAAAATATGGCGTCTTTCAGAGCTTAGAGGAAAAGTTTCGAAAAGTTTACACCCCCGAGAGAGACGTCACGATTGATGAAAGCCTTTTATTATTCAAAGGAAGTCTGGGATGGTGACAGTATCTTCTGCAAAAAAGGGCTAGATTTGGCATAAAAACGTTTATGCTTTGCGAGGCGAAAAGTGGGTATATGTGGTTGAGTGTAATTTACACGGGGAAATGAACTATTCTCGACAGGGAATTCCTAAATCTTCCGATGACATCGCAGGTGGTCATGACTTTGTTGAAGCCCTTGCTAGACAAAGGTTACTGTCTAACAACTGACAATTTTTATACTTCGCCATAATTGGTGTATTTATTGGTATCACGGTCAACAGACACTTATGGAACTGTGCGCACAAATCAAAAAGAGATGTCCGTTGGCCTAAGGGAGAAACCACTGAGAAAAGGAGAAATATTGGCATATCGTAGAGAGAAAGTGATTGTGCTTCGATGGAGGGATGTGGGAGACGTAACAGTTCTCTCTACCATCCATAATCAGGAGATGGTGACGGTGGAAGGAAAGAGTGGCAATATGCAAAGAAAACCAAAGATTGTCATTGATTATAATGACACAATGGGCGGGGTAGACAGAGTGGACCAGCACCTTGCAGATTATCCCATTCCACGGAAGCGTGGGAAAAAATAGTATAAAAAAATATTTTTCCATCTTCTGGACATAGCAGTATGGAATTCATTTGTTCTGTATAAAAAGTTTGGAGGAGAACATGACCATTTAGAATACAGAACACAGGTCATTGAAAAGACAATTGAGGTTTATAATCCTAGCATCACCTCTCCTAGGGCTGGGCGACCACCTTCGATGCCACATCCCCTTCGCCTTTCAGGAAAACACTTCCCTGATTATATTCCCCCTACTGAAAAGAAGAAGAACCCCACGAAGCAGTGTGCATTGTGTGGACGAAAGCCGGGGAAATTGGATAAGGAAAGAGAGCCGTTTCTACTGTGCGACGTGTAATGTTCCGTTATGCGTGGTGCCGCTTTTTAGGATTTATCATTCAAGTTCAAATATATGAATGTTGTATATGTTGTATATTTTGCATACAGTTTATTTGTTACATATGTGAATTAGTTATGTTTAATATTTAGTACTTTTTTACCTATTATTAGTTATTTTTTTATTGTATATTATTTTATTGTTTCATGTTTATTACGTAAGTGTATACATAATTTACACGAATATGTATTTTTTATTGCATAGAAATGTTTTATGTTGCATATAAGTACGTTTTATACACAAGTTTTTCTTAATTTTGTAGTTTGCACCAAAGAAATGTAAATTTTAAATATGAATTGAGTTCAAGTACCTCGTATCTATCAATAATATAAAAATTTTAAAGTTTGATAACATTTTTATTAAAATTTACTGTTAAAAACTGAATGCATTTCTTTAATTGTATCATTATGATTTTTTCGAAATTGCAATAAAACATATGACTTTTTTTAGATCCTATATTGTAAAAAAATTGTCAGGGAAGCGGTTAAGCAAGATTTCAAAAAACCCCTTATGAACCATCTATACAGGTCCATTACTATGGTAGAGATTTGTTTTGTTTAACCCCTCAACACCATCCGTCTCATTACATTGAGCAAAAACTTCACATGCCACCGTCCAAAGTGTTAGTACATCGAGCGTAATTACAAGCTTTATTTATTGTTTGCCATGCTGAAAATTATTCGATCTTAAAAAACTTTGTATATTTTAAAAGAGGAAGTATTAGCCTTAATAATCATAGTTTATTCATCAATTTTTATTGTATTTATTATTTTTGAGTTGAAATTTTGTGAATATATTTATGGAGCCACACGATTCCTTCCTTGTGACTATACATACGTCATATTTCGGGTTCTATTTAATAAAAAGACAATTTTTTTATTTGACTTCTGTAATGATTCCGAATAATGACAAAGCAACTCAAGATTATATAAAAATTACAAACTGCCTTCTAAAAATAATAACAATCAAAGCATTTATCTAAATTTTCAGTCGAGACATGTAAAAGTTGACCTGTGGGAAACTTTTCCCCTAATTGGTTTAAAGGGGTACATGCAGCGAATGAAATGTTCAGAATAGTTAAAATTTATCTTTGAAGAAGGTTAAATGCCAATAACTTTTATATTTTTCATGATATTAATTATTATATGAAAGTGTGGGCACACACTGGATAGGTAACAAATCAGTGGGCAAACTGCTCCTCTCCAGCAAAGAGTCTCTACTTATTTCAAGCTAGTGTAAAATTGAGTTTTAAAATGCAATGTATTACATAAATCCTCAAAATGTTTCATAAATATCCAATAAAAATGTGAAAAGTTAGGATTTTTTACTTTTTTGCAATTTTCGCACCTGCATCACCAAAACAACTTCTTCGGCCTCTAGGGTGGAATTTAAATAAACGTCCTCTGGACTTGAGGGGTTAAGTTGCTACAATAGTAAAAATGAAGCCTAAAAACTTTCAATTTACTTTTGAAAAGGGACATATCATATTACAACTACTTAACTGCATTTATGTATGTTGTAAATAACTTTTGATTGATTTTGGTTTTTTTAATGGTCAATTTTTAATGAAAATACAGCATTACAATATAATAACATAGCTTAATCGCTTGATCTGAAGTGTGTCGAATCATGCTTATACGTCAGATATTCCGGAAATTTACGAGAACATTCTAAAAAAGCACTGCTTTTGCAGTTCTTCGATAACTTGTTTACTTTTCTGCTGGCCAATCACCATCTCAAGGTCTTCAGTTTCAATGTAATAAGTTTAATTGTAAACATATTTATATTGCTTCATTTCTAGTGCCAAATAAATATTTGGTAGTATATAAGGGAAAAATAATTTGAATTATTCATTAGCAATAATAATAAATATTACAAATATTAAAAACATTATTTTCATTAATATTAATTTATTATTAAATTTAAAAGCATAGCAATACGTGTGCTATCGTGAACCAATCCCTATTAATTCTAGAAGCGGCAACTGCAGATTTTTCGCCACTCAGGCTACCACTCTTAATAGCGTGTTGGTAGGTCTACACATACAAAAATCATTTAATCCACATTTTCACATATAGATAGCATTACATGCTAATATTTGAGATCCTAGTAGAAACATGAGCTAGTTAGCAGCTTCGTTTTTTTACTGTTTGGCTTTGCCAGCTTTTATTTGATGTACAGAAACATGTTGGTTAAGCTTTCATAATCATAAATAGTTTTATGAATATGTCAAGGTAATGTAATGTACTGATATTTTATTTGATATATATGGAAACATTTTGTAATCTCATTTCTTTTTATAAAATGTTGCAAAGCAAATGTTATTAAAAATTTAATTTTCATTTTCCATCATAAAGAATTATTTTTTTGAACCTTTATCTACATAATAAATTATTATTTTAAAGTAATCGTCATGAACATCATTTTCTTTGCCTTACAACAGTGTATAAAATGCCATATCATTATATAAGCTGTAAGATAAAAATACAGTAGAATATCATAAATCCGGCACTTCTTGAAAAGTTTTGCCACGGGTAGCTGACCATCTTAGGCGCATCTCGAAAGGAGTGAAATTCGACTGCAATTAAAACATACCCAAGAGCCTTCTGATTGTTGTCACTCGCATAAAGATATGCCTTTAAAATCTATAAGCTGAGTAAATGCGGGAATGGAAATAGATTGACTAGAGTTACCGGAAATTCCGCAAGTGTCGGATTTTTACATTATGTTCCAGAAATGATACTCATTACCCTTATGCAATATAACTTTTAATGTAAAAATATGCATAATATCATTCATTAACATTGAGGTGAAATAAAGGGGGCTATTCTGTAATTTGTAGTGCTTCGCTAAATGGAGATTTTTGCTTTATCGAGGAGGCTAGCGATCCGAGTGATTACGCTACCTGAAATGGCAAACCCACCACTTCGCAACAAATTAAAGGCAGCAAATCAATATGGCGTCATGCTCGATGAAACCGTTTCTCTTTTTCCTTTCATAATAACAAACCCACTTGTCAACTGACCAATAATGCTATTATGAAGAGTATGGATAAAGATGACATTGAAAAGAGGACAGAAATCAATAATGAAGTGCCTGTCATACATCAGCTAACTGATGACAAAATAGTTGAAATTGTTTTGAAACCCGAATATGAGAAAGATGAAGTGATAGTGATGATGAACCCAAGGCACTTCAATAGATCATTGCATACAATGTCACTGATACAATATCGGCTTTAGAGCAGTGATCATGTATCGAATCACAGTTTGATTCGAATTCAGGATAAACATCTTTAGGAAAGATCACAATGTATGAAGCAAGCTAGTTTGTATGATATGTTTAAGAAAATTTCACAGGAAAACCTTCAAAAAGCTTCTACCACTGAAATTTAAGATACTTCCATTCCCACTACTGAAGACACTGCCTCGACCTTATCATCTGGCTTTCTACAGCACTATAAATTCCGCAGCAAATACTGGTCACGTCTCTAACTTTGGAAGTAGAAACAAGAAGTGTAATGTTAAGTCTACATTAAATTTGCAATGTCCTTAATCCAAATTTGTCCACTTGTTAACGATTCTTTCAGTTATAAGTTGTGGCATAAATTATAAACTTTCATGTTATTTTATTTTTGTATGCATAAGCTGTGATATAGTGAGAAGGTGCAGTGGCATAGCCAAAGGGAGGCAAGAAGGAGCATCCATTATGATTTATTTAATACTCTTTATGTTTATATACAGGCTTTTTTAATTCTGTATTTCCAAATTTTGTATGTATTTTCTATTTAAAAATATTCTAATGTTATCCCTGATAAAATTCTGAGTTTGTTTAGATTACAAAAAGCTTGTTTGTTTAGATTACAAAAAACGTGTGTTTTATACCGCAATCAAAAGCTCATTTTATTTTCCCCAGATTCATAAGCTTTTTCCAGTATAATCTCACATTGGTTAATCTGAAATTTGGTCATCTAAAACAGTGGTTCTCAAACGGGGGTACAAAATTTCTTCCAGGGTGTACAGAGTGACAACGTGTTGAAAGTGCCAACAATGCATCGATGCAGACCTGAGGAAATTTTTGAGAGAGAAAGGGAAAGTAAAAAGAATTACCTTAAAATGGTTGTACATAGAGTGAGTGAGTATCAATAGAAAAGACATTCTTAGTATACAAAGTTATAACATTGTAGGCATGGGGTGCGGTGGTGGATACGAGTAAAGGGAGTGACATAAATCCCTGATTTATGCAATTGCCCTTTGATCTGATGGGTGGAATTCAATTAAGTATCTTGAGAGGTTACCCAAAGCTAAGATAGGATTCTCAACTTTGACAGCAATAAAGACACAGAACCGCAATCGTCTGACCTCCAAACATGATCTCATCCTTGCAGTGACCAACATTCCACTGCGCATTGAGAAGATTACGTCTGGAAAACAGGTTCAAAAATCGCACTAATTTTAAGTAATTAAAAAATAATGTAACTTGGTAAAATGTCTACGAAGTAACCGCCATATCAGTTGACTATAATGTAAGTAACTTTTTATGTCTCATGCAAAACTGTGCATTGATTATTTAGCCTTACAAATTGTAGATAATATTGTTATTCCCCTTCTTTTGTTAATGTTTTAGGAAATAAAGTATTGGCAAGGCAATTCAAGGCAGCGCTATTTGAAGATTGTGAAAGTTACATCATAACATAAGTGCTTAAGAAATAACAATAAAACCCTGCTAAATCTACACCATCAGACTCAAGAAATGCATGACCAGCCTCGGTGCAATTTACATTATCTTCAGATGATGCAAATCACGTTGAAACCACCTGTGCAAGACTTGATTTCGATAAAATTTATCCAACAAAGTTTTAGTGTAACTTCTTTAACATAGTAATTCTACAAAGTGACAACCTCAACTGTAAATTGCATACATATTATTGAGTGTGACAGCGGTAATGAGACTTTTTGGGTTTTTTATAAGAACAATGGAAATTTTGTGCTGCATTGCTGTATGGTACTGCTTCATTTTTGCTTTTACATATAAGTAAAAGTAAAAAAAAACAATGAGATTCTGTTTCCTAGATTTTTAAATTCATAGCCTTGGCGCCTCTTATAGTCTGATAGATATGGTAAATAAATCAATAAACCGTCTTTATAAATTACAAGAGTGATTTTTGAAAAGGCTGTTAAAATATAATATTTCATTCAATTTCATACTAGTTATTTTGTTATATAAGAAAACCTTGGTCATAAAATGCATGTAGGAAGAGAGGGTGGGGTATGGGGAACACGATAATGTTGAAAGTTAACAAGAGGTACATTACCGGAAAAGGTTGAGAATCGCTGACCTAAACAATATCAGACTCATAGTAACTGACATTTCGTCACTTTAAAAAGTGAATACGTTATGTACACACATTGCTCTTGCTATGCTATATTTCCGATGGAAATGATGTAACTATGAAACTTTAACGACACTAATGAAGGCTAACAGATGTTCGCTTGATTCAAACAAAATATACCAAGTATTGAAATAAAAAAAGTGTTGTTACTAAATGAAAGTTGCAGGTGTGGACTGTAGGAATATTCTGGACCCAGGGAATTTTTTACAACATCTGATACTGTACTAAGTACATAAATTTGGCAAAGACAAAGCAAAAACATAAGCACAGCAAAACAATGGAATCTGTAAATGCCCGATAGTACATACACTCATTAGTTTAATAATTGGACCTTCACCACTAAATTACATAAAAAATATGCTACCAGCTCATCAGAGATTATCTGATTATGCAATACACTACCTTTTTGAACTTCGTGCCCGATAGTACATACACTCATTAGTTTAATAATTGGACCTTCACCACTAAATTACATAAAAAATATGCTACCAGCTCATCAGAGATTATCTGATTATGCAATACACTACCTTTTTGAACTTCGTGTGCTTGTGGTTTGCGAATTTGCATTTCACGACAAAATTTTTTTATAGCCATAACTTGTTTCCCGCTTATCATTTGCATTTCGCGTCAAGCATTTGCAATGCCAACAAGCGCGAACTCCCTTAACTTTTTTGTTCCGAAGTTCAGTTTAAACTTTAGCACCCTAGAAAAGGACTTATTATTATAATATCACATTTATAATGCTCATTATTAGCAGTTTTTGAAGTAAACAAACATGACAACTCATTACTTAACTATTTTGTAGCTCAGTTTGAACTTCAACACCAATGCCGCTATTTTTGATTATGAAACTGGTTTAAAATTTAAAGAAATGTCAACATTTTGGAATGTACAGTTTTCATTTGCTAATATCTTTGAATTTTGAAAATCATTTAAGGAAATGTTATTTTGTTTTGTTACATTTTGATTTTTATTACGAATTTTTCATATAAATCTAAGAATTGCTATCATCTATTTATTTTGAACATTTAAAAGAAATGTTATCACTTTCTTATGTTAGGTTTTGACTTTCTGTTACTCATTTCAAACGTAATTCCCCTCAACGCCGACCGACATAGTCACTACGTCGCGGAAATTGCTAAGGTTTTTATTTTTTTTTGGTCAAACGAGTTTTCCTAAATCTGATTTTTCTTGACGTATTTCAAAAGAGTAACCTTTGGCATTCCTATTTATGCTTCACTCAGCAATTTTTATTTACATTAACATATATATAATATACTTAAAATATTGTTATTGATGATTACATAGGTACCCAAAGACGGGGAATTTTGAGTTTCAAAATACCCTTATATAATGCTGAGAAGAACCATTTCTAAGGACAAAGGCTTCTGCGAGATATAGGCTATGTTCTTATTCCTGTAGAAGGCTTTCCTCTTGGGCCGATGTGTTTTTCCCATTTGTCAACAGTTCTGGAGGGAGAATGCTTAGTGAGGCAAAAGGATCTGCAGCCATCTGGACCAAGATTTTCATTTCGTTTGCATTAGCATATCTTAAAAGCAATACGTGAGAGAAGAAAGGATCCATTGCCCCTTCATAAACAAGTTTCTTCAAAAATATTTATGATCGCCTCTAATGAAGAGTGTGTTCGAGTTGCATGGGAAATATTCTTGCCTCAGACTTGCTGGCTCGCATCAGCTCCCGTCGCTCTATTCTATAGGATTTCCTCTGAAGGAAAACTTAACATGTGCGGTTGTGAATTTTGTTCTTTTTTCCTAGTAATTGTCTTTGTAGAATAATTAAATCTTTCTAAAATATAGTTATTTATTATGGATTCTATAAGTAGAAAAGGGCAAGCAGTAGTGGATGATGAAATTGAGAAGGAAATCTTGGGGGTAAGTGATTCGGAAAAAAGCATGAGTTCAGGAAGTGATAGTGAGAATCAAGAATTGCATCATGGAGAAAAGTGACACTGGAAGAAATTTACAGTTTTGGGATTGTTTATGCTGATGGGAATTATTCAGAAGCCCACATTTCGTTCTTATTTGGTTTGGTCTCTGCTTTGATTGCTTTGAAGGCTACCACACCAACCAGAATTATTAAGGTAAGCCATTATTTTTTTGGTATTTTTTGTCTCTTCTCCCTCTGTTGCCGGTGATCCGTTCTAGCACTGTAGGTTATTTTTGGAGAATTTTAAAAAATTTGTTTACCGAAAAACATGACAAAGATATAGAAATGTAAGATAAAACAGGATTCGAGCAATATACTGTAAACTTGGAATAATAAGTGTAAATTGTTTCTGTGAATGCATTAAATAATTCATCGATGTGATTCACACAAAATAAATAAATAAAATTTGTTTAAAATAAGGTTTATAAATACACATAGTTTTATGGGAATCTCCATAAAAATTCAGTTAAATCCTTTAAAAAGATAAGTTATGATTTTTTAAAAACTTCGTTCCAGAATAGCCAATTTATTTGGATATCCTCCGGCCTCCCAGATGGGTCTGATTTAAATGCTGCCACGCTTGAGGGGTTAATAAAAGAAATGTTACCACTTTTTAATGCGTGTTTATTTGAAGTTTGGAAATGTTTGTTGCAGAACCCAAGAAAACATCCATGCATCATGTACTCAACATTTCATTTCAGGAGTTCATCAATTTAAATTAAAGCATTCCTTGGAATGAACAAAAAAAGATCAAAAATCGCATGCAAAAATGTGAAGGTAAACTGCACAAGTGCCAAAAAAAAGTGTAAATGCTTTGTAATGCTGGGTTTTCATTCGGTATTACATGTTTTAAAGATAATTAAAAGATTTTTTCACTTTATGATGCTAGGTTTTCATTTGCTGTTACATTTTTTTCTGTTAAACTGTATTATTTATGATAAAAAGCTTAATTTTTTCGGTTGACTGGGAACCGTACTCCAGTTATTAGATTGTCTTATAGCAAAATAGAACTTAGCCAATTTGCATTTCGTGTCAGTTTTCCTGAACCTATTATTTGTGAAGTTCTAAAAGGTGGTGTAATCGAATTTGCCTCTGGATAATTATGCAATGTGCAGCACTTCCAGAAAAGCTGAATTTTCGGAAATCCGGCATGTGCTATGTCCCAAGGATGCCATATTTATGAGGATCTACTGTAGTAACATTTCTGAACAGCAAAATTCAATTGGGTTAAATACTATGTTATAAAATGTTTATTTAGCACAAAGACCTCAAGGAACGTGCCCCTAGAGCTAAGCAAGTCATACCTGTATAAGACATTAATATGTATCATTAATTTAAAGTAATTTAATTAATGTATGTTTGCTAATTTTCCACAAAAAATGAAAAAAGCATAAATAATTTGTGCCAGATTAGTGGCCAACAAGTGTTCACGGCATTAAAAAATAAAGGAAATTTCAAAAAATCTTCTGATCAATTACATGTTTTAGAAATATATGTTAAATAAAAAACATTACATAAATAAATATAAAAACAAATAACACAAAATGAGCATTCATCAAATCCCATTATATCCGTCAAAAATTATAAATGTTGCAACCCCATCAAAAAAGTGTCAAAGAAATTGTTTATGTAAATTATTCTTTAGTGCATAGCATTTTTATTTTGCATAAATAAAAATTCTTATAGTACACTAGGCTCAACTAGGAAGTGAGAATAATAAAAATGAAAACAAACAAAGGGTTTGTTATCTCTTCCAACAAATAAATAAAACATGAGATCAAAGAAGCAATTTTTGCACCATTAATTAAGTAAATTTGCCATAGCAAAAATCAAAAAATATAAGTTGAATATATCAAGCAACCATACCTTAGCGGGTGATCACACTGATCTATGCCATTATCTTTTGCATCTATTTCCCTTATAAAATTGGAATAAACATGATGGTAAATCAACTCTAGTTCATCAGCACTTAATTCTTGATTGAGTGATTGATTGAGTGATTGATTGATTGATTGGATTATATCCTTGCCATAATGTGCATAAATTAATCCAGCACTGCTGAGTTTTATGTACTGCTTCACTCCTGTGAGAGTATCCATGGTTTCGAAGAAATCCCTGAAATGGAGAGTTTGAAAGTCAAAGAATGTTTTTAAAAAATGTCACTGAAGATCACACACACAAATGATAAGCACAAAGCATCAAGAAACTGATTTTCTTAAAATAAAATATTAATATTTAAAAAATTTAACTTTATCATACAGCAATTAAATACAATCTGTAGGAGCTGGCAGATAGACATTTAAATTATGCAGACTTTTGAATTTGTCATTTTTTAATATAATTGACCCATTTATTTTGAAAGTGGTACAAGTCAACATGTTCTTTTTTTTAATATACACCACCTTTGCGAATAATGAGTTTCAGAAAACTGAAGCAAAATGAAAATTCATGAAGCGCAAGTCCTATTTTCTCATAAGACACCATTTTATTGAGTGGTTCCCAGCCAACTAAAACATTCACTTTTTATCATAAATAATGTAGTTTAATAGAAAATAATTACACTTCTTTTCGTGCTCGTACAGTTTACTTCCATCACAATTTTGAATGCGTTTTTCGATTTTTTGTTCAATCTAAGGAAATGGTTAATTTAAATTGAACTACTGAAATGGAAGGTTGAGTACGTCATGCACGAATGTTTTCCTTGTTTCTGCAACAAACATTCGAAGCCACAAAAAAAACACTAGCCTTAAAAAGTGGTTACATTTCTTTTACTAATGAGGGTAGAAATGCATAGCAGAAAACCAAAACCTAACGTAATGTAGTAATCGTGTTCAAAATACACGGTAGAAAATCTTAAAAGATTATAGCCATTTTTAGATTGACAAAATTCGTAATAAACAATGAAAACCTAACAAAACAACAGTTCCTTAAATTACTTCAAAATACAAAGATAATAGTATTAGATCATTAACAATTTCCATCAAAAACCAGCAACCTCATACGCGAATAACGAACATTTTCAATGTCATACTCGTAAAAGTTTTGAAAAACTAAACATGCAGGATGCTTTTCCATTAGCCAATAGTTTCTAATTTGGCCGGTAAATGCCAGCAACTTCGACCGAAAATAGTGCCATTGGCAGTGAGTTTAAACTGAGCTACAAAAGAATTAAGTCATTGGTTATCACAATTGTTTACTTACCACAAGCACACTAAGTTCAAAAAGGTGTTGTATTGACTTTCGCATTTCAATCTATTAAAAAATTTTGGTAAATGCTATGACTATTGTTTTTACATTTTTGTGATCTTCATTAGATATATTTTTTAGGTTAATTAATTTTATAGAATATTGATGATAAAAATTTTTTTTTCATATGTAAAGTGACTTAAACCACTTTCAAAATTAACAAATTCTGAATAACATGACTTCAATTGTATTTATACTTGAGTTTTGATTAAGACTATCAATTTTGTAATTTACAGATTTTTTATAATAATGGTTTAGATTGTACATCAATTTTAAAAATTTACAAACTAATTTTTATCATCATCATCCATAATTGGAGTAAATTTTACATCTTTATTGCATTGGTAAAGGTTTTTAAAATAATTATGATGAATTGGTGGTATATATGGTAGCAAATCCATAATATCTTTATATTTTGCAGCAGTAATAGGCGAAATACCTTTGTAACAGGGAAATAATTGTATTTTATCATATTTTCTTGGTCTTTAAATCTAAAATGCAGAATTTTGCATCAGGCTCCAAAGATGTCTTACAAAACATTTTGTAAGGAGCATTCTTCATAAACCTCATCCAAACAAAATCATCAATTAGCATTGATGATTTTCAAATAATATTAAATTTTTATTAACCTGAATGACTGTCTGATGTTATAAGATGCTCATCAACATTTAGAAACACACATTTATCAGTCCATTATAAATTAATTACACTTTATGAAAAACTACAAAAAACAAACGAGCAAACAATTGATGTGAATTACTTCAATTCAAATTCAAATTAATATGTTCTCAATTCTATTTAATAGTAGGACTTGTGCTGCCATATTCACATAGAATTTTTAACTGAACCCCGTGAAATCTTTTTTTAAATAGATACATCTTATCAATTTGTATGCACATCTAACATAAACTCAATTTTTTCAAAATCTGACTTACAACACTTACAAAACCAATATGTTCTCAACTCCATTTAATAGTGCGACTTGTATTGCCATTTTTACATAGAATCTTTAACTAAAACTCAACTATTTTTTAAATAGATACATCTTATCAATTTGTATGCGTATCTAACATAAACTCAATTTTTTCCAAATATTGGACTTACACCACTTTCAAAATGTCCTTATGAACCCAATTTTTAATGAAAACTTCAGTTCCCTTTCGTAAGATCAAGATTACTGCAACCATACACAGCATAAAATGAGGAAAAACCTCTGCTAGTGGAAAAAAAGTGAAATAGGTGCACTCCCATACATCCAGGACTCAAAAAAACAGCATCATTTACATTTGAAATCATCATGCTAATAATACAGGAAGATTACCAAAAACCCATCAAATTTTCAGTCTCTGTTGCTCCCCGTTTTATATATTTAAAAATGAAATATTGAGCCATAGTACTTTAATATGTGTCAATAAGTTCACGATAGATTTTATTTTTTGCAAATAGTAAAACTTTTGTATAAATTAATTTTAATAATTGAACATAAAATGACCTCACTCATAGGAGGTTTACACCCATAGGCATGTGTCTATTGCATGGGAAATCCTACCCTGAGCATAGGAGCCAATTTTGAGGAAAAATGCTTATTAAAAAACTGGGAAATTTGGCAAAGTATGGGTCCTGAGCATCCCATATTTGTGAGAATGCACCTGTACTTCAAAGCACATTTTATAAATTCTGAACAGGTGAAATCTAAACATTTTCTAAATAGAGACTGTTGTATACATAGAACATAATGCATTTAATCTATTATTAACAGAATAGAATCTGAGTTTTGTATCTCCCTCTGTATCTCCATATTTTACGTGGGATTTGGGTTTATGTGAAGCAATGCAGCATGATTTTCATTTGCATTTTAAAATTACAGTATTTTTTAAGTCGTAAGATGAACTTTTTTCCAGAAAATTGATTCCCAAAATTAGCCTGCCACTTATAGACTGAAGGTAAGATTATTACTGTCTTCAGTATTATATTCACAAATCCACTGATCCCCAAAATGGAATAACTGGAAGTCATTCATTGCTAAATCATTTAAAAAACATTATTTATAAATAATAGTGAAAAATTATTAATGTATACAGTAAAACTTAATACAATGTGAATACTGATGACACATTTTCTTCATTGTGCTTTATTACATGCTCACTCAAGTGACTGCAATTTTGGTGCATTTGCAATGTTATTCATAGTTTTAGTTCCTAATGAGCAAGATGAATAGCATGGTTAATATCATGGAACATTATAATTCGTGTAGATGTCATAAAAATTTTATACATATCTAGGATGTATTGAGATCACAATGGCTATAACAATGAAAACATATGCCTCCACTATTACCGATAAGGTTCAGGTGATTCAATACGAAAAAACACTTGGAGATTGAGCAGCAGCAAGTCAATTCGGTCCACCACCAACAGAAAAAAATGATGCGTGAATGATGAAAACAAGGTGATGGGAAAAGAGGAACATAGTCTTCGTAAACTTGGTCCTAAATGGCCACAACTAGAGTAGGAAGTGAAAAATGCATAGAAGAAGAGAGGAAATTAGGTATTGCTGTATCGATCAAAATGGTTATGTATGGGGCAAAAAGAGCAGCAGAAGAAAAAGGACTAGTTGAGCATACATATCATTATTGTATATGCATTCCATTTATTAAGAATTAAAATCTTATCTTTCACTTAAGTTTAAGTAAGCACTGTTGGTTGAGGGTTTTTATATGTGCGACACATGCAGCACATTCCGAGTCTAATTATTAGGACTGCCAAGTTCAAGCAGGGCACATTTAGCTATGCAAGTCTTGAAGCAATTATTTATGTTTTACATAAGTGTCACAGGCAGGGGGATGCAAGGATGCTTTTGCACTCCAAAATTGTTTATATTATTTTGCGTGTTTCTTAACTAAAGGCACAATGGTGATGGAAGACCATTACTAACAAGGGAACATTCTCTAGTGGTCCCCTCCGATTTGGCTGGAACTTTGCAGGGTGATAGTAGACGGAAAATAATTCGACACATGGAGTAGGATCTGGTGCTTTCCTGGTGGATTGCTTGTAGAAACTTTTCTCGGGTACACAACCGGGTCAAAGTTTGATCTAGGATCAACGTTTCGACGGCTGACTCTGCCATCTTCATCAGGATGAAGATGGCAGAGTCAGCCATCGAAACGTTGATCCTAGATCAAACTTTGACCCGGTTGTGTACCCGAGAAAAGTTTCTACAAATTCGACACATTTTTTCTTGCCCATCCAATGGCTTTTTGGGGATATTTGCAATTAAATGTTGTTAAAAATCGATGAGTTGCCCAACTACCTAAGGGAATGCTGGTATATGAGTAACTGCTGGTGTAGTGGTAACGGAGAAAAACTCCTAATTTTTTGATCTGGTTTCGAGCCTAGCGTCTGCCAATTTTTTTTTCATCTCCTATTTCAACTTTTTTGTTGTTATTTTATCCTAAGAATTTGCCGTTTATGAAACATGCTTGAAAAAAATTTACAGCTTATATTTAAGGGTTTTACCGAGGTGTACAATCATAAAATTCTAGCACTCTTACTTTTTCGTCTCGCGCTGATATTCTTCTGTAACACATAAGAAATATATATATTATATGCATGTAACCAGTGGCGTCGCGTGCCCATTTAGGTTGGGTGTGCTTTTATTGGGGGGGGTTATGCAACCCGCGCTACAAAATTCACGTGTTAATTTGAACGTACGATTGCATTTTTATCGGCGTGTGAAAGTTTCAAGAGAGCATAGCGCAGCAGCGCTCTTCTTAATTGGTCTAATGCAATTAATCTTAGAATAATTTTGAATACTTTAATTTACTAACTGATATGATTTTAACTATACAATCCATAATTATGGACAACGCAAGGGTTCCCCGTCAAATAGACTTGAGCTATGCATCACGCGCGCCGTTTATGTGAGAATGGTTAACGCTTCGTTGTGAGAAGATACTAGAGTGAGGTACGAATTATCTGTATTTTGTTACGATTTTTAAATATGTACAACCATAAAATACGCACAGAAATCTGAAAAAGTAATCACTTGGGAAAATATTATTTTCCGGATTGAATCAAAGAAAGGATTAAAAAACTCATTTTACTTACTTATTTATACACCAGTTCCAATCTCCTGTTTTGCCTTAGGAATTTTGTTAGCACATCATCATAAAATGAAGGTCTTTTCTTCAGTTCCGCCAGCAATGTCTTTTCAATGGCGAGTGAACTTAGGCCGCATAACCTTTCCTGCGTTTGTGTTCCTCTATAACACGTATGTATTCTCTTCGTAGCCGAAAAAGAACGCTCGACTGTAGCAGTAGAACTCGGAATCGTCATGATAAGTTCCGCTAATTTATAAATCTCCTTGAATGCAACCTAAAGCTGATTTTCTTACATGAATTTTAATAGGCGATGCACTGGTTTCCTCGCAAATTCATCAGAAGAAAAGAGCACTTTTAGTTCATTTTTTAGGCGAACGTAGTCAAAAACTGGTCCGTAGAAATCCTTTAATTTTTCTAGAATACCATCAGGAAAAGTTTTCGCATACTGATCATATCTTTCGCTACAAAGGAGTTGAAAAAACTCAAGTTTCGAAAGTGAAGAGTATCTTTCTTCCATCTCCAGGCACATGCAGTCAACTATTCTCTGGTATAATCGAAGGCACGCGCTCTTCTCCTCTTCTATAGATCCTTTTCGTCTTTTAGGCTTCGACGACTCAACCGTATGCTTTTTCTTTGCAGAAACCCAAATATCATCAAATCCATGTTCCTTGTCATTCCTAAGCTATTTCATAGTATCATGCACTTTTTTACAACAGTACAATGTGTCATAGGATGATGTTTGCAATATATTATCCAAAACATCAATATAGCCAAACAGAACAGAAAAAATTTCTAACAAAAAAATTGTTTGAAAATCTTGCAAGAAATACAGAAAACCACGAGCTTTGATTACAGCATCCACGTCCCAATCCCCAGAATTCTCCACAATGTGTTCAAAAAATGCAATAAGTTGACTTCTGTGGCATTTTACTGTGTTTGATAAACGGGAAGTAAAATTCCATCTGGTTGCTGCGACGGAGGGTAATTTTTTAGCAACAAAATCTTGCAAAGCATTTACTCTTTTCTATGATTTATAAAAATATGCTGCCAATCCACTGATAGTTTGGAAAAACATTCTACATTCCTTGATATTCAAGAGGCTTTGCTTCAGAACTAAGTTCAAAACGTGAGCGTAGCAATGCGTAAATATTGCTAAAGGATAGGCCTCGATAACTTTACTCTGCAACCCATTATTATGTCCACTCATTGCACAGGCGCCATCATAAGTTTGGCCGACCAACTTGTCCTTAATATTAAATTCCTCAACTCTGTTTACAACTTGTTTAAAAAGACCACTATACGTTCTATCATCACTTACGTCTGTAAATCCGATAAACCTTTCATGTGTTTGCCCATTATGGACAAAACGGAAAACAGTTGATAGCTGCGATTTCGACATTACATCAGAAGTTTCATCCAGAAGAATGGCCACAAATGTAGCGGAAGAGATTTCTTTCTTTATAGCATCTTTAACTACATCAGATATAGCGTTAATGATATCATTTTGTACTGTGGGAGAAATTCCTCGAAATACAGTCGATGCCTTTAAATGACAGTCTAAAGGAGGATCATACTCACGGAGTACATTTAAAAATTCTATATAATTCCTTTGGTTGGCTGAATCTTCAGACTCATCATTACCTCTCAAAGGAAGCTCTTGCTTAGCCAAATAACATACAGCATCAATTAATCTTTTTAAAACGTCTCTATTTTTCTTTACTTGTTCATTATGACGACTAATTTCAATTTTTCTTTGTCTGTCAATGAGTGTCAATTCTTTGTTTTCCAAACATCTTAAGATTTAAAAATGACTGAACATGTGGCTGGGAGCACTCATGTTTTTGCATTGCTGCAGCCTAATGATTAAGATCGAAATACCCGTGCTTATTCCAAACACCTTTCTCTTTGGAGAATAATAAACAAGGCCAACAAAAAAGTCTTGACAGCACTTCACATCCAGTTAACCATTCTACTGAATGAATGAAAGAAACAGAGAAATGTCTCATGTACTCAGTTTTTGCATCTTTGTGCTTGCACAGTAAATTTGGAAGAGGAGGACGAGGCTTACCTTCTTCGACTATGTTCATACAATCCGCAAAAGCTCTGGCAGAAAACGGGGCATTCAGTACATCGTCAACACTGTTTACCATTGTAAATATGGGCAAAAAGTTATAAATTATATCTAAAAAATTATAAATATATGTTAAAAACTTGTCTAAATCGGTGTCATAAACACGTCGGTTCACACTTTACCCCAAGCATGCAAAACAGACGAAACTCAGAAAACAAAAACAGCATCTCATGACAAGTAACAACGTTGAATTGGATTGCTTCACACAATAGCCAATCACAACCGCTAACTACTTCTGGGTGCTGTTGTCTCAGCGCACACCCTGCCACGCCTTCTGGACGGTTTAAATCCACAAGGTGGCTAAGAATTTGACCCGCTGCGCCATCTGTACGTATGTTTAAAGGGCTCAAAGCTATCCGTATTTCTTACCGCACACCCGGGCTATTAACGTGAATGTGATACAATGTTTACGCGCCGAAACTTCTCCTCTTCATGAACCATTGTATATTGGATTTGATTTTAGGAATCACGCGAAGCCAGAAAACGATTAGGGGAGTCTTTAACAGGAATAAATGCAAAAATATAATATCTGTGACATTGCGAATCCGTGGGTGTGCACCGCACACCTAGCACACCCTGAATATACGCCTCTGCATGTAACAATATATTATATGTACAATGAAACATTACCCTTGATATTATCATAATTTTCTGCAATGAATTACATCAGTAGAGCATTTGGAAACATGAAAATTTTGCGGTCACATTCTGCAGTTTCTTCACCTCTTGGGGTTAGGCTACCAAACCGATAATCGCTGACTTCCAGAAATTCTCATGACTTTCACATTCATGTCAGAGCAGGGGCAACAGAAGGGGTTATAAAAGATTGAAACTTGATGGCTGCTAGGTCCGCGAGACTTAAGCCGAGAGAGGAGAAAAGAAAAGGGAGGAACTTGAATGGGAAATGCAACTTCACAAGACAGCTTACCAGGAGAGCCAACCTCTTCTCCAAAGGCTACTACCCACTCTTCTCCAAAGCCAGACATTCTACAAGGTTGCCACTGTTTGCATTTCCTAAGCTAGTGCCAATGACTCATAACCAGTGGCAAAAGGCTGAACTGTTTACTGCCAGGATCCGATAAAACATGGTTTCAAAAATTGCAGAGCAATAGTGATTATTGTTTCAAATTCTGAAGATTTGCCATGGAATACGAGAAATAACTGCATTTAACTTTAAGCTAAAAGGGTTCAACTTCCTTTCCCAATTCTTACAGTTGTGGTAGTTACCTACTTTTGGAGAAAATAGAGCACTCGTAATTGATAGTTTCCATGTTGATTGCCGACTTACAAGTAATAAAAGCACATTTTTTAAAAATGGAATGTTAATGATTGATAGTTTAATAATATACAGAAAACTATATTCAGATATTATTACTCGTTTGTGAGATATGTTTCATTGAAGCAGGTGCCAATCACAAGCTACTTTAAGAGAAGCTTAAATGCTGTCTCCAAAAGTAGTACCGTCAATGCTCGAAGTTCCCCTCATTCATCTATTGGATTGCCAATGGCTGATCCACATGAGGAAGCCTCGTCCAACTAACATTTCCAATGCCTCAATTATCATTATCAGGACATTAACACCATTATTAAAGGTATGAGTCATCATTTATTTATTGTTTTTTATGAATGCGTTAACCCTTCGAGTGCCAAGAAGCGCAATTGCGCTCCTTGCAACTATCACCTAAAGTGCCAAGAGCGCGATCGTGCTCCTTCATCAGGCTCTCATATAAGTGCTGGTAGTTCAGTCTCTCGTCAGATGGTATCTTATGACAGTCTACTTATGACAAGGAAAGAGAGTAGTTTCAGGGCCTGCCGCTAGTTTTTGTCTCATTAGTTTTGTTTTGATTTTATGCATTTTTGAACTTGACTTAGTTTTTGCAACTCGTAATAATTAAAATGGCATCAACCTCAAGGGAAGTGATTGATAATTATTAAGAAACGAGTGGAATTACCCATTGAACATCGACGGGACTTTGTAGTGTGATTAAAATATAACTAAAGAGTTGGTGGTTTGGGTGATCTTGCTCCATTGCACTTTGGACCATACCTGGGTAGCGTGAATGGAATGTTTATCCCAGTGGTGAGAGGGAGGATGGAAGTGAAAGTAGGGGTCAAGGGAGGAATGGTCAGATTCAAACACATTTCTTGCTGGAATAACACTGAAAGCCTTGACAGAGAACAACACATAATCCAGTGTTGCTGAGTTTCGGGTCTCATGCAGGTTGCATTGAAAATGATCGAGGCAAAGGATGAAGTTGTTAACAAAGAAATCATTGTGGATATCATCATGTTGGAACAGACACTTGGAGGGGGAGGACCAAGATAAAGATAAATTAAATCGCTAAGCAACACAAAATCATCCAGAACACAAACGTGAAACACAGAATAAAAACAAATTTCCAACATAGATAAACTTCTGGAAGGTGGGCGAAAGAAACAACCAACACACAGTTTCTTTCCAGCACCGGTTATTTCCATCCATAGAATCTCACATTTAGCTTCTAAATCATAACGTCTTTTAATCAATAGAGAAGCCTTCATTGCACCACGAGAGTTTCTATCACACCTAAAAATGTTTGTCTTATTTCAACCCAAACTCCAAGAAGAAGTAAACAAATTTAAGGCGATATCATGCTGAGAGAGAAAGCTACATTTTTGAGGGGAAAGAGAGTGAGAATAGGAGAGAAAAGAGTGAGGGAGGAGAATGGATGGGAAGGAGGGAGAATAGCAGGGAGGGAAAGAAACTAGCAGGGAGGGAGGGAGAATAGCAGGGAGGGAGAGATAATGGCAGGGAGGAAGAATGGGAAGTGCATTAATTTTAACATTTTATTCATGTCTACCCATAATTTTTGACAGGCAATTACACTAGTTAATTAATAATTTTTGATTTTCCTAAAATGTTAAGTAATTTCATGAAAATGTTTGGGTTCATTCATAAATTCTGCAGTAATTTCATTACAATGTTCAGGAATCAGACTCCAAAAAGGTGGTAACCCTATTATATAGTGAAAAAATTTCTTTCAGCAAAACACATTGCAAGATGTAATTCATCATTACCTTTCCTTTAAACTGCTCTTTATTTGAACATTTTTTTGACTGGTGGCTTAGAAGATATGATTACTTTTATTAATATATTAAAATATATTGTTTGATATATATATGTTCTCTCTCTGTAGCTGAAGAAGGAGTAGTTCCGAAAGCTTTACGTTTGTGATGTTTCTGTGTTTTTGTGTTATTTTACATGTGTCGCTTCGACATCCCCGGGGCCTCGCCAACTTGAAGTCGTCTGATGTGTGAGTGCTCACTGGGTTTCCTCATCCCAACACCTTGTTGACATCTATATATATATATATATATATATATATATATATATATTCACCTCCCCATCTCTCTCTTGTTGGTATATATTGCCTATTTTTGAATGCTTGTTACCTGATTATGGTGATTACTCACCAAAACCGATTGAGTCATAAATATTGTTCGTGGAAAATAGCAAAAGTTGTGTAATAAAATATACTATCTAGTATTTTTGTTTATTTTATTTGGATATTAAAATCTCATCAAAATGTGAAATTTAAATCCTGTGCTTAAAGTTTAATATTCAGATGCGGTATGAGCTTAAAATGTGAACCTTTGAATCTGAGGCTTCAATTGTCTGCAAGGGGAATATAGAAAAATCAAATTGGAAAAATATTTATCTTGAAATATAAACATTATACAAGAAAGATGAAAAATGTTTAAGCTTTAATATAACAGCATTTGGATGGCAAAAATATTATTTTGTGAGTTAAATGAGCTTCAAATTGGTGCCAATATATTGGTGTCTTTAGATTTTTCAGACATCTAGCGCTTCCTTGAGCATAAAAGAGTTAAAATAAAATATTTTACTACTAAAACACATCATATGATATCGTTCATATAAATCTACTGTATAAGAATAATCAACAAAATTATCTAAGAGGCTCTCAAATCAATGAAAATACAGTAGAACCACCAAAATCATGGCTTCCAAATTTGTAAGCTTCACAGTTTTGCGGCTTTTTCGACTACTACTGCCATTGGTGAATTGGCATGAGCAGACTATGTAGCAGCAGAAAGTATTCCTGAACAACTGCAAAAATGAATTAAAGATGGGTACACACGAAAGCAAGTATTCAACACAGATGATACAGCATTGTTTTGGAAAAGAATGCCTTCAAGAACATTTTTGTCAAGTTTCTGGATGAATCGGACACTAGTCTGGAGGAACAATAACCTTCTCATTCATCATCATCATCAACATCGTCACCATAGCTTCACCATCAACCATCACTATTGTCACTGCTTTTCTCATCATCATTGGATTTTTCGCAGATGGCTTCAATATCTTCATTTTAACTTTTTAAGGTATGATTATATTGCTGAGCACAGCGGCAGCGTAACGGTATGCTCAACGTGGGGTTCATTTTGTAGGGCACACCAAATTTAGTGCATGCAATTTTTAGTCTTTTACGTGATTCAATAAATATTTTTTCAACATATTCTTTACTAATCATGGTTTACATGAAATTATTTCGGCAAACTTACTGTACAGCTATGGCAGATTTAAGTGCCACATTGCACTGGTTTGAAACCACTTTTAGCCTACCATTTCATCATTTATTGTTGTCAAAATAATAGAGAGCTGCGAACCTAACCCCCATTATCTCATAAGGCCTTTGCTTACGTTTTCACGGATTCCAAATCTGCGATGTTTTTGGAAACATAAGCTCAGAGAATTTGGAGGTTTTACTGTATATAATTAATGATGAATAAGCAAAATATAGTTCCTTCGATTCTGAAATATTTCATCTATGTACCTACCTTTGATGATGATCATACCGTTTAGTGAGATGATTATACTCGGCACCAACATCTATCACAATATCACAATCCCTAAGTATAATGGGGTCTCTGGTCCTGCATGTAAAAAATAACACCAAGTTTAATTACAAATTCTGCAAAGAATGAGTATTAAATTGCTTAGAACTATTACAACTAATAATAAAGGCAAATAGCCATAAATATGACGATATGTATATCACATCACAATATGGGAATTTTTAATGACTATACAGGGAATTACAACCCACAAGATGAACTCTTAAGCAAAGGAAATTGTATTATGTATGACCATCAACAAATGGATGCATCTAAATGTTGTAATATCCATTTCTAAAAATATATGGAACTTGTTGCAATCCTCTTTATCTTTGTACACTTTGCGACTCAAAAAAGTTGGGGAACCAATCCATTAACCGACCACGAAATAGAGCAGAAGTCAGCTAAGGCATGCGTAACTTCAGTAGTTTTATTTTTTAGTGAATCGGGTATTTTTTAAAATATAATTACTTCTTTGCCTTATATAGTTTTCGTAAATATTTCTTGAAATGGCCTCTAAACATCAAATTACACACAAGCAAATGGACGAACTCTTTTTTGATTCTCATGTATACTAGGAGGAATGTGGAAGTGACGGTATGAAGGAGCAGCAGAGTGGAAGTGGAAACTTTTTGTTTTATATCACATTTGTATACCAAAACGTTGATTTTGGCATATTTTTTTAACGGAAATAGAAATGATTCATGCTTCGTTTCTTTGGCATCATTGGATCGTAAAGAATGTTTTTGATGATTTATAATAATAACGCTACACATCAAAAAAAAACTTTTTACATAGGTATGAAAAACATGTGGTATGCAGGGGGGATCTTAATGTTTGAATGCATATAATGTATAATAATATATAATGAAATATAAATTGCAGAAAACTCAACACACACTAATATGGGTGTGACCTATAAGTGGAGCTGCAAGAGCATCATTGCTCTTTCTCCATTGGCTATTGCCTCCCTTCCACTATTCCACCTCTAATGTGTCAGGATCAACAAACGGCAACTTGGGTTTTAGGGGTCAAAATGATCGACTATGAAATTAAAAATTATTGAATAAGTAGAGGCAGACAGCAGTGTTAGAGCAGTTGGTAGGGATTATGGGTTGGCGAAGCCTACAGTCAGGACAATTATGAAATGCAAAGACAAATTACTAAAGGCTGGCAATAGTGTTCCGCCATTAACAGCCACCCAAGTTTCTCGCATTCAGAGTTCATTAATGATGGAAATGGTAAATTTATTAGGTAAATGGATAGATTTGAATCAGCACTCTATACTTGTGTCTACACAAATCATTATTAATAAAGCACCTAGTCTTTGAAATGACTTAAAATTACTTCACACGAGTGAGTGCAGTGAAGTGGGGCTGCGACAGACTATTTGAACACTACTGACAAGTTTTACGTAATAAGTGAAAAAAAGGTAAACAGTCGACCCTGGACTCATTTTTTAATAAAACTTCATATGTGTTCTGAGAAATATTTTGAAATTACGTACGTGTACTGCTAAAAAGCTTTTTTGTCTTACTGTTTACTAGGTAATAGTTTGTTTAATAAAATACATTCTAAAAGTCCAGAAGAAATGTTTTACATTGAATGTGGGTCCAGAAATACCATTTGGAAAGTTATTTCCTTATGGACGCCTAAAGGCTATGGTACCCCGGCGAACGTGGATTTTTGCTTAATGCAGAAACCTCAGGAACACATCCCCCATGTTAAGTGGGGCTTACCTGTACATTTAATATATAACCAAAACAATGTCAGTGATTCAGCACTTAGCGAGAGCACTAAAATGAAAATGCACTATGTGAAGCATGAAGGATGCCTGTACACATTAAAAATTTAATAAGTAAACATAAAAAGGAATATTATAAAACGATAATGTATCATGTTTCCTTATCTTCTCTCATAGTCCCCAACATGTGTGTGTTCAATTCACACTGACAGTTACAAAATTTGAGGTTGAAAGAGAGACAAATGAAATGAGCAAATATGATGCAATGCTATTCAAATGCTACAAAGAAGACAAAATGAGTTCCATTATGCGACTGACTTGATGCTGACACAACTTGATGTGGACAGATTTATACCTGTCATGCTCATTTAATAAAATTCTTTACTTTGGAAATGGTGGGATAACAGGCACATTAGGAAGAGACTTTAAAAACAATTATAAAAGGACCAAGTAGCTACAAATTTCAAGAAATGCAATGATAAAGCCACTGTAAAACTATAATTTATTTAACAATAACATAATCAATAAACTAAGTACACTAAATACAACAATTGAAAATGTTTAACTGCAACTTCCAGATTGATAAAAGTATGTTTCTTCTACACAACCATTAAAAATCAACAAATACTGATCAATATTTAATCTTACCGTATTATTTCAGCACTGGCATATTCAGGTAGCTGTTTAATCATATAGCAGCCAAGTGCTTCATCTGTGTGGAATGCCCCATTATGGGTTCCTATTTTAAGTCCTAAAACAAAGAAAGTTGTAGATAAACAATGATGCCACATACAATGAAACCTTTAATTATGATTACTAATTTTTCCATCAGCAGTTAGACCCTAATTTCGGCAGTTTCAGGTTTACAAATAAACAGTTTGAGTGTAGGCGTTATATCATTATAGTTGTAGTCTTTTTCATACAACCTATGTCCATAATGTTCCAGGGCCAACTGTATAAAAATGAATACAAGATACTTTCACAATATTACTAATTGTCCCCTGTGAAATAGTCTCCTTCTGAATTGACACATTGTTTGTAGCATTTCTGAAGATCGTTGAAGCAGACCTTGAAGGCATTTTCTGGAATGCTGAGTTTTGTCACGGATGTCTTTAGGGCTTGAATAGCTCTTCCACAGATTGACTGTTTTTTACGACTACAGCACTGGCTATACGTTTGCAATACCGTCTTGGCAATCATAATTTTTTATTAAAACTAATTTTAAACCAACTTTTACGTATCACTAAATATAACTCTAATAACTTGGCCCAAAATTTCACTGACATATTATATCACTACAATCAAATTCCTCATCATAGTCATCCTAATCTTCCTGATGCCCATCCTTGCCTTCGATGAATTCATAGCCGTCTTTCTTACCATAAGAAAATGATCCATGTGAATAATGCGTAATATGGTAACAAAGACGGCCATAATTCCAAGGGAAGTTTCAGCATAACTGACGAAAAATATTGGTATCCCTCAAAGAAAATAAATATACAACGAACTACGACGTTTTCTTATTCTTCCGTAAAGAATATTGCCACAACGTATTGTTTGTAACGATAGGTACTTTACATGCGAAATTAAATCTTAGTTATTCTGCAGGAAGCCACACATGTAAATTTGTCTTTTCGAAACAAGAGGAAATAAAAATGGAAGAACAATTGGAAATCCGTGGGATTAATATAACAATTTTGGAGAAAAGTAATATTCCTTCTATTTCTACATGGACCAGGTTTACCTCAAATCAAAATCGCTGTATCAGAATATTTGTGATTCTTCCCTTGTTCTGCAGACGTGGCAATGATAATGACTTTAAAAGCATAAAACACTTTGTAGTATCGGTGATCGTTGAGAGGGATATAACGTCTTCAAAATAAACATGAAAATATAACACATTCTATCACATATTCAAAATATCCCACATGTACAATACGTCATTCATAATTCTTTTACACAATATCGCTGAAACTTTCTGAATATATTGTATTGTAAATTTCCCAATATAAGGTTACTAGCGACCTTATACACCTATGTAAATAATATAATATTAATTCATTCAATTATTAGTCAACGTACGAGCGGAATAAATTTCGTCAATACAATCAAATACTTGTTACATCACTTCCACCAATTCACAAATAAATTTACCCCAACATATTTACTAACACTTTTATAATTCATAATGAAGAGTTACACTTCGATAAAGTTAATTCGCAGCTTTAAATATAATAAATCTCTCAAGGAACTCTTCAATTGAGTAGAAAGTCTTTGATTTCACCAAGGAAGGCATCACATTCCTGAATTATAATAACCTTACACTTATATATAAAGGACACGTTTCTTTGGATATAACAATATTTTCAAAATAATTATCTTAATCTCTACTCGCAATTTTTTCTTCAGTTTTATATTCTAAATTATTAATTTAGAGAGCCAAGAAAGGTTTGGCGAAGGTACATACCAGTCATTATCCTCAGGAATAAATTAATTAATTTAACTAATACACCTACTCAAGACGAGCTACCCAAGACCGTAAACTGGGTTATCGTGAAATGTTACGATGGCTTGTGTGACTAGTGATGGGCATAATCGCATAATAGAGAGATCACAATCGATTCATTCGATTATGCTCATATCATTCGTTAGTAATATCTCGGTAAGGGGTATCTCGGTAGAAAGTAGTAGTCAAAGACTAGTACCCCTACGGTAGTAGTTAAGTATCATTTGAATGATTTAGTAGTTAAGAATAATTCGAATGATATTAGTAGTTAAGAATCATTCGAATGATATTAGTATTTAAGAATCATTCGAATGATATTAGTATTTAAGAATCATTCGAGTGATTTAGTAGTTAAGAATCATTCGAATGATATTAGTATTTAAGAATCATTCGAATGATTGTAGTAGTTAATGATCATTCGAGTGATATCAGTAGTTGGGGAATATTCCGCATTATATTAGTAAGTTACTTAAATCTCCATTATTACCGATTATTCACCCGGAAAGAACATTTCGTCTGATATTGACGTAGGTAGTATCTTGCTAAATAATTTGAAAACATTCATTTTATAACAAAAATTATGTGAAATTAATTGTCATATTCTTTATATCCAAATGCATGCAGAAATTAAAAAATCTTTCGGAAGGACATTTAAAATGAAATAAGTATCCATTTTTTTAACTTCGGAATGTTTTTATTAGCTGTATCTCATTCACTCCTAATACTTATTAATACAAATTATCAAATATTAGAAATATCCCAAAAGTAAAGAAATATTACAGTAATTAACCACAAAATAATATGCACGTGAAGAAAATGTTTAATTTTTCATAATAACTATGTGAATGATTCCTTGAGCATAATTTTGAGTTCTAGCAATCCAATGGTTCACAGTTTTTGTTGGTTTAAAATTTTAATTAAAATAGTCTATCGTTGACGGTATCTATTTTAGCTCCTCTAAAGGCTGTAATACTTATTAATACAAATTAACAAATTTTAAGTCACAAAAGTACAAGATATTACAGAAATGATTTTACAAGTTAATCTCAACGGAAGAGAGTTTTCACTTTAACTGCATGTGAAAGGTATGACTTCATCTTTAATAGTTTAATGCAAATTAACAAATATAAGTCTTAAAAAATATTACAAAATAGCATGTCAAGAAATATTGGTAATGAACGATTTTACAAAATAATTTCAACAAACGAGTTTTCATTTTACTTGCATATGTATGAGAAGGATATGACGTTTAATTTTACTTAATTATGTTTACTATGTGAATGCTTCCTTGAGCATAATTTTGGTTTTTAGTAATCCAATGATTTACAGTTTTTGTTGATATATATTTTTAATTAAAATAGATTTCCGTCGATGGTACATATTTTATCATCTCTTTTAAAGGCTGTGATATTTATTAATACAAATTAACAAATATTATAAATGTCACAAAAGTTACAAAGTATTACAGAAAAAATAGATTTTACAAAATAAATTCAGCAAGAAACAATTACCAAGTTCAATATACTTAACTTCTTTTTTGAGATATTTTTAAAACATTCAGGAAAACGAATTGTCTAAAAACACAAAGAATTTTAATACTCTCCTATCGAATAATTTTACGGAATAATCTTAAAGAATGATTTAGCGAATAATCAAAACGAATGAATATCTCCGTTATGGAAATATCTCGATTACGAAATTCATTCGATTATGCCCATCACTAAGATATTAGCGAATGACCTTAATGAATGATCTTAACGAATGAATATCTCGATTATGGAAATATCTCGATTACTAATCATTCTATTATGCCATAGAGTAATAATATATATAAAGACCGCCTACCGGCTGTGCAGTGGATAGCTCGCTGAGAGTAATGCGCTTATTGGGTACTTGCGTCCCTATAGCCTACTTCCTTGCACTACATCTCGTCGTGCTTTACCTCATTATCCTGTTCACCATGATCTTGACCTTGCTTTTCTCGGACGTTGATTTTGGCCAACAGATTTGCTCTTTCATATTTGCCCGTCGAAATAGGGGGAGGCTAACAGAGTTCCTCCTTCTCACCTATTTCGCTTCTCCCCCACTGCGGAAGCTGGGCCCTGAAAAGGACCTGATTTTTCCGCTCTTGTGCATTGGCCCTGAAAAGGGCCCTTGCTGTCCTCCCTCTCCCCATTTCGCCGTGTAAAGGGCTTCGGTTTTTCCTGCTTTCTGCAGGGTCTGTGGCTCCGTTGCTTCTGTCATTGTCGTAAACCGGGGGGAGGCTAACGCAGTCCCTCCTTCTCACCCGATTCGCCTCGGATCCAGTCATGGACCCCGCTGGGGGCCTCTCATTCCTGCTCCGCAGTTTGATCCCTTGTGGTCGTTGCCTGAATGGATCCATCTGCCTTTCTTCCGCCACTTGCAATGTCGTCCTCGCCTCCTGGAAATGCGCCTGCCAGCATGATTCTCCACGGACAGCACAGGTGGAGTATGTCATGCGACGGCTTAATAGCCTTCAAAACCCCTGATGGAGCGACAAAGTACGTCTCTCAGGACCGCCTGAGAACGATGCAAATCGCCTCCATTCTTTGGTTGGAGAATCCTGTGAATCCCCGCAATACACCCCGCCCCTCTCGAAAGGACTGCTTGGTGACTGACACGGCTGCCTGTTCCACCATTCAGTCACCCACCGCAGGACAGGGCGCTGCCAAGTCCAAGGGGGGGAAAAACCCGAAGAAAAAGAAGGGTGCTCCTTCCATGGGGGCTCAAAACCCAAATGCCCCTACCACATCGACGACTCAGGCCCCATCGCACGTGGCGGTGGTTCTACCTGAGCCCGAATCAGGGCAGCCAGCACCCCTCCCTTCTCCAATTGATACTCACCCTATGGAGACAGAAAACCTGGATGCTCCATTGCAAAAGATGAAGGTCTCTAAATCTCTGGCAATGCATGCACCCAAAGAGTCCACCACCCAGGGTGCTCAGGCAAATGCTGGAGAATCCGCCCCAGTGACACCTGATTCCTCCCTACCTCTCTCTCTGAGTGTACCATGCCCGTTCCTGTGTCACTCACTGTGAATGTCGAGGATATGGAGACCGTAACTTCTTGCTACACACTGAAGCGGAAGCTTTCGGACTCACTGGAGGTAGTACCCTCACGGCAATCGCATCACCCCCCGGAGCCTGCTACCCAGGGAACTGAGGCTGCAGCCGATGAGCCTTTCGAGATCGTGACCAAGAAGAGGAGGAAGAGAACCTCCAGAAAGAAGGTTGAAAATCCCTCCTCTAACGCCAACCAACCCAGTAGACCTAAGGTGAAGCTGATTAACGTCTATGGTGTACGGAACCACCCCGACCTCATTGACTCGCTCCAAGAGAGATGTGGCAATGAATTCAAGCTTGCGATCAGAGATGTCTCCACCAGGGTCATTGTTACCTTGCCGGAACAGCAGGAGAAAGTCCTGCAGATCCTCGACGAGAAAAAGCTCGAGTACTTCTCGCACCCGACAGAGCATATCAAAACAGCTAGACTGCTCATTAAGGGACTGGCCAGTGATTTTCCTCCAGCTAGAGTGGCCGCGGGGTTGGCGGCGTTGGGAATCACGGTTAAATCCGTAAAGCACATGGTGCAAACGGCAGAGGGGAGGACACAACCTGACAAGACCAGGAATTTCATCGCCGTGGTGGACAAAACTCCGGGCATCCCTCCCCTTCACAAGATCACCGACATACAAAACTGTCGGGTGCAGGTGGAGTACTTCAAGGGAGGAGTTGCGCCACAGACCTGCTTTAACTGCCCGGGGTTCGGGCACTCCTCCCTTGGGTGTAGGATGGTGGCCCGCTGCTACAAGTGTGCGGGAAATCATTGGTCCCGCGACTGCCCCAACCCACCCACGGCACCCAAAAAGTGCTGTAACTGCAGTGGTGACCATCCCTCCACATACAGGCCTTGAAGCTTTGGACAAGGCGCTGGCAGCAAATAAGCGCAATGATGCGCTACAGTGCAAGGCCAACAAAGGCAGGACAGTGACTCCGACGGCAGTTGCCAAGCGATCCTCCACAGTCATCCCGGGCAGAAACTTTGCGGCCGTGGTGGCCAGTGCCAGCACGACCCCTGATCCCGAACTCCTGAGGAGGGCTGAGCCTGCTATTCCAAGCTGTGCCAGCACCAAAGTGGCACCCAAGCCTCAGAGGGATCCTCCGTCTATGGCAAAACCACAGGCATCAACACCCTCCGCGGGGCAGCTAGTGCCACCTGCGCCGCGTGGCGCCCCTCCCGCCACTCGAAGCCAACCTGTTCCCTCTGACGATGAGGAGCTATGGGATACCATAGTTTCTATAACGAGGGTCCTGAAGAAGCACGTTTCCAGCCGCCAAAGGCTCCTTCTCCTGGGGTAAGCCCAGTCAAAAGTATAAAGACCACAATTTTCAAGTGATTTATTTTATGGAACTTTTAAAATGAATCAGTCTTTATTAAGCAAAAATCCCTTTCTGCTTTAATTTTATTTTTTAACTAAGTTAGACGTAATCTAGTATTATTTTTGCATCTTATAATTTTAAATGTTTCAAATTGTAGAGGAATTTTTGTGATTCTATCACATTGACAACATTTTTCCATCATTAAGAGCAATCACGTTATCACTATCTCCATGAGATCAATAACAGGAAAAAAACTTTTGGTTTGTCTTGAATTCATGCTGATTTTAATAAAATTTAAAATACAAATGAATAATATGCTACAGTCATTCCCATGTTATTGAAGTGATGATAAACTTCTGGAATCGAATGCAGACTATTATCATACCTGGTGATTATTCAAATCTCCTTTTGGCATCACGCTGACAGAACACAAAGAATGGTCAACAGAATAACTGCTTTTCAGTTATTTGTGTTATACAAACAGTAACCTAGAACAATTTTACACTATGTGTATAGGATGCAGCATACATTGCCACTATATTAGAAAATGACCAATATTACATTGTGATAGTTATTTATGCACCTTGAAAAAATATTAACCTCATTCTAAAAAACCATCATTGATTTATAAGCTACATTTGAAACAACGGGAAGAGGATGAAATTGGTACTTACCGGTACATTTTTCGCTTTCCATTGGACGTTGTTAAGGTGGTATTTATATTAGAAATGCCTATTAGTGAGGAGGTCATGGGCATATCACTAACAGGTACTGTGATATCTTCCCAGTCTGCACCAGCTGAGGAAGTAAATATGTAGGAAAGATAAATTAATTTGAAATATCTAAAAATGGAACACAAGTAATGAAGCATCTTACCATGAACATCAGAAGTAGAAGGACTTATGTCGATACTCGATGTCCTTTCTTTAGGGAGCTTTCGTTTCAGTTGCTTAGGAAGAAGATGTTTGGGAAAATCGAAAATTGTTGGCACAGGATCTGTTTTTAACCAAGTACCACCAAGTTTCTCTCGGTCAAAACAATCTTCTGTAAAGTATTTGGAACAGTCTAGATCTTACTGTTGGTACAAAGTTTTCTCATCTCAAATTCACAGTCCACACTTTCCTCCTACATTCATCTTTAGGAAAGCTACAATAAAAATCAACATCAACGATATGGTTAACTATTATTGAAGATAAATATGTTCCCGTTTTTAAAAGGATAACTTCTGCGTCGGAGATTAGAGCTTTATTACTATGCCCTTTGTGCAAAATTTTACCAACACACAGAATTATCTACTTTCATACCATGGGGATGTGTTCCCTGTATAATTTATCGAATTAAAGAATACGATTTTATTTAGATGTATAGCTACTAAAAATCAAATTACAAATATAAACCTCACCTAAACAATAATATAAAAGCCAACAATAAGCAACAATAATTTCTTCCTTGATAAAGGCAAGTTACATAAATATATTTACATTTTAACAGTACTTATGTTATTCTGGTAACATACTGAAATCCATAAAGCCACTACTAAATAAACTTTCTAAGTTATTAAAATGTTTTTAATTTCTTTATGCATAACAAATTCATTCAAGTAAGCTCGTAACATTTCTCAACGACACACACCGCAGTATTACGTACCTATGGAATGTTAGCAGCCCTCCTTTAACAAATCATTCTTTGCAGTTGTATGCACAACATGAAACAACCATTGTGATTGTGATTAAATAATCAAATGCACAAAAATTTGCTTAATAAAATAACCACGCCAGCATACGCACATAAGTACAGGCGAAACGCTACAGAAGCTTGCCAAGCGTCACGTGATCACCGGCTTCCAATGTTGGAGCGCAGTAGACCATTCTCTCTCTATGTATATTATTACTCGATGTATTATGCCCATCACTAACAACCTATAACAAGGCTATCGTTCACCCCCTTCCCATATAAGAAATCAAATTTACTACCGTATATCACACATTGCGAGTGTACAAAGTCATTATCAAATTACATAACAGTGAGGTATTTGTACATATATATTATACAATAAAGATGAATTATTGTAACCGAATTTAAAACGTCAATACCTTTTATGCATGGAACGTATTTAAAGGAAATTCACTTGGAGGACGAAAAACGTCAAACTTTCACGTCAAGAATGAATTTGTGGATCAAGCAAAAATCTATTGTAAAGCGATTTCTTCGGCCCTGGAACACATTCTCTTTCTGTTCCAGCTGTAAAAAGAATGAAAATGAATTTCAAAGAATGTCAATCATTAAACATGCTAAACCCAATGAAATTGATGTAGGAGGCAATGGGCATGCTTCATTTGTTGCTATAAATGTAAAATAAGGCAAATGCGCTTACGGCCCATTGCGGTTCATAAACAATTTTTTATGAAGATCACATTACCAATTGTAAAATTAAACACATCACATTGACTGGAAAATGTCCTTTATTTATAATTTATTCTAAGCACAGTTGTATTTGCTGACGTTTAGGTGTTGGCAGCAGTTACAGTTCGCCTATTTAAGACTCAAATAACAAGGAAAATTTTTTATATGGAAATTTCAATATCTCGATCGAAAAATATAATGTATTTCTAAATACGTTTTGAAACAAAGGAGAATTATCTTCAAGTATAGGATTACAAACAAATGCATAATGAGAAACAAAAAATAATCAAGTTAACAACTTCTGTAAATTCAAAATATTTCAAATTAAAATAATGAGACATCACTATGGTATACTTATTTCATTCTATTACAAGCACAATTCTATCCCCTGGCGTCAATGTTGCAGTTTAACTTCCAAACTCACTATAATCTACTGATAACCGCGAGAAGTTTTAAACCGAAATTTCAATTACTCAACCTAAAATTGCGGCTTATTTTGTGAAGTTTTAAACAAAAATGTCAATTATTCAATCTAAAATTACGGCTTATTTTGTGAATTGACACAAAGTTATTCTCTCAAGCGCACTACCACCTGCCCAGCTGTCGCAATAAACTTCACAGATAGCGCACTATTCAAAATAAAACATTTCATTTTTAAGTAATGACGACAAAATCAATCATTCAGTAATTAAATGAAACACTCAAAACTTTAACTGATACCGTTTATTTTTTCTAATTATTTGCTAATAAAAAACGTTCTAAAACACAACAATGCCCTAAACAAGCAAAAAGCCACATGGTGTAACTAACTTGATAGTTTCTATGCAAACTTGTGGTAAGAATTGTTTTAAATACTATGTAAATAAGCGTAAAAAACTGCAAAAAAAATTATACGAGAAATGCATCCATTTCAGGCAAAAGTGTTTGGGATCACACATCTCAACTTCACCCGACTCAGGCATATTTGGCAAAATTGTATGAAAATATTTATGGGTAGGAATTTTAATGAACAAATTCACTGGGAGCCTAGATATAAAAGGAGGGCATAAGCAATAACGTAAAGAATATGACAGATAAGTTCTAAAAAAGTATTTCTCAGCAATTAGCTTCGCAACTTCTTATACAATTTTTTTTTTACATGCCTTCCTTCATTTAAATAAAATCTGAAGTTAAAAAGTAAAAAACTAAAAACATCAGGTGAATTGATTAAACTTGTAATGTCCCGCAGCAAATCAACCAATTAATATAACGAATAGCCATTGATAAAGAATTACTTTAAATATTTCAATTTCCTTGGGGACTTATTTTTTGTTGTTTTTTTGGTTCAATGAACTATTAACTATCGTTGAGTAGGTCATATCTAATTTATTCGACCTCTTTGGCTACATAAGTCACCTTCATCAGATGTTGAATATAAAAGGTAAACTCAATAATACTCAAGACTAGTCCCCTAACGGATAATACTTATTTTTGATGAAGCGCATCAATTTTCGTATTTCAATTTTTTCACGAGCGGAAGGTTCGTAAACAATGTAATATTTTAGAATCACTCTGTGAGGTGTGACAGCTTAGTTGTTTTATAGGTTATATTAATTAACTTTCGTCTCATGTGACTTTTATAGGCTAAATCAGAGTGTGATTCACACAATTAAAAAACATAAGTGAAAGCTGGGTGCCAGAAAATTAGTTGCTGCTGCTCATGAAAGCATGGCCTCCACAGGTAAATTCTATTTCTCTAGTTTTCATAGGTTTTATCAATCAAGATCAATTGTTTTATCATTAAACACCTCTTAGGTATTGCGGGAAAAATCTATGGTAAATTTTGAAATCTTCGTCTTGTCATCAATCGTGCTAAATTCAATTTTAGTAATTTCTTGTCCACAGCTTCAGCACGTTATGCCGTTTTTCATGCCATATTTTCTTTCATGTTTCATGTAATTATGTTTTATTAATGTGCGCAGTGCTTAGATTTGGCCGGCTGCATGCACAATTAGCTTTAGAATATTTTTTTAATAACGTAATTTATACAAACATTGAAGTTATATTCACAGACTGTCAATTCCGATTTTATATAGTTCTTTATTATTTATTTTTTCTATTTAACGTCCTTTCACTGTAATTTATTTTATCGAAAAAGACTTCTACTTTGGAATTAATATTAGATGAAATTCATAAAACAATCACCTACCAATTTAAATTTTTACCACGATTGAAGTTATTAACATTTCATCATTCCATTTTTTAATATCCTTGACTAAGGAATTTTTGGTGATTATGATACTCTTGTAAAACTTTTGTGATTAGAATTTTTCTTCTTTTACTCAGTTGAAATTAAGTTCCCTATGCTTTAATTTCTTTTAAAACCAGCAGTTAAATATAGTTTTCTATCCATTGAAATTTTGTTTCTAGCAATTTTTACCTATAATTGATAACCAAGTCCACTTGGGAAGGCTCCACTTTGTGGAAAGATTCCATTTAAATGAATAAGAAACTTGTAAATTTCCACTAACAATTTTAATATCTGACCGGTTTACAAGTTTCTTTTTCATTTAAATATAATTGACGATTTTGAGAAGTTTTTAAGTCTTCTTGTTAATATTTTAAGTATTCATATAAATAATTTTATATTAATGACGCATAGGTAAAGAGATGAGCTATGCTGATTAATGCAATACTCAATAGATTTTACTAAATTTGTACTGATTCTATGATGTAATAATTTTTTATTTATTAATTTGCCTTGATGAGGACCATCAGTGCACATATAACTCACTTTTCCTGATTTTTAATAGTTTCATAGCTATTTAATTAGTTTAAATTGTTCATTTATTGATTACACTTTAATAAAAGAATGTTCATAATAAATAATGCATGTAATTTACCAAGTAGTGAAGTTTGGTACTCACGTTTTTTGCTAAGAATGATAAGTGATTTAAGTTAAAGAAAAATTTGGTCACTTTACCTCTAGGATGGGCTTAAAAGAAATCATCAAACAAATATATACTTTAGCACATTGTTAAGTCAATATCAACTCATTGAAAGTTTGTATTTTGTCCACTTAATGCAATTTCATGTTTGCTGAAATCCTGAAGTGGGCCCTGAATTTTGTTTAAAAATCTCATTGTAACAAGAATTGAAAATTGAATTGTATGCTTTATAAATTTTTATAACAAAGTATTTTGAATTTTACACCTATGAATTCTCTAGAGAATTATCAAGCTCATCCTATGGTTGAAACCAGTTCAAGAATATCATATCATATACTTTATATGTCCAAAGATCATGCAGAAAAATACACTGTTGGTATAGGACATGTCAGAACAAAAAAACATAAGTTACACAAAATAAATTTAAAAAAATAAAAGGTAAACAAAAAATAGATTCATGTTTGCAATTTGATATGTTACATACATAGACGTTGGAGAAAGTCACAAATACTATAATAACATTTTTCAGAAGGAAAACAAACAGTTCTCGTTTAAATAAATTGAAACTGTCAATCTTCTTAATAAATACAAATTAATGCCCATTGCTTTGGGACCTTTATGTTCAACCTTAGAGCAATTTAAATATATGCAGATCATCAGCTCTGCGTATGAAGTAGCTATGTACCATTGAATTTTTCTCAATATTAGAGATGCTTCTCTTAGTGAATAAAATTAAACAATAAATATAAATTGAAGGGGCAATAAGAAGTATTAATTCCTTAAATATTGAAATAAAAGCTACTCCCCATAATTGCACATACATTTTTTTTTAAATTAGGAATATTTCCTTTAGACGTGGAGAGGAACTCCAGAAAACAATTTCATATTTTACAATGGAGTAGAAGTGAGGAAAATAGAACATTTTTAGGACATTAACACTAACACTACTCTTAAGAACAGGGGCAAGGTAAAAAAACAAAATTAAGCTTTTTGGACAGATGATCATAAGCACTTAAATGTCAAAAATTGAAAAAATAATTACTTATCTTGGGAATCTTCAACACCCACAACAAGATAACAAAATGCACATCTGGTTTTTCATAACTATGGTATGGCTGTTGGAGATACCCAATGTATGTATTTATTTTTCACTTTTGACACTTAAGTGCTTATTCTTGAAATTCCAATGGAGCCTATGTAATTAAAAAATAAAGTAAAAATTGCAGGTTGATTTTGAGATCTTTGCCTTTTTAAAGCATAATTTTCTACTAATGTATCTTTTTAACCAACAAATTTTATCATTATATTTGTGGTAAGCTTCAATGAGTTTCATAGTAATGCAAAAATGATATTCAATGATAACACCCTAACAGTAGCATTTAATTTCTTTATCTTTATTTCTGATAATTTATGACCCAATGTAAATTAACATTCAAGGGCGGTGGAGTGGGGGGGGGGGGCAGCATTTGCCTCCACAAATATTGCAATTAATTTGAGCTGCGACTGCTTTTGCATTATTTTCTACTTTAACTTGAAAATAAGTATAGTTATTAAATAACTTATGATTTTTTAAATTCTATAGCAATGTTTATGAGTTATTATTGGAAATTATCAAAGGAAAATGAGGGTAATTCCTTATGGAAAAATGCCTTTTTTTGTTTGCCACCCCAAAAGAAAATTCCTGGCTTGAAGTTCAAATTTAAATATTTCCCCTGGGCTTTATGGCAACCATTGCCTTTGTGGCGATTCCCCATACTGTCAGTGCAATACCATGTTTGTGAGCATGTTATGTCTTTCATACAGTAATTTGTTTTTTGATGTGTTTTCGAGTTTTTGTTTTACTAGGCTCTTTGTGTACTATGTGCAAAATTGCTGTTTTTGTTCTTGCCACTAGCAAGTGTGAATGCTTCAATTGCCATATTTGTTCGGTATATTTTGTTTTGAAATCTTGGCGTTCCTTAGAGGCTTACAATTATAATGTATATGACCATACAGCTTGTTTATTTATTTAATAAAACAGTTGCAAGTTGGTCAGCTGACCAGGTGGCAGTGTAAATAAATGCACAACCAAGGCACTCGGTAATATAGTCACACATAAAATTACATAATACGAAACAGCATATTATCCAACACATTAATTATCTATATAATACCCTGTACCCTTGGACCGAAGTTTTCGAGGTTCATGGTAGGCCTTCATAGCTACCATAGCAGTCCTGGGGCCCATGAAGTCCCCACCATACTTCACCCTACCAAGCATTCACTCTACTTCCTCCTGTTCATTCATCACCTTCCAAAAAACATTTGCATTTTTTTCTGAATTGTTTAACCGATTTAGGAAAGGGTTTTAAGATTTCCTCAGGTAACTCATTCCACTCACGAATTCCTCGATTTAGGAATATGTTATTACTAAATTCTTAAATTTATTACATTTTCTCCAGTATTCCCCTCCTATTTTGAATGACTTAAATCTGATTTCATAATAGCATCCATCCCAAGTATACAAAAGGTTATGATTAGCACATTAATGTTCTATGATCAAAAGTTAAATGAAATTCTGCCATTCAAATATCAGAGTACACATAAATACTTGGGTTCAGAAAAGATAGATAAAGGGAAAGTACATGAGGATTAATTAAGATATAGTGCACACTATACTGCAACATTGATATTACATATTTATTTTACAAAACGAAATAACATCCCTTCAATACATATTCTACTCCTCCATCGAAATAACTGATTCCAAACATTTTGGAACATCTATGATTCCCTCACCTTGTTGTGACCTTTTGCTTGGATCACTGTAGCAGAAACCTCCTTGATGTTCTGAAAACATTTTCCACAAATTGGATCTTTGGCTTGGAAAAAACCTGAAGTCTGCTGAAATCATATCAAGGCTATAGGGAGGATGTGGAACAGCAATATAGCTATTGCATAAGTGTGTCATTGGTCATCTGAAAAGTGGTGAGAAACCCATTTTCAGCAACTTTTCTACTCTGATGAAAGTCAGCCAGTGTCCTGTAAACCAAATTGTCCAAGATATCTACCTCATTTTCAATTTCTTCAAACATCACGCATTGGTCTTCCTCCAAAATGGTGTTCACACCAGCCACAGATTGAATTGAATCATGTCTTTATTGGGGTGAGATTGAGCATAAGTCAGTCTCCTCTTCCACCTAACCCATAACAGATGTGTCGTCAGTTGCTCTGCATGGTCTACTGGACTTGTGTGACCTTCATGGAAGCAGTATTATCGCCAAAAATGTCCTTCAAGGCCTTAAGAATGTCTATATGGTCGTCACCATGTAGCTTTTTAATTTTAATGTGTTATCCAAGCCATTAAATTTTCAATCTCCATTTTCACACTTATAACTTACAAGTAACTCACACAGTGATGAAAACTAACAGAACTTTGTAACTAGAGTCATATCCTTCAACTGGAAGCAATATAATAATAATAATTTATTTAACACAAATAGGTTTTTCCCAAATAAATGTGTTATAATAGATTTATGACAAGCACATATGTCCATGCCCTCAGCAGGATTCAAACCGGTGACCCTTGTATTGGCAGCTCGACCCGCTAACCACCCTTCTACCAATATTGCACCAGCCAGCTATTTTTGCATGGACATTTTAAATTAGCCTTGTGTACACTTACAGATCAAGTAAGGTCATATTGTAATATAAATACAGGTATCCCTCGATTTACGCATGTTCAGTTTACGTGTTTTTGCATATGCACAATTTTATTTTTACCCCCATTTTTTTATATACGTGTTGTGTATTCACATTAACGCAATTTTATTCTTACAACCATTTTTCAATATACCTCATGTATTTGCATTAATGCGATTCATTGTGCATACAGTATATACCATTAATATATTTTATTATTCCTTAAATATTTCGTAGATTCTTGCCTGCTAATAGTCCGTGCAGTGATAACATTCATTGCATCATATGACAGAGCAGGGTTTCCCGGGAGTTCCTACGGCAGTGAAATCTCTTATTCTTATTTCTTTAAGCAAACAATGCACTTGAACCCACTTTTTTCGACATAGAAAGTGACGCACTGTTAGCAGTCAACAACTATAATTGGGAAAATTCTTACAAAAATATCCATAGAGTTGGGTGAGGAGAATATATTTGCATAGGAAGGTTTGTTGATCAAAGAAACTTTGAGACATTGTGATTTATGGTAGAAACTCAACTCACAAAAAACTAAGGAATTGTAAAAGTGGATGCTGCACAGGATGCTATATGTTGTCATACATGCTCGTTAAAAAATCTCTGTCGATTAATACCAATGTCAACTGTGTTTTCTTGGCGTACCTTACGCCCTCCGCCCCTTTCCCTCTCTCCCTTTATTTTTGTTTTTACGCTGCATATTCTTTATCGTTATAATATTCTGTCGATTGATACCAATGTTGACTGTTTCCTTGGCATACCTTATGCCCTCCCCGTATTCCCTCTCCCACTTTATTTCATTTTTACGATGCTTATTCGTAATCACTATAAAATTCTCTGTCGATTGATATCAATGTCGACTGTGTTTCCTCGGCATACCTTATGCCCTCCCCCCTTTCCCCTTCTCCTCCTCCCATTCTCCTTTTTGCTGCATGTCCGTATATTTCCCTCAGTCCTTTCTCCTTTTTGCTTCCTATTCGTGAATACCCCTCTCTTCCCCACCCCAGTGGAATTCTGGCAACTGGGAATTCGAGCTTTTACAACTCGAGCATTTGGGACTATGGCAAGTGGGATTAATGGCAACTGGGTTTTATGGCAAGTGGGATTTCAAGCATTCGAATTCAAGCAACTGGGACTAAACCGCTACATATATGGTAGGCCCAGAAGGGGGGGGTAAGAAGAAGGGATGAGGACGAAACTATTGGCTAGAGTTTGGCAAAGAAGTAGGGGAGGAAGGGTAATTGGTCTCTTGCTGATTAGCGATAGCCACTAGAATAGTAGAATAGGAAATTTACAAATATCCGCTTAAAACCATTACATTATTTATTCGGTTACATTTTAAAATTACTTGTTGCTACAGTACATTGAGCACAAGTCCTTTTTCTGAAAAATGGCAAATTTCCAATTTAAAATTACTGCTATGTTGGGAATTAATTAGGTGTTTGGTAAAATGGGAGTTAGAAGTAACATTATTTCGTGTAATTATTCCACACACATATAGGTACTTTACGTATCATTGTGTACTATTTCGCGTAACTTGATGTCATAGTAACATGACTGACACGATCACAGTTTGAAATCACAAATGATTATATCATAAATTATCACAATTATTCTCAATGCATTTCTATTAAAATACACGATGGCAACGAATACTCAATGACATAAGTTTTATTGAAATTAAGGCATGGTTCACATGCGTATAGTCAAGGTTTATCGTAACTAAAATAAAAAATAGATAAAATAGTGCAATGCATTCAGTAATAATTTAATTTAATGAAAAATACATCTTCATCCGCGTCCTCGTATTTAGTACCATATCATACAGCAAGATTTTCTCTGATATGAAATCCTTGAATAAGACATGCACCCTGATTTTCTAAAGAAAAGTTTTGAAAAAAGGTTGGATGGTACTTGGATTAACATGTTTTTATAATCTTTTTCACCTGATGATAATGCTATGTATTGAAACCAAAGTCATGTTTTTTATTTAAAAAATTTGAGCTATAGTCATTAATATGTTATTCTTGTGATTTTTTAATTAAATCCTTTAATTTCTAAAATACAGTTTCTATTTCAGAAAACTCTCCAAAAAAACTCGGCTTTCAATGTTCCTGCTGCAAGATTTTCCTATGGAAACCGTTTGCCCGTTGTGCCACTTGTCCTGGACCAGTTTTACTGTGTTATTCGTGCCTTTCCCAAGATGCTCAGTTTGCCGAACATCTGCCCAGTCATTCTTTTGTAATGTTGAGGCTCGATTTCCCCCTTTTCGAAGAAAACTGGACAGCAGAAGAAAGTATGAAACTCGTTAATGCTTTGAAATGTTATGGTCCTAGTAATTGGGATGCTGTGGCAGAATGTTTGGGCTCAAAACATTCTGCAAAAGAGTGTGAAAAGCATTATTATAAACATTTCTACCAAACTCAAAAGGTAAAAGTTAATCCTGCATATGTAGCTCATCGGGCATCATCACATAATCCCCCTCGTTTTCCTTCTACATCAGTTTTATATAATGCATTTTCCGGGTACAATGCCGCCCGTGGAGAATTTAAGGTTGAGTATGATAATGAGGCAGAGAGACTCATATCAGATCTTGATATAAACACCTTATACTCTGAGATAGAGGGGTGGGATGAGGAAGATATGAAGGTACATGAAAAAATGTTTTATGGGTTAATTGATGCATATAGGAGGCGACTTCATGAGAGAGAACGCAGAAAACAAATAATTGCTGAACATGGTCTTATCCAGCCTCAGAAGAACTTTGTATGGATGAGGAGGTTCGACAATTCCAGCATGCAGTTGGGTATACGTGGTGGAGAAAGGCCGGTGGCATCCTCAGATCTCTCTTTGCAATTAGCTAAAGTATTAGCCAAGTTTGCACAGTTCTTGTCTGCAAAAGATCTCGACTCTATGTTTGAAAGCTTGAAGAGAGAATCAGATCTGAAACTTCAGCTCAACAACCTGTACGAGCTGCGAAGAAATGGTATAACTTCCTCTGAAGAATCTTCGCTTAATAAGATCCTGACGCAGCGTAGGGAAGAGAACTCAAGAAGTTATAGAAAGTATTTGACTAATCCAATTTTAAGCTGGAGAAATGCACAGGAAGGGAAAACAGGCAAGTTTCCTCATGTAGTCACACAAACAAGACGGGTAGCACCTCCACTGAACATATCAAGACTTCCAGGCCATGAGAAACTAACTAATAAAGAGCGTGAATTTTGTTCGAATGCCCGTATCGTACCTGAGAGTTTTGTTGAATTTCGAAATCTCTTGATTGCTGAGTGTATGAAGCAGGGAGGGCTTCGTTTGGCTCAAGCACGGTTACTGATAAAAATAGATGTCAACAAGACCCGTAAACTGTATGACTTCCTTCTTGAAGAAGGTAGTATTAATCAACCCTGAATGATTGTAAAAAAATGACAGAGTTCCATTTTTCCAACATTGAATGCTTGTGGTTGCAAATTTAATGTGTATGGATGAACAAGTGGTGGAGAGGGATAGGAGGGAGTCAGTGAACACTTGGTGTTGTGGACTTCCCCAGCAGCAGAGGAAGGCTTCTTGTTGGAGCATCCACCCTTCATCGATAGTTCTAGTTTCTCTGTTGAAGATGCAATTTTGATAGGAAAAGTTAACATATATGTGTATATATATATACACACACACATAAATATATATATATATATATATATATATATATATATATATATATATATATACACACACATATATACAGGGTGATTCAAAAGTCCCCGAACTCGGACCATTCAAAAGTCCCCGAACTCTGATTTAAAAGATTTATTTAAATTCAATAGATTTTGTACATGTAAAATAAGTTTTACATTGAAACCATTACTAAAGTTTACAACAGATGCTGGAAATGTCCACCATTTTGTGAAAGACACATTCACCCGACGACACATGTTGGTGGAAACTCTTTTCAGTACATTGACTGGGATGTCCCTCACGACTTTGTTGATGTTGTTCTGCATGTCCTGCAGCGTTCTAGGGTTGTTGCGATACACCGTCTCCTTCAAATAGCCCCACAAAAAGAAATCTGGAGGAGTCAAGTCCGGTGAGCGAGGTGGCCAAAGATTTTTCGAGATTAATCGATCATCGAAGAACTCACGGAGCCTCTCAATTGTTTCGTTGGACGTGTGGCACGTTGCGCCGTCTTGTTGGAACCAACAATAATGCTCATCAGCTTCCAGCATGGCTACAAATTGATGGATGATGTCTAAGTACACGGCTGAATTAACAGTTGTATCGAAAAAAATTGGTCCCACAATTCGCCGCCTAGACATGGCACACCACACTCCAACTTTCAGCTGGTGAAGTGGGACCTCATGCAGTGCGTGAGGATTAACCGCAGCCCAGATGCGAGTGTTCTGGCTATTGACATACCCATTTAAATGAAACCAAGCCTCATCGCTGAAGAATGTCATGTTAAGCTGGTTAATCACATTTTTGCAACACGCTTTTCTGGATCCAGTGGGCGAAGCTCTTGCACTACTTGAACTCGGTATGGCTGTAGCTTCAGACGTTTAGTAACCCTTTGGCAGGCTGAATAAGATGCTCCAACCTGCTGTGACAACCGCCGAAGTGACTTGCCAGGAGAGTGCTGCAGGGCCTGTTGAACATGCTCGGTAAACGTGGGCGTTAACACGGACGGTTGGCCGCTTCTAGGCCTATCATTAACTGTACCAGTGTCGCGAAAATGGTGCACAAGATCATACACTGCTGTTTTCCCTGAAATAGGAGCATCAGGGAACTTCTCTTGAAACAAGTGGACGCAATGTTGATAAGATTTTTCCGCAAAATAAGCTTCCAGCACCGCGACCTTCTGTTCTTGGCTGAGACTCATGGCGGACTGACTAACACTTCCAGCCGACTCCCAGGCATGCGCACTGGCAGGTGGTGATGTCGCCACTTCAGCACATTTGCCAAGGTCACCCGTACATACTAAAACCAACAACACTCGATGGTCTCCTCTTGTTTACAGCAAACAATTTTTTAAAATGTATAGTTCGGGGACTTTTGAATCACCCTGTATATATATATATGGATGTCAACAAGGTGTTGGGATGAGGAAACCCAGTGAGCACTCACCAATCAGACGACTTCAGGTTGGCGAGGCCCCGGGGATGTCGAAGCGACACACGTAAAATAACACAAAAACACAGAAACATCACAAACGTAAAGCTTTCGGAACTACTCCTTCTTCAGCTACAGAGAGAGTTCTCTCTCTGTAGCTGAAGAAGGAGTAGTTCCGAAAGCTTTACGTTTGTGATGTTTCTGTGTTTTTGTGTTATTTTACGTGTGTCGCTTTGACATCCCCGGGGCCTCGCCAACCTGAAGTCGTCTGATTGGTGAGTGCTCACTGGGTTTCCTCATCCCAACACCTTGTTGACATCCATATATTCATTTTACCTTTCCTTTTCCGTAAGTTGTTATATATATATATATATATATATATATATATATATATATATATATATATATATATATATATATACACACATAAATTTACCAAGTAAGCATTCACTGGCTCCCTCGTATCCCTCTGAACCACCTGCTTACTTTTATATTTTACACATGTACCAGTCTACAAGTCAACCTTACACACTGGGGATAAAATGTGAACTATAAATACAAACAAACAAGAGGGGCTGCCATTCGAAAACATGTTTCTGACAGTATTGCCTACTTTGTACGGAATTTACGAGTACTAAGGTTGTGATTTTAATAATAGAATTAGGTAGTGCCTTTAGTGCCTAGGCCATAATCCGGCCCTGAATGTGATTCTCAAAACTTTATTTGCTATGCAACACTTTCCATGTGAATGCATAGTTTCCATATGTGAATGATTAAGGTTTTAATATTATCTGTGATACGATGAAAATCTCAGGAAGAAAAAAATATTATTTTTATATGTTGCTTAAGATGGATCTCATTATTATTATGACAAAAATTGTTCATTGTGCTAATTATTTCAGTGAAGTCTTTATAAATATATGTGAACATGTTGTTACAGAGATAAATAGGACAATAAAAAACTTACTGTCAATATTCTTCCTCATTTCATTCACAGGAACAACCAGCTGTTTTGAGAAGTGTAAGTCATTTATTAAATTAATAATAGATTCTATATTATTAGAATCTTACCAAAACATTTAACTCTAAAATCATCACATATAGTATAATTCTGTAGGGCACTTAAAACTTAGCTAAGCAAATAGTTATGAAATTTACAATTAAAATTAAAAAAAATCAACTCCTTAACTAAGAATTAGAAATGTTTTTTAGAGATAAACAGTTAAAAATATATCAAGTTTACAGAAAAATGTTTCACACCAGGAACTTGATATCTCAAACAAATATCTGATGGTTATGCATCTGTGAACAATGACAGGGACCAAACAGACTAAATTCAAACACTCAATTGCACAGATCTCTAAAAAAAATTTTTTTTTAATAAAGGAAGTTATTCAATATATGCATTTCAACAGCGAAGCTCTCATCATCAATAGATGATGGTGAATGAAGGGACAGAATTTTGTGTGAAGTATGAGGGGCGGTACAAAAGTAATGCCTGCTATTCTTTTTTCTCAGAAAATATAATTTATTTAGCAATGGTTTATATATGGATTAATCCTCAATATGTGAACATTTTGTTATTTTTCAACATAGTCTCCGTCATTTTCTATACACTTTTGTCATCGCTGAGTGAGACGCTGCATACCGACCCTGTAAAAGTCTTTGCTTCGACGTCGGAGCTCTTCAAGAACACTTGGCTTCAGCTCATTGTCATCTGCAAAATGGCGTCCTCGGAGTGCATCCTTTAGTGGGCCAAACAGGTGGTCACAGGGTGCCAGATCCAGGCTATGAGCTGGATGGGGAAGAACAGTCCATCCAAGTGATGCAATTGCTTCTTTTGTGCGCAAACGTGTGAGGTCGGGCATTGTCGTGGAGAAGGGCGTCATTCATGTTTCTGGTGGGCTGAACTCTATGGATGCATTTTTTCAATTTCTGCAACATTTCCATGTATCGCTCTGAGTTGATTGTGGTGCCTCTCTCCAAGAAGTCCACAAGCAAGACACCATCTTTGTCCCAGAACACGGTTGCCATGACATTGCCCACGGAAGGCTGTCTTTTGAATTTCTTCTTGCATGGTGATTTGAGATGATGCCATTCCATCGAGTGTCTCTTTGTTTCAGGATTGTAATAGTGAACCCATGTTTCATCACCTGTGACTATGCATGACAGAAAAGCCTCCCCCTCATTCTTGTGGCACTGGAGAAGTTCCGTACAGATGACTTTCCAGGCTTTGTGTTTGTCACTCAGCATTTTCGGGACCAACTATGCATAAACCTTACTGTAGCCAAGGTTGGTGATGATGGTCACTACCGCTGGTTTTCCTATACCAACTGCATTACACAATTCGCGAGTTGTGATGCGGCAGTCCTCCTTAATCAGCACATCAATTCGGCTCTTGTTGTCCGTCATCACAGTAAAAGTGTAAGGGGGGGAGGGAGGTTGATGGTTAGACTATAGAAAGAAAGAAAAATGTCTTTATTGGCGAGGTTGAGGCTAAGTAGCCCCCTCTTCCACCTAACCATTACAATTTGGTTACATCAGGATTTACATATTAACAATTTTTTTAAATTTACAATCTTAATTCACAAAAAATGGTTACCACGAGAGCAATATACATATACATTCTCTTATACATATGTAGATAAGTACAACAGAGACAATTTTGAATAGTTATAAATATGGAGAATTTTCATTTTATACTTTCGAATATAAATGCTTGCATTACAAATAAAAGATGAAAAAGAAAGTTAGGAGAAAATTTAACAGAAATTTAAAAAATAAAATAAAATTTAAAAAAAATTACAATTAAAATATATTTTTAAAACCACACTAGATAGACTTGAGCGTCGGAGTAGAGAGGGGAATGGGGGAGAGGGCCACAGTCGTTATTCATAAAGGTCTGTTTGTTTGTGTATATACAATGTTTCATATGAGTCTAATTTGTACACATTGTTGACTTGTTTTTAAAGGGTTAAGTTTTTTATAGTGATAGGATGACTAATTTCTAGTATGTGTATGGCTACACTTGAGGTGTTAAACCTATTATATTTAAAATGTACCATATGAAGCGTGTTTCTAATTTACGTTTTGTTTGTCCAGTGTATACTTTTTCACAATTACCTCAAGATATTTTGTAGATACTTGATTTGTGTAAAAATGGAATTGCATCTTTAAAATTGTGGAGGAGATTAGTGAGTTTATTTTGGTTAACATGTACAACTTTGAAGTCATATCTAGAAAAAATGTTACGGATCATTCCATATGAAATAATCCAATCAAAAATTATTTGGTTGCATGACTATTTTTTAAGAAATTGATTTTTTGGACACACATTCCTGCATATATTGGTAGTTCAAAATAAAGTTCTTTTAATTTTTAATCAACCTGGTTTTCCTGGTACAGCCATTTTTCCAATATGGCACACATCGTTTTTCGCTAATTTTGACATTTACGTAATCATCAATATTGCAAAGCCTATTTGAGCTCGAGACTTGGGTAAAGAAGCATTATTTTCCTCATAAAATGGGTTACATTTTTTATATACACTATTCACCTTTTTCATCTCCTTGTTGAAAAATTCCATTTTTGACCTAAAAAATATGTATGAAGGGGAAGAGTATCAAAACTCAAATTTTCACACTATTGTAGACTACTTAGAGAGTATGCTCATAAAGTTTTAAGCTTGATATTCAATTCTTAAATTTTTTAGAAGCCGTTAAACATGGCTTCGTGCTCAAATTTGGCTACTTTAGGTGTGTAATATCTCCAATGGGGAAGCTTCTAAAAATTTGGAATTCACAGTATACAAAGCCCTATAGGAGTGCAACTTACAGTTAAAATTTGAAGTTTGATATTCAAGGGAGTTACAGCACTCTGGATTTCACTAAAAAATCAAGAAAATGTACATAACAGCATACCTTTATCTCATTTTTGAACTCTTTTTTGTAGGTTGAGGCCTACCTGTATGTGCTGAGTGCCCATTAACAAGTGCTTTATTGACGGTTGATTCCTGTCTGTTGCAAGTTTGCATCTGCCTGAATGTGTATAAACTTGCTAGGTGCATGATGCCCTTCAACACTTCTCAGTCTCACAGTGTCCTCTGTACTGGAAGGTGGTATCAAACCAATATTACATGTAGTGTTTGACAAAATGAAGTGTTCTGTGGGGACTTTTTCTCATGAGGAGTGTCATAAATCTGTGTATGGCTGTGTGAGTGAAGGGTTAAAATTTATGAGTGACTACAGTGAAGAAGAACAAGCTCTTTTAAAGTTAAGGTTAAGTGAGTGTGATTTGACTTCAGTGTGCAAGTACCATGAAGTTAAGTACCTTGTTAAGTATAATCATCTGTTTGGAAACAGCTGTTGTAACCCACTGAAAATTCATAAACAGCCTATAAAAAAGGTCTACGTGAAATAACTTTAGAGTACACTGAAAAACAGAAAAATTATTCTGTAAATCTAACACCAGGCAAGTCTCTATGTCCTAACTGTTACACAAAGATTTTTGTCATTAGAGAAAATGATGATTCAAGTCTTACGAATGATGAGTTTGTGCCTGTGCAAGAGACTTTGGCAGAAGTAGATGCAGTATGTTCTGCTCGAGATGTATCTCCTATGTCAAAAACTATGAGACTCAGTTCAGGGAAAAAACCAGCAGGTTTGTTAAATAAAACAAAAAAAATTTCAGATTCTCTTAGAAGGAAGTTAGTCACTTCTTTTTCAGAAAATGTGCCAGTTCTTGATGCACAAGACATGGTTCCTGCTATCAGCTTAGGTGAAGAGTATAATCTTTTAATCAAAAAATTAAAAGAGAAATGTACCATTTCTAGTAAGGAAGAACAAGTAAAGATTATCAGTTTAATGCCATGTTCATGGTCTAAGGAAAAAATATGTAGAGAATTTAAAGTTTCAGAGCACTTGGTTCGAGTGACAAGGGAACTTGTACAAAAAGAAGGAATTCTCCCAGATTTAGCTAAAAAAAAGAGGTCGCAAGATAAGCGAGTAAGTAGTCCAGGCTGTCACTGATTTTTATGAGCTAGATGAAATCAGCAGAATTTGTCCTGGAAAGAAGGATTCTGTTTCAGTTAGAGTGGGAAGTGTCAAAGAACAGAAACGGTTAATATTGTGCAACCTGAGGGAACTCTTATGTTCAGTTCAAAAACACTCATGTTGAGTACAAAGTCGGCTTCTCCAAATTTTGTGCACTAAGACCAAAATGGTGTGTTATTGCTGGTGCATCAGGAACTCATTCTGTGTGTGTGTGCAGGTATCACCAAAATGTCAAACTTACGTTGGAGGGAGCAAAAATGAATGTAGATTATAAGGAGTTACTAGCTTTAATGGTTTGTGATGTAGAAAGGTACAAGTGCATGATGGGTGAGTGTGCTGAATGCGCGGGCGACGAGACCTTACTTGAATTTCTTTCAGCAGAAACAGAAGACATGCCAGATCACATTGTCTACAAACAGTGGGTCAATACTGACAGGGCCAACATGATTTCAGTAGTGCAGACTTACAGTGAGTTCGTGGAGTCCCTTACTGAAAAACTTGCAGCACTGAAAAAACACCATTTTGTCACAAAAGTACAGTCACAATACTTGAAAGAAAAAAGGAAAACTTGGAAGAATCACAGTGCATAGTACTTACAGATTTTTCTGAAAACTACAGCTTTCTTGTCCAGGATGAGATTCAAAGCTTCCACTGGGTTAATCAGCCGTCTACAATACACCCCTTTGTGTATTATTACAAGTCAGAGAGTACAGTAAAATGTCTAAGCTTGTGTGTGATTAGCAATCATTTAGAACACAATACAGCCACAGTTCATGCTTTTCAAAAACATCTAATCAGTGACTTCAAAGCTTCATCAGTCAATAAAGTTGTATACTTCAATGATGGGGCAGCAAGCCAGTACAAGAACAAGAAAAACTTTATTAACATATGCCAACATTTCAAGGATTTTGGCCTTCATGCAGAATGGAACTTTTTTGCCTCCTCACATGGTAAAAATGCCTGTGATGGTGTAGGAGGGACAACGAAATGAGAAGCAGCCAAAGCCAGTCTTCAAAGGGCCTACACAGACCAGATTATGTCACCAAATGAGTTGTACAAGTACTGCTCGGAAAAGATTCCTGGTATCTCTTGTTTTTGTTCCTGTGCAAGAAGTGCAAGCCAATGAACTGACACTAAAGAAAAGGTTTGAAAAGTGCAAATCTTTGCCTCATGCAAGAGAAAAACATAGGGTTGTTCCTTTTGATAAAAACAACATCAGATGCTACAAAACCTCCAAGTCAACTGACTTTGAAGAATTCTCAGTAACCGAGGTGAAATCACACAACTTCCTGATATTTGCAAAAAATGACTGCATTGCATGCCTCTATGATGAACAGTGGTGGCTAGGAGTTATCCAAGAGGTGAATTCAGAAAATAATGATGTGCTGGTGAAGTTCTTCCATCCTGCAGGACCACGAACATCCTTCAACCTGTCACCGAGTGATACTGTGTGGGTGCCGGTCTCCAAAATTCTACGAAAATTAACACCTTTGGAGCTTACAACAGCTACAGGACGTTCCTTCAGAAAAATTGTGCAATGAGATTTCTCATCTGATGTACCTTTAGAATTACTGATAAAATAAATAAAACCATTCAATAAAGGTATGCCGTTATGTACATTTTCTTGATTTTTTAGTGAAATTCAGAGTGCTGTAACTCCCTTGAATATCAAACTTCAAATTTTAACTGTAAGTTGCACTCCTATAGGGCTTTGTATACTGTGAATTCCAAATTTTTAGAAGCTCCCCCATTGGAGATATTACACACCTAAAGTAGCCAAATTTGAGCACGAAGCCATGTTTAACGGCTTCTAAAAAATTTAAGAATTGAATATCAAGCTTAAAACTTTATGAGCATACTCTCTGAGTAGTCTACAATAGTGTGAAAATTTGAGTTTTGATACTCTTCCCCTTCATACATATTTTTTAGGTCAAAAATGGAATTTTTCAACAAACATACCCCTAAATTTGAAGTGTAAGGAGATGAAAAAGGTGAATAGTGTATATAAAAAATGTAACCCATTTTATGAGGAACATAATGCTTCTTTACTCATGTCTCTAGCTTAAATAAGCTTTGCGATATTGACGATTACGTGAATGTCAAAATTAGCAAAAAACAACGTTCTCCATATTGGAAAAATAGCTGTGCCAGGAAAACCAGGTTGAATAAAATTGAAAGAACTTTATTTTGAACTACCAATATATGCAGGAATGTGTGCAAAAAATCAAATTCTTTAAAAATAGTCATGCAACCATCATTGGGTGATATCAGATGGAATGACATTTACTAAATTTATTTGAGGCCGAATGCAAAAATTTTTTTTGTGGTAGGGATGCTCATGAGTGTAGTATGAGTTTTAATGCATAATTTGTTTTTGTTTTTGCAGAATGTTTTGGATTATTTGCAGATAGTAATCATTAAGAGAAGTGCTGTTTTTAATCTGTTTAAAGTCTTTATCAAAATCTGTTTTGGAAAGAGTTATATGTATTAGTCTATATATATAATGGAGTGAAACGGTGCTAATTTATGTGAGATATGATGGTGGGACTCATTTGGTATGTATTTGTCTATATGAGTTGGTTTTCAATAGATGTTGAATTTTAGTCTGTTGTGTTGTCTTTTTACCAATAATTTGAGGAAAGGAAGGGTTTTTCTTGTTCAACTGTGAATTTTATGGATTCATACTGTCGGTTAAGATTTTGTAAGAGGTCTGTTATGTTGCTCTATTATATGTTGAAAATGGTAAAAACGTCATCTATGTATCTAATCCATGCCAATTATTTGATTCGTAGGGTTTAGGAGATGATATTAAAGAATTTTTAATTGTAAATTTAAATTTTTCACCATAGTCTCCTTTCTCTCATATAAAGAGAGTTATGTTTACTTTTTTCAACATTTCATCCAAACCAATTATCTGAAGGCGAAAGAAAAATAAATTCTAGTTGGATAATAGGCAAATGGTACGGAATATATTTTTAAATTAAATTTTTTGCTGTCTATATTTTTGTATGCTATGTCAAAGAATTTTCAAATCATAAAAATCTGATGTGGCCACCACATGACTTTCTCCATACCTGAAATATTTCTAAAAATTCCAAATAGGTTAAATAATAAAAAATATTTTAAGTAACTGCGAAAAAATTTTAGACAAAGAACAGATATAAATTCATATCATAACCTTCTGATATTGGATATAGCCACAAAACTCCAACAATTAAGAAAAGAAATTGGAGTGTTACTAAGATGTAACTAAGCATCAATTGTTAACAATAGTCGTCGGTAGGTGGCATGGTGGTGGCAGCTAAAATATAAGATATCCCATAAACAACAGAAAAATGTTTCAAAAACAGGTTGTAGAAAATTAAATTTCCTACAGATTTTATTCCAGTATATTTTTACATTTATCAAATATTAAAGCAAATATTTCAAAATAACAGATGTGACAAGAGTAAACACCCACTTCCGGTTGACCGATTTTTACCAAAAACTTATCAGTTCTTCTGACTTTTATAAAAATGTTAAATATAAAATTTTGCGTAGACCTGATTAATAGTTTTTGAGTTAGAGCACCCACAAAAAGCTATCACATACATGCAGACATCATCGAGAAAATGGTCAAAACATGTTCAGCGGACCTCAAAACGTATATAACCGTTGAAATCTCAAAGTCGACTTTTTTCATAAATATAATACTTGCCCCTATACTAGGTATATGGAGAAAGTAAAAATGATTAAATGGTTTCAACTCATTTGAGCATATGGGGGATGATTGCAATTTTTTATTATTCTTACCAGGTAAATGGTTTAATTTATCAGGTTTGTCCTAATTAATATTGATATATTATTTGCAGTTTTGCTTATTCATGGTCACCCTAGCAGTAACAAGTTGTACCTTTTCATGGCATTTTTTGCTCTTTCTCATTCAAAAATTGCAGAGGAAGCATTTATAAGCCTATCATTCAGATCAGTCTGATATTTGGATGCCCCGAGATGAGATAAAAAAAATGCTGCTCCCAAGCTTTATAAGTCATCACCTAGGTCAGTTTTTTCAATTAGGGTTCTGCAAATTTTTAAAAGATTCACATTAAACACTAATATGGAAGTATTTTCTGTTACATAGTCATGGAGACCACTAAAATATGTATCTGAGCATATATTTCACTCTTCATTAAACCTTAATTAGTTGCGTGGGGTCAATATGTCCCCCATCAATGTGTTTTACTTCCTATCTAGACCACACATGAAATACCTTTGACATTAACCTTCTTTATAGTGTTGAGCATTTTTGTTATTTTGGGATTAGTTGATTGTGATATTTTTAAAGTTTTATGTGCAATATACATACAATAATTACTGAATCAGTAAAAGAATTCAAAATTGCAATTTTGATGGAAATCCACTTTTTAGGTACTCCTGAGTCTGAAAAAGTTGTTTTTGCTATTTCATCTGTCCGTCGCGTTTTTCTTGCTCTGGGATCTGAACGGTTGCACACATTATAATAAAATCTCATATTTTTGTATAATATCATCTGAGGTATATATAATGTTGATATGTAACATATACAGTAAAAATTAAGAGTAGTTTATTTTTGTCAATTTACATAAAAAGTTGACTTCTCAAAAATAGCATGAGCGATTTCAGTTCAAATCTATCTATATATATATATACAGCTTGATATCATAAACAATATGACATAAAACAATATTTCAAACAATAAATATATAGTGCACAGCGCATTATGATAATGAATTTTGTCTAGCTATCTAGGCAGCCACCCAATTTTTTTTCACACTGGATTGAGTGGAGGATTGAAAGAGCATGTAACCATTCTTGTGTGTATAATAAAACTAGGTATAGAAGAAAATTTTTGTAAGTTACATATTTCATATTTTTGTAATTTTTTTCTTTTCTACAATAGTCCAAACTGTAACTGATTATTTGTGTAAAATATTTTTCTCAAATTATTTAGCACTGGAAGGTAAAATTTAATACTGCCATCATTTCTGAAATCCAGATAATAACTGTAAAACACTGTAATCCAGTGGTTCTCAAACTTTTTTGATTCATGCCTCCCTTGGCAAATTGAAAAATTTTTGTGCCCCCCTGATTGTTTAGGATTGTAAGGTAGGCTGTATCATTAGACATAAAAGAAAATTAAGCACATAGTAGAGCATACAATATCAACTAATGATATTTAATAAATTAAAGTAATTATGATTACATATATTAGCATTTCAGAAAAAAAAACACTTTTTGGTTAATAGATTCATATTTCACAAATATAGGTAAAAATATGCATTCATAAACTTTAAATTATTAATTTTAATGCTTGGGATGTTCTTGTTGAGCAGAACAAAGCCTATCAAAGCGGGGTGCCAAATTTGGTTAGGCAATTCGAAAATCAGCCTCAATTCATAATTTAGAATGGTATTTGGATTTTATTACTGCCACAGCAGAAAATCCACATTCACACAAATAAGATGTGGCAAATGGAAGCAGTATATTCATCGCCTTCTCCGTCAATATTGGATATTCATTATTCCTTCCCAACCAAAACTAAACAATTCCATCTGACGCAATGTGTTATAATAGGACAAGCCTATTAGCTGTTCTTCTATAGGCAATAAATCAGTCTTTGAATAATTAGAAAATGGATTTTGAACCCATTCAAACTTAGTTAAATATCTTGAAAGTAATGGTTGAAATAATTTTCTAAGCTTTCCAAATGTTTTATGAACACATCACTTTCAATTGTGCTTGGATATTCGTCAGATGCACTTTTAAATTTTGGGAATGTAGAAAGGGTTTTATTTTTACACTTTCTTTCCATAACTCTCATTTCTTCAAAAACCTTTACTTTTATCATTGAACGAGAGTGAATTCCACAGGGTTGAGCCTGACCTCATTGATATTTATCATTGAAATTTAAAATGTTTATTTTTACTCCTTGCATAGACGTATTTAACACATTTAATGTTTCAAATATATCAACCAAGCATACAAATTTATGCACGAAGCTTCCATCATTTAGAAGGTGAGCATCTTCATTTTAGCTTTCGGCAAGAAATGTGACGATTTCATTTCTTAACTCAAATAGGTGCTTTAAAAACTTTCCACGGGATAGCCATCATGCTTCACAATAAAAGAGCAAAGCTGTATGCTCAGAGTCCATATCTTTGCATAATAATTCAGCAAACATTCTAGCTTTTAGCGGACGTGTTTTTATATAATTTACAATGCGTACAATATTCTGAAAATTTTCGTGTAATTCTGAGCTCAAATTTTTTATGCTAATACTTCCCTATGTTACATGCAATGTGTCCAGATTGCATTTTTTGCTTTATGTTTAATTAACAATCAAAGTCCACTATGAACACCTGCCATGCTTGGTGCTCTATCTGTATACAAGCCAATACAGTTATCCCAGTTTAACTCATTTTCTATGAAAAATTGGTCAATTATTTTGAATGGTTCTTCAGGAGTAAAATCATTTTTAACAGACTTACAAAATACTAAATCTTCTCTTATTTCTTTTCCAATTGAATATCTCACATAGTGTTCATTTATATACACAAAGTAGGAAAGTGGGAGAGGAAGGAGATCTCTGAGTGGGAGAGAGAAAGTGGATAGGTGAAGTAGAGTTTTGAGTGAAGGCAGAAAGATGGAGGAGAGACTGGGCCCCTTGTATGTCGCCATCCGATTCGTGACAAATCTTGCACCTCCTGGCAACTCTACGCACCACCTACTTTGAGAACCACAGTTGTAATCCATTCCTTTCATGCTAGCTCTCTTGTGATAAAACTTCTGCTCTACGAACTTTCCCCATATGTGGCCCCATTCCCTCCAACTCCTTACCATAAACCAATCTTAGGCTCCTTCCATGGACCCTTTTCCCTTTTTTTGGTAGCAAGTGGGTGTTCCCTCCCTTTGACTTTGCAGATAAAATGGTCAAATACCCCCAGCATTCCCTATTCACAACAAAAGATGTCACAGACAGACGTAGCCACCATCAATGCTTTCGTTCTGCATAAACATAATGTTCAAATTGAAATGGCGAGGTGGAATTTCATAAATGTACTATCTACAGTAAAAAAGAGCGACAGATATTGAGATCCCCGAGTCAGTTAATACCAGGATGTCTCAAACTCACGTAGGTGCCTGGGCCACATGTAGGTCCTCTACCGAACACATGGGCAGTAGAGGTCTGCATGGGCCGGGCCTAGGCCCATGGGCTAAGCTCAAACCCGGCCTGTGGTCAGGCCGGGTAATGCTGGTAAGCTGATGGGCTCGGGCTGGGCCGTGATTGGGCCTAGCCTGGGAAGGAAAAATTATCCATTCTCGGGCCGGTTTGGTAGTTAGGTGAATCAGTAGAATAGTGGCTTCTAAAAAATCCCTATAGAACGCTGAGACAGCTTAGTCTAAGCAATAAGCCACCCATAAGATATAGAATGTTTGTTGGCCAGAAAAGACTCTCTCTCTTGAGGCAATACATTTTCTCATCTCGGCACCTCTTGAGATCTAATTTGTTTGCTCTTAGGCTTTTCAGCTCTATTTTCTTTTGCTTCAGCATTTCTTCAGAGCAATATATAGGGAGTATCAGAGGTCATCGTCTGCACGTATCTTATTTCACTTTACAAAAGTCTCTCCCAAGATATTTACCAGGTTTGCTCTCAATGGAAAATGTGTTAGGCCTGCTGGAAAATATTCCTATGTCGCTCATAACACTAGCATAAGCCCCATCGCCCTCCAGACACATGGCCGCAGAGGTCGAATGACTAGGCCTGGACATCTGAAAAAAAGTAAATAATGTCCGATTTGGGGTTCCCAACTGTGCACTATGCATTTCGCAGGGGAAATCAAACCTAAGAAGTCATCAGTTCGCTCTTGGTAGTAGACGATTAAGGTTGTCTCTTCCGTGTTAGTACAATTTGACATAGTTTCTGTTTTTGTGCATTTTTTGTATTATTAAACATTTTTATAAACCTATAAAATACAGTAATGGATTTAATCAAAGAAAAACTAAGAAGAGCAGAATACATCATGGTTAAAAAAAATGGCGTGAAAAGTGAAGTGTGGAAAAGATTTCAGGTTCTTCGTAACAGAAATGAATGAAGATTTGGATGCAGTCCAGTGTATAAAGTGCAAGTCTCTCTTTCGATATTGTGGTGTGAAGACTGGAAATTCACACTTAAGTCGGCATGTGTGTAAATTTGGAGTGAGTGCAGGACAGCAGTTCATTGAAGGTCATTTAAATAAACCTAAAACCAAAGTGTCCAAAGATGTGAAGGAGCAGGTGACAAAAAGTTGTGTGAAGTTGTGTTGCAAGGTTGCCAGGCCATTTGACATTGTTACTGGGCAAGGGTTTTTAGAATATTCACAGTTTTTACTTAAATTGGGTGCACTACATGGGAATTTAGATGTCCAAGATATTTTACCTCATCCCACAACGATTTCTCGTAATATACAGATTGAAGCTGATACCTTACGTAAATCTCTTGTTTCCACCATTCAGAAAGCAGTCGATTTACAACAGCATGGTGCATAAACGGACATGTGGGTTGATGATTTTCGAAAAATTGCTTACACTACTTTGACACTTCACTTTTTAGACAATAACTGGAAACTCATGAGCAGGGTTATGTTTACTTGTGAGTTTCCCAATGAAAAGAAAATGGGAAAATATTAGAAATGAGATTAAATGACGAATAGTTGCATTAGGCTTCTAATCTGACAGTCTTTCAAAGATTGTGTTTGTGACAGATCGGGTAGTTAACATTATCAGCGCTCTTCAATTGTACACTAGACTAGATTGCTCCTCTCATCTCATAGACACAATATTAAGACACATTTTCAAGAGAATTCTTAGAAGTAAATCTGCCTCATATAATATATATTGCTACAACTGAAGCTAAATCTCTTGTTACATATCTTAAAAATCAGGGCAAGTGAAAAAGTTGTCAAAAACGTTACATCAAGAGTGTGAAACACATTTTTACAGTGGAATTGAGATGTATGAATCCCTTAATGAAGCATACAAAGAAATTGAGAATCTTTTGAGATGTCAAGAGGAAGAACAAAGAATGTCCCATTTATAGCAAGAAACGTTATCAATGTAAGTAAATTTTCTTAAACCATTTAAAGAGGCTTCATTAGAACTAGAAGGAGATACATATCCAACCCTTCCTTTGGTTCTGCTAGTTAAAGTAAGTCTACTCAACCACCTCACTATACAGCCAGATGACCCTGATGATCTGATAACTCTAAAAAACAAATCCCGAAGTGTACTGTGGGAAAAATTTAAAATTCAAAGACTTCATCGGGTTGCTACATTTTTATGGCCCAACTTTCATCAGTTAAAAATGCTAACTGACGAGGAAAAGACAACCACATTGAGTGATGTCCAAGAACTTATGATTAAATTAAAAAGGGAGGAGCAGCCACCAGCATCTACTAGTGCAGAAGGTTGGGAGGCCAACAACTAGAACAACATACTCGGGAGAGCAAGTAGTAACCATAGCAAGCAATAATAGTCAACTTTCCTCCACTAAGAAATTAAAAGTTTTTGACTTCAGCAGTTTTGAAGATTTCCCTGTTCAGCCTATTGTTCAAGATGGCGAAGTAGTGATATATACACAACTAGATGTTGGCCATGCTAAGCAAAAAGAACTGCTAGGCTGGTGGAAGAATAATGATGCAAAGTTTTCACTGCTGTCACGTGTGGCAAGATATATTCTACCTGTTCCAGCCACAAGCTCAAGTAGCGAATGAAACTTTAGCTTAGCAGGCTGCATAGTGCAAGAGCATCGAACAAGTCTCAGTAGTGATAGTGTTGATTCCATCTTGTTCCTCCATAGTAACATGGAGTAAAAGCAGGAAGGCATGCAGGCTGTACATTGTGTGCGGGGAAAATGTTACATTTCAGTGAGTATATTTTCTGCTAATTGTGTTATATAGACTGCGAATTAGGTAAAATTTTTAACTAATTTTGCACTGTAAAATTAATAATTTGTATATATATCATGATGGAGGAAAAGAAGAAAACGTCTGGCTCAACTGGGAATCGAATTTTCACCCAGCTAAAGTAAACCCTTTGTTCCTTGCCTTATTTTTTGTATGAACTTTATTGCTTTCTTTTTTCTTTTGCAATCTCTAAAGCCGCTTTTATTTAGCAGTATTTTATATCTGTGCCAAATCTTTTTTCATAAATTCCACATAATTACTTTTCCTAAGATTAATTTTTATATTTTTGAAATATCCTTTATGGCCTTTCTTCCTCCGTTTCGTTGGTAAGTTTCATTAATGTATGGTTTAATATTAACAAACTTTTAATGCTTAAATGTTTAAAATGAAACAAAAAGGCCCTGATTTTTGTTTTCATATTAGGCAGGCAATTGATATTCATTAATTGAAACGTGTCCTAATATTTTCATTATCCTCAATTTTGGATTTAATAAATTTAATACAAATTGATTTTTTGGATTTGAACATTTTTATATATCGTAAGCTAAGCTAATGAAAAAATGTATAATAAAGAGAATAATTTATTATATATTTTGCTAAAAGTGCATGATCGGGCCGAATTCAAGTCCATTTAAAAAATTTCGGGCCTCGGGTCGGTCTAAGTAGCGTAAATTGTGGCAAAGTCTCAGGCCGGGCCGGACCTGGGCTCAGTTATGAACGGGCCAGGTTGGGCCTTGGCCAAATATTTCGGGCCGTGCAGATCTCTAATGGGCAGCATTAAGGTACTGTACCATTAGTTTTTCCAGATTTACGATTAAACTGTAAATCACTTTCACTAATCAGCCCCCAAATGTAGTCTCCCATCATGTTCTCGTTATACTGTCCTTGGAAGCAGCATTCAAAGTCCAGTATATCCTGGTCGAAGAGCTTGCCTTGCTCCCATGTTCTCCTTGAATTTATCAAGATGAGCATCAAGGATATGGACTTTGAGGGACATCCTGCAGCCCATTGTGCCGTAGTTCTTCACCAGAGTCTTAACCAGCTCCACATAGTTTTCAGCCTTGTGATTTCCCAGGAAGCCCCAAACCACTGCAACAAAGCTGTTCCAAGGTGCTTTCTCTTTCCAAGTGAGCTTCTTGGGGAATTCCTTGCACTCCAGGATCTTCTTTATCTCTGGTCCGACGAAGACACCGGCTTTGACCTTTGCCTCAGACAGCTTAGGGAAGAAGTCTTGAAAGTACTTGAAGGCTGCCGACTCCTTATCTAGAGCTGTGACAAATTGTTTTATAAGGCCCAATTTGATGTGCAGTGGCATCAGCATCTTCCGGGGGTCCACCAGTGGCTCCCACTTGAGGTTGTTCCTCCCCACAGAGAACTCGGTCCGCTGTGGCTAGTCCCACCTGTGGTAGTGCGCCTTGGTGTCCCTGCTGTCCCAAAGGCAAAGATAGCAGGGAAACTTGGTAAAACCATCTTGGAGATCCATCAGGAATGCCACCATTTTGAAGTCTCCGATGACTTCCCAGCCGTACTCATCATACTTCAAGGCATCCAGCAAGGTCTTGATGCTGTTGAAATCCTCTTTGAGGTGCACCAAGTGAGCCAGGGGAAGAGACGGGTACTTGTTCCCATTATGGAGCAGCATGGCTTTGAGGCTTCTGGATGAGCTGTAAATTAAGAGGCGCCACTCGTTCAGGTTACAGGTGATTCCGATTGCCTTGAACAGACTGGTCACATTGTGGTAGAAGCAGAGCCCATCTTGATGGGTGAAGAAGCTGGAAAAAGCTTGATGACGCTTCCTCTGATCTGCGACTTGCACACTTTCATCCAACAAGTTCCACTGCTTGAGCCTAGACATCAAAAGCTTGGCATTGGACTTGGTGAGACCAAGATCTCTGATCAAGTCGTTGAGGTCTTTTTGGTTGGGGTAGTATGGGTTTCTCCCCTCAGCTCCACCTCTGAAATTGTCATCTGGACCTACAACGTCTTCCTTGCTGTCTAACTTGCTGCTCTCTTCTGAAGACGGCTGTTCTCTCTCCAGAGGAGTGGGTACGGAGAGCTCAGGGCAGTGTGGCACCAGGGCGATGGATGAAGGAAGGTCCAGATACGTGATAGCAGGTGCATTCTTGCCAGTCCAATGTTTGGAAGGGTCCACCATGCAGAAGTAGCAGTTGCTTGATTGGTCAGTGGGTTCCTGCCAAATTCTTGGGATAGCGAACTTCATGGCTCTCTTTTTTCCTCTGTACCATCCTAAAAAAGAACAAAATAAAATTGTAATAATGAAAAAATAAATTTATTTCACCCATGACTAATGTGTAAGAGATTCTCGCAACATTTTTCATTTATGATATATTTTTTCAATAACATCGAAAATTTAAAAAAAATTTTATAACAAAATTCCGAGCAAAATTTGCCCATCTTGCCTTCCAGAGTTTTTTTAGCAGTGTTCGCAGGTGAAATGAGGTGCCCAGGGTTTGTCTTGATCCCCGACAGGCATGCCCAAATATGCCTTGTAGGCCTTATACATCTTAGCAGATGCTTCCATGGAGTACTTTTTCACTCCTGTTTTGATAAATTGGCCACAGACATAGCAAAATGCATCTACCGGATGCTTGCAGCCTCTTGATGCCATCTCAGAAAAATGCAGATATGTATCCACTTAGGCAGCTGGAACTAAACTGAACTGGTGGGCTTAAGGCCCCTGTATTTATACTACTATTTATATTAATGGAAAGTTCTAGAAGTTACTCCAAGTTTACTCAGCACTGAATCTATCTGGAATGTTCTGGAAAATAGGTGAATCTCAAAATATCACTGTCCTGGTCACAAAAGCAAAGTTTGTGGGAAATAATAGCCATTTTCTATACTTTTGAGGCATAAGCAATTAGGAAATAACACTTAGTACCCAGGAACAAAAAATGAATAAAAATTTGTTATACCGTGTAATTGGTAGGTTCAGCGTTGAAGGTTATGTTCTTTTGACACACAAGAAATACACTGGCAGAGGGAAGAACACTTTAGTACCCACCTGTGCAGAATTTTTATAAACTGGAATGAGCAATAAACTGCTTATTGAAATAGTGCTGATTTAATATACTTCTTAAATTACTTAGATTTACATGAAATATTTTATAAGAAATACATTTGAGTTTTGGCTGTCTAATGTAAACTAGCTTACTTCGCGGGCCACAGAAATGAAACACGACAGCTCCATGCAGCCCACAAGTTTAAGATCCCTGGTTTATACCAAGAGATCTCCGAAAGCACATTCACACTCAACAAGAGGGACTTGCAGTAGCAGGACCTCCCAAAGCAAGATACAAATTTTGACCTAGAACCAAGGACAATAAAGTATCATTTAGGTGTGCCAATTTTGGGCCTTTATTTGCAAAGTGCATATGCTAATGAAATGCTATGATTGTAGGCATAGTCCCCTATAAATTTTTCCATCAGTGCGCGGAATGAATATTGCTTTGCGTACCTATATTATGCTGTTGTGCGAATAGTCTCCATACAAAAATAATGAATATTACTTTGTGATTTTCATGCATGAAGTGGTAAAATAACATATTCTAGTATACTTACAGGATCTTTGTAGTTTTCTAGATCAATAAAATCCTTTAACGTTTCCATTTCGTCAAACAGTTCTGTTGCGTTAATGTCCTTGTATTGCCTATCAGTAAGAATTCTTTCCAAGTCTATACACTTTTTATTAAGAGTTTCATTTTACATTTTTTCAGTTTGCTGAAGTCGTAGAGAAAATTAAATGCGTCACTGTGATTTTGTACAAGTCCATACCTTTGTTGTAACGAATTAGTTACAGTATCCAAAATTGCATTGAAAAAATTATTTTAAACTTATTTTCAGTGCTCATTGGTGATTCATCTGCAGTTTTGTAATCTAAAAATCTTTTTTTCTTACGTTTCCGTGCCTCAGTTTTCATTTTAAACTCAGGAGAAACTTCTAATATTATAGACAATTCCTTTGCTTCTTCAAGTAAATTCTGAAATCCCTCATCTGTGTGATATTCCTTTATAAAAAAATATTAATTTTATAATGGATTCCAAGGAACACAATATTCTGGTTGATGCTTTGGAGCAATTTGCTTACAATGTTGACTCTCTCTAATATATTATGGCATAGCACTAATTAACATAAAAATTTATATTCCTGAATTTTTTAAGCTAGAACCTGTGGCTCATATTTGGGAGCATTACCTTTCTCTGCATCCTCACTTATTTTAAGTTACATGTCTAACACCTTTCCTATCTGATGTTGCAATGGTCGAACTGCATCTATCTTAGATTCTCACCTAGTGTTACAAAGAGGTTTCAGTGTAAACTGGGAATGTATTTTTCAAAACATCCCAACGCTTTGTTGAGGTGCAAAAGAAATTATATAATTCTTTAATTGTTCCGAAAAACTTATAGTCTTGGAATTAATTTTAACGATGTCACGGATCACTAAATTTATATTGTGCGCTGAACACAGAACAAAAATGCTCTGGGATTGATATCAAGAATATGCTTTTGCATGCCATTTTTTCTGCCTTGCATATTAGCTCCGTTATCGTATCCCTGACCACGCAAATTTTTTTAAGTTAAAACTTTGCAGATTTTTAATGAAATAATTTGATAACCCCTCTCCAGCTGGAACCTCCAACAAAACCCAAGAAATGTTCCTCTACGTTAACAAAACTAAGTGAATTAGCTGTTGCTTTAGCGTTAATATTGACAAAACATGCTGTCATCGTCATTTGATGTTTCATTTATTGCATATAGGTATACGTGTGAAAAGCTTCCCAAGGGGAAGGTGTTTTACATCCAACAGTACTAGGTTAAGCAGCTTCTCAATATATTAATGCAGACTAAAAATTGGGGAGCCACCCTCAGGCTTTTGAGCACCTCTGGGTCATCGGTACCCCAATGCCTTGCTTACTGCCTAGATCCGGCCCTGCATATGACACATGTAATTGGGGTAACCTGTTTGTCTTAAATAAATTATTATGATTATTATTAAAAACACCACAAATGCACCATTTTGACTAATATTCATATGAACCTGTCATTAAATTTGAAATAAATGATAAATGTGAATTATCTGCTAGTATAATATTGAAGGTAAACGATGTAATTATGTATGTATTAACTGACTTCTTATCTGGATGACATGCAAAATCCAAGGATATGAAATAAAACACAATAAATGCATATAGGTAAATGTTTGTTTCACGACAGGACAAAAAATTCTCTCCACCGGGTTGGGGTCGTTCCCTTTCCCTTATTTAGCTGCGGTTCATTTTTGTAAATTACCGCCGTTGCTATCTAAAAATGGCGATTTGCTGGGCTCAAGTAGTTCCATTTATCACCACTTAAGACGCTTCCTCTAGGAAGAGGGTATATGAACTTCCTCCAAACAATTGCGTTGCTTCGTTTTTTATCTCGATACCGTAAAGGGTCGATAGTAGGTATCGTACGTATATAAAATGTTCGATGTACGTTATTACGTACGATCCTATCGTATTTGTTCACGCACTATTCTGTAGTCGCGAAGGTAGCAAATTATAAGTGTAAAAATGGCAAAAGTGGAGCCTCGGAACCTATCTCCAGTTCTGCAAATGATACGAAATTTTCTAATAGGGGTATGTTTATCAGTAGAAAATCTGTGTTTGTTAATATTTATAAGGCATGTATTAATTTATCTGTTAAATTTACTCAGAGAGTAATGACCCAGCCTCTCCGGTTTCAAGACTTCATCTCTGCTCGCACTCAACCGCCACCGAATCTGCCAGATGGGTCTTCTCATAAATTGTCCGCTAATTATTATTACACCCGTGACGGAAGAAGAGAAGTGAAATATCCCACTCTTCTGGCTGATGCTAGCTCCAGAAAAGCTATTTCTGCATCCACTAGGTGAATTCTCGTATATTACATGCCATCTTATGCTTTTTGTTGGTGAAAATGAACTCTATAATTTTGATTTCAGCGCAATGAAAGATGTAGCCGGAGTCAAGAAACCACCAACTCCAGGAGGAATTTTCCATTGGGATTAGATTTCTCACAAATGAATTATTGAGGGACACTGGGGCATTGCACACCTTGACTCCTGTCATTTTGGTTACTAGCGGAGTAAGAAATACCTTTATGTACTACGAATTAGTGCAGACATTTAGGTATAGTAAATAAATCGTGTTTAAGTTGGATAGGAAACCTGCTAACCTGTGCTACTGTATCATTGGCATAGTTATGTACAATTGATTTTACTTTCACTAGGGAAGCGTTTTGCAAACATTTTAAATTCTTGTTTAATGTTTATAGTATACATCCAAAACGTTTGTAAATATGGAAGAGGCAACAATAAAAAGTATTATTAATTATGAGTTCATTTATATTTGGTAAAGAGTATTATTTGTTTGGCAATTGGGATTACACATTGGAAAAATTCTATTTCAAGATAGTTTGGAATAATGTAGCAGTGGCAAGTATTTCAAACCTCGCAAGTGAATACACATACAATAAGATAATAACCATCTGTGATATGGCTATATACAGAATTCATTATGTATTACATTTGATAGGTTTTAACAGATTATCAAGGTATTTGGCATCTCTTTGCTGAATATTTAATTTTGGTTGGACAAAGAAAAGTTCATCAAAAATGTAGCTGTGTAAAATTAACATTTAAAAGAAATTGTTAAACTACATAATTTATTCCATCATGAGTCCTCTCAACTATAAGGAAACTAATATCCTGTCCATCAGAGCTAATGAGAGTGAACTTGTGAAGTCAAGTTTCCTATAGAAAATTTGCATTCAATTTTGTCAATATCTCTAAATTTGACCACTCCTTTACTTTTCCTTCTGTACAAATGATTATTTGATTCAAGATTATTTCTGTTTAAAATAAAAGTGCTGCTACAAGGTCCATCATTCAGAGCATTAATTTATGAAAAATGTTAGTGCATTTTTATACTCCAAAAATATTCTATATAGAAATTTTTCTTAAACTTGTAATTTGGAATACGATACATACTTACTTAATGGTATATTTTTTCTATGATCTCATTTAATGTTTGCTTCTGACTGAAGTAAAAGCATGTTTCTGCACCGTCTCATAGAGAATACTTAAATTTCATTGTCCAAGGATCGGTATCAGAGGAGATAAGTTGAATCGAAATACAAATGTCATTTCACAGGATAGGTAAGCTAGATAATTAGTTGAGCATTGGAGCAAGATGCTCATAATTCACCTATTTTGTATGACATTTTGGATATACCGTATTTCTCGGCATATAAGACGCACTTTTTTCCCAGAAAAATGACTCCAAAAATCAGCCTGTCTTATACGCCAAAGGTAAGATTATTACTGTTCTCAATACTGGCACTAACAAGCACAATCATCTCCAAAATGGAATAATTGGCAGTTCTTCATCGCAAAAACAAAATATACATCATTAATAATAGTGAAAATTTTGTTAATATATACAGTAATACCTTATGCAACGTGAATTTTGAGTATGCATTTTCATTATTACTCTTTAATACATAATGTCCGCTCACAGTGATTGTAATTTCGGCACATTTGCAATGTTTTAGTTCCTAATGAGCCCGTTAAATACTGCAATTAATGCCACAGAACAGAATTCATGTAGATGTCATAAGTATTTTATACATATCTTTATAGGATAAATAATGTATTGAGATCACAATGGCTACAAAAGTAAAAAGATATGCCTATGCTATAAGCTTCAATACAAAAAACTCACGGAAACCAAGTAATAGCATGTCATTTCAGTCTACCTTCCACAGTAAAAATTGATTCGTGAATGGAGTAAATGAAGAAAAACTGAAGCTGATGGGATAAAAGTCTTATTAAGGTTGGTCTTAAATGGCCACAACTAAAGGAGGAAGTGCTGGATAATAGAACAGGAAGTTTGCTGTATCGATCAAATTTGTCATTCGGCAAAAAGAGTTGTAGAAGTAAAAGGACTAGCTGGGCAAATCATTATTACAATGCATTCCATTTATTATTTACCCCATTATATTAAAATATCATCTTGAAATTGAGTTAAAGTAAGTATTATCAGTATAGGGTATCTATACCTGCGACATTTGTGGCGCACTCCGACAGCTTTAATTAATACACGACTGTCGAGTTCATGCAGGGCACATTTAGCTATACAAGTCTCGAAGTAATTATTCATGTTTTAGATCATCACTATTTATTTCATGAATGAATTTCATCTAAAACGTGATGTTTAACTGTTATCATGCCAGAATATTTTCTGTAAGTGTTGTCAGATACAGACTTAATCATGGCTGAAAATGATACACGATGTGGCCCTTCGTAAATACCTTTGTGAACAAAAATACTTTTTTCCTGAAAAATCTAAAAAGACTGGGGTGCATCTTATATGCCATGAAATACAGTATGTAATTTTACCAAACATCTCCAAGGTATCCGAGTAATCATCTGAATTGGGTTTTTTAAGATAATATTTTTGGAGTTACTCAAGCTGGTATTCTTTTAATTTCTTGATAATAATTGTTGCAATAACTAGTTCTAATTAGATTATTATAGGTTGTTTATCAGTAATTTATTATATAACAAAAAATAGTTACAAATTATTCCAAATCAACTATGAAGCTCATAGAAGCAATCATTGAGTCTAGTAAGGCCTTTTTTAGAATCTAGGTTTGGTAAATCACCTCTGATGATAGCTGCTTTCATGGGTGTCCACTAGAGGGGGGTGGGCATTTGTCCCCTCTGGATCAGGCCTGTGTCCAGGGCCATTGTTGTCTGGTTAGGTCAGGGGATTAACACGGTCATTTTTCTGAGGTTAGGCAAGCAGGAGGGAGGCCCCTGCAATTTGCTTGAAACAAACCACTAAAATATTAAGCCCAATGCCCATGGCTGCTTTGTCACTATAATCCATATCTTGTTTTTCCATTTTTTTAGAACATTGGAGAGAGTAGTGTAGCAATTTTATTAAACATTTTGTGGTAAATGATTGGGACAAGTAAGGTGGTGGTTTGCATGATGGACTACCAATCCAAAGGTTTTCCATCAGGTGTAGCTGTTTTTCAAAAAAGATATCAGTTGCCATGGCTTCAAACTGCTCATACAGAGCAGAAAACAAACCATGTTGGATAGGCTTGACCAGAATAACTGTAGATATGGTCAGAATGACTTAAATGGCAACAGTACTACAATGTGGAAAGCAAGGAAATACTACCATATTATATTTCACTTGATGATTTGTGTTGCGAGGCATAATGAGTGCTCCCAAGATAGGATAATGTAAAGAACTCCATTTAACATATAATCACGAACTTGTCTGCAGACAGAACATTAATAATAATGAGACTAGTCATCCTCATAAAAGGAATGAAATTGGGAAGACTTAATTACAAAAATATTTTTAAATTGAAATGTATGCCATCGATAGGTTTTCTGTTTAATACCAGACACAGTAAAGCAATATTCCAAAACAGAAATCTGGCAACCCAACCTTATTGCAATGTGAATTATGGATTTAACCCAATGAATGAATGATTGTTCAAAGGTGTTAGCATACAATAAAAATCTGCAATTTTCTAATAATATTTTTCTAATTCATACATCACTGGCTACATTATTGCATGGGTAGATGGGCATAAATATGTTATGACATTGCCTGTTGCTCTATGGCATTGTTTCTCAACCGGTGGTCCCCAGACCCCTAGGAGTCTGCGAGTTGAGTAGGACATGATATTTATTTTTAATTATAACTTGTTTGATCCTATGCACAGCTCTGACTAGTATTTCAAAGTGAAAAAACAAGACAATGAATAAAAATTGTATGAACTTTTCATGGGAAAGAGGTCCGAAGAAATTGTGAGAATTCATAGGGAGTCTGAGGCTCCAAAAATGTTGAGAAACACTGCTCTATGGCATGACCATTCAAATTGGGGTATCGATACCACAAGTTGTACCAGGCGATCCCCATAAGGATACAAACAAAATTGATTTTGCATGTATGAAGTTGATGAAATTGAGCAGTTATACCAAAGAGATGATCAAACCAGAGTTGGATTTATGCCCAGGTGCATGAGGTGCTAGCTGGGGGCCCTTGTCGAAAAGAGGGTCTCACCAAAGGTCGGTTTTAGGCATGGGTGACTGACAAGCAAATTTTCACTGGATGCCACTTTTTCATCTGTGTGCTATACACAGCACCGAAATTTTGATATATTTAAATTTAATTGGTGAACCAAGCAGTCTCACCACTTTATTTGTTTTACACTTGCTGATGACAGTCTCTGAGTTGTTTAAAAGATCTTCATGACAGTTATTCTTTGCATCCACCTAGCCGACCACTTGGCCTAATGAATGTAAACAACCTTTGAGATGTCTGGATCTATCTGAACCATTTTGGAAGACAAAGAGGCCAACTGTATTCATTATGTATGAGAAAGTTAACATGAGAAGGCCGAGCTCAGCTTATGGTTTTCGGGATTTCATGACTGAGGGGAGAAACCTGGTCTCTGCATATAATTAATCAAACATTCCCCGTCTATCATTTGCAGTTTATTAAGGAGACAATAACAAAGCAGCAATAGTGTTTCTTTTCTGTTTTTCTCACTTTTTTGTTCTTCCTTTTTTCTCCCATGGATTCAAACCTTTTCTTCATTTTCATTGAAACATGTTATAATATAAATGCTTTGAGTAAAAACAAAGATAGTTTTTAAACATACCAATAGTGGCCATTTTTCTACCTTGCAATTAATAACAACAATATTTAAGATTTCTAGGATAAAATTCATACTATTAACCATATGACTAAACAAGAAGTGATGGTAGATCTAATCCATTATGAAACATCCAAATCCATCAAACACAGAAGCAGATACTATGACTTATTCCTACTGTACAAAATAGGCCGCAATAAATGTTAAAATTCTTTAAAATAGTTTTTAAGATAACTAGGGATGGGACGATCGGTTCCTCGGTTTTCTCAAGAACCCAAATAACTGGAACCGACTGTTCATAATCCGGTTCTTCGGCTCCGATCCTTATTTTAATAAAGAAACGAGTGAAAAGATGCACACACGTGTGGATACATGCAAGGCAGAGGCGTTCTTCACGATTTATACAATCATGTCAAAAATGATAAATATTAACGGCTTATCTTGCCTATGAACTGAAATGTGGTATAGTAATGCCAAGGAAATGTCGAATTTTTGATTCACCGACTAATTTCCTAATCAATTTTAATTAATAAAACAATCTACAATTATTTAAACTTACCTCACTGGAATAGTAATGTAATTTTTATGTTCACGTTCATTCCTTCGTCGTAAATTACCTATTTATTTTCACTTACGAACGCTGTCTAAACATAATAGATTATCCATTTTCCTAATGTTGCGTGCTCACTCAAGATAATTAAATTAATTAGGTATTTACAGCAGATATTGTTTACGTCAGTTGTAATGAAGGTTGTTTTCATTGACAACAAATAAAAAACACGAGTCCACAGTGGACTACGACTTTTTCGTTTGATTTTCTTGAAATCGGCTCTCCTTCGATAAAAATGTACTGAACAAAACATATGCTATTTGATTATTTCTACGAAGTTCTTTAAAGACTTTTTCGTTATAAGTTATATTGTACGATATATAAAGAAAAGATCATTTTTTGTCACCTGTAAAATGGCACTCCCGATTGGTTCACGCAAACTATTTATATAATTTTCTTAGTTTCTTTGCCGCTGCCCTAAATACCAAATTTCATCAACATTGCCCAGTAGTTTCACAAACAAAATTTGCACATCTTCGTGTTTTCTTTAATCACAAAACTCGTAATTAGAGAACTGTTTTCAAACATCTGGTTCCTCTTATGAGTTTCTGTTATTTCGTATCGTTTGAGATCTTTTATGCCATCTTTTGTTATGTTGAAATCAGAATTACAGAGTGCATGTTGCCGAGAAATCAGTTTTTCCTTTGATTAGCCACTTTAATTTCTTTTCCCCCTCAACCTTGCACTTCTATCTATAGAAAGACCTATCAATCGAAGAATTGTATTTTTTTATTAATTTGAGGGATAGAATAACTCAGTAAAAGTATTGTAACTTTATAGTGATTCCGAAAGTTTGCATCTTTTGGATATTTGGAGTGAATTATGACAGTAATTTATGATGTGATAGAGATTCAGAGGAAATGGCTATGCTTTGTGTTAGTGTGAGAGCAGGTGGTAATTTAGAGCCAGAAGAATGACTTAGAAACGGGAGGGATAATGCATGTCATATTGCACCTTGGAGATTTTGTTGGACTACAATAAATAATTCTTAAAAATTTAATTAAGATATGAATAGTTTCCAAGTTAATGCCAGTAACATGAAGTGATGCACATAATGCATCATTATGTAAAATAACAGGGTCAAAACTGGGTATCCGAGATATTTAAATTGGGTCAGGAGAGGATTAAAAGGCTGGTCTTTGCAACATTGTTTATAAGGCAACAAATTATATAGAAAATAACTATGAATGTTTTTAGATAGGTTTCAATTGTTGTCAAAATCAGATGACCCTTTAGAAAGGTGGCAGAGGCTCGAGTCTGTGTAAAGAATACATTTCCACATTGTGTCGCTTAATTTAAATCAAAGGTAATGATTATCAAAATCTTAATACAATGTAAAAAGAGCAGAAAATCTGAAAATTACTTAATTACAAAGATTTTGGGTTCATGAGTGTCAGTGCTGAATACAGTAATAATCTTACCTTCGATCTATAAGCAGATTAATTTTGGGAGTAGTTTTTTGGAAAAATGTGCTTCTTACAGCCTGAAAAATATGGTAACTTAAACAAGCCCAACAGTTACATCCATAACTGTAAAAACCCATTTCTCCTCTATCTTAAATAAAAAATTACCCAAGTTTTATAATTTATTATTTTGAAAAATTGATTTTAATTTTCCTTCAACTTCATAGTTCATTCAAAACCATAGAAATTTTGCTTAAATTAATTCTACATGATAAATCATAAAGGCCACTTTTGGTACATGGAACCAAGTTTATATACAAATTATTACCTCCTGTGTTTTTTATTTCATTAAACTTAAGCATCTGTGGCCCATAAGTAACTAAACATACCATACAGGTACTAATTTCCTTTAAAGAGCATAAAATTCATTTATAATATGCTTTTGCATGACTTGGCAATTCTTAGAATTACTTCCCCCTATTCTGCTTACTAATTGATTCTTCCCCTTAACTTTCATCCTCGCCATCAAAACTGCAGTCCTCACTACCATCTTCATTGACTTACTTTTCTTCACCCATTATCCACATCATCTGGCTGCTCCTCGTCAACAAGATGACTATTGCTTTTATTTATACCATCGCTGGTGTCTTTGAAATATTTCATATTTGTGACAGCAAAAAGCGGAATACTCTTTTAATTCTTAACATAAGTTGTTAATTTCACACAGGTATATATTCGCCTCTTAAGGTGATGTGGAAATGTCCATTTCCTCCATTTTATGTTTCTGCTTATTAATATTAGTTTTAGGATTACTGTCCCTACTCTGCCTACAATTTGACTCCTCACTCTCTTCTTCTTCTTCTTCACTTTCATCTTCATCATCATCACCTTCATCCTCGCTGCGATCTTCATCAACTTGCTTTCCTCGACCGTTGTCCATGCCACCTAACTGTTCTTGAATAATGTCCACACAATCACTTTTATTAACACCATCATTGGTGTCCTCAAAATTATCTTCCTTTCTTTTATGTACTTCACCCCTAGCAAAAAGTGGGCTTCTCTCCTCATCAGTTTCATCATGAACTTTATTTACAAAATCAGCTTCACTTTCATCATCTTCATCATCATCATCGTCGTCATCATCATTGTCATCGTCGTCATCATCATCATCGTCATCCTCCTCCTCCTCATCTCTTTTGTTTCCGTGTTTCTCAATCATATCCCTCTCAACATGATCATCCATTCTATCCCTTTCATTTCCAATGATGCTACCAGAATCATCATCCTGTGTCCTCTGATCGCTATGTAAATCATCTTGATCAGTGGTGTCAAACCCTTTCTCTTCTTCGTCATAGTTGCGTGGTACTTTGGCATCTTTTCTTTTTTCATCTTCCCTTTCATCCCTTCTCTCTCTTCTTTTTCGATCAGCTAATCTCTCTCTTTCCCGCTCCTTATCCCTTCTGTCAATATCACGACTCTTTTCCTTTCGTCGATCCTTCTCTTTCCTAGAATAAGAAAGCAAACAATCAGATTGAAATATTTTACTTATTATTACTATCTAACAGAAAAATTGAACGAATAGCTCAAAATAAACAATTAATAAAAAACTCATTTGTTGACACAATATGAAAAAGCATGTTTTATTGATTTTTATTTAGAATTGTAAACTTAAATTCTTTATAAACTTAGTAATATAATTATATGATATAAAATAATTTATGCAATAATTTAACAAGTATATTCATACTCTATATAAGGTTTCTAATCTAATGACTATTGACTTATGACATGAACATACTACATTACTAAAAAGGGTCCTCCTGATGCTCTCCCATTTATACAAAAAGATCATTTTTTAAAAAATTTTCTGTTGTGTTATACATGGCATTAAAGATAACACAGTGAAAATCTTACATTTCTAACTATAATCATTTGCTCAGAATGTGAATTTGAAATTTTTGAAGCCACCCTCTGCTGCCCACCAATTTCTCTACAAGAATTTCTTAGCATAATAAATGCCATCATAGATCACATACACCCTGCAAATTTCAGTCTTCTATCTCTTACCGTTTACTTACTATTTCAATTTAATTGGTTGCACAGATGGGTATACAGAACAAAAACATAAGCACATTCATAAAATGTAACACACTAAAAAGCTGCTGAAGCCGAGTAAATGGCACTTTTGTATTTTCATTTTATACAGAAAGATGGACAAACCAAGAAAACATACACAACGAGATAGAATATGGAATCAATTGGCAAAAAAAACCAAGACACTTTTGTTTAAGAGTTGGCATTGCAACGAGTCGGGTGACCGGCTGCATTGTCCCTCTAGATTTATGGAGGGTCGAGGGAGTGGACTTTAGAGGGTCGTCTTCTCCCCTTACTGCGTTCTTCTTGGAAGGCCTTCGGCAGGTATTGTTCTGCTGTCTAACTCCTTTAACAAAAGGGTGCAAAAAAGCTCCCTTAGGACATCTGGGGAGAGGATGGGTTCCTTGACCCTTCTAGATGGAGGTGGACGGAGGACGCTTCCGGCAGTGTTGGGAAGATGAGCAAAGAGAGCGGTCTGAGGAGTTGGAGAAAATGTAGGGTACGGCACCGCTCAGTGGCGGTCATTCTTGGAATAAATCATAAAGCAGATTTGTGCGTGTTTTTCTTTCTTTCTCTCTCTCTCTCTCTCAACACCCCCAGAGCAAGAACCCTCGCGAGGTCATGACCCTCAGTAAACCTCAGGGGGTGGCAGCAATCACACTACACCCTCTCATGCATTACAGCATGTTAGACAGACAGATGGACACTGAATATATAAGCGGATTTTTTTTTAAATTGCTAAAAATTAAAACTTTTAATAAATTTTTATCATAGTTAACCCTTTCTGGGCATATGACGCCAAGTAGCACTATTGTTTTTATGATGCCCCTGAATTATCTATTGTGGAAAATTTGAACAATTTTGTAATCAAAAGATAATGCGTGAAGTGTTCTTTCAAATGATATGATCAGCTGGGATCACAGACATCTTTGCAAGTTTTTGTGACTAAAATTGTATAGTTGCCGCTATATTTTTAATATAATAATTTTAAGGTTAATGTTGCCTCGTTCAATGTTGTTTCACCTTAATGTCATTCCCTAAACACTCCAAACTTTGTCCAATGATCCCTAGGTAATATTAGTATGTCTTTACTTCAAAGTCCTTTGCAAATAGGCAAACTAGGGATCAGAAAAAGTTCCAGCATAATTTAAAATCCTCGAAATTCTCCTGATAAAAAGTTCAATGTAAGTGGTGTGGAAGATTCTGTGAGTAATCCTAATATAACTGAACTTTTTATGAATTTTATTGTTATTATTGATAGAATATAAAGTGGAATCCCTATTTAAGATTTGCTTTGGGGACAAGATTTTTGTACCTTAAATCGAGAAACATCTTAAATTGGGGGTGGTCTAAAAATGAAACACAAAATGGCAATCTACTAAAAATTATTACTTTCAATATCAAAAGCAACATGTATAACCATATTTACAATATAAAAATACAAATTATCATAGGAATGAGCCGATTCCAGTTACAAAATCTGAAAATAAAGAAATATCGTGTATTACTTCTAAACGAATAGCACGACTGGATAACACATGGAAAATACAGCAACCTTCCACCAACTTAAACAATGCATCATGCGTGATGACATTACCACAACTTCCTTAAGTCTGCATTAACACTGAAAGCGAATAGCGGCACCAATGTTGGGGAGTAACTTAATGAAAGTAATGCGTTATTACCACATGCTGCCACAGTGAATGGCAGCACAATAACTTCACAATGTAAAGAAAATCCCCAACCTTCGGGAGAACCCACTGATCAAAATAACAGCCATAGTAACTTTAATTTTAACTGGTTTACTATAATGAATTAATCTTAATGATACAAAATGTAATTTATGAAAGTTTTCCACACTTTATTCTCAATATTATTTTGTTTACAAGCATGGATCTAAATTCATAGAATGCACAAACAACTAAATTCCATGGCTTAGAGAGACTTCATATGATGTTAATAGGGTGTCCCGACTTTTCGTCATAGACAATTCATACCTGTGACTTATCACACAAACAAGCTTGTATGTACAACAGTTCGTCACACATACAAATTGTTAACTGTGGTGTATTTAATTGGTTACTTTGTTACAGTCAAGACAACATAAGCCTGTCTTCCCGGCTCCACGCAAGATGGCAACACTGATAATGACAGTTACAGTTACTGCTTGGATGCCGACCAGAGAATATTGTATCCGGCCTGCTCCATGTATGGCTTTCTAGTTAATTCAAATCACTAATATTTATAACTAGTATGTTCAGCAAGTAAAGTCATTGAGAAGGCTTTGAATGTATTATTTTACCATGTATACACCATAGAAGCTCTTTGCCATATAAAACCATTGGTTCCTGCGACTTTTTGTCATAAAAAATTATTAGTATGTTAAACATTGACAAAAATAAATACTGCAAAGTTTTGGTTCAACTGCGACTTTTTTGCATGAGACCTTTGGTTCTTTCAACTTATCATCACAAAAGATCATTAATAACATCAATAACATGGACCAAAATATACAATAAACAGACACAAATCAATGTTTGTTCGCATGTGTTTGCATTCGTGTTTGTTCAGGGCTACATTCATAATGTTTCTGTGAACGTGAATGAACAACATTAGAACTGAACTCTGTCCATACGGCACATGAATTTCCTTTGATGTTTGTTCTCCTGGTGAACAAATTCAGTCACATTCAAGAACAAGTAATTTAAAAATGTACTACCTTAGGTATCTCCAATAGCCACAACAAGGTTAAAAAATCATATGCACATCTCAGCTACCAAGTAGCCATCTTCAGTGGTAATTCACCAAAATTAGATTTTACAGGTTTTTTAGAATCTATTTTCGGTTAAAGGTGCATATGGTTTTTTAACCTTGTTATGGCTATTAAAGATTCCTAAGGCAAGTATATTTTTTTAAATTGCTTGTTCTTGAATTTTTTTCAGCCATAAGACAAGCTTGACTGTTCCCCGTTGAAGAATTCATTCATGTTTGCTGGTGTTCATTCACGTCGGTTCACGCTCACAACTCTATCTACACTGCCCGAATGTGTTCATTTGTGTGTGTTCATGCAGTCAAAACACAGCTTAACAGATGACTTTAACACTAAATCAAGGCAAAGTCTGCCTAGGAAGCAGAATTTTGTTCCTTAAATGGTGGTAATCCCCTAAATGACCATTATAAATCTAATAGGTGACTTATTACTGATCTTAATAACCTTCACTCTCTCATCAATGGTTTCTATCGCTCTCCATTACTTTCATCTTATTTTTCTCTCTATGTTCCATCGCGCTCCACTCGCCTTCAAAGCCTATTTCATTTACCAAAATTTCGACTTTCCGTCTCCCAACGCTCTCTCTCTTACCGCCTCCAGTTGGAATATAATTCCTTACTGGCTTCACTTCCAAATCTAGACATTTTTTCACCCACTTCTTTCCGTAATCTACTACCTGCTGTGTAATCCTGTTTTTCTCTAATATTTGGCACTCTGTGTTATGATCATTTCAATTGCTGGTAATATTGTTAACTCATCTTATTTTAGTTATTTATTTTAATGTTATATTATTTGTTATGGTTATATGTTTCAATGTAATGAGACCTCTGTGCTGTTTGAAACTGAATAAATAAATACATATATTAAAGAGAATTCGGGCCTTTCTGTGTGTTTGCACAGTTGCAGCACATTTTTCATTTGCATTTAAAAATCAATTAAGAATTGCGATATGAATACTGGACTTGCACCAAACAATGCCTAAAAGAACGGATAATCATTTTCCAGCCATCAATTTTTGAATAGGCGTCCAATCGTTCCACAAATTCGTTATTAACACGAAAATTTGGCTAAATTTTAGATGAAAAAATTTCGTCGCCGAGGGCAACGGCATTGTTGCTGATATAGCAAAACTATGTCTATATCTAAAAGCAATAACATGAACTTTGATATTGTATTTGAAATCAATTGTGAGAACTCTTGTTATACTTTGAATACATTTTAATCGAAAGGGAAGTAATGATGGCTTAATTTGAACGATAGGTTTGTTTACTGCAGTGCCATTTCTAAGGCATGGAAGAAATGCAAATGAACATACAACCGTTAATATTTTAATTAGCTTTTTGTTTTGTTTACCTTGACTATGAAAGAACTTAGTATGTAGCTTTTTTAATTCACACATTTTTGTAATCACTATAAATGCACCGGCCTTGCTTAATTATTGAAAGAAAATAATCATAATCATTGTCAATATAGTAATTTGCTTTAAACTGCCCAATAAAATTTGCAAATGAAAAGCCATTTTCAATGTACATGTGAAGTATCTTCCTATTTGAAACGCTTAGTTGTCCATCATTACAATGTATTGGAGTCGTTTCTAACAAAATTTTTATGCTACGTGTTTATTTGTTTTAAATTTACATGAAACTTTTCACAAATTTTCAATCAGTTTTTGTCCTTTATGATTTTGTTTCATTGCAACCTCTTTATGAAATGTTGAAAAATTGGAAAAAAATCAAATATAACTTAAAATATGAGGGAGGAGAATGGAAGCGAGAAAAGGAGGAAGAATGAAAAGTGCCTTAAATGTAATATTAAATTCACACATACCTGTCATATTGACGGGCTTTTTTGTACTAGTATAATATAATAATAATAAGCCCTTTTCTAGGGCACCCAAGTTTAAACTGAACTTCAAAACAAAAAAGTAGAGGATGATCCGTTTGTTGGCATTGCAAACGGATGATGCGAAATGCAAATAATCGGCACAAAACAGAAGTAATAGTAAAAAAATTTGTCTGGAAGTGCAAATTCGTGAACAGCAAGCATGTTATGTTCAAAAGGTGGTGTATTCCCTTTTCTTATTTTCTGCTGCATTTGTGAGGTTGATGGTTCTCCATATTTCTCAGCCTTTCTCTTTAATTCTTTAGGCAACATTTTCATGGAACTTATTTTAGTTATGATTGGCCTTGTTAATTCCTTTGCAATTTCTCATAGGAATGTCCACCTATTCATTTTACTGTCAGTATTGATGTTTCTATGAACAATAAATGTGTTGATGCCCACGATATTTAGCAAATCGTAAAAAACTTGAAGTGCCCACCTTCTCATATTTCTGTTAGCACTATATGTACCACGTTTCGTCAATAGTATCAACACTGCCTTTAGTTGAGTTGTAAAAAGTTACATTCTCAGCCTTTCTCTTTTTTTCAACTGAGATGCCTATAGTGATTTGGTTGTGCATACCTGATAACATAATTACATTTTTACCCTTCTTAGGGAAGTATGTTGCAAGGGACATGCTATTTCTGAACACAAACTTGCTGCTATATTCTTCCCTGTCCTTTACGTTTATCATCTTTGGTGGCAACTCTCCCTTATTTTTCATCCAAGTTCCCACTAACATTATTTTCTTTTATAGACACCCTGTATTATTTTTGTTTCAAATAAACTAAGTAAACAAATTTCATTTTTATGTTTATCTAATTCTAAAAATGTATCTGTAGGGGCCCTCAAAAAAATTAGTCCAAGGACCTCGAACATTCACCACCCTCTTTTGCTCCTTTGAATGTATCTAGTACAAGCATCCCTCTTTTTCTCAATAGTGCTTCATGTTGTCTGTTCCAGATAATGTGAAACCAATCTCTCTTAAGTTCTTTTGAATTCCATCCATTTTCATGATCTTGGGTTGGGTTGAATTGGACTGTAGCTAGTTAGCATGTTAAAGCATATAAATAACAATGCATGTTAAAATCATGAAGAAATGTGAATGAGTGGGTTTTTGTCATTTAACATAACTTCAGTAATACAGTAAAATGTCATAATTTTGAAGTTCAAGGGACTACAAAAATATGACTTCCAATTATCCGGGTTCGAAATAAACAAACTAAAAAAAATCAAAATTTCTTACGATCTGCTACTTGGACAGTAAAATCGCAATATAGTCTTATCTAACCATTCTGCTACAAAACATATTGACCTTACAAGTTCGCACACACGGCGAATTCATGAACAGAGCTGAAGTGATCACTTAAGTCATGATTCATGAACACCACTGTGTGTGAAAAATTGGATCAAGTGAACATCCCAATTTTCCCAGTGTGTATTTACGATGCCACCTTTTGACCGAGAGCATGATCAGAGTGCATGGGAAGTGATTGGATCGCACAAAAAATATTTTCTTGCCACTCTGAGAGATACATTTACGCTGTACGGACGCAGCTATTGCTCGTTATTATTCCATCATTACTTTAGTTTAATTTCTAAGAGATTAAAAGAGTCGAACAAATCATGACATCAACCAATAGAAAAATGCAAGCAGTACCTGGTGATGAAAAGTACACGGAAATCTTACTTGAAAGTGATGCGGAAGAAAGTGTCAGTTCAGAGAGTGATAGTGAGAATAACATTGAAGATCGTGCTCAAATTACTAAGTTAAAAACAGATTTTTTAGAATTTTTTTGTTGAGTGGGCAAATACGAAACCTCATCTCTCCTGTCCCTGAGTGGTTTTAGCATCTTTGTTTATCCTTATTTTAAGTTTTTTTCCAAAAAACTTACGGGGAAGAGGAGATTTGCGATAAAGCAGTATATGTGAAGTAATCCGAGAACCTGGAATAAAGAAGGTCTAGTGATGCAAGGGAAAGAAGATTCCTCTATTTGTATCATCTACGATTTTATTTCACATTGACTAATAATTAAGTAAAAAGAAGTTACCTGTTTGGGGAGCAATGTATATTTTGTTTGCAAGAAATGGAAGAAAAAACGTGATGCCTTTTTCATGTGCACGCATGAACTTTCCACTTAAACACACAATATGGGTAAAGGGTTTGAATTAAATGAAATGTTCGAGAGTCACCGGACCAGATCATGACTTCAAATTTCATTGTAGATGTAGTTCCAATAATCTGTAATAAAAAGTATGCAAAACTCTATGATGTTGGCGGTGGACTGCTCTTAATTTCGAATTACACGCTATTTTGAATTATCTGAGATCAAAATAACGAGGTTTTACTGTATATGACAGGCCAAATGTCAAACTGAATATTATAGCCGAATAACTATATTAATTCATAGATAATATTTTAAGAGACTTTTAAATAAATAAATTTATTTATTCAAGTAATTCATGAATTTATTACATAGATAGTAAATACTTACAAGTGAATATTATGAACCAATTCTGTATGGAATATTTGGTAGAATTTTTCTTTAAAATCTTGGGCTTAGATATAAATTTATTATTAGACGGTCGTCAACTAGTTACAGAGCTCTATTAAAGTTTTTTGGACTTGCAAAGTATTAAAATAATTTATTTCAGATTGAAGGAACCCCACCTAACCAGGTGATTCAGACTTATGACCCCTGGCTAGAAAGTAATGGGCTACCTCCAATCTAGACAGTTGGAAACTTGAAGAAATAGGAACACTAGTAATTGGTTAACTTGATAGCTCTGTAAGTAGTTAAGCCATTTTTCCCACCTTATAAGATGCATCTAGACTTAGAGACATTTTTTAGAAAAATTTTCAATGCATAAATTATATTTATTATGAGAAAAAATAGCTCTAAAAACCGAAATAACCAAGTAAAACTATTACCATATTAACCTGATATGAAGGCAAGGTTTCTTCCCAAAGATTTCACCAAAAATGATCTTGAAATCAAGTACAAAGTTTTAAATGCCACACTCCACACTCTTATGTCCTCCAAAATGCATTTATTTATACAAACACAGTACATTACATTTATTAATACAATACAATTCTTGAAGTTTGCAATGTGCAAACAAGTGGCTTTCCACCTTGTAGGTACTGGTGGGAGTGTTGACAAACCTATGTAAAACTTACAATTGGCTGGGTAGGAAATTTGATAAGTATGGCGTTGAAAATGACAATACTAAGATTGCTGACATTTTACGTGTTTCTTGTTACAATTTAATCACATTGTTACTTTTCGATTTGTTTCCCATTGGTAGACGATAAGTACACCTGCAGTTTGAAGTGTATAACCTCTCTGAGTGCACGCCATTGGTTCAAACTTAAGTTTTAATGTTAAGTGAGGACTAATTATAATTTTTAGCAGTTTTAAATAAGTTACCCCAAATCTTAAGACTGAAATGGCAGATCATGTAGAGAAGAGAGGCACTTATGTAAAAGTGAATGTATTGCAAGATATTAAACGAAGTTTTATTAGAAATTTTAAGCTAATGTTGGTGCATTGTTGAAGAAACTAACAATTGTGAAGCCGGTAGGAAATATAATGTGACGGAGGCATATATGCGAAGGTGGAAGCAAGCATAACAGAAACTTGAAGGTGCTAACTCAACATGGAAATCATTTAGTGGGCCCAAACGAGGTTGATTTCATGAATTAGAAGAACAAACTATAAAATCTGTGTGTACTCATAGAATGGATGGAATACCAGTGTTGCTGGGAATCATTCAACTGAAAGCTCATGAATTAGCATGATCACTAAACATCTCACAGCAAGAATTCAATGCTAGTAATGGTTGGTGTGTATGGATGACACATTGTAATGTTTTTTGCCTGCGACAAAGAACTTCTCTTTGCCAACGTTTATCTTCTGGCTGTATGGCAAAACTTACTCCTTTCCAGAAGCATGTAATTGCATCACAGAAAATTCAAGATTACTTTCTGAGCCAAATGGGTAATGCATACAATACACCTACATATTTTGACATGCCATCCAATTACACAGTTAACAAAAAGGCTCAAAAAACCATTATAAATACTTTGATTGAAAAAAATGCACGTTACTGTAATGCTGGCAGTGTTAGCAGATGGTAAAAAGTTACCACCAAAAGGTATTTAAAAAAAATGGTATTACAATGTTTTTTCCTGAATAGACCTGGTTTTTTATTGAGGTCGTAAATTCGAAGTTGTCTACCTCTTACAGTAATTATGCTCAGATATGAATTATAGCATTGGAGATCACACTTATTTAACCCATCTGAGAGACAGCCTTGGTATACTGGGCCTTGATTGACCATACCATATTTATTATAATTGTACAAGCACATTTGAATATGTATAAGAGCATTTAGGTAAACAAAATATCTTCAATAAACCCCTAGAAATGACTGTGCATGAATGCACATTTGTTTAAATTTTTCAAAATTAAATGGCCATTTGCAGTAACTGCTAATGAGAAAAAAGGTCAGTGGATGGGTTAAAATAGCTATGAGGTTTTGCATCCGAGGGAACAGATTTTAATTTTAAAGAATGCTGGTTATGTGAAATTATGCTTCATATAACATTCTAGCCCTTGACATCATGTTTTTTAAGAACAAATTAACAATGTTAAGTGAGTCTCCTGTACTATATGTGAATCACCATGTATGGCTGCTTTGTACCCAAAATGTGCATCTGGTTTTTCGAATACTAGAACAGCTATTGGAGAAATGTTTTTCAATTTTGATTTCAGTCATAAGATGAGCTTGATAATTGTTTCTTGAATTAAGAAATGATAACTACATCATGGAGAATTATGCAACGCAATTAGACAAAAAGAACAAGATGACACTAGAGTGCACTACATGCACTGAATTCGAAAATGGACACTGATTTTGTATTAAGAATCTCATCTTTCACTCTGCCTTTCTCCGAGATCGCTGGTCTAGTGTTGGATCAACTGAACATGCCTGCTAATAGCACTCTCTCTGCCACCGCAGAAAAAGCTCCAGGTAAAATGTCTGGCCACAAAGTGACAAGCCCGAGGTAACTCATTTTTCAACTGGCACCCATGTATGAGAAATGATTAATCCATGTTTTCTAGGATTTAAGCAACATCAATGGAATCTGTGGAAATCATTCTTAGAAATGCTTTAATTCATTTGAACTAATTCATAATCTAAAAGAATAAAGGAGAGGTATTAGAGACAACATTGTTGAATTGGCAACCCAAAGAGAAAGAGGATCAACTGAGAAAAAAAATAGAACAGGTCCAAGAAATTCCAATGATTGATGTGGAAAAACAATACTTTGAGGAACAATGAATGCAATATAATTTAACATTGTTTATATGGGGCTTTTGTAGGGACTATATAAACTGAATGATACATCTGGGAGAAACTGGATGTGGGAACGATAGATTGAGGTATCACTTTATTAAAAATCATCTCATATTCTGGTAATTATGGTATGTGAATCAGTTTCTAATAACTATTTACAATAAGACTTACCTAGTTTTCGAGCGACTCCTTGAGCGTTTATGTGACCTAGACCGACGAGAACGCCCCCCTCGACAGGGAGATTTGCTTTTCCTACGAGATACACTCCGCCTAGTTGATGCTGAACGACCATCTAGATGTCTCGAACGACTTTCATGCCTTGAAGGAGACCGCCTGATGGATCTGGATATACTCTTATGTCTGGAACGACTACGGCTGTGCCGCCGAGGTGATCTGCTTTTCCTGCGAGGCGGTGGAAGGGGAGAGCGGCTGCGCCTTCTTAAAGACCTGGAACGGCTCTTGCGATGGCGGCGAGTTGGAGTTGGCGAGTGTCTGCGACGAGATCTCGATCTCGATCGATGACGAGGTGACTTAGCTTTATCTCTTGACGGAGGTTTTCCTCCACCATTGCCACCAATCTTCTCCTTTGACTTTACTTTGCCCTTTTCTTTATCTTTTTTTGACCGTTCCCTCTCAATTTCTTTTCTATCCCTCATTTTATCTTTAAACCTATCATCTTTATCTATTTTTTCCTTTATTTCTTTCAATACATCTTTATCATTTTTCTTCATTGCTGCTTTTCTTTCTAGCTCCATATCACACTCTTCGTTCTGTTAAAGAGAAAAAACAACAGAAATGTTATTTTCCTAAATTTCACATAATTTACAGCCTAATGGTAATTAATAAATAGACAAAAAAAACCATTTCATGTATTCCTCGCTTAATTACCAGTTCATTCAGTTAACATAGGACTCCAACTGATATATAAATATTAGCTTAACAATCAAACATGCCAATACAGTCAAACCCCAATTTAATACTACAGTTTGTCCATCGCTGACATAGGCACTAAAGCGGGGTATATGCTTGCTCTATGAAATCATAAGATGAAAGTTCTGTTCGCAATGATTCATGGGCAGTGTGGGGTGGCAATGTCACATTTGAAAACAATTGTATTACAAGGGCTTAAATTGTTACATAAATCAAACATTCCTAAAAAATATATAATGACTGTAAACAGATGTTAAAATTACTCAAATGTATCGAACAGAAATTTGGGTGCACTGAAGAAGTTTTACATTACAGGTATGCCTCACTTGATGCAAGAGATGCATTCTGAGGTGTCTTTGTGCTAGTCAGCAATTTTACTATTTTTTCTCGAAGCTTATATAATGATATGGCATTTTATATATCATTGTTAGGCCAAGACAACAAAGTTTATGATAAATGAAATTAATTTTCCTAATAATGATGACATCGTTGATGTCGAAATGTGCATTTAAGGTTATAAATAAATGGTGCAATATACATTGCACAAACTTTCTCATATAAGTACATATATACATTTGGTCAACTGTGTAAGCTTATAAAAGAAAAACGTTTTTATAACTCAAAGTTAACTATAGTTGTGTTTATTTTAATGTTACTGGAAGACATACAGTAATTTATTTGGGACATATAGTTTAGTTAGTATTATTTGTGACATCAGGCTGTACGAATGGATGGATCTTAATCCAAGTCCTTATAGCCATTTTTGAGTAAAATTAATTTTGTTTCAAAATATCCTAGGATCAAGTACCCTTAATTATTGCGCAATATTGTTAATCTCTTCAGTGTGTCTATTATGAATGACATTATCCACAAATATGAGATATCATTTGATATAGTTTAACCGTCTAGACTAGAAATATTTTGAGTGGATCGCTCCGAAGGCATGATGTCATAGGTAAGGTGGCTTAGCATACATTGTAATGTCACAGGATGCCATATAGTGATTTTTAGAGATATATGGCTTATGCAGTATTATTTGTGACATCAGGCTCTACAATTGGATTTATTTTAATCAAATTCTCTGGAGCCATTTTTGAGTAAATCAAATTTTTGTGCAATATAATTTTTATCAAAAAAGGGTCTGCAGAAGATGATTTATTGCATAAATGCAAGATCATTGGATGTTATGCATGCGTTTGGGCCCTAGAACCATGAACAGACAGACTGCATGGCAAAAACAACTTTTATGGACTCAGGGACACCTAAAACGTGTATTTCCATCAAATTTCGAAGTCGAATTTTTTCACGAATGCTATACTTTCTCTATATACTATGCATTTGAGAAAGTAATAAATACTGTTGTAGTTGTTTGATTTTCGGTGTGAGCGTACGTGTGTGTGTTTGTGCATGTGTCACTGGTGCAGAATCATTTCCCGTATACCGGGTAGACGTGTCTGTGTGTGTACTATCACCAGTATTTACTTATTAATATTTTTTTTTTGGTGTATAAGGTGGTTGAGGGGTGCCGGTGGTGTAGTGGTTAGGACGCTGGCTGCTACTCGCCCGATGCTTGAAAAAGTCATCGGGTACGAATCCTGCGCGAGTAGGATTTTTTCTCAAGGTCACCCGGCCCCGTTTGCATGGTTTGAGGAGACCGCGCAAATTCAGCTGTTCCGTCCTTCGGAAGGGACGTTAAGCCGTTGGCCCCCCTGGTGTTCTTCATAAGAGCAGGCAAATGCCGGCACCGGGTTTCCCTCCTCCCTTCTGTGTGTGAGTCCGGTGTGGAAGGCAACGGGAAACCACCACACCGTGTATGTATATTCCCTAGTCAAAACCAATTAATTAATTAATTGGTAGGACCTGTCGCAAGACAGAACACGAATGAAAGAAAGGTGGTTAAAATTTTTCATTTGACTTCACACCAAAGGCAGCTTGCGTATTTATTTTTACAAAGTTTACGATGATTATTTTAAAATAATTATTCATTATAAACAAAGAGGTTAAAAAATAATAATTCTTGATAATGGAAAATGAAAATTAATTTTCTAATAACATTTTCTTTGCAACATGTTATAAAAAAGCGAGATATACAAAATGTTTCTGATATATATATATAAAATATCAATGCATTACATGATCTTGACATATTCACAAAAATATTCATGATTACGAAAGCTTAACCAACACATTTCTTTATATAAAATAAAAGCTGGCAAAGCCAAAAAGTAGAAGAACAAAACTGCTATATATAGCTCAAGTATCTAATAGGATCTCAGATAGTAGTATGTAATGCTATCTGTATGCAAAAATAAAGAATAATTGCTTTCATAGTCTTTGACAAATTGACGCTTGCCATCGAAGGGGTTGCCTAAGTGTTGAAACATCAACAGTTGCCACTTCTATGACTAACCTATAAGCATTGGATTCATTTTGGAGTATTTTTATTCAATTTATGGGAAAATTGCCTATATCATGAATTATTGGTAATCAAACGTTAAAGGAAAAAGTATTCTATAGTTAAAATAATGATGAATTCAATGCATGTTTTTTAGCAGAAATAAACATCAAAAAAATATTATGGAAAATATATGACTGTGAGTGATTGCATTTTGCATGCCTGTACAGTAAGGTGACCAACTTTTCAGGAAGCCAAGGAGGGACATTTTCAAATATTTGCCAACTATAAAGAGGGACAGATTACAGTGGCTTGTATTGATGAGTCAGCCTTAGACGCAATTGATATTAGATAGCTTGGTTTGATGATTTAAATGACAATTTGGGATATTAATCAAGACTTTTCAAAAAGCAGGACACAAGTTGTGACATTTAACAAGGTGGGATGAGTGATGAAATGGAGGGACTGTCCCTCCAAATTTGGGATGGTTGGTGCTAAAATGAAGGAAAATAACAATGGCATTTCACAATTGAACTAATTACATCGAAACTGAATACCTTGCGATGGTGATTGGCCAGCACAGAAATCAACAAGTTAACAAAGATCTCCAAAATAGCGCTTTCTCGCAGGTCAACTTTTTCATATCTTGACCAAAAATTTTAAATTTCGTATATTGTTAAAAGACATTTCATAAAGCTGTACAGTAGTCAAGTTGCCCAGTAGTCATTTTTAATCATTACAGAAGTTACATGGTGAAAATTGTCCTATTTTGTTAAGTAGAAGCAGACATATGATGTTGTATGTATCAGATTGCACATGTAAAAAATAATTAGAAAAGTTTTGAAAAAACTTTTAAGGGGTAGCACCAACCAAAGTTATGTGTGATCTGGCAAGTGATCTGACACATGGCACACAAGTGACATCTGTTTTTAAATGGAGACAATGTAAGCAAACGGGGTCAAGTCCACTGAAGTGATATAACTCGAGAGTAACGCATAGCATGCCACGCCATTTACAGAAGAGTAGAATAGGTTCCACTTTTGTCATTGTCATTTCATGTTGCAGAAGCAAACATATATTGTCTAGAGTATCTTTACAAAAATGAAAGACGAACCCAAGTTTAATATTTGTTTCGTTGCTCTTGTGGAAGAAAACACATGCCTATATGACCACAGCTGTGCCGATTACAGCAACAAAACTTTTGCTCATCCTGTAGAATGACTGGAATGTCCAAGTATATGTTTAACTCTTAGAATATGTTGAAAGCACCATATTCACTTAATTTTGCTCACCAATAAGGGTGTAACAAAACTATTTACTAACATGATTCCGATTTTCAGTATTATTTAAATTTAACCATGCCAGAATAGCAGACATCTTCATCTTTGGAGGTGGACATTATGATACTTGTTGTATCACTTTGGCGGGCTTTAAGTCACATTAGAGTTACATCAGTGTCATGTCTGTGCCACGTCACAGACATCATTTGTCATGTTACTTCGGTGGGCGCTCTCCTTAAGGCATTTGCTTTATCCGATTTACCATGAAATTTACTAAAAGAAAGTATCAGTACTTCAATGAATCATCCATACTGAATTTTTTTACTAGTATTTACTTTGTTTGCAATCAGTTCAATCACACTCAGGTGAGATCTCACTTCGCCTCCTCACTCATCACTTCCAACTGAGAATGCAGCATTTCACTGCTTGAGATATTGGAACCTAAATTTTTTTAATGGCCTTCCCCTCAAACCTTGCTGAATAGAGACTTTGGCTGATGTTTATTCTTTGGTTATTTGTGAATGGCCTCTGCACACTGAAAATTTCCTTCAGACTAACTTCTTTAGAGCAACACGAGATTATTTCTCCTGTGACCTGAGCCCAAGGACCTGTGCACTCACTCCGAAAGAACTCTTGCTCAAGAAATAGCAGCAGACGTCATCAAAGTGGCTTTTTTGTAAACAGGCCCAAGACACCTGCAGATGTTTCTCTCTCTCATACTATATTGCTCTCAAGAAATGCTGAAGCAAGTACATGGCCCTGAAAGCCAAACAATGGTTTGGCTGCCCTCATAGTTCTGAAGCGCTGATGCATAAAAATCCCAAGAGAAAGAGAAGTCTGAGGGCAGATAAGCAGAGTATAAATCTTCTTTCGCTTCTCAGTAGCATTCGTGTAGAGATACAGTTCATCACAGCATTGGATAGGGGTTTTTTAGAAGACTCGATACCCCAATTCACATGGCTATGTGAAAAATCAATCACAAGATTTAATGCATATTAAATGTTATAATAAAGACAATAAAAATTGCAGAATGACGATAAATAGGTAGGTCAAAGGTTTCTCTTTTGATATATATCAAGGTTATCCAGATTTAAGAAAATTCATTGTGTAAAAAAATAAAAATGGTGAGCAATTTATGTAATGTACCAAGTGTGTCACTTGATGTTGAGGGGTTAATTAGTATGTAAAACATAACTGAGCATCATTTAATCAGAGAAGTGAAGATAAGTAAGAAAAAAGTTGGGACCATAAAAACAGACAGAAGTGTTCGAGGAACTTTATTTTTTAATTTATCCAAAAAATAAAACTATATCCAGAGATGGCAATTGCTCTATATCAAAATTGTGCTCAACAAGGAATATCAGTACAAAATAATGAAGCAAGTTTTAATCACATACAAATTTACATGAAATTCCATTCCTTATACAATAACATTAAAATACAACCAAAAATGATTGCATAAAATATCCACAGGATATTGTTAGAAAAATTGGAGTGAAGAATCTTTTTCAGCAAAAATGAAACTGCCATCAATCAACATTATACATGAATTTCTTTCTTATATACCATACCTGCCTGAATACAAGCCAATGTTTTTCATCAAAATCCATCATGAAAAAATCATCTCTTGGCTTAAATGCGAGTCCGAGAAAAAATTTGGGGTTAGGGTTATGTTTTGTAGTCATCCATAAGTGGGAGCATGTCTCTCATTGCCGCCGCGTTCAAATGATAGCACTTTATTTTTCTAGAGTAAATATTTGACCTATGATAAATATTAATGAATAAATAATAAAGCTAGAATATTGAATTTAGCAGTAACTGTGTTTTGTTACCTGTTCTTTTGTTTCTAATTGCTATTGGATATTTTTTTTCGTTTCTCAGGGGTATGCATATGTACCATTAAGAATAGTTAGCAATTTGTATTATTTTTCATTAGTCATTAAAAGAAGTTCCTATTAGCTTTACTTGGCTATTGCAGTTATTGCTATAGCCATTGTAATGTTTGTATGCATGTTAAAACCTCATTCATGGAATCTATTCAAATTGCATACATTTACTACGCAGACGATTACGCAAAGTGTGATGATGGCTTTGGATGCTCAACTGTTTGAATTTCGGTAAAACTTTACATGAACATGTATAATTATAAAAATGCAATTTTTTAAGGCAATGTAAATGCTAATTTTGTTGGAAATCGACTTGGATGAAAAATTATCTTGGCGAGGTCGTTATTGCTTAATTTGACCTTTTGTGAAAATGTAGATGAATGAAATTATCGTCACTGAACGTGGAACATTATTCAACTACTCAAAATTATTAATTGGAGTAATATTTCAAAATGTCAACAACTACACCATTTCCCACTATCTCCATCAATCTCGAATAATGTATTCTAGGCTGTGTGCATGCCCTGCACACTTCAGCATAAAATCAACGAAATTTACCTTTTTTTGTCAAAAAATGATGTAAATTTTTGGGGGTAGCCTTCTATTAGGACAGATGTTGTTGTTGTTGAATAGGAAAAAATTTTGTTCCAAGCATATTAGAAAGCTTAATTTATTCAATGGATATTACCTATATTAGTGAGCTACTATTTGAGAAAACTAAGTGTAGTATTTATTGGGTCACTAGGAAAGACAGACGTGACATCAACAGAAACTAATGCTTGGAAATCACTAAGTATTATATTTTTGGCATTTTAAATGAAGTCTTCAGCATTTTTAGGTAGGATTTTTAATTCATCAATTATCCATTTAGAAAGGAGATACGTGTGGAAATAAATACATGACACAATAGGTCTCACAGAAATTCCAGGTTTGTGGAATTAAGATAAACAATATTACAGTAGTCCCTCTCCAACCGCAGTGGATACATTCCTGGCTTGATTGCAGTTGGAGAAACCTGCGGTTGGAGAGGTCTAAGGCTTATGGAAAATAGGGGGTTAGGGAGACATACCTTAAATTTTATATTGCATACAAAACATGCTTAAAAATTCTATTTATCGTATTTGCAGTCATTATAATTCTAATATATAATAAAATTCTTTGTGGGAGGTCCTCCTGCTCCCTTCCTCCTTTTTCGAGGAGGTCCGCAGATTACAGTTCTCTTCCACCCATACATAGCCATAAAGTTAGGTTCTATTCCAGCAGTTAAGCCCTTTTGAGAAAACGGAAATTTAATGTAAATTAAAAGGCACGTGGATTTTCTCCATTATTGCAAGTGTTTAGTTTGATCAAAACTATAAGTTTAACATAAAACTATAAAATGTTAGCAACAACATTTTTCTAATTGTATAAATTATATTTACCCCATTTTCTATTACTGTGATAGAGAAATTCACACTGAACACTTATGTAGGCTATCAGACCGAAAAATTTGAAGCGGTTTTGCATACATTTATGCGCAATCCGGAGCGGTTTTTCATACATTTAGGGGCGAGCTGGAAAACCGAGGATACTGGAAACTGTGGTTCATAGGGTTTGAAACCGTTATCTTATAACATAACACATCTTCTGAATTTTGGGCAGTTTTTTATGGTGTCCTTGGCAGAAAAAATCATTTTATTAAGAGGATTTTTTGTGAGAAGTGAGTACAGTCCGTTTTCAAGTAATTGTTCAACTTTATCAAAATAATAATGTTGATTCATGACATGATGACAACGGAATTTCCTTTATTGGCTTTTAAATAAGTCTTTTAATTTTAAATGAGTTCATAATGGGGACTAGGAAGGTGATTTATAATGTTGTTTTTTATGTTGTTTCATTTGTATTTTTCAAGCAGCTCTTAAGTGATTTTTGGTGCTATTGTTCAGGTTTTTAATGGATGATTCAATGTTCCTTGTGAGGGAGAAAAAAGCTAGGTCCTTCACTCAAGAGGTTGAGTTCTTGTTCAGTAAATGATTCTTGAGACAAGTTATGGACAATATCAATGTATTCAAAGCATTTCATGAGGTCACTAAAAGATTTTATGTTTTGTGCGTGCGTGAGAAAAAGAGTCCCTAGTGTGAAGTAGTTTCCCTTAAACCCGGAGTGTGTGTATGTATTTTTGGCTAATCAACCTCTTGGATTATTATAGCTGTGAGATTGTGTGTTAGGTCTCTGGCATGGAGTAATTTCTCCTAAACCGGCATGCTTTCTTTTTATTATTTTTATGGTTATTAAGACAATAGTAAATAAAAACTCCTTCACCATAAACAGGATGAGAATACTCACATTCACACTGAAGGTTGTTGGTAAACACCGTCGCAGGACCTGAGTCATAAGGAGACACGCATATGCAGAATCTTCAGTTGTGAAGGTAAAAGCTCAGCTGTCAAAACATGTCTAGTATAAGTTTTGGTTATAGTATACTGTGTGAGTGCCTTTTGGAGGATTTTTATGATTCTGCATGTGCTTATGTCTCCTTTTAACCTTAGGTCCTGCGACGGTGTTCACCTGCGATGGTGTTCACCTGCGATGGTGTTTAACAGCAACCTGCAGCGTGAATGAGAGTATTATCTTCCTGTTTATGGTAAAGGAGTTTTTGTTTATTTACTATTGTACTGTTTCACTGTGTCTCGCAACCCTCCCTTTTGGTTATTAGGACATTTCTCCATTTTGCATTAGTTGTAATTAACCATAGGGCTCTTACATAACTTTCTCTTTGAACTAAAGACTGTTTTCTGGAAATATATCTTCAAGGCAGCTTATCCTCAGATATAAGATTATCGAGAATGAAACTTCAGAAAATACGCTTTGCATTTTCCAGGAAAATAATTAGTGAGGAAGCAGATGCCTAACAGCGGGAATGGGTGAGAAATTTGGTAAGGAAGGTATTCATCTTATTTGGTAATAACCATTTTACCTATCGAGGCACTATATGCTTTGTGGGCGAGGTCAACATTTCACAGCCCATACTTTGAAAAACCCTGCCCTAGGGTACGGCGAAATGGGGTGGCCGCCCCAGGCCCTGTATCAAAAGCAGCAATATGAAGATTGCTGCTGTGTGTGTATGACAGTCATGAATGCGTTTGATATTTTATAACCACAGCTCATTCATTTTTTTATTGAATGGTTACCAATTTGTGAGCAGGGAAAGCAAATTGGCAAGGAAAGTATACCTTTTTGGATTACACTGCTCCCCAGATATAACATGGGTTTACAGGATAGGGATCCGACCCACGTTATAAGACAACCGCGCTATAACCGACAGCTACAATTATTCTCTAATTCAGTGATTCTCTAATGGACTAAAAATTCTTATAATTTTACACTATTGAGCATGATAAACATAGCTGTGCAATTGGTATTTTTTAACAACCAAAAGGAAACCGATGTGAAATGGCGTGAATAGCTAATAAGAAGCTTTACGTGACATTAATTTGTTGTTTACGTCATATATTTATGCCGAGAAAGACCGCAAACACCAGCGGGTTACAGGGAAAGTGACTGATGAAACAAATAAAGTTTAATAGTTAGGTATGCATAAACATAATTTTCGAAAATTCCTATATTTTCTTTAAACAATACATACAATAAGTCATTGGTTTATTTGAGGGGGAAAGCCTCCTGCAGTGCGAGGTTTGCAGCAGCAACGTCCATATTTTTCTCAGAATCTCATTCAAAGGCACGGGAAACAAGAAAGACCCATAGTATATCCGAATTCGCGGTATAACAGACAGTGTTATAACCAGGGAGCGGTGTATATTTATAAGATTGGATTTAAATTAGCATTACTGTGCAACTCAGAAGTAAGAGATTTTCATTAATTTCTCGCACGCAGCATTTTTTGTTTCATATTCATTAACCCATGGCTTGTACTAGCAGGGACAGAGATGAATTCAGAAAATATAGCTCAAATGCAGAGAAAAGGCAAAAGAAAAGGAAGAAGAAAGCAAAGACAATGAAAGGTTCCCAAGAGAAATTTATTTTAAAAACTCATTCTGCTACTGAGACAAATTGATCTTTAATAGAATCTAGTGACTTTGATGGTGACTTTAGTGTGGGCTGTATAGAAGCTGTGGATGAGGACAATAGCAAAAGATTTGCTCAGACTTTTGAAATTGACACCACTGCTGCCGCTAATGCCAATGAGGATTTATATGATCCAGCCAACTGGCCAGATATTCTGGACAATAAGACAATAGATATTTTGGTAGAAAGAGGGCCTGTTAAATGGTAATGACTATATATTTCGCATGAATAGTGATAATAGACGCTTTTTGGAAGATATTTACATGGGAAGATTGTCAAATTGAGAAAGGTACAGAAGAGAATAGCTTGTATACTCCAAAGAAGTTGATACAGCCTTTTGATTCTGTTATAAATAGTTCAGCACAAATAAAGACGGAAACTTAATCAAGAAAGGTTGTAATTACTGGTAGCATTTGAACGAGAGACTACTATCTCATGAGTCATCCAATGAGCATATATTGAACTTGGCAAAATGGATTGAAATTAAGAGAAGATTGTTATCAATGCTGACAATAGATGAGTTCAATCAACAAGAAATAAACAAGGTTGTTTATTCCTCTTACATCACCTTTTCTATGAGAATTAACTCATTCTGACATGACTATTTACATAAAATATTTACCTGATTTAGGTTTACTACTGACAGCTGGCAAAGAATTTTTAAAATACCTGATAAATATCATGCTTAATATATTACACCATGCACTTTTTGGTTATTTTGGTTAAAAATCAGGGAAATAAAATGCACGCACGGCATATTGCATCTACAGCAAAAAACACCACCTCACGCCAGACCTGCAGTATTGAGTAGGTATTTTGCCGGTGGCCTATCCTCAACAGATGAATGGGCAAATCTCATGTAATGTCTGCATCCCCCTTTTTGACAGGAACTTTTGAGGAAAAAAGTGTGGATATTACACAAGTAAATATGGTATGTCACCTTTAAAATGTGAAATTGATTAATATGAGGTAGTTGAATTTCTAGGTGATAGAGGCAGGGCTATTGCTTCTCAGCAACCAATCAGAATTTTTCCAAACCCACTGTCGGACCCATACATATATATAGTGCGACCCCAAGTATTTTTAAAGGAATTTTTGGAAAAAGATGAAAAAACATTTAATTTTCTCTATTTTACACATTTAAATTATCTGTAAACTCATGAATTATGTAATAAAGGGGGGTAATGTGATGTCACGTTTAAACGGCCCTCATTTTCTAACGTTGAGTGTCACGACCCAGCATGAAGTTGTGCAGGAGCTGTGGTTGCTGCTATTTGACCTGATCTATTTTCAAGTCTCCTCAGACCCCTACCAAGTATATTTGTACAATGTAGCATCCTAACATGAATGCCCAATTCACTTACAATGTAGCAATTATAAACAGACTTGCTGAAACACGCATCATGAAACGTGCCAATATGCAGTTATTGTTTTAAAGCTACAAGTACTCAAATATAGTGTGAATGCAACAAGTACTCAAATATAGTGCAAATGCAAATAAAAAACTGAGAACATAATGACTATGAGCACCACAAGAGCAATGGCAGCTTTAACAGTTTTGGGACCACTGATGCATACGCTGTGCCCGAGCAAGTGTACGTGCCTACCTGCCGACACAGCATATGCGTTCAAGGTCCCACAATTTCTAATGGCATTCCCACCCATGCGGGGAGCTGGGAATGAGCTGGTAAGGGCAGTGGGCCTCTGTTTTGGCTCAACCTTCACTGTGGTAGCATTGGTCCCGAGTTTCTTTTTTTTCGAGTGATTTTTTCACTTCAGTACTTCATTTTAAATTCCTTGAAATCGTCATGTCTTGTGAAATCGTGTTATATGAGCATTATGTTAATAGGAAATAGGGAGTTTAGGTTCTTGGATCTCATATTCTAAACATTTTTTTTAGAATATTGTTTTTACCGGTACTTAAATACCTAGAATAATAACGTATTTACAAGCATGATCCCATAAATTATTGAATAGTATTTACAATATTAAATAAAAATATTATTCAATCATAGTTTTTGTAATTTATTTATCCATCTCACACCCAGAATAAGTATAAGAAGTGATATAAGCAAATATATGCCTTTAGTTTAGCCGATTAAAAGGAACTTGACGATGTCATAGATCGGGGTAGCAGTTGCCACGGCCCACCAATGCAGCATATGCGTCCAATTTTATTTTTTGGAATTCCTTACTGATTTCACTTGTAACACATAATAATGACATTTTCCATATTATTTATGTATATATCTGCCATATAACAAAAAATTTCAAAGCGAGAAGACAGGATTGTCATGTGTTTTAGAGGTGGTCCCAAAAGTGTTAATGAAGTGACTCAGGTAACCATGTATTTCTTGATAGAAATTTTGATCTTCTTGAACCTTTTACAGTTTTTAAGGAATATCAGTTTTTGGGAAAGAGAAGGAAGAATCCTTATTTTAAGTACCGTATTTACCTGAATCCAAGACTGCCAAAAGAGAAAAAAGATTTTATGACCTAATTTCTCACAGAATATTTTTGTGTATATTTCGAACACACACATTCAGTATAGGTATACCAGTTTATTCATTAATTGAAATGGTTTGTTACAAATTTTTCCTGAAATAAAAAGAATTTTAAAAATATATTTTTTAAATTAAGATTTTGCTAATTGAATTCTGGATCGTAAGTCGGCAATGAAAAATACAATTATTATTATTATTAAAATGTAGAATGCAAATCTCTAGATACGTATTTCGGGAGCTATGCTCCCATCTTCAGTAGCTGAAGTCGTATGAATTGTTTGTGTTTGGTCTTGTGTATTTATGTGTTCCGGGTAAAAGTGAAAGGAGGGCAGAGAGGTGGGGGAATTCTTAACGGTTAGCGAGTAGAGGGGTGAGTAAGGGATAGGTCCGCGGTCGTTATTCATAACCGTCTCTTTGAATTTGTTTATGAAAATACTCTCGTAAGCGTCTAGTTTCCAGTCGGTTTGTGTTGATTTTAAGAGACACATGTTTTCGATTTTAATCGGGTGATTGTTTTCCTGTATGTGTATTGCGACGCTAGACCTGTTAAATCTATTGTGTTTGAAGTGTGCAAGGTGTTCTTTGAACCTGGTTTCTAGCTTCCGTTTAGTTTGCCCTATGTAGACTTTCTCGCAGTCTGTGCAAGCGATTTTGTATATGCCGGATCTTTGTAGAGTCGGGATCGTGTCTTTTGGATTGTGTAGTAAGTTGGAGAGTTTGTTTTCATTCACAGGTACTGCTTTAAGGTTCTGTTTTGAGAAGATGTTTGATAAGCCGTTTGTGATGCCAGGGACGAAGGGGATTTTTACGTATTTTGGTTTTTTGGGGTGCGTGCTTGTGAGAGTAATCTGTTTTTTCAAAGAAAGACTGCGCTTGTGTTTGTGTAAAATATTCTCTATCATCTGAGGGTCGTAACCATTGATTTTAGCGCATTTTTTGATATATTTTAATTCTGTGAGGAAATCAACTTTAGAAAGAGGAACCTGTAAGAGTCTATGTACCATTGAGTGGAATGGTGCTAATTTATGTGAAATATGGTGGTTGGAATCAGAGGGAATGTACGTGTCTGTGTGTGTGGGTTTGCGGTAAATCCCGAACTTGATTTGGTTGTTTTTCCAGAGTGCTTGTGCGTGTTTTCTTTTTCCTTTTTTTAGGCTAGTTTTTGACAACAGGTCCCTGTAGGCCATCATCGTCCTGCAAACTTGTAAGTATAATTTTAATTTTCCTTATTTCTTATTGACGTGTGAGTGCCCTCTGGGTAAATTTACGGTTAAGGAGTTTTAAATTTTAACTTCTCAAATGTGTTTACATAGTAGCAAAGAAAACTTTTTCACAGAAGTTGGTCAGAATGAATGAGTTATTGTGATCCCACAAGGGGCCGCTTGGACAACATAAAATAAATTCTGCAGACCCTTCAGGGACCCCTTGTCCCCTAAAGGTTAATCAAGGATTACTACTTTTTTAACCCTTAACCTTTAAATGCCAGATTTAAATGTCCCTATGACGAATCTTGCTGCTGGACTTATTTTTGGCCATTTAAATTTTTATTGCTTTTGATCAGATAAAACCTTGTATTTCCTGAACTATAAGAGATAAATTAGTCAAACAAAAAGTACCGTATTTTTCGATAGATAACGCACGCGTTATCTATACAAAAAAATCTAAAATTCGGCAAAAATAAACACGCGCGGTATACATAAGAAAAAATTGAAAACTTTAAAAGCGAATATAAGTTAACAAGTTATGGCATTATTACGCTTTTAGCCATCTTGACGATTAATTCATAATCATTTGTCTCATTTTCTCAGCCTACACAAGTATTTAAAATAGGATTTTCGTAAATTAAGACTATATTATTTTTGAGTTTAAACATATTTTACTACAATCTGAAAGTAGATTTTTAAAATGTTCGAAAATAACATATCTCAAGTGAGCCGTATTTACTTAAGTTTCGAATTTTAGCCAAATTGTAATTAAAAGTTTAAATAGTAAAAGACTACATATATTTTCATATTAAATGAACGAATTCATGAAATGCTCCTTTATTATAAAGCAGTCAAGCTCTAAATACGACAAATAACAAAAAGACCGAGACTTAGGTATCAATGGGAAACTCAACAATTTTTGTAAGTTAAATCACATGTAATGATAAAACTCTGGAATAAGGTAAAACTATTTACTAAGATTTATTAAAGATAATTACATTAAATTATTCAAATCCATAAAATTCGTCACCAGACTCGATCATGAAAGTGTCAATTGCGTTGAAGATTTCTTTCGGTAGATCTTGGACCTCGATTGCAGAAGATACATCATCATTTAGAATATCGTTATCTTCGGACACCGTTGCATTCCCTTGTACTTTAATAAAACAATAAATAAATAAAAGACGGAATACCGCTTTTTCTAGTCAGAACTGAGAACTAAAAATGCCTCTACCGACCGAATAATGGACTGCGTTGTCATAGAATCATGTATTTTATAAAACTTAGTTTTTTGTTAATTTTCTTGATGTATTGGATGTTTAAATAAATTTTTTGTTAATTTTTTTTTTACGAAAATACTTCAACTAACTAACCCAACCTGGTGGGGCAGACTACAATGTTCCTACGTATTTGGAATAGAAATATAGATGTTGTGACTACGAAGTACATTATTCAGGTGCTGGAGGCGTTAGTAGTTTTGGCTGTTGAAGGAAATCTAGTCTAAACAAAACTAATATTGTTATTAATTTGATAAAAGAATCTGCAATATTGAATCTGCGTTAATATGCTGTTGTTGATTTGTAACGACAATAACAGGAACCTAACCCAACGCAAAAGTACCAATATATCTAAGTATCAAAACTTTCGTCTGCGCGTTATGTATACATTATAATGAACGATGTAAATATCGAAGTGCGCGTTATCTATTGAAAAATACAGTAATATTTAGCAAAATTGTTTGGGTAATAACAGGTATACATCCTTTATACTAAAAGAAAAGAAAAAACCCAAATTCCAAGTAAATCTATAATATAAAGTATAAAAAATCATAATAAAATAACTAACACTACTTTTTAATATATTTTACAACTTTTTAAGTATTGTTTTTATATGGTACTCATCAAAGCATGAAAATATAGAGCCCTACATTGCATATTTTGCACTTCACTACTGTTCTAGTATATTTTCCTCTCTTGGAGCATACACAGCAGCGAAGGTGATTTTGCTTTACGGACAAGTATTTGTTTTCTTTGTCCTCCAAGCGATGCAATTGTGTGCTGCTTGGTCTTCTGTTTTTGGAAGTAAAAGCGGGAAGAGCTTCTTGGATCAGATTTCGCACGAGAGCGAGAAGAAATTCTCGATGCATCATCTGCCTACCAGATGACACCAGGAGAACAACTATTGAGGACCATGACGTTGAGGATGTGGAAGAGGAGCTTCTTCATCCACTTCCAACTATGGTGGCTGACCTCGTTACTAGCCACCATCCTCTCCCCATTGTCCACGTGAAATGAGAAAGGCGGGGCTGCTGCACTCTTCCTTATCTCTGTTTACAGTTGGTGGGAGGTCTTCCTCACCCCCAGTGGTGAATTGGCAGCATGGTTGCCTCAATGATTCTTGAGAGCATAGCTCAAGGACAAACAAAATTTTATGCCTCTATAACGAAAACGAAGGTTATACACATGGAAAAGCCCAGGAGATAGAATGAGATGCCAAATAGATTACATCCTTGTAAAACAAAGATTCAGGAACAGCATAAAGAACACCAAGGCATTGCAAGGAGCAGACATTGATTCAGATCACAGCCTTCTAATACTTGACATGAGTACAAAGCTCAAACAAATAAGAAAAACGAGAAGAGAAAGACAGACCTGGGACCTAGAAAAACTGAAAGAAAGGCAGGATGTAGTCAGCATGAAGTTGGAAGATAACCTAAGAAAGTTGGAAAACAAACCGAAGACCGTTGATATAGAATGGGATGAAATTAAAACCAGTATCAAGGATACCTTGGATAAAGAGATTGGAAAACAAGAGAAGAAAATCAGAAAACCATGGATCACGAAGGAAATGCTGGAGAAAATGGATGAGAGACGAAAATGGAAAAACGTTAACAGTGAAGAAGGTAGAGCCAACTATAGGCGTATAAACAATGAGTTGAGAAGGGTAACAGATAAAGCTAGAGAAAATTGGATAAAAGGAAAATGTGATGAAATAGAACAAATGGAGAAGTTAGGACGGTACGATATGATGTACGCTAGGGCACTGGAATTAGAAGATAAGAAGTCTAATGGAATTTGTGGTAAAGGAATTATGAATACGGATGGGAAGATAGTCTCAGAAACAAAGGATGTAGCACAGGTATGGGAAGAATACATTAAAGAATTATACAGCAAACAGGCAGGAGCGGCAAAAATAGAACTGGAAAATGAGGAAAACATTGAAGAAGACAACTTAGGACCAAGTATTATGGAGAGCGAAGTAGAAAAAGCGATAGTGGAACTAAAGAAGGGGAAAGCCACGGGCAGCGATGGAATACCGGCTGAGATACTTAAAGTCATAGGATCAGAAGGACTAAAAGTGATCACGAAATTAATTAATAAGATTTACGACACGGGAGAGTGGCCTCAGGATTTCCTAGAAGTAACAATGATCCCTCTAAAGAAGAAGCCAAAGGCAATGCAGTGTAAAGATTACAGAACTATAAGCCTTCTGTCACACACATCGAAGATCATCACGAGGATTCTTAATAAAAGGCTGGAGAAAAAGGCAGAAGAAATAATAGGGGAAGATCAATTCGGTTTCAGAAAAGGACGAGGAACTAGAGATGCTATAGGAGTAGTTAGAATCATATCAGAAAGGGCAATAGAATACAGTCAAGATATCTGCGCATGTTTCGTAGACTGGCAGAAGGCCTTTGATAGAGTAAATTGGATAAAGTTGATGAAGATATTAAAGGATATAGGTGTAGACTGGAAAGACAGGAGACTGATTAGGAATCTATATGAGAATCAAGTTGTAAAGGTCAGGTTTGAGAATGTGAACACCTGCGGAATAAATATCGGTAGAGGAGTAAGACAAGGCTGCTGCCTATCGCCAACCCTATTCAATATATATGGAGAAAGTCTAATGCAAGAAGCTTTAGAAGGCACAGGGGATTTCAAAATTGGAGGAAGGATTATAAGAACAGTGAAATACGCAGATGATCAAGTACTTCTAGCAAGAAAGGAAGAGGAGCTACAAAAAATGATAAATAGACTAGTGATAACAGGTAGAAAATACGGTATGGAAATAAATACAGAAAAATCCAAGGTCATTCGAATATCGGGTAAAGAAGAGAATCTGAACATAACTATTGGGGGAAAGCCATTAGAACAAGTTTCAGAATATAAATACCTTGGAAGTATCATAACACGAGAGGCAAAATGTACGGATGAGATCAAAACTAGAATAGGAAAAGCAAAAGCGGCTTTCAGGAGAAAGAAACAACTACTTACAGGGAATATAAGGGAAGATATCCGCAAGAAGTTGATAAAATGCTACGTATGGAGTATAGCATTGTATGGGGCAGAAACATGGACGCTAAGGAAAAATGACATCAAATACTTGGAAAGCTTTGAAATGTGGACTTGGAGGAGAATGCTGAAGATAAAATGGACAGATAGGATGAAAAACGATGAAGTGCTACGAAGAATAGGAGAGAAGCGAATGATTATACAGACTATCAGAAAGAGGAAGGCTAACTGGGTTGGACATTACCTGAGGAGAGAGAGTATGATTAAAGACGTGTTAGAAGGAAAACTAGATGGGAAAAGGGAAAGAGGTAGGAAAAGGTTTCAGCTGATAGACGATTTGAAAGGGAAAGAGAGTTATCAAGATATAAAGAGGACAGCGGAAAATAGGAGTATATGGAGAACCAGGTTTAACCATGAATAATCACGGACCTGTCTACGGACAGACTACCTATGATGATGATGAACGAAAACGACATCTGTAAGCAACTTCCAAACAAAGCATTCCCTGGCAGCGAGCAGGTCACATTTTGCATTCCCGTATGGGTACGCCTGGCATTTAAAGGTTAACTATATGCATCCCAGAACTCCGTGCCCTACTTTGCCTAAACTATGCATTAAATGTTGGAATAGAGATGGAGCATTTGTTGACGACCAATTACCCTATCACTAACACGTTAGCTGACTATGAGGCACATTTATCGCTCTGGTGGCCGTGTTTTCATTGCCTAGGAGCCGTTGGTTTGTTGCACTTGCGTTTTGTAGCACAAACGTAGTTATGTAAGTAAAATGTGTACTTCCTGTGCATACCCCAGTAGCTGTAATTTTGAAACACTCATAGGATGTAGAATATGAAGATGAAGTAGAGCCATCAAGGAAAATAGGACGTGAAGCCGATGAAGGAGGACCACGAAAGAAGGGACGTGCTAAAAATACTAGCAACTCGAATGTGTAATAGTTGTTCAAACTTTACATCTAAGAAATGCATGACGATAATAACATATACATGTGATGTCACTCAAACACACTTGGACAGTTCGTAATAATTATTTATGTAAAATGTTTATGAATTTTATTTTTAATTTGTTTTGTACTTTTTCAAATAACTACTCTTAATATGATGTTTAAAATAATTCATAATATGTAAAAATGTGCTATTCATTGTTTGTTTTATCAAAATAAACGTTAATTAAATTTATTTTTTATGTTTAACCCTTTGAGTGCCATGCCAATTTTGGTGGGTATGTCCAAAAGTGCCATGGCTATTTCAGCAATTTTGCATTAATTTCGAAGAAAAATCACATACATGCCATGTATTCATATTCTTGCCCGATTCTTTCAGTAATTGCACAGATGATTACAAATATTAATTATATTAAGGGAATGTTATAGTTCATCTTGTGATTTTTTTGTTTAAAATTTTTTTTTTAATTTTTTAATAAAAAAATGAAAAGTCAATTTTATATTGAATCAAGTATAGTATTTTATTATTTTTGCTAGTATATTTTAACTTATTTTCATAAATGCAAGACATCCAAGTAAAACATTGCAAAAACTCGCATAAATTATTAAAAAATGAAATTACAGAAAAATATTATTTTGCGTAACTGCAATTTCAGCACTTTTTCATCAGTCTCTATGATAAATCACATACATGCTATTTATTCATATTTTTACGTGTTTCTTACAGTAATTGCACAGATGATTACAAATATTAATTATATTAATACAGAATATATACAGAATACTAAGTATTCTACAGAATTTTGGATGATAAATTAAAAATATTTCAAGATTGATATAAAGTTATGATAAATTTTTTTTACGAAAAAATTTTTATGCAGTACCTGAGATATCACTGCTTCATTTGTTCATCAATGTCATTGTTTGAACAAATAGCTGCTGGAACAAACAGATATGTCAAAGAAAAACACTAAGTAATGTTTTTCCCTATTAAAATGATGATGATGATGTTGTGCTAACAAATGAATGTGTCCAAAAATTATGATACAAAATTTGTAAAAACATAAAACCTTTTATCATGCTTGAGGTATTCTGAAATTGTTTATCTTTGAAAGGGTTTTGCAGCTGCAAAAATGTTAAAAACCACTGCTCTAGGATGTTTGCCAGCAGTTATGTAGGGCTTTAAACTCTGAGACAATTGATGAAAAAATCAAAAGCTTGATCTTCTGAAGCTTACATTCCATAAGAATGCAATAATAAAAACTTCAATAACAGTCAACATGCATACATTGTCATATGAATATAGTCTGCAAATACAAATTATCTACCATTTAACAAACTAAAAATATTGTAGTTTAGAGAAACTTACCTTTATTAACGCTGCAACACTTATCTCAAGCTCACATTCTATAACTGATTTCTGAGAATCGACTTGTGATTCTTTGTCCTCATCTTCCTTTTTCACACCATCTGATGATTCACTTTTTGGCTCTAACTGTTCATCTTTGTTAATTTCCTTGTCGCTCTCCTTGGAGTCTCGGATCTTCTTTGAAAGTTCCCTTCTAGGATCTTCTTCCTTTTTATCCTTGGATTTGGAACCCCCTTTAATTCTCGACAGCTTCATTTTGCTTTTTGAGCGAGATCTTCTAGACCTGAATTAAAAGGAAGAGTCAGTATACCATGTCTAAATTATCCCCATAAGAAAATATTATAAATCCATACATGAGTTTCAAGAAGAACTAGATTCCTTTACATTTCAAAGTTACTAAAATATAACTAAATTGTTATAAGAAAATGGCTATTTCAAATAATTATCATGAAGAGCCCACAGAAAAAGTTTTTTAAAATTTAACAAAGAAAAAATTATCCATAATAAAAAAGTTTGCACAAATTATGGAAATATTTAAAATTTTCACTAACAGCATGTTTTATAAAGCTTACAATGCAATTTTAATTAAGGTATTAACAGACTAATTTACAGAAAACATTCATTCATACTAAAATTTTATTTACACTTAAATAAATAAAAAACCTCATTAACCCTTCAGCGACAGGAGGTATTTAAATCCTACGGCATCGTACGCCGGCTGGTATTTAAACAGAATATCAGATTTTGTTAGTACCATCTTTAAAAAAATATAAATTTTCATCTATATATGCTACATGAATGAAATCTTGAAACCAACGGCAGTATAGTGTTCTGCATTTAGTATTAAATGTACAATATAATATCATAATATTCTTTTACGTTAATAACCTGTGAAGATGAAAGACCATTCCAATTGAAATGTGTTACAGATTCCTGAATGCAATTTTTTCGGAAATAGTCATCGATATATTCGACATTTCGTGATATCACACGCTGAAGTTCTCTGTATAGTCTTACTTCTCTGGTCTACTCAATGGCCTACTGCGCTTGCTTTCTTGGCTTCTCGTAAACACCGACTCGTTGGAGCCTATGCCTAGTTATTAACTCTCTCTCTCACTCTCAGAGAGAGAGAGAGAGAGAGAGAGAATGTTATCGCATTTCGATGCCTAACAAAGAGAAGTATTGTATTTCTATCGTCCATTCCATGACCACTTAGCTTAGCTCACAAAATCTTCACTGAAATTACATCCTTTCACAGAGACGGAACCAATATACAAGGATTTGTTGCCTCTAGAGTTTGTTTAGTCTTGAGAATATGAAATGTTCCTTCGAATGAAAGCATGAGATATCAGAAGATATATCACGAAGAAAACAGGGAGGGTCCCTTCCATCACTGAGAAAGAGATGCTCTAGAACTATCCGTTTTCATTTCGTCTCTTGCCTCTTTACGATACTAGCCTACTCCAGTGCAGCTGTGTTCCAAGAAAATACACATGTTTATTTAGTTTTTGCATAATCTGTCCATTTAGTTTTTACAAAGTACAGTTATATTTTAATATACTATATATTTTAAAGTAGTCAAAAAATTGGATGCTAAAATCGTAACTTTCGAAATCAATTTTTATAATGTTAATAAGAGCAGGATGAACAAAAGAAATTGTTTAAATTTAAAAAAATATAAGAAATTATCCGTGTGATTAATTTCTAATAAAAGAAAATATTATGAACTGATAAAGTAAAGAATAAAAAAGATGTGAGAAAGAGTTTTTTTTTGCAGTTTTCCATTCATGTAAACTTTAAAAAAATTATATAAGTTAATTTAAGAGTTCACAAAACGTATTCTATTTATAAAATTCAAATAAAAAATCATTCCTTAGTGTTAAACAAAAATATCATTCTATAAGAAATGTTTATAATCGAAATACGGCAAATTAAAAGAGTCGCGGCAAGGGTTCGTACGTGGTACGGATCCCGGCGCCAAGGAAAGAAACCTAGGTCCGTACCTCGTACTGATCCCAGCGGTGAAGAGTTAAAATCACCCTAATTAGCATTCATAATATCTCAATGAAAATCTAACCTTTTAAGTCAGGAGCATTTATTCAAATAATAACATACCAAAGTTTACCCCCAGTTTATAATTCACAATGTCTTCAAACTGATTCCCACACAGCAAAAAATATCAGAATACAAAATGGAAATAGGGAGAGAATTCAAGAAACTTCCAGAACAAATTTCCAAACAAATATAAAAAATAATAATGATAAATAATAACAAAATATAAATTGACACAAATCATCTATTAAGTAAAAATACACTACTTCCAATTTTATTATAAATTTTTAAATTGGAAACTAATAAAAAAATAACTAATTATAACGTTACTTACTTAAAAAATAAAACAAAATACATATATATAAAAAAAACTGTAATTGTCAGTAACACAGCCATTCTATGAATTCAACTGGCTAAATCTTGTCTCTGGTTGCTTGTACTAAAGTAATTCAACAATGTAAATTGAACTGCTGAGTAAGCATTCAAAATACCACAATAAACTTTTCCTGTAATAGGGAACACAATACATTCAAAATAAAATCAATTGGATTTTAACAACCAGATTTGATATTGACTTTTAATAAAGGCACAGGGTTATTAATACTTTAATTTAACACTCGAGATAATTTGTATAGGCATACATTTTCATGCACTATTTTTCATCTATGTTGACTAGGGGTCAATAATAAACAGTCAATACCTTCAATTAAGCTACTGGCTATTCTTTAAAATGCTACAATAGATTGAAGTTTTATCGATATAGTTTATTACCCCATGAAAATAAATGTTTAAAAAGGTGGCTTAAGCCTGCAAAATATTCAAGTTGGTTGAATCATTGTCATAATTTGGCTGTAATTAAAATTAAAAACAATACCTCAACAACCATCACCACAAGTATTTTTACTTTGTGTAATTTCATTCCTTATTATCAATTCACAACACATGCAACAAAAATTAATGGAACATGCCAGGATAAATTAACAATAATCAGCCCATTGAGCATTTACTACACACCAAGTCAAAAAACCAAAGGCATGTAAAAGAATCCATTCAAGCGACAATATATGTTATGTCATTCTCATGAGAATGTTGTGGTATATAACTGTTTCAGTAAGCTTGTCCATATTTGACAAAATTAGGAAGAAAGGTCGAAGCCTGTTCACTAAAAGCTCTCACATCAAGAATTTTTTCCAGACAAAAATGCAGCAACGAAACATTATGAACAAGTATCTCTTAGACTTATACCTTTCATCACTTGATACAAAGAGAACAATAATAATTACCATTCGAACAATGGACTGTTAATTGATAAAATAAAGTAGACCATTGCTGAAAAAGTTTCAAAAAACATAAATGTCTACAACTTTATACCATGCCTTGATCAGCAGTTTTTTTTTAATGTACTGGAATTTGTAAGAAGTTGCATACATTTATTTTGCCCATTAGTTTTAAAAGGTAAATCCACAAAGTTGTAGGCTTTGTCTGTTGAATTTGCTAAAAATAATGCAATTATTAACCACAGATTAATCAATAATAATAAAAATTAATTTTAAACTCGGTTTTTAAAATCTGTGACACAAAAAAAGAAACCTTTCTTAGCAATCAGAAAAAATTGATGATGTTGAGGCTACTTGAATGGACCAAATCATACAGTGAAGATCATAATGATAAAAATAAAAGAATCAGCTGGAAAACTTGAAAAAATGGTATATTATTTCCTTGACATTTAATTTGATATTTCTTCTAGAAGGGCATGAAAAAATAACAAATTCATGCATTCTGACCTCAATACTGTAAATAAAGTCTGCAGTGGCCCTAGCTGATAATTCTTTCAAGCTGTGTACCAAGCTAAGGTATTCCATGATCTAAAAATTCTTAAACATACTATAATATTCTGATTATAAAATGCATCTAAATATGACATGCACCTCAGTTTTCACAAGAGAAAAATAACTTCTTATCACCATGTATAACACTGACCCAGAATTTTGTAGTAATAAGATCAGTACAATCACTTCCTGTGGGTAAGGGAGTTGAAAGCAATTATTCCCAGTTGAAGTTGAGAGTGAACAGCAATTTTATATCGACTGATACCAATACTTTTTACAAAGCATTATCATATCCAGAGTAGCGTAGGAAGATCCACTATCACTTACTAGTTGTTCTCTCTCTTTCTAACATAGAGTATTTGATTTTTCCCACTCCACCTAAGAATCTTTATATTTAAATAATACAAGCCGGGCCAGGAAAAACTTTTGCAAGGACAGAATCAAAACATTTAGTGAGCCTCCCCAACAAAAAATAAAGAAGATAAAAAAGAAAATGTAAGAAAAATGTTTTTAAAAAAATACAATAAAAATGCAACATTAATAACAAATGATCTTGGTCAGTAAAAATGTGCCCAGAATTAACGGTAGTTGATGCAGCTTTTTAAGCTAATTTTTCATGAATAAAATGACCATTATACACGAGAAAGTAGTAGTATTTCTTCTAAAAATGCTCACCGGTTACTATATTCCCATATTGATATCCCTTCATTTCAACATTCAACTTTTTGGGCATCTTCTATTAGAAACACTTCTTTCCAATCCATTGTGGTCCAAAAAGTGGGGACTAAAATAGCATTGCACTTGCTGCGCTGCTGGCAGATTTCATAAGCAGTGAATGCTGTAAATAACTGTATGGATCTCAAGAGACAAATTAAGTCTTCAAGAAAAAAGGATGGAAAAGCTTTTAAATTCACAGAGCAAAACAAAAAAGCATGTAACAAAATTTGAAAAAATAAGAAGAATATCTTAATCTACAATAAGCATAATAATAATAACAAAGTCAAACGCATAAAAGCATGCCCTCGGCAGAACCTGCAACCCTAGCATATGCTAACCACCTCTTTACCAAGGAATTGAAAGTTATATGATTAAGGTAGGAGATAAAGTCTTACATTCCAGTTATTGCATATTTATTACTTTGACAAAAATGTCAAAGTTAACTGTATGCACAGAATGATAAAAAAGATCAATTACATTTATATGCAAGGAAAACTGACTAGAAACAACCAGCATTTAGCATTACCGTCTTATGATTAGTTTAAAAAACTGAAATAGGATATATGGTGATGTACAATGACCAAAGCATCAGCATAATCATTCAAAATTGAAAGACCTATTAATAACATCCTGTAATACATTATATATACGACTTTACATGTAGAAGTAAATCGTGGTGTATGATTTTGCACCCAAGCACTGGTAAGATCACAATATAGGTCTCCTTGGATATATGCTTCTTTTTTTAATACACTAACAAAATAAATGATACAAACTTGAGATATAAAGCCTTCTCTTGCTTGTACTCTTAACCTCTTAAGTGGGGTAAGCGTCCGTGGACGCGCGTCTTAGACGCTCGCCGTATGGGCGTAGATGCGCTTCAGATAAATATCTATTCCACCACGTTGGGGAAAGCGTTTCTCGACGCGAATCTTTTTGTGTGCTTGTCTAGCAGGCCCTGACATCTACTGTATTTATGGCTAACTTCGTGGTAACTTTGTTTTCGATTTGAAATGCCTTTACATCTGTGACAGCTGGCGAGACTTGAGGGTAATCCCCTAATGAAAAATTCTTATCTTTATTCCCTTTAGCCCTTAGTCTGTATTTTTCCATTGATAAGTGCAGACGTCGTGTTCAAGATCGCCTACTGTTTAAAAGAGGCCTTTCTTTTGTGTTTAGAAGAATCTGTTCAGTGTTTCGGCTTCCCGAACTATTTTTTTCTCGCATTTTTTTTAAATTTTATTATATTCTACAAGAGTTATTTGTATCTGTAGACAGTTTTATTTACTTTTTCCGCCTATTTAACCTCTCAAGCGAGACTTTAATCTATGGCATTTAAACTATTTTACCAATAGTTCTGAAATTTTCCAAGTGTTATATTTAGTGTGAAAACGTAAATTCTTAAAATAAATTTTTGTTTATTCTAGTTTTTATTCATAAATTAGCTTTTAGAACCCTACATTGCAATGTCAAAAAGGAAGGGAAATTTTTTAGACGATATCATAAAAGAAATTTTAGCACTCAGCGAGGAGGAGAAATACTCCAGTGACTCTAGTTCCGAAAATGAAGTGGAAAGTGTATCTGTCGGTGATGTAGCAGGAACAAGTGGTACAGCATCTGCATTTACCAGGCGAATACGGGAAATTCAGGAAGACTCGCCTGAAAGTGAATCGGTAAGCAAAAGCAGTGAAGATGACGGCGATGATATTTCTGCAACTCAAGATACTGAGTGGGTGAAGAGAGATCTCGCTTTCCTGCAAAGTTTGTTCCTGGACCTAAAGGAGGACTGATTGGTAATGTACAGCCACTAAAAATATTTGAACATTTTTTTGACGAAGAAATAATGGAATACGTAACTGCACAGACAAATTTATATGCCAAGCAAAAAATTAATGAGAAAAGTCTGCTCCGCAAAATGAGAAGGAGAAGTCGTGATAAAGACTGGGTGGAGACTGATAAAAATGAACTTAGATTATTTTTTGGTATACTCCTGCTGCAAGGAATTGTGCAAAAACCCACATTTAGTAGCTATTTTTCACGGAATAGATTATGGGAAACACCAATTTTTCATGAGGTAATGACTGAAAAACGGTTTTTTCTTCTGCTGAAATTTTTGCATTTTGCTGACAATGAAGCATACAGTAGGCTAGATCAGGTCTCAGCAAAATTGTTCAAAATAAAACCTTTGCTCGAACGTCTGAAAAAATTTTTTTCGGAGAGTTATGAACCTGATGGCGAGATTTCCATAGATGAAAGTCTATTATTGTGGTGGAAGGGGCGGTTGTCTTGGAAAGTTTTCATTCCAAAAAAATGATCAAGGTTCGGAATGGAATCTTTCAAATTGTGTGAATCTAAAACAGGATATGTGTGGAATATGATCATTTATACTGGTAAAGATACTGACTTGAAAACGGAAGTTGAAGGAATCGATCTCAGTAATTATACAAAACCAACTAAAGTTGTAATCAATTTAGCCGAGAAACTCCTGAAGAAAGGGTATTTGGTAGGGTTAGACAACTTTTACAGTAGTCCAGAATTATTTGAGTTGCTAAATTCAATGGAAACAGATGCAGTTGGCACAGTTCGACATAATCGAAAGGAGCTTCCAAAAAATGTAATGAGTAAGAAGCTGAAGCAAGGAGAAGTTGCAGCAGCATTTCGTAAGAAATTGATGGCATTGAAGTGGAAAGATAAACGGGAGGTTTGAATGCTTAGTAGCATTCATGACGCTTGCATGAAAAGTGTAAAGGACAGGAAAGGTGGAACAAAGATGAAGCCGAATGTTTGCATCCATTATAATGATGCTATGGGTGGAGTTGATCTATCTGATCAATACATGATTACATACAGTACGGCAAGGAAGAGAATGAAGAAGTATTACCAAAAGATTTCTTCTTGACTTGTGTGTATTCAATTCTTTCGTAATTTACAGAAAAAATGGAGGAAAGTACACAAATCTGCAGTTTAGGTTGGATCTTATAAATTCCATCTTCAAAAGTTATGGCGATTCTACCACAGATAAGTCTTCAGTAGGAAGAAAAAAGAAATCATCGACACACACTCCCATAAGACTTTCTGGCAGGCATTTCCCGGAACTAAATTCTCCCTCAGCGACAAAGAAATTTACCCATAAACGATGCGTGGTGTGTTTATCACAAAAGGTGCGAAAGGAAACCATATATCAGTGCAAGGACTGCAAGGTCACCCTTTGTCCCGTCCCATGCTTCCGGGCATACCACATGCAGCAGGACTATTGAAAATCTATATTGTTTATATTGTAAATAGTGTACATATATAGAGGAAACAACAACAGCAATCAACACTGGAATGTGCAGAAGGAAAACATATTATGGTGAGTTTTTTAAATTTTTCGTATTATGTAATGCATGCAAGTTTGAACGTGTGGCATGGAATAACCCATAAACAATTGTTTTAACAAAAAAAAATATAATTTTTTTTTTATTTTTTGAATGTGATTCAGGATTATAATCATTTAAAAGATGCTATATCATAGGTTTTGTTAATGTAGGGACTAATTAGAACTCCCCACCATGCGACTGGATAACAAAATTTTCCTCCCCAGTTAAGGGGTTAATAATTCCACCATAAATGTAAAATTATTCAATATGCGGAAAACAGATTTCCAGCATTTGATGCATGCAAGGAGACCCCAAACTTTATACCCACAATGGGTCCTTGAAAATCAGCAGAATCGTCTCCAGAAATGCAACATGCTTATTTGGGCAAATCAAACCCTGAATGGAGCAAAGATTTCAAGGCATCAGCTAGTTGGTTTAGACACTCCATGGAAAGAAAAGGGTCTGGTGTAGTAGCAGAACAATATCACTCAGAAATTACTGAAAGATCTTGATGATAATGTCATCAATATCCAGCAATTCATAAAAACTGACAAAATCATGGGCACCAATTATCTCACATCAGCAACATGGATGAAATGCCAATGAATTTTGATATGCCCAGCAACAGAACTATCAAGTTAAAAGGCTCTAAAACAGTACTAGTAATAACATGAAAGAGTACATGGAAAAAAGATCATTATGGTACTAGCCTTTATGACTGCTGGAACAAAATTAAAACCAACAGTAATTTTCAAATGAAAAACCACTCCAAAAATGAAGTTCCCTGCTCATTTATATGTAAAAGGTTGGATTGATGGAGTGAAACGGAGGACTGAAAATGTGTGAAATAAATGTCCTACTGGCCTATGCAAATAACATAGTTAATAAGGTTCAATCCTACTCAGCAGACAAATCAAGAAGCAATTGCGAATAAAAAACATGCACATTGCGATCGAGAATAAAAACATGCCCATTGCCGAAATACCAGGTGGTGTAACATCTATAGTTCAACCGTTGGATGTGTGCATCAACAAGCCATTTAACCACTCATCTGGGTATTTAATTTTTCGAAACCGGAGGTGGGCATTTAAATTGCAATTGAGGTGAATCAAATCACAAATCAATAAAAAAATACATTAATTGTTCAGTAATTGAGTTGTCTTAAAAATTGTCTTCAACTATTTTTACCACAAGACATGAATTAAAATGTAAATATATATTTATTATTACAATAAAAATTTAATGAACAAAAATTCCTAAAATATGGTATAAAGACATTAAAAAGTTACACAATTACTAAGTGATTTTAAAAAATATAATAATATTATAAATAACATAAATGTTGTTAATTTTAAAATTAGGGTAATGGAAATGCAACCCGCAAAACAAAGTCAGGGTCTAGATACGAGAAGCATATCCTTTCCAAACAAAGAAGTGAAGCCCATTTACTGCCGAGACGGTAAACTAAAAGGATGCAGCTAGTTGCCGGAGAAGCTGCGTGACGGAATATTACGGCATACCCATAGCAAACAGCCGAGAAAACAGCACAATGTATATATACGGCATACTCAGATGAGTGGTTAACCCTCTCCAGCATAAAGCTGAACCCAAATTAACATTCAGGCCTGAAGCGTCCATTAAAAGTTTTTTTTTCCTGTTAGGGAGCTATGAACGACTTCTTTGTGTTGGGTCTGCTTCTCCTCACACTACCAGGGGTTTGCAGCCTGGTGCTCACGAGTACCACTTTGCTCTTTGTCAGCTCCTCCACCATACTTAAAATTTTGTTTCTTAGTACTAGCAATTTAATCTGTAGAGTTTTTTCTTTTTAACACATTTCAGAACATTAAGAATAACTTTGAGGTTGGTTTCATTTTATGATCATTCCTATTTTTGCAAAACTATAGTGGTGCTTGCTTGATATTCTAGTATTGGTGCTCCCCAGAAGGAAAAAGATGGGAACCCCTGCTCTATACACTTCTTTTGTCTCTCAAGTTAAATTCTCTTCTCTGTAAACAGTCGGAAAAGTAATTGGCTCAATATGCCTGCCTGTCATGACTGCAGCTGAACCAAGCAACAAAACAGATGAGACAGCTAAGAGTCCATCATTATTTCAGACAGGTTTTGGTTTGGGATGGACATGGCATGATGTAAGCAAATCTTTCTTCCCACGCACTAAGATGCTAAGTGCTACAAAAATTATTTTTATGACAATAGCCATTATTTGTGGCCATGAATGAGTGAGGATGCTACTGCAGAAGAACCAGTCATTTATTCTAGTGATTCAGACAGTTCCAATTTGTGTGATGTTTTAGCTGAAAGTGAAAAACAATTGAAAGTTATTCCAAGGATGATATCACGCAATTTTCACTGCTGACAGAGATCTTCAATCAAGTGAATTACCTCATATGGATCTCGTTGGCTAGAGATATATGGCACATTATGAAATGCCAAATGATTTTTTTGGAAGACAGAGGGCCTTTACATAATTTGCCTACAGGTGCAAATGAATTTTCTTATACAAAAACTAAAACTGCCTCAAAGTAGGAAAAATGTTAAACAATAGCATATTACAGGTAAACCCTGAGACTTGACTGGGATGCATTTCTGAAAATGCGGTCAAATCTCAAACAGGCAAATGTCAAGTGCCGTTTTTTCCATAGACCTACATGTTGTAATTGGGTAATGCATTCCAACACCTTGCAAAAACATTATTAAGCCCCCTCTCATGTTATCTACCTATATAAATATATATATGGTGCTCAAAATGAACAACTTCTCATTCGGTGGGCGTCACTATCTTCAAATTAGAGGTACTGCGATGGGCACCCGAATGGCGCCTTCTTACGCCAATTGTTACCGTAGAGAGTGGGAGAGACTCTTCCTCAACATACCACTTTTGTGGCTGAGATACATCGACGATGTCTTTTTCGATCTTCTTTTGTTAATTCTTAAGAAATGCTTTAATTTAAATTGAACTACTGAGATGGAATGTTGAGTATGTCATGTACTAATGCTTTCCTGGATTCTGCAACAAACATTTCCAAGCCGCAAAAAAACAATAGCATTAAAAAGTGGTTCAATTTCTTTTACCAATTACATTAGAAATGCATAACAGAAAACCAAAACCTAGTGTAAGAAAGTTATAACATTTCTTTTATTAATCGCATTCAAAATACGAGGCAGAAAATCTTATGTTACAAGATGATAGCAATTCTTAGGTTTACATTAAAAATTCATAATAAACAATGAAAACCTAACAAAAGAACATTTCCTTAAATCACATTCAAAATACAAAGTTAATAGCATTATATCATTAAATATTTCGGTCAAAAACCAGCAACCTCATACGTGAAGAACGAATATTTTCAATGTCATACTCGTAAAAGTTGCGAAAAACTAAATACGAAGGAAGCTTTTCCATTAGCCAATAATTTCTAATTTGGCCGCTAGATGCCAGCAACTTCGACTGTTATCGAAAATAGCACCAATGGCAGTGAAGTTTAAACTGAGCTACAAAAGAATAGTCTGTGGTTATCACGTTTGTTTACATATAAAACTGCTAATAATGAGCATTATAAACATAATATAATAATGTCTTTTTCTAGGGTGCTGAAGTTTAAAATCAACTTAGAAATGAAAAAGTGGAGGGAGTTCACGCTTGTTGGCATTGTAAACACATGACACAAAATGCAAGTAACATGCGCGAAACGCAAGTAATGGCCATAAAAAATTTTGTCGCAATGTCGAAATTCACGAACTGCAAGCACACGAAGTTCAAAGGAGTGGTGTTTATATGAAAACGTTTTCCACAAACAATTCTGTCGACGAGTAGTAGTGGCATCATATGCATGAAATGTCACATGCGAGGCATTTTTCCTTCAAATTTTAATATATTTTAAGGTTGAGATATTGTCCCAGGATTTGCACATTTATACGGAGAAAATTTTTAATTTTACTTTTCTTCTTGTGAAAATTCAAATCTCATTCTAAAATGATATTTTCAGATGATTTATTTTTGTATTTTAGGTATTTAATCAATTTAGCGCCATGGAAACAAAATTGTTGACTTAGTTCTCGTATGAAAAGAAAGCTTTGAATGAGGGAGGGAGAGAGAACACAACCGTAAAATTCTTCTGTTGACCTTAACCTCACATGAACTTTTAAGTAGCAACGAATAAGTTATTGATTTTATTCACAAGCGTAATTTTGTGTAGCATTAACTTTTCTAAAGAAATCGGTAGGGTAAATCAAGTAATTTATTCAATCCAAGTAATATCATCTCCAAGTATAATAATAATAATACTATAACTGACTTTATTTTAAAAGTTACAACTAGTTCTCAATTTGACCTACCAGCTCAGTCGAATAGGCGGGCTTTGACCAGTTGAACATCGGTTATGTCAACTACTGTCTTTAATATGTGAATTATAAGGAACAAAACCAGGGATATTGGGCATTTAAATTCAGACCAGAGATAGTTAATTATATATATATACTCACGATCCGCCCCCCTTCGACTCCCTTCCTCTCTTACGAAAGTATTGTAGGGAAGTGGTCTCGAGACTTCTTGATGGCCCGCAGGCCAAAAAGGACTCTTCTAAACACAACCCATCACGTGTGGACTATGGTGGGTTGTTGGGAAAATAGGACGTATGGTACTATTACTGTGAACATATAGCTTAATACCACTGAAAGTGATTGGATGGGAAAGATAACATCAGGTTAAACTTAAATTCACGAAACAAAGAGGAATTTAATAAACAAGGACTGTACTACAAAAAACATGCTTCTCATGCATATGAGCACGTGCAATGGCAAATAAGCGATTGCAATGGCAAATGAACAATTACAATTCTCAAATACAATGGGCAAATAAGCGTCTAACGCGATATGACGATGTTAACAAGTGCCAAATGCTGAAATTTAATAGAGAATTGAACAAATTTAATACAATGACAAATTAAGCAAATACTATGGCAAATAACCGTCTAACGCGATCTGACTCCGTTAGCGATTGCCGAGTTTTAATGGACTAATGGCCGGCGAACAGTGCTGTGGCAAAAGACCAATTTAATGAACAAGTTTAGAAAATACAATGAACAATTCTTAGCAAGAACAATGAACAATTAACCGTCTAACGCAATCTGACGCCGTTAGAGATTGCAGAATTTCTAATGCACTAATTGACCGGCAAACGGTGCCGTGGCACAAGACCCAGTTGCTTTCCAGTCATGCCTTTTATAGGTCCCCCTTAGTACCCGGGGATCAAGTTAAAATAGGTGGCGCCTCAATGCCACGCATTGCTCTTGTCCCACTAGCGGAGGGTCGGGGTCGGAGGGCGGTGTCTTTGAACGTTGCGAATTTCGTTTCGTCACAATATATATTCACACCGAATGGAATAAGTAGACGGTTAACGTGGGAAAAATCCACCAAGGGTAGAAATAGACATGCTGCTCTGCTAGATGTTTTGTGTGATTAAATTATCAACTCGTGGGATTCAATTAATGCAGACTATAATAAACTCGCCCAAAAAATGTGGAATACTGCATTAATTGGATAGGGAGGAAAATGATTTTTGTGGGAGAGCGATAATGAACCTGATATAACCTCTGATCCACAGTTCGACTGTAATGTTTCCATTAACAATGTCACTCGGGGTAAATTCAATGACTTCCGTGTCTGATTCAGAAGACAAGGAATTTTTGTTTTTAAACTGTGATATGATTTAACAATGTAAAAAGTACCATTTTTGAATGTTTTAAAATCTCTATTGGCCAGCAATTCACCGTTAAATACATCCTGCATCATTTAAGTGTATATTTCGTCAATTAGAACATGCTTTTTGAATTTATAGTTAATAGGAAAACAAATTGATTATTTTCGATTTAAATTTCAAAGAGGAAGTTTTTAGAATTTTTTGGATCCTGTAATGTCATTCTCCTACATTAAAAGTATAGTGCTTCCAAGTACAAGGAAAATATTGTTTAGATAGTACCATAAATTATATCTAATGAAGACTTCTGCAGGTAAATACACAAAACTTAAAGAAATATACGAGGTAAGGATGAAATAACTGCGCGGGCCTGATGTGGTCCGGCAGCCAAACTTTGGAGACCCCTGCTCTATGGCATTAAGGTGCTGTAGGTATTAAATTGGTAAAGCTTTACAAGGCAAAAGCAACATTCACATACCAGTTATTTGCTTTATCTCTTAAGACAGTGTTGCGAAAGCCTTTTATTCCCACAGGCCATGTGCTAAAAGTTAAGCTTCTTAGTGTGCCACAAGTGCCGGCCTTGGTAGAGGGGTGGTTAGCGTGTCTGGCTCCCAATGCTAGGGTCACGGGTTCGAATCCTGCCGAGGGCACTGTTGTATGTGTTCGTCTTTGTTAATGTTATTACGCTCATTGTAAAAGGCCGTTAATGGCTGTTTATGAGCTAATATAAAATAAATAAGTAAATAAAATAATTGGATCAAAACCAAAAATTTTTAAAAATCATAACATTCAGCTCCATCTCAGGCTTCAATTTACTTCAGTTGAATCTGGATCCTCGAGAAACAGTTCATCTAGTCCAGACAGAAGACTATAGAAAACAGTTTTAAAAATGTTATCTACAGATGATTTCTTCAGAAAAGCCAGTTGTAATTTGAAAAGAAATTTAAATAAAAAGAATACATTAGCCATAAAACATAAGCCAATTCAATGAAAATGTTATCTATACCATTATTAAGACTTACTACTCTCTATGGTCAGACAATATGATTATAAGGATACACACCAATAAATAATTAAAACATTTGCATGCACAGCCTTTCGATATCGGTGATTACAACCATACCCATACCCCATTTACCAAGATACAAAAAGAAAATCACATCAAGGTACTCCAAGTTCTGTTAGCCTACACAGGCATCCCTGTGCAAAATATAAAGAAATAATAAATTTCAAAGTTAAAGTTATTAATAAAATAATTTGTATAAATGTACACAATGCACATAAACATTCAGTGAGTAAACAATTAACAAACCATAGCAACTTGAAGGATAACATGTAAAATATAAAGATTATTTCCCTTATAGTTGGAAGAATGAACGAAGGCGGGCGGCAACTGGATGCGTATAAGTCCAGGAATGTCACGTGGTTTCTATTGCTCCTTCACTTAGTCAATCAGCGTCAGTCAGTTACAGCGGTTCTTGGAATGTGGTTCGTACATTTGTGGTGTGATTGTAGTGTTTATTTGCGTGTTTTACAATTGAGATTTAAATAGTACTGCCTTGTGGTGTTCTAAAATGGAGGGCGAAGGAAGTAAACTCAAACAAGCAAGAGAAATTGTATATAAAGTGTAACAGTACTTCAAAAACGAGTCGGAGCATGCAGGTGATTCAACACATACAGTATATATAACAAGTGTAGTTAATATAAAATTTCTTAAAAAGATGCATTCTTGGTCTAAAATTATAACACAAATTATTGTTTTATGGTATTAATAAATGATAAACACTGCATACATGTTAACACAACTCGCCAAAAGCAATGGGACTTGTAGCACTAAATAAAAATATTGTTATGAAAAGGGTTATTGGTTATAAATCTCAAAGAATACTAGTATACTGCTACAAAAAATAGGTGCCCCAGTAAATTCCATGAAATCGACTGGTTTTGTTACTAATTTGTGTCTTTGCAATTCCCTTCATACATATCACTTTTCAAAACAAATTTAGTATATGCATGATACTATAGTTTCTAGTAAATTCTTTGATTTTTCATTTAACACAAATCTACCATAGCAAACAATGAGTTTTCATAAGTAAGTTTACTGAGAGCCCTGAACATTTCTGCAAGTTCATGAGTTGGCATGGTTACAAAAGAAATACAGCAAACAAATTATTTCTTGCAGCAGTTACTGTATAATTAACGAAAATCTACCATAATAAAGGTAAGCAAATCTATGATTGTTGGTTTTGTTGAACTGGAAGTTTCATTAGGGCCAAAGAAGGGCAATGACTCGTCGAGCCACAGACATTACAAATGAAAATAAAATCAGGGGACATGAAACTCAAGTTACCCGAATAGTACAAAATAACTTCAAGTTTATAAATAGGGCACTCTGCAGATGTTCCCTTATGTACAACTCACAAAGCTTGTAAGGTTTCTATTCAAGGAGATTAAGCGGATTTTAATGACTGCTGGGGAGACCTCAAGAAGGAGGCCAAAACTATTGCACGTTTGTTTAGTTGTGGCATTCAGTGATGCGTGAGAGGGGAAGGGAAAGACTTGTGAGGGGAACCTTTATGGGGAAAGTCGACATCATAGCCATGCTCATTAATGCATTTTGGGTTCAGACTAATAGTTCGGAGAATAGGTCACGCAGCTTTTGCCCACAGCTACACATGGCCTCCCCTATGGGCAGTGCCGCCTCAAGGATGAACTAGTCTTTCCGTGAGAGTGCCTTCTGCACACCGCCACCACTAAACGAACATACTATACCACTCTTTGGACTCATTGCTACAACATATCACCATGCAAATAATGCAAATTTAACATAAATACAACAATCCAAAATACCTTCCCTACTCAAATACGGCAATCTACCTCAACTGGAGAAGCACTGCACAACATAAGTGTTGGAGAATCATCTACGCAGTATTTTTTTAATGGATTATTTCAGCACTGAGTCAGGAAGATGTTATCTCGAATCACTGACAAGATTAATTCGAATATGGGAAGTAATTTTTGAATGACGTTGATGTAAATCATGTTAATCAAGGTGACGTTAAACCGAGGACACAATGTACATGAATGAGGTATGGCAAATACCAGGTTACTCAAAAAACAGTAAAAAAAGATGTAATCAAGTTGATATGCATTCCTGGGCTAAAATTACCACACAAATTTTAAAATGTTTAATAGTACATATTATGTCCCATGGATGGCAAGTCAAAAACTTAAATACAGGTAGTTCCCGCTTAACAGGAAATTCACTTTAGCATGATTTACCATTTGGAAAACCTGTTCACTTTACACAAAGAATTCCCAGTTATACACGAGTTGCAACACGATCCATTATGTAAAAATAAAATTAAAAAATGTTGCCATTAAGGCAATGTGTATATTAATTTATATTTATTTGTAAATAATAGATAATATATAATTGGCAGTCTAAAGTCGAAGTAAAACTTCATGTAGCCATTTTTTGTGACATTTACCATGAAAGAGTGAAAGATGAAACAGAGTAATAGTACACAAATGAGGGACCACTAGACTACCGTAAATACCCGTGTATAATGTGCACTTTTTTTTGAAATATTAGAGTTAAAAATTAGGATGCGTGTTATACGAGGGTACATAATCTTCCTATTTTCATTTGACCTCATATTTCCACAATTTCGGCACATTAATTACTGCCCGGGTATCCACATATTTTTATTGGTGATTTTTACGAAAAGTAAGATAGATACTAGTCAAAATTTCTTAAGTAATTCTATAAACATGCATTAATTAGATATGAAAAGAATGAATTCAGTATTTATCCATTTTAAAAGCCAAGAAATTCTTCGTCACTGGACCATTCTTCTTCGATGTTGTTATCGGAATCGTCATCTTACGCATGACGTCACCCTACACCGGCACCCGGCCTGGTGGTGAGGTACTGGTGCTACTTACAATTAGTAACAATGGCAGCTGATGCCATTGAGTACGCTGGGTGTTGATGGTTCTTGTAGAACTAAATAAAGTCATCCTTCCCTACCTTTCTCTCAGCATTCATACGTGATTTATTCTTGATTCTTCGAGTCTGTAGTTAAGTATGGTTATTTGCTATCATGTTTACGTGCTCCCGAGTGTTCTAATAAGGGTAAAACTGAAGGTTGGGTGAACCCGTCCACCTCAGGCGTGGCAAAAACATATTTAAAAAACATAGCATTATCGTCATTCCATTTTATTAGCTCAAAGAATGTCATATGCCATACTATGAAATTAATATAATTCGATTCATTATGTCCTAGTATCATAAGCGCTGATGGAGCACATATGGCAATGTAATGGAATATCAAAGATATTGCTTTGTCTATACAAAATTATAAGGCACTGATATGTATTTCAGTTGCAAAGTAATCTGGTAGTAAGTAGAAATCATGTCAATTGAGTTACAACAGTTACAAGGCATTAGGTGTCAAAGACTATGCTGATGATAGTTACTTTGTAACTAAAATATATATACTGATATGTTACAACAAAGTAGGAGGAATGACACCAAGCCGAGTATCACGACTCATAGGCAAGAAGACAGGCACCAGCATCGTAACTGTGTATTAGGCAAGTCGTAAGAGTGAAACAGGGTCACAATACTATGGCATTCTAACGACAAAACTTCGTTGAGCAAAGCATGAATATGCAAGGGATGTCTGTACTTAAACCTTGCATTTAACTAATAAAGTTAAATGTTAAAGTTAAATTAGTCAAATAATTCTTGGTTAAAATTTTTTAAATCTTGTTGAGGTCAATGTTTCTTGGGTGAACCCACATCTTAACATAGGCTATCACTGACATTTTGCCTCCAATGGAGATGTCTGTTCATCCATGAAACATTTGACTTAAATCTCAAATAGTTACATGGCAATCAATGCAATTCAACAATACAAGAATAAAAATTTAAGTTTCGTGAAAAATTACTGTTTCTTCTAAAATCCTAATAATGGGAGTGACCTCATGTTGCAAAAAAAATCCTTATTTTCATAAGGATTGAAATAAAATTTTGGTGTTATAGCCCATGTAACCCACATGTCATAGATTGCCGACCACTGAATTACATGATATATTATATTAAAGTCATATGATTTTGGTGATTTTTGGGCCATTACGCAAGAGACTTGGTATAATTTGTACAGGATGAATTCATCTTATATATATATTTATTCACAATAACAAAAAATTATCTCACTGGGACACAAATTATTAATTCAGAGAGAACAAGGAAAAAAATCACTTCCTGCTATAAAATTTTTCAACATAACCATGAGATAGGTTCCATTTGGTGAATTTGAATTCCTGCAATAGAATCAACACCAATTTTCCATTTAACAAATCTTGGCTTCCCTAGTCAGTCATCCTCGTCATCCTTCAAACTCACATGGCCACAGGAGTGATTTCTGCGAAGGGTAGTCGTTTATGATGCACAAACGCAGCCATAGCACAGCTCCTCATCATCCCGAAACTGGCCAGGTGAATGTGGATTTAAAACAACACTAAACAATAACACAAAACATATATGGGGACAAAAAAGAATGAAATAAAATACATATAAAATTATATATTGAACTCCTTTTCTTCTTTAATCCTTAAATTTAATGTATTACTGTTATAAATTATAAACCATATTCCATGCAATATTTACACTTCCTTCACAAGTAACATGCCTAAGTTATGAAATACAAAATTAGATAAAACTTTAAAAAATAAACACTCAACATACACCATTGTATTAAAAATAATATAATAAGAACAATACCTTGATAAAGATCTTTTCCTACTCCTTGACCTACTTCTAGTCCGACTCTTCTTTCGGCAGGGAGATCGAGATTTCCTCTTTCTATCCCTATAAGAAAATAAGATAACATAGATGTTATTTTTTCTTACCATATCCATTTAACATGTTTAAATTAACAGAATACTAATAACTTAAAGAAAATTTATATTATTTCTATGTAAACACTTGGTAATGCTGTGAAAGGCCAAATTGTTTATGAAAACCATATGGGGATATAACATCAGTTTTTCATTAGTTATGTGCTACTTCAGATGCGCCCGCTTTATTTTTTTCATTTTCAATTTTATTCCCATAAACCAAAAGTACAAACAACCACGAAGACTCCTTTTGATGCTTAGAGTTAGAACTTCTTTGCTCAAGTCCATGTTACAATACCATAATTATAAACAAGCCACACAAAGATATGAAAGTCATAAGCACCAATAGTGGCCATCTTTACTTAAAGAACATCATTCCTGTGGCTGGATAAACATAAAAGCTATAAATTTTTCAACTGACATTTCAGATGACTCATGATAAGAGCCATCCAATAGTTGGATTTAAAAGTGTGAATTATTCCCAAATACAGTCAACATCATTGGAGAGTCTGGGATGAAGTCAAGGAAGGAAACCTTTGAGGAACTTAAAGAAGTTGTGTCCTCAATCTATGGCTGATTTTCAAGGCATTCAAGATCCTGTTGAAGATGTTACTGCAATTGTGATTAACCCTTTCAGCGCCATGCCGATTTTGGTGGGTATGTCCAAAAGTGCCATGGCTATTTCAGCAATTTTGCATCAATCTCGAAGAAAAATCACATACACGCTATTTATTCATATTCTTGCCTGATTCTTTCAGTAATTTCACAGATGATTACAAATATTAAGGAAATGTTCGAGTTCATCTTGTGATTTTTTTGTTAAAAAAAAAATTTGTTTTTATAAAAAAATGAAGTCAATTTTATATTGAATTTCATTATTTTCGCTAATATATTTAACTTATTTTCATAAAGGCAAGACATCCAGGTAAAACACTGCAAAAACTCGCAAAAAATATTTAAAAATGAAATTACAGAAAAATATTATTTTGCATAACTGCAATTATAGCACTTTTTCATCAGTCTCTATGAAAAATCACATAAATGCTAGTTATTCATATATTCATTCATCTTTCTTTCCGCAATCGCAGAAATGATATATAAAACATTACATTCTATAGAACTATATACTCATAACATATTTATTTATAAAATTCAAAAATATTTTGCTATGATTTTACATTTGAAATTTTTTTTAAATCACAAATATCTTTTAAAATCTTGAAACTATCCTTCTATAAATAACATTCATCGTCACTTAATGAGTTTATATTACAAAGCAGTTCGTCATCCTCAATTCTAACAGTGAAATTATCATTGCCTATAAAAGCCATCTTGAAAGAATCAAGGTAATATTTCGCGAAATTGAAAAAAAATCATAACAACAAATAATCAGGTAAAACAAAAAAATGGAAGATACGTGAACTACGTAGTCTCCTTTTTCGATTGATATCATCATCTCCTGTCATCTGTCATTTGTAAGTGGAACTATTATGAGTTTACGCTTACTCAGCATGGTCGACGATTTATCATTGTTGGCACTTAGTGCTTAGAAAGCAAATGACGATATATCATCGTGTGGCTCTGAAAGGGTTAATACAGCAAACCAACTGAAGCTTAAGGTGGAAACTAAAGATGTTCGAGTTGTTAGCCTCTCATACCCAATAACTCACCAATGAAGATCTTAGTCTGGCAGAACAAAGGAAAGAAAATGAAGAGTTACACATTCAAGAAACCTCTCTACTCAAAAATATTTATTTTATTTATTTAAAAACTCAGTGCTACAAGTTGGCGATCTGCCAGGTGGCAACATAAGGAAACCTCGTAGGTCTCTCACACTTCCAACAACAAAATCTGAAGACAAACAATAGGACAGCAATAAAAAGATCTATAGTAATGACATAACAAAAATATTACTCATAAGAAATATCACTGCAAATAAGGAAATTTAAAAGTTTCAAAAAGAAAGGAGAAATAATAAAAAAAAATCACAAAAGAATCACAAAATCACAGAAAAATCACAAAACAGATTTACATCTGTTTCTAAAAACATTTACACTCTTTGGGAAGGGCTTAAATAGCTCAGCAGTCAACTCATTCCGGTCAACAATAGTTCTGTTTAAATATGAACATTTTTTTATTTGTTTTTTGTTTTCTACACTTAAATTTGTAATTGTGATCATTTTCCCCTTTAAAAGATGGTTCTTCCACCCCCTTGTGTAACTCACTCCATGCTGCCTCCATATTTATTACACCACCACCGAGTCTACTCCGTTTCCTTCTCCTTTGCAACTCTTCCAGTCCAGTATTTCTAGCATCTCTGTCACACCTACCCAATACATTTCTTTCTTTCAACCTTCTCCAGCTTCCTGATATGCCCTTCTTCGTGCGGATCCCATACCAAGGAGGCATATTCCAATATCGGCCGAACTAGAGATTTGTATGCTTTCTCCTTTGTAGCTGGACTGTTTCCTTTGAAATTCCTCATAACCCAGTGCAGCATTTTGAATGCTTTCCTTTTTATGAAATCGACATTTAATCCCCATCCTAGATCCTTTGATAAATAGCCTCCTAAATATTTACAATAATCACTTTTTGGTATAGGATTTTCCGAAAAATTATACTCCCTATTTGACACTAATTTCCTAATAGTGAATGCCATGTACATACTTTTACTTATATTGATGTTCATTCCATTGGTATTGGATCAATCTGAAAGTTTGCCGATATTTTGGAGGGTATCACGGTCGCTTTCACTCTTGATCCGCCTATAAATTATGCAATCATACGCAAAAAGTCTTATCTCAGAGTTCATTTTGTCTGGAAGATCGTTGACGTAAATTAAGAAGAGCAGCGGCCCTAAGACGCTACCTTGTGGAACCCCCAATATGGCACTCGTCTCATCTGAATACCTGTTACCTATTTTCACTCTTTGAGTTCTTCAAAGAGAACCCTCGGTTCCCGAGTCTTGTCAGATTATCCGTTTTGCCAGATTAACCAATGGGCAATAAGAATTAGCATTGAGAGGGCATGATGAATCGGATGAGTCACAAAATAAGGGAGTTTTCGTGAGTTAATCCAGTTTAGTTCTGAGTTAGATAAAGACTTAAAAGTTCACCTTGGTCAATCAGCTGTGTTTAAAAGTACGTCTAAAATTATACAGAATGAGTTGCCGGAATGCACGTTAGAAGTATACCACGAAGAAGTTCACAAAGAAATTCAAAAAGCAGATTATGTAAGATAGCTGATGAAACTACTGACATGTCATATCAATTTCAGTTAGTCATTGTATTACATTACACTGTAGGCGGAAAATCGGTAGAAAGGTTCTGGAATTTTGTTAATCCTGACAGACATGATGCTCGTGCAATCACAGATTGTATTTTAAAACAACTCGACCCCCTAATTGGTGACAGTCTGAATAAACTTATAGCACAAAGTTTTGGTGGTGCTTCTATTATGAGTGGATGTTTAAATGACATTCAGAAACTGATAAAAGACAAGTATCCACTTTCTAATTTCGTCCACTGTTATGCCCACCAGCTGAATCTCATTATCTCTAATGCAGCATCCATCAAACCCATATCTTTTTTGCACATTTGTCTGGAATCCGTTCATTTTTTCTAATTCAACCCAAAGAACAAAAGTGTTGGATGACATTGTACAGAGAAGATTGCCCCGGGTATCACAGGCCAGATGGAATTTCCATTCTCGTGGAGTCAGCACTGTTTATGAATACAGGAAGAATTCATAACGGTTATGGAAATTATTGAAAACAGTGATGACATAAAGTTGCAGTCTACTATAACACAAGCAGGTGCATATAAACTCAGGCTGAAAGAAAATAACTGTCTTTTGGTTAATGCCTTTTCACCGGATAATGCCCCACGTGGAGATAATTTTTAGTCATGTTCAAAAATTAATCACCTATCCAGTCAAAGTACAGCAAGTGATGCAGCATTTCGAGAATAGCATACAGAGTCAGAAACCAAGTTGATGTGATTACCGAACAGGTTGAAGTCGAGTTAGAAAATGAAGATGAAGAAGTTCGACCAAAAAGACTGGATAACTGACAGTGACTCTGCCTGCAGGAAGAGAGAAGGTAAAGAAGTTTGTGACACCATAATCACAGAAATAAAAGATAGATTTTAATTTACTGGACATCTTGTGGCTACGAATCCATTTGTGGTTGAAGAATTTGATAGTTACTGTAAAAAAAATCCCTGACATATCTCAGTGAAATAATTGAAAAGTATCCTTTTTTGGAAAAAAAGAGACTGAAGAGCAAACTTCAAGTTTTTTATGAACATGGTTGGGGCAGTCTGATACTAGCTTGGCTAGTTCTGTCCCAACCAAGGAAACATCTGCGTTCAGAAACAAGAAAAATTGTTCTGCTACGATAGTTCATAGGTAAAATATCCGCTCGGCAAGTGGAAGACCCGGGTTCGATTCCCGGTCATAGCAGACTTTTTCCTCATTTCAAAATTATTCCTACCTTTACAGCTTATACCTGTCTGCATAGGATCTTCGGATCATATTATTCCATCAATTTCTTGCTTGGCAATCTCACCATTTGAGAGGGAGGATTTTCTTTGATGTATCTCTTCGAGGACATCCGTTGGGGCAGTTTGATACTAGCTTGGCTAGTTCCGTCCCAACCAAGGAAACATCTGCGTTCAGAAACAAGAAAAATTGTTCTGCTACGATAGTTCAGAGGTAGAATATCCACCCGGCAAGTGGAAGACCCGGGTTCGATTCCCGGTCATAGCAGACTTTTTTCTAGTTTCAAAATTATTCCCACAGTATATCGAAATGATCGAAACCTTACTGTTTCGATAAAGAAATATCGATTCATAAAAGAATTATCACATCAGCTTCATAAATAAAGGAACATGGAATGAGACCAAATGAAGGAAGAATTCAAATAAATAGCACTAAACAAAAAACAAACAAATGTTGGCGCTCTCCAGCTTTTAGTTGCTGTAAAACCTCTAATTTAAACTTGAGAGTTAAGTTTTTCCTCTTTTTCTCCTCAGACTGCCGGTTATCACTCATGGTCTTTTTATTTAAAGGGAAAACATAATTTAAACAAAGCTCACTCTATATTTTGATGTTGTGTGTTGTAAATGCGCAGAGGCACTGGGCAGTGAACTTCGTAAATTATACCAGAAATTTTAAAGTGTGTTAATGCGGAATGTGTGAGCGCAATTCGGAAAAATGTATTAAATTATTTTCAGCATTAATGTGGAACAGTGTTAATGCAGAACAGCGTTAATCGGGACAGCATTAAAGCGGGGAATGGGTGTATATACAAAAAGCTAATAAACAATGTTAAGCATTCTATAAAAATAAGACATACCTTGATCTAGAGCGAGTACGCTTTGACCTGGATCGGGATCTTCGGTTCCTTGAATGTGATCTTACACGACCCCTGGAGCGTGACCTGCGTCTTGACCTCGATCTAGACCTCCTGCTGCGAGAATGTGAGCTACGCCTTCCTCTAGAGCGCGAGCGAGACCTACGAGATCTGGAACGGCTCCGGCTTCGCTTTTCCTTTCCAAGAAGGCCAATCACTAAGAGATACAAAAAGAACATTGTCAACAGCTGAACGTATACCGTATTTAATCGATTATAAGCCGACACTGAATCTAAGCCGACCCCCACTTTTCACAAGTCCACGCAAGGAAAAAAAAATATTTTTGGTCAATTAGGATTATTTATCTCGATATTCCAACAAGTATGAATGTGGCGGATTTTCAGTTCGTAATTAAATAAAGATTAAAAACTGAAATTGCAACAACATTAACATATTTTTTTACTAAAATATATCTTCACACGACGACTCTTTTTCACTCTCCTCATCCCACAAAACGTCATCTTCTGTGCCATCGAGCGAGTTTGTAATGGAACACTTTTTGAATAAACGTACAATCAGATCACTCGGAATGCCATTCCATGCAGCGGCAACCCAGGATGTAATCTCAGACAGGCTCGCTCTTTTAACATGTCCAGAAGGTGTAAGCATACGGTCTTTATTGTTCAACCAGTCCGCGTAGTAATTTTGAATTTTGTCTTTGAAAGGTTTGTTAATAAAAACATCAAGCGGCTGCAATAGAGAAGTCAGTCCACCTGGAATTATGGCCAAATCAGTGCCACATTGTTGGAACTTTTTCTTTGTGTTATCATTTCGGTGGCCTGCATAGGCATCAAGAACTAAAAGGTTAGGCTGGCGTAAGAGCGCACCTGGACGACGTTGCCAAACGATGTCAATCCACTCTTTAACCATATCTCCTGTCATCCAACCTTTTTCATTTGTCCGCACTATCATGTTTCTGGGAAATGATTCATTTTTTGGTATATTCTTACGTTTAAATATTACGTACGGCGGAAGTTTATAGCCATCTGCCCTGCAAGCCAACATTACCGTCATACATTGTTTTTCGTATCCAGCTGTAAGTATTTTTACCTCTTTTTTGCCTTTCTGTTCTACTGTGTAGTTTGCAGGCATATCGAAGTACACAGGAGTTTGGTCAGCATTTCCAATTTGACCGAGCAGGTAGTTCTTCTCCCTTCTCAAATTCATAACATAACGTTGAAAGGAAATTAGTTTCTCTTCGTAATCAGCTGGCAGTTTTTGGGCGATTGATGTACGACGATGAAGAACAAGTCCCCATCGTTTCATGAACAGCTGTACCCAGTGCCGACTAAATTTACACTCACTTCTACTAATTTTATGTTCTCGAGCAATTTCACGAGCTTTTGTTTGTATAATCTCGGAGTTCACTGGCAAACAGTTATTTCGTTGATCAATCACAAAGTTATTAAGGATCTCCTCCAATTCATGGTAACGTCCTTGCTTGGGGCCTCCAAATGTTTTTCTTTTGCTTGAACACTTAAGTAACTTCTCTTTATCTCTCCTCCAGCGTCTAACATTTGATTCATCAATCCCAAAGCGCCGTTGTGCTGCAAGATTAGATGTCTCTTCTGCATAGGCAATAACGTTCCTCTTAAAGTTCGCAGAGTAATGTGTTCGTCCCATCATGGGGTAATTAAAAACCGAAAAACTCGCTAAGAAATAAGAAGTTTACACTTGCCGCGAGGATGTTCACAACGAAACGAAATATTTCACTCGGGAATCACAGGACACACTCACAAGACACTTAAACAGTGTTGCCAACACCGGAGTTTGTATACATGATGTATGTTTGCGAATTTGAAACAGTATTGAAAGAATACTTAATAGCTTTATCAATTTAATGAGTGAAAAGTGGTAATGACCATAAAATATGAGGAAGGTAGTTTAAAAATACTAATTATTTGATGAATGATGCGTCCGTTATTTAATTGAAAAAACGGGAGAAATCGTCGCATGTTTAACATTATAAACTTGTAAGTACTTATTTTGTTACATTTAACGATAAAATTATTTACTTAAAAAAACCTGAAACATCAATTTGGTGAAAATTAAGTCGAAAAATCCGCTATCCCCTAGCTTACATTTTTCTAATCCCCAGACGGTATCTAGATAAAAAGCTAGATTTAGCGGAAAATACGTCAAGTTGGTGACACTACAATGAAATATTTTAGTTAGTGGAGGAGTGTGAAAGCCTACGAATACGTGCACTGCCACCACAATTATTACAACTTGGACGCGCCTCTTATTATTTACGTAATTTATTTCGTCTTAGTTATTCGGTCATTTTTATTCTTCTTTATAGTAGATAGTTTACGTATTCTTTAAAACGCTTATATCTTGCATTATAATGTAACTGAAGAAATAAATTCAATTACTATTTTATTTGACACCGATTCTAAGACGAGTGGCAATTTCTGAGAGGGTGAAAAGTTAAAAAAAAGTCGGCTTACAATCGATTAAATACGGTACATTACAAAAATACAATGGCGAAATAGTTACTTAAATGCAATCAGGAGGACAAAATCAAAGTAACTTTTCAAATAAATTACCATTTTACATTTCATATTCGATCTTGATTCTTAAAGAATCAATGACATAGTGTGCTACAATGCTAAGAAGAAATTAATAGTCATGCGATGACGCCAAATTAAATTGAAAGCATTCTAAAACACAAAATGTAGAACAATGAGCTGAAAGTTTACTTTCAAGACAACAGGGTATAACAATGAAAACCAAGATAACCTCTGGAAAACAAGGACATCTGCCAACTCACATTATAGCACTGGAAGTGAGAAGAAACTACTGAAATATTCATGCAGATAAACCTGGCAGTGATTTGAAATATATGTTCCCTGATCTTAAAAACAATGTAAAATTTATAATGGAGGCTGAAACTTAACAAAATTAAAGGTCTTTACCAGGGTCAATGGCAGCAGAAATTAGATTTTGTGCTTCTTTCACTCTAGACATAGCTTCTTCAATCTCTCGTTGTGCTGCTTCATTACTTTTTGTTTGTGGTTTCACAATGGCTTGAATAGAATGAAATACTCTGAAAATGAAGCAAACAAATTTGATTAATAACAAATACCAAACAATTTCAAAAAAGAGATCAATCATCACGTACCAAAAAAGAGAAGCTTGTTATGTATCTATAAAATTCTAAAAGATGTTCTCAAGTAACCTATTATGGGATCTCTCGAGACACTAGGTAAAATTAAAATAGGAGGTAGTCCACTAAACAGGTATCCGTAACTTACTGCTCTTAACTGGATCCTAATAAACAGAGCACTAACTGATACCACATTGAGGTAATTTTTCTTATAAAAACTAATGTAAATAGATTTAATCCATACCTCCAACCTACTCTATGCTAATGAATTCCCAATTTAAGGTATATTTTCATACTTAAATAAGATAAACAATTAAAACATATAAAGACACCCGTTTATGAACACACAAAAACATACAGCATTCTATCTCATCGTAGATCTCGCTTATTTCAAGGCTTTGCAAACATCAACTTGCCATTCTCCACCTTCAACGTCGAAATACTTCAAGTTTAACTAAAAGTGAAAAAGTTTTTGTTTCTTTTCAAAATCACCCTTACTTAGCACATATATGTCCATGCTTTAGATTCATTACAAATAATACGAGTGTTTAAAAAATTAGAAAATAACTACATCAACATGCTAATCACAAGAATAATACTACATCAGACAAAAGACTTAACAAGGGTGAAGGAGATTTACGCTTGTATCTCGCAGGCTTATTAAGGTAGAGTAGCCAACTTGCAGATTAAACCAGCTGCACCTTCAGTGTTGCCATCCCAACATGTTTGCACATATGACTATGTAATACTGTATTTCCTTAAGCCATACTTTTCCCCCAAAATTTTCATCTCCAAATTGAAGATGCGGTTTATATGCGAGGAAACAAAATCAGAAAATCCAAAAATGTGAGATAATCGTTAAAATTCACTATTACTTTGCTAAATGGCTGGTTTATTAAATGTACATTATGACATATAAAAACATAACAATCATCAAAACAAATAGAAAGGAAAAGAATTGTTATTAATAGTGATGATGGAGTTACAGATGTTAAGTTTTTGCAGGCATACGGTATGGTAGTGCCAAGAGCCCACAAGAAAAATTCCGTAGTTGGACGGATATCAAGGCATTGCCACAATTTAGTCTCATATTCCAATAATTCTATTGTAAGAAACATTTGCGGTGGCATTTCTTTCAGTTCAAAAGTTGTGATTTCTCTTCACTTTTCACGTGCAGCATGTTTGGGTAAAATGCACATTCCGAGATTTTCAGTAATATTATAGTACTTTGTATCCTGCAAAATGAATATATGTATTGCTGATCGGTTACAAATAATTCACTGAAATACTTTATTATTACAAATAATACCAATATTTACTGATAGTTGTGTAGTTGATGATACATATGAGTAATTAACCAGAATGTTTTACGCCTAATCATTTTTGAAGTGCAGCTTATTTTTGGAAACTTTTTTCCCCTAGATTCAGTATCAAAAAACAAGTGTGCTGCTTACATACGAGTAAATGCGATATATTTTTAAACATGAATTGGCCTCAAAATGACCCTAAATGAAAATCCCTTTCATGCAAGGATATCATTGTCAAATAATTCATAACCAAGTGGAAGTTAATGGAGAAACTAATAAGTTCTACATGTAGAATATACGGATAAGAAAATAAATGAAGGCAAATTGTCACAGCAAAATCTGATAAGTTCTATTAATCTGATACTGACAAAATCTAATGTAAATTAGCTGTCATTGAAATAGAACCAAAAAACTATAGAAGAGATTACATTTCTCATTGATTGGATAGTTTAATGATGTGTAATTTAACCACTTCCCTGATGGGTTTTTTCCCATTAGTGGGTCAAAATATCATTACATTATTTTATTACCTTTTTCAATTACTTATAGGTAGGAATAAAAGGAAATGTAGTCATTTCTGTTGTTACAGTTTTATTTAGCAAAATATTTTACTTTTTTCATTGCCAATTACCCTTATTTTCACATAAAATTATACATTTTCATTTCAACACCAATCATTAATTCATGTTATCTAAAATGCTATTTTTAATCCTAAATACTAATACAAATATACTCAAAAATCAATTTCTACAATTATTTGTATATATACCGATTTTGATGAAAATCCGATCGGCAGAAGCCACGTTATGAAATACGCACGAACGGCCAGACGGACGGAAAAATAAATGGATAGAAGAAAGACTAGAAATGCTCACAGAGAAGTAATATCCGCATAAAAAGAAAGTAACAGATAGCTTGAGATACCGTATTTTCTGGTCTATAACGCGCACCTTATAGATAACGCGCAAGTGATTTTCTTCAAACCTGGTATAAATGTATAGATAACGCGCAGTAAAAAAAAAATCTATTTGAAACAAGCGCCTCCTGGAAAAAATGAATCAATTAAAATTTGCAGTGGCTTTCCGTTATTCAGTTGTTTTCATGTACACCACATGGTCTTATTGAGTCTTGAATTATCTTGGCGTCGGTATTGAAAATGTTATTAATTTACCATGGAAAACGAAAATATGTGAAAGCGAAAATCATACACTTCGCAGTTTAAATTGGAAGTTGTAAAATTCGCTGTAGAAAAAGGAAATCGTGAGGCTGGAGGAAAGTTTAATGTAGGGGAATCAAGTGTACGAGAATGGCGTAAAGGCGAATTGGTGCTGAAAAAGCTGCATCGGATAAAACGAGCAATGTGTTTTAGAAAATGCTTTTGGCCAGAACTCGAGGAAGAACTGTATGAATGGGTGATACATTAGGATTTCAACAACAAGGGTCTTATTGCAAGCGAAATGCATTGCTCAAGAGATGGACATCGTGGGCTTGAAAGCGTATCCTTCCTGGGGATTCCGTTTCATGAGGAGGAACAATTTGTGTGTTCGTACATCGACAAGCATCGGCCAAAAATTACTGATGGACTGGGAGGCGAAAATGATTAAGTTTAGACAATATATGAAAGAAAACATGTCTGGAGTTGATGCAATGCATGTCGGCAATATGGACGTGGTTCCGGTGAGTTTTGATCTTCCTTATGCTAGAACTGTGAACCTTAAAGGGGGTGAAAGATGTTTCCGTAGCAACTACTGGGCATGAGAAGTCGAATTTTACAGTTATTTTGTGTGCAATGTCTGATGGTTCTAAGCTTCCTCCTATGGTGATTTTTAAATGAAAGACTGCCGAAAGAATGCTTTCCCATGGACATTGTAATAACCGCAAATGAGAAAGGTTGGATGAACCAAGAAATGATGAGGGTTTGGTTGGACAGTGTGTGGAGAAAGCGAAAATCTGCCTTTTTTAAATTCGAAGTCACTGTTAGTCATGGATTCATGTCGTTGTCATGTGACGCCTGAAATTAAAAAAGTGGTCGGTAAATATTCAAAGCTAGCTATCATTCCCGGTGGTTTAACCAAAAAACTTCAACCACTAGATCTGTCCATGAACAAGTCATTCAAATCAAAATTGCGAGCTAAGTGGGAGGATTGGATGTTAGCGGGTGTGCATCAATATACTAACTCCGGGGAAGTGAAAAGACCATCCTATGCAGAAATGTGTAAATGGATTGTTGAGAGTTGGGGATCTGTGACGGCTGGCTGTGTAAAAAACGGTTTTGAAAAGGCTCTTAGTGATACAGTTATGACAGGCACAGAAGATTTTGAAGGCGATTCTTGTGAAAATGAAGTTTCAAATGTGCCTGACCAAATTATGAGTGCTATTGAATCATTTGACATTGACTCAGGTGATGATTTTTATGGCTTCGAATGAATTGTAAAAGTTAATATGCATTGATTTCAATAAAATTTTATTTTCCTTTGTATAATGCGCATGATGTTTTTTCCTGATTTTTATATTTTTTGTATAGATAACGCGCGCGTTATAGACCAGAAAATACGGTAATATAAAAGATTTTCAACCACGCATTTATTCAATACTATGCATTCTTTGAAAAAATTACGTTTTGTGTATGTAAAAAATACGAATAGATTTTAGTACTTCCACCTTCGATGAAATACCGAAGATAACCTTGAAAAAGCTACCTAGAAACGTCGAAAATCCATTCCCTTGTGTCCTCTGGCGATGAAAATGTGAACTGCTACGAGGTGACGAGATAACTTGGCCGGAACAAGGCAAAAGAGGCATAGGACGAGTTAAGTCGTCCGAGTCAGAATTTGCGTGACTTGTTGGGACGAGATAACTCGGCCGCGTCAGGGAAGTGGTTAATCGTAAATTACCTACAAATACTAATTAGGTATATTATAAGAAAGTTACATCTTTTTAATATATAACCAAAAATTGTGTCAATGATTCAGTACTTAGCGAGAACACTATAACAAAACCGCACCAAGTGAAGCACACTATAACAAGGGATGTCTGTACTGTATTAAATATATGGCATAATAACACTAGTCTAGATTTATTATGGTATGACATCAATAATAAAAGAGAAAACTGAACTTATTTCCTCTGATGTACATCATACCCATGATCTTGCATGCATCTCAAACAATTCCATTTGATAATATTGATAAGCAATTTTTATATCAACAAATTTGCATCAACACACAAAAAGCCACTTAAAGAAAGTACTTGTAAAAAGGAAATAAAAAGAAATAAAATCAATTTTTGGGTTCCCTGAATCCTGAGCACAAGCATTTTCTTAGGATTTCAACCCTGGGATTCTGGGAAATCTTTTTGATGTTACATGAGAGACAGACTGATTTACATTTGGCCTGCCCTCCTAACACATATCTTTGGGTAATGTTACATGACAAGTGTGGTTCTAACGAGTTACAGGGTATCTCAAACTGCATGTTGGAGGTGATTAGTGAGCATTGTTAAAATGAAATGTTGATCCAAGTGTCAATAAGTCACATAAGTATGATTGCAGGCAAAATATTGCTAATCAGGTAACTCCAAGTATCCTTCAAAGAATTTACATTGTCTAAATCCTCTGATGATTGTTGTTTTTAATTACTATATCTATAACATGACTATTGCACCAATCAATGTTAATACAGGCACTCCCCAGGTTACGCAAGTCTCAACTTACGCAAACCCGCACTTATGTAAGCGACCCCATAAATTACTAAGAAATATTCATTGTTTACATTAAAGTTTACGTTAGCAGTTTTCAGTGAGCAGGAACTAAATATGTGCGCGGAGGAAGAACGCAAGGCGTGGGTTGTAATGCGGTAGCCCCACTACGCTACCCAGCTACTGTTGTCAACCTAGCAAATTTTTAGCTAAATCTAGCAACTTTGGTTTTGAACTACCACCTAAAGAAAGGCCACAGCCACTACCTACGAATGTATCGAATCGATTTAACAATCTATCTAATTCTAGCGACTGGCTATAATTGTGGCATATATCTACACTCATATAAATACAAAAATAAATTGCATTATAAAATTAACATAGTAACAGTAAATGATGCTATTTCATTTTCATCTGATGCTATACAACAACACGTCTACAAGTAGCAGCAATAATCTTAGCAGGGTTTACACGGAGACGATTTTGCATGGGCTCATTCCAATTGCAAGCAATGGAGTGTGTGTGTATTTGAAAAGGAAAGTACATGACAGAGGGTTTTGAAAGTGATGATGAGAACCTAGATGATTTAAGAGAAGACAATCGTAGGTGAAAGAATTCACGTGTAAATAGAACCATTTCATCTCAACTGTCATCTGTAAACAAGCGCGACTCATTCCTTCCATACACCGTTTTCATGCAGTTTTAGTCAGATGACAGAATGCATAGATCTTTTTCTGGCATGAAAATTTATAAGTCAAGAGCAACGCTGACAGACTAACATTTGAATGACAGCATAAAGGTAGCTTTGACAAAATATGTACAGTAGATCACTGAATATACAGCAACCGATTATCTGGCTTCCAACATTATTCATTGGTTCTGGCTGATTCAGCAAAAGTTGAGAGTAATTCGGCATTCTTCAGAGAACCACATCTAAGGCAATATCAGTCTAGCAATAGTGCACTGCATGGTGCCAAAATGTTTCGGGGCAATCGCGAGTAGTACAGTAGGATTAGGGTTATACCTATCCCAGGTATACTACATACGTAATACATACTTGTTTATCCATATATTTGTAATCCCTGGCAAAACACTATGCAAAATCATACCTACACATACTGACTTGTACATACCTGAATAATAGGTAATTCTTGTTTATACAGTAAACTCTCGATAATCTGGCACTCTCGTTATTATGGCACTTTTTTGTAACGACGACACGAAGTACCACATTTTGCCGCAAGATGGAAATACTGTCATGTTGGATGAGAACTGAGGGCATTGAAACAAATTTGAAGTACACAGGCCATGTAAATATCTTTTAGGTAATGGAAAAATTAAACAAATAGTTTAAAATTTGTATCTACGTTTAACTAATCGTTGAGAACCACAGCGTAAAGGACTACAGTAGGGAGCATGAACGAAGGCGGGTGTAAACAGGATGCGCAGGAGGTCAGGAATGTCTTCCACTCCTTTACTTGGCCAATCAGCGTCAGTCAGTTACAGCGGCTTTAGGGGTGCGGTTTGTATATTTACGGCATGATTTTCGTATTTATTTGCATGTTTTACGACTTAGATTTAAATACTATCGTCTTGTGGTGTTCTAAAATGGAGAGCGAAGGAAGTAAACTCTAGGTTTTGCACAAACAAGCAAGAGAAATCCTATATAAAGTGTGGCAGTACTCACGAAGAGGGGAATTAGATTTATTACGATAATATTCCAAATTCTGTTAAATGATGACGATGCAGTCCTATTGTAAACAAAAATGGGTAACTGCATTTATTTCGATCAAAATGGTAATGTAAATTAAAGAAAGAGATATCTTTTGCCGAGAAGGTTGAATTACGTGTTGGTTTTTGTGAAACTTTGGAACCGTGAACTTTAAATAATAGGGGCTGACCAATATTTACATTAACTTTGTTAATTATATCTAGTTCACGAAGAATGATAGCTGTCTCCAATAATCTCTTTCAAATGAAAACCACAGAGCCTGGTTGTTTTCGAAAACTGCTTCCGTTCCTTCACAAAACAAACAAGTTAATGTAGATGCCTATTCCTGCATAGAATGAACGTTAATTCTATGACTGTGAGTTAAGCTACTGTAAGGAGTTAGCTACAGTCTGTCAGAAGAAAGATCAAGAGAGACAAAACACAGACAAACTTAAAAGCATACGAAATATTTGAATGAACAAATTTAATGTTATTCGAAAAGTACTATGGAAGAGTAACAAAGCACGTATCTTACATTATTATAGCGTTATTTCTTCATAAATCTTCAGTTGCCGCATTTGCTATTTCTACAGAAGCCTCCCGGAGATGATTTTATAATTACTTAATTCCACTATGGTTTGAAAATTCAGGTAAGTACCTAATAAATGATGAACCTGGGAATGAAACCTATGATATAACAACTAAATACATACATACGTATGTGTCTGTATGCAGCATGTATTTCCCTTGCACATTTAACACATGCACCGAATTTAAATGTTCATGGTCATTTTTTGTTATTTATAAATAATTTACGTAGAATTTGAGGGTGGCAAATGAAATTTATTCCTCAAGTCCGACTGCTTTGGTTAATATGCGTGTTATCTCCTTGAACATATACTATAAATTTTGCCTCTCACTGAACCGGCAATCTCGTTATTCCGTTACTACTCCGGTCCTGAGGGGTGCTGGATTATCGAGAGTTTACTGTACATATTGCTTCTTGTCTCGCTGGAGTTTCTCTCTCACTTATACGTACATAATTAGCGACTGATTTTAATGGACTTTTTCTTGAACATTTCTTCAGACAAAAATTCATTTGCTATAGCGTCTTCCATTCATTTTCTTTCTTTGAAATATTTGGGTACTCATTATTCTTGAGGATTTATGTAGTTTAATTATTTTTAACCTTTATTAGGTAATCAAAAATTCTTCTTCTGTAATCTGAGTTTAAGTGATTAGCTATAAAATACTGACAAAGCACGGCTTGGTTACGAGGACAAATAGCCTTCTCCGTTTACCACTTCTTCGGCGATCTGGAAGCAACACATCCCATATCACCATAACTTTGCGTAGTTAATATCATCAGATACCCACACAACCATTCTGAAACATTGAACACAATGTTGTCAAAGAATGTTCAAAAATAAGCTGCATAAAAACTTTCATGTGATTATGCGGCATTTTTGAGACTCCGGCAACCGCTTCCCCTCTAGGGCGCTGGATAATCAACGATCTACTGTATCTTCAAATACAAAGCTAGCTGATAACATTAAATGGCAGACATCATATAAAGATTAACCTTTTTCCTGCTAGAATATTCTTGTTTGACTACACTATTTCAACACAATATAATGCATTTAATAAATAATCTCTCTATTACCTTCACAATGAATTTACTTGTTTAAAGTAGTTCAATGGCCTTAAAAAGCTGGACAAGTCTGAACATTACAAATTTTCAAGAAGCAACATCTAAGAAAATAATTATATTTTTATTTTAGATACCTTGAATGTAGAAATAAAACTACTCCTATCCAAACTGAATTATCTCATTGAGTGAGAAAAATTAATCGGAGAAAGTAAGTTTTAACTTTGTACTACCACTTGTTACTTTTAACATAAAAACAGGCAAGTGGTCTAATAATTTCAGACACTTGAAAACAATTCACAAAGCTAAATATGAGTAATGTGAAGAGTTTTTGCTAATTTTAATGCAGAAACAAAACCATCTTATGCAAGCAAATTAAAAATACAAGAATAAGTTAGGTTTCTTCAACTATGACTTGAATAATAAGTTCTAAGCAGGAATAAATATGATATAAAAGCACAATATAAATGTATACACTGTAACTTATATAAAAAAGAACTCACTTTACTTTTTTCCCATGCAACTCTGTATCATTTAACTTCAGACCAGCAATCACAGAGCCTTGATCTGTGAATTCCACCAAAGCATAATGTTTTTTATCATCATTTCTAACACAAAATCTGATATACTTCACTTCCCCAGCCTTTGCAGCAAATTCCAGCACGTGCTGAGCTGAAGTCTATAAAAAGGAAAAAAATTATGTTATTAATGTTTTTGTTACAAATCGAGCAGATTAAGTTACTATCATATTTTTTGGATGATAACTTAAGTCTGCCTAAGAACATTTTAGGTGCAACAAAGGTCAATGCTAGTAGGAGAAACATTAGCCTTTAATCATGGAAGGTTATACAATGCAAAATTACCAACTTTATGCAAATAAGTTTTGTGAAGAGCATATAGACACTAAGTTACACCAAATATAATTCATAGTATAGGAAAATACTCTTAAGTCAGCAAAAAAAATCATTACACACAACTAACAAACATTTTAGTCAATAAAATAATCACAGAATAGAAACTTTTGCTATCAGCCTAGGAGTTATTTACTTCACACGTGAATCTTAGACAAGTATTTTGCCCTGGGTAGACATTGTCCATGCAGTGATTTCTCGTACTGGTGACATTATTAAAATGGCAAGTCATAGTTGATACAAAAATATGTAGAAAGATTTGAGGTTTTCCCGGCGAATGGCTGCAATGAAGTTTTCTCGGGTTTCCAGCCGGGTGGTAATTTGGTTGCCCAACGTTTCGATGGCTTCCTCTGCCATCATCCTCAGGGGTGATCTGAGATGCCGTGGATTTTTCAGCCAGGGTTTATATATATGTCGCCGCCGTTAGTGGTTCCGCTGGTTGGCTGATGGTTCCGCCAATCAGCGCGCTCCTGCGTAAGCCGTGCAAGAGTGGGGTCCCACGCCTTGCTTAGGTTGAACCCCGTATCTCGGTTCAAGTTTTGAGGTGTCAGACGGATCTCAATGGCCTCCTTCACCAGACGGTCCCAGTAACCATTGCCTCTGGTGACCAGCTCCACATTGTTGAGGTGGATCCTGTGCCCGTTGAGGAGACAATGCTCTGCGACTGCCGACTTCTCCGGTTGTCTCAGTCTAATGCACCGGTCGTGTTCCTTTAAGAGGGTCTGGATAGTTCTTCCTGTTTGTCCGATATAGTGCTTTCCGCACTCACAAGGAATGGAGTATACGCCTGGTGTGCTCAGGCCAATGTCATCTTTTACTTTCCGGAGTAGGCCCCTGATCTTGGTGGGGGGTTTATGTATCGTTCTAATACCCTGTTTGGCAAATATTCGGGAGATCCTCCCCGAAACCGTTGAGGCATACAGGAGGCATGCCGTGGCCTTGGGTTTGTCCTCCGTTCTGGCGTGTGTCACGATCAGGTTTTCGGCCCTTTTCAGGGCCCTCAGAATGTCACTCTCCTCGTAGCCATTTTGTCGGAAGGTCTGACTCAGGTGACTTAGTTCCGCTTTGATGCTTCCCTTGTCTGATATGGCCCTTCCTCGGTGTATTAATGTCGTGAGGACTCCCCTCCGCTGGGCTGGGTGGTGGTGGCTCCTCCCATTGAGATATAAATCGGTGTGGGTAGGCTTTCTGTAGACACTGTGTCCCAGATTTCCATCTGGTTTCCGTTTTATTTGGATATCTAAGAAGGGGAGGCGGCCGTCCTTCTCCAGCTCCATCGTGAATTTGATATTTGGATGTTGCATGTTGAGATGGTCCAGGAATTCACTTAGGGTCCCTTCCCCATGCTGCCAGATGAAGAAGGTGTCGTCGACATACCGGTAGAAACATTTGGGGCGCTGGGGTGCCGACGCGAGGGCTTTCCGTTTGAATTTTTCCATGTAGAAATTAGCCACGGCTGGGGAGAGTGGAGACCCCATGGCTACGCCGTCCGTTTGCTCATAATACTTCCCATCGTATAGGAAGTATGTGGAAGTTAAGGACAGGCGGAAAAGGTCTATGATGGCATCGTCGAAATGGGGCTCCAGTAATTTAAGTGTGTCCTCCACAGGGACTTTCGTGAAGAGTGACACCACATCGAATCTCACCAAAATGTCATTGGCATCGACCCTAAGCTCGGATAGGATTTATTTAGATGAAGTCCGTGGAGTTTTTTACGTGGTGTTTGGAATTCCCCACTAGTGGACTCAGCAGGTTTGCCAGGAATTTGGCTAGAGGAAATGTTGGCGAACTTATGGCGCTGACAATCGGTCTCAAAGGGACCCCCTCCTTGTGGATTTTTGGGAGACCGTATAGTCTGGGTGGAATTGCTGCTTGCGGGATGAGTGTCTTCCGGATCTCAAGTGGGATGGATTTCTTCAGGAGAGCCGTGATTTTCCATACGATGGCCTCCATTGGGTAGGTAGGACCCTGTAAGCCGGATCCTGGAGTAATTTTTCCAATTTCAAACGGTAGTCCATGGATGGAGCATTGTCTCCTCAACGGGCACAGGATCCACCTCAACAATGTGGAGCTGGTCACCAGAGGCAATGGTTACTGGGACCGTCTGGTGAAGGAGGCCATTGAGATCCGTCTGACACCTCAAAACTTGAACCGAGATACGGGGTTCAACCTAAGCAAGGCGTGGGACCCCACTCTTGCACGGCTTACGCAGGAGCGCGCTGATTGGCGGAACCATCAGCCAACCAGCGGAACCACTAACGGCGGCGACATATATATAAACCCTGGCTGAAAAATCCACGGCATCTCAGATCACCCCTGAGGATGATGGCAGAGGAAGCCATCGAAACGTTGGGCAACCAAATTACCACCCGGCTGGAAACCCAAGAAAACTTCATTGCGATACAATAATATGTTTTATCATGCGAGTCTAATAACTAACTCTAGTTCTATGATAAATACTGTATTAACCCAAAAGATGAAATCAAACTTAAAATGATCACAATAAAATACAAGGTCTATTCAGGAAAATAACTTTGTAATACCAATTTTTAAAATAACATATGGTGGCAAATTTGTGCCATCCACTAATACTGCCAGCATTACAGTAACATGCATTTTTTTCAATCCCCAAATTATTTATGATGTTTTTAGGCCTTTTTAAACTGTGTACTTGGAAGGCATGTCAAAATAAATACTGTATACACTCATGTATACTGAGCACCCATACGTTTGCCAAAAAATCCAGACTTTTTCGTATACCCTGTGAAAAATGTGCACCCTAGATTTTGGGGGTATAAGAACAAAATTTTAGAATTATATTGCCATGTTAGGTATTAACTAGAGTACCATAAATAAATAAATAAATACAGCCTCTTCCTTGGTAATGCAAGACTCGACGTACGCAGATCAGACTTCAAATAAAAACCTCCGAAAATTAATTTTTTAAATCAGAAAATTCCAAGTTGCAGAAATTTGCTTAAAAGATAAAACGCTTCAGACTGAAAGGTCAAATGCTGAATGAAGTTTAAACACGTCAACTTATTTTAAATTTATGAAATTCCACATAATCCTTATATACAGAATATTGAATGGCTACAGGTGACAGTATTTAATACAAAATCATAAATTTCATTGTGTATCACAGTCATCTTCTTTGCATAGTTATTTGGTACTGAAGACGATGAGGAAGATGAATTCTATGGGTATTAAATTACTTATACCTATCGTTAATTATATCTAACTAGGGGTACCACCCCTGCTCGCTGCACTTGCCAACCCTGATGAAAGCTTCGCTCCCCAGACCCTGGGCATGCTTCGCACGCTCTCTTCTTCCATTGTGAGCAGATTGCACAATATATTACTATTACTCCACCAATCATTTATCTACACCAACATACTCAAGTCACCATTATTTTTAAGTTATAAAATTATTCCAGTTTTTTATCTTGCTTGTATATATGGGCCAATCCCTCTGGACCTCGCTGCCCATCCCCCTTCATCACTGAGGTAAATATATAACTCTATTAGTGATGCACTGAATATCAAAACTGCCGAATAACAAATACCAAATAAATAACCAAATACTGATACTGCTGAATACCAAATATTCAGCCACCGAATATCCACATAAAAGAAACCTACTTGTCAAATTGATTTCACTAAAATAATTATTATTGGAAGTTTATAAAATACCTATAAAATCAATATCACAAAGAACCTTCGGTGTTTGGAATTTAGAAACTTGACTGTGCCTTATTGTGTCCTAATAATAAAAAAAATATTTGATGGCGTATTAATTTGAATTTTTGTGTGATCATTATTATGTGCTGTTACTATGTGATGGAAAACATTTCACTTAAGTAATAAATATTCATATTTGAGAGTTGGTTCTTGGAATTTTATTTCGCTTTCAGACTTTGGCTTGCTATCAAATTTTTCCCCCATTTCCAATAGTTCCGAGGATCAGTTTTATAGGTTTAATTCTTTCTCGTTTTTAATCTTGTGTGTTTTTCTGTCTGTATCAAAATAAAAGTTTAATATTTTAAGAAGTTTACTCAATTTTATGATTTAATTTTCAATTTTTGCTGCTCATTATTCGGTTTGATATTTGGTAAATTTTAACCGAATTCGAATATCAAACCGAATATCCATTTAGTCAAATTCCGAATACTACTGAATTCAGAAGTGTAAAAAATGGCTGAATACCGAATAGTTTTCGAATATTCAGTACATCTCTACTATCTATTGATTTCTTAATATTTCACTGAACACAATATTTTGAATCGTGTGAGTTTCCATGTCGTTTTAGCTCCTGTAATTTTGATTTTGAGACGCCATGGATCGACACCGAGAGGGGACCACGTATAGCTGACCACGACCAAAGATTAGCTTATTCTGATCGATGTGAATACCCAATCAGTTAAATGATTGGCTTTGACATTTATTAATTGTCATAGCAAAGGCTAACTGTATGGGGGATTGTTTTCTGTTAAGAATAACACGTAACTCATGACTATCTTGAATATTTAAAGAGATTCGAGGTATCGCAACGACATTTCCTTGTTTGTCACCTGTTAATATTAAACAGTAAAGAATTGATCTATCAATTCTCGGTACGATTAATCATAACCCATGATTTCATCATTGTCTGTGCCATCTCCGTCTATGGCTGTTGCCCAACTGTATCCCTCATAGATAATTTTGTCTCCTGGTAATCTATCCAAAACTTTTTCATTCAATGAATTTACTTCATTGTTTCTCGGAGCGAGAAGTACGCTGATTCTCAATGACTCTTCAGTAACAGTGAGGCCATAGACAGTGGTGATTGTCTGAGCAAAGCATTTTTGTGGGATCAATCGATCTACTTTACCACTGCCAATGCCCAACAGCCACTGACTGAAAGATTCGTTGTCTGCTCGCATGTTTTGGTTTAGTGTAAAGCGTTTAAATAATGGCCAGAGAGATGAACTGGTTAACGTTGCCTTCACTATCTGGCGCCTCCCCACCTTTTTCACTACAGGTAAAACCTGAGAGAAATTGCCGCCCAACAGTATATATTTGCCTCCGAAGGGCTCATTACTTCTCATAATGTCTCGGAGTGTCACGTCGATCATTTGTAAAGCTACAGACAGAATCATGGAAGGTTTGTCCCAAATAACAAAATCGACTTATGTTAAGAGTTGTTTCACTTTCTTGGTTAAGGGGATGGGACCAATGTTTTCATCTGTAGTCATATGAAGAGGAAATTTATTTTCACCGGGGAGAAGAATTGCAGCAATTCCTGCCCAGGCTACCGAAATGATTTTTTTATGCGAGTGCTTTTGGTGATGATATAGGCACTTGGAGTTGGCCCTGATAAGGGTGGTGAAATATAAGGGAGAGTTATGCCTGATAAGGGCTCTTTTGCATGTGAAGATGAAAAAAATAATGACAATCTCATTATAGTCAGAGTGCGACTGGTGGGCAACTTCAGCTTCCTCTCGCCTGAAAGAGCTGGGATAACTGCAGCTGCGCACAATGGTTATTTTCTGATTACACGTCACTGGGCCATTCCATTAGAAGGGAGGGGAAAGACTGCAGCTGCATCGCCTGGGAAGGCGGTGGTCGGGAGAGTACTGAAACTACGCACCTGCGCACAACGATCATTTTCTGATCACAAGTCACTTAGTTAGCCCTTTAAAAGATTATAATATAGAGAGATATATTCATTAACCAAAAAAATTATTTCAATTAGCATATATAGTGTTTTTTGTTTACAATATGTTTTGCGGGAAGTCTACCTGCCGATTTTCCGGAAGACTACAGCAATCAGCTGATTAGCTAGTGAAATGTGGAATATTTGGAGAGGATGGAAATACAATTGTAAGGAAGTAACTGGGTGTTTGATATGTTTAATTAATATATGTATAAGCTGGAATATCGATAATTAACGTGGTTTCCCCTCACCCAAAAAGTGAGAAACTGGTGCAAGCTAGGTATACTTCAATTTTTTATTTCAACTACACAAAAGTGTTACCTGTGTATAGCGTGCACCCCTACATTATTATCTAAAAATTTGATCTTCAAACTGTGTGTTATACATGAGTATATACAGTAGATGTCTTGTCTGCAATATCCATGTAGCTCAGAAGATAATTGTGCACTTTCTGCAATGCAATTACACGCTTCTGGAAAGCAGTAAGTTTCGCCATACAGCCAGAAGATAAACGTTGGCAAAGAGAAGTTCTTCATCGCAGGCAAAAAACATTACAATGCATCATCCATACACATCAACCATTAATAGCAATGAATTCTTGCTGTGAGATGTTTAGTGATCATGCTAATTCATGAGCTTTCAGTTGAATGATTCCCAGCAACACTGGTATTCCATCCATTCTATGAGTACACACAGATTTTACAGTTTGTTCTTCTAATTCATGAAATCAACCTCGTTTGGGCCCACTAAATGATTTTCATGCTGAGTTAGCATCTTCAAGTTTCTGTTATGCTTGCTTCCACCTTTGCATATATGCCTCCATCATATTATATTTCCTCCCAGCCTGACAATAGTTAGTTTCATCAGCACAATGCACCACCATTAGCTTAAAATTTCTATCAAAACTTAGTCTTATATCTTGCGATTCATTCACTTTTACAGAGGTGCCTCCCTTCTCTACATGATGTCATTTCAGTCTTAACCCTTCCCATGTCGCTAAAATATACAGAGATTATAAATTCCTGTTAATTTTTTTCAGATATAATTTTCAAAAAATGGGTATATTTTTTAAAGCCAAATCAATCAACTACATATTCATATATAGGAATACTGCACTTAGAACATACATATTATAGATATGAGGTACAGTCAAACTCGGCTATAATGAGCGCCACGGGAACGTTTAGTTTTGCTCGTTATAGCCGTTAAACTTAATATCCGTGAAGGCAAAAGCATGCATGCGTATGGTGAAATAAGACAAGAAGTAAAAGTGAATATATAAACAGAAAGGTTATTTAGTAAATTTATGAAAAAACCTAAAAATGAGAATAAACTAGAAAATTTAAAGTAAACATACGTACATATAAAATTTACTCGCAGCTGCATCCTTAATCACTCCCCTTTTTACAACAATAACTTTGAATAGTAGCCTGTTTCATAGATTTCACTTTGAAGATTCCTCTTATTACACTTAGTGCACTAAAAACACCATCGGAAATGTCAATGTTTTCAAAAAAATCATTTAATGTTTCCACGGCATCCTGAGTAAGGATTGTGTCTTTGACACATTCAACATTGTCTTCATCACTGTCAGCTGTGCTTTACACTGTCTCTATTATTTCACTCTCCGTAGGAATTCCACTGGTGATCAAATCATCATCAACATGAACAAAATTGTCAATGTCGTTTACATGGTCAAAATTCACAATTCCATTTTCTTTAAGCCATTCTGATCTTCATCAACGTTATGGTTATCAATCGAAAATTCTCCCGATATTAAACCAGACATTCGAAAACAGTTTATGATCGTTGTAGGTGAAACATGCATCTGTCATCAAATGAATTGCATCCAATACAGAGTCATTGCCATCTAAACCTCTTTCCCTCCTTTCAATCAACTGTAGAACAAAAGATCGCTTGAAATGGCATTTAAAACTTTTAATTATCCCCATGTCCATTGGCTGCAAAATAGAAGTCGCATTTGGAGGCAAAACACCAGTTTTACATTGGATAACTCCTGCATATGTGGGTGCGCAGGACAGTTATCGACAAGGAGTAGAATGTGTCTAATTTTCCTCTGTAACTTGTTGTTCCACTGACTTACATATTTCTGAAAAATATTGGAAGTCATCCATGCCTTTTTATTAGCTGCATATTCAACGGGAAGCTTCTTTACATTTTTGAAACAATGTGGCTTTTGTGACTTACCAATAACAAAAAGTTTTTTTTTGTCAGTCCCATTTATGTTTGCGCACATTAAAACTGTTAAACGATTCTTAGGTCTTTTGCCACCAACACATTTGTCACCTTTGAATTTAAACGTTGCATCAGGCATCATGTTGTAAAACAGTCCTGTTTCGTCGGCATTGTAGATGTCTTCTTCTCTGTAACCTTTTCGACACTCCTCCTAAACACTTTTCACACATTCACTTGCCGTTTTTGAATCTGCTGACAGGGCCTTTCGCATAAACAATGTTATGCCGATTTTTAAAACAATCAAGCCACCCGTTATTGCATGTGAAGTTCTCGTGTCCTAACTGTTTTGCAAATTTATCTGCCTTACCTTGATGGGGAAACCAGCATTTCTCTGCCTCTTAAACCACTCCAGAAGTGCTTGATCAACAGTACCCAAGTCACACTTCCTCATTTTCTTGTTCGTTGTTAGGTTGTTCTCTAGTGCAGATAAAATCGCTTCTTTGTTTTTCCATAAGGTTGAAACCGTAGACGGCGATAAATTAAATTTTTTACACACTTCAACTTTTTTTTACCACGTTCTAACTCTCGAATAATATCGACCTTTTCGCGAATAGACAAACACTTCCTTTTATGTACGGACATGTTACTCATTCAAGGGCAAAATCTCAACTGATTTTTGTGATCAACGATACGAACTTTCTTTGCAAACTGTGAGCATACCAATTCCAGGAAGAGTTAATGAGGAGACGGATTAAACGTGGGATTTCCCATCTTTACGTGGGAAAGGGTGTTGGGTGCATTCGGCTGAGCGACGGGGGTGAGCGCCATTGTACATGCCCTTACCCCCTTCCAAACACAACCTCCTGGCTGTAAAAGAGCTGGGGGTTGGGAGAAGAGGACAAAGGACCTCCGCGAGTGCCACTGTACCTGCAAGTTGGGAATTCTTGGTTTGGACGAAGGGATTATTTTTTAACAACAACGCCGCGGTTTTTAACCTCCCCGAGGGATAGAGTGTAGAGGCTGGACTCGAGAACACAATGTTACATATTTTGGGTCACTATGAGGATTGAAGGGGCTGACCGCCGCCACGTTTGAGACAGTGAGAAGTGGTCAAAGTTTGCTCGATATATCCGTGAAGCGTCGTCGTTATATACGTGAAATATTTGTATGTAAATGCTCGTAAACTTATCTTGGAGGTAGCATTTGCTCACTATAGCCGTGAACTCGTTACAACCGTGCTCGTTATAAACGAGTTTGACTGTAGTTATTACTCACCAAGTATGATGTTGTTTAGCAGTGATTTTTCTAAAACTGGTGGTGCATCTCTGAATACTGTCTCTAACTAACACTATTAAATATATACACTATTTAAAGTTAATTGAATATTTACATCTGTTTGCACTCTGCTACTCCTCAAAATTTTTTCTTTGTGCGATAGTCCTCAAAGCAATCGGTTGGATGCAGAAAGGGTTTGTCCATGCACATCTTGCAAAAATATATAGTTTCCTTCCTCTCCTTCCTTTTGTGGAAAACTACACATCTCACAGATCCTTTTTCTTTTTCTCCCAGAAAATGTCGTCTTCCATCAAGCCTCTCATCAGGTGATCCTTGATGTGGTCTACCTTGCTTTCTTTTCTGTGTGCCCCCCCTTTTTGCCACACGTTTCTGCACAAGTGAAACAATCAGGCTTTTTCGGAAAGACTTGTGAGTCATTGGCTTCCGATTATTTGCCTTTTGGTTATTTACATATAGAATGAAGCTATTGATAATGCTCGCTTCCAAGATCCAGAAGAAAATTTTCCTCCACCATTTCTTGCTTCGTCGCATGAATTGGTAGTTAGCTATCAGATGATCGCTACAGTCTAATCCACCCATCTTACAGGTGTAGTCTACAATTACTTCTGGCTTGGTAATAGATGGTTTTCCTGGCACCTTTGCAGTCACCTCTGTCATTTCATCTCCCTTGTGCTTGCTGCTTAGCATCAAAACCACCCTCTTGTCCTTCCATCCTAATGCCAATGAATTGTCATTACGGTAAGCCCTGACATCGCCTTTCTTCAATTTTTTTGTCATGTTTGACTTGAGTTGGCTAGGCATGTTCTTCCTTGTAGCCATAACAGTTCCTGCTAGTGTAAATCCCGGTTTCACCAGTTCATTCAGAAGTTCTGGGCTGGGAAAATATCGGTCTAAGTAGACATTGTATCCTTGTGGAGGGTTGTTTGGATCCTTGATGAGAGACTGGCACAAATGGAGTACAACTTGTGTGGTTTTCAATAAATTGCTTCCATGCATAATATCTGTTTTTCCAAAATAATGTAAGAAAGAATAAATATAGTCATTCTCACTATCTGAAAGTACAAAAATTTTCAACCCAAACTTGACTGGTTTGTTTGGGTCGTACACCTTGAAGGAAACTACCCCCTTAAATTTAATGGTACTCTCATCAACAGACAGATTCTGGGATGGAGTGTAGAATAATTTACACTTTTCAAGAATGTACTGCAATACAGGCCTTACTTTATGGTCCCTTGATGTTGCATCTCCATGTCCACCTTCATGATTCAATTGTAAATTGGAAAATAGCAGGAGAAAGTCATTTGCAGAAAAAACATCGCCAAAACATTGCATTTGCTTGATCCATTCTGTACTGAAATATTCTTGTATTTCCGTCTTTGGATTTAGGCCCATGTTTATAATTACGCCAAGGAAGGCCTCGATGTCACAAGATTCACAACTCTTCCAATTAGCGAGACGTGATTTAGGCGAATTCTGCTTGGGCAATTTTCTGTTTTTGCCGTAGAGATTGGTTTCATTGCGTATTAGCCTGATCATTTCTTCTCCAAAAATAGCCAGAAATATTGTATAGGTTCGCTGTGAATATTAAAATCACCTGGAAAAATTATTCCCAGTGTAACCTCACTAAAATCAGGTTGAAAACTTGGACCAGGGTCATTAGAAACGATGTCCGACCAACCTGTCTTAAGTCTTGGCATAGGTTCACCATTTAACGCGATTTCCTCTTCAACTTCGCCTAATTCCCTTTCAATATTCATCAGACTATATGATTCATCACTAAAAACCATGGAAATCCTCTTCATCGTCACTTATTTCAGCTAATAATTGGTCCAAATCCAATACTTCAAAGGCCGCCATGACGAATGTTTACATTCTCAAACAGGAAAATCAAGTTCAAAAAATGTAAATTTTATGGGTTGTTTTGACTTACTCGGTGCTTTGACATCACTACCAGTATTCTCTTTCAAAAGCGACCATCTCCTGCCATCTAGTATCCCTTACGAAAGGTAGAATAAAAGCTATGTTAGTGAATGGCAGAATGCGGAATATATCGTATATGACATGGAGCAGCAGACATCTGCATGCGGAATATGTCGCAAACGACATGCAAGGGAAAAACCAAAGTGCAGAATATATTGTATTCAACACGCAAAGGGTTAAGATATGGGGTAACTTATTTAAAACTGCTAAAAATAATAACTAGTCCTCACTTCACATTAAAACTTAAGTTTGTACCAATGGTGTGCACTCATAGAGGTTATACACTTCAAACTGGGGGTGTACTTGTCATCTACCAATGGGAAACAAATTGAAAAGTAACAATGTGATTAAATTGTAACAAGAAACATGTAAAATGTCAGCAATCATTTTCAATGCCATACTTATCAAATTTCTTACCCAGCCGATTGTAAGTTTTACATAGGTTTGTCAACACTCCCACCAGTACCTACAAGGTGGAAAGCCACTTGTTTGCACATTGCAAACTTCAAGAATTGTATTGTATTAATAAACGAGTCATCTAGTTTCAAAACTAGACAGGTCCACAATATAAAATTTTTCAGGAGGAAGAAAAAAAGTTGAATTTCTCTTTGGTAAGCAGCAATGTATTTGGAGTAGGTGACATTAAAAGCTTATCACATGTAGATCCATGGGTATAAATTAGAATCACACCATTTAAACTGTAGGTGTAATCTGAAATTTTTTTGTTTGGATTGAATCTGAAAATGAAACGGAATATTGAAAATATACCATTTATTAACTACTCTTTTATTTATTTCCATGCGGCCCCTAAACAGCCGTAATCGGCCTTTTACAAGGGGCTCATTAACATAATAACAAGGACTATGACAAACATCCATGCCCTAGGTGAAGAAAAACCCACCTAGGCAGGATTCGAACCCGCGACCTTCGGATTGGCAAATATTTATTTAAAAAGTTTCATTGAACTTAAAAATATACAATAACACAAATAACTTTTTATATTACAATAGAACTTAAAAATTACGAAATTCAAATTCAATATTTGGACAAATCTATGATTGTATCTTTTTTCTTAATTCGTTATTCAATTTGTGCAAAAACCCTGTCTGAGGGGAGAAAAGAGTGTCCTACTACCGGATATATAATTTCGACTTCTTTGATATGTGGTGGAGCATTATGCAAAAGCCAACAAGACAGCATCCCTATCGTTGTGTTTCTGTTCTGCCCTCCCAGCCATCACAGATGACCAAGAGAGTTTCAGAGGAAAAAAAATACTTGTACAGACAGTCATGGACATTTCATTGAACCCTTTTCCATGTTGAGTTTCATCCCATTCATAGATGAACACATTATCTTTACTAAGTTGATTTTTTGAGTCTCCTACAACAATAGAAAAATTGTATTTAGCTGCCATGAATAATAAATAAGCACTTCGATCTGATACACAGGGTAAAAGCTATTTTTTTACAGACAAATGATATTATGATTAAATCATCTCATTTTTCCTTTAGCTTTGAATAAAAGGCATTTGCATTCAATTTATGGAGATATTGTTGACTCATCAAGGAATTTTTCTGGTTTTCAGTTTTTGCATTCTTACCATATTATTCCCCTTTTTGGCCAAAATATATAACAACCCTGTTTTTGGACAGCATTAAGGTTGCTAAAAAAGCTTCTCGGAAATCTTGTACCTTTTCCTTATATCTTTCCAAAATAAAGTACTTTACAGAAATATTTTTTTTACAATCCCTGTCAGGTGCTCTTACATGTACAGTAAAACCCCAATTTAATGTTCCCGCATTTAGTGAAATCCCGGATTTAGTGAAGATTTTTTCAGGTCCCGACAATAGCTCCATATAAACAATGTATTATTTTCCCGCATTTAGTGAAAAACCCGCATTTAGTGAAAAAATATTATGTACTCGTACTTCAATTTTTATTTGCAAAAAGAAATCACAAAAGAAACATATTGTACGTAAAAATTACGATATACGCCCAAAAAATTAGCAAACGAAAATATCACCATCGGCAGTAAGTATAGGTAACAATTAATGCCCTCACTTGATTTGATAGTTACACGGAGAATTTCGTGATACATAAGCCTTAATAACTGAATTCTTTTTGTTCACTCTTTGGAATCCTTGCCTTAAACATTTGTATTTTCATTATAGCAGGAATTGCAGACATTTTCACTTTGAAAGCGTTGATTGGCTCACTTCAACCCTTCCCTAAGTCCCAAATATTGATATGCAGTGGTGCCACCTATCGTTATTTTAGAGAAAATGTCAATATGTCGAAAGAAATTATGGCCACTCCCCAGCTTACATAAGCCCCGACTTATGTAAATTCGACCTTAGGTAAACATTTCCATAAGCTACAAACAAACAAATTCAAAGTGCGAAAGTGCATACATATTACGTTATACTCGGAATGTAAAGTACATGCCATACATACACGAGTATTTTGAGACTCCGCATAATTTGTGATCCCTTATTCAAAATCTTGTTTTTATCTTGTGTGTCATGTAATGTGCAAGTTGGAATTTTTGAGTTCTGGTAGCTCGACCTACAGTTCCCCTAAAATATAGTGTGTTTTCTTTATATGATTTCTATCTTCATGAAAGTAAAGAGAAAGCATTCAAATTTATACCTGTACTTATAATTAAAAATACCTTTTAATTACCTGTACTTACATATTAATGAAGAGAAAATCAGTGAATAACTGTAATTATCACAGTTCGTAGCTCACTAGTCAGAAATATTTTAAGAATGTTGTGTTGCCGGAACAGCTAAGAGCCAAACAAATGCCTACCTACTAGTGCATCTTTAACTATCATACAATCGTAACACAATAATGTTGCATAGATGGTTTCTACCTTGCTCCTCTAATTTCTTTTAAAAATTAATTTACTCATATTATATGGTTAAAAAATGTACACTTGGCAACTCAGTCTAATACCGTAAATGTTAGAATGTGTTGTGGGAATGGGTACCTGATTTAACCGAGGTCTTTGCATGTAGACAAACATTTATTCTTAGGTTAATTTTTTGAATTATTGGTAATTTTGTGGATATTTATTTTTCTTTTCATAATGGATGTTGAAAGGTTAAATAAGGTTATATGAGAACTTTCTTAAATCTACATCCATAATAATGTTACTTAAAAATTAGAAGTTAGAGAGGCAAGGCCTCAGATCGAGGTTATGGGTAAGGCTACGCTTAGAAATATGTTCAGAATAAGAGATGATTTCATTGTTTCAAAAACATAACTCATGTAATTTGTGACCCCCTAATTTTTGGCTAAAAAACAGGTCTCAAAAAGTTGCAAATTACGTGAGTATATACGGTAGTTCGATGTGCGCGAAGAGATACTGTGTATAGCGGCAGAGAGTCTGGGCGGCAGGCATCTCCCATAGATCTTAAATGCAACAATGTATTCAAGAACTATGGCATCTCCTACAAGGCGCTTGCATTATGCTCAGTCAACTGTTGCCTATCAGAAATACTACCGCCGTTCACTGCTGGTGAGGCTGGAACTTTTTGTGGTTACAAATTTCTGAGTGAGGGTTAGCACAGGGTCTAAATAATTTTCTTAATTTCTATGAATTTTCCCAAATAACTTATTTACTGTACTGAACTGTGTGGGTAGTTAGGCAAATTCCGACTTACGTAAAACTTAGGTTATGTAAAGATTTGCAGAATGGAACCCTTACGTAAGTTGGGGAGTGGCAGTATCTTTGTTACCCACCAGTCTGTAGGCAACTCCAATAGGGGACTAGTCTATGGGCAACTTTGTCAGCTGATTACACTGTGCAGCTTGCACAGCTGTTGATTGTATATAAAAGTATTACTTATGTAAATCAAACTGAGGTGTCGAAGGTGTTTCAACTATCTAGAGAATGTATTCCTTGATTTGATATTCCGAGGCATAAATATCAGAAGCAACAAAAATACAGGCAAAATAAATTATGAAAACAATATGTTAACTGGAAATCTGGTGATAATTACCTTTTTATACAGACACGATTCAAGTAGCAATTGTCAATGGCATCTGAAGGATACGAATGGAATTTAAATAACATTCAGAAATGCAAAGTTTTCAAATTTAGTCAAGTAACACTTGATGCATTTAAATTATGCCTACAAATATAACACGGAAAACATGATGTCACCTTTCATTGTAAATTGATAGCTCTAACTAAATTATTTGTAGATATTAAAACTTGTCCTTTAAAATATTAGAAGTGAGGTCTATAATGGGGCTCCAACTTTTTTCCAAAACTGAGGCTTCAGAAATAGGGGGGAGGGGGAGGGACAATATTCAGACTAATACGGTAATTTGTTCAGCTAATGAAATGCATGTGGAGCATGCATCATTCGAAGGAGCTCCAAATCCAATATTGAATTTATTACTAAAATCGTTATGGAAAAAAGATGATTTTACTTTCAAGGTATCATCTACAGATGCATTGTACATGCGACACATTTTGATTACACTCAAGTCACTATTTAAGTATACTCTATTACTAGACTTACTTCTACAGTAGTGACTCTATATTACATTAAAACTTTTAATGAAATTTACTGCACTCTCTTTTTCTTGCGAATAATTCCAGTTTTCTGCTTCCATCTCTTCCCTTTTGACTTGCACTGGTTTGAAAATGCCTTGACATTACTCCAACAACCCTGTTTTTGGACAGCATTAAGGTTGCTAAAAAAGCTTCTCGGAAATCTTGTACCTTTTCCTTATATCTTTCCAAAATAAAGTACTTTACAGAAATATTTTTTTTACAATCCCTGTCAGGTGCTCTTACATGTACAGTAAAACCCCGATTTAATGTTCCCGCATTTAGTGAAATCCCGGATTTAGTGAAGATTTTTTCAGGTCCCGACAATAGCTCCATATAAACAATGTATTATTTTCCCGCATTTAGTGAAACCCGATTTAGTGAAAAACCCGCATTTAGTGAAAAAATATTATGTACTCGTACTTCAATTTTTATTTGCAAAAAGAAATCACAAAAGAAACATATTGTACGTAAAAATTACGATATACGCTCAAAACATTGTGAATGGCTCATCACGTGCAAGCGGCTACATTGTCTGCTAAGACGGTAGCAGCTGCAAGGAAACTGTAAATCCTACAATGTAATGAATCCTGCTCGTATGTTCCTCATTTCTGGTATCACGCTCAGTTACCTGTTGTCATAGTGTGCTATATACTCGACGTCGTTTACGAGAAAATGCCCTTTGAAAATCACGATCCGAGAGTCATCGAAATAAGAACGTTAAAAGTCCTTTCTTAATTTTCTTGGAGCGTTGGTCTAGGGGAAACGAGTTGGATTTCAAATATTTTTGCCGGGGTTCGATTCCCAAAGGGACCAATATTTTTTTCTCCGGTTTTTTAAATTCCAAATATATTTTAATATTTTCTATTTAATGTTGTATGATGAAGCTTTTTAAAGGAGGGATGAAAAATTGTTTCAAGATTTATGTCAATTTTGAAAATACTTTTAAAATTTTAAAATTATTTTTTGTAATCATATGAATGATTCATTACAGAAATTTTCATATTCAATAGAGATAAGGCTTGTGTCACTGGAATTTGTTTATAAATGTTTATTTTAAAAGTATTAATATAAGTATTGTGCATACAAAATTGAAAAATGGATTTTTATTATAGAGACCATTTTCAGTGGCCTTATTCTGGTATTGTATAATGGAACTAATACACAAGCAAAAAAGATAAATTTAACTCATTTTAATTGAAAACCTCGATTTAATGAAAACCTCGATTTAGTGAAATATATTCTAATCCCCCAGCGATTCATTAAATAGGGGTTTTACTGTATTTCGCTCTGGTTTGATGGCATCAGTGAATTTCAAGATAAAGGAATCTTGAGCCTGTTTCTCGGAAACCTGGCAGAACTTGGAGTGGAAGGACAACTGATCTGCTTAAGATATGTCCTCACAATGGTATGCTTTTTTCAACTAATGCTCGTATTTCAACTTATTGGGAAACCCAGGAGTACTGTATCTAAGAGACAACATAATGTCTTTTGTATAAATTGTCGTTCTAACAAGTGAAACCGTATGAAAACGTTGAAAGTATATATCTTTCTCTTTTTGCATGTTGGTTTTCCACAGTTTCCTTTCATTGTTGTTTTTGGGTTTTTTCTTCTATACCAGGATGTTTCTTTATAATTTATCACTTTCCAACCAATAAAAATGTTAGAAGCATGTTCAAAGTTGCGTTCTGAGTAGGTTTGTCTACAGTCGCTAACAATAAAACTGCTTATAGGCAGTAACCTTTTACAAGCATGGCTGGTGGACTTTTCATGAACTAATTAATATTTTCAACGTTTAATTTAAGTGGAAAGTAGCTGGTTTTTTATTTGTAAAACTTTGTGGGTAAAAAGAAGGGACTTAGAACTTGTAAAAAAGTTTTAAAAAAGAAATTGGCAAATTATAAAACTTGTCTGGTTTTGAAACTAAACGATTCAAATATAATGTACTGTTTGTACAAATAAATGCATTTCATGGCCATAGAATCTGCATCAGAGTGTTTCATGTGGCATTTAAAACTTCGTACTCGATTTCAAGACGAACCATTTTTTGGTGAAATGCTTGGAAAAAACCTCCTCTTTATTTGAGGTTAATATGGTAATAGTTTTAATTGGTTATTTCAGTTTTTAGAGCTATTTTTTCTCATAACAAATAAAATATATGCATTGAAATTTTTTTGAAAAATGTCTGTCTATATGCATCTTATAAGCTTGGGAATATGGCATAACTACTTACAGAGCTATCAAGTTGACCAATTACTAGTGTTCTTCTTATTTCTTCAACTTTCCGACTGTCTAGATTGGCTGGTAGCGGTGGATATGGAGGTAGCCCATTACTTTCTAGCCGGGGGTCGTAAGTCTGAATCACCTGGTTAGGTGGGGTTCCTTCAATCTGGAATACATCATTTTAATACTTTGTAAGTCCAAAAAACGTTAATAGAGCTCTATAACTAGTTGACAGCATTCTTAATCATAAATTTATATCCAAGCCGAAGATCTTAAAGAAAAATTCAACCAAATATTCCATACAGAATGAGGGACTGTCAAATATCAGGAATTACCGAAAATTTTATGAAGTTGTATTGTATGGCTATTGTTATAGGCAAGTATAAAGTTTTTTCGTTAAATATTTAACAGATATTTATTTAAAAAGCAATTTAAAATGGATGAGTTAATGCCGAACCCGATCACATCCGATTGGTAGCCGAAGTTTGTCGAGTGTTTAGTGATGTCAGTGAATGCCACAAGCATGTTAGCCGATGCTAGAAGCCATTGTGCCGATATAGAAGTAGAAGCTTGAAAGACATAATTCTGTTGTTTTCCTCTATACTCCGTCTTAGAAGAAATATTGGTAGAAGCACTGCACCTTCCTGCATTTATTTCGCTTTGTGATTTGCAAAATGGCATATGATGGGTTTTGTGTAGCTGGATCTGATAATCTGCCCATCGTTGATTCGTGCATGTTTTTGCGGTACACTGGAAGTCGTAGGGAGCAATATTCAGATGTTGTAATGCGTGGAGTGAAGGCGGATAGGTTTGTATTACATTTAATTGATAAAACAAGTTCGATGTAGCATTTTTATTTTCAGTTATTGTAATAGTACTATTATTTCGACTGAAATGCAGAAGATATGTAAAAGATAGATTGACGTCTTAAAACAGCTTTCCCATATTATTAAATGAATAAAACAACTCTAGTTTTAACTAATATTATAGAATATTTATTTATGCATTGTTTCCCATGCTTTCCTAGTATCTAGTAAGTAAAATATAGTTAAATAAGTATACAAAAGGTAATGGATGAGGCTGAGACTTCCTAGAATTCCACAATAAAATAACATGAACAATGCTACATAGTATTTTTTATTTATATTTATATACTTTTGCTAATTTCCACAAAATATACGAAGTAAAACATGACCAGTTTCGGTGAATAATCACCATTATCTGCCTTTACAGAATCAGGTCAAATATTATACAAAATTAATGAGAATGAACTTAGTTTTCGTGTGTCTTGTCTATAGGAAATGTGGTGAAGTTTGTTGTTTTAAGTGTCTATCTGCCTTAGTTATTACCTATACTTGTGAAAAGAAAAACTGTAGAAGTTTTTGTCATAACTGCATGTCTCTTTTGTATATGTCGCGAATTTCATAGTTGCTTTTATGGCTTTTTTCTCCCTTTGTGGTCAATGAGGAAAGACTATGTTAGTAATGCTGTTGGATTTGTTAAACTGAAGCGAGAAGGAAAAATTTGCATTGCTAAAGGCAAGATTTGCCCTGAACACAGAATAAGATAAAGAGGTTATGAAGTGAATGTAGTTGTAGGTGAAAAAGAATATTCAGTCACATTTGTGGAGCGTCATGACTGCCCTTATTTATAAAACATGGTCCTTCAAATTACCATGCTGTCGTGGATATTATTGGAACAAATTTATTAAAATATTTAAATTGCAAAACTAACTTAATATGTAACATTTGTAAAAGTATTTGTTTAATAACTTGGTACTTAAATATATGCACTGCAACATTAATTATTTGTGTAATAAACCCATAGCCCAACAATCTCCGTAAGTTTGATCTTACGTATTTAGAATAGGTATATTATATTATGGAGGTTTTGTTAAAATATATATGCTAATCTTTGAAACATAAAAATATAATTTACTCTTTCAACATCGTTCTCCAGAAATATATGCATCATGTCAATGTAATGCCAACATAAGTCATAACTAAAATACGAAGCAATAAAATTACATACATACATATAACTAGTAATTACATTAAAATGATCTTTGCAGACAAATGCAGTTGTACATTCCGATATATCAGATGAGTATCTCCTCATGGCTTTCAACCACAATATTCTCTGCTTCTTATTTCTTCCCAAGGAGCTCGGTAACATGAAGAACAATTTTCTTGGGGTTTTAATCGTTGTATTTAAGCAATGAGGTACCAGACAATACTTATAACCCTAAAACCTAAACCTAAAAATTATAACCTCTAAAAGATCAACTTAATAGAAGAAAAATTGAAAAGTACTTTGGATATGAAACTAATAAAAAAAAATTCAAATATAACTGACCAAAGAGAACGTGACAAATTAGATGATTTTTTATTATTCTATGACAATGCACAAGAATACATTGAACAACACTTTGACTTTGATGAAACTTCATGATATTATTTATTTTCCACACTTATTTTTCCAAACCACAAACTTCCACGTTTTCAAGATTTTTTGAAGGTCAAGGAAAAATTAAATTTTAAAGAAAAATTGCAACTAAATATAGATGAGCTATTCCATGAAGTGATAACTTGAACACTAGAACCGTTAACACTGACTACCCCCACGATAATCGCCGAATGAGTCAACATGTCTCAACCAGGGTTTTTGCCAGTTTTGTTGCATATCCTATGCCTTTGAGATGGTTTTGTGTAAATATTTGTTGATCTTGCAAATGAAATATTTTTCTATCCTATTGATGACCTTTTATAAGAGATTATGCTGTATAGTCTGTAAAAATCATTCGTAACTCTTTGTTAAATAATTTAAATATTTTGATCACTTGACATTTTTCTTCCAGATGAACAACTTGCCTCCTGATTTGCCTCAGTTACCTGAGTTGTCTCTTTTCTGCGGCTCAACATCAAGTTACAGACAAGTTCCTCTGCAAGCTTCTGTAAAAACCTCCTAGACATTTGCTTTCCTGTCACTAAATTATAAATGACCCAGGCATTTATACCACCCAGGTAGGGTGTATTATAGAATGCATGGACTGGCCAGCTTTGTGAGCCAGCTTTCACTGAACAATGCCTTGCCATTTGGTCTATAATATCGACCCCCACTTTGTTTTATTATAATATTGGACCATTTCAGGAGTTTTCTTGGTATCGTCGGATACTCCAATATTGAGATGCATGGAGCTCAAGATAAGCACATTCTTATTTGTTTTCCCTTGATATACTGTGTGATCTCACCAGTTTTATACAATTTAGTTGTATAAAGAGCCTCTTTCATTGTTTTGATTTTGGAAGGCACTTCTCTCCTTCTCTTGTTCATGGTCCTTTCCATACTTGTACCTCTGTCTTTCAATTTCTTGGCTACTTTTAGTGACATGAAGTAGTTATCACAGGTGACATTCCGTCCCTTTCTGAGGTACGGTTTGAACAGTTTCATGAGGATATGATCCAAAACTCTCTCATCAGCAGGGCAAGTATCGTCCTTCCCTAAGTATGGAAACCCATTTACAAGGTACTTGGTATCCATATGAACTGCCAACCAATATTTCTGCCCGTACTTATGGGACTTGGTTGTCATAAATTGGATGAAAGGACACCTAGTTTTACTAGGAAATAACTGCTCATCAACAGTTATATTTGGACCTGGTTTGTAGCCTGCATATCAATTTTCAATAAACCTGTTCCACACTTGAGAAAATAATGCAAATTTGTCTGTATCCAGACATTTGCTTCTAGTTGATTTTTTGTCAAACCTTATGAACCACATTATCTCATGGAAGCGATTTCTAGACATTGCCTTTTTGAAGAAATCCATGCCCCAATTCTCAGGCCACAGAGATTCCATTGGTAAGTTGGCCTCCGTGATACCTCTTGCATAGAGTATGCCAATGAAAGCTTCAAGCTCAATCATCGTCACTGACCAGTTTCCATCACCAGGCTACCATTTTGCCTCAGATTCTGTGCATTTTTTATATGCTGCATTATATGGTTATCAATAAAAAGGCACCATGAACTCAAAACATTATCCTCCCTCACATATCTCTTTGCAAATAGAGTCGGACCAGAATTCTCCTTGAGGACATTATGTTGAGCACTATGTAGCATTGTTCATGTTATTTTATTGTGGAATTCTAGGAAGTCTCAGCCTCATCCATTACCTTTTGTATACTTATCTAACTATATTTTACTTACTAGATACTAGGACAGTATGGGAAATAATACATAAATAAATATTCTATAATATTAGTCAAAAATGGAGTTGTTTTATTCATTTAATATGGGTAAGCTGTTTGAAAAGGAAAACAGCATATTTATGTCTTTTAAGCTACTACTTCTATATCGATACAATGGTTAGCATGGCTAGGATGCTCGTGGGACGCGCTGACGTCACTAAACACTCGGCAAACTTCGGCTACCTATCGGATGTGATCAGGTTCAGCATTAACTCGTCTGTTTTAAATCACTTATTTTAATGTCTGTTAAAAATTTAACGAAAAAAACTTTATATTTGTCTATAACAGTAGCCATACAACTTCATAAAGTTTTTGGTAATTCCTGATATGACAGTCCCCCATTAAAACAAAGAAAGGAAAACTCCTATTCCACAATTTAATAATTATTAAATGATGGCATAGGAGTCGTTTCCTTTCTTTATTTTATCTTCGCTGTGGTATCCACACATTAATATAATATAGAATTCTTTCATATTAATTACAAAACTTAAAAATAGGCCAGTCTCATAGGTTTTATTTAAGATCTCAATGATACCAATGAGGTTCAAAATTTCTGATAATAGTAGTTTTAACTATTGTTTCCTCACAAGATGTATTCCTCTGGCTGATTTCCATAAAATATGGTCTCCAAAACTTATGCTACATCAGCACTCGATCATTTCATAAATATTTCTCATATAATATAACCTGTGCCAGTAGATTTAAACAGTATTTGGAAGTTAAGCTTTCTTAGACAACTAAAATATCTCAATGAAATTTTAGCTGATATGTTAACTTTTTGAATGAAAAACTACACCATATCCAAGTGAAATGCTGTAGCTAACCATTCAAAACATTTTAAAATTTTTCTCAAACTGGATGGCATTAAAAAATTGCTGAAACTGATGAATACATTACAGAAAATAAATAATATTACAACAGCAGTGCTTCATCGCCAAAACTTAATTTTGTAAAATAATTACTAACACTCACCTGATTAGAGACTTAGGAGACAACTTGAATTCAGAAGGAAAGAGTCGTGGAATATTTGTCCCCTGGCTAGTAAGCTCAAGAGCAAAACTTAATTTTGTAAAATAATTACTAACACTCACCTGATTAGAGACATTAGGAGGCAATTTGGATTCAGAAGGAAAGAGTCCTGGAATATTTGTCCCCTGGCTAGTAAGCTCAAGAGCTTTTTGTTCATCTGGTATTTCACCAGGATGAAATTCAGCTAGGGTGGAGATAAAACATTACAAATTTAATTACATAAATTTATCCTGAAGTTGCTCAATACCACGAAATTGATAGACTCATCCACCAAACTTGTCAAATGCATTATTATTATTCAAATATTTTGATTAGTTTGATTAAAGTAGGAGGAAAATAACCAAACAAACATTTAACTTACAACTTTGGAAGGGCACAACAATAAGTGCTCGATCAATGAAGACTGTATTTGTCAAATGTTGAGCAACACCAACACAAACTGGGTCATGAAATTTAACATAACAAATTCTAGACTGCACTGGAACTGCCACATCACGACTGAAGAAATAAGGAAAAAATTAGGCCAGTGATAAATATGATTAGTTGAAAAATATACAGTAAACTCTAGTCCAATGCGGATTTCCTCAATGCTGGTACCACATACACAGTTGAATAAATGTAACATTTACTGAACACCAATAAAATTTAATTAAATCCAGTGAATTGGCAGACACTGCATTCTACATGTGCAAGTGAAGTAAGGAAGTTTTTGCCAATATGTATAGTTTTTTTATAAGCTATTAAATTTGCTAAACAAGGTTTACCCCAACAAAGCTGTTTCGAAAACATAATCTCTGCAATACACATTGGACAATTGTATGGTAAAAATCATTAAATATATCAAAGATGAAAATTGGTTGTGTCACTTACATGGTAGGGTACAATCTAATATCCTCAATTTTTCCAAGATATCCAAATAGAGTTTGCATTTGATCTTTTGTTGCCTGTGGAGCAATGTTCGTGACCTGGATAACTTTTGAGCCAGTCATGATTGTGTTATCTGTGAAATAGAAAATCCACTGAAATCTCCAAACAAATCACAAAACATCACCAGCAAAGCAGATATAATAGATTTACAAAGGTTTTGCACAACTTTGAGATTGCACAGATACTTACCATAGAAATATAAAATTTGGGCAGAAATGTGATGAACATAAGCAATTATACTATCCCATTAAGCAGAAGTTGCATAGAAAAAAATCAATTCATTGTGATGATGATATGAACTTCATAGCCATGCAGAAAACACTGAAAAAACAAAACAGCATGAAAATTTGGTGTTGCTGAAGCACTTTACCTCCCCCTCCTTTCCTGAAAATCTTGCTATTTTCTTCTGTTCATTCCAAGGAAATATTACTGGAGATTGAAGTAGTGCCTGTGGCACCCAGACTAAACAAATGTCTCCCTCTCTATGCCAGCAGAGATTGGGTGCCTGAACAGTGACATATTGTTTATCCTTTTCAGTACAATTATGGATGTAAGCCAATTGTATTTGAAAGGTATAATTAAAACAGTGGACAATGAAGAGCCATCAGATTTGGACAAACGTTGTTTATACTGTTAAAGAGTTTCACTTCAACTGAACTCCATTAACCATTGTTTCCTTGGAGTGAACAGGAGATCAAATATTGCAAGAATATGTCCAGGAGGGTAAAGTGCACTAGAGCCCAAAAGTCTTCTCATTGATCCACAGTCATTAGAAAAAATTAGAAGAGAAAGAAGGCATTTGTGCACACACAACATAGCCAGTTATATGGGAGACTATAAGGATAAAAACTTTGGACATGGCAACATTGCCTATCTATTCTTAATTTGCATTCCTACTTCATACATTATCAATATTCCAGATATAAAAACTTAAGTACTTTTGGTGTGCTATATTGACTAACTGCTTAATTTTTCCAACTTTATCCCGAATACTTGCATACCAACATTATGTCTATGCTTTTCAGAATTCAGAATCTTTCATTTAATCCCTATTAATTTTCAAAAAGAATACTGCTATTACCCATTCCCACAAACTTAAATTTCGACCAAAGCAAGTAGAGCAACATTATACCTGTAAGAACTCTAGACCAGACTTTAACCTACTAATGCAAATAGTAAACATTTCACAAGATTTATAGATCAAAATTTCAGATACCATACCTCTAATGAGACTTCATCCTAAAATTTGGTTATTACTGCCACAAAAGCAAAATTTCATTTGGGGTTGGAAATATCTTGGCTTAGCTATGGGCAAAATAAGGAAGTAAACAAATCTCTCAGATGAAAAATGACCAAATTAGAGATGACAACTCATTACCGTCGATTTTATAACATCAATAATTTTCTGATAATTCAAAGCAAATGGTTTAACCCTTTCCACTCGTATATTGGGGGAGCCCTGACATTGTAATTTTCCCATTCCACCTGTATGTCAGGGGAGCCCAGACATCGTTTTTAATCTCCGCATTTGTAATGGTCACACATTACAATGTAATTGATTCACTTTACTTCTTCAATACTTTCTGTCTCTCTGCAACGATGTATGGTTTTTCCTTTTGTGATTTTATCAATTTTGTAAGGAATATGATGCAAGCAGCGCAGTCAGACACTCACAGTTGAAGAGTCGAAAATTTCAACAGAAAAAATGTAATAATGAACATGTTTTTTACAAGGCTTTATTATATAACAATTTAAAAATTTGCGTATTATTGGTGTATATTTAGAAAAAAGAATATTTGAAATCATTTTTAATTTTGTTTTCAAATTAAAAAAAGCTAAAAATGCCGCATCAATTTCTTATCTCTCTTTTAATGGTTGAAAATGTTTATTTTGATAATGTAAGTAAAATTGGAAAAATAAAAAGTTTTGAAATATATTTTTTTGTATAAATTTAATTACAAGCTGTGGGAGCCAAGGGACAGAATTTATTCGAGAGGAAAGGGTTACAAGAGGACTATTTCCATTGCATCTTTTTAAAAATCGGATGTGGACAGCAAAGCATTTTTACCAAAACGAATAATGAATGCGATGGAAATAGTACTTACAAGTTAATCTCAACAATAGCGTCCCCAAGAATAAATATTCGCAATTACACTCGTGAATAATTTTTAAACAGAATAATTTTCACAATGGAAAATACTTTGAATCACTTTCCAGACCGAAAAAACAATAAGTAAACAAAATCATTATTTTAGGCTGTATTAAAATTACAGTTGGCAGCAGTCAATATTTACAAAATATTTGTTTACAAAATATGACAGGTAGTAATGGGATAATTTTGATCTTAACTAAAATTATCCTTGGCAACGTAGGCATCACTATCAACAATTAGAAAATTATTTCATAGCAACGCAAACAAAGGTATCACTTCGGGACTTGATAAATACAGTCGGATAATCAAAATATCTATGAAACAATTCGTTTTATGGAAAATATTTTCAAACAAAGCTTGTAGAAAATCATATTGTCTAAGCCCAAGAGGAGATATTTGAAAAAAAACGCAAAATTGACATGAGTAAACCTCCACTTCCGGTTGACCAATTTTAGCCAAAATCTTGATTTTTTAATAAAAAACGTAAATATTTTGGCGTTGATTGGATTGGTAGTTTTTGAGCAATAGTACGCACAACATTTCCATTGTATAAAAACTGACAGACATAAACAAAAAAAATTGGAAGCGTATTCGGGGAAACTTGGGTATATTTCCGCCGAAATGTCGAATTAGATTTTTTCACGTATACAAGACTTTCTCTATACTGCATATGGAGTAAATTTTTACCTTTTTTAAATTTTCATTTAATATTTATAAACAAAATATAAAAATGTACAAAAAATCATTATATACATTGTTTTCAGTGAAGTAAAAATAACAAAAAGTATAAAACGAATAATTGATCTCCTTTCACAATAAGGCTTAACTGACAAAAGATGGAGAAATTTAGAGCATTTTTATGAGTGAAAATTTCTTTAAAATTATCAACTACAGCAACGGTAATTATATAAAGAATCTTACCCAGAGATGAGAAATTACGAATAACGTGAGCGGCTCACTCAGCTGCAACATGAGGTGCCCAAGTGACGCGACCTTGTGACTTTTCAATATGGCCAGCGTTGCCAAATTTTCAATTCATTGACATTTTGTTTGCTTGATCGATATTACAAATATCGCCTCACTAATTTAAATTGTCAAAAAAACAATAGGCTCAACACACTCCGGTGTTATTCATTCAGACATTTCGCTACATTCGGTACCATAAGATAAATTTTGTTGAGATTTCAGTAGCGAAGGTTGAGATTAGTTATCACTATGGAAGAATATATTATAAAAAATTTAGCGAATGTTAATATACGGTATTCTATTATGGGGAGCATCAAGTGCTAGTAAAAAGATATTTACTATGCAGAAAAAGGCAATAAGAATCATACATAATCTCGAACCAAGAGAACATTGTAGAGATGTTTTTAGATGTAGCAATATCTTAACATTACCCTCTGTCTATATCTTGGAAGCTACCTGTTATGTTCACTCGGGCTTCAAAAATATTTTACGTGGTGATATTCACAAATATGAAACCAGATATTGTACTAATATTGATATGAAATACTGTGGGCTTGCTACAAGCCAAAAAAATTATGAATATTCTAGTAAAAAATTGTACAATTCACTCCCTATTAATTTTAAATCTATGCCTGCAATTATATTTAAAAGAAATGTCAGGGATATGATGTTAAAGGGGGCTTACTATAGCATCAATGAGTTTATCTCTGAAAAATTGTAAAAATCTACACAAATGGTGTCTTTTGTACTGTATTGTCATGTTTGTGCACTTTTCTATATATTGTATTCTACTGTTCTTTTATTTTTACTATGACCTTGACAATGTAATGCCCCATACAGGGGTCACTGCAGTAAATAAATTATTATTATTATTATTACATTAACGCACGACGGTAGTAAGCAAATTAAGTAAAAACTACCTATTTCATAACAAAGAATTAAACATTCCGTTACAATACCAAAAATTTTATAATTTAATTGAAGCTTTCGCTTATTTACTATTATTTGTCTTTAAATCCAGAACTCTAATTAAAATTAACCACTAACCAGGTTCCTTATCAACAACGAAAACTGGCAACGCAAACATTAATGGAAACTTAATGAATCGTGCAGATCACAGCATTTAGCGTACTTTCACCGGTCGTTGGCACCAATTGAGCATTTGTGTTTATGTTTGGCGATAATAGATGACTCTGAACTTCATTTTGGCGACATTCAAATGTGGATAATGGTGGTTTTCATAACTGTTGTAATAATACCCAGGGTTGGGCAAAATACTTACATTCCAGTATTTTAAATACAAATACAAAATACTTGATGGAGAAGTATTTTAAATACAGATACAAAATACATTAATAAAAAATACCAAAATACATTTAAATACTTTTATATTTGAAATACTTAAAATACAATTGATCCGTACAAAATAACAAAAAAGTTAAATTGCTACTAAATTCAGTTAAAGAAAATTCTACAAATAAAATTGCAATTAAAAACCATCAGAACAATAATTCATATTACCTTTTAAAAAAATTTAATTCCTCAAAAAGTTCATCTGAAATAGCACCCCTTGAAGGGGAATTTATAAAGCCAGCAAAAGAGAAGTCTTTCTACAGGCGCAGAGGAACACAAACTTGTATTGTAGTGAACAAAGGCTTTTCTCACTATTGCATAGTTATTAAGGGTGGTTAGATTTTTCCCTTTATCATTAAAAAATTATGTCAACTCGCACTCTGCAGTTGACAATTGTTTCTCTCTTTGTCTTAAAAAGTCTGTTTGATTTGGCGAGTGAAAAATAAAAATATCACTTTCTCCATCAGCTTCATCATCTGAACTTAAAACAGGCGTGGTAGAGAATTGTTCAAGAGAGTTCACACACAATTTATGTATTCTTCTCCTATCATTTTCAGAAGCAGTGTTAGGGAACCACCTCATTTTGAAAGCAGCTAAAATGGCATAATTTGCTTGTGGGGCCAGATAAAAAAAAATTTTAATCTCTCTGTTAGTGAATTGATTAAAAGTGTAGCAACATGAGAGAGATGACGGAGATTTATTTCTAAAAGCAAACAAAGTCTTTTTTTGAGAGACACTAATGTAGGTAATAGCTCACCATAAAAGAATGTCTTCTCATTTTGCATTAAGTCAAGGGCCAAGGCAATGGGTTTCAAGACTTTGCAGTACTCTTCCAGATATTCAAATTCAATTTCTTTAAACTGTGGCAGTTCCAATTTTTCAGTCACAATGTGAAGTTTATTTTTAAACTGTAACATCTGTGAAACAGAATCAAAAAGAGAGTTCCACCGAGTGGGACAAGGAAACTTCAATGCACATTGCAAGATCTCTGAAATTGCTTCAGATGCTGTAGGTCTTCTAAATGCATTTGATAATGCCGAACATTTTGCAAAAGTTGGATTATGGATCCTGGATGCAGTAGGTGAAATTTTCGAAGCATTCAGGAAGTCTGTGGTAGCAAGAAGGCTGAGTGTGTGGCTAGCACACCTTAAATGGCAAGCCAGATAGGATGATTAATTTCTTTTTCAGGTTTCAGTGAAATGCCAACCAGCTAATACCAAACAATATAACCACTACTACGCAGTATTGTCAACTCCATACGGTGACAAATAAAATTAATTTCCCGTAAAATATAAAATTTCTTTATTGATTGAATTGCAGATAAATTATATAAGGGAGTCACTAGTTAGTATTTTGTGTATTTTAAATACAAAATACCTAATTTTTTGTATTTAAAATACAAATACAAAATACATCTGAGATTCCCTTTCGAAATACAAGATACAAAATGCAATAGTTTTTAAAATACGTATTTTAAATATATGTATTTGAAATACTGCCCAACCCTGATAATACCATATTATTGCCCTCTATATGGGAAAATATTGCACGACAATTCAGATGAAGTTGAGAAGTTGCTATCATTTACAATTAATTTTTATTCAATTCTTTCTAAATTAACATCACATTTACAGTTTTTATTCGCATTTTTCACTATATTCATATAATAATTATATGTAAAATAAAAAATATGCACCCACCCTAATCGTTCGCGCTGTTAGGCACTGCCTACCCCTGCCTTAGGGTAAACCTGCTATAGATCAGATTCTGCAGAAGAAAACTTGAACATGAAAAGCCTTTTAGTCCATATGTTTGTCTAATTAAAAGTAAAATTATGTCCAATCTGATTATTGTTTAATTTAATGTGTAGGAAAAATTGTACAATTTCACATACAGGATAATGGAATGACTTTCCGATATCCAGGACTTTCATGGAAAAATCAATACATATGTAAGGTCACCCTGTACATATATGCTATGGTACTAAAGTATAAGGTACATATAAAGCAGCAGTTCTCAACCGAAAAACTGTTGCAGACTGGTAAATATTATGAACGTTTCACTAAGGACCAGTGAAATTTTGGAAACTACATTAAATTTTTTAAAGATTTTTATTATTTTCTTCAATGAAATTTCATTAAAGCATAGAAAATTGAAGAATGAAAGCCTTTAATGAAATTTTTTTGAATAATATCGCAGTTCTTTCAGGTAATCAGTATGATTGTTACTGCTCCTCTTCATTAACCAATTTTTATATTCTTTGGCTAAATGAGCTAACTGTTATATGTAGTGCATGAGTAATAACAAGACAATTTCTATATTTTGTCTTTATAGCAGTCATGGCTGAAAAGGTTGTTTTGCACAAGTATGTAGTTGAAAATGACAATAAAAACTTGATTGCATTTTTATATAGGGTTACCATATTTTTAATCTTACTCCCTGGACAACAGAACACAAAACCCGGACTTTTGAAATTTAACTTTTTAAGCACAAAAAATTGTACTGTGGTATTATATCAATAAAGGAAAGATAATTATATATTATTAAAGTAAATTTTTGAACATAAATGTCTTTATTACTTAAACATTTATGCATAAAAATATCATAAAATGCAATAATACTTTAAATTTCATGTGTTGCTAGATGCTTATGCCTGAGTGCACCAACCCCGGTTAGGATTTAACTGTGGTAAAATTATTTCCTAACCGTGATTAAGCCCGTTTTGGTGTGCACCAATCCCGGTTAGGGTTTAATGGATGTTTAACCGTGATTAAAAATTAACCGGCCAAAATCGAGCGGTTAAGTTCCTTAACCGGTGTCAGTTCAGAAACAAACATGGAGTTCCGATGGGATAATTTTGAAGACGAGCTCATTGATCTAGATTTTTTAGGTCGAAGAGTAAACCGTGATGAAATATTCATGGAAAGGGGCAATCCCTTTGAAGAGTTGACGGATAAGAAATTCCATGAAAGGTTTAGATTGACGAAAGTGACTGTACTTTCTCTGTTGGAAAGGATTTGTCACCACCTGGAGTATCCAACACAGAGAAATAAGCCTCTTTCGCTGATGAATAGACTTTTGACTGCGCTGAGGTTTTACGCCACAGGAGCTTTCCGCATATTAATAGGAGATTCAGCCAGAATTAACCGTTCTACTGCTTTGCGGGTCATCGACGAGGTATCAGTTGCATTAGCAAGCCCTTCATCGCAATTTGTTCATTTCCCCAATTCTATACCAGAACAAAGAACGGTTATGGATGGGTTTCATGGAATTGCAAACTTTCCCGGTGTATTAGGTGCCATAGACCAGTGGTCTTCAAACTTTTTCACTTGCGTACCCCCTAAAAGAATTTTGAAGACCTATGTACCCCCTCACACCTTTTTGAAGTTAACATCTAATATTTTTCATCATAAGTTTAAATAGTTGCAAAGGATATAATTTTTGGCATATTATAAATATTGACATTTTTAAATGAAACTCTTACATCACTCTTTTAAATGTATCTATTGGAATCTAAATACCATAGTGATTTGGCATGCACCATCATCCATTTAAGTTCAAGAACAATCCCTTTAACAGTCGGAAATTTTACACGTTCTTTTTTCTCCTTAAACTCGTATTTCCATTCCTCTTTCCCCACAAAATTTTATCCTAAAGTAATATATTTCCATGCCTGAAAGTGTTTTACTGATCATACATCTCTGCAAAACATGTACATAAATTGAAAATTTTTAATTTTTTTATTTTATGTGACCATAAGACTCTAATTTTGATGTATTCTTTTGGATTGAGTTATCATTACAATTATTATTAGTACACAATTGAGCAAAACAATATAAATATATTACAAATTTTATTAAACAATTATTAATCATACAAAGTAAAATTTTATTGGCAATGTATTTCTTAATGAGATGGATGGGGCTGTTTTTTTCAATTAGTTCATGTATCCGTGGATGAATATTACTTATTGCTAGAATGAGACAGGGTTCAGCATCAATTCTATTTGTATTTTTCGTTTTTATTGATGTAAGTGCTGAGAAACCTTGTTCACATAAATAGGTAGATAGGAATGGAAGGAGTTTTGTTACAGCAATGTCAGCCAATTCTTTGAACTCCTTCAGGGTTATATGCCAAAAGTCACATAGTGATCTATCATCAAAAATTATTTTTAATGACCTGTCAGCTGATAACTCAATTAGGTCCTCCTTCAATTTTGTTGAAAGCAAAGAATTGGAAACAACCTGATTTGCAAAAGGATTTGTTACCCAGTCATCAAAGCCATTCCCTTTCTCAATTTCTGGAAAGTATACCAAAAAGCCTTTACCAAGATTTATCAAATGACTGTTAATTATAACTGATACTCTTTCACTTAGAGACACATTGTTTAACCCAATATACTCAGAAAGGAATGGGAAAATCGAAATATTGTTGATTTCCATTCAACTTTGCCAATACAATATTTTTTGATAAAACACTTTTATCTTATCACGTGCCTTAAATATATTTTTGTCAAAACCTTGGAGCTGTAGATTTAGCTCATTCAATTTATGGAAAATGTCCGTCATATAACCTAATTGTCAAATCCAGTCCTCATTTTCAAACCAATCAGCCAAATCAGACTTACTTTCTGTCAGAAAAAGTCTGACTTCATTTTTCAATTCAAATAAACGTGTGTGACAACCATCTCACTTCTGAATGCAACAATAGCTGGGTATGAGTTGATCCCATTTCCTCACGCATCACTTTAAAAAGATGTGAGTTTAACACCCTAGACTTAATAAAGGTTACCATATTAATGGTAACATCCAATGCTCCATGCAAATCAGGACTCAACTTTTATGCAACCAAAGTTTGCTTATGAAGAAAACAGTGTTCCCAAATTAACTTAGGGTTTAAAGCACGGATATGAGCAATAAGGCCGCTCTTGTGCCCAGTCATTGCAGCAGCCCCATCCATAGAGATACATATGCACCATTCCCAAAGTAAGCCTGAGTCAACTCGAATAAAAGTATCTAAAGTTTTGAAAATCTCTTCACCAGTTGCATTCCTAGGCAAGTCTTTGCATGCCATAATCTCATCAGTAATGCAGTTTTCTTCGCTGTAATACACCTAATTAAAAGTTATACCAAAAAGTGAATTTTTACTATCAAAGTTTCAATAATATTCAAATACTAATGAATTCTTCAGATGAGGTAAAAATTGCATAAAACAAATTTCTACATTGTAGCTAACCAAAAAAGAATTTTTATTTTATGTAGTTCAGTAACAACGTATATTTTATTAGTGAATAATTTATTTTATATGTTCGAGAAATACATCCCAATATTTAGATTAAGATTTTTGAGGAATATTATAAAAACCACTGAGAAATAAATCTTGTAAGATAGATTACTAAAAGCAGTCAAGTCAAAATTAAAACAAAGGAGATCTAATATAATTAATTTATTTGTTTTTATGATAAGTTATAAAAACAAGATAATAAATCAATATACCATTTCTCATTACTTAATTTGTAAAAATGCAATGTAAACTTATTAAAATAAGTATATATACAGGTCTCGAGAAGATAAAGACACTTTTCACAGACAACTTCACACCAAGAAGCCTTCTGACACGCACAACCACTCGGACGAAAATCTTGCAGCAGAATAACGGAGAGTATGTCTCTGTAAACACAATGGGTGGAGTTAAATGCCTGAAACCCATATGGTGAGGTTGCCTTTAAGAACGACAAATCACTCTGCAAAAATGAATGGTAACTAATTTGTTTCGTATCCTTCACCCAGTGCCATGCCCTTTTTGAGCTTAACCCTCGCCCATTACCCTTGTTTTCTTTTCCCTTGTAATGCGAGCTCCTTAAATCATCTCCCCTTTGTTCCTTCACCATCCACTTTTTCTTAAAACGAGGAAAATTTTCTCTTCCATCTCCTCTCCCTCAGTCAGGACGATTTCCCACTATCTCTTTTCAGAAGCCCTATTTATAGTGCAACTAAAACATATGACGTTTATAATTTAACATTATAATCAAATCTGGCAAATCATGAAAAACTTTACGACAATCCCTGATTTTACCGTGTAGTTGGTAAAGTATGGCGACTTCGAATGAAATATCAGCTTGCTTGTTCCTAAAATTGACTTTGATACCAACTACGTGGGAAATTTTATAAATTTCTATAATATAAAAGAATCATATGTGTACATTTTGTGTAAATAGTAAATTTATTTCATGTATTCCTTCATAAAAAAAGCAATAATAATTTTTCACCCAAGGTATTGCAAAGAATACTTTCCTCGATTAAGTCAATAAAAACTGCAGCATCCTATCATACACATAATTGCTATAATTAATCCATAATAAATATTTCCCTGAAATTTATATAACTCGGCCAATATAAGTTTCATATCATTAGTATTGATAGCTATGCAAGTATTGGAAGTTGCTCATTATTGAGGTCACGAAAAAGAGAGGTGTTGAGAGACAGAGGGTGGGAAAAGCTCATAAGGGGACTGCGGGAAGAAGGGCCTTGGTCGTAATTCTTCCTTGCCTTGGGAATGTGGGAAGAGGAAAGGGTGATAAGTTTCTAGTTGCGTGAACCCAGGGAAGGTACTTGAAGGGAGCTGACGAACCCATGTCAGCGGGTGGACGAAGGAGAATATTTTGGTGGCAACTATTTTCCCGGCTGCACCTCTTACTTTCTTTCTCCCTCTTTCTATTTTCACAAGAAGTTCTCATTCTCATTCTCAGGCTTATCAATTTTTGGAAAGAGTACATATGGAAGTTAAGGATCTGGAAATTGATTCCCTTAAAATTATCCATGCTCGCGTACCCCTTAGAAGATCTCCGCGTATCCCCAGGAGTACGCATACCCCAGTTTGAAGACCGCTGCCATAGATTGCACACACATACAAATAAGGTCACCGGGCGGAGAGAACGCCGAAACTTTCCGTAACAGGAAAGATTATTTTTCCATTAATATGCAAACTATTTGTGACCACAATTTATTGATATGGGACGACAGCACTATTTTTCAAAATTGCACCATAAGGGCACAATTTGAAGCTGGGGAAATACGAAATGGATTTTTGCTGGGTGATGGAGTGTATGCATGCAAGTCGTTTCTCCTCACACCATTAACGAATGCACGTACTCAAGCTGAACAGAAATATAATAGGGCGCACATAAAGACAAGAAACACCGTAGAAAGGCTTTACAGTCTTTGGAAATGAAGATTTCCTGTTCTTTCTTTGGGGCTAAGAAGTAGTGTTTAGAAATCCATCACAACAATTGTAGCCACTGCGATTCTCCACAACATAGCCATAGCCACTTGGGAAGATGACCCGCCAGTTGATATTAAAGTGAGTCGGTTATCAGAAGAGCTGCAGCAACAAAGAAGACCTGAGATTGTTGACTACGAGCCTGTTCATCAAGACCATTGGATGTACCGCGATGAGCAACACAGTGGCCAGGCTGTTTGTCAAGCAATAATAAATGGTCATTTCAGTTAAGGTAAGCACCTATTTTCCATTTTTGTGGGAGAGTGCTTCAAAATTTTCTTTTATCAATACCATTGTCGAGGCATACTAACCTGGTGTATAATGTAAACATGGGCAATCTTTTGGGGATATGTCGGAGTTTTGATAAAAAAAACATAAATAGAACATTTGAAGAAATATCCATTCTACAGCATCATTTTGCATGAAATTATTCCACATTATTGTTCTGATACAACTTGTTTTTAAGTATTCTTGTTGCCTCCTCATAAGGGCTAATAATGACTTCATGAATTAATTGAAGTTCAGTCATAAGCACAACTTTCTAAATGTCCATTCAAAACTATTTAGTAATAGTTAAATACATTGGTCTGTAATGGTGGTCAATGATATTTGCTGAACTCTGAGGATTACCGTAAATACCCATGCATAATGCGCACCCTCATATAATGCGCAGGGGGGTTTTCAGCCTCATAATCTATGATTTTTCTATATACCTGCGTATAGCATGAACATATTTTTTTTAGCGTTACTGTTCCAGAATTAAGTAGATGGTGTAACGTGGTCTAAAGCAATGATCGAATTATTGGTATTATGTATTGGTAACATAATTAAATGAAATTTTCGAATGTTCCAGAAGAACATCAGCTAACTCAATCATTACATACTCTGTTTACTTACAAGATGATATTAGGATATACACAATAAATCCAATTATATTAATTTCACAGTATGGCATATGACATTGTTTGAGCTAATAAAATGAAGGAATGATGACAATCCTATGTCGAAGTTTTTTTTACAGGCGTTTTAGTCACGTCTGAGGTGGACAGGTTTGCAGGCTGCTGTTCACACTATTCATGTATCTAGATATGTCAAATATTATAATTTGGTGCACCAAAGTTCACAGCTAAGATATTCACAAAAATCACTGTTTTCCTGTTTCAAAATATAGTAACAACTCTTCTTTAAGTACCTGCACAGGAGCCAACACTCTTCCCCTTGACAGCCATCTTATTCTTGTGTAAAACTAAACATTCGTACTGAGAATCCATAGCATTACAAAGCTGTTTGAAGAGGCAGGTCTTTAGAGGTCTTGATTTCACAAAATTAACCATTCTGACAATTTGGTCTAATACGGACTTCAAGTCAACTCCTAATGTCTTTCCAACAAGGGCTTCCCTATGTAAAAAACAATGGGTAGTTATTGTAGTTGGATTCTGTTGTTTTATTAGTGAGACAAAGCCTTTGACAGGTCCCAACATGGATGGAGCACCATCAGTATAAATTTCTGCACATGACTTCCATAATATTTCCAAACGTTCTAAGTTATAAGTCAAAGTATGGAATATATCTTGACCTTGATCTTGTTCTGGGAGTTCTCTACAGCACAAAAATTGACTAATTATTTCATTTTCCTCTATGTTAGATGACATATCTTCTAACCTTCTTTGAATTGTATCATTAGAAAGTGGAATTTTGGCAGTTACTTGTTCTGCTTCATCACTGAACATTGTCCTATCTATCGCATGACACACAGGCAAAATAAGTGACTCAGCTATAGTGTGGGGCTTCATTTTTTGAGCTATGATTTTTGCTACCAGATAAGAAGCTACTTGAACTCTATCAGACACTAATGTTTTTTTCAAAGTAACTTGCTTGTTTAGAATACAGTTTCATCAACCTTTTGAAATAGTTCAAATCTTTTCCTTCAAGGTGTGCATATTTTGTGGTGAAATGTCGCTTCAATTTGTAGGGAACCATGGCTTCATTCGATAGTTTCATACCGCACACAACACACGTTGGAACAGGAGAGTCTTCATCTCCATGCCAAGAAAAGCCCAAACTCAAATAACTGTCCATATACTTGTTTATGCACCTTCCAAAGCAGTGATACTTTTGGACTGAATTCAATTAGTCTTAATACAGTGTGTTAGTTTCTTTGTTAAAACTGTGTATATTATTGGTGGAAGATGCACAGATTTGCAATCTTCTCGTTAAATTCTCGTGGCACACCGGTTGAGAACCACTGATCTAATTATTAATTAAAGAAATTCAACAGGGAACAATCAAGCTCATCTTATGGCTGAAAAAGAAAAAGAACATTTTAGAATCTATTTTCGGTGAATTAGCCCTGGAGATGGCTGCTTTGTAGCCAAAATGTGCATATGGTTTTTTTAATCTTGTGGTGGCTATTGGAGATACCTAAGGCAAGTACATTTTTAAATTGCCTGTTCTTGAATTATTGACAGACAAAATATTTTAATTTAATATAGAAATATTCATACTTTCATTCTATAAAGAATAAACCACTGTAATCTCTTTAGTATTTTGGTATGCTGTTTTATCTGTTGCCCCCCAGACAAACATTAAATCAGAATTCTACTGTATATAGATATGTCTGTGTGTTTACACATGGGATAGTCAAGTAACCTAATTTAAAAAAAATAGGTCTACAAGATGCTCTGTAAGGAGCATTAGATATGATATGAATTACTGTATATACTTTTGCATAATGTGCTCTCGTGTATAATGTACACCCATACTTTTTGCCAAAAAAATCCCGACTTTTACGTATACCATGTGTATAACACGCACCCTAGATTTTGAGGGACATAAGAACAAATTTTAAGACTTATATTGTCATGCAGGGCCGACGCTAGTTTGTTCAGCGCCCGTCTGCAAAATAGTTGTAAGCGCCCCTTTACAAAAAAATCATCGAAAAAATACGTTGCACATTTTTGTGTAACATGAATAGAATATTAAAATAAATAAATATGAAATTTTATTTGAAACAAGTTTATTCACAAAATTTTTATTTTTCTTGATTTCATAGTTACAAAATTAGAAATAATTTCCTTTACATCTAATTCAGCACATACATCATTTTCAATCACTATTAATGCAAGGTTTACAAGCCTCTCTTGTGAAATACTTGTTCGTAAATACGTCTTAATTAATTATAATTTAGTAAATGAACATTCACTGCTTGCTACACTAACAGGAACGGTCAATAATATTATTAAAGCAATCGTTAAGTTAGGAAAGGATAAATTATTAGATACAATAAACTGATGAACATCAAAAGGGTTTTGAATTTTGAATTTATCTTTACTGAAAATGTCTTTATAAGCAACTATCTCGTCATAGAGTTCTGTACCATTTATATCTTTGTTATCACCATATTTTAAAAGATTCTCTAAATCATCACAGTTTTTTCTTAGATTTTCATTATCAATTTCTGAGAAATTATGTAAGAAATTGAAATTATCACTACGGATTTTCAGTTGTTCAAAACGTTCTTTCAACGATGCACAAGCAGTATCCAAAATCATATAAAAAACATTGACTCTGAATCTATCTTCTGGCGTTTGCGGTGATTCGTCATGATGTTCATATTGAAATTGACATTTCTATTTTCTTCGGCGAACTTCAACTATAGATTTAAATTCTGGTTCTCCAACCAAATCTTCAATAAGTTTTTTTGCCATTTCAAGAACATCCTTGTAATTTGAATTTGATTGATATTCCAATACGAATGATTTTAAATTGCAGATTGATTCTAAGACAGGTGCAATGTTCATATTTTTATCTTAAAGTTGTTTGCTGACAGGATTTATTCTATTAAGAATATCATGCCAAATTATCAAGGAGCAAATAAATTTATAATCATTTATTTTAACACATAAACTTTGTGCTTCATGTTGTATTTCTTTATTGATGTTGTCAATGTCCATAATTTCATAGAGCGCGTCATAAATTTCTCCTATTTGATATCGTAGAGGCAGTATTACTTCAATTCTACTTTCCCATTGGGTGTCTGAAAGCTGCTTTAATGTTAAGTTTGAGATGTTCTTTAAAAGAATTGTCCAATGCTTCGGAGAAATGAAAAGAAATTATATAATTCTTGCACAGTTGCAAAAAAACTAATTGTGTCTGCATTGACTTTTTCTGCATCATTTATCATTAAATTTAGAGTATGAGCAGCACAGGGAACGTAAAAGGCATGAGGATTTGTGTTTAAGAGCCAACTTTGAAGCCCATTTCTTTTCCCTTTCATATTTTCCGCATTGTCGTACCCTTGACCCCCTCATATCCTCAATGGGAATGTTCCATTTTTTCAATAATTTAATTATGGTTTCATATAAACCGTGGCCTGTAGAGTCATCAACTTCCACAAAACCTAAAAAGTTTTTCCTGATTTCGACTTTTCCATTGGTGTAGAAAACAAAATGTATGATAATACTCATCTGTTCTGTTTTACTTGTGTCAGGTGTGCAGTCCAAGATCATTGAATAGTATTTAGCCTTTCGAATTGACAATAAAATTTTATCCCTTATTCCATTGCCTAAAATTTGCAATATTTCATTTTGACTGTCTTTACTTGAACAGTGAACGCAACCTTTTTGCTGAAGAGCTCTTTCAATGTGGGTTTCCATAACCGGGTCAAACTTAGCAAACAGTTCAACTAATTTTAAAAAGTTTCCGTTATCATTTTGATATAATGTATCTGATGATCCTCGAAATGCTAAATGTTGGCAACCAAGGAATTTTACTATTTCAATCAATCTTTCTAAAACATTTGACCAATGTTTTTTTTCCATCTTGTACATGTTTTGTGTTTGAAAGTCAATAGTTATTTTATTTTTCAGGTTCTTCTGAAGTTCCTTCCATTTAAAAAAAATTTTCATGTGAGTCATACTGGTCTCGTGTCTATGTAAAGTTTTGGATATGTTTCCCCAGTCATCATATCCTTTTACGAGGCTACTACTCTCAGCAGGTGTAAAAAGCTTACAAGAAAAACAGAAAACAGAATTTGCAGTTAACAAATAAATAAACCATGTCCGTGTTACCAACTCTCCGTTTTCCATTTTTCTATTATAATATGTATCACTAAATTTGTCCATTCATATCTCTCAGATATATTAAATTTTTCTTTTGAATAGGTCCCATTTCTGGTAAAACTATTCGTAATTTGTCTTCAATATTTGGCCATTTTGCTGGATCTTCTAAATTTCCATTAGCTAAAGATTTTTCATTTATAACAATGTCTTTCTCCGAATTATCTCGAAACAATTCTTCACTTAAGACGTTTTCCATGTCATGATTTAAAGAATTTTTAATTACCTCGAGATCTGGTTCAGAAATTAATTCCTCATGGTCTTGGTCTGTCCTTGTAATATTCTCATTTAATCTGGCTGATGAACTTGGATTGGATGCCTCTTCGTCAACACCTGGTTCTGACGATGAGTCAAGTTGGCTACAATCTATGTCGGAAGTATTCTTCACTTTTTTAATGAAATGAGTTAGTGTACCAGCTTGTTTTTGAATGGCAGCATCTTTTGCCGCCTTATGTTTACGATTCTGGGCACCGGATAACTTCTGCTTCGATTCCATTTTTTAATTAAATTTTTAGACTGAAATTTAGTAATAAAAATAAATTGGGCTTAATTCCAAAATGCCCACTGTTTTTAAAAAATATTCCAAAATACCCACTGTTTTTTAAACACAGGTTAGGGTAGCAGAGGGAGGATGAGATTGGGCAATGTTAAGAAGAAGAGTAAGGATGGGTTGCTCTCTTTATCTCAAGCTATGTTTAATACTTATGCTTAAGAAATGGTAAATGAGCAATGGGAAAATGTAGATACAGGGGTATAAGTATTAGGTAGCCAAGTCAAGTCAGTTAATTTTGCAGATAACAAAGCATCAGTAAGTGATTCAGAGTAGGACTTACAGATGAAAGTAAACTCCTTCAATGAAAAGGTAAATGTATTCAGAGTGAATATCAATAGAAGAAACAAAAGCAATGATATTCAAAGGGTGGAAAATCACAGGTTAGGAAAAGATTAGAACTGCTAGAATGTTTTTCTTATTTAGGTAGTATTCTGATTCAGGATGGCAGAAGTATAAAAAGAGATTAAGAAAAGAATAGGAGAGCAAAGGAGACATTTATAAGATGATGAGAGCTGATGAAAGGGAGTTTGAATAATAATAGTGTAAACAGGTAAGCCAAAACTTTAGTGTAGCATTATATAGGATTAAGACATTAACTATGAGAGAAAATGTGATCAGATTAAATGCTTTTGTGAAATGGAAATGGCATTAACTGGAAAATATTTGTTGGACTATGAGGAAAACTGATGAAGTTGTTTTAAATATGGCAGGAGAAGAGACAAGCTTAAATGTAGTGATTGGTGAGACAGAAGAAATGGGTAGGTCAGATTTTGAGGGGAAATGTCTGTTGGACCATGCTGGGATAGATTCAATTAGATGGAGAGAGAAAATTGGATTTATTAAAATAAGAGGATAGTTATGAGAAGATGAAGAGAAAAGCCTTGGGTGGTACAGATTGAATTGGGCATGCCAAAAAACTACCAAGTAGTTCAACACTTATGATGATGATAATGCTACTAACAAAAACTTGCTAAAGAGCCCTCTACATCAGAATTTCTCAACTACTGGTCAGCGACAAATTATTTGCCAGTCCATGAAATTTAGGTGGAAATTTTAGGAAAATTTTAAAGTGTTTTATACCCCTACAAACCTTAGATGCTCTCTAAAACAGTTTTCCACTTGCTACCAGACAAAATTGTGGCTGCATATAAATATTTAGAGTGCAATAGCCATGAATATTATGTATGGTAAAATGGTATTTTTAAATGTATATTCTAAGAAACATAAATACCACAGGTGGTTGGATTTGATTTTCCCAACACTTTTATTGCAATATGGGTTCCATATAATCTAATGCATATAAGAAAGCAAGGCCTACTGGAGACTCATCTGCGAAATGTAAGAAGGAATGATGGAAATCCTGATCATAAGAATACATTCCAAGTAATGTTATTGTTCTCAGGCATTCTTCCAATCTGTCCCATGTTTCCTTGCAAAGTGACCAATCTTGGAAATCTTTGCTGCCTAGCATGGCAGGGGAGCAACAAAGTTTTGTTTGTGGTCTACATTTTCCCTGATTCTTGTGTTTGGCTATTTCTCACCCTTTCCCTAATTACTCCTCCTTCCCTGCCACAAACAGAAAAGAACGCATGCATCCCATAGTGTCCTTGCTTTCCTAAAGTCTTAATAACTATCCTTTGTATTTCTTTAAAATATTCAAAATTTCAAAAATGTAAATTGTATTGAGTTCAAGGATTTCTTCCCTCATCGCTACCCTTGTAGTAGTAGTAGTTTATGTATCACATACAAAAAATACCAATTACAAGTGATTTAATAAATCTCCCTATATACAATATAGTAAGGTCGCTATAGGGCATATACCCTCTTGAACCAGGCAAGGGAGGAGAGAAACCTGGTGTTGGCTTTACCCTGCTCTTAACAAAGAGCACCAAGGACAGTGTTGATTTGAGCACGCTCCTCATTTTCCTTTTCCTCATTAGCTTGCCCTCATCTCCTTAGTTTCAAAAAATAGGAGGCTGAGTGTTCTTGGAAAAAATCGTACTGAAGGATTCCAACCGGGTGTTGGTGTCGCTATAACAGATCATGGTGGGGCCAACACTCGAATCACTACACCACCGGCTCCCCTAAAATGTTTACAAGCAAAACATTTTGGAAGTTATATTTTAGGCAGCTTCACTGTCACTGTTAGCAGTTCAACCAAATATCTTCAACATGGATATTATCCATTTAAAAGAAAACTTTTTCTACTACAAATATTTGGAATTAAAAATTAAAACACCAATTTTAACCTGTTTTAAAACAGTGGGTATTTTGGATTATTTTAAAAAACAGTGGGTATTTTAAAATAATTTTCAAATAAATTTAAACATGAATTATTAGTAAGTACGTTCTCAACTTACCAAATGTTATGCAGATATCAGATATAAAATTTTATTAAACTGGTCGCGTATAAAGCAACCGCAGCAGTTAATTCGACATAGCAGAGAGCGATACATGCATTTATGCCGTGAATTCAGTTAGAACCATTGGAGGCCCACTCTCATTATGGTACATGGCATAGTCGTCCGCTAGCTAACTTTGGCTACACCCAGCACCATCGGCCAGCAAAGTTTCAAAAATGTATTACTTTGTATATATTTCCAACTATTATGTTTCCTTACTGAAATCATTTATGCTGATTCAAGCCATAAAGCACCATAATCTCCGTGGGTGTGGACGTGTGGTGTTGTATTTATTATTTATTAAATATGATACATTTATGGCCGAAGTTTTTGGAAGCGGCACCCCACTTGCTTGGCGCCTGCCTGCAATGCAGGCCTTGCAGGCCCGCTTCCGCCGGCCCTGTTGTCATGTTAGGTATTAACTAGAGTACCATAAATAAATTAATACAGACCTGTCCTGGGTAATGAAAAACTCAATTTAACATAAAAACCTCCGAAAATTAACTTTTTAAATCCTAAAATTCCAATTTGTGGATATTTGCTTACAAGGCAAAATGCTTCAGGCTTAAAGGTCAAATGTTGAATGCAGTTTAAACACTTCAAATTATTTTAAATTTATCAAACTACATGTAATACTTATTTACAAATTATTGAATGGCTAGAGATATTTAATGACAGTATTTTATATGAAATCTTAAATTTCGTTGCATACCGGTCGCCTTCCTCACATAGTTATTTGGCGCTGAAGATAATGAAGAAGATGAATTCTATGGGTTTTAAATTACTTACATTGTTAATTATACATACTTTTTTCATTAACAAAAAAAATTATTTCAATTAGCATATATAGTTTTTTTTTCTTGTTTTCGGTACGTGTTTTGGGGGAAGTCTACCTGCTAATTTTTCAGGAAACTACAGCAATCAGCTGATTAACTAGTGAAATGTAGAATATTTGGCAAGGATGGAAATACAATTGTAAGGAAGTAATTAGGCATTTGATATGTATAATTAATATATGTATAGCTGGATTACCTATAATTAGCGTGGTTTCTCCTCTATTCACCCAAAAAGTCGTAATCTGGTGCGAGTTAGGTACACTTCAATTTTTTATTTTAACTGCACAGAAGTGTTACCCGTGTATAATGCGCACCCCTACATTATGGCCTAAAAATTTAGTCTGCAAACAGCATGTTATACATGAGTATTTATGGTATCTTTTTTTACTTTTAAAAATTTCAATAATGCTGGAAGATGAGCCCCAAAATAATATGCTATATGATACTTGGTAATATAAATCTCCATAGTGGTCTATTTTCAGAATTTTCAAGCTCACTGTATTTTTAAGCAAAGAAAAAAGGTAAGAGATTCAGTTTCCTAAACAAATGGTCTATATGAATATGTATTCTGTAAGTTGAGTTGAGAGAAGTATATTTTTGGAATTTTACTCAGAGTGCTATTACTTTGCATTTTCATTTGTGTGAAACAAATATTTCTAGTTTATTTTATCATTCTATTATCCATAAGTATTGTTTTAAGGTTATGTGGTTTTCAATCATTCCATAAAAAATTTATAGAGATATTTTTTAACCACTTTGAATGTTAGAAGACTTATTCATTTTGGTAGCCTTGAGATTTGACTGTGCCACTCAGTGGCTTAGCAAAGAATGTGTGGGCCCTCAGGCTAATCTTCATGCCACAATCAATGCTAACATAGCTATGGTGGTGATTTACACCATGATAAACTTGTGTTATTTCTATAATAGCAATCTTCAGTTCTTCAGACATTTTTTATAGGAATAAATGTAGTTAATAAGTGATTCTTAATGAGAATTTTTGACATTGCTTCATGTTTTTTACTATTGAGATGCATATTAACCACCTTTTCACCATCATGTTTTACAGTAAATCTAACGTTGTATATGGTACATATTGCAGTAACTTTGTCGACCTTTTTAAGCCACTTGCAATACTCGCTTCTTTTACTCCAATCATCTTGAAATGTACACCACTCATAATTATGGTATGTTTTCCTATTTTTATTCAGAACTTCTGATGGTAAACCTGAAGTTTCTCGCTGCTCTTCATCTTTTCTAAGTAATCGTCATCAGATTGTGAAGTTTTCCCAAAGAGCTAGAAATGGCCCAACCACTGCCTTTTCTACACCTCTAAAAGTCAACATCAGTGTCCCCCAAGGATCAATTCTTGGACCCCTACTATTAATAATTTTCATGAATGACCTCCCTAACAAATTTACAGATTGCTTTCCGACCTTGTATGCTGATGATATGTCCTGCCTGGTAACCGCTGATAGTTTCCCACTTCTGACAGAGTTTGCTAGTATATTAGTCAACCAAATGTTGAAATGGTGCAATCTAAACAATCTTGACATAAATATCAATAAAACCTCTTACCTGCTATTTAAAAAAAAACTATCTTACCCAGTAGCCCCCTTCTTAAAATGAACAGAAAAAGCATCTCTAGAACCACGTCAACTAATTTTCTTGGGCTACTTATTAATGAAGAGTTGAATTGGCTAGATCACATTAATGGAGTTGCTAAAAAAGTTGCCACTGGTGTTTTATGATAAGAAAGTTGGCCCCAATACTTCCTATTGAAAGTTTACTATCTCTGTACTATGCTAAAGTGCATTCTTTGTTAAGCTAAGGAATATTATTTCGGGTTAATTGCAGACTGCCTAGTAAAGTCTTTTCTTTACAGAAACAAGCTGTCAAAGCTTTATGTAGAGTGTCTTACCGCACACACGGTAAACCCTTGTTTTCATCTCTCAATATCTTAACTCTACCATCCATTTACATTTTGAGCTGTGCAACTTTTGATAGATCTAATCATCAACAGCCTCTGTAGTTTATAACAAATTACCTGGGGACATAAAATCAGTTTCATCCAGTGGCGTATTCAGGGGGGGGGCAGAAGGGGCATATGCCCCCTTTAAAAAATTCGAAATTAAAAAAAAGAACAGGAGGCTTGACGTTTCCTCTCTATTCTCTCAAGTTGCGATTCCTGTTCGGTCTTAGTCTACGAAGAGCTAACTGAAAGACAAAATATCGGGAAAACAATGATTTTTTATGACTTTAATATCGGCGAGTGATCTTAAAAAAAACGCGGCGTTTCTATTCTACCACAAGTACTGTGAGACACTAAGCGTCTATTCCTCTTTGCATCAGTGAAGTGATCGTTTTTTCTGCACGTTCAAATTCTTCTCATTGTATCACTCACCATTGATTACAATGTATTCTGAGTGTTGGTTTTGGGCACAATGAAAGCGCGACATGTTGGGTCATTTTTTATTTGTCAGAATTTCTTTTCAGTGTGTCGCACCGCATTTGAAACCAACGTGTTCGGATGTCGAAAAATTACGCCGCTCTTTTTCAATCGCTCACGTTCTGCGCATTTGGCGGCCTAAATTTAAAAAGAAACATCACCACGGAATTCGATAATCATCTTGAATATTTACTTGCTTTCCGAACGCCTCTAGTCTTGCCCACGTGGAACACTAATAAATTATTACATTTTTTTATCTGAATACGAAATAGTATTGCTCGCTCGCATCGCCTGTACTGTGGACAAGGGATTAAGTGAATGTGAAACCACTATAACACTTTAGTCTCTGCCCGTATAGTGTTAACATTTTTTAAGAGATCGTGTATTCAAAACAGTTCAACTTTATTCGAAATAGCTTATCGCTTTTTAACAGGTTATTAGTAATTTTAATTTATTATTCAATTACCGTTATTTATTTTTGAACTTAAACAATGTAGTTGTATTTTCTGTTTTCACAGAGAGTATATTTTTTGTAATTATTTTAAAATTCTATTTTGTAATTTTTGCTTGTATTTTGTAATTTTGTCCATTTCTGTAATTTTGTTCTGCAATATTTTGTGTAGCTTTAATGTATACGCGGACTTTATTATTCATTCCTTTGTTTATTTTGTTACCCATTTCAGGATGAGTTTTATGTTGTTTTTCTAGTTTGTAATTTTTTGTAATCAATTTTATGCATAAACTTAATGTACAAACGTACATCTATTATTCATTCCTTTGTCAATTTTGTTGGCTATTTCGTACCCTTGCTTATTCAATGTGTTTACTACCAAATATTTGAAAATTATATACTATCTATTTTCATTGTGCTCTGATAAACACATAAGAATTATTATTCACACGCTTTCCTGATATTCAAATAAAGAAATCTCAGTCAAACATTATTTATGTCGTATAAGTCTTCCTAGGTCTATTTTCAGAAAAAATAATTGCTCAAAAACCTAGTCCTCATGCCCCCCCTTACGATGATACCTGGATACACCCCTGTTTTCATACCACAAATTGTACAAAAGTAAAGTTAAGAAGTTCCTTCTGAAGAAAACTTACTATAGCGTTTGTGAATACCTTGATGATTATGTGTGAATTTTTTTGCTTTTCTTTGATCTTTTCTGATTTATGTTATCAATCTTGTATCTTGCTTTGTATTTTGTTTTTTTTTCCTCTCCTCCCCTCCTGTCTTGTTTTGTAATATTTAGTGATGAAACCAGGCAAATGTATTTTCCAATGGTGAAATAAATTATATTATTATTTTATCCGAATTAATTTTTTCTAAAAATAACCCATAATTATAATAAATAAATTAAATAAAAATAAATCTTTTCTTCAAAATTAATTATTGAATTTATAATTAAAAATTTATTACAAAATTAGTAAATTTAATACTGTGTTATGAGCATTTGCTAGTAAAAAGTAATTGAGCAACAATTTAGATGTTATTTTAATGAAACCTTTGTTCAATTTAGCCAAGTAAAGCAATGCATTGATCATTTACCCATAAAACTACAATAGTGCATATAGTGTTACATTTTATAGTACTCACATATTCTTATACTTCTTCACAATAATGACAATCACAAAATTCATTGAATCTAAGAGTTCTAACACTAGCCTCTATTTTTGACTAGGATGCTATCAGTTAAATAAAAACTATAAACATGGTCGTAGACAATTCATACTGACAGTTTTACTCAGGGGATTCACTGGTTTGGCTCAGTCTCACAGGATTTGATAATATATGAATATTTAACTGATTCATATTAAAAAATGTGCCAAGCAAAGTTTCTAATATCAAAACTTTGAATAATTTAAAAATATATAATAAAACTCACAAACCTGGAGAAATAATAACTTAACCCAGAGCCTGGAAACAAGGTGTCAAAACCTGGAGACTCCGAGACAAACCCGAAGAGGTGGCAACGCTAATCGTGACCAAAATATTCATGACAAAGGCAAACCCGACATGATCATAAATCATAATAATACTGTGGCGGCTGACAATGTTTACTTGTCTACAAGTTAATGCTTCCGCCGCCAGAGCCCACTAGGCGGAGGATTTCCGGGCGACGAAAAGAAAAAGCGAGATCACCAGTTGGCGCGAATCTACCGGCCAGATCTTATCGTGTGGCATCAGCTTTCTCGCCCGTCGTCGCGCTGCCCTCGCCGTGTTTTCTTTGCCGCTATACTGAGCGATGTACTTTGCTTGTGTTTTATCTTGTTTGTGAATAAACCACTATTGTCAGTAATATCCAGTAGAATCTCGCGTCCACATTGGTGACCCCGACGTGATCGCCGCAAAATAGTGAGTTTACTTACGCCACGTGTTTTTCAAAATGGAGTTGGCCAACAACCACGAGGAGCAATCCAGCATAAACCGCGTAGCTGTGCGTCTTCCACCGTTTTGGCCTGAGAAACCCGCTCTGTGGTTTTCTCAGCTGGAAGGACAATTTCGCCTCGCGGGGATAACGCAAGATACGACTAAGTTTTCCTACGTAATCGCGCAATTGAATAATCGATATGCGGAGGAAGTGGAAGATGTGATTACGCGTCCGCCGGCAGAGAATAAGTACGAGAGGATCAAGGCGGAGCTGATCCGGAGGCTCTCCGCATCACACGAGCAGAGGATCCGGCAACTTCTCGAGCACGAGGAGATCGGTGACCGGAAACCGTCCCAGTTCCTTCGCCACCTACGGACGCTTGCAGGTGTTTCCGTGCCAGACGACTTTCTCCGCTCGCTATGGTTGAATCGCCTGCCATCGCATATGCAGGCCATCTTGGCCACGCAGGCGTCTATGGAACTTGACGGGTTAGCGGAGCTGGCAGACAAGGTAAACGAAGTTACTCCTCGGCCTCAAGTCGCGAGCGCGTCGACCACAGGAGAGATAGCAGCCCTTGTTAGGCGGATCGACGACCTGACCCGCCAAGTCGCGGCTTTGTCAGCCGGTCGGACGACGCCACGTGCTCGCCCGCGTTCGAGAAGCCGGTCGCGTGGAGACCCTCGCAACTCCTCTTCGACACATGAAGATTGGTGTTGGTACCATCAGCGTTTTGCAGCCCGGGCGAACAAGTGCCGACCGCCATGCGCCTTTGGCAAGGGAAACGCGGAGGGCAGTCGTTAATGGCGGCCAGCGACCATTGCCCCACGCCTAGCCGCCTGTTTGTCACCGACGCGTCTACGAAAGTGCAGTTTTTGGTTGACACAGGTTCCGACCTCTGCGTCTTCCCCCGGTCCCGAGTAAAAGGGCCACGGTCAGCAACTTCATACGAACTTTACGCGGCTAACGGGTCCGTTATTTCAACGTATGGCTGGGTGGTGCTGTCGTTAAATTTTGGTCTCCGCCGCGAATTCAATTGGCGTTTCGTGATAGCGGATGTGGACAAACCGATAATTGGCGCCGATTTTCTAGGTTTTTACGGGTTGCTTGTCGATGTTCGTAATCGACGACTCGTTGACGGTGTTACGTCACTTTCGGTTGCCGGGCGTGTGGTGAGCACTCCCGTGGAGCACGTTAAGGCCGTCGTGGGAACTTCGCGATACCATGCCTTGTTGGGGGAATTTCCAGAAATTACCCGACCTGCCGGAACGCCAAAGGAACCGAAGCATACTACCGTGCATCATCTTCGAACTACGCCTGGCCCACCTGTGTCCTGCAAGCCGCGACGGTTGGCGCCGGACAGGTTACTCGTCGCCAAAAGGGAATTTGAGGCGATGCTCCGAATGGGTACGGCGAAACGATCGGAGAGCAGTTGGTCTTCCGCTCTCCACCTGGTTCCTAAGAAAGGCGACGAGTGGCGCCCCTGTGGAGACTACCGCGCTCTTAACGCGCGGACTATCCCCGACCGCTACCCAGTGCCGCATATAGAGGATTTCGCCCAAATGCTTTCCGGTAAATCAGTGTTTTCCACGATAGACTTGGTGAGAGCGTATAATCAAATCCCCGTGAACAAAGAAGACATTCCGAAAACAGCCATAATTACGCCTTTCGGTCTTTTCGATTTTCCCTTTATGTCCTTCGGCCTGCGAAACGCCGCCCAAACGTTTCAAAGGTTCATTGACGAAGTACTTAGGGGATTAGATTTTTGTTACGCATATATAGACGACATTCTCGTCGCATCGGAATCCGAGGAGCAACACCTGGAGCATCTGCGTCGACTTTTCAATCGCCTTAGCAATTACGGCGTCCTTATTAATCCTGCGAAGTGCGTTTTTGCGTCGACCGAGGTGAGGTTTCTCGGTTACACCGTTTCCTCACAAGGAACGAAGCCTCTACAGGAGAAAGTGGAGGCGATCATGCAGTTCCCGAAGCCCGCCAATGTCAAACAGCTCCGACAGTTCCTCGGCATGATTAATTTTTACCGGCGGTTCATCGCAGGCGCCGCCGCCATGCAGGCCCCGCTAAATGACATCCTGAAGGGTCCGAAGATGAAGGGGAACTCTCCGGTAGTGTGGACTCCAGAGTCAGAGCGAGCCTTCGAGGAAAGTAAAAAAAGTCTTTCGCAGGCAGCGTTGTTGGCACATCCATCGCCCACAGCACCTCTTGCCATTGTCGCAGACGCGTCCGATTACGCAATCGGGGCGGCCCTCCAACAGCTGTCTGGTGCGGATTGGCAGCCCTTAGCCTTTTTCACGAAAAAGCTCACGCCCGCCGAACGGAAATATAGCCCCTATGACCGCGAACTTCTTGCCGTGTATAGGGCGGTGCGCCATTTTCGCCATATGGTAGAGGGGAGAGAGTTCGTGATTTTTACGGATCACAAGCCCCTTACTTTCGCCTTTCGGCAAAAGGCGGATAAATGTTCACCCCGGCAATTCCGTTATCTGGACTTTATCTCCCAGTTTTCCACAGATGTGCAGCACATCTCCGGAAGAGACAACGTCGTAGCCGATGCCTTATCCAGGGTCGAAGCGATTTCGGAGGCAGTCGACTTCGACGCACTCGCCAAATCGCAAGCCGAGGACGAGGAGCTGAAAGCCATCTTGAATTCGGGATCCGCGCTGCAACTGAGGAAAATGCAAGTGCCCGGAACGCAGTCCGAACTGTACTGCGACGTGTCGACGCAAGCGGTCCGACCTTTTGTCACAACGCCGTTTCGACGACAGGTTTTCGAGTCTTTACACCGGCTTGCGCATCCAGGCACCAGGGCGTCGGCGAAGCTCGTCACTCAACGCTTCGTATGGCCTTCAATCAGGAAGGACTGCAGGACTTGGGCTCGCGCCTGCATCCCGTGTCAACAAGCCAAGGTCCATCGCCACATCGCATCGCCGATCGGTCATTTCGAAATTCCGAAGTCCCGTTTTGAGCATATACACGTCGATTTGGTGGGCCCATTGCCACCTTCGTCAGGCAATAAGTATTGCCTTACTTGCGTCGACCGTTTTACGCGTTGGCCGGAGGCTTTTCCGATTCCTGATGCGACCGCCGAAACGGTAGCACGAGCGTTATTCTCCGGATGGATAGCTCGTTACGGGGCACCTCTCCGAATCACTACGGACCAAGGCCGGCAGTTCGAGTCGTGTCTATTTCAGCAGCTGGCCCGCCTTATGGGAACTTCTCATCTACGGACGACGGCGTACCATCCTTCCGCTAATGGCCTGGTCGAGCGGTTCCATAGACAGCTCAAGGCCGCTATTATGTGCCATCAGAGCGAGTGCTGGGCGGACATTCTACCGACGATTCTTTTGGGCATCCGAGCGGCATGGAAAGAGGACATCGGAGCGACGCCAGCAGAAATGGTCTACGGCGAGCCGATCCGCCTCCCGGGAGAATTCTTTTCCGCAACGTCGAGTCTTGAGAGCGACGTTACGGACTTCGCCGTGCAGTTAAGGCGCCACATGCGAAAGTTGCGCCCAGTCCAAACCGCGCGCCACGGAGAGCGGCCGATTTTCGTCCACAAGGATTTGGCCGCATCATCGCACGTTTTCGTGCGACATGACGCTGTGAGAGGGCCACTGCGACCTCCGTACGATGGTCCGTACGAGGTGGTAAGGACCACTCCCAAGTATTACGTGGTCCGGATACGGGGCAAGGACGTCACTGTGTCGATCGACCGTCTTAAGCCGGCCCACATCCTCACAGACGACACAACCTCCGCATCAGGGCAAGCAGCAGCAAGAGACGGCGGCACCCACAATGATTCTAATAAACAATCTTTCTCAAATTTGGTGCCTGAGAGAGAGACGCGATCTGGACGGAGAGTCACATTTCCGCGACATTTTGACGCCTTTGACATATAACGGTTTTTTTTTGCATTTTTTGTGTTTTTGTTTTATATTTCTTTTTAATTTTCCAGAGCAAAAATTTGGCCAGGGGGGTGATGTGGCGGCTGACAATGTTTACTTGTCTACAAGTTAATGCTTCCGCCGCCAGAGCCCACTAGGCGGAGGATTTCCGGGCGACGAAAAGAAAAAGCGAGATCACCAGTTGGCGCGAATCTACCGGCCAGATCTTATCGTGTGGCATCAGCTTTCTCGCCCGTCGTCGCGCTGCCCTCGCCGTGTTTTCTTTGCCGCTATACTGAGCGATGTACTTTGCTTGTGTTTTATCTTGTTTGTGAATAAACCACTATTGTCAGTAATATCCAGTAGAATCTCGCGTCCACAATACTAATGGTGGAGTTGATTCTTTAAATATATTGCATGACCAATACTTTATGTCCTGTCAAACTAGGAGATAGTCCATGAGTTTATGCAAGGTTTTTTATTGTTGGGGAAAACTGAATATCTGATGAAGCTTGGAAAAAGCTCCATTCAAAACTCATACTGCCTGCCATCATGTAAGATACATACCATGCGAACTGCAACAAATTTTGATTGAGTTGGTTATTAAGGGTGTCTAATCAGTTTAAGAACAACAGCCTGCTGCATGGCAAAGTTTCTGTCAAGTATGAAGTGCAGTCAACACTTCTTAACATGAACCGAATTATACATATATGTAAAACGGTAATAATGTTTCAATTTTCTGCTTAAATATATGTACATACATAAAATACATGTAATTGGGGTAACCTGTTTGCATTAAAAAAATTATTATTATCATTAAAACATAACAATTGCACGATTTGGACTAATATCCATATGGACATAACATTAAATTAGAAATAAATGATAGATTTCAATTATCTGCAAGTTTAAAATGTCCACATTGAAGATAATTGATGTAAATATGTATGTACTAGCTTACTTTTCAACTGGATGACATATAAAACTCAAGGATGGGAAATAAAACAAAATAAATTCATATAAGAGTTCCTTGCACAAAAGAAAAATAATTATCATTTAGCATGTAAATAGTTTATCTACGAGTTTTCTTTTTAAAAAAGCAATAAAGCCATGAATGAAAGATTATTGGTGTTACTCTACAACTACAATAATGAATCATACTGACACTACCCCTTAATAATTATCGAGCCCACCTGCCGTGTAGCGTTTCCCTTGTTGAAAACCACTGGTCTAAAAAATCAAAAGTTGCCGCGTTGTGCGGGCAATTTGAAAATTCTCCACTGAGATTTGCCGTACTAATCTGGAACATTCTAGAATATTCTCGACGTAGTTTCACTTTCCACCCGATAGGTGGCCTTTTGTCTCCTGTAATCGTTGGCGCAAAAACAACGTGTTGGCGGTTCCACTTTTATTGGGATTTAAATTGTGTAGCTTTTTCTTCGATTAAACTGACCTGGGCTGTAGACGGTGATTATACGCTGAAGATAAGGTAAACCATTTTTATTTGTTTTATTGCTATTTCAATCGTCTTTATGCATAAATTAAATTTAAAGGCAAATAATTGCGTATAATTGATAATAATCACGGTAATAATTTAACTTGATTATGAATTCTCACTAGTGTGATTCGTAAATCTGTGTTTTGCTAAATCATGCTTTAAAACTCAAGACGCCGGTTTGGTTTAGTTAATCGTGAAAATGAGGTATTACTTTTTTATGTATCGGTTCTGTGGTTTGAAAACATGTTCTGTGGCCTACTTTCTAGGTTGGTTTTTTATTTTGTCGTCGCGTATATTTCAGGAAATCTCGAAAATTTAACAATTTTCTTCAATTAATATATATATATATATATATATATATATATATATATAGATGTCAACAAGGTGTTGGGATGAGGATGAGTTCTCTCTCTGTAGCTGAAGAAGGAGTAGTTCCGAAAGCTTTACGTTTGTGATGTTTCTGTGTTTTTGTGTTATTTTACGTGTGTCGCTTCGACATCCCCGGAGCCTCGCCAACCTGAAGTCGTCTGATTGGTGAGTGCTCACTGGGTTTCCTCATCCCAACACCTTGTTGACATCCATATATTCATTTTACCTTTCCTTTTCCGTAAGTTGTTATATATATATATATATATATATATATATATATATATATATATATATATATATAATGTAAGAGTTGCGCAGGAAGTGTTCCAGATACCGTTCAACTTTACATGCGATACTTTTGATGTTATTTAGCCACGTGTTTGCATAATATTGTATATTTATTTTATTAATTGTTTTTATTATTACTCATCGAAAAAATGAGGGACATAGTAATTTTAATTATCGAGCCCACCTGCCGTGTAGCGTTTCCCTTGTTGAAAACCACTGGTCTACAAAATCAAAAGTTGCCGCGTTGTGCGGGCATTTTGAAAATTCTCCACTGAGATTTGCCGTACTAATTTGGAACATTCTAGAATATTCTCGACGTAGTTTCACTTTCCACCCGATAGGTGGCCTTTTGTCTCCTGTAATCGTTGGCGCAAAAACAACGTGTTGGCGGTTCCACTTTTATTGGGATTTAAATTGTGTAGCTTTTTCTTCGATTAAACTGACCTGGGCAGTAGACGGTGATTATACGCTGAAGATAAGGTAAACCATTTTTACTTGTTTTATTGCTATTTCAATCGTCTTTATGCATAAATTAAATTTAAAGGCAAATAATTGCGTATAATTGATAATAATCACGGTAATAATTTAACTTGATTATGAATTCTCACTAGTGTGATTCGTAAATCTGTGTTTTGCTAAATCATGCTTTAAAACTCAAGTCGCCGGTTTGGTTTTGTTAATCGTGAAAATGAGGTATTACTTTTTTATGTATCGGTTCTGTGGTTTAAAAACATGTTCTGTGGCCTACTTTCTAGCTTGGTTTTTTATTTTGTCGTCGCGTATTTTTCAGGAAATCTCGAAAATTTAACAATTTTCTTCAATTAATATATATATATATATAATGTAAGATTTGCAAAGGAAGTGTTCCAGATACCGTTCAACTTTACATGCGATACTTTTGATGTTATTTAGCCACGTGTTTGCATAATATTGTATATTTATTTTATTAATTGTTTTTATTATTACTCATCGAAAGAATGAGGGACATAGTAATTTTAATTATCGAGCCCACCTGCCGTGTAGCGTTTCCCTTGTTGAAAACCACTGGTCTACAAAATCAAAAGCTGCCGCGTTGTTCGGGCATTTTGAAAATTCTCAACTGAGATTTTCGTTGGCGCAAAAAACAGCGTGTTGGTGGTTCCATATCTATTGGGATATAAATCGGAAAGCATCGTTACCATTGAATTAGTAGCTTTTGCTGCTATTAAACTCACTTAAACAGTAGGCGTGATTATTCGCGTCACTTAAGGTAAACCATTTTTACTTGTTTTATTGCTATTTCAATCGTCTTTATGCATAAATTAAATTTAAAGGCAAATAATTGCGTATAATTGATAATAATCACGGTTATAATTTAACTTGATTATGAATTCTCACTAGTGTGATTCGTAAATCCGTGTTTTGCTAAATCATGCTTTAAAACTCAAGACGACGGTTTGGTTTTGTTAATCGTGAAAATGAGGTATTACTTTTGTATGTATCGGTTCTGTGGTTTAAAAACATGTTCTGTGGCCTACTTTCTAGCTTGGTTTTTTATTTTGTCGTCGCGTATTTTTCAGGAAATCTCGAAAATTTAACAATTTTCTTCAATTAATATATATATATATATATAATGTAAGATTTGCAAAGGAAGTGTTCCAGATACCGTTCAACTTTACATGCGATACTTTTGATGTTATTTAGCCACGTGTTTGCATAATATTGTATATTTATTTTATTAATTGTTTTTATTATTACTCATCGAAAGAATGAGGGACATAGTAATTTTAATTATCGAGCCCACCTGCCGTGTAGCGTTTCCCTTGTTGAAAACCACTGGTCTACAAAATCAAAAGCTGCCGCGTTGTTCGGGCATTTTGAAAATTCTCAACTGAGATTTTCGTTGGCGCAAAAAACAGCGTGTTGGTGGCTCCATATCTATTGGGATTTAAATCGGAAAGCATCGTTACCATTGAATTAGTAGCTTTTGCTGCTATTAAACTCACTTAAACAGTAGGCGTGATTATTCGCGTCACTTAAGGTAAACCATTTTTACTTGTTTTATTGCTATTTCAATCGTCTTTATGCATAAATTAAATTTAAAGGCAAATAATTGCGTATAATTGATAATAATAACGGTAATAATTTAACTTGATTATGAATTCTCACTAGTGTGATTCGTAAATCTGTGTTTTGCTAAATCATGCTTTAAAACTCAAGACGCCGGTTTGGTTTTGTTAATCGTGAAAATGAGGTATTACTTTTTTATGTATCGGTTCTGTGGTTTAACAACATGTTCTGTGGCGAACTTTCTAGCTTGGTTTTTTATTTTGTCGTCGCGTATTTTTCAGGAAATCTCGAAAATTTAACAATTTTCTTCCATTAATATATATATATATAATGTAAGAGTTGCGCAGGAAGTGTTCCAGATACCGTTCAGCTTTACATGCGATACTTGTGATGTTTTTTAGCCACGTGTTTGCATAATATTGTATATTTATTTTATTAATTGTTTTTATTATTACTCATCGAAAGAATGAGGGACATAGTAATTTTAATTATCGAGCCCACCTGCCGTGTAGCGTTTCCCTTGTTGAAAACCACTGGTCTACAAAATCAAAAGTTGCCGCGTTGTGCGGGCATTTTGAAAATTCTCCACTGAGATTTGCCGTACTAATCTGGAACATTCTAGAATATTCTCGACGTAGTTTCACTTTCCACCCGATAGGTGGCCTTTTGTCTCCTGTAATCGTTGGCGCAAAAACAACGTGTTGGCGGTTCCACTTTTATTGGGATTAAAATTGTGTAGCTTTTTCTTCGATTAAACTGACCTGGGCAGTAGACGGTGATTATACGCTGAAGATAAGGTAAACCACTTTTACTTGTTTTATTGCTATTTAAATCGTCTTTATGCATAAATTAAATTTAAAGGCAAATAATTGCGTATAATTGATAATAATCACGGTAATAATTTAACTTGATTATGAATTCTCACTAGTGTGATTCGTAAATCTGTGTTTTGCTAAATCATGCTTTAAAACTCAAGACGCCGGTTTGGTTTTGTTAATCGTGAAAATGAGGTATTACTTTTTTACGTATCGGTTCTGTGGTTTAAAAACATGTTCTGTGGCCTATTTTCTAGCTTGGTTTTTTATTTTGTCGTCGCGTATTTTTCAGGAAATCTCGAAATTTTAACAATTTTCTTTAATTAATATATATATATATATATATATATATATATATATATATATATATATATATATATATATATATATATATAATGTAAGAGTTGCGCAGGAAGTGTTCCAGTTACCGTTCAACTTTACATGCGATACTTTTGATGTTATTTAGCCACGTGTTTGCATAATATTGTATATTTATTTTATTAATTGTTTTTATTATTACTCATCGAAAGAATGAGGGACATAGTAATTTTAATTATCGAGCCCACCTGCCGTGTAGCGTTTCCCTTGTTGAAAACCACTGGTCTACAAAATCAAAAGTTGCCGCGTTGTGCGGGCATTTTGAAAATTCTCCACTGAGATTTGCCGTACTAATCTGGAACATTCTAGAATATTCTCGACGTAGTTTCACTTTCCACCCGATAGGTGGCCTTTTGTCTCCTGTAATCGTTGGCGCAAAAACAACGTGTTGGCGGTTCCACTTTTATTGGGATTTAAATTGTGTAGCTTTTTCTTCGATTAAACTGACCTGGGCAGTAGACGGTGATTATACGCTGAAGATAAGGTAAACCATTTTTACTTGTTTTATTGCTATTTCAATCGTCTTTATGCATAAATTAAATTTAAAGGCAAATAATTGCGTATAATTGATAATAATCACGGTAATAATTTAACTTGATTATGAATTCTCACTAGTGTGATTCGTAAATCTGTGTTTTGCTAAATCATGCTTTAAAACTCAAGACGCCGGTTTGGTTTTGTTAATCGTGAAAATGAGGTATTACTTTTTTATGTATCGGTTCTGTGGTTTAAAAACATGTTCTGTGGCCTACTTTCTAGCTTGGTTTTTTATTTTGTCGTCGCGTATTTTTCAGGAAATCTCGAAAATTTAACAATTTTCTTCAATTAATATATATATATATATAATGTAAGAGTTGCACAGGAAGTGTTCCAGATACCGTTCAACTTTACATGCGATACTTTTGATGTTATTTAGCCACGTGTTTGCATAATATTGTATATTTATTTTATTAATTGTTTTTATTATTACTCATCGAAAGAATGAGGGACATAGTAATTTTAATTATCGAGCCCACCTGCCGTGTAGCGTTTCCCTTTTTGAAAACCACTGGTCTACAAAATCAAAAGCTGCCGCGTTGTCCGGCATTTTGAAAATTCTCAACTGAGATTTTCGTTGGCGCAAAAAACAGCGTGTTGGTGGCTCCATATCTATTGGGATTTAAATCGGAAAGCATCGTTACCATTGAATTAGTAGCTTTTGCTGCTATTAAACTCACTTAAACAGTAGGCGTGATTATTCGTGTCACTTAAGGTAAACCATTTTTACTTGTTTTATTGCTATTTCAATCGTCTTTATGCATAAATTAAATTTAAAGGCAAATAATTGCGTATAATTGATAATAATCACTGTAATAATTTAACTTGATTATGAATTCTCACTAGTGTGATTCGTAAATCTGTGTTTTGCTAAATCATGCTTTAAAACTCAAGACGCCGGTTTTGTTTTGTTAATCGTGAAAATGTGGTATTACTTTTTCATGTATCGGTTCTGTGGTTAAAAAACATGTTCTGTGGCCTACTTTCCAGCTTGGTTTTTTATTTTGTCGTCGCGTATTTTTCAGGAAATCTCGAAAATTTAACAATTTTCTTCAATTAATATATATATATATATATATATATATATATAATGTAAGAGTTGCGCAGGAAGTGTTCCAGATACCGTTCAACTTTACATGCGATACTTTTGATGTTATTTAGCCACGTGTTTGCATAATATTGTATATTTATTTTATTAATTGTTTTTATTATTACTCATCGAAAGAATGAGGGACATAGTAATTTTAATTATCGAGCCCACCTGCCGTGTAGCGTTTCCCTTTTTGAAAACCACTGGTCTACAAAATCAAAAGCTGCCGCGTTGTTCGGGCATTTTGAAAATTCTCAACTGAGATTTTCGTTGGCGCAAAAAACAGCGTGTTGGTGGTTCCATATCTATTGGGATTTAAATCGGAAAGCATCGTTACCATTGAATTAGTAGCTTTTGCTGCTATTAAACTCACTTAAACAGTAGGCGTGATTATTCGTGTCACTTAAGGTAAACCATTTTTACTTGTTTTATTGCTATTTCAATCGTCTTTATGCATAAATTAAATTTAAAGGCAAATAATTGCGTATAATTGATAATAATCACGGTAATAATTTAACTTGATTATGAATTCTCACTAGTGTGATTCGTAAATCTGTGTTTTGCTAAATCATGCTTTAAAACTCAAGACGCCGGTTTGGTTTTGTTAATCGTGAAAATGAGGTATTACTTTTTTATGTATCGGTTCTGTGGTTTAACAACATGTTCTGTGGCGAACTTTCTAGCTTGGTTTTTTATTTTGTCGTCGCGTATTTTTCAGGAAATCTCGAAAATTTAACAATTTTCTTCAATTAATATATATATATATATATAATGTAAGAGTTGCGCAGGAAGTGTTCCAGATACCGTTCAGCTTTACATGCGATACTTGTGATGTTTTTTAGCCACGTGTTTGCATAATATTGTATATTTATTTTATTAATTGTTTTTATTATTACTCATCGAAAGAATGAGAGACATAGTAATTTTAATTATCGAGCCCACCTGCCGTGTAGCGTTTCCCTTGTTGAAAACCACTGGTCTACAAAATCAAAAGTTGCCGCGTTGTGCGGGCATTTTGAAAATTCTCCACTGAGATTTGCCGTACTAATATGGAACATTCTAGAATATTCTCGACGTAGTTTCACTTTCCACCCGATAGGTGGCCTTTTGTCTCCTGTAATCGTTGGCGCAAAAACAACGTGTTGGCGGTTCCACTTTTATTGGGATTAAAATTGTGTAGCTTTTTCTTCGATTAAACTGACCTGGGCAGTAGACGGTGATTATACGCTGAAGATAAGGTAAACCATTTTTACTTGTTTTATTGCTATTTAAATCGTCTTTATGCATAAATTAAATTTAAAGGCAAATAATTGCGTATAATTGATAATAATCACGGTAATAATTTAACTTGATTATGAATTCTCACTAGTGTGATTCGTAAATCTGTGTTTTGCTAAATCATGCTTTAAAACTCAAGACGCCGGTTTGGTTTTGTTAATCGTGAAAATGAGGTATTACTTTTTTATGTATCGGTTCTGTGGTTTAAAAACATGTTCTGTGGCCTACTTTCTAGCTTGGTTTTTTATTTTGTCGTCGCGTATTTTTCAGGAAATCTCGAAAATTTAACAATTTTCTTCAATTAATATATATATATATATATATATATATATATATATATATATATATATATATAATGTAAGAGCTGCGCAGGAAGTGTTCCAGATACCGTTCAACTTTACATGCAATACTTTTGATGTTATTTAGCCACGTGTTTGCATAATATTGTATATTTATTTTATTAATTGTTTTTATTATTACTCATCGAAAGAATGAGGGACATAGTAATTTTAATTATCGAGCCCACCTGCCGTGTAGCGTTTCCCTTGTTGAAAACCAATGGTCTACAAAATCAAAAGTTGCCGCGTTGTGCGGGCATTTTGAAAATTCTCCACTGAGATTTGCCGTACTAATCTGGAACATTCTAGAATATTCTCGACGTAGTTTCACTTTCCACCCGATAGGTGGCCTTTTGTCTCCTGTAATCGTTGGCGCAAAAACAACGTGTTGGCGGTTCCACTTTTATTGGGATTAAAATTGTGTAGCTTTTTCTTCGATTAAACTGACCTGGGCTGTAGACGGTGATTATACGCTGAAGATAAGGTAAACCATTTTTACTTGTTTTATTGCTATTTAAATCGTCTTTATGCATAAATTAAATTTAAAGGCAAATAATTGCGTATAATTGATAATAATCACGGTAATAATTTAACTTGATTATGAATTCTCACTAGTGTGATACGTAAATCTGTGTTTTGCTAAATCATGCTTTAAAACTCAAGACGCCGGTTTGGTTTTGTTAATCGTGAAAATGAGGTATTACTTTTTTATGTATCGGTTCTGTGGTTTAAAAACATGTTCTGTGACCTACTTTCTAGCTTGGTTTTTTATTTTGTCGTCGCGTATTTTTCAGGAAATCTCGAAAATTTAATAATTTTCTTCAATTAATATATATATATATATATATATATATATATATATATATATATATATATATATATATATATAATGTAAGAGTTGCACAGGAAGTGTTCCAGATACCGTTCAACTTTACATGCGATACTTTTGATGTTATTTAGCCACGTGTTTGCATAATATTGTATATTTATTTTATTAATTGTTTTTATTATTACTCATCGAAAGAATGAGGGACATAGTAATTTTAATTATCGAGCCCACCTGCCGTGTAGCGTTTCCCTTGTTGAAAACCAATGGTCTACAAAATCAAAAGTTGCCGCGTTGTGCGGGCATTTTGAAAATTCTCCACTGAGATTTGCCGTACTAATCTGGAACATTCTAGAATATTCTCGACGTAGTTTCACTTTCCACCCGATAGGTGGCCTTTTGTCTCCTGTAATCGTTGGCGCAAAAACAACGTGTTGGCGGTTCCACTATTATTGGGATTAAAATTGTGTAGCTTTTTCTTCGATTAAACTGACCTGGGCTGTAGACGGTGATTATACGCTGAAGATAAGGTAAACCATTTTTACTTGTTTTATTGCTATTTAAATCGTCTTTATGCATAAATTAAATTTAAAGGCAAATAATTGCGTATAATTGATAATAATCACGGTAATAATTTAACTTGATTATGAATTCTCACTAGTGTGATACGTAAATCTGTGTTTTGCTAAATCATGCTTTAAAACTCAAGACGCCGGTTTGGTTTTGTTAATCGTGAAAATGAGGTATTACTTTTTTATGTATCGGTTCTGTGGTTTAAAAACATGTTCTGTGACCTACTTTCTAGCTTGGTTTTTTATTTTGTCGTCGCGTATTTTTCAGGAAATCTCGAAAATTTAATAATTTTCTTCAATTAATATATATATATATATATATATATATATATATATATATATATATATATATATATATATAATGTAAGAGTTGCACAGGAAGTGTTCCAGATACCGTTCAACTTTACATGCGATACTTTTGATGTTATTTAGCCACGTGTTTGCATAATATTGTATATTTATTTTATTAATTGTTTTTATTATTACTCATCGAAAGAATGAGGGACATAGTAATTTTAATTATCGAGCCCACCTGCCGTGTAGCGTTTCCCTTTTTGAAAACCACTGGTCTACAAAATCAAAAGCTGCCGCGTTGTCCGGCATTTTGAAAATTCTCAACTGAGATTTTCGTTGGCGCAAAAAACAGCGTGTTGGTGGCTCCATATCTATTGGGATTTAAATCGGAAAGCATCGTTACCATTGAATTAGTAGCTTTTGCTGCTATTAAACTCACTTAAACAGTAGGCGTGATTATTCGTGTCACTTAAGGTAAACCATTTTTACTTGTTTTATTGCTATTTCAATCGTCTTTATGCATAAATTAAATTTAAAGGCAAATAATTGCGTATAATTGATAATAATCACGGTAATAATTTAACTTGATTATGAATTCTCACTAGTGTGATTCGTAAATCTGTGTTTTGCTAAATCATGCTTTAAAACTCAAGACGCCGGTTTTGTTTTGTTAATCGTGAAAATGTGGTATTACTTTTTCATGTATCGGTTCTGTGGTTAAAAAACATGTTCTGTGGCCTACTTTCCAGCTTGGTTTTTTATTTTGTCGTCGCGTATTTTTCAGGAAATCTCGAAAATTTAACAATTTTCTTCAATTAATATATATATATATATATATATATATATATAATGTAAGAGTTGCACAGGAAGTGTTCCAGATACCGTTCAACTTTACATGCGATACTTTTGATGTTATTTAGCCACGTGTTTGCATAATATTGTATATTTATTTTATTAATTGTTTTTATTATTACTCATCGAAAGAATGAGGGACATAGTAATTTTAATTATCGAGCCCACCTGCCGTGTAGCGTTTCCCTTTTTGAAAACCACTGGTCTACAAAATCAAAAGCTGCCGCGTTGTTCGGGCATTTTGAAAATTCTCAACTGAGATTTTCGTTGGCGCAAAAAACAGCGTGTTGGTGGTTCCATATCTATTGGGATTTAAATCGGAAAGCATCGTTACCATTGAATTAGTAGCTTTTGCTGCTATTAAACTCACTTAAACAGTAGGCGTGATTATTCGTGTCACTTAAGGTAAACCATTTTTACTTGTTTTATTGCTATTTCAATCGTCTTTATGCATAAATTAAATTTAAAGGCAAATAATTGCGTATAATTGATAATAATCACGGTAATAATTTAACTTGATTATGAATTCTCACTAGTGTGATTCGTAAATCTGTGTTTTGCTAAATCATGCTTTAAAACTCAAGACGCCGGTTTTGTTTTGTTAATCGTGAAAATGTGGTATTACTTTTTCATGTATCGGTTCTGTGGTTAAAAAACATGTTCTGTGGCCTACTTTCCAGCTTGGTTTTTTATTTTGTCGTCGCGTATTTTTCAGGAAATCTCGAAAATTTAACAATTTTCTTCAATTAATATATATATATATATATATATAATGTAAGAGTTGCACAGGAAGTGTTCCAGATACCGTTCAACTTTACATGCGATACTTTTGATGTTATTTAGCCACGTGTTTGCATAATATTGTATATTTATTTTATTAATTGTTTTTATTATTACTCATCGAAAGAATGAGGGACATAGTAATTTTAATTATCGAGCCCACCTGCCGTGTAGCGTTTCCCTTGTTGAAAACCACTGGTCTACAAAATCAAAAGTTGCCGCGTTGTTCGGGCATTTTGAAAATTCTCAACTGAGATTTTCGTTGGCGCAAAAAACAGCGTGTTGGTGGTTCCATATCTATTGGGATTTAAATCGGAAAGCATCGTTACCATTGAATTAGTAGCTTTTGCTGCTATTAAACTCACTTAAACAGTAGGCGTGATTATTCGCGTCACTTAAGGTAAACCATTTTTACTTGTTTTATTGCTATTTCAATCGTCTTTATGCATAAATTAAATTTTAAGGCAAATAATTGCGTATAATTAATAATAATCACGGTAATAATTTAACTTGATTATGAATTCTCACTAGTGTGATTCGTAAATCTGTGTTTTGCTAAATCATGCTTTAAAACTCAAGACGCCGGTTTGGTTTTGTTAATCGTGAAAATGAGGTATTACTTTTTTATGTATCGGTTCTGTGGTTTAAGTGTTTCAATTTTTTCACCCATAAGATGAGGGCAATAATTCCATGATGGATACATACAAGTTAGTAATGCCAATTAATGTTTCTGAATATCACTTTTGCTTGCTTAAATCAATATTAAAATTACACCCTATTATGATATCACCTCTTTTTTCTGTAATATCATATAACAATTTATCAAAATAATTCTAGAAACTTTTGTAGCTGAGTTTTGAAATGTTTTGAGGGATTTGTGATTATGATTTTATTGTGATTGCAACTTTGTAACAATGAAAAACAATTTTTTTGTCAGTGCTCTGGGTGCATTATACCCACCAACTGTGCTTGTGTAATATTTTTTAATATTAAAAATACAAATAAATTGGCAGTTTTTACTCATTATTCTTTGAATGCTTGCATAGTTTGTTGTTATATAATGTTTATTGTGTTGTTTTCAACAGAAGACCCACCTACAAAGTATAAACTCTGAATGCTATTTTTGAAAGATTTAGCTATAGGTATTATCCAGCCACAAATTAATATTTGTGCTAACCTTCAGTACCTTTCTGCACATCTTTTGTATACCTGTCGTAAGTTGATGACATCAGATGCTGCAGAACCAATTGAAGATGAAATTGTAACACAAAAGAAGAGAAAGATGCCCGACAAATATTTCCGATGCCAACTATGTAAAGGGAAAGATAGTAAAACTTAATCAATCTGTTTGCAATGCAGTGTACACGTTTGCCAAGAATATTGCAATTTCTTTTGTAACTGCCAGAAGAAGATATCTGTGCATATGGAGACCTGAGAGACCTAAGATGTTTACATTTTTTTACTGCTTCATACCTTTGTATATTTCTTAAGAATGACATGAAAATACATTGTTTTTCATTCTTTTTAAGTTTATCATCAGCTTAGATTAATTTTAAAATAACAGGTACAACGCCCAGACAGTTAAACCCATCAAAAAGGACCTAAGAAATGACTGGATGTATGACACCCAGTGACCTGGATCTCGTTTGTGAAATAGGTGACCATACTCATCCATTAAAACTATCACAATAATATCCCTCTTTCATTAACTCATAGAAGTTTCAGTATTAATATGTTAGATAGCAAAATGTGAATTTGCCTTTGTAGAAGCGTTTAACCTGTAAATAAACCAGGAAGGAAGTATAACACATTGGGTCGAGTGAATAAAAACTAAGCAAATGCTTAAAGCACTAAGCATAAGCATTTGCTAAAAGGATAAGCAAATGCTAAAAGCATTTGATTCATATTGAGTGAATAAAAGTTTGCTTTTGCTTATAAGCATTTGCTACTCAGTTTTAAGCAAATGCTTAAATTTTACGGAAGAAAGCTCTTTGCAACTCTTCCTTCACTTGTTTTTGTTTACATTTAAAGTTTTACATAGTTGAATTTCAAACTAAAAACATAAATATATTGGGTAATATTTTTTAAAAAGTTAATAATTTTTTAAAACTATTTCTTTTATAACTGAATTCGATAATATCACAAATCATGGGTGTATTTTTATTCAATTAGTTATAGTAATTTTATCCAGTCATTTGCCTTTATAGTGATTTTGGACGCCACAAATATTTCTATCTTCTGTTTGGAAGACAGTACCCCGCCACGTCTCTCTTGATATTCTCCGAGTAACAGATTTGAAATATAGGTACTTAACATTTTCTTCAGAGAAACGATATAAATTTTTATAACCGTTGGTTGTTGAAACTTTTCTCGTATTTTTTTACCTTTCATGTCACCATAAATTACCATATTTATATTTAGGATCAATTATCATGAAAATAGAGTACCTGGAAATATTTTAGCAAACCCTTTACCTCACTTAAAAAAGTTTAAGCATATGCTTAAAGCATTAAGCAAAAGCTCGGTTTTATTCACACAATTTTAAGCAAATGCTTAAGAAAATTCCTAAAAATAAGCAAATGCTTATTCTTTCTAGCAAAAGCAAATGCTATTTTTTTTATTCCCCCCAAATTAAGCATTTGCTTAAAAAGTGAGGGAAATCATAAGCATTTGCTTATTTTTTATTCACTCGACCCATTGTCTTATTATTCCATCCATATTAACCAGGACCAATGTTTAATACATTCTTTGGTAATGTAATGCGTTAGATAAAAAAGAAAGTACAATTTAAAATACGGAAAAAACAGCGTCCCGTGTAGAGTTTGTATGGGACAAATGAAAGAAAGTAAAAATATGAGAAATCCTGTATAATATGGGATGGTTGGCAACCCTTCCACAACAATTTCATTATCAGACTATTTAATATGCTACCAAATTGAATAAAAACTGTAAGGCTGGCAAGGTGATAACCTCTTGGTTCAGTAATAAAGCTATGTATTCAACTGACGAATGTTTTGAAAATAATCTAAATGGCATTAAATTCTAATCTTAGACCTTGTTCCTCTAAAACAGCCTTTTCCAATTGGTCGTTCGCGTATTACCCCTAGGGGTTCATGAAATAAATCTGAGGGAATCGTGAGAAAAATTTGGTAATGGCATCTTTTTTACTTTCATGGTTCTACAACTCTTACCAATATTTTAATTTTATTCAGGTTTTCGCATGGTTTTATTTTAATATTTTTCTTATGCATCAAGAATTATATTTGAATTTTACAGGGTACTAACTAGAAACTAACGACAATATCAGAGATTCTGATTTTATTGTAAACATTTCCATACTATATGCTGTATAAACTTTTTATTTTTCATGACTAAACATGTTCAAAAAGATTTATTTTTGCAAAATTTGCTCTCCATTTTAAGGGGCTCGCCACGAAAACTGTTACAACTCAAGGGGTTTGCAATGACAAATAGGTTAGCTCAAGGGGTTCACCAAGTTAAAAAGCTGCTCTAAAACAATCTCTTGTTTTTTGTTTATAAATATTTGTTTTGTAACATTTTTTTGAGTTATTGTTTCTCTTGTATTGTGTTCTTGTTTCTCTCTTTTTACTTTCTCCATATACGAAGTATAGGAGAAAGTATTGTTTTCATGAAACAGAAATCGATTTCAAGATTTCAACGGAAATACACGTTTTGAGGTACCCTGCATACGTTTTGAACATTTTCTCGATCATGTCTGTGTGTGTGTTTGTATCTTTGACTGGGATATTGTGGGTGCTGTAACTCAAAAACTGTTAATCAGATCAACATAAAAATTTATATTTGACATTTTTGTTAAAGGAGAAAGAAGTGATTAGTTTTTTGTTTTCGAATGATTATCATGTTTATGGATAATATCATTCATAATAGACACTCTGAAGAGATGAACGATATTGCGCAACAATTAAGGGTACTTTATTCTAGGATATTTTGAAAGTAAATCGATTTACTCAAAAATGGCAATAGGGATTTTGATTAAAATCCATCCAATCGTACAGCCTGGCGTCAAAAATAATACTTACTAAGCCATATGTCCCAAAAAATTACTAAATATCGACCATTGGCATTAAAATATACTCTAAACTACGGTTAACTTTGATTTATAAGCGTGTTTCTTCTATAAACGTACACAGTAGACCAAACGTACATACTTATATGAGAAAGTTTGCGCAATGTGTATTGAGGTTTATTTTTCAATGTGCCAACCATTATTAAGCCGTAACTTTTTACGTTTAATGTTAATTATAATGTCGTGAAGTAATCGTAACAAGTAAAATTACGGTTTGTTCTAAAGTAGGAGCGCACAGCTGTCTAAATTTAGTAGAGCTCTTATTCCGTTCACTTATGTTAGAGGTGATTTGTTATGGCTACGAGCGTAATTGTGCTTGAGAGTGAATGTTTTTCCATTAAGCTTCAAAAATAAAACAATCGAATTTTGATATATGCCGGGTTTTCTTGATATATTTTGTGATCAGTAGCCTGAATTAACTCGAAAAATCCTTATTACATGGAAAATTAAAATGACGTAATGGAACAAAACTGGAGCAAACTCACCTGTTGAGGATCCCATTATTGATTTTCACCGCGCCAACGGTGGTCTCCACGGCACATGCATGAACTAAACCCGAACGATAATACGATAATACTGCCCTACATCACCATTTCCCATAATATTCTGGAACCGTCCTTTCCGTGTTTTCTTCATGAAATTTATACTTCTACAAATACAAGCTCCAGGAGAGCAGATTTTATTTTAACTAAGAATGTGAGTTAAAGAATAACCTCTACAAACACACTTAAAAGAGATCTAGGTGATAATCAATTCCCTTGTTAATTGGTATAAGGTTTTCATATTCGTAATTGGAATTGACATCCACTCCTTGCGTTAAATTTTGCAGTCAAATTATTTTATATACTAAGTTCATTGCTTTAATGAGCATATGCTCACTGCCGGATATAAAATTTACTCATTTTCTCTGAACTTATGTAGACTACAGCTCAATTAGAAGCATTTCTTAAAATGTCTCTTCTTCGATTTTGAGCACACGTATTTCTATATGGATTCGTTCTGTAATAGGGTTATGACATATGGCGTTTTACATAATGTTTATAAAAATTTAAGTTAGAGATAACATTTGAAGATGAGAGTGAATTACAGTGCATTTATGTAATTCTGACACACCTTAGAGGAGATAAAAAATAACATATATATATTGATGCATATTTAAATGAAATAATGTCTTATTATAATAAATATATGGTGTATATAATGCATTATTTATTTATTTATAAATATTTCACATACAGCACAAAGGCCAATTTACAGTGAAATCCATTACCATAAATCCATAAGTACATAACTCAAAGAGACAAACAAAATAAAATAAATTAATAACAAACGAAAGGAAACTAAAAAAAAACTAAAGGAGAGAAGACAGAGAGGAGATCAAGGTTTTTAAAGGTTGATTGAATTCATTTGAGTTTGGAGATAATGAGTTAAGAAGACCAGGGAGGCGGAAGAAAAGTGAGCGTTTGATTACGGACAGCCTAGGTATACTGAGATTAAGGAGGCAGGAAAGACAAGTAGATCTGTTTGGTACGCGTAAGTTAAACAGGGAGAGAAGTACAGGACAGTCAATGTTTGCATTCAGTACATTGTAAAGTAACGAAAAATAAATGCTTATGGAAGGGGAAAGGTAAATATGGTAAATGGATGGCAACAAGTTGAGGTAAGGAGGCTCAGTGAACTCATACCGATAAGAGATTCTCTGGGGGGTTGGAGAAACACATTTATATGCATAGATTAGAGCTTTCGGGGGTGATCCCATCGTCAGCACGAGAGAAACATCTCTTACCCTTACCTCAACAACTCGTTGCCATCCATTGTACTAACATTATTTCCCGGGTATGCGTGGATTAAGTATTAAATTTAAGGCACTGCCCATTCTTCCTCCTTTTCTCTTTTCCTGGAAGAAGACTGCTTACTCTCAATAGTCTCAATCTCGTCCAAATAAAGACGCATATCTATCTATCTACCATCCTCGCTCCCATTCTCCGTCCCTCTCCCCCTCTCTCCTTCTCTGAAAAAATAGACATTCTAGTCTCAATCTCGCCCTAATAAAGACCTTATCTATCTATCTTTCCCTTTACCCCTCTCCCTCCCTCTCTCTCCTTCTCTCTCACTCTCTCCCCTTCCCTCTCGTGGTGGAGTGGCTAGAGCGTTGGCCTTCCACGTAGCGGTCCCAGGTTCGAATTCGGCGGATTTTTAAACCTGGAATCGTCCCGTCCCATACTTGTGTGATTTGTGGAGACCGCGCAAGTCAGCTCTCCGTCCTTCGGAAGGGACGTTAAGCAATTGCCCCCCTTGGTGCTCTTCGTAAAGAGTAGGCTAATGCTGGCACCGGGTTTCCCTCCTCCCTTGTTTGTTGTTCGATTAGGACGGAGTTATGGCTATAATCCAAGAGGTTGGTTAGCCATAAATTCCATACAAACAAGCAAATCCCCCCCTCTCTCTCTCTCCTTTCTTTCTTCCTCACTCTCGTATTAAAGCAATCAAAGCACGCTTTCCTTACGCATATACTCTAGGATTGAGATGACAATACAATCTCGAGGTCTAACATTGACACGGTCAGCATGGCAACATATAGTTAAAAAGCTTACATTTTTCCAATAAATATGATTTAAATGTATTAATTTAGTGACTTCGAATCGTAGGCGAAATGTGATGATAAGAATAAGAAACGTTATTTATTTTTCTTTAAAGCGGTTTAGGTCCGAAGATCATAGGTCAATTTTTACTTTTTTCTAATTTTAATTTGCAGAAGAGTGAAACTCTTCAAGTCGAAAATTTGATTTTTACTTGTTATGTTATGGGAAATGGAAAATTTCTCCTGTAGTCGAATCTAGGTCTTTTTTCGGAGTTTTTTCGTCTTTCCCTTGTAATATCTGAATAAAGCATTCCTACAAAATTTCAGTCTTCTAACTAGTCGGGAAATTTGCCAAAATACGTGAAAAGTTCGTGACAGTAGTGTTGAACACGATAAAAAGATCGCAATCGTGCTTCAATTTCACTCAATAAGAATCAAAGTAGCATTTCGACGGACAGAATTATGATATTATATACGCACACACATACTTGCATATATATATATATATATATATATATATATATATATATATATATATATATATATATATACATACATAATATTATTATAATACGTAGAGTATAGAAACATGCGTTATAAATAATATTTAATGATGATTTATTGTTCCCTTAGGGAGACACCCCATTACCGCTCGCATCGTATCAGCTGTTGTTGGGACGAGTATCAGTCATCGGATACGAAGGTCGCGTATTCGAATTCTGTTGAGGACATGGGCATGTGCTTTTGTCAATTCGTGTTAGCTGCTTTAATGGAAATGATAGTATCCTCCAATAATGGAGACAGAAATAACTATGTTAGCAATAATCATCCTCCCATTGGCAATACAATTAATGCCCGTGGAAAGAATATCTTCTAAATTAAAATTAGTTCTATCTCTTAAATTACTATATTTATTAGTCATTTCAAATCGTTTTATTGGATGACAATTATTTTTAATCGTGATATTAATGTTTGCTTAAGTTTCTCCAATTTGATAATACGCTCTCGACGAAGTAAAAGAGACATTGGCGCCAGAGAAGCAAATTGACCGCTATTGATGTGTGAGCCGTAAAAATTGATGATGCGCGGCCCAAATTAATCGACTCGACCTAGTTGCGGAGCTCTCTCATTAATTTTTCCTTTTGCTTGGCAACGCGGCAACGCGCCATCATTTGGCGCATGCGCCCTTTCACTTGCAGTCCGCCAATTTCCCATTCTTTGTATTCTGAGGTGAATGCAAGATTATCTGTGTATTCTATGTTATGGGTGGATTTAATTGAGACGAGCTGTTTACTTATGTTTGGTGGTAATTCAAGTATGGATAACTCGGGTGACATTAGCAAACTCAAAAAGGAGATGACAGATATGGCAACAAAAAACAATAAGAGGCCAAATGGTGGAAAAGAGAGGCAGAGTGACATTAGTGACAGTGACGAAGAGAGTGCCGTTGTGAGTAAAAGAAGGAAAAGTGCTCCCATTAAAAGATACAATCCTTCCTACCTATCTTTCGGTTTTATAGAAAACTCTGACCACAAAACACCACGTCCTCAATGTTTAATTTGCGGAAGCGTTTTGCCGAACTGTTTTATGGAGCCAAATATATTAAAGAAACATTTTATAAAGAATCACACAGAACGAAAACAATATTTTAAGGTCGGTATAGACGCTTTAAATATAAAAAAGTAAGAGAAGCATCGAGAATTGATATTTCTATTTCGGAGTAGTGTAATATGACAATTTTTCGTATGATTTACAATCTGTGGTATTGGCAAAATATTTTTTGATGTTTCTTTTTGTGCCAGTTTCAAGATTCTTGTGTTGATATGATTTTTGCTCGAGTAACTGAGTTGTATCTGTATTTAGTATCTGCTTTTTAGTAGATGGGAAGTAATGTTTTTAACATGATTTTATCAGTCTCCAGAAAAACACTCAAATCGAGTTGTTTATATGAAGACTGTTTTTGTTTATATCGGGAAATGATTTTCTAACACTAGAAGTAAGATTCGTAATGTGTTTGGAGAAAATATTGTCGCATTATCATGCATGACTTTTATCCATAAGTGTTATCAACACCCTTTTAAAGTTTTTTTCATATGACTGCTGGGCGTATTTTTTCCCCAGGAAAGAAATGTATGATGTTGACGTAGAGCAATTCTGTATTAGTACTCCCGTTAAGGGGACCTGTCGAGCATTTGAAGCATGAATGCGGTCTGGACAACTCTTTTTCCAAATAATTTATTGTATTGTAATTTTCTTGCTTAATCTTACTATTTACTTCACGAGATTGGGTAGTTGAAAATTTCTGTTCGATTATAATCTACTGAAAAGAGAATTTCAACATTTTTTCATGCTTTTTGACGGATGTTAAAATCATGTAATTATTCATGTATAATTAAAAGTTGAAGATATTTTTTCATATTCCATGTAAACTGAATGAATATCTTTTTATAACAATTTTTCTTAATATATCCAAAGTGTATGGAGGGTTTATATTTCAGTATAGTATAAGTCTAAAATAAATATTTTGGACTCTAATTAATAGCGTTGTCAGACGTTATTTGAGAGCTGTTTAGCTTTTCATATTCTCTATTTAATTCAAAAGAGAATTATCGAGCTCGACTTATGACTAGAATGAAATTGAAAACATGGCTTTCCAATAGCCAAAATGCATATATGATTTTTCCTAATATTTTTAAGGCCATTTAAGTGTTAATAACTATTCAACTTTCTGACGGCGTGTATTATTAACGAAACATATCTTATGAAGCTATTTTTGTTAAATGAAATAATGGCATTTCATCGACGGCTTTGCCGTATATTTCCACACACAACGAGTTTTTAATTTATTCTTTTTGATTGCTGACTTACCAAAAACTAAAATCCGTATTTGGAATTCCATTCTCCTGCATAACGTTTAAGAAGTTCCTTTCAATTCCTTATAACCAACTTGTATGAAATCATAGAAACTTTAATCAGTCTATATTAGTAAGCTATATCAAATCATAAATATTATATTCATTACTCCCAATTAGACTGAAATACTGCTTATTAGAGTTTCTATTATAAGACATTGTAGTCTAACTTGATGATGATACTATTAACCCGTCCACGATAATGGGTGCATTTTTATTTTTAAAAAGGTCATTTTTGTTATTGAAATGTTTTGAATACCAAGTAGATTGATGAACTCAGCAGCTGCAATTTCACCTATCGTTTTTTGCTATCAGCTGTCAGGTCCAAGGAAATACATCATAAATGTACCACACAAATACCAGTTTTCGCAGGTGCAAAATGACCCTAGCTGTCGAAGCACCTAAAATCGAATACCTACCTACCTACCAGTTTTCGCTCAAAAACAGAAATATATGGGTTAACCTGTCATTATCAATAAATGTTGGGCATTGCTCAGCTCAATAAATTAAGTTGTAGTTTTTGATATTCTGTATATTTTATAGCCTTGTTGCGATTGAAAAGCATACTTGATTTTATATTTTAGCCATAATTCATATTCTTCGAAGCAGTTTCTTCAGTACCTGTGATGATAGCTTATTATATTTAATGTGTTCATAAACCAAGCCTCATTTTCACATTAAATGGCTGAGAACTTTGTGTTATTCTCCATGTATATAAACTCCAAGTCTCATATGATTAATGTTCAAGGAGTTTAAACAGTGATGAAGGTGTTGTGTTTCAGCACAGAATTTTATTTGTTAACAGGATAAAAAGAAAAAAATCCCATATCCAAAGTGAATGTTATTCTCTCTTTTATGGCTTTGAGTAAGACATGTGCCTGTGTAGAAACATGAATCGATCGATGAAGATGGTACCAAGTGGTCATTATCGCAGTATTTATTATGGCGTAAAGAAATCAATGCGTTGTTATAATGACAGGAAAATCACCTCTTTGTGCACATCTCCTTTCGCACATAAGTAATTATTGTCATCACTGGAGGCTGTTATTTGAATCGAAGGTGCATGACTCCCTTATGCCAAGTTTTGTCGCCATTCTCTAACCACCGTACTCATCTATGACTCTCTCTGCTCATGTCCTTGGAAGCAGTTATCATGAGAACGGCAAACCAGAGAAAAAAAGCCTATAATAATAATAATAATTTTATTCATCCAAGTGATCTGTTAATACAAATATAGGATAAGTCAATGATAAAATATATATATATATATATATATATATATATATATATATATATATATATATATATATATACATACATAGATATTCATAAAAATGCAGGTATAAGTCACAATAAAACATACAAAGTTAGTCATGATCTAGTTATACAAAAATTCATCAGTTGAGTAAAAACAGCCATTTACAAGATACTCCTTAAGTTTATGCTTAAAGGATCTATGGCGATCCTTTTCTTCTGTTCAACCCTTTGATGCACAGATTTAGAATTTTATATTTTTTATACATTTATCAATGAATTAATAAAACAAAACTGATAATGGTGAAAATAAATTATCAATGGACTTAAAGTATATGAATTATTTAATTTGAAATCACAACTCAATTAATGATAAAATAGTAAAATCTAAGTGGCATCAATTAAAGTTACCATGACAAACACTTGGATTAGTCATTGGGATAGCATTAATTTTTTGCTTCTTTGATTACCCTTCAGATTACATTAACATATAGCACAATTGCTACTACAAAATTTGTTTTATACTTTAGGGAAGAAATACAACCAGGAAAAACATGAATGTTGTTGAATTGAAAGTATGTACATAATTCATGACTTCATTTAATTTGATATTACCAGTTCATCCTTCTCTTGATTGGTATACCGAGGCATTATTTTATTTCCCAGTATATGTAAAGCCGGCATTAGAAATGTGTTTGTTTAATTTTAAGAATATACTTTATTTTTCCTATGGATCCAGATTTCTGGACCATCCTGTATATCATCAGTCTTTCTATACCTATTATTGGACATAGGTCTCTGCATACTCTTATAGTTTCCTTTATCATGTACATCCACCAAATTGGCCTATAATATTTCAGTTTCTCTGTATAACCTATGGACTGGGATAGTTTGCCGCCAGATGTCTTGCCATGAGCCAGTTCTCCGCCGTGCTCATGAATACATATGGCTGTCAAGTTTTATTTTAAATAATTGAAAGAAAAAAACAAGGGAAATACAGGAGATGACAAAATTAATTATGCATATTATTTTATATGCTTTAAAGCTCAACAAATTTTGTAAAGATATAAGTTCATACGCACAAGAAAGCACTGTTTCATACAAAACACTATAGTGACATATTATTTAGTCAACTCCTAGTTGTGTTTTAGGCTACAAAGATGATGTTAATGTTAGTATTTTGTCTGTTCTATGCTGTTCTGTCATGTTGCAACAATGTCAGCCTATATCCATTATAAGTCCCAGTCTTTTAATTACTTCACAGACTCAAGTATCCATTTGGCTCCTTTATGGTGCCTTCCATTAAAGGTTAGCATCCATCACTCCAAGCTCCTCTTGTATGGTTTTACATTACAGGAGAATATTAGATCAATTTGTTACTCCCAAAAAAAAAATTAAAACCATTACTGCCAATATAGTTTTTTATGAAATGTAAACAAATATATGATCTGAGGCCAGATGAATTTTGTATGAATGACTGGTTCTTGTCAGCAATGATTAGTTGAACTAAATAATCTCACTTCATTTATTTATATCTTCTGAAGGTGTTGTGCATTGAAAATTTACTGTGAGAGAAAAAGAGAAATTGCAACCACTGATTATGATGGTATATAGGTACTGATTGGTGGTGTCAGCGCTATAATACTCCCCTTAGAAAAGTGCCTCCTGAATGGAGGGAGTCCTCTCAAACACATCTCTTGTCACAACTCTGGGTTAGTGTATGGTTGATTTTGTAAACACTTGCTTCAACACCAGCTTTTCTGCTAGTTACATTAGTTCTTCTTTGAAGCTATTTTGGAATATTGCATGAAATGCAAAGTTATCATCAAAGAGCAAATGACTCAATTACTCTTTGTTTACCTGAAAATCTTTTTCTTCCCAATTTACTGATGAGTAGCTTTTATTTTTACTGTGAATAGTATTAGAGACATAGTATCTACGTTCCTCACTTCCTCTATAGTTTTATTTAAACCTATTTCTCCATTCAATAGGTCTAGTGGTTATGGATTCATGTGGATATACTTTATCACATCAGCCTTCTACTCCTTGTTTATTTCCTGTATTTGTCACTGATGGAGTGCAGATACATAGAAAAGTAGTTCATACTTGTGAGGCTGATAATACCCCTGTTGACTTAAATATGATTCAACTTATAATACATGCTGAAAAATCAAATGTGTTATATGGGTTTGCCAAAGTCAAGTTGATTTATAATATGCAAGGCCAATGCATATATAACATTATTTGAATTGAATAGTTATTCAAATCCTTTTCTTTCCTTTTTTGTACAAAATATTGATACTTGTTTGATTACATGATTCATTTATGCTTTACTTTAGAGACAAAAGTCTTCCTAAATAGCATACTTTAAAAAACCATACCCAAAAACAATACATATTTATGGAGAAAGTTAAAGAAAATTTATCAACCACCAGTCATTTTGTAGGGTATCTTGTCTGTACAATTTCCTTTTGCTCTTAATATTTCTGCAGCAACTCTATCAAATGCAGTAGCTTCTCTTTTTCCAAGCTCTTTATTATATATTTCGTCTCTGAAGGAATATCAGTACCTTTCCACTTTTATGTAGAATCCTTCCAATGGTTTAAAATTCTTTCAGTTGTTGCTTGAACTGTTTTTAGATTCAATTCTACCTACTGATTTTTGCCAATAAACTGCTGGTAATTTATTTTTAAAGCTTCTGTTGATTTCAGTTATTTTGTCAATTGATTTATGATTAGGTTAATTTTTCTTCTTTGGCAGATTTCCTATTTTATTTGTATAGTAAATTATCTTTCTGGACTCATTGACTTTTTCCATTTCCAACATATCTCTAACAGTCTTCTTGTTTTAAATATTTTTTTCAGGTAAAACCTTAACAGTTCTACAAACTTCTTTCTTGAATAATATCCATTCATTGAGGTTTTAGTTTAGGATGGGATAGGGCAACAGAGGGAGTCTTAGGATGTGGAGGTATATCCTCTTTAATGAGTTTATCTCTCTTAATTTTTATGACCTTGCATCACATATATAATCAGTTATCTATTAAGGGTAATATATGAATGAGGTGTGGTCTATGAGAAAGTAAGATTGGAGACTTTTAAAGTGTGGTTATAAAGTAGATTAGAATAGGTTATGCTCTGAGGAAAACCAATTATAGCTATAAATATCATTTCCTTTTTCCTGGTTCATACATTTTTGAAATCTTAGCTTGTAAATTATAGTTATAAATTATTGTATTTCATTTTTCCACATTTAGATAATTTTAAATAAAATTATGCATTCATCAATTTGAGTAGTACAGGTATCCTTCAGATATATTCATTCAAGTTATGCTTTTTTGCTAATATGTCAGGACAAAATTATGGACAGAAAATTTGAGATATGCAGTCCTCCCTCAATAATGCGACAATTTAAATGTTTCATTGTCGTGACTTGTTGTTTCTCTCGATGGTGTGATCCACATGTTCTCAGCATCAAAGATTAGGTCTTCAAGTGTGAATTTTTCCATGGAATGTAAACTCCTAAGAATGTTTTTCTGCTATGTCGATTTCCAAGCACATTACTAATTGAGGGCTGTACTAAGGGGCTGACCCAAGGAAGAAAAAAAATAGCTAAGATGTAAACACAGACAGCAAAGAATCACAGAACTTAGGCAGAAGAAATGAATTCATAGACCAACTGCAGGAGAAGTTATAAATCAGAGCCCAATGGATTAGCATTCATATTGAAAATGTGGAGGTGAGCGGTTCATTATGCATGCTGGAAAGACTAACTCACTTGCAGCCTTTCTCTTGCGATGTTTGCATCCATAGGTTAATCTTTATATTATTTGTGATTACTATTTTTGTGTATTAAATATAAATCCTCAAGATGGAAAAGAAGGGAAAACTGACTATTTTCCTTGAAATAAAACTCGAAGTTGTAAATTTCTTAGAAAAAGGACAGCATGGAGCGGAAATTGCAATGGCTTTTGAACATTCTATCATCAAATGTGCACACAGTATTGATGTCTAGTACAATGTTTCTCAACTGGTGAGCCACAGCATAGTGGTGTGCCATCAGACATGAACTGGTATGCTGTGGAATTTTGGGTGAAGCAAGAGAGATACACTGGAAAATGAGGGTGGTGTGCCGCTATTACTTGTTTTATTTGTGTAAATGCGCCATGGAATGAAAATGGTTGAGAAACACTGGTCTAGTGACAAGATAAAAGAAAGTGCAGAAATTGCTGTGCTTAAGTGCTTCTCGGATTATACTTGTGAAACAGAATCCTATTATGGTGAAGATGGAGAGGTTACTTAGTACCTGGGTTGATGAGCAGATTCAAAGGAATATCCCTTTGTACATTCTTAGTTCAGGAAAAGCTAAGTCATTGCATCAACATATGAGCAAACTATGGTCAATCATATCAATACAGGCATCCCTTGTTATAGGGAACTTCACTTAGTGCTGTTTTGTTATAGTGCTCACGCTAAATGCTGAATCAAAGACACATTGTTTTGGTTATATATTACAAGCAAATAACTTTTCAAAATATTTATTATGCCTAATTAGTATTTGTAGGTAAGTTATAATTAAATTAAACATCATTAAACAATCCAGTCGACAAAAAATGTTATCTTTTCTATAGTTTTTTGGTGCTATTTTGTTGGCAAATAATCTGTATTAGATTTTGTCGATATCTGGATTAATAGATCTTACTTACCTGATTTCATTGCAACAAGTCCCCTTCATTTATTTTCTTATCTGTATATTCTATATGTAGCATTTATTAGTTTCTCCATTAACTTCCACTAGGTTACATATTACTCTACAATAATATCCTTGCACGAAAGGGATTTTCATTTAGGGTCATTCTGAGGGTAGTTCATATCTAAAAATATATTACAAAGTCGTACATGGAAATGCGTTGGGATGGCAGCAGGCAGCACTGAAGGTGCAGCTAGTTTAATCAATAAATTGGCCACTCTTAATAAACAAAAAAACATTCCCCTGTGAAGCATACGTAAACCCCCTTCACCTTCATCCAGTCTTAATGTCTGATGTGGTATTAGTCATGTGATAGGTGTGTCCTGGAGCTATTTTCTATTTTTTTTACCCTCGTATCATTTGTAATGAATTAAAAGCGTGAAAAGATGTGTGCTAAGGACGTTTCTGAAAAGAAACAAAGAAAAACTTTTTCACTTTCAGTGAAACTTGAAGTAATTCAACTAATTGAAGGTGGAGAATAGCAAGTTGATATTTGCAAATTGAATTGAGCAGCAGGATCGATGATAAGATAAAATGTTGAATATTTTTATATGCTCATAAAAAGCACATCTTTATATACCTTATATTAGGAATTCATTAGGATTGGGAGCAGGTTGGACATGGATTAAATCTATTTGCATTAGTTTTTATGAGAAAAATTCCCTCACTTAATGCAGTTTCAGTTAGTATTCTGTTTTTCAGGAACCAATTAAGAGCACTAAGTGAGGGATGCCTGTATTTAGGTAATGACTAAGTTGAAGTTTTCGAGCAGGGAACACAATGATCATTATAACATAAAGTTATATGGAAAAATGTCTCCTGAGATATGCTTTTTTGAGATACACTCGGTTTCCTAGGAACGCATCCTTGATGTATCTCAAGGGAAACTTGTACTCCAATTTTACTTGTATCCTCTCTCATTGCTTCTTATATTCCCTTTTGTAATTAGTTCATTAATTCATGTTTTCTTTAGAAGGAAAGTTATCTTACTTGATTCAGGATTCTGATATATGATGACAATGGTGATAGGAGATTCTCTTTTAAAAATGCACCTATATCAACAACAAATTTACTAAAAATATGACATTAATTTATTCGACTCTTAATTGGTGGGTTGGGTCTTGTCTGATTCTTTATCACCTAACCTCATATGTCCTTTGGTACACAGTTTCTGCTAAGTTTAAAAATGACTAAAAGTAACAACAAAAAAAGAGAAATATAAAAATGATGAAATAACATGTATTTTAAATAATGGAGAAAGAATTTACGGTTCTGTTCACATAACTGGGGCAAAAGGTAAAGAAGGTGATGCTAGCACTGGTGACGAAAAATGGAACAAGTATGCGGTGCGGCATATGCATCTCTGCATCAGGCAAACTCCAACTTGGCCCCGGGTTGGGTAATTGGTTGGTTATGGTTTATCCTTTAACCCTCAGGTACTCACATGGGGTAGATTACTACTCCACCCCTCTCATTGTATGATGGTTTCCCTCTCATTCATTTTTTACTGTCTCTCCTCCTTTTCAGTAGCTGAAATGACACGTGTGGAAGGTTTTTAGGCAAAAAGTTCTAGTATTGTGTCAACCGTTTTTGAGTAAGAATTCTTTTTCTTAGACAGCACATGGCGATTTGAGACGAACATATGTTATATATCACCTTGTGTGGAAAATATTGTTGCTGCTTTGGTGAATTAGTTTTGAATGCAACAATTGACAATTTTGATGTTTCTGTTCCTCACTCAACAAATTTTAACCGATACCTATAATTTCTGAGGTGATGAAAAAACTTATGCTCTTTTTACATGCTCTCTCCGTACGCAATATTATTGACAGTAAATATTTAAACTTTTATACACTAATTGTCTCACATTCATTAATTTATACTTTGTGGTTGCGTGTGAGACATCTAAAAACAATTCTGAGACATCGGAGAAAAATTATGAGACATGAGAAAAATAGATGTTCATGAAACATCTGAGAAAATGAGGACTTTTGAAAAATAGGAAAATTATTACAATTGTACTTCTATAAACTTTTATGTATTTATTATATATTTATATTAGAAAGTAATTATAATTTAACCATTTTCACCAAATTTCTTTCTTTATTTTGTTTTCACATGTCAAAAATATGTTTGCTATTTTGACAGAAATATTGACCTAAGTTTTGTCAATTTTTATTTAAAAATAATGTTATTAAATATTGTTAAAAAATTATGTTGTTTCTATTAGATTAGATATATATTTTTATTTTTTTGTTGATGAATGAAATACATTTGGCATGCATTTTTAATGTAATTCATATGGGGTTAAAATCTACCCTGCGTGAGTATTGGCGTTTGAAAAACCTGCGCAAGTACTGGAGGGTTAAGTATTTCTCTTCTTTGGTGTAACAATATCCTTGGCCACCCAGGTTGGGTATGTTTGGTTAGGTGGTATAGGATTATTCCTACGTTTACTGTGCCCCCCCCCCCAATCGGGTTGGGTTTCCTTAATCTTCTGTGATGTTTCTCGTATATTTTGTTTCATTACATACCTTGAAATGCTTCTTATATTTATGTTTGACTTCTGCTTTTTCGCCTTTACCCCTGGTAGTTTCATTTCTCATCGCTTTCTTGGCATTGCCAGCGCTAGCATCGCCTTGTCTACCTTCGCCCCAGTTAATGTGAACAGTACCGAATTTACATGTGAGTTGTTGAAATACAGTACTAGTAATGGATGCTTAAACATAATACATAACTGTAGTTGATGCATTATTCAATATCAGTCTAGTATAATATTAAGATTAAAGGATGCATTGGAGGCAGTGGCAGTTACCTCTCAATTCTTGATAGATTTTTGAGACATGGGTTTCAGAGGATTCGATTTTGAGTTAGAGATAGGCAGTGAGTTCTGCAATCCTGCCTCAAGTATCAAGAATGACTTAGTGTATGCTTCTGTTCTATGAATGGGTACTAAGTTCATGTGTTATGTTGAGAAATTTGGAATTACCTGACAGCAGGATGATGATAGATTTAAGGCTTTATGTGTTTACGAAAGAGTGAAGAGCTAATATTGTCTGAATATGAATTAAATGAATTGGTTGGATGTGCAATTAAGCTTGACAGGAGTAGTTTTATGTATATGATTGAGGATGATGTCATAATAATAAAAAATTGGCAGTATTAGTGATGGTACCAACGTCTTCTTTAGTCTACTTGGAAGAATATTTTTAATTCACCTAAGATTGTGAAGTGATGAATAATATTTCTTGCAGAGGGATATGGCATGAGTCCAAGAAGATGAATGGCCCAGGCCCAATTCTTTAAACCTAAATCTAATATTGAATTTAATTGGTTAATGGATTACACACATACACAAAGCCTGGTAGGATGGAATGAGAATCGTACGTTGAGGTTTGCAGGTGGATTGCAGATAGTATTCATTCAGCACTGACAATGGTTTCAGTGACTTTTCCTCTGATGAAATTGATGACATACCAATCGAAAGAGAGTTACCAGTTAATAACCTCAATGAAATTGATTTGCACTGTGAGCCTGATCTGGGGAATATAACATAATTTTCTTTTGGTGATAAAATATTTTTAAGTAAAAATTTTTGCTCTTAAAAATCTATTCCTTATAGATAATGCACACTAAGAAATTCCATAGAAATAGATGAAAAGAATTGTATAATGTGCGTGTTATACATGAGACTTTAGGGTATATAGTTTATGTATGTAAAAATGTGAATTAAAAGAACATTTAAAAAGATAAAGATAATTTTGAATCTTTAATTTAAAACAATTTAATACTTTAGACAATTCCGTAGACTCAATCAATTGCTGTTGATTTGTGCTCCTTTGCTTGTTACTTACAGGGCAGCAGCCTTGCTCTTGTCTTGGCTTGGGTTAAAGTACTTTTTTGTGTTAATGTTGTGGATTAATTCTAAACCAGTGGTCATCAATGTGGTGATAGTGCCCATCAGTGGGCATTTTAGAGTTTTTGGTGGTTACTTTTTATTGTTAATTTGATATGGAGAGTGGGAGGTTAACTTATTTCAGATAGCAAAATGTGGTAAAAGTGGGTGGTTAATCAAAAAAGATTTAAGATCTATGTCCTAAACATTTTAATGTGCTGCCAGAATTATTGGGAACCATTGCACTAGCAACTTTCCTAAAAGCTTACTGTACCCACTTGTGCAGGGGTTGGCAATGTTTTTCTGTCAGGTGCCGCTCTTTACTAATACTCATTAGTGAATTTGCAATAAGGTCAAAGTAGGCAATTGCATAGGGGCAGTGAGATTTTGAGGCAGCAATATAGAAAGGGATTTCAGGGCAATAATGAAAAAAATTAATATTCTACAGGCTTTTGATGAATTAGACCAGTGTTTCCCAAACTTTTTCGAGCCACCGCCCCCTTGGATCCATAAACCTATACTCAACGCCCCCCAATCGGTAGCTTTAAAATAATAATCAAAATCATAAAACAAAATAACCAAATGAGGAACATTGAAATAATTCAATTAAAAACAATGACTAATCAAATGTTTATTTAGAATCCAATAGATGTATAGTTTTCATATCATATTTATGCAAAAGACTTAATACACAATAAAAGGAACTTAGGTGAGAATATACTTTTTACATAAAAATAAATTATCAAAACAAATAATTTTAAGAAAGCTTTTTTTTAGAAGTTTACATGTCATTTTTTTACTTAAATTAAGCAATTACATAACATGAACATTTTCAATTTATGAAAATAGAATAACCAATCATGTTTTGTTAAAATTAGTTAAACAATTAAGTGACTATTGATTATAGTTTTTCATGGTCTAGAAGTCATTTAAGGAGATTCTATTGCCTATTTTAATAACATATTTCCATCAAATAAAATTTTAATGGGATGGATGGGCTTGATGACCTGATACCAGTTTTCCAACGTCCGGTTTAATGTCTCTTAGCAGGAGTCTTAAATCACCGCGTTCACAAACCTGAAGTCTGTTTCTCTGCTTGGAAATAAGCTGAATGACTGCACTAAAACCACGTTCCACCAAATATGAAGTCGGAAATGCAAGAAGGAGTTTTTTAACCACCATCCATAATGCAGGATAACGATCGGAAACCTCCTTCTGTAACCAAAACTCTTGATAATTTATCTTAAACTTTGGTTTCAATTCAACGTCATTTTGTAGTCCAATTAATTCTTCCTCTAATACTCCAACTTCCTCAATATCTACAAACGGATTTATCACCCAGTCTGGAATTTCCAACAAAAGATGATCCTCAAATCGCTGCGTCATATTTTTATGCAAGGTGGCTAAATGGTCACAAAAGACTCTCAAATCATCATCACCTATACCAGCTTGCTCTTCTAGCTTAAGCAGGGAAGGAAATTGATAAAGCTCGCGGCGACCTATGTTGCGCTTAAATAAAAGCAACTTGGAAATAAACACAGTCACCACAGATTTTGCCTTTATAAGGTTTGTATCATTTCCCTACAATTGTAAATTTATTTCATTGAACTTTGCAAATAGTTCAGACAAAAATGCAACGTCACTCCTAATCTCTTTAAGGTTGTCGCTGAGAAAAGCATCTTTCTCCTCAAAAAACTGCACGACAGTGTCAAAAAGATTATAGAAGTGCCTTATACAATTGCCTTTTGATAGCCAACGAACTTCCGTGTGTAGTAACAAACGTTTAAAATCTTCGTCGTTCTCATCACACAACTCTCGAAAGAGTCGATCATTAAGAGCATGGGCTTTGATTTTGTTAACTGCTGTAATTACAATGATTAAGGACTTGTGAAGGCGATCACTCAGTATTTTGGCCACTAGATGTTGTCGGTGAATGACACAATGAATAGCAAAAACATTTGGTACATATTTTCTCAAGTATGCAATACAACCATGGTGACGACCAGTCATTGACGGAGCTCCGTCTGTCGCAACAGCAAGTATGTTAGAAAGTGGAATTTTTTTGTCCCTGAAGAACTGCTCTACAATACGAAATATTGACTCCCCTTTAGTGTCAGTTTCTAATTGCCTTGCAAACAACAACTCTTGAGATAGATTTTCATCTTTAATAAAGCGTACGTAAGCTAGAAGCACAGATTCATTACCTGGCAAAGTTGACTCGTCCAACTGTAATGCAAATTCTGTTGTTCTCAGGATGCTGCACAATATATCTTCCACATTTTCAGCCATTTCATCTATTCGTCGTTGAACTGAAGTGTTGCTTAGGGGAATAATTTTTATTGTATCATATGGTGGCTCATGCAGAACAGTACTCAGGACTTCAATTACTGCTGGTAAGATGAGTTCTTCACCAATTGTATGTGGCTTTCCAGATTTGGCAATTAATAGTGAAATATTGTATGATGCACGCAAACCATCAGTGATATGTTTTGAAGCATTACACAACATACTTGAAAGTGTTGGACGATTTTGCACTCTGTCACGAAGTGACTGAAAAAATGTTAGTCTTTTCTGTCTTGTCAGGATGTGCCTTCCTAAAATGGTCAATTAGTCTGGAAGGTTTCATCGCCTCATTTGAAAACACCCTTTCGCATAGTAAGCACATAGGCATGTGCTTGTTTATAGGTGACTCTATAAATCCATACTTAAGATAATCCACATTATACTGTCTACATTTCTTCTTTGATGAGTCATTTCCTGCCATTCTGTTTCTACAATAAAGGTTTAAATATTAAATTTTGTTAAAATAAAATTTAATATATATTAACTAAATAGAATACACGTACGAGTTAATGATAAGACGTGGATTCAATCTTTAAGTGGTTGCTTTTTAAAATAAAATTACTAATAACCATATGAAAAACATCAAAACAAAATATTTATGTGCTTGCGGCATAATTTCAAACATATATAAGCAAGGCTGAATATATGTATTTGTTCTGCATACCTGGTATAAAACAGGATTTATATACACGTTATTTCGCTCTTGAACGGTAGTAGTTTTACTTCGGGTAAACTGAAAATATTAATACAGTTTATTTATTTTATATAAATATTGTACATTTCATATACAAATGCAATACATTTATCACGCGAGCGCGAATTCGAAAATGGTGCGTAGGGAGTCTGTGCCAGAGGTCTGCACATGCACCTTTGCCGTCTTTCATAGAGAAACCAAACACTCGGCTGCAAAGTAAGCTCCTCTCGAATTCGATTTATAATACTGGTCTAGTCAGTTGAGGGTGAAATAATATTTCTTTGGCTCCTATTCTGTCGTTATGAATCATATTAGTCCATGCAATTCCCTAAATTGTATTCATAAGAAAGGCAGTTCAAGGGACTGTTGCGGTGAAATTGGCTTTGATTCAATTTTTGGATACTTGTGTGTGCGTTGGTTCAACTAAAGTTTATTCCATAGCAAGGCCACCTTTTCATTTGATGATATATTATTAAGAGGAATTTTGTGAAGAAGTATGTTTACTACTCAATTTACTCGTGAAGGCGAAATATTTCCCAAGTTTTCTTTTTATTCAAAGAATTATTGTGAATATTACCCATTGTTTGAAAAAAGCTATGCTTCAAGGAAATGCACAATGTCAGCAAAACCGTGACTTAGATCAGTGAACCGGGAATTTATTTAATTGATATCTAGCCGGCAAAGGGAAAGTTCAATCGTATATATATGAAGTATGAGAGAAAAGGTCCTCTTTTTGAACTATCTATTACCATTTCATGAAAACATAAACAATATACTGGCCGTTTATTTTCGTAATATACTTCGCCATCATAAAATAATACAAAAAATTATATAATAGTACTATAACAAGAATGATATCATGCGATGAATGAAAAATAACTTACCAATACAGCCTTGATAATATCGTTGGAACCGAATTGTTTGGAAAATGATTATCCAGGTAAATATTTGATGTAAAACCACCGAATCTAATTATCAGATGAGCTGATTCCTCTCCGGATTCACACCCGTTTTATTCACACTTAACCTTACTGCCGAAGTACTCAGTGTCGTGAAGTTGTGCCAACGATAGACCAAATGAGATTAAACCCCTTCAAAAGTTTCCCTTGTGCAAGAAAGGCTTGGAAATATTTTTCAACCGTTCCTACTTTAAAATGTAAGGAAACAAATGGTTTAAATTACTTCCAGATGCGGGAAACAATGTAAACTTTAAAAACGAAGCTTTAAAACGGAGACAAAAGGAAGGTTACCGAGCCTTCGCAAATGTCACATTGTCAGGACCCTCCGGCGCCCCCCTGCCGTCCCCTTGCCTCTTTTCGCCCCCATAGACTAGAGCACCGCCCCACAGGGGGCGGTAGCGCCCACTTTGGGAACCACTGAATTAGACTATTGTGATCAGCAGATAGACAGATAGAAAGACGTCAAATAAATGAGCGATTCTTTAAAAAAAAGTGCCAAAAAGGGGGCAGAAGAATTATTTGGCTTATGGGCAGGAAATTTCCAATTCTTCCACAGCTAATACACAAAATTTGGGACTCTTCACGGGTGCCAACATTAATTTTATTTTATCCATCACATTCATGAAGTGGAATTAATTTTAATGTGAAGCATCCTGAATACAATGCAAAAAGTTACAATTATGAGTAAAATTGAAAGTACAGTGAAATTCTTTTTAAAATGTCTTTTTAGTTCTTTTGTGAATTGCCATGCCATGTAAAATCTTATTGCATGCCATCTTGGGCATACACTTGTCTTGTAACATGGATTTTAAAACACCGCTGTTTTAAAATATTACTTTCTTTGGCAGATTGAAACTGTATAAGGAGAGAAGAGAGGGAGAAATAGGGAAGGGAAAGGGAGGAAGATAGATAGAGAGAGAGATACAGATATAGGGAAGTGGCTTTGGAATGTTACATTAATATCTATAGCCGTAGTACAATGAAACTAATGGATTCTTATCATCGTCAAATTTATTAACTCAAATTTTTGTTGACTGTAAATTATTTTATCAGTGAAGGTAGTGCTATCATGTGCTGTGAGTTTGAGAGGCAATGGCCTCAGGCAGGCACGGATTTACAAGGTGCAAGGCCATTAGGTGATGGTAGTTTGTGAGGCCCCTAGGTGGTTTGTGCAAATTCTGAAAACATGTGGTAATGCTCTATGGAGGAATACAGGCTATGAAATTCTAAATAATTTATTTGCAGATTTATGTACAATATAGTGGGTAGGCTTCTAAGGTTGATGTTGATCATAGCTCAAAGTCTTTGAAGGAACCCTCAGAAATAATTATTTTTTCAATATCCATAATTTGAGTTTGGTCTTCCCCTAATATCATTTACATTGATTTTCGTCATCATTTAGGATACATGGCCACTTATTAAAAATCTATAAAAATTTAATGTGTTAAATGATTTTTTGTATTATGAAACAAAATTCATATATTTGGAGCTGATGTTTTTAGTTCTTCAGCTTCGAGCCTCCTAAATAAATGTGATAATTTTATACATTGAGAGCAACAATGTCACTGAACTTAATTTTTCAGATAATAGCTGAATGAATTGAAGAAACTGTTGGAGGGAATGCTTACTTCAGCAATGTCACATTATATTAACTTGATTAATATATTAAATTATTAATTTACTTTACTTGGCTCGTAGGGGTTAAAGAATGCTTCCTCTTTTGAAAAAGTGTTTACTCAAATAAAAGCCTAATATTTCAGAGGTTTTTGGCATTATAAGTTGAACAACATGATTATTAGTTTCGAAAATTACAACATAATGAGCAGTGGCAGAACCAAGGATTTTTTATGGGGGGGGTCTCACGGAGCCAAGGTCTTTTTTATGGTGGGCTCACTTCAAGTATAATGTTGATTGAAGCATCACATGACTTGCGGTGCTCAATTTAGCTGATAATGTGAATCAAAAGAATTTACTTGTTAGATAAATGAAACTTATAAGTACTGAACAAAAAAAAAACTTTTCAGTGCAGGGTCAAAATTATGGGGGGAGGGAGGTTTGAGCCCTCCCCTAGCTCCGCCACTGATAATGTGGCTGTGCTTTTGTCCTTAAACTCTATTACTTTTTCTGTAATTGTAAAATTGTAAAAATTCCCCATTAATTGAATTCATCTTGAATGGTGATGATATGAATATGTAGTTGGAAAAATTCCTCCTTCACATGAATATCTTCATTTAAAGATTTGGAGAAAAGGATTTCATTCTGAATCAGTCTTGATGAATTTTTAAATTACTTTTGAAATTATTTGCATTCTTGTTATCAATTGAGAAAATTTTTTTACTGCATGGGTAATATAGGGATTTGTTTAAGATAAGTTTGGAAAGCATTGAAATTGTACTGTATATGGTATGGTGATGGTATATAGTGTTTTATATTTGATCTGGCAAAATTGCTTCTAAAACTTACTTTTCTAAAGGTAAGCAAATTATTTTATAAAAACATGAAATGATAATTCTAACCAAGATTAATAGGTCACAATTCTTTGGTACTTTGTAAATAAGTACAGCAATCATATATGATGCCAAATATGCATTTATTTATTCACAGGCAAAAGCCTATTACAAAATATTATAAACAATTTTTTTAATATTAGTAAAGTAGTTGAAATATGATTCTTTTAAGAAAAATACAAAGATATAAAAAATACAAATCATAAGAATATGTGAAAATAAAGTACAATTTATAGAAAATACAGAATTGCCAAAATAACTCGTAAAATATCACTCATGAGCTGGGAGTTCAAATAGCAGCAGGAAGGCGTTCGCTCATATCAAAGTCATAGATTAACTTTATTTCAAATAAAAAACATGAAAACATTTTTAATATGTATAAGGTAAACATTCTGTGAGGTAGAAAACTACGAGACATGCCAATTGGAACTTTCCCCTGAATCTTATGCTGCCGGTGGACCATCAATGTTTTGTGACGGACACTACGAAAATATGCGTTGAGCAATGGTTCCTAAGGCTCAGCCCGCGAGCGCCATGGTGCTCGCCGAGATTCATTTGTCTGCAGGCGCGCATTTTCACGTATCATTAAAATAATTTCCTTAAAAAATGCCATCTCGGCCGATTTAAATCGAAAGGCAATACATAAGAAATATTCTCACATGCTATACTCAGCGGGTCTCACTAGCCTCTCCCAAAACATTTCTCACTCATCATTTTAAGGCTCCTCATGTCATTTTCCCAAACCTCACTATCACAGTGTCAAAGGGCTCGAAGGGAGGGAGACAAAGTGCTCGGTGTATTGTATCCTGTCTCTTCCCGCGACCGCATCCGATAATCCGTATGCGTCGTTTTCATTTATCAAGGATCGTTTATTAGACGGTTCTGTGTTTATTCAAACCTCCTCCAAGAGCCGAAAGAAAAAATACCCCGTACTGAGAATTTCGCACCGGCGGGCGGTACGCTGTCGCTATCGTATTTTCACAAATACACTGCCATGAAATTTATTTCTATTTGGTTTATGCTACTGGATTTACTTGCAGATTTTTTCCCACCAGCGATCCTCCCAGGGCGTACGAATTCCGTAGAGGCGTCTTTTTAAAGACAGGATTCCTCCCTCTTCTTGGTTCCTAAAAGTGTTTCACCCAATGTACCTGTTTTTTTAATGAAACATACCGTCCTGCTTCAAAGTTAACAGCTGCTGAAAGTCTAATTCTCTCTATATTTATCTTAAGAATTGTGGTCTATCAGCCTTTCTTGGCTTTTTGGTGAAGAATCGTCGTCCCATGTTTGTTTTCTGGACTTATTTCCGCATGAATTGTCGTTTTTATTCGAAGTTAGCATTTTTTCTTCAACGTATTTGTATTTAATTGTACTTTCTTCCCGTGACGCATTAATATCCATACTGATCGGTTAACATTTCATGAGCAATAAAATTATTTTAAGGGCTTAAACTTGAGTCAGCCACGAATGATCCGCCGTTTAACTTAGACGAGTGGCTCGTTAAGAGCGCTTCACATCGGCCACATCTTCGATTTACAAGTTTTTGAAAGTGCGTGCTCCTCCCAGAAGTATAAAATGTTAATTTTTAATATTTATTGCGAAAACAAAGGGGCGTAAATATTTCTGTAAGCTAGGTAATTAAGATATGACGTGTTTTTACGGCAAAATAAGAGCATCTGATGAGAGACAACGGACTTGCTGTTTTAACTCCGAGTGAGAGGACGAATGCTGTTTTATAGGCTTTAAATGAAGATGTGGTTGCTTTTTGTGCAATTATAGTAATCCAGCCATGAAAAAACTTTACGTTTAGAGCCACTTGAAGACAAGGCATAGTTCCCCGATTGGAATATCCTCGAGGTTCTCACTATCTCTTTCAAATTCGTACTGATATCTAATAACACAGACACAAGGACGGTAGAAGTGATTTCGAAGTATAGAAGTTCTATTTAAAATCAGTCCGGAAATGTGTCTTAGACTTTCAGTACAGCTCTATGAATCGCTAGACACCACAGACACTTCCCAAATGCTCGTATTGTTATGAATGGTATTCAGTGACTTTAATGCAATAAAGCCCTACTAAAATTATTGATTATGAACGAACAAGAGATGAAGATATTTGTCACACCTTTTAAAAGTATGCCATGGAAATAAAAATGCCTCTTCATATGCTCTCCACCAATATCACCAACGGGACACCTGATATGATTGGCAGAAATAAGGTATTCATTGGCCTCTCAAGAAGGATGAATCAATTCCAGACCTCATTATTACCATTTTTTAGTCAAAATGTCTAAATCTGCTTTGTTTGGACACGTAATGAATATTGTTACAATAGTAAATGAACTCTATTCGTACATTCGCTTTACAGCCGTGTCCGGATACTACGCCGACGGATATAATTCCGACGAAAATTATGCCGATAGGACATAATGCCGACAAGACATAACGCCAACACAACATATCGTCCACGAACATTCGTGTCAACATTTACGTTTTTATCAAATTCGCTAATATAGTTAATGGTTTCAGGCGTCACTTGGTGGAATTTCTTCATATTGTAGAAATAAAGAGACTTATTTGGTAATTCCACATAAACTTCATTATATACGACCTAGGTTTCGTTGCAATGCAACATCATCAGATGAAGTCAACTCAAAGCCGGTAGCAATTTATAGTAATAGATACAATGGGTGGGCGGGGGAGGGTGAATTGGGGAAGGATAATGAAAGAGATAGTGGAGCGAACGATCATTGGAGGAAAGGAGTGAATGTATGTTCGTGGGAGGGGAGAAATCAGTTGAGCTAAGTAAGTAAGTGAAGTCCAGTAAGTTTGGTAATGAGAAGACAATGGGGATAATTGGTAAAAATAATTAGATTAGTTGGAGGTCGAGAAGTGGGGAATGAAAAGGATACAAAATATCATTTACGACTTCACAGTTTTTTGAGGCCACACAGTATAATTTCCAATTGTTTCAGAATGTCACGTCTGGGCCCCTTTCTTTCATAATGCAGGATTTTGGGAATAAAGTCGCTGTTGTGCCCATGTTCTATTAGATGTTTGGCGAGGAGAGAGGTTGTTTTACTATTTATGAAGCAGGGATGATGTTCTTTAATTCTTTCGTTGAACCACCGTCCTGTTTGTCCAAATAAACAGCTGTCTAGAAAGTTTAGTGACCCGTTGATTTCTGTTTCACATGTGAATTTTGTTGCTTTATTGAAAGAATACAAGAAATTTAGGAAGATATCCAGTTACTTCGATGACTCGTTTATAATCTATATTATATCCAAACATTATAATACGGGTAATAAAATATTCACTTAAACTAATCTGATACGATATAATTTTCTTTTTTTATCCGAATCTTCTAAGCGGAGAAGTCTATTCTATCCAACATTGTCGGTAAAAAGCAATAATTCACGTATTCCAATTGGATTTAATAAAGTACGCAATAAATCATCTCGAGATTTCAATTGAAAGTCTCTACTCGCATGTTTCTGTTTCTCTTCTGCTGGGGGAACTAAAAGGTCCACGGCCACCTCGCCGTGCCCAGACTTGGCTCCTTCACACGCTTATTTTGAATTGTATCATCCACGTGGTATATATATATATATATATATATATTATATATATAATAAATTTCCTGACTTACGAGAAGATGGGTATGGGAGGGGAGAATATCAACTATTCTATGACCAACAATAAAAGAATTATTTGTTTCGATGGATCTCCTCCTTTGAAAAATAATTGTTATAGGTGTAAAATTAAAGGTAAGGTACTCCTTTAGCCAAACAATAATTAATTGTTTGGCTAAAGGAGTACCTTACCTTTAATAATCTGAGCCAAAGTTATTGAACTACCAACAATTATAGGTGTAAAAGGTAATTTTTGTATTTATTCTTCGCAAATAAACCTTTTAAAACTTGTTAGATAATGTTTTATTTAATCCACTTACCTAATCCGAACTCAGGACCTTTTTTAGCTCAGTAGAACTGGACTGCAAAAGAATAGCAGTATGTCACCGGTTCGAATCCGTTACGAAGAATTTTTTTCCTAAGGTAGCCTCCGCCAACGCCACCCCGCCGCCGCCACGTCGACCGCCCGCCTCTATTTCAAACCTGTTCGATATGTTTCATTGATTGTGCAAATATTTATATGCAATGTGTTGACTATTTCATTTCTCGCCCCATCCTTTCAAGTTAATTACGTTCGAGTGCACTTAATTTGAATATCCTAGTAATTTCTTATCGGTAAATCGATTTAAAAAATACCAATATCGTCTCATTTAAAACCGAGTTAATGACGAGTGCACTAACTTTGAATATCCTGATAATTTCTTATCGGTAACTCAATATAACAAATAACGATAATTCTAAAGCCTCTCCTTCAAATCCCCCGCTAAGATGTAAATAATCGCGAAATTGTACACGATTTCTAATTTTCCCGACTTCAATGCTACCAACCGCGAAAGTCACTTTGCGATCGCCTTCTTTTTCATTGCCAACTGCAAAAGTTAAAATGATTTTGAATTTACCGCACATTCGTAGCTGCCAACCGAAAATTTTTAACTCGATTCAAATTTACCGCGCATTCGGCGATGCCAACTGTGAAATTTTAATTCGATTCAAATTTACCGCGCATTCGGAGCTGCCAATTGAGAAATGTTAACTCGATTCAAATTTACCGCGCATTCGGCTCTGCCAACCGAGAAATTTTTACTCGATTCAAATTTACCGCGCATTCGGACAGTACTACAATATAGACGTCGCCCCGCTATACGTTGTTTCGCATATACGTCGTAAGTTGCGTCGCTTCGCATATACCTCGTTTGTGAAATGTCAAAAGGAAAATTTCAGGAATTCCAATTGCGGTACACAAATTATTACTAAGTATAATTAAAAACCCCTCTCTTCTTCTTTTTAATTTCATGCTTATTATTATTTATATAATTTAATTTTGCCACCCCATCTGGGCCTGCTACCTACCGAATGACCAAATATGCCTGAGCAGTATTACGCAATAGTTTCAACTTCACTTATTAATGTTAGGTAGTACAGAGATTTCATTCATTGCTTATACGTTTTCGCTGGTAAGCCTTGATCTTCATTTTGAGCAAATGCATCTTTCCAGCGTTTTTTTATAAAAATACCAATATTATGATTTTATAACTGCGAATGATTTTTGTGTCCGTTTACAATCAGATGCATCTTCGATATCGTGATTTTGAAGTAGTAATTAGGAATGGAATTCTAAGAAGAAAAATGAACAACGTTAGGAAATTTGGTCGAAAAAAACGGGTGCATTTAACTGCTCAAGTCCGGAGGACGGTTTTTTAACCCCCCTTCCACCCAGATGCCGAAGGATATTGTTTTGGCGATGCAGGCGCGGAAATTGAAAAAAAATAAAAACTCCTAAATTTTCACTTTTTTATTGGATCTTTATGAACTTTTTGAGGATTTACGCAGAACATTATATTTTAAAACTATATCTTTTACGCTAGCTTGAATTAAGTAGACTCTTTGCAGGATAGAAGCAATTTGCACACCGATCCGTTGCCTATCCAGCGCGCGTCCGTGCTTTCATATAATAATTAATATCGTGAAAACCGTAGGAGTTGGTGGCATGCAACCTTCTTCAAAGATAAATTTAAATTATTCTGAAAATTTCATTTGCTACATGTGTCCCTCTAAACCCATTAGGGAAAAAGTTTCCTGCAGGTCAACTTTTTCATGTCTCGACTGAAAATTTTAGTTAAATGTTACGATTGCTATTTTTTTAAGGCAGTTCATAATTTTTATTTATTCTAGAATTACTTTTTCATTATTCGGAATCATTATAAAAGTCACACAAAAATTGTCCCTTTTTATTCAATGGAAGCCGAGATATGACGTATGTATATTCGCAAGGAAGAAATCGCGTGGCTGCAAAAAAGTATTCACAAAATTGCAACTCTTTATAAAAAATAAGAAATACAATAAAATTGAATAATAAAATGTAATTATTAAGGCCAAAACTTCCTCTTTTAATATATACCGAGGATTTTAAGATCGAATAATTTCCAGCATGACAAAAAATAAGTAAATTTGGCAATGATGCTCGGCGTACTAACACGTCGGACGGTGGCATGTGGAGTTTTCGCTCAACGTCATGACGCGTCGGGTGGCGTTGATGGGTTAAAATAGTCATAATCTCTACTTTAGTTTTGCTGGTGTTTTCAAGATAAATCAAATCGATACCGATTAATGTTAACTAACACTTTATGATATACCTTCCTATTTACAGTTAGTTGGAATGAAAAATCTAGGTCAGAGTTTTGAAACTCAATGTGATTGATGAGACAAATTTCTCATAATGAAAATATTTACTGGCTGGGCCAATACTATATCAGTCTTTTCTCAATTGAATTAAAATGTTTTATACCTTTGTACTGCATAATGACGAAAACAAAAACCGTATAAAATGCTGATTTCGAAATTTTGCTAACTTCAGAGTTTTAAATAAATTTCTTGGTGTTCTTAAAAAGGAAAATTTATTTGATAAACCGTACAGATACCTAAAAAACTTCCTGTGGGTATCTTGGTGCTCGTGGGCGTACGGTTCTGTGCACGCTTCACCTGTCATGTTATTGTAATTCAGCTACTAATGGATGGCACTTACCTCACTCTGGAAAAAATAATATGCTGGTAGTGAAAGATAGGCATAATGAATTGGGGTAGCATGAGGAGCTCACGTAGTAGGTAACATGTCGTCACAAATCAAGGAAAGACATTTGAATATGTGCCACATTTTTAGTTTTCAGCTCTACAGAATTTGCACTTCCTGACTAAACACCACTATAATGCACATTTATTATGTCTCACTTCTGAAAGAAAATCATCAGTATGGCATAAATGACTTGTAAAGACGTGCTACTTGATGTAGTTAGGACGCATATAGAGGAAAAGGCTATACAGGCAGATGTGTGACTATTTTTTTATGTTGAATCTGAATATAAATTAATCACCATCCATCAGTATTTTCAGATTATTATTTCCTAAATTTCCATTTAATAATGTATAAAATGGATTTACTACCTAACAATTGGACAAAAATTTTCAATATTAACATCGTGCTGTTATTTATACAGTTTATTTCTAAATAACACAATTGTGGAAATTAATGGATGAAGTTTTCAGCTATTTATGCTTCACTGACAGTTTATAACATAGAAGAAACTCAAAAAACCCAAAACTTTTTGATTGATAAGCCCTCCATCAGTAGAAAAGTAGAATGGTAGATGATAAAAACTGACCAGAGTCAATGCAAAATTAGAAGTAATTTAAAATGTACCTTAAGACTTAACAATGTTATATGATTTTAATATTTGAGTACATCATTGACTTACCCCATTTTTATTGCGTAAAGATCTTTATTTTGACACTATTACAGATATTGATGTCCAATGAATTTAATAAATACAGATCCAGGTTCCAATTTCTCACTTATTTTTGTCTTTATTATTTTGAAGTTATCATACCAAAAGAAAAAACTGTACTCCTGTATGAAAAGACATCCACCATGCTGGTTTGGGAAAAGAAGTGCTTTGCCACCTTACACATCATCTGTACTCCTTATTCTTCCATCTCGTGTTATATAATAATATCCACTACAAAAGTGTACAAGCCTAGCACTAAAAATTACATTTCCCAAACTATTTAATAATTGAAAGGATTTGCAATGGGCGGCAGTTTCACCTATGGAGAAGTAGGTAATTCTTTTCAAGGGAGGCGTTGTGTAAATAAAATTTAGACAAAAATTCTCTACTTCCCAATTTACGAAAGGAAGGTATTCATGGTTTTCAATTGATTAGAATAGTATAGAAGGTTTCCACATTGCCAACATATACAAAAAAGTCTTGGCTTGCGGCTCATTAATTTTATATTCTATTAATTACGCTATATTAATGACAAGAGCTTGTTTTTTCTTTTACAACACTTTTCTTGGTTTGTCCGCAGGAACGTTGCTCAACATCATAAGAGAATACAACAGAATACTTTTTCGCCTCACAAAATTTGAGCACAACACTCATATAATAATATCTAGGGCAGTTCTTTGGTTATGTCCCCTCTTCTACAAACGAGGGTAGTTATCACATCACTTGAAGAACTTTTCAAGCATTTTCATGTTCACCTTTGTAACAGACAAAGCCTTTTAAAGTTTAACATGAACACATATGCCAACCATCATGCTCAGCCGTATATCCATATCACCATTTTTCTCTCTCCAAAGGAGCCCTTTGAGGGGTTAACACAAAAAATTTACTCGTCCGTTTTGAGTCAGCGCTTGAAATATATTGTCAACATGGTTTTTTACTGAGCCTTCTCAGAGGTTATGCATATAACTGCATTTATTGACTATCAACAACACGATAAATTGTAAACGCAACAATTCATTTACATATCGATTCTGTTTAATACTTACGAAGCTTTTTAACACTTTTGTGCATAAATTTTGAATAATAGACCGAAAAAAAACTTTTTATTTATCATTAGAATTTTTAACGTTTGGGTTTACTCAACATGAATTACCTCCAGCTTTTAGTGCCACTTCCAATTTATTTAAATAACGTAATCAAATTTCGTAAGCTTAACACCAGCGAGCAATACGACCTCTATTGTCGCGCCACATCAGCAATCTTATTCCTTGATTAATTCACTCTTTCTCATCTTGGATTCCAATTTTTACCCATACAAACTTCTGTTAACCTTACTAAGTTTGCGATTATTGCATGTTTGATAGTCTTTTGGTACAGCTCATTATTTAATGGCCATGTTTTGATTTAGGGTTGCAATGGTATTGACCCAACTACTGAATTTAATGCCCCGATTCCACAAAATGATTGACGTGTTTCCTCATAACAATTCATCGTACGAGTCTAAGGCGACTTTGAGGAGAATATGTATGCACATGCTAACCTCTGAGTTTAATTATCAACTGCGTAGAGCATTCGTGAGGAATAAGCATTACCTCCTATCGGCGCTTTCTCCTTTAATATCTTACCTTAATATCGACGATATAATGGTATTTTTCTATTAAATGTTGATAGTATTCAGCATCAAATCCAATCGAAATCCTTTTTGATTTCCTGGTATGTTATAGAAAATATATAATACGTAGCAATCCCAATAGAGCCCTGTGCAACAGCAATTATTACCTTAAAATTAAAACATCGAGAAATAAACAATGTCCACCCCAATGAATAACAAACAGTTCTTTTTTGTTTCAGGTCTTCAGTAATAATCATAATACTTTGTGTGTATGAAACATTTCCCCATTCCTTTTCATCAGCCAAATCGTTAGCCGGGGTTGATAACGCTAATGAGCATTGCGGTAAATATGCGTGCTTGTCTTTGTTTAACTGCTACTATCCACTAGCCGCTTATGCGGCAGAGGAGTTACTCACTGGCCAATAATTCATGGATTGATTTAAAAAGGTAGCAACAGCCATTCACGCAAATATACTATTATCTCGAGGAGATAAATAAAAATATTCCGGCAAATTAATTTTTCTTATTTTTTGGATAATACAATAGTACGTATCATCGTGGGCAGGATGGTTTTCTTTTTTCACAGAGATTCTCCTATTAACACCGGATACCCTTCCTTCCCTAAGACGCCTCGTTTCCCTTTGTTCATCCCGACTCTTCCTAAACGCCGGGTGAGAAACGCGATTGCTCGGGTGGAGCATCGGCCGCCACAATGGACACCTTTCTCAGCCTCCCAAAGCTCACAGGTTGGTCACATACTGCGGCTGGCGGAGGATGGCGCGTACGTGTAGCAGCGTGGCAGGTCAAGCTCCCGTGCCACTTCCCGGCCCCACGGTCACGGCCGCCCCTCCGCCCGTCCCGCCTCCTCCGCCCCCGCACGTCGCGATCACTCCGTCGCGGATACCACCCCCGACGGCCACTGTGGTCCCCGGACTGCCGATGCTCGCTGCGGTCCCGCACGCCTTCAGCTCGGTGAATATCTCGGTAAAGAATGACGGCTCGGCGTTGATCCTAAGCATAGAGCGAGAGAGGCGGTGAACGATGGATAGGCACCTGTCCCAGAAGCGGTCCTTGTCTTCGTCGACGAGGAACGGTTTCAGAGGGTAGGAGATCTCGTTTCCCATGTAGGCATATGAGAGGTAGAGGCAGGTGAGCACCACGGCCTGCAGTCCCTGCTCGGACTCGACTGCCTCGGCGGCTTTCAGCTGGTCTTTTTCTCCCTTGGATCCGTCTCGGCTCCCTTCTCCGTCGCCCAGCAGTTCGCGCACCAGCATGTATACGAACACCACATTTGCCGGGTTGATGAATGCAACGTCCTTTTGGAGGGAAAATGGACTAAGATTAATGGACGGCGAAAGATGTTACTTCGCTTCGAAGCCTTCTGACAGTACTCTATTGGAAATTCAAAAAATAATTATCATACATGACGCGGTATATTATTAGAATTTGGTTTGGCGCAAATTCTTCATAAGAATACAAAAAATACTTTAAAAAATATTATATTCTGTAAAATTATGCAGCACTTATTATCTTAAAACGTATATTCGTCTAAATACATAGAATATATTTGCGGTTCGCTATTTACTCTGCGATTGTCTTATGTAAAACTCAGTGTCAGGACGCAACTTCTTAAGAAGACTTTCGATTTTTCACAATCTCCCATATAAAGTTCACTTTTTTCAGTACTATTAGCTGGTGACAGGTCTTGTAAACTGTAATAAATTAATCATACGAGTTAAGAGAATAACAATAACCGTATCTTTATGTCATTTACTTAAATGTGTAAGACGAAAGTGACATTCGAATGAAATCATTCAAGCGAAGATGCTACTTTCAATGGAAACAAAACATGAACTAGGCTTTGACAATTCGCCGGAATTATGTTCTTGGAAATCATCGATAATGTTAAAACTAAGAGCTCATGGAAAAATGAGGGTATTTTTCCTTGTTCATAGGGAAAATTGGGTAATATTCCTGACTCACAAGACAGAACATATTATGAACAGAATAAAGATATTTATTACCAAGAAAAAATAATACATTGTTAAATATATCAATTAATAACATATTGTTAGTAAAGGTAAAAATATGCTTTTGGGCTCACTTATATGTAGGCTTGGTAGAATTTCGATGTTTATTTTGTTTTGAAAATCGACGTTTATTGTCTCGGAAGATTTTCGACGAATCTCGACGCTTAAAATTACTACTACTATAGGTTTGGCAGTTAACGTTTATTTTTTCTTATTTTCCGATATCGACGTTTACTTTAATACATTTTTATAGGCTTGGTAGTTTTCGATGTTAATATTTCTTAAAAAGCGATCACTATCATTGTTTATTTTTCCTAAAAATCAACGACATACAGCAACATTTATTTGTAGACATTTTAGTTTTCGACTTTTATATTTCGGCTATAATAATCCAAGAGGTTTATTAGCCAGAAATACACAAACGTCGATGTTTATATTTCCTGAAAGGCGATATCTAATATCGACGTTTATTTCAATACATTTTATCAATTTTTATCTAGAAAAGTGTTAAAAATTGAATTTATTCTATTTAAATTTAACTAAAAGTGTATAAATAAAAATAACTTCTTTTATGCTGTTTGTTTGTTGTTATCTATATTTTGGCGAATGTGTTGTTGTTGACTTCGGCCGCCAACCTGGAACAGTTATTTTTTCGCAATAAATCAGAAAGTATATTCTACTCGTTTTTCGTGCCCCTTATTCACGAAATCGTGATCATTATTGAGAAATTAATGTGACGTGAGTATAACGCACAAGCTAATGTATGAATGAATATTTTGGTGAAAAATATATCTCATTTTGTTGAGTAATAAACGACTATGAATGCGGTAAAAGCCCAGAGTGCGTATATGGAACGACAGCAATGCAAAAGAAACTAAGCACGGGGGACACTCTCAGATGGATTATATAAACTTTAAGGCAGGGTGCTTTTGGAAATGCCATAAGGCCATCTGACGATCGGTACTCATTTTTTACTTCGGGAAACCCTCTCTTTCAGCCTCTTGGAGGAGGTCGGCAGGTAATGTCGCGCAGAGGACGCAATAGACGTCCCCCTACTTTTCGGTAAATGGAGTCCAAAGTACGTATAGATTATCGGATCTGGCCGAGGGTAGAGAAAGATCGCAATAAACCGATCATAATATTTTGTCCTTTACCTTTGGATCCCACGGCCGCTCAGTATGTTCCCTTAAGACAGTGTCATGAGCGACATTAGAAAGCAAATACCGAATGTTATGTGAACGTTTGGTATGACAAATACAGACTCTCTACCGTTTTGGATGTTTGGGGGTAAAATAACATGTTAAGTTTGAGGGCTGAAAACAGAATTTTAAAATCATGACGCATAGATTTTGTAGAAAATGTAGTGGTGAAAATCGACACCTTTTCATTTATTTATTTTTTAATTCGACCGCGCAAGACTTGGTTGGATGTGGTTGGTGAAATTCTGAGAAAAAGGGACGTGAAAAGTATGAGGAATAAAAGGAAATGTGTGACTCAGTGTATGAGTGTAAGTGAAGCAAAAGAAGTGTGCAAGGATAGAAGTGTGTGGAGGAAGGTAATGGGCTGGTAATTGGCAGACATATGGCACGGCTTACCCCGCAAGGGAAAGCGTCTAGGTGTGTTGTTGTTGTTTTAATTCGATGTTTATCAACATTTATAGATTTAAATCGAATCTACCAATCATACTTATAAACAATTAAACTTTTGAAAAATAAGTAAAACTTAGAGAATTCAAGAGTTTGTCTTTTTTCTAAATATCTTCCGAAATTAACATCATCTTATGCGCAGAAGATAAGTAAATGTGTACGAGATTTTATCCTACACATAATTCTTTCAGGGCCCAACATCAATGCTTTTTGAGCTCTTCCATGACTCAAATTTTCTACATTACGTAACATTATGGTTATTTTCAGTTTACAATGTACAGTGTACTACCTTATCTAAATCTTAGTTATCAAAAATGCCCTTGAAAACTGTAAAAAGGGCGGAGCTAATCGAATAAAAATAGTATTCTACGAGCGAGATAGAGGAAAATTGTTCAGTAGGGGGGTAAGGCTCACTCAGCAGTGGAAGTATGATAGCAATGATGATGAGGACTATAAATGTGTTGGAGGGGGATGAAAGTGAGAGAGCTCTGTCTGAAAATGAGTATCAAACATGGAGTATGGAGACACTTCAGAGGCTTTAGAGGCGCTGGTGGTTGTCACAGGCCGTCCTGCCTTGCAAAAAATAGCGATCTGAAACTTTTTTTCTGTTGGTCTATACTTACACGGGTTTAAGGCAATCTATATCGAATTTAGTGGTTCTTTCCATCACAGGATCAACCTCAATAACTTTAACCTAGAGTGCCTTCGCGAGGGAAGAAATCTTTGACTAGTAACCAAGCATGTCGTGTAATCTCTCCTCAATATTTTACCGTTCTTAAAATGGATGAGCATCAACACATGCGTCTGGTGTTTTAACAGCACGAGAAAAGAATTTAAGATTTGTCAGAAAAGTTGGACAATATGTGTCTGTGTAGAAGCTAGAGACAACCCAAAGTTATAAAAATTGGCTGCATGGTTTAAATCGTCCATGGATTTATTGGATCATTTGAATAATTTATTTCGAAAAAGTAAAAAAATCTTGTATAAATAAATCCTGTGTAATAATATAAATTTAGCATCGTTTCACAACTCAAAGACTGGTGTCTCTTGCTGATACACAAGAAAAATTTCATAGCGGGTAGCAAAAACAGCGGATAGTGAGCTATACTGTAAAGACAGCCGAGGCCATGGCAGAAAAAATTAGCACAATTACAAATGAGGGATAAATTATCAGTTAGAAATGTGCCACATGAATGGAAGGGCAGAAAGACCCTAAGCCAAAAGAAAAAATGGCAATGTTTTAAATATATTCTTGGACTGTTGTGATGAATGCAACTTAAAGCGCTGTTTTTCACAAATAGATTTTCTAAATTGCCGCCTCTCTCTCAAAATTACCCCTATAGCAAAATGAAAATTCAAAATTTACACATACAAAACATTGCGCTAGTTTGTGCTATAATTTAACTCAAAAATAAAGAATTGTTGGTTGTAAACACCATTATTCCAGCAGAGAACAGCCGATATACTCTACAAATTCTATTCCAAGCACAAACTTGTATGCACCTAGGAAAATGAGTGACATTGTTGTAGGTGATATCTTGTTTAATTATTTTATAAACTAGTTTTGGTCAAACGATGGAGCGTAAATTAGTGGAGAGCTGTTGCCTTGCCATCTGTGATTGAGAGTCGCATGAAACTATCTGAGGAATAATATGCGACCAGATGGCTGTATGTTGCGGTATCCCTGCTCTAAAACATTCTATATCCAGAAAAAGCATAAACATTATTGCAAAAACAATTAAGGTGTTATAATGAATAACAATTTAGTCTCTACATGTCATAAAAACTTAATGGTGATCATCATGTGTAACGCTGTCTTTACCATAAGAGCGTAATGATGCTGCTGCGTGAGATTATTTTGACGCAAAATTTTCAATCGCATTTTAAAATTTTTTAGAATCGTCGTGTGAATATGGGATTTAAACCATACACCACCTAAAAATGAAAATTTAGTTTCTTAAAATTGATTTTTAAATACATGTCGAATCTGTCCACAGATTTGTTTTGAACACGAGCATTTCGCGCTTTTTTCGGGTTAGTCATTCATCGTCAAGGGAAATCGTATTGTTCATAATTTCGGCCTACGGTGCACCTCTTAAAGGTTCCCCTTCTCTCCATCCGCAAGCGCTGTCAGTCTCCCTACCGTCAAAATTCCAAACTATTAGCATTTCGTAATTAGTTGTTAGAGTTCATATAAAGAAATTATTAAAGAAAGCACTGGGCTAAGAATTTGATCGTTAAAATGTCGACCTCAGCGCAGAGAGATGTTGTGATAACTGTTGTGATTAAAAGATAAAGCTAGGATACCCATGGAAAACTGTTTCGTTTTCACCCACCATCATGAAACAAAATGGCGGCAGTTTAAAATATTAAAATTTCGGAAATGGTACGTCGTAGAAAAAAAGCTTTGAACAAAAAATATGCGTCTTGATAAGAACTATCCCGAAAAATTATTTTAAGCTTAGCGAGAAGCGTAGTGCCGAAGTCCCTGGAGCGAGTGGAGGGCGGGCTTGACTCACGTAGCGTGTAGGGGCAGTTATTTAAGAATTTCATCGGTATTTATAGATGTTTCTAACTTACACCGCTAATAGACAGCAATCAAAGAGTTATGGTTAGGCCGTGGGAGAATACGCTTCAAATTTATGAGATCTAAATAAGAAATGCCAAAACTTTGATTTAGAAAAAATATAGCACGGAGTGGCTGTAATCGTGTTACAAACATATGACTAAACAAAGCGCTACTACCTAGAGAATTTTATTTAGGTACCACTAAGTTGACTGAATGGTAGGTTGAAATATATAGAGTTGTTTAAGTAGAAAAACTTTGTTTAAGAGGTTTCAGGGATAATTAAAATCTCCACTAACATCGGGACACAATACTACGGTAATAAATACGTGACATCGATTGTAGAACACACGTGGGTTTGTCGGGGTTATTTTTCGCCTAAAAGAATCAGGAATCGTAGTAGAACGTTCAAGTCTGCAACAAGACTTATTAGGGACATTTTGGTGCATTAACTTCCTGCTATACACGAATCTTGTAAATTTAAGGGCAATTTTTCTAATTGCGTGACGTGGTCCTTTCAAACTTCTAGCGCCTGACTGGTGACATTGTATTTCAATATCAGGTTAATATTTTGTGATAGTTTTCAGAATGAAATATTTGGCTGAACTTATAAGATGTTTACTACATCGGAACCAATATTAGGCAATTTTGGTGACTATTTCTCCCCCGAGGCCTCCGAATCCATTAAGCTTTCCTCAAAATTTGCCTGTAACGTCTTACTAGTGCTCTTTGCGAATCAATATTATATTTCTGTATCTTGCTGGGTTCCTGTTTTGCAAAAATTTAGTCTGTCAGAGACCGCACGGCTACAGTGGCGTTAGGAAACCTTACTAAACCATCGTTCTCAGAATAATTTTTAATTGGAGTGAGCCTCTTATATCGAGCTTTAACTTTTTTGGCAAAAAGTAAAAATGTTTTTCATATATCTTAATTGCTTAAATAATTATTTCTCTATTTTAATAAAATTAATCAACTTCTAAATTCTTAAAATTTGTACAGTATTCACAGTTTTAAAGAAAGGCTCATTTCTAATTTTAAAAAATCTAATATAATGGTTATAAATGTCACTTCTAATGCCGTGAAATACCCATGGAACTTGAAAGTATTTATTAAATCATCACATATTGTTGAAATAAAATATTCATCAACATGAATTTAAAATATAGCATTTATAAAGTAAATTTTATAATATTTTATGCATTAAACCATGTCATTACTCGACGTGCTTGTGAGATTTATGAATTTATTCAGTCGGTGGGCTCAAATTTTTCTACTTCATGCGTCTAAGAATTTTTATAAAACCTTTAGATACCAGACCTTTATGTATTGGGAATGAGGTAACTGCCAGGATGCGAGGTTCCTAGGCTATATTGGTTTGCGAGGTCCACCACTCATGATTTCTGAAAACATGGTTACGTTTAAGAGGGGAAAAGGCTATCAAATTCTCAATAATTGAATTACATATTCACTTTAAATACAGTGAATGGGCTTCTGAGGTCAATAACCAATAAGGTATTCTCTCTTGCGCCCCTAGGAGCGAGGCTTCGCGCGGGTCTCGCCGCGTTGTCTGGTTAATATGACGACGTTTCGCCGGCATTGCAGTCGGCTTCTTCAGGTCAAGAAGAAGCTGACTGCAATGCCAACTAGAAGTCGTCATATTCACCAGACAACGTGGTATGACACCCGCGGAGCAATGGAGCCTGCAACGGTATGTATTAATGTTATAAGTGTAAGATTCTATTGCAAAAATGCATGTGTGTGTATATATATATATATATATATATATATATATATATATATATATATATATATATATCATATAATATGAAATGCACATTTTAAAGAAATTTATACAATGATTAACATAAAATTCTCAATAAGCCTCCGTTGAAAATAAAATCACGAAAACAACTGAGAAAATAGGAACAATTTTATCGGCGTTATTACAAGAAAATCAGAAATAATTTTTATTAGCTCGACATGCAGTTCAGCAGAGAACGAAAAATAAGATGCAATAGACGTTTACAGTTCGTCTTGAATGATTGTTTGTTACGTCATATATATTGAAACTGCTACTATAGTGGTCATCGCACACACTGTCGTGTTCATGAAGTAATGCACTGCAAAAAAATCTGTCTGTATTCGAAGAATGCGCGGTCTGATACTCGAGGAGAGGGGAATATCAACTCATAGGAATAGTTTGCCTCAAACAAAGAAATGACTCATAACCATAGTAGTCGGCTCAGAATTAAACGAATGATTCAGAAGACGGGCATTTTTGTTTTGTTTTCCAAGCATCGATTTCATTTGGACGTTATATGGAGCGACTTTAGGAATTAATTAAATATCGATAAAAAATTCAAATTCGGTCTATATAAATTGGTTGGATCTTGTAAATATAATACCACTAGTAATTAATATAAATAAAAAATATTAATGACTGAGGTCTCAGTTATAAATAGAACCTGTAAAGAGAATGCAGATGCGATCGACACCCTAGCACTTTTGAAAGGACGACTAGATGCCTCTGTATTGTCTCTCTGACATTCAAAGGGTATCTTCCGTAGTTAATGATGTGAAATTTAGGATTTTTGTGTTATCAAAGAACTTTTTGTTATAATTCAATAAGCAATGGCATGAACTCTCCCAAAAGATATATCTCATTCTTATAGTTCTACTTGCTAACTCAAAGACAACTCTTAAAAATATTACCTTTTTATTCATATAGAGCTAATATCACTAAATACTATCGTTTTGGAAAGATTTGCTAAAGCGCTTAAAATGTTTTCCATCAACAAAGCAGTTTATTTATTGGTACCAGTCACGATTTGCTTTATTCATCTGAGTCCTCATACAAATTTAAAAATAACACAGTCGACCGTATGAATGAGACGGAGAAGTATGATTCAAGTGTAGTTTCCCCTTGGTATCCACTCACGGCGCCACTGTACCTTATCCTTGCGTCGGAATCGATAAGGACATTGGGCGAGTCCACTTTTTGCAAGGGAAGAGGAATATCAGCATTGCTACTCGTTTTTATTTTTCCGATTCCTTCCAACATTACTTTGCAGTTAAGATGTCATCTTATAATGCTGTCGCGATAATGGAGAATGTATGAGATGAAAACCGTGAAATAAAATCATGAAGTACATTGAAGTTAAAAAGTTTGAATTGTACCTTCATGATCATTCGTAACAAATCCGACATGGAGGAATATATGTCATTCGAGCTTTACAAAAATAATTCTTGCGAGGTTAGCAGAAGCGATTCTGATACTGATATTTTGCTGAAAACTAAAAGCAAGTTCATGAAATTAAGAAACAAATATATAAAGTATATTGTAATAATATATCCTAGTATCTTAGTGTTTGAGTTAACGCTAACATTCTATAGACGTTAAAATACAAACTGCATACTTTTCAATTTGGCTCGAACAATTTTTACGTTATATTTTCGTTTTAATTTAAGTCGGAGGTTGTTATGTGTCTAAAATTGCCTCGTTATTTTATTTTAAATCGAATCAACTACTTAGTTGCCCCTCGTTTGCTTTGCGTTATTTCGATTATTCGATTAACTGCGTATTCATTTTAAGTGGCATATTAGTTGCATTTCTTTCGCTCAATCATTTTAAATTAAAACAAATGTGAAATAATTATCAGCTTCTACGCAAATATCTGCAATGGCCCTCAAATGAGTGCTAAAAGAGTAGTTTTTAATAATTGCAATAAAGTTTTTAAGTTAATTGAACTTAGACTTAAAATATCTCTTTATTTTGTGAGAGAATGTCAAACTGATGAACATTTAGAAGTTCTCGAGTGCATTGCAAATGCAATTATCATCGAACACATGCAAAGCAACAAATACTAAAACGGGATGTGAGTGTGCCTGATTGGATTCATATCGAGTTCAAAGCTGACATTTCATTGCTTGCCATATATCTTCGAATGAAACTTGTGAATTCTGCAATGCTAATTTTGCCTTTTGTAGAAAATAATAATGCCGTGTTTCCCATGGTATATACATAAGATTTAATTTAAAAAATAATTAATAAATTATTTTTGTTCTCTTTTAATGGAAAATCCCGAATGCATAATATTCCTCAGGAAACCTTCAATAGTAGTTGGATGATATTTCACGTACTTGAAAGTAAATATTTAATTTGAATAGTACATTCCTGCAACATTAAATAAGGCGGTAAACTTACTATATACTCATAATGTTACCAAAAATTACATCTTAAATTATAATTTTTAACTAATAAGTCGTTAATACCTAATATAACTAGGGTCGGGGTTTTAAGTACTGAATATGCGATTATATTGCAGTTAACAAAAACGTTTTCAGTTGTGTACTCCAATTTTGTTTAAAATAATCTTCATCACTGGTATATGACACTAATTTCGCTTTACTTCCTTGCCTATAACAGCATTTATGGCCTTTAAAAATTAGTAACTGAATATTATAAAATTATGAAGGAAATTATAAAATTATGCAGAAAATTATTATTATTTGGCGATTTGTAGCAATCTGTGTATTACAGTATTTACAAAAGATTGCCTAAATATTATTACGGCATAAGTTTAATTCTTGGTTTCATTTGGTTTTGATTCATATTTAAACAAAAATAACATAATAGAGTACATAATTGGTGACATTATAGAATTTAATACAGTTAATTCCTACCCTAAAACCATTCAAATGTGAATGTGATCATAAATTAATTAGGTGATGATAAAAATAAATAAAGCGTAAGTATAACCCCTTAACAATGAATTGTGGCCCTTATTAATGTTTAATTACGATTGAAAGCTTTTTTATGTAAACATGTAACAATTTTTTCAATAAACATATAAGCTAAATTTTACCTATAATTATATCAGTTCTCAAAATACTGTTTGCTCGAACTGAATCAAACTAGAATCACTACAAACGATTTCTAAACGATAGGCATTGCATGAAGCATTAATGAAGCTAAATAAGGTCTCTTAGTCATATATTCACAATGCAGCTTCATTTTAGTTATATTAATGTCCACAAAAGTTTTTTACTGCTCTAAATCAATTATCCAATACCTTCATTTATGAACTACTCTCTTCAGTGAGCATCCTATAAATACCTTCCACAACAAAAGTGCAGAAAAATAATTTTCTTGTTCTGAAAAATTTCTTTCTTTTATCTTCATGGTTGAAAATGTGCATTTGGCCATTATGTTTCTTTGATGGGCGGTCAAAAAGGCACAAGTCAAAAACTTACATTTTTCAGGAGTGCCTTTAGAGGCTTGTAAAAAATCCTGCAAATCGGTAAATGACTTACTTAGAGTCTTTGTTTATATGTCCAAGTGAATGAGACTGACCCTTGTCCTTTATTGAAAGAGGTGCATTTTCTCGACTAGAGACAATACATCTCAATAGTTTAAAAATATCTTGTGCCCTTTCGACAGTTCGCCAAAGATGTATTGACGAAAATGGTTGTTTCGGCCGAGAGTTTCAGTTAAACGCAATATTGTCTATTATACGACTGTAGTTCATATTGTATTCAAAAGATATGAATAAATCCAATAATGACGTAAATAAGATGATTGGGGCAATTCTGAATGCATATGAAAACATTCGCTAGTAAAACTAAAAACAGCACGAAACGACAAAATAAATCATTTGGTAGAAATAGCTTGAATTTTCATAATTACTATATGTGGAGACTTTTAACCTATGTGATGTAACTGCAATTATAGGTAATAGTTAGAGCTGTCCTGAAACAGTATTAAGTATAATATATAATAATATCGCCCTAGTCTCCACTCATTAGTAATATAATATTATAATGTAATATAAAGAGTATAATATAATATAAATATTGTAATATAATATAAATATTATAGTATAACATAAATATTATATTTATTCTCCATTGATGAATACTATCGAACGCCGATAAAGCAATAGTGAAGAGAATTGATATCTAAAATTAGTTATTTAGATTATGTTTCGTCTCAATTCGTTATCAGCTGTTACGAGTAAGTTTAATAAGAAATCATACCCATGAGTATATTATAATTTCTTAGGAAGTTAAAGTACATTATAAAATACTTTACAAGTATTTACTTCCATCGGTGAGTAGTAAAAGGCTAAAAGGTGTGTGTACTATTTTCATGTTGTTATGTTCATCGTCAACTAATAAAAACATAAATTTTTCGGTAGAAGTCCAAAAATATAAATTGTAATTCCCCCACATAAACAATCAAAGGCTTTTGAGCGGGTTTATTCTTCATAAATAAATTTTTTTAGCTGGAAAATCCTAACTAATGATTAAGAGGATAAGTTTATTTATTGAAACTTAGCACTTCTCTCATTAGTATAGTAAATCCATAGAAATTTTTAACAAAAATCTCCATAGAATATTTCTTGATTGTAAGAATTATATTGAGTCTCCACGAGAGTTTTTATTTATATTAGCATATATAAATTTTTCCCATAAATTTATTTGTTGACTTCTTAAATCAAAATGAACACGAGGTGAGATCGTTTTCTAGCGGTTGACTGGAATGGAAAATTATTTCCGTGTTGACAACGTAGCATATGTTCGTAATTTAGTTTTCCTTACATTATATCTGGTAAAAGTATTCGTGCATAAAAATCAGCTGTAAGAAAGTGGTGGTGTTACCATTACACCGAAATTATGTACAATTATCGTATGAGTTTCAAACCATCGGATGATTTTAAATATAGCGGTATTTTAGCTATGCAGTCTCCGAGAATCAATCAAAGAGAACGAGACCAATGATGTTTGAATCGTATTGCTGTACTTAAATATGTAACAATATGCACATTTACAGCAATTAAACATTCAAATACCCGTGCTATTTGTTTAGGAAATCAGTAAATAATAATAATTATAAATTGGCAATTCAAGGGATTTAACGGATCATCAAAATCATCTACTTGGTGGATATCCAATTAATGAAACTTTTGCTTGCTTAATATACTACGTAAATATAATGTTGCTATATTTTAAGTAAATTACTTTGAATGATAGCCTATGAAGAATGTACTTTCGTATTATGGTGTTATGGTAAAATATAATAAAACAAATATAAAGGAAAACAATCCTAAACGATTAAAACGTGTACCATTGCCTTTGTGATGAAATTTTGTTCTATTTGGAAAAAGTGTTAATCAACTACGTTAACTCATGAAATTAAACATTATAAGTATTATTTGTGGACGAATAAATAGAATGGCTGCAATCTAATATCTAGAGTTTGGATGCTGCTGTGGTCATGAATACTTGTGTTTGCCATTGTTTCCTCTGTTAAGATGATATATGGTGATCTGACTTCCCATATATGAGCTAATTATTAACACATAAATAAATTACTAGATTTCAAATTCCCAGTCTAATTGTTGCTACTTCTAAAAAATTTCCTTCATCTTAGTAATAAATTTCTCCTCATCTTCGCCAAGTTGAATGGGACCTTACAAAATCGTCCAATTTTGCGGTTAATTCGTTTTCTTCGTTATTAATAATAATTAATTCCTTGGAAAGATAGCCACTGGTATGCGCCATAACTCCAAAATGTCATTTCACTTCGTAAAAGAAAATGCGAAACAGAAAAATGCCTCATATTTACTATCCTGTCATGCACATGATATTATCCCGTAAATAAAACTTGGTGCGCATCAAGTAACGTGGCTAATAGATGCCGATTAAAATATGGAGGTCATTCACATGAATTTTGTTTGAGTTATCCAGTCATCAAAGAACAAGTCAGTTCATCTGAATGCAATTTTCCATGCAAATTTGTGCCAAAGTGACAAATGTATAAATCATTTATATAATATTTTTTGTTGAATGACTCTTATATTACATCAAGAAAAACGTATTCACTTCACTAATAATTCAGTGTCACAGCGGAAGAAATCGGTAAAAAAGAGCGATGAATTTCTAAAAACTAAATCTATTTGATTTACATTCAGGATAAAGTATGAAAAAGCAGAAGAGTAAAAAGTATCTAATTCAAGTCAGTATGATTTGATGCGGTTATGTACATGTATTATTTAAATGAAAAGGAGGGAAACAATTAGTAAAATAATTCCTCTTTAATTAAAAGAACCAACTCGACCGGTATCGACTAAGATCTAGTCATCATCTTAGTCGAAACCGGTCGATATGGTTCTTATAAAGATAGTGGAATTATTTTACTAAGTGTTTCTCTCCTTTAATTTATTATGGACTTCCACAAAGTAAAGGCTTCATCCGTCGATTTTATATGTATTATTTGTTTCATAATGTATTTTGTTAATACTTTGCTATTTGAACGCAGAAAAGCATACGTTTCATTTTAATAATCCCGAAACTGTTCCAATGATATAGTACAGTTTATTGGGCAAAATTTGTTACAATTACGTTTACATTTACACATAAATTAATTGTTTAAAATACTATTAGTACATTTATCAAAGATATACTATGAATTTGCAAACCTACTTTACTGATTTTATAGTAATCTCTTCATATTTTTCATTATTCGTTAAAATACAAAGTTCTTGGAATTGGACACCGAATCTTACAAAAATGGCAATCGTTAGAAAATCTTTCAAAGTAGTCGGTTTTTATATTGACGTAACAAAAGTATATGACATTGTCATAATTGTCTTCTAAACGTCCGAAAAAAATAACTACAAATTATTTTTTACCATCCTGTGTTACGCATATAATGACGCTATTTTATTTAACCATTGTCTAAGCAAAACCATATTACCTATTTTATAATAGACCACCAGTGATTACTAAATATATCGCGTCATTATGAGTAATTCATTATTTAATGCCAGAATTTAAGAATGCTCACTGGTGCCCTTCGTAAAGGAATGGAAAAAGACCTACGAGATCGCCATGTCATTTTTCCCTTTAAAAAATAATATTTGAATCACAACTCGGGGTTTTTGAGATATTGCAATCTCACTGAGTGCAATGTAAATGAAGCTCAGTGAGATGACGTTCAAGTAATCTTTTCAATAATATAGCTAGCGCAAGCGAAAAAGGAATAATATTAAATATTTGTATTTCATTAAGTGCCATATAAAATATCGTATAATATTTCATTTTGCATAATTGCTTTGAGTGAGCAGATACTTGATTGCTCAAAATGCATTAAAATTCTGCAGTTTAAGAAGTTTTCATTTTTAGTGTGCAGCCATTATGATTATAGAATTGCAGCAGTTATGGCTATAATTAATTTTAATATAAGCTGTAAGTTACAGCAAGTGTTTCAAATCATTACTTCATTAAAGTTCCAAAATTATCTCATTAGGTCGTGACCGATATGAGACTTCTCTGTCAATTACAACAAATCTCATATCCTAAGGACCACAACTTTGTCAATTAACAATGTATAAGTATAACTATAGTTCAGTAATTGTTATACTCAAACAATTTGATCGATATAAATTGCCATAGCAATGAAAATGTGTGTCATATCATTAATAGATTTTGGAAAACAACGGTTACTTTTTGTTAACATGAAATAACGTCGTTTCTTATGAAAATGGCACAACATTTTAGGAAGCTCACTTTACACCTAAGCAATAGGATGGATAGCCATCGATTTAGATTTTCTCTGATATCAATATTAACTAAATCGATTATGATTTAGACTGCTCCATCATTATTGCAATATACGCTACTTTACTGTTGTAGAATAATTTGAATGGGGACTTCAAACACATATACCGATTTAAATTCCGGGTAAGCCCCATTGTTTGCTTACATTGCGCGGCGTTTAACCTAGCACAAGTGTCTTTCGTGATTAAAAAAATTATGTAACAATACGCATGCATGTGATAATGCTAGAAACGTTAAGAGATGTCTTCATTATTTCATCCAAAGATGAACTCTAACCGGTAAGTTTAAGTTGAGATAATGATCCCAATCAAAAATTTGAATCTTTATCAATAGATACGTGCCTGCCATCCTTGGAGAAGAAGGCTGCGGTCAACGGTGCGCAACCACATGACGGCGTCGCCTGCTTGAAAGTCACGGAGTCCCGGACAACGACGGTGAAGGTACGCTCCCAGACACTTAAGCAGCTCGGACGTAGAAGCCTGGATGACGGTTTTCTTAGGGGGTGGGGGTGGTGGTGGTGGAGGTGGGGGAGGGGTCGCCGTTGCGTGGAGATGGTTGAGGTGAGTGTGGTTCGGCAGTACGGAGGGCGCGAGTCTGGGAGACGCGAGGAGGGCCTTGACGGAGCCTTGCACGACGAGGACGTTGTTATTGTTGTTGTTTAATATAGCTCCAGGATTGTTGTTGAGGTGGTGGTGATGGTGATGGGCATGGTGGTGGGCGTGATGGGAGTGGTGGTGGGAGTGGAGGTTGTGGGCGCTGTTTGCGTGGTTGTTGGCGCGGACCAAGTCCAGAGGTGCCAAAACACCAGGTGGAGGTGCCGTAGTCGCGGCCGATGTCACCTTGCTCGCGGCCGGATAGTAGCACGATAAAGCCTTCTGGATGTTCTTATTCTTGTCCACGAGAAGAGGGTGGATGGAATCAAGCGGAGGGCGAAGGGGCACGAGTCCTCCTCCACCTACGCCACCCACGATTCCGCCGCCCACCCCTCCTCCGACGCCTCCCCCGACCCCGACTCCTCCTCCGACAGTGCTGCCTCTGTTCTTATTATTGTCCAATTTCTTTTTGTTGTTGTTGACGGTTGAGAACCGCTTCCAGCTGAGGGCATTGATGAAAAGAGAGTGCTTCTTGAAGTTGCTCCCCCCTTTGTTCTCCAGGGCATTCTTCTCCGAAATTATCTTTGAGCTCTCCAAATGCTGTTGGTTGTTTCCTATGTGGTTGTGGTGGTTGTTGTTGTTATTCTGGTTGTTATTATTGTTGTTGTTATTGTTGTTGTTGTTGTTATTGTTGTTGTGGTGGTTGAGTACCACGAGGGGGGCTGCTGGCGTCACTTGCCCGGTAGGCGCTGTCGTTGAGCCTCCGGAAGGCGGCGCTGATGGCTGCTGGGCCTGCTGCTGCGACTGCTGATGACCTTGGCTTTGTGGCGGGGTGGCCCTGGGGGAAGTGCCGTTGCCGGTGGAAAAGAGGACCTGGCTTCCCGTGTTAGCCTGCTGGTTATTGTATCCGTGATTCCCGCTTCCTCCCCCTCCTCCACCGCCTCCTCCTCCACACCCTCCTACCCCACCGCCACCCCCCACGCTTCCTCCTGACCCTCCGACTCCTCCCTGGCTGCCTGCATGGCCGCCGGCACTCTTAATTTGGTCCGCTCTGTTTCTAGCGTTATTGAGCTGCTCGTAGCTGAAGTTGTTGAGAGTGAAATCGGCCCCCACGCCGACCCCGATGACTCCTCCGCCCCCGCCACCTGACCCTCCGCTACCACCGTTGCATACCGGAGGCCTCCTGTCACGCGGGCTGAAGCTCAGCACCGTTCCCATGGCAGCTCACTGCTCGGCTCCTGATTTGGACCTGATTTGGAGAAGGGTGGCGAAGCAGCTATTATACGTATTCTAGTTGCGTTAGTTGATGTCAGAGAATGCGGTCGGTTTCAATAGTGACGGGGAACAATAAAATCACATACGGCCACACTACTTATCTAAAAATATAATACACCGCACTAAACGACAACATGCTGCCTCACCAATTCTTAATGCAAAATATTACTGTTTTTATTGGTATAAAACAAACTAATTAAATTACTGGACTAATCTGTCTACTGTAAAAATAATTGAAATTATTAATAAATAACTGAATTATTATATAGAATATTGAAAAATTGCATTCAAGTAATAAGGATTTTTATCACGGAAGCATTCGCTAATTAGTGGAAATATTGTCTTATTTTTAATAATGCAATTGACCGGATAATTATTGGCTGTGAGCTCTTAAATAGTATTTTCATGCCGAATATATAAACCCTGGGGTCGAGAGGGCATTTTAAAGAAGAAAGGCGAGCCGCAGTTGATAACTCAAAATGGCTGCCTGAAAAATCAATTTCGAACCGCTTCACGTTTGCTTACTTAAGAGTTACGATGTAAAACTCACAATCAAACGAACTAAAAAATACACTTTAATACTTCGAAAAATTAACTCACATTAGCAATAAAATTCGTCCCTAGGCGCAATGCCACATAGATACGGACAAAGCAAAGGGTGGGATGATCAAGATGGCCACCTCACAATCCAAGTTTCGCTCGTCGTGTAAAATAGCGAGTAGAAATTCGCAGCACCACATACACACAATTATACGATAATACGAACGAATCTGAAAAAACAATTCAAATAGATACACACTTTTAGGCCGGCCAAGCAAGGCCTCCTAAATTTTCTTCAGAGCACCATGTGGAAATCGATGTTTCCGCGCCACCTTTCTCGCAAATATCCCTTTTGGAAGAAACCTTTGAGGGAATTGAGTGGGACGGAAGTCGTATTCGTTCTGGACTGCGGTGGCCCTCAAAGGGTTCACCAGTCTACCACTTCCACAATCACTAGCGGTGTCCGATGGAGCAAGTCACTCGGGAAAGGGACCAGTACCGACTGCAACCAGCTTACCAGTGGATCATTCCACCAAACTTCCCCTTTCCCCTTCTGCTCCTTTCTCCCCGTCTCTCTCGGCTGCATCACATTCTACGCTCCCCCACCACACCCTCGCCGACCCAGCGCCCCTCGTTTTCGCACCCCCGTTCCCATAGCAACCTCCCCTGCCCCAGAGGCCCGCTACCAAGTCTCTCCACCCCAGCACGCGCTATCCGCCCCCTCGTCCCACCCCACCCTAATCTACTCTCGCGTCTCCCCTAGCAGCCATTGCTCGACAATGATGTCATGGGAGAGTCTTCCCATTGGTCGTCCTGAATTCACGTGACCCAACACTCCCCTCGCCCTGCCGTCTCTCCGCCCCTTCTCAAAAGTGGATTACGGCGGAACATTCTCCTACGTATGTGCGGTTCCTGAATGCGATTTTCTCCACCCGTCTTTCATTTCCTTCTAAATCTGATGCAACGAGAGATATTTCGATCAATACGTTTAAATGCACACAAAAGACGTGCAGTTCTACAGCTTCGAGAGAGAGCTACGATTTTTGGCTGCCTAGAATAGATAACGAACCCTTTAAGGTCAACTCTGTGGGCGCATAACAGTAACGTTATTCAACATTCAATAGAGAATTATCGAGCCCGTCTTATGACTAACAAATTAAAAAAATAAGCGCTTAATATTAAAAATTGAAAAATTATTACTAATCTTCGGTATCTTCAATAGCCCTCACAGGGTTATGGCTAAGTACTGATTTTATCAATTTTTCTTTATTATATGCTTATTTTTTGATTACTCTATATATATATGGCTTTGGGAGTCACCTGTATTATTTATCAAACGCCATTCTGTAGCGCTGATAAAAAATAATTTTGTTCGAGTTAAAAAATGTATCCTTCATTGAAGGTTACAGGGTTTGCACAGTTGAGCATATATATATATATATATATATACGGGATACGGGAAAAAGAGATAATATAATAAAATAAAAGCAACGAGAAGTTGAGAGGGATAGGAAGGAGCCAGTGAACACTTACATAAAGTTTATGTAAGTGTTCACTGGCTCCTACCTATCACTCTGAAACTCTCGTTGCTTTTATTATATATATATATATATATATATATATATATATATATATATATATATATATATATATATATATATATATATATATATATATATATATAGCCCAAATATAGAAATTTTAAATATATACCTTCCTGGAGAATTAAATAGATCACAAAATTGATTTATTCGATCACAATGCAATTCGAATAAAGAGACGATTCTAAAGAAAGAGTTCGCATGGTGCTATTTCAAGGAGGATATGGCCGCTCTAGGGGTAGTGTCACCTCATGGTTCCCGACGGGTGGAAGGAGAGGAGTTGAGGAGCTTCCCCATCGTCCCCCTCTCTGTCCCCTTCCCTCCGCAGACCTCTTTCCTCCGCAAAACCCTTCCCGCCATCTCGACCGAGAGGAGAATCGATCGCATTGCCCTTGCCGCGCCGTGAGCGCGCGTAGCCGCCGAAAGGGGCGACCGGCCCCCGCCCACACCATACTAACCCGTGCCGGTAATCTCGCATTCGCCATGTCGATACGTTAGCTACGAGAACACCCAGGATAATGAGGAGCATAAGGGAGTGGACGGAGATAGTTGAGAGAAGGGTGGAGGCGGAGTGAGGGGAGGAAGGTGAAGAGGTAGAGAGGGAGGAAAGAAAAGAGGTGGCGATGCGAAAAGTAATTTATACCGTCTTAAAAGCATTGGAAATATTTTAGACGGCTGCTGGAATGTTGTACCTTTTATGCTTTAGGTTGCAGTTGGGTTAAGTTGTGCCGTCGTGCATACCTGTGCATTTATGTTGGCATAAATGAAATATTTCCGACGCTAAAATATTTTGCGTTGATTTTACGTATTAGAACGTTTTATGTTAATGCCATGAAAAGATCCTGAAGCTTTTTGTGCAATAAAATTTAGGGAGATGTTATGTCATGTGACTACAACCTCCTTAGTGAAGTAAGGTACGATAGAGAAAAATTTAGCTCTACGCTCTATTTTTCTGTGAGATTCGTGTAAATTGTGTCCTTCGTACCACAGAGGCTTTTCTAACGTCACAGTTATTAGAGTACTAGTATAATTGCCTGCTAGATATGACGAGTAGAAATAAACGATATCTTCTGCGATTCTTAAAATTTAGGTAAAAATATTTTATAGGCGTTTTTGTTTACATCAATGGGAGGAAAGACATTCCTTCAGTGAAATCCTTGCTGCTAAAAGTGATCTAGGTCGGACTATCCGCTGTTTCTTTTTTGCTATTACTTACGGGCATAATTATACAGACATCTCCATTCTGCATGATTGAATTTTTTTGCGTCTATAGAAATTATATTGTCTATTAAAAATTATAGTGTGTTAGATTGATAGCTGCAACGAGCAATTATTTACCGAGCTCATATAAGTAATTGAAGTAATTGAAGCAGCCAAGGCAGCAATAATTTTTCTTCGTTAAATAGTGGAAATTTCCCTTTCTTCGGAATTAACGTTTATTCGGAACTTACTCAAGGTTTCTTGACTGGAAACATATACCTCATTTATTTTTGTATCAAGAAGTTTAAGTCCCCAGCTTGTATTTTGATTGAACTATTCTTAAAAGATTAAGAGAAAATGTCCCACATTCGTTCTCATGTTAATCAAATAGACAAAGTCAACTCTGAAATCAAACTCATGCCCTTTATTATGGACGATGACCCATGTAAATTTGCAAAGGTACGCGCTGAGTATTTGGTGTAAGATTTATCGAAATCGAACTGTCTGTTCTTAAGTTATTCATATTCATTCATAAAATATTACGCACAGAATGGTAGAATGAGATTGGCTTCTATTATAATAGAGATCCCCTAGGGAATTGGTATTTCTGCATTGAAATGCACTCGATTAACAGCTTTAACTGAAATTCATATAATTTTATTCATTATATCACAAATTACAGAAAACCGTATGAAAACCAATTTTGAGTCTGCGGAATTCCCTTTTCTCCTTTGTTCATATTAACCAAATTAGCTTTCCCGGGCAAATTTATCACTTTATTTTTCTTGGCTGTACGATTCCTGAAATCCATAACGCGTTATATGATAATGGCAAGTGTATTGATTTTACTGCCGGTGATAAGGTGGGGAGAGGGCTAGGGCGGACATATAGCGATCACGTGACATCTCAGCGCATACGTCACCGGATGAGCTTCTCTCCTGCCATCTAGACTCGTTTTGCTCCCTCCATTCTCTCCCCCAAACTCCATTACCCTCTCTCCACTCAATACCTCACTACATGCGCGCGCGCACACACACAACCACACACCCACGTTCCAACTGTATCCGAGAGCGCATCTCCGATGCTGTGCAGCGGAATATTACTGGACGAATCCAATGAACGTAGATGAAGGGGGTGAGGTTCGATCACTTGCCCTGCACCCCGACATCTTTTTCGCAAGCAAGACGTTTTTTAAATGCCTCGTTAAGAAAATCCCACTAAAACGTGCTCTTCGCTATACGAATACGAAGACTATCCCTTTACGGTCACATGGCACGAATAAGGATTTCGGCATCTGTCCTTTTATCGAGCCGTCTCCTTGTTTGGGTCACGACTTTAAAAGAAATATTTTGCATTTATTCGCCATATGGAACAACGCGAGTGGTCTCATAAAAAGAGGATATTTATTTTTGTGGGCCTTCAACCTTCTGTATCGTACGAGTGCGTTTGTCCCTCTCTCATCACGCAGATTTGTCGAAACTCACGTCCTCACATCGCGAAAAAGTGAATGCGAGTAAATATTTCCTCCAAGGATGTTAGCGTAAGAAAAGTATATTTCAAAATCGTTAACGCTGAATCAAACCTAAGAGTTTGAGTTTGTTAGAATTTAAACTCTATTAATTCCGTAAGTGAAATTGTTTCATGTGAATAAATATAAAGATAACACTGAATTCGCTCATTATGTCTCTCTTCTGATAGAATCGATGGGGAGTATATTCCTACAGTGTCCTAACCTATGAGAACAGTAAAAGGTTCTTTATTTCCGAGCGAGGATGCTTGTTTTCAAACAAACGAGGTTGTACGCTAGTGGCGTTGTAGTTACAAATGCTCATCCATGCAAAAATTTAAGCCGGTTTTAAAATGGCGAGACATTGATATACATACTGGCTCCTGACAATTTCATAATGTAATTTTTAAACGCATGTTTGTTTTAAACATTATATGAATAACCAAAAAAATAAAAACTCTTAATAACAGAGAATAGAATATTTTCCCCTTCGACTGTTGCGATGAGGTTCGGCAAAATGACCTCTAAAAGCACTACAGAAAAAATACCTGACTGCAGAAGCGTCGTAAGGCAAATCAGTGCCCAGGGTAACTTTTTATTTCAGCGCCCTTAATTTGACTTTAATTTTTTAAATTTTAAAAATCAAAACAAAAAATTAATTTAAATTATATTAATCTATAATTAATTCAATTACATAATAAACGAAATTATAAAATTATATGATACAGTCGATTTAACACGGAAAACTTGTTTCTCGCAATAACTAAATCAAATCGTTCTATTATTTTGTTGTAGACAAGTTCGTATTCTATCCATACGATAGGAGGCATATTGGATGATAATAATTTTTTATAACTTTTGAATTACGAGCTGTCATCTGCTGATAATCAAGACAACTAATATGACTACATGACGGTTGATAAAACTAGATGCACACTTTATGGCTATTAGTGGTTTTTAAATTTTAATATGGATTTCAGCTAATTATTATTTTGAAATCATTTTTGACCTGCTGCCATAGAGAATAGAAAATAAAAAGATATTATTAAAAGAATATCTACATTTGGGAACATTTCGAAGACCTTTCTCGAATATATATGAAAGCAGCTGCTTTACGTCCATAGTTTGCTCCTCGACTAAGCCGTTCAAATGAAGGCTTTCGACTCCTAATGCCACCATATGCGGAGAGCTAAGTATCCACGATGAAAATCAGCAACTTTTCTTCAGGAACCGATCGCTACATATTTCGATATCTTCATCATCGAGTCCCCCGATGAGAAAACGACAAAAAAGGTCTCCTAGTTTATTGAGGATTACCGCGCTTCCGCGTCTTACGAAAACTCGTGGCACTTTTTTTAAAGATATCCTTCGAACCCTATCCGTCTTTATCGTCGTCGGCGTCATACTTACCATAGAGGCGTCCTTTACACCCACACTTTTACGAGCACAATCATAACGAAGCGCTGGAGGCCACCAGAGAAGAGGAAAATGCGGCGTGCCTAGGACGTGTTCGTAAATATCGACACGTGCACGTCACACTTTCCTTTGCTCCGTTCGGAATGACTAAAGATAGTCATGCGCGTGCAAATGAGAAGAACTCGTTCCTTGGCGCGAGTGGGATCTAGAAATCTATTCGAGTCAGTTCTTAGTGGTGTGAGGAGGAGGGAGGGAGAAGGCTTATCTCAGGGTTTGTGTTGGTAATCGAATACGTGAAGGAGGTTTGTTAGCTACAGTAGATTTGGTTTAACTTGAGCTCTGTGATCCGAGAAAGAATTAGGAGGGGAGGAGCTCTTAAAAGCGGTCCCGGCCGATTGCCGTACAGCAACGTCGCCACATGGTGCACGACCGTTGACTCTGCCTCGTCATTCGGTCACGTCTTGTGTGTGATTTGGCAACGCCGCCCCCTCCCCTGCTTCCTGTTGCAGCTGAAATTAGACTACGGCTGTTATGATGTGATTCCGGGAAAATGTACGCGCTGGATAATTTTTTTCTGTCCCAGAAAGTTGAGTCTCAGACCTTGATTAGATTAAATTAGGTGTGCAAAAATTTGGTGTGAAAGTGGAGGAATGGTTGTTGTGGTGTTTCACGAAGTGGGACTAGATAGGATAGGTTTTTACTAAATTTCGATGCTCGATGGCTCCAATAGGGAAATTTTTGCCCGTTTATCTGCCATAAGTCATATAGCAATCCTTAGTCTCCAGTTTATAAGCTTCGAATGTTAGGAGTTTACCAACAATTATACTAGCCAATTAGAAGTGGCGAGCAGAGGTTAATTTTGTGTAATAGAGAGTTGAATGCGATTATGAAAATATCTCAGTGGAAATTGTTAGACATTTTTATTCAGATGCCGACTTAAGTACTTGCCAGAGTTGCGTCTTTTCAGATTTATTGATAGGGAGAAAAAAATGTTCGGCATTTTATGCATAAATGGGAGTTTCTCCTGGTGTCTGCCTTTCCAGTGAATTACGATCGTACTCAAGTAGTAGTAGTAATAATTGATTTTTTAAGTGCGACGACTGCTACGGTTATTTTTCACTATCATCAACTGGGTATACACGCAGAATAGAGGAGGGAAACTCGGTGCCGGCATTAGCATACTCTTTATGAAAAGCACCAAGGGGACCACTGCGTAACGTCCCGTCTGAAGGACGGAACGCTGACTTTTCGCGGTCTTCCCAAACCACACAAACAGGGGGCCGCACGACCTTGGGAAAAATCCTACTTTCGAGGATTCGTGCCAGCTGCCCTTTCGAGTAGCAGGCGAGAAGCAGCCAGCGTCCTAACCACTACACCAGCGGCACACCCGGACGTACTCAAATCAACGGTGCAGTTGCTTGCGACTAACTCATTAGAACAAGGCAGTTAAGAATAGATAAGCATTGAGGACCGGAATGAGGGATTCTACAAATACGGATGTGAACCATTATTTTATACTGGCTATCTTCCACGCGCAGCGCGGACGGGTTCCGCTGATTAACGCTCAGGGTCTATGCCCAGGTCTACGTACACTCGCTACGAGGTAAATACGGCACAGTCACACCGTAAAATGCTGATATTCATCAATTTGAACGAAACGCCGAGTAGATGGAAGATAGCGCGCAATAGAATCGGATTTACATGCGCGTGCAGCATATCGCTACTCAAGCTTTGAGCGAATAAAAGTTATTCCCAAGCGAAGAATTCATATCCAGGGAAACCGGGTGAGGGTAGGGATACGAAATCGAAACGAAAGTATCGATACCTTACTCATATGATATATCGAATGAAAAGTATCGATACCACAAAAGTATCGGGTCGAAAGTACCGATATCACTAGAAAATCGAAAGAAAAGAATCGAGTACAAAAGTACTTGGTATCGAAAGGAAATTAACGATATTAGTAAAGTATCGATACTTCTTTCGCATCCCTAGGTGAGGGTAAAAGCGCAGCCGAGGTAGTGCTTATTTTGTACAAGGTCTTAAAGAGTGGCTCCGTCCTTGGTTCCCGACAACTCGTTCAATCCCACGTCGACGAGAAGACGCCGGGGTCATTTTGGCGAGGAGGGGTTTGTCAGACGAGCACTCGGGGGAGGTAGCGAGGGGCGTGACGAGGAAAGGTGAGAGGTTGGGGCAGAGGGAAGAGGCGAGGGAGAGAGTGCGGCGTCGTATCCATGACGACGAAGAGCTATCTAGCTTGGCTGGAGGACGATCGATCGGCGGGAGCGGTCGTGTAGGGTCCCGGTCCTAATACCCTCGTCCCGACACGAACTGCCTCCGACCGAATTAGAACGGGACGCGCTCGAATGCGCCCTCGATGAAACAGATGCGAATCGAAGGCACGACTGCGGAAAAAGCGGTGGGTTCCTGGTTCACACAGTACGCTCTGTTTTGACCACATGCAGAGCCGTTCCTAGGCGTGTGCTGGCTTCCGAGGGGAGGCTGTCGGGTCGCTATTAGATGTATTCCACTTATAAAAGTGTTTAAATTTGTGTCTTAAATCTAAATAATATTGAATAAACTGTGTGTGTGTGTGTATATTTTTGGCTAATCAACCTCTTGGTTTATTATAGCCAAAGCTCCTTCCACACCGAACACACTCAAAAGGGAGGAGGTGAACCCGGTGACGTAATTAGCCTACTCTTAACAAAGTTGAATAAACTGCATCAGGCGTAGATGGAATAAACCGAACACGCGTCAATCAAAAGATATCTTGTTAAGCTTTAAGTAGGGGCGACCAAAATTTACTTCGCACACCCCCATAAAAACCTTAGGACCGTCATGACCTCATGGTTTAGTGCCCGAGACGGGAGGTGGAGTCATATATGCTGTGAATAATCTTCAGAAAGGTCTCATTTTATCTAAAATATATGTAAATTTATCCGTACCTATATTAACCTTTTCTGTAAGATTAAATTAATTACAGCACGGGAAACGATTTTGAGGTTTTAAAATCCACACTATAATATAAATATTGCTATGAAAAATTTATTTTTGTAATGAGTTAAAGATGCAATAAATTAAACGTCATTATTAACTTCAGAGAAATGTTAACTTTAGAGAAGTATTTTAATTTTTCATAGATCATATGAACGAATTCAATTTTATTTTGAGTCGGGCAAATTTCGCTATATAATGTTGCTTATAGCATTTGAACAGTGAAAAAACGTAATGACATAATCGGTGATCCCTTATTTTTTAAGATCTGTGGATTAGAAATTATAAAATAAGATAAAGATGATCTAAAAGATAAACAGCATTTGATCAGCGGAATCTAATGTGGCCATCTTTCATCTCATCTCGTGAATTAATTTTCTCCATCGGTGAAATTCTTTCTTTTAAATTTTCTGCCCGATTTTTAGGACATTGTTGAAAGAAAATTTTGCCTTATTTTACCTTAATGTTACGGATTTTTGATAATTAATGCTGTGGCTACTCATTATTCTATATTTATTTGGCGATACTCAGAACTCCATACTTTCTTTCATGTTGATACTGAATACATTTAATATCGTATGCCGATTGAGGTGACCTGTTCTCCACAAATCGAGGAGCAAAATTGTGTTGGACAACGGTGGACTATCAATCGATATTGATCGTGTGATGATATATTCGGATGATGCAGCGTAGGCAAATCATTGAGTGGTATTATACTTAAATATTATTAGACGCGATATGAAACCTTCGAATGCAAGAATTCATCAATCGGCACCTCGAACTGTCTAAAGTGCCACGGTGGCAGTTGCTTCTTTATTTTTCTGTAACTTGTTCTATTTTCACAAAGGATCTCTCATCGACTATATGATTCTGTTCCTGAGTTTCAGATGATACATATTGATAAATTGTATGAATTAAGTTTTAACATTTGTGGGTGACATTTGTTATTTTCTAGAATTTCCGGTCTATCTCTGCCAGATCATCACTTTGCGCCCTGCATTAAAATAACTCGTCCGTCTTCTGATTCATCTGCTAATTTTTGTGAGATCCTTGTTTGTTAGAGACACTATCGTGTGTTTAAATTTCTTTTTCTTCACGTATCAAGCTGCTTACTCTCGGAATGCAGAGATGTTTTTTACGATACGCCTGATTGTCCGCGTGAGTCATACCATCGTATGAGCGTAATTAGCGTAACAACGTTACAAATCTCGTACGAATCATCTTTCGTCCTCTCTCGTACGTTCAAACTACAAACTGAGCTTAGGTTTAGGGATATGTATTGTCATTTCTAATTTATTTTGTGATCATATCTTCTGGGGCAACAATTGATAAGTTTAAATAACTAATATTTTATAAAGCATCGTTCTGATAACATTATGTTTAGACAGAGTAGTGCTTTTATATGTATACGCAAAGACAGGGCCGGCCAGTGAGATTTGATAGGTGTGGGCGAGATTTGATTTGTCCGCCCCTAACAAATCAATAGGATAAGTGACCCCTGTTTCCATGTTATTACTTATCTACCTCTCTAATTAGACATACGTAAAAGTATTGAGTCGACGGAAAATATTTTGTAAAATAATAAATTTTTATAAGAGATATATTTCGAAAAACATTCGTTTTTAAATAAGAAAAAATAATAAATACATATTTATATCAAAATTCTTTAGAATTGGAAACATTTTCTTATAACAAGACATACATAATACATGGGGTAATACAAATGTCTCAAAATGCACCTAAAAATGTACCCTTCTTGACTTAATGGCAGCAAACTCTTTGATTAATGCATCATTCTCAATATCGTTAGCGCTATCACCCTCTAGGGAAATAATCGCGAGTTCATTCAATCTGTCTTCAAGTATTGTAGAACGAAGATAGTTTTTCAATAATCTTAGTTTTGAGAAGCAACGCCCTCCAGACGCAACTGTTACGGGGATCGTAAGCATGATTCTCAACGAAACATACACATTTAGAAATAATGAATGAAGTTGACTACTACAGATGTAATTTAAAATGCTCTTTTGGTCGCAGGATTTGCTTAATCTTCTCGACAATGCCCTTATTTCAACAAAAAGGTCGTAGGCATCTACATCTTTATTTTCATTGTACGTCAAAGCAGTTTCTAAATCTTTACAGCACTTGCGTAGATTAATTTCACCAAAGTAATTATCTTTAACAACACGAAACAAGAAACCAATGACAGTATTATATTGCTGCAATTGCTCTAATCTCTCATCGATAGAAGCTTTAGCTGTATCGATAATAGTGTTGTAGAAACAAACCCTAAATTTTGTTTCTGGGTCATGTAGTGGAGAATCATTTTCCAACTGGACTTTATTTTTGCATGATCGAAGTTTCAGTTTATTTCTAAATTCCGGTTTCAAACCAATTGTTTCCGCAAGTATTGTAGCTGTCTCCTTAAAATGTGAATATTTGTCTTCGTGTCTCAATTCCTCAAGAAACAACTGCGTACGTTCCAATGACTCTAGTTCTGTGACCACATCGATTGATACTCCTTGTTGACACTTGCTAGAAATATTAATTTCAAATAAAATTTCATTCTATATAACAACACTAAATATGAATTTAAAGCAAAATACATCTTTAGCCAATACTTTGGCTTCGATTCTCGTTTTAATTCCATTTTGACTGGATAATGATTCATCTTCATCAATTGAAATCAGTGTTTCGTATATGTCGGCAGTTTGATATCTAACTGCTTTCACTGCATCCACGCGACTTTCCCAACGCGTTTGACTCAAGGACTTAAGGGTTAAAATTTTAAAATTCTGTAGAAGAATATCCCATCGACGAGTAGACGCAGTAAAAAAATTGTAAAGACGTTGAATAAAGTCGAAAATAGAGTCAGTCTCGATATTGCAATTTGCAGCATCATTGAGGAATGTGTGGAATAAGGAACAAAAAATGCCCTAGGATTAATATCCTTTAATATTTTTTGGACCCCACTGTTATTTCTCCTCATTTTTGTCATACCCCTGGCCACGAATATTGTCTACCTGTAAATGCAACAGCTTTAAAATCTGTAAAATTTCTTTAGCAGTGCCAACACCAGTACAATCCCTTAATGGTATGAACTGCAGTAACCTTTTCTCTATTTTTACTGATTCGTTCATCTCTCTGCTTCTTTCATGCACTTCTACATACCGTATAATTAGAGTCATTTCTCAGTGTGCGATATATCTGAAGTACAAACTACAATAATTGAAAAATGTTTTCTTTTATTACGTCTTCAAGAACAATCTCTTTTATTTTATTGCCAAGTTTGCTTATAATCTCATTTTGAATTCTTTTCCCTAAATAATGTACATGCGTCGCTTTGTTTGTTATTCTCTGCAAATGACTACTCATTATACTATCAAATTCTGCCAAAAACTATTAACTTCAAGAATTTTTCATTGTTTTTTGCATACAGAACCTCTGATGTGCCTCTGAAAGCCATATTTTACGCAGCAAACAAATTAACTACGGCTATTATACACTTCAATACATCCTCCCAATGCTTTTGTTCTGCTTTTACTAGACGTTGCATGTCTTTATCTATTGCTGTATTGGACTGAAGTCTATATTCTAAATAAATCCAATTCTGGAAACAATTATAGTGTTCCTTATTCCTTTCGTGCCGATGTAGCACTGATAATAAATGTTTCCAGTCGCGGTTCCTTTCCAATGCCCTTATTTTCCCGAACAATTTACAACAAAAACAAAATACTGAATCCCTAGAAGCAGAACATACTAACACACTTAAAATTATAAGTAAAAGGTAATAGATCCTTCATCGTAAAAAAACGAAAGAGAAAACTCACGTACGCGCTGCAGGTCTCCGGAGGAATCGGCGGGACCTAATTCACACACACACACGCACGCACACACTCCAAGGAGGCACTCACACAGTAGACTCGAACCAAAACTATAATTACGCTATTTTTAACATGGATTATTCCAAACTAAAGAAAGGAGAGGGATTAGAAAATTCACAACGCACCCGAGCTATGTGAAAATCCACACCGGACTGGCTTCTTCTGTCTCATCCCTGGCTAAAGAGCCCAGAATCTCATAAGAGAAACTGCCTATCTGTATGGAATTAGAGCCACTTGTTAATAACAAGTCTGTTTACACTCTCTGTAAGCAAAACATTGGTCGTGAACTCATAGCTTTTGGCTCTTTGATTAAAATTTTCAACCATATCCCTCAGATAATGACTATGGCTGAATTGAGGGGGAGTGCTATCAAGGAAAACAGGCGCCTTGTGAAAAATCAAAGGTATCTATTGTTAAATTAGAAGGCGAGCGTCCAGAGGAGGGTGAAAATAATCAAGTTGAGTTTATTGGATGGGAAGAGATGATTCATATCTCGCCGCCCATTTTTGCAAATACGCGTCGGAAAGGATGTGTGGCCGCCCCTGGCGAGGGGCCGCCCTGGGCGGTCGCCCACGTCACCCACGCCTAGGACCGGCCCTGCGCACAAAGAGATGTATCGAAGATAATTGATGCTATCAAAATGGTGCGACAACGCATTATTATTAACAATCTTTGATTAACTATGTGAGTCCCAACCTTATTTTGGCTATTGTAGATTCATAGTTCATCAATTATATTCCAATAAGATTTCACTTTTGCATTAAACATAAATCTAGGCTTCCAATATTTAAATGAAGTTAAAGCTAAAAAGATGTTGCAGAAAAATATTTCTATTACTTTAAAATTCTCTCTGAAGTAGAAAAAGTTTTTAGAATATTTGTAAAGTTTTACAAAATTAAATTCTTTTATTATTACTACTATTAACTGAATAAATCTGAATTTACACTTGAAATCAAAGGACTTCAATTTTGTGAAAATTTTCAAATATTCTTAAAGATTTATTTTCTATTTAAGAGGGCATTTTACAATAATAGATATATTTTTGCGCAACGATCTTTTTGCTTTAATTTAATTTTTAAATTTTGAGCTAAGACATAATCTTATATTGTAGAATGTGTGTATCTATATATGACTTACATACCAGAGTTGAGACCTATCGAAAGATTAGTTTTTCCTTATTTTCTTATCTCAGGAGCTCTTAGTATCAGATTCCATAAAAATCTAATGCTTAGTTTCGGAGATGTAGCATGCGTGACGAAATTGACAGACCGACGGACAAGACCTGACTATAGATAAGGATTATGTTTTTAAGGAACGCCGAATAATAATAAACAGATTGCATTTTCCAACAAACGCAGAAAACACGATGGAATATACATAATTATAATTTTTATTCATGAACATATAAGTCAGTCTATTTCTTGATTCTTGAATTGGGGTAGTGAAAGTAAGTAGTAAATTTTACAACACTGAGCATCCTTACCGATTCACAGTAGAAAATACCCTTACTTAATTTCAAGACATTGGGTTAAGTGAATAAAAATTAAGCAAATGCTTATGCTTAAGATTTCTATCACTTTTTAAGCAAATTCTTGATTTGGGGTGAATAAAAAAATAGCATTTGCTTTTTCCAGAAAGAATAAGCATTTGCTTATTTTTAGGATTTTTCTTAAGCATTTGCTTAAAATTAGAGGTGGGACGAATCCAAAATTTTCTCGAATCCGAATCCGAGTCCTAAAAGGTTCTCGAATACCTCGAATCTCACGAATCTCGAATCTCTCGAATACTTCATATAAGAATAATAATAAGAAGAAAAAAGAAAAAACTTTTACTTAAAATTAACAGTTTTTAATTAAAGCAAAATTTGAAATCTGCGTATAATGAAAAATAAATTTAAAAATAGTTTTTAAAAATACACCTATATTTATTAAGAAGATACAAATGAAATTTTGATAATGAAGTACATAATTAAAACTCTTGAATCTTGAGGTTCATTTTCTCAACATAATTTGACAAAAATATTTGAGTATCAGTTCAAATTTTTTACATTTTTCCAAAACCTTTTTAAATCAAAGCAAGTGTAGAGGGGGGAGGATTATTTCAAGAGTTAACATAGATAAACACTAAACATGGAAGACTAAATTCTCTCCATAAAATTAAGAAAAATCAAAAACTTGTTTATTTTAAGAGTTCATAAAAGTACTGAACACTGAACACTTTTAGAACAATCTAAAAGAGCAGAAATCTTCAATGGAGATTTTTATTTAAGAAAACTAGCATTCGAACTCGCTCTGGGTCGCCACGAGGTGATATTGGTGACCCGGGTACCACTGAAATGGCAACAATCGCGTGCTTTTTTAATAAACGCTTCAATTGGACGTCAATAGAACGTCAGTTTTCTCCCATGGATGGATTGAAGAAATTGATCACTGTTGGCTGCTGCTAAATTCAGATAGGAATTTTTAAATTTTATCAGACTTTCAACCATATTATATGTGTTGGGCAATCTATTGGTGGGATCAATAATATTTTCTGCTGTGATTTACTGTTGACGGTTTTCTTGATATTTACCTAGGGCTTTTCTTGTAGTCAAACATCGTCCCTGACTTTTTAGGCTGTCATTAACAACCAGTTGCAATTTATGTGCCGCAAACCGTACACCCAACATAAATATGCTGTACTAGATTCATTGTTGCTTTCGGTTGTTGTCCTTTTAGCTACAAATAAATTCATATTTTGCATAATTTCACCTGGAATTAGAACATTGTTATCATTTTCGATTTCACAATCTGCATCAAATTCAATAGTAGATAAAATTTGCTGCATTCTCAGAAGATTCTTCTTTAAGCTGTTATACATCTGCAGCTTCATGAAGTAGACGAATTGTTTATAAAATATTTTCGCCCCTATATGTGTAGCCCCCCCCCACCAAAACAAAGTTGCAGTCCCGGAAAAAATTTTAAAGCTTCACAAAAAACATATGGGCCCACTTTGGCCATGTGCCCCCCACCGCGCGGGGGTTTATTCAGTTTATTCAGCAGGTGATCATTGCCGCTGATTATTTAATCTAGTAAAATAAAATTATGGTTAAATATTCATTAAATGCCTTCTAACAAGTTTCATAGTTTACATGAGATATTTTTTAATCTAGAAGAAAATCTCCCGGAATTAACTTCTTATGTGGTGGCAACCCTACTGACAGTTGATTCACTCTGGAGACCACTGATAATTTAATTTTACTATTATTATTAATAATATTTTACTGTATTAATTTTTATTTTAAATTCCATTCTAAAATGGCCTGCGCTGTTTGTTAAATACTTAAATAAATAATGCTCCTGAATGAGCATTGTTTCCATTATTTACAAATTATACGACTTTTCGGTTTATCCGACGGTTCTTCCTCCATATAAGTCGGATAATCGAGGTTTTACTGTACACCACCTTTTTGAACTTTGCGTGCTTGCGGTTCTCAAATTTTCACTTCGCGACAAAATTTTTTATGCTCATTACTTCTGTTTCGCGCCAATTATTTGCATTTGCACATCATGCGTTTACGATGCCTACAATCGTGAACCTTCTCCTTTTTTTCTAAGTTCAGTTTAAACTTTAGCGCACTAGAAAAGGACTTATTATATTTATAATGCTCATTATTAGCAGTTTTTGAAGTAAACAAATGTGATAACTTTTGACTTAATTATTGTCGAGCTCAGCTTGAACTTCATCGCCAGCGTCGCTATTTTCGATGATAAAACTTTTTTTATTTAAAGAAATGCCATAATTTTGAAATTTAATGTTTTAATTTGCTATTATCTTTGTATTTGGAATCTAATTAATGGAAATGTTACTTTGTTTTGGTTTTAAATTTTTATCACGAACTTTTAATATTGCCAAGTATTGATATAATCTTGTAACGTAAGATTTTTTGCCGCGTATTTAGAAATGAATAAAAGAAATGTTACCACTTTATTGCATCGTTTTTATTTTTGGTGACGTATTTTGAACAATTAAAATAAATTTTGTCACTTTCTTACGCTAGATGTTGATTTCCTGTAATGCATTTCAAAAGTAATTAATAAAAGAAATGTTACCACTTTTTAATGCGGGTGTTTATTGCGGCTTAGAAATATTTCATGCAGAACCCAAGAATGCATCTGAGCATCACGTACTCAATATTCCATTTCAGTAGTTCATCAATTTAGATTTCAGCGTTTCCTTGGAATGAACAAAAGAAGATCGAAAATTGCATTCGAAAATGTGCTGGATGGAAACTGCACAATAGCCGAAATTAGTGTAATTGCTTTGTAATTCTAGGTTTTCATTTGCTTTTACGTGTTTTAAAGATAAAAAGATATTTCTGGATTTATGACGCTAGCTTTTCATTTGATGAAAATTCTACTAATATTTCCGGTGTGCGGGATTTCGCCTTTTAACCCATAGAAGGGTGTTCTGAAGGATGTCGCCGTGGGTGTATGGAAAATCTACTTCATTAAGGCCAGTTATAGATAGCAGAGAAGAAAGGGAAAATTTACGCTGCTATCATCCTTATTTTCGTAGAATCGGCTCTTTATGAACTTGCGTGCATCAGTGGTATTTCCAACATTTTTTAGAAGTCGTACTTGGCAGATCGACTTTGAGATTCAAAATTATTTTGTACAAACGGAGATGAAAAACTTCTGCGTAAATCATTACGCTTACAATTTAAAAACTCGGGACATCTATGGGCCCCTAACAAAAATATCGGGACACCGGGACAATCCTTTGAAAACCGGGACGTCTGGTCACCCTAGGAGGTGTTCTTGCTATTACAAAGTAATATAAGGATTGGCATCTTATCTTAAGTTTGCTCTTATGAATTTCACGTGTGTTCCAGGAATTTCATCCCTTAATGTTACGAAACCTCTGGGTTAAACTTAAACTTTGTCACTATCTACAAATACTTAGAAGTTGCACTTAGTAGCAATATTTCTATTAGAGAGCGCGTCAAAAAATTATTTAATCAGCAAACAGGGGTCAGGAGTCCTGCGGAAATGCCCTTCGAGTGTGAAGGAAATCGCACACTTTTCGCTAATCCGCCCTATCGTTGAATATTACTGCAAAGTCCGGTTGTATTCCCGCAACATGTGGAGTGTTTGACAATAACGGGCGCTGCTTTTCGTCTCCCGCGGCAGAAAGTCTATCAGCAGTACGCCATGATGGTGCCAGAAAATGTTTGCCATAGTCTTCGCTGCGGAAAAGGTTGCTTAGAATTTTTTGGAAACTGGTGATGTTGAGTGCTTCCATGTCAACGATGCAGCTTTTTATTCTGGGGTCGCAGGATGCACCCAGGTCTCGTCGCACGTGAGAATTCGGAAGATGAAACCATAACCATCTGCTTGACAACGCAACAAATATTTTTGAGAACATCCCATTCGAGCCTTCTTGTGAGCATCGGTCAGTTGTTTTGTAACCCAACGAGCGAAACTGACATATATATATATATATGTGTGTGTGTGTGTGTATATATATATATATAGAGAGAGAGAGATATTTCCAGAACTCCGCTCAACAAAATGACATCAGACACCAAAAACGCCTTGAAACATGCACTACTCTAATCACTGAACAGCCCAGATACCAACTCCATATCCCAAACCCCATCATCCCACATTCTGTACTATTTACCCAAAATTCGCAAACAAGACATTCTCCTCAGACCCATAGTCTCCTCGATCAACTTCCCAACATATAAAATCTCCCGCTGGCTCAACGAACAATTTAAACAGTGGCCCTCACACAAGAGTCGAACATCAAAAACAGCACCCATTTCATTAAGCGGATTAAAAACTCAAGCAAAAAAACAAAATTCTTGTCTTCTTTGACGTAGTTTCCCTTTTTCTTAGTGTCCCCATAGAAAAAACTTTAAAATTTATTAAAACGTAGCTCACAAAACAAAACCTAACGCAAAAACAGAGAATACATTCAATTAACGCGCCTTGGCACAAACCAAAATTACTTCCAAATCAAGAGCAAAATATACAGACAAAACCAAGGCACAACTATGGGAAACTCCCTGTCTTCCTTTCTAGCAAACCTCTTCATGAGTAACTTTGAAAAACAATATATAGACACTTTTACCTATTTCCCTGAAACATGGTTAAGAGACGTTGATGGGGCAATTATCGACACATCGAAAAGCAACATCACAGACTTCTTAGAAAAAACTTAACGAACAGTACGATTCCAATAAATTTTCATACGAGAAAGAACATGACAAAACACTTCCATTCCTGGATTTACTCATAAAAAGACCTGGCAACCGGCTAACATTCAACATCTACCGGAAAATCACACATATGGACACCTAAATTCTACATGATTCTCACCATCATATTTCACATAAATTAGCACCATTTCACTCCATGATACACAGACACCTGCATGCCCCCCTTTCCAAAACAGTTTTTGTAAAGAACTTACCCACATGGAAAACGTCGCAAAACTTAACGGTTACGACAACCAAATTGTTAAAAATATATTATGAAAACATAAACACCAACTCCATGTCAAAAATCACACAATTCTCACAAATATTAACACCATAAATTTAAAATACATTTGAAAACCTTTCGCTCCCGGCGTTACCAACTCGATAACATTTTCTCAGAATACGATTTAAAAACTGTACACGTTAACAACAATAAACTCGCCAGCCTTCTTCACAACCCAAAAGACACAATAAAGTTTTTCCAAAAGTCTGGAATTTACAAGATTTATTGCGGAACATTTGATAGATATAATATAGGACAGACAAAACGTAATTTAGAAACACGTTTTAAAGAGCACTTAGCACACTTTAGACATAATAGAGTTAACAATTCGAGTGTAGCCGCCCGTATACAGGAAAACACCCATTCTATGGAATAATGGAAACTATGCAGAAAGGCATAAGCTGTAATTTGGGGAATAACTTTGAAACAGAAAAAATTCTGCTATGACCGGGAATCGAGCCCGGGTCTTCCACTTGCCGGGCGGATATTCTACCACTGAACTACCTTAGCAGATAATCTTTCCTGTTTCTGAACGCGGGTGTTTTTCTTAGTTGGGTCCGGGCCAGCCAAGCTAGTATCAACCAGCCCCAACGGACGTCCTCCAAGAGAACGTCAGAGAAAACCTCTCCCTCTCAAATGGTGAGATTGCCAAAGCCAGAAATTGATGGAATAATGGAAACTATGCAGAAAGGCATAAGCTGTAATTTTGGGAATAACTTTTTACCCATTCTATCACAATCCAGAATTTAACACTGTTAAAATCAATACAGGATGAAAACAAATTTGACGCTTACGAGAGCATTTTTATCAACAAATTTAAAAAAATCGTTATGGATATCGATCGCGGCCCGGTACCTTACTTCCCTTCTGCAGTTTAACGGTTGCCCCTTCCACTTCCCCCCTCCCACTCCTCTCCCGCCCACATTAACTTTCTCGCCAACGGACAACGGTTTAAATTCCGGACACAAAGCACAAGCCGCTCTCGAAATACTCTTTGTTCTTCCTCGTTAAATTCATTTTTGTACGGTTTGGTCATAATTTTACCCGCTGTAGTCTCCTCTTTTATTTATCAAAATGGTGTTAATTCCAAAGTATCTAAGAAAAAGTTGAATAAGCAGAAAGAGGTCATCCGACCAGCTAGATACTTGAAATACGCATGTTATTCCTGAAAAAGCCCAATACGCTTCATTAATTATCCCGAGAGCGTATTTAAATTGTTAATCACAAAATATTATCGATCAATATGCTTTGTGGATTATTTATTCATTTTATTGTGATACATTTATTTTTTAAATAATATGTTTAAAATTATAAAGCGAACTCGCCATTTACAGATGCACAAACACACACAGCCTTACTATCTTGAAACTTCGCACTAAGCCTCTATGAACCATCAAAATTATTGCATATGTTGACAACTCACAAATAAGTCACCATAACTTTTAAATACAAAGCTTATTATTTGAAGTAATATCTAACTGAGTAAAGTGAATGTAAATAAATAATGAATCTATTGATGTGCTACTTTCTCTCTATATTTCTCCGATTATTTAAGGTAGCATAGTAGCTAATTTATTCGCCCTTCCTCGCATTCCATCATTTTCATAAAATTCAAAGAGATCTGAAGCAGCTAACACCTAGTATAATAATTTTTAAGAGTTATGCTAAACTGTTTATTTTTTCCTAAATTAACGCAATAAAGAAGAATAATCGTTTTAGGTCATAAAGTTTAATTAGTCTGAATGGAAGATTTATAATTTGTTTGTAACGAATGTCAATTGGGAGCCATATACCTAAATTTATAGTGAAAAGTTTGTCTTCATTATTATACGATAAAATTTTAGCGGTTAACACCGGCATCTCTCGCATAACGACGTTTATTCATTCCATGAAGAAACGTCGAAATAATCCCGTACGAACTCTATTATATTGAGTTTATTTTAGCCTGGTTGATGACCCTCGGATCAAAAATGTACACCCGAATATGAAATTTACGAGACATTGTATAGGAAATACTGGTAGACATGTAGCGTATGAATACTTCTTTTAGTACTGTTGATCCATTCCTAAAAAGATATCTCGTTACTCCAAAACACGCTAAATGGAAATCAATTTCCCATAAAAAAGGATGTAATAAAGAACAAATACATTCCTGGCCAAAAAGTGCTACACACAAATTTTAAAACGTATTTTATGGTAAATACTCAGTCCGAAGGATGGCAAGCCAGAAACTTTTACGAACGAACACACAAGACGTGGCGAGTCATATTTTAATTTGTATGAGAGCTGAGGAAGCACCTATGGCAATGAAATTGAATATGAAAGATATTCTTTGTTCTTTGTAAGGCACCATTACGTATCTCAGCTGCACATTAACCATAATCTCAGGAAGTAGAAGTCATGTGGATTGGGTTACAACAGTTGCATGGCATCGAATGTTGAGGTCCCAAAGACTATGCTAATGGTGGTTATTTTGTAACTGAAATATATATCGGTATCTTTCAACAAACTGAGAAAACTGACGCCATGCTGGGACTGACAGGTACTAAGGCTGGCGACAATGCCGTAACCGCGAATTAAACATGTCGTAATATTAAGGCGTCGTGACCGCGAAATATCGTTTATAGAATCGTCGGTTTGCGAGGGATGCCTTTACTAAGATTTTTAATATAAAAATTTATTTTCTATGACTATAACTTTTTCCCCTAAAGAAACCGCCGCCCAAATAAAGTGCACGTGTCTACACGCCACGTGTTTCTGTCCTACACACGTGCGGGAGGGAGATCAATGCTTTTCGATAATCGATATTCCATTGACGTCATAATATTCTTGCAATTCGTGAGGTAAGTTTTAATGAACGATTAACAAATTGTAAGTTAAATGCTAAAATATAAGATATTATACAGTAGATAAGTAAAATTATTATAGTAATTTTCAAGCACGTCGAGGCGAGAAATAAGGAAAGTTAACTGGTTATTATGAAATAACTCAAGTACAATACGATACATAAAAACGATTTTGAATTTTTAAACTAACTTAAAGTGAAAGACGAAAATTAACTCAACAAGTTAAATAAATAAATGTTTATATGCCCTCCAATGAACAATATTCTCAATAATTACATCACTAGAATATCGACTCACAATAATGCTTTCTTTTTTGCCTACGGCAGAAGCTTACGTGTCGTCAATACACGCATGGGTGAAATTTAAAATTTAACGCGAAAAACTTAAGTTTTAAGCGATTCGTAGGCGTTATATAAATATGAAATTGAAAATATTGTTATAAATAATATTTTGAAAATATCGTTTTGGTATTGGAGATAATCTTAAACCTATTTGCGTCACCTTGACACTGTGATCTCGCAAACTATTATCGTGAACGTTGGATATAAATACCGAAGACTCACGTGTAAACTATCAAGACAACGCGAGATCACAAGTATCGACACGTGATTTGCGTGGAGATGCAATCCACGACCGTGACCTTAACGTATTCAGAAGCGCAGTTGACAAATAGAGGACGTTGGATAAAAGGTTTAATATAACACGTGAGAATGTCTCCTAACCGCACTTTCCTCCACCCACCACCACCTGTCCATTTCAGAGCCGATAGTAGCGATCGCATACAGAGACACCGTAGCAATGCGCTCTTTAGCAAATGCTGGGTCACGTGTAAGGATACCAACCAATGGCCGGCAACCGAGTCTATCGCAAGCTCTACAAACGGGTCGAACTCTTCTAGCTATGCCCCAATCTATTATCAATCCCCTTACATTAATATAGGGCATCAAAACTGATTACATAAGTATTTCTCAATATGCTCAAGAAAGCATGAATAATAATGAATTTTGAAGTATTTCGAGTTTCAAGAAAATTAATCAAAATTAGGGCCGAATGTAATAAAAAGAACAAAAGTCAGAATAATGTTTAGAAACATTTTGAAACAATAATATCGCCATAGAAAACGAATTCAGGGCTTCGAATAATTAAATTCTGTGAGAAATTGGACCGTGAAAATGTCTAGTGGTGTAAAATAAGATAGATCGTAAAAATCTTACTAATGCATTCTATGAACTAGGTGAGCAATATAATCATTCTCTAGTTTTTTATTATCGGATTGAGAGAATTACTGTATCGATAACCTTAAAAACTTTTTGAAGTTATAGTAAACGATACATGATAATTGTTACCTAGATTTTCAAATTACTTGTTATGAATCAATATAATTTCACATAGATATTTGAATAATATGATATTCTAAGAATCAACTGAATGAGATGCAGTGGAAGATTTAGCATATATAAAATCTGCATTTGCAAGTTTAAAATTCTCAGATATCTCCGTTACAGCATGTTCGAGATTCCGAATCTTGACGCGTTTCTAGAGTGTATCTCGCTAAATGTCCATTATTGATTTTACATAATTGTACAGATAATTACAATTTTACGAATTCATTCACAAGGCTTTCGGTTAAGGTTTCGCGATTTTCATCGGCGGCACGTGTTTAGCAAAAGCGCATAAGTCCGAAATTCGCACGTAATAATCTGAAATTTAATATTGTAATTAACTAGTTCTACTAAAAAGGATTTGATTGTAATGAATTTTATCCCTTACTTCATTAGAGCCTTTAAATTTATCATTTTACTCCAAACTGTGGTTTTTACTTTTAGCTTTATGCCCTCCAGTACTTGATTTTCATGTATATAATGTGGCATTAGTTATATTTTAGATCTTGATTTACAAACGCTGTAAAACTTCCAGCTTGGTAGATAATGATTCCGAATTTTTTTTGTGTCGCATTTCATCAATAATATACTAAAAAGTAACAATTATTTTCTGAGTTTGCATAATATGGTTCCGGACTAATTTTAATGGAATTTACCTACTGTAAAAATATAAAACATTTTTTAAATTTACTCATAATTTAGAAAAGTATCCATAGATTTTTACGAAAATATATTGACTTTCGGAAATTACATATAAATTTCTCTTCGATCAACGCGCACAACCATACCTCCAGGAAAACGGAATCGTTCACTACAATGAAGATGTGGGGAAAATGAAGTAAATGTTAACTTACGTTTGCCCAAATGATAAGGACTCCGAGTAATGCTCCTTGAAGGTGAGGAACGACGTGACTAGCCCTTTCCAATCTCCGAGCCTCTCTCTTTTCCATACATTCTCTCCCCTATCACCCCCTCATTCTCTGCGTCGCCTCTTCCCACGTCATTCACCCTTTCTTCCTCATCGCTTCCATAACAAGGAAGACCTACACAAAGCACGAGAAACGCCGACCGTGGATAAAAATAAGTATTTGGGACAGACTGTCAACCAAATATGACTTTTATTGAGAAAAAAGTGTCCATCGAGTGAAAAGCCATATGATCTTTAAGATAATATTTCCATACTGCGTCACTCGTAGTGGTTTTTGAAAGCTGAATATAATTTTTTCAGGATGTTAAAATTAAAATTTGACCTAAATCAATAACGATACTGCGTTTCAAATTTATTTTCTCAAAAGATCAGAAATGACATTGCTCCATGAGAATGGGTAATTTACTAACAGATATCATACTGGTCTTACCCCCATCATTTTCGCAATTCTGCCATGTCTTTTCATCCCTTTCCAAGGAATTTCTTTTTGCATCAATATAACCAGCTGCACATGTATTTGTCAATTCAATCGTTATATTGACTTTGAAAGCACCTTCATCCATGCCATTCGTACCGACGTTCGCTCGGCGTGTCTCCTCTCTCTAAGGCTTTCGTCTCGAATGGCGTATAATTTTCGATCGATCCATCTGCCCAGGTGTTCCACGGAAGGGCTTCGTAAGAGACGCACTTTTCTACACCGCTTGCATTTTACTTTTTCATATTTTGCACACACACACACACACACACACACACATATATATAGAAAGTATTGTAATCGCAAAAAAATTCGACTTCGAGTTTTTGACGGACATACAAGTTTTAGGTGTCCCAGACGTCTGTCTGATTTTGAGCGATTATAGAGCTAAGGGATTAACTAAATCAAATGATATCTCGTATTTAGTCAAAAAATCATCCTGGCTACACTTTATGAAGAGCTGAAAGGTGCTAAGCTACAATAAAAGGTAGATTATACTTGTTGATCCTCACAAAATGTCGATTTATTCAATAATGGTTTTAACAATTTTTAATGAAATCAATTTAGTCATACAACTTGGTGTTATAAACAATAATACACAAGCAGCAGTTCTAAAAAAAGCTAGTCCAGCGGCATTATAATATTATATAGAGTTTTATGCCCAGCTACCGTCCAGCTCTCCACATTCCTTTGACGTCAGGCGACAATGTTCGTCCTGTAATAACGCATTAGCAACTATATGGCTTCGCCAATCTCCATAATACTTGATATGTATATTTTACCGGTCCTTGGTAGAATACTCGAATAATACACCGGTCCGCGATAAACTTTCTATTGAGAACCGCTGGTGTAGACACTTCTATATTACCGTTATCAGCTTCATCCGTTTCAATACTCACTAATGAATCCGGTATAAAAGAATCCAAAATGCCACTGTGTTAAAATTGATGTGGTGACAATATGAAATGGTACTTGAGAGAAAATGGGAGTGGGTATCTCTCAATTGCAATCAGCACTTTTAAAAATATATGCAGTTTATTACTCATTCAGATTTATAAAAATTCTGCACAAGTGGGGTACTATGTATGTTCTTCCTGCTGACAGTGTGTGTTTTGTGTGTCAATAGGACCTAATTTTCAACGCCAAAACTAGCTTTTTGTAATTAATGGGTTTAAGGCCGCATCCAAGGGCTAGGGCAAATTCTTCCTTGTGGAAGGGGAAAGTGAATGTCAAAATAATATGAAATGGTGATAAGACTGGGAAAGTTTGCGGCCCGCGGACCTGGCACGGTGCCTTAATGCGGCCCGCGGATTCGGTGGAGGGCCATCATGCGGCCCGCGCACCGATGTGAGTTTGAGACCCTTGCGCTAACTCAAATCCTAAAGATGGAAAGGATAAAAACCAAGCTTACGAGAGATTATTTTACGACAGGGAGCCGAGAATCACCGGCGCTAGAAGGATTGTGTGACTGCGACGGGGATCTACTAAGCAACCGCACAAACTCGGACAAGCACGCAACGAAAAGAAAAGGAAACGGGAAAAAGGAAATTAAAACTAAAGTTTACAGAAATTATTCCTCGCCAGGAACCCAGTATCACGCACAATTGTCTGAAAGTTTGTATTTCGACAATGACGGGGACATTAACGCACACACGCACTCGAAGTCACACACGCAGATTCTCTAGATATGAAAGACACGTATTTCTAAAGCTGTTCTCTCATCACCAGTAGCTTATGTGCTATGTATCGTTATTTATTTATCATTACTGTTTGGTTGGATTTTATTATTTATTTATTATTTGAAAAGACTAATGATAACCTAACTGGTCAGATGGTGCTCCGCCACATTGCACATCGTGGCGCCGAGGATATATGCAACACACGCACACTCATCTAGAGTTATATTGCCGTCAGAAGAATTGAAAGGCGTAACGCTTTTATCGGCAAAATTATCTCGAATGCGATACGTTATTAGGTGTTAAATACTTTTTTGAGTAATTTCGCTGTCTCATGGTACAAAAGAACTGATGGATTAGTTTCAGGACAAAACATTTACTACAAACTTTTATATGGCGATGCATTGGAATTTTGAAACATTGATTCCTATATTATATGTTAGAAAAGTTGATTAAAAAAAAAACGTCTTTCATAGCAGTATATATTTCCTTGTTTTTATCATTTGCTTCGGAACCGTTACACTCTGCATACATTAATTAGTATTATTACATTTTATCATGATCATTCTTCTTTTTAGTTGTGGATTGGAATTAAAGTGGCCAAAGGTTAATATCTGCTAGAGCAGCGGTTTTCAACTTCCTGCATCTCACGTCCCAAATTTTGTCAAAATCCCGGATCTTGTAATTATAAAAAATCCCCCTATTCCAAGAAGTAAATATTTACGATAAATGCATTTTGTATTATATTTATCATTGGTGGAACATGTTAAAGGACATTAAATATTACAATAATTTTGCTGACAAAAGGTTTTATAATAATTATTTGCTAAACTTCAAATCACACCTAGAAGAAGTGGGAGAAACGCTGTGCTAGATTACTCCGCCAGTTTTAACAATAAGTACCGTATTTACTCGTGTAGTACCGCGTGCGTGTGATGCCCGCACCCTCTATTTTAAACTAAAAATTGAAATAAGCCATTTAGCAAATTTACCTCTTTTTTCTACCATTTTTAGTCAATAAATATCTCAAACATGTCGTGTTCGTTGTGCTCTTCAACTTTCTGATGAGTATCATTACCCCATGAAAGGTTCAATACATTTTAATAGCAATGCCAGGAGCATTGAAACTTTTGTCCGCAATTTTCACCACCCATAGAGCACTCACTTTGGATACCTCCGACAATGAAACCCGTTTAAGTCTACCCGTTGGTGTCTTCTTATGGTCGGTTATGGAAATCCAATCTCTGTAACACTGGCAGGTTGATGTTTTAAATGGCCTCTTAACTGGTACATCTAGAGATTGCAAAATGGTTGCCACTCCTGCTGAAATTATGACAAGGGCACAGTGTTTATTCTGAATTCTAATCTTTACTCGTTGAGTTATACGGCCCCGAAAACTATCTAGGATGAGCTTTGATCGCTCTGACAATAATACTCCTGGCCATCTCTCCCAAAGACATTTAGTCCAGTTAATCACAAGTTAATCGGTCGACCAACCATTTACTTGGATCCCAGGTGGAAATTACTCCTTTCACAGTGCCATCCGCTAGAAAATTAATATGAAGTTATCTTGCGGTCGTCGATTATAATGGTCAATGTAGCTTAAACCTCTTCTTTTCAGAACCAGTAGTACACATTTGCACTGTTCTATCACCGGCTGGATTCTCATTTGTTTTCTGGCTTATGAAACAATATAGGAGTTGGATCTGTATTGCCTGTTTGAGATTATGAGTATTTTTGATGGTTTATCAAGGATAACAGACTTTTGAAAGTTGACTATTTTATCTTAATATTCCTCGTGAAACCTATGACCAATGGTTGTTCTTCGACGTATAGCCAAGTAACATATTTTGATGAGACGGCGTATTAAGCCAAAGCTTACTTTAAAATTCATGTGTCTCAATTTTTTCGACGAAGAATTTTACTGGCCTCCATTTACATCATATCGGTTGTTGCAGCAAATTCAGAACCTCTCTGCTCCATCTTTTGCGTAACTGATAGGACTCTAACATCCTTGAAGATAATGGTTAGTTATACTGTGACCTTAACTGCGTACAATTTTGCTAACTCTTCGAATTTTTAATATGATTTCGTTTTATTGAGAAATTTATTTTGTTACACTAATCTGTAATGTATCATTCACTATATGCATTTACTTGATATATTCATAGGTAACTTAAACCAATTTTAAACCTTGTTATGGAAGGTTTATTGAGTAAAAACTCGCAGCAAACACTGATTTTCTGAATCAGCAATTACAAAATCCGTGTAGTACCCCCACTTCATATTTTGAAGGAATTATTTTGGACAAAAGTGCGGTTATTACCCGAGCAAAAACGGTATATGAATTGATTACGCGAAAATGTAGTTTTCTGTAACTTTATATGTATACTATATTCAACGGTGAATTATCGAGCCCGTCTTATGGCAGAAAAAATCCAAGAAAAACACTTTTTAAAATACTTGTTTCGGGTATCACTAATAGCCACAAAAAGGTTATAAAACAAATGAACATTTGGCTACAAAGCATCCGTCTTCAGTGGTAATTCGCCGAAGCTATTCGGTGAATTACCACTGTACTCGGCTGCTTTGTAGCTGAAATGCTCATGGTTTTTTATATCCTTGTTGAGGCTATTAAGGATACACGAGAAAAATATTTTTTAAGCGCCTGTTCTTGGATATATACTGAAGTATATAATAATCTAATTGGAAAATGTATATGACGCGATTCCCTTGGGGTGAACGTCTAAAGATGCATAAATGATTCACTGAAAATTAAAAAAAATGTCGTTTAAATAATTTTAAAATTATTAATATTTATTTAAATAAGTCGGATATACTTGTCTAATACTAAGTTGTGGTGAATGTTTCCTTATTATACGTAGGCATTAATTTAAAAATTAATTCTTATCGATGTTTTCATATTGAAAACAGATTATGTAGCTGTGAGAATTTATTAAACTGGAAACACTTGCAAAAGAAAAAATAAGTCATTACGTCTTTAATAAAAAATCCAGAAAGCGTTAAAATAAGCGAAATGTGATAAAATTATTCTTTTTTATATTCACGTGAATGAATCTTTAAAAACCCCAGCAAAATTATTAAACAGTACCTATTAATGAAAAATATTAGTCACAGAAAAAGTATGTTATTACTTGACAATAATACATAATCAGAAAGAGCTTTCCATATTTTTTGTAAATTAAAAATGATCTGCAGTAAATATTGTGAAAATTCTTCCCACCGATGTTTGCTCATTTTTCATTAATTACACGGTTAAAAGATTTTGGACCTAAAAACTTGTTTAGCTGAATATCACGTGGCATGGAAGCATGGTTACGACAGTAAAAAAATTCTTTTTCCGTCACTCTCATCCAATTGCTGCCGAATGACATGCATTCCCACTTGAATATAATATCACTGTCATTCGTTTAAAAAAATATTGATATTTCTTTCACAAACAGCGATCCTTTCACAATATTTCTCTCGTCACGTTCCATGCTCATTTTCTGACATTTTTTCTCACCGACTGCTTTCACCACGTGCCTTTCTCCAAAGCGCGCCCTATTTTAATCTCTTTCGTTTGCCAGACGACAAGCTCTCCCATCCCTTCCCCCTTGACGCTCAACCAAGCGGCAATTTTGGGGTGCAAGACGAAAAGTAATTGAAATAGAGAACAGGCAGAGTGTAGTTATGTACAAATGTAACTCTCGCGCAATTTTAAAGGAATTCTATAAAGATTGAAAACATGGAAAACCTTTTCCTGAAGTTAGTTCATATTTGTACGCTATAAATATATATTGTTTAAAATTTTATAACCTGAAATTTAAACTTCGAAGAAACTTTTCAAATAGTCAGTTACAATAAAGTATGCCTTTTAATTATAATTATCGTTTAGAACCACTTTTTCATTGAGGAGAGAAATAACTCTTATAAATTTATCAAAAATCATTCGGTTTTTATTCAAATGATTAATTTCCTAATAAATAGGAGAGGCGAGGATAACTGATAACATGAAAATCTAGCTCCGAACCGTAAAAGTGAGGACTTTAGAGGAGACCAGTAATGCTAAGTACTTATTTCGAGGGAGAAGCTCTCATCATCAGTAGTTGATTTTAAATGACGGGATGAAGTTTTGTGTCTGGCATTTAACCTGTTGTTTGTTTTCGTGGAAGTGGAAGTAAAACGATGAGTGGGGAATGGAGAACAGGACCGCGGTCGTTATTAAGGTATTCTTGTATTTGTTGATAATCATGCTCTCGTGAGCGTCTAGTTAGTTTTCATTGTTTACTGGTTTTAGTGTTAAATATAGAGCTTTAGAACTAGTGCTTGTGCGATTGAGCGAGTGAATGCTTGAGTGACTTCAGGTCCCTGGCGTGGAGTAACACCCCCTAAAACTATAAGTTTGTATTTTTCATTTTCTTTGACTTTTCACCTCCTTTATTTCTTTTTTCCCCTTTTTCCTGCGTGTCTCTAATATTTGTACTTTACGGGTAAGGAGTTATGTTTCTTATTTAACAAAAAATTTGCCGTAGTCTCCACATTTACCTATTTATAGATAGATATAGTTTATTAGCTAATAATCAGAACTGTTTTTAAAAAGGTAAATCGTTTTTTGACCCTATTTTAGCTCTTCACACAGGATGTGTTAAATTCCGGTGGGATAAATACGCAGGTAGACGATGAATTTTTAGATTTTAGAAAATGTTATGGGATGAACTATATCGATGTAAGATGGATAGGAGCGTTTCTCCGTGATCGAAAACAGATGGTTGCCATCGATGGACATCGTTCAGAAACCGTGTATGTCACCTCCGGCATTCACCAAGAAAGTGTCTTGGACCCACTACATTTTCTCATATATATAAACGGCTCAGCAAAATTGTAAGCATAGCTGTAGATTATTCGCGAACTACACAGTGGTTTATAGAACAACTCGTAACGAAGATGTCATGATACTCCAACGTGGTTTAGATTTCATTTCGGAATGGTTTTAGGAGTGGCAGTTAGAATTAAACATTTATTAATGTTTCTGAGTTAGTTTTTGGCAAAGTAGACAGGAAACGGTTATCAATTGGGAGGATTTTCTCAACATGAGCCTCAGAAAACTGTGAAAAGTCAGAAATATCTTGTCATCCTATTAACAAACGATTTATCTAGGAAGGAGCATATCCGACGTATAGTAGGAGCAGCTCTTATAGGGCTAGGACTTTTCCGTAGAATATCAGAATTATGTGACGAAAAGACTCGTGAGGTTTGCTATTTTTCTTTGGTTAGAACGGTAATTGAGTATGCGTGTAGTATATGGAATTTCGTATGACATAGGCCTTACTCATGAGTTGAAGAACATACAACAAAAAAGGGCGCGTTTCGTGAAACGTCGATATGGTGGGCAAGTAAGTCTCACCAGTCTAATGGATGAGCTTGGATGGGAGCCTTTAGAGAAACGCCTCGAAAAGTTCGGGCATCGGTTATTGCAGATATTTAGATAGGAAGAATTTATTAATGAATTTTCAGACATATTTAAGAGCTCATCTTACGCGGGACGCCACGACCACACTGACAAGATAAGAGAATTGAATGCAGAACGGATAGATGCAAGGGATCCATTTTCCCTCAGACAATATGAGAACATAAAAAGAGATTAACATGATAGGTCGGTGATATTCTCCCCCTGTCATATACCGATTGAATTGGCTTGTAGGGTCACATTCAGATTCAGAATGGAAACGGAGCACATAAGAATGGAAAACTACTCGGGGATGTTGTGAAGTTCCACTTGAAGCAGGGAAACTAATAGGCGATGGCGAGGTTTAGAGAAATTATTTCCTAGGAAAACAAACAAAATTTATCCGGATCCAGAATATTATAACAGAAAAATTAAGCCATTGAAAATAAAGGTTGGATTAGTACATATAAATCTAAAAACCACTCCCAATATTGGCTACATGCGCGATAGACCATTTTCTCCGGTCAAATATAATTTAGCCATATTTGTATCCATTAACTTCAGTTCATATTTTGAAACTATTCTTTGCAGTTTTGTGATTCTTACTTCGCAATGATAATGGAATAAAGTTTAAATTTTAAGTGCATAATTTTTTCAATGAATAATTCAAAGAAAATATACTACTTACTCTTACACATTTATTATGATTAATACTAAGATATTATTTCAAATGGTCGTAAATTATTTGTCCATTTTTCTATATGAAAAATTTATTTTCACATATTAAATCCATTTGGTGTAGATTCTTTTAATAATTAAAACAAGATAAATAATTTAATAATTCAAATATCATCATTGTATTTTTCCTTAAGAATATAAAAATTAAATGGTTGAATGCTGGCAGTTTGTATAAATCGATCAGAAGTCAATAAAAATGTTAAGCTGAACTACAAGAATAAAAATCAACACAGAACAAATCTCGAAACGATGATGAGCTGGATAAAGATATTAGTTCTGTTTTAAATGTGAACAAAAGAGGAAGAGAAAAACCCCAATGTGTCGTTTGTGGTGAACTATTGACAAATAGCCGCACGAGGAAAGACTAACCATTCTTTTTACGAAAATGCGAAGTTTCGTGAAGGTCAGTCAAATATCGTTGGTTTTATTAAAAAATATATAAGTAATGTCAAAAGCGCTCTTTTAGACTCGTAGAAAGTGAGTTATGGAATGGCTAAATTTGGAGAATCGCACACTAAGGCTGAAAACTAGTAATACCTTGTGCCGAAGACATAATTGAATGCATGATCAGTGATGGTAGTGCAAAATACCATGGTCAGATCCTGTTGTCGGACAACACAGTATCTCGTCGGATAAACGACATCACAAATAATATCCAATTTGAAATTGTACAGAGAATTAAATAGGTCCGTAGGGTATCTAAGGTAAAAGAGGAAATGTCAAAATGAATCTTTATAACTTGCTTATCCAAAACTGAATATTTCTTTTTCCATGATTTGCATGCCATTACACTCAATGGATTTTTTTCTCCTTACCTCATTGTTAACATATTTCAATTATTTCAATGACCATAGGGTTTACATAACCCTATTTATAGAAGTGGCGCAACGCGAACTGTCTCCGACGACGCCATGAACGCAAATAAACTATTCCGCACAAAATGTCGTTCGACCCTTGACCCTCATAACGCTCAGCACTTACCGCGCGTCGCTTAAACATTCCGGACTCGGTTATAAAAAAGACCTCTTATGTCGATACCCTGGTGTAATAAAAAATATCCTCATCGAAGTATCAATAAAAAAATTCTTAAATCAATCGTGAAAATATTACTCTCACTCTTTCTAAGCGCTCTTAATGTAAAAAAGTCTAATACAGGGGTCACCAAACTTTGTACTGAAAGGGCCACATGAACCTTCATGATCCACTGTGTGGGCCACATACTGCATTTCAAATGTCTGATCGGGCCATGTGAAAATTTCAAAGAGCAAGTTTTGAGAATATTTTTCGGGTAGTGCAATGAATAGCTGTTCAGTTTCAAAAGTTTAGGAAGAAAGGTGTCTTTATAATTTTAAATCTCTCAAGAGAGTGTTTTCTTTAGGTAGTAGGTCTTTAATATGTAGATTACGCCTTGGTGAGTTGAAAAAAACCTTCGTAATCTCCGAGAGAAACTCAACCGTATATTAACAGACATCCTTCAAGTTGATGGGGTAAACAGAAGCAAAAATACCTTGTTATATTTTTCGATATATTTCTACAGTAAGATAAAAATTAAGTAAACCAAATTTAAAAAAATCTTCCTATGTATCCATTCTCTCTGGTTTGATTTCCACTCTACAGAAAGAGATACCTTTTCGTATTCTTTTAGAGGCCTTGTTTTCTCTCAGCGATAGATGAGTGGAGGCTTCAACTTGAAACTTCCTTACTCCTAAAAGAAGTCTAGCTTGCTATTTTAGTTGTTAAAGTATTCGTTTGGCAAGGAAATGGCCCGGGTCCGATATCCGGGCAAGGCAGAATTTTTCTACTGCTTTTTAAGAATTCCAAAAAGAAGGGTTACTCCATCTTTTGCCATATTAAACCCAAAGGCAGAATTCTCTTCACAAATAATGAAAGTTCTTTTCTAAAATTACTTCCAATAAGGCCAGTTTCGTCTTCATTGAATATCTCAGGTAGTAAATATCCTCATTCTTTGATAATAGCCTCTAATGTTTTAGAGAACGCTTCCGCTTCCTCCAAACCAGCATTTTTCCCTTGTTAGTCAATTTCAGGTTCAGTTTAGGCTCAAACCGAACAATATGCCGCAAATATTTCGGTGGAGATATATTCATTCGCTTTATTTTTTATATCTTCCAACTCACTCCTGGATTTCTCTTGGATGATCGATGTACTTAATTGAATTCGTCGTTGTATTAATCTTCAATCCAAACTGTTAAGAAGTCCTCCATTATCTCCATCACCATATTACGAAAATTTCGTAGCTAATAATAGCGTTACACTCTGACCACACTCATTTGTTATACCAACCAATCACCTAGCAGTCATGCCTTAACCACGGAATTTCCCTCTCTGAAAATAATGAAACCGTTAACGGATTAAGATGATCGTGCGAGATCCGATGAGAAATATTATTATTACGGCCGAGTTTCTATCGAATCCCTATCCCGCCGTTAGTCACATTTGTTTACTTTGTACCTATGAAATGTCTCAATGTAAACATTTGACTTTTTGTGTACCATTGAAAGACACAGACTTATTATGTTTTATTATTTCAACGCTCAGTTTTAACGTAGCAGTTAAGTGAAAAAGGTCGCTCAACTCTGCCCGGGGTGTAAAACACCCCAAGCGACTACTAACCTATTTTAAACTTTGGGTAATTTTTATAAATCTTTTTAAATGGACTCAAGTGAGATAGAATCGGCTCAAATTCGTCGTATTTTAGGCGAATTCGATGCTGGATCGGATGTGGAAAATAATTATGAAGATTCTGAAGATTCAGAAGTTGTAACAGATCACATCTCGGAGAGTGAACATTACTGACTCTGAGCAAAATACTGATGATAAGGTAGACGATTACGACATACAGCGTAGTTCACGGATCAGTGTTTCAGTCGGAAAGGATGGTGCAAAGTGGAAAAAGAAAATAATAGGTATATAAAGGTATAGTTCATTTGTTAAAAATATGTCTTCGAATTGTCATCCAAAGAAAAAGTGAGAATAATCAATAACGTATTCTTTAGAGATATTTATTTACTCGTCAAAACAACATGAAATGGTTCAACATTGTGTTACAAATTGATATTTAATTCACCAAACTAATCCAAAATTTGTATGCGGTTTTAAAAATTTGGGGTGTTTTCCACCCCACGCGACGGGAAACGTTACAAAATGTGACGCGCCTAATGACGGTCTAGAGTTGGAGATAAGAGGCAAATCGAGTGGGAATGGATTGTGGAATTGGAAAGATAGCGAGTTTTTAGAGGTAGGGAGAGTATATAGCGAATCGCCATTTTCGTTTCTGGGAGTTAGTAGCCTTACAATAAGTACTTCGGCGGCGAATCAGATTCTATTTTCGCTCTGCCCCCACCTGAGAGCGCAGTAAGAGAATCACCACGTGGTTTATTCATCCTGGAAAGAACCAATCGGCCAAGGATGGCGGAGGACCGCTCCCATACAGATAATTAGAGAATTTTCTGCCTCTGGATGCGATTTAGTGAGCTCTTGGTCCTAAATCGCCTCCTTCCCGCCAGGTTCGGGACTAACGGGCGGTTCATCGGCTCCCTTCCGCCTACGACCGTGGGCTTTCACATACGCGACACTATTCCACGTCACGCCACACGCAGAGAATGGACCCAGGGCCTGCCAAAAGGGGAGGGGGTGCAACGGACGCGAGGAAATCGGGCCCTCAAAGCATGTAGATCTCGATCAGTAAACGAAATTTTATTTTTTAAACTCTTGATAAACTGATTTCCAATAAATCTCTAAAAAAAAGTTATAATTTTAAATCACGCTGTTTACTGTAACGTTTTTGAACGCTTACAGCTTAAAAATGTTTTTATCAACCAATGCTTTGTAAAAAACTGCAAAAAAATTCATTATTTAGATGTCACACGCATCGGAGGGCCCCCATGGATATTCGCTATCACTATTCAGTGCTTAGCCAGTCCTGAATGGACCCATCGATCTCTGGCCTCGAGTTTCCCCCGTCGTCCCCACCGCCCCCGCCGCCCCCTTGCCACTCAAGTATCGGAAACTACCTACCACTCTCCCGTGTACGCCACTCACGTCGCCAAAATTACCTCGGATGCCATCGCATCTTCGTTACCCCTTTTCACGTCTTTTTTATATGTGGACTTTCGATCCGTAAGCTATCGTCTCAACAATTTCCTCTTCTCTTTTAGAGAACATACGAGGTTGTACTTTGGTAATCTTTGCATTCTTTGCAATAGCTCTGCATCAAAACACATTTTTGATTGATGTTTTGCAAATTATATACGAAATGATGAAACTGTATTGATTCCTCGAGAAATCCTTTTTATAAAGAAGCTCTGCTGTTCATGGCAGATTTAATTCGAAAAATATGGTAGTACTGCCCATGTAAAAGTCGCTGAACACAATTTTAACCCTCGGATTACCATACAAATATCCTTCCGTTTTTTACCAACGGGTACATTTAGCACCCCATCCAAATTTGTAAAATTTGCGTTTATACATAAGGACACAATATAAAATGCAAACGACATTCTTATTTATAAAACAACTTTATGGAATTGTTTGTTCTTCAAGTTGAAACTGGAGGGCAAATTTTGTAGATATTTTCAGTTTTTTCCCCTTTTAGCTGTCTTTGCGTAAACGATGCATGGGGTAAAAAAATGTACTCCCATTGGTAATCCGAGGGTTAAGATTGAAAGCTCGACGAGTACAAAATGTTGACGAAGAATTAAAAAGAGAAAATGTTGAAGTTTCCAATCATAAATTTTTCTTTTTGATTGAAAAACTAAGTTTCTCAGCAGCCATAAAAAGGTTGAGAAAACTATCGGAGAAACATAGTTTGCCGATGTTTTCAGTCATATGGTAAACTCGATTATTCTTTCTAAAACTTATTTATGAGTACCGTTTGTTCATTGGATTGTTTCAGCGCTGCATTAATCCGATCAGGAACCACTTATGTATATTTGAATGTATTCGTTGTGAAATTTTTTGACTGTCAATTATTGAGTAATATTTCCATGCAGGTGTGTACGCGTGTGCAACTCGAAAATGAAACACGTCACAAAGTTGAGCAATACTTAAAAAGGTGAATTAACGGCCTCATTTCCGGATGCCATTTGAAGAGCTAAATGAGCAATTTTATCACATTTTTAGTTTTTGTTTGAGTGAGACAGACTTGAAAATCCAATTTTCTGTGACACTAAAAGATATACAAGTTAAAAATAATCACCCAATAAATATATATTTCCAATGCTTCCTAGAATGATTTCTCTTGATAAAAATCGGAGCTAAAAATATAAGTGCGACTGGCCATTTCATACGTAATATTGCGAGTAAGTCGGCCTCACACAACTGTTTTTGAACGATAAAGGCAAAGCGAAAAGATTTTATCGACCACTTTCAAGCATTTTGTGTATTTTTTATCTTATATTACATAAATTATCATTTTTATATATTTATCAAGGAAATAAGTCTTTTTACATAGCCCTGGATTTTTACCACTTCTGGCTCAACGTTTTTATTCAAAGTAGTGGCTTGCCTGCTTCTACGCAAGTTAAAAAAATAGAATAATGTACTTTGCTTTTATAATTCATATATTTCAGGATAACAGAAAATGTATGAACCGGATTTAGGAAAATTCTCGATCCAGCTCTAAAAGCAATTAATTTTAATTCAGCTTCCACCGATGCTAAGTTAACGATACATCGAAAAAATATTAAATATTTTTATTAACGAAGAAACAGATGCGATAAAAATGAAAACTCGATGGGAAGTAAAAGGCAAACTATTATCATCAAAACTTGATTGTGTCACAAGATTAAAACTAAGAGTGAATATCCAATTTGTTCAGGAGTCGAAGATTGTTGTTCGAACATTAGCGACGATGGAATTAAGCGGAAAACATACTGGAGAATATTTATCTTGTAAATTTATGGACATTCTAAAAAAATTTGATATAGACCTTCAAAGGATTTATGATGCAGTGCATACCGGACACCCTCGCAACCCCCGCGCGGAGGGGCCCATATATTTTTTGTGAGGCCCTACAACTTTTTTCCGGGACTTCAATTTTGTTTTGGCGGGGGGCTTCACATTTTCACGTACGCCACTGATACAATAAAAAGTGACAACTGGCCACTACACCCCCTCTCATTACACACCAGCTACTGATGATGAGAGCATTGCTTTCGAAATACGTATCTAGTACGTTTCCTTCAATTATAGAGATTCTGTGTCTTGGAGTGCGTGTGTGCATGAGTGCTTTGTCTGATAGGTCCCTGTCGTTGCCGAAAGGCACATAAAGCTACAGACAAATGTGTGCGATACTAGGTCCCTGGCGCGGCATAATTTCCCATAAACCTTAGTATTATTCCCTTGTCTTTTTCCTTCCTTTTTTCCCATTACCTCTTGGTCTGTGCTTGTGCTTGTGTTTGCCTAGTAGGTCCCTGTTGCGGTCGCGGAGTCACACATATGTTCTAGCAACGGTGTGATTTTTGCGTCCCTTGCGCATATTAATCTCTCGCACACCCGGGCCTTTTTTATCCTTCCCATCTTTAGGATTTGTGCTTGAGTGAGAGCATGTATGTGTAACATTAGGTCCCTGGCGAGAACCCATAAACCTGTAAGTTTGTATTTTTTGTTTTAATTTACATATTGTTTTCTCACCATCCTTTCTAACGTATTTCTCACTTTTCCTTACTTTATTTCTCAGTGATTCCATAAATATTGAATTTTACGGTTAAGGAGTTAGATTTTAATTTTAACGACAATTTCACCGTAGTCTCCACCTTTATTTATTTACTTGTTATTTGTCATTTTTGCTAAATATCTTCTTTAATGTTTTAATGCAAACATATGCCATAATCAATATTGTAAACAATGTAATTTTATAAAAATTTAACTGGGCACATCTTTCCTTAGAACGGAATTTTCAGAGGAATTGCTGATAGTGACGCCAACGCTGCCAACATTTATCAATATTTTGTATACATAGCAGCAAATAGCAGTATTGTTTATTTATTGTTTTTTCAATGTGGAAAGTGATTCAAAGTATTTTCCATTGTGAAAATTATTCAGTATTTAAAAATTATTCTCGAGTGTAATTACAGATGGTTATTCTTGAGGATGCTTTTGTCGAGAGCCACTTGTTATCACTGTTGTAATCGTCTTCATTACTCTGTATGGAGAAAGCCATGTGATGAATACAAGATATTTTATAAAAATAAACTGAACAGCGCCCACTCAAAATATTTTTCATAACTAACATAGTGACTTCCGCGAAATAGTAATAATGCTAAATCTCCGTCCTTCAAGGATTTATGTACCGATTATTTTTTCTGAGCAAAACGAGATCATGTTGTTTCTGATATGTCAAGAGAAAATAGCCATTCTCAAGGAATACAATATCAGGTGACATTATTGTACGAAATACGCTAGCAAATTTGACAGCCTCGCGAACCAGGTGAGATTCGATTGAGAGGATTCGCATAAAAACATGACCACACAATTATTTTACATCAAAACTGCAAAACAGAATTCTAAGGCAGCAAGGAAGATCAGTTTTTTATATCTGAGACAATAACCAAGAGAAGGATATTGTCTTCTGATAGAGAATTTATGAAAGGTTATGCGGACATATTTATATCTGCGGCATGTCCCGACAAAAAGTCCATGGAGAGATAAGACCGGTCCTTCACATTAAACTCTTGATAGAAGAGTTGACGAAAAAGATTCCAGCATTAAAAAGTAAAAAATGAATTCCAGAAGCGCTTTTTTCTAAAAAGAAATCATGTATGTATTTGGGGTTGTCTGTCCATCCGTCTATTCGGGTAATGTCTCTGAAGTCCTGTAACGTGGAGAAACCGAAATTTGTTTCATTTCTATCTTCCATAAGAAAAGCATGAAATTGGTGCAAGGCATTTTAAATTTGCATTTTAAAATTAATATCTGAGCTCGGCACATGAATAATTCCATAGTTGAATGACTGGGGTTTATATTTTTTTTAAATAGATGTTAAATGTGTGTCGAATGGGAGCGAACAATTATTTTTAACAGAGCCGTAACTAGCTAATTTTGGGCCCGAGGCAAGAATATAAAATTGCGCCCCCCATATATTTTTATAGTAGTTATTTTGTTAAAAAAGGAAAATACGTAAATAACAAGAATAATAACACGTTTATTTATTATAGTCATGAGATTTTTATACACAATCAACTAATGCATATTGGGTGTGCATTTAACATACTACTATTTAAAAAATCACAGAAAAAAATATTTTTTACAATTGCACTTTTCGCGCTTTTAATGAGGCAAATTCTTCAATAATTAATATTATTCGCTACCTCGTGTTCTATGAACAAGATGGACGTTTGTTAACCTCTCCTGACCCGTGGATGCTCGAAGGTAGTTTTTAAGTATTTTAAGCTTACTGAAACTTCTTTCGGCCAGATTATATTCATGAATTAACTGGAGAAGGTCCAAACTAGTTGCAGATGAAACGTTTGGAAGCAACGCTAACGCCTGGTTTTTAAAACTCTCAATACCTGATAAAATTTCCGAGGCATTAAAATCGCTGTCATATTTAAGACAAATCCACTGCTGCTTTTGGAAGGTTAGCAGTATCCATTTTAACAAACGAATCTCCCGAAAGAAAATTGAAATCAGAAGATTTCTCGTTTAAAGTTTCATATCTCGTTTAAATCTGCTGTCAAATACGACTTTTATTTGTATTTTGAACGATTGTTCAGCTGATAAATTACAATTTTCGTCTTCCGACTCATAAAGCTGCTGTATTTTAAATTTTTGCTTTGTGGATTCCAAAACTTCTGCTGGTATTTTTATATTTTTAGCCGTTTCTTTACAATCAGTAAAAATATTTACCATATCACTATCGTTTCCACGCATCTCTTGTAAAGAATTTCGTAATCAGTAGATCATCTTAGAAGCCTGACGAACAGTAATGCCTTTTGCTTTTAGGGCTTGATTCACCCTGGCAACGTGAGTTTGGATATTATGCCATACAGATAATGTGCACAAAAAGCTCTTAATTATTTTTAAAATAAAGTTATTTGCTGTGGAAACTGTTTCTGCACATTTTGATGCAACGGCAACATTTTTTAGGGCCTTGATAACTTCTGAAATCTGCGAATTTAAGGCTGCAATTGAATTTTCTTTTTATAACCATCTAGTATCAGCATGACATTTTAGTGATACTTTAAATATACCAATTAAAATAACCCAGCGAGTGATAGAATCAGAAAAAATATCTATATTTATTGTACAGTGCCAAATAATGAAATCATAAAAAACTTTACAGAAGCCGCACGTATGGTTATGGGCTGAACATTGAGACGAAACTGTCTCATTTTACATTATTCTCTCGTAATACTAAAAGTACTTGAAAATAGTTAAACGATACAATACCCTTGGTGACACTGCTGCTGCCAACCACAAATCAAATAGCACACACTGGATAAATGTCACGAAATGTACTAACAATTATATTGCAGTGACATAATACAAAGCACAAATATAGTACAATACTTAGTAGAAATGTCCACTTGAGGAATCACAAATGATATGGAAAAGGGTTCGACTCGCAGATAACCTTTCCGCAGGTGCGTTCACCTCTCTCTCCGTCCTCTCTCCTTACCCTATCTCGTTCTCTCTCTCACTCTCGCTGCCTCTGCTCGTGGCGACGTTGTCGGGTCGGAACTAATCCAGTTCGCAGTGAAGTGCCGGTAGATTGCGCTGCACTCGCGAACGCTAATTGGTTCTACCCTCGATCTACTAGTGTCCTCTTCCGGGCTAATGTCTGTTGCTATAAAAGAAGGCTTTCCACGAAAAAGGGTGCGTCGCAGGCAGGGGTCGTCATTTGCTGATGGGGAACTCGATAAACTGTCAAAAGTAGGAAAATGCTGCAACATGGTACAAAATTCGCAAATCTATTTTTTGCAAAATGACAGATTTGACGCCTCTGTACATGCCTGACCTATTTACTCCATTATCATACCCTTAGCCTCCCGCGTTTTGAAGATCAATCCCATCCTTTTCGAACTTCTTTATTATTTCTTCGGCTAATCCACTTTTCGTTTTTTCATTGGCTTCAATGAACTCTATGAAACTTTCGTCTATAGATACGATTCCGTTGTCGATTCTCACTTATATCACAATCTGGGACATTTGCTCAAGATAAGATATGTCTGGTGTGCAGTCCAGAAGCATAGAATAATATTTTGCTTTTTTAAATTGGGATATAATTTCATTGCGAACTTGGTTTGCTAGTAGCCCAATAAATTCATTTTGTATAGCCGGTGAAAAATAGCTCACCAAACCTTTTTTGTGAGTTACGATATGCTGTTTTAGTTCAACGTCAAAATGACTAATAAGTCCAAATAGATTAAGAAATATTCCCCAATAAGGGGTTTCTGTAAGGCTACACGATCCTCTAAATGGTAAATTGTTTTTGGCACAAAACATCACAGCATCAAGAATTACTTTCAGAATATGTCTCAATTTTTTTATCAGCGTCAATTGCTTTTTGTAGTGCATCATCAATACATTCTCCACTTAATAATCTTTTTTATAAGGATTTCTATTTACAGAAATTTCCAGGATCATTGGTTGAATTTTCATGTTCTACAACACGGTTTAAAATTTTCCAATCGTTAAACCCTGTTTTCTGGTTTGCAATATTCGGTTTGGAAAGCGCTGATCGAATAATATACACGGAAAACAAAAAATGGACTTACTAGTTTTAGCGTAAATAAGCCAGTTGCGCTCTATGGTTTCACCATTAAAATGCGTTCTAAAAAACCAGTCTCCTGAAAATTTTCTTCCATCTGCCGATGCTGATTCACAGAAATCCGCAGATTTTCTGATCAGGTCCATTTTCAATAAGATGACATCTAAATTTCTCATTTGTACAGGGCCAGATTTGTGGATCGTTAAAATTGATTTGCATTGCAGTTGAATTTTGTTGCCGGTCGCGGCCATTCTTAATGTCAACAATCGTAATTATTGACGAAGTTGAGAGCTCGAGACCAGTGTGTTGGTCTCTGTAACGGTATTAACGATGGGTGCTTTAGTCGTGATATCGAAGGTGTCGAGTTTCAGATCATTGCCAGTAATCGATACTGAAGTTGTAACGTCAAGATCCAATTGCTGGTCGATAGTAACAATAAATGGTGAAGTTTTATGATAATTGGCATTCTCACTATTAGGCACCGGTGCCGAGCTTAAGACGTCAGCGTATTTCCAGCGTTCGATGCATTTTTCTCTAGCCATTTCCCCATTTCCCTTGCCATCTTTTCATTTTCTACTGTGGCGTCTTTTCCTCGTTTACGTTACTATGCTCCAAACGGTCGTTTAGAATTCATGATGCAGCTCTTGTTCTGATAGTCTGAAGTAAAATAAATAATAAATGTATGAAATTTGTCAAATATTAAACAAAAATAAATGTCTTAGAAAGAAAATATTTAACAAAAACCAATATAACAACCAAAACAACTAGAAAAAACGAAACGCAGCTCGTAACTCGGCAACTCTTGCTACAATACAAAGCAACAATGAATGACCACTATTCCCAGAGAGAGCGGAAAGAGTGAGGGAGCCGGCTGGCCTGGATCTCCCGTTGGCCTCGGGTGAACATATACCGCGACTCGTGATGATCGCGACGAACATGCCCGATATCACGCGAAGTTTGAAATTGCAACGCTCGGCTCAGTTTGGTTTTATGAAAATGCAACCTTTTTTAATGGTGTGCTAGGGATGGTAGATGTATAATAGTTTTTTATAATTTTTTTCTGTGCCCCTCAGATTTTCGCCCGAGGCAAGTGCCTCACTCTCCTCGCCCTTGTTACGGATCTGGTTTTTAAACCAAGAAAGAGGTAAAATTTTCCGGGCAGTCCTTTCACAAGAACACAATCCCTCCCCTCACTGTATCTCTCGTTTCCATTCTTCTTTCCGTCTTTATCTCAGTCCCCGCCTCTCTTTCTCTTTCTTTCTCCTCCCTTCAATCACTTCTCTGGTCCTCGACTCAAATCTCGGCATCTCCCTCTTTCTCTCTCTCTCACTCTTTGCTCAGCTGACGTTTCAACATCTCGAGTACGTCGTTAGTCCGTGACTAAAACAATGATCGCCCCCATACAGCATTATTGTGGAAATATTGATTCAGAATTAGTCCAACAACCGAGTTGTTCCCCTAGAGAAAGGAATGATAGAGTCGGAAAGAGAGAGATAGATAGATAGGTCCATTCTTACATTTAACCCTTCGTCATTATCATGAATATTAAAAATGAAAGTATCACAATGAAGAGTATATAAAATATACAAAGCAAAAAGATATGAGTGAAGACAGATTTAAGTTTGTGGGGAAAACCTAGGTAAAAACAGGTTTGTTCTTTCTAGTAAAACCCACGCAGGAAAACACCCACAGAGAAGACGGGTGTGAAAAATCTGCAAAAATCCTACATAGTGTATATATCACAATGGAAAATTACAATAAAATATAGAAAACAGTAAGTACAGTAGGAAACATCATAAATACAACATCGCTGTGTACCGTCACAAATATACATATAAAGACATTCAAGTAATATACACATGAAATATAGATAAATAGACATAGCATCTAGATAAAAATACATTAATTATACATAAAATATGCATGAAAAATACATGGAAAACTACAACCAAATATAGAAAACAGTAAGTACAGTAGAAAACATCGTAAATACAGGATCGCTGTATACCGTCACAAATATACAAATAAAGGCATTCAAGTAATATACTCATGAAATATATATGATAAAAATACAGAGGATAACAAAATGCATGTAATAAAAGAAGGGGGATATATACCTTATATATATATATATATATATATATATATATATATCATAAAAATGTGACATAGTCAATAGTAGTATACGTTGTGAGAAACTCAATATACTGTAAAGAGATTTATTAATATTAATTATGTTAGGAGGAGTGAAGGCATCCATCACATAAAAGGTAAAAAAATAACTAAGTTGATCTGAGCTTTAGGCCGTGAGCGGAAAATTAAATTATTTATGTTTGAAGATGTGGAGAGATGATGTTACATTTTGGAAATCTGTAGGTAGGGCGTTCCATAGTCCGCTAGCTGTAACCTGGAAGGATTTATTATAGATCTCTGTCCTGTGATGTGGGATAGAGAAAAGGTTTTTGCCCACAGTGTTGGCGTTGTGTACAGAGTTCATTTGGGAAAGTTTAGCATTCAAATACTGTGGAATTTTAAGAGTTTTAATTTGATAAAATAACGTCAGGAGGTGGAGACGTCTACGAGCTTTGAGGCAAAGCCAACCTAACTTAATGATAAGATTGAGTGACGTGGTCACTCTTTTGAAGATCACACATCACACACAGGCATTTTGTGCCCGGTGCAATTTTAAAGATAGCTCATTAGATATATCTTGATAGACCGTATCGCAGTAATCGAAGTGTGGAAGGACAAGAGCGGTGATAAGTAGTTAGCGAAGAGAAAAATGGACGAGAGAGAGAGAGAATGTGGAAAGAAAACAGGTGGATGATTTTCCAGATCACGATTGACGTAGGTGGTTGGGTTGATGGGCGAATCATAGCTTAAACTTATTAATAAAATCATGAACATATTTCATAATGAAAGAGTAAATAAATTATTTTTAATCAAGGATGGTTAATAAAGGGCGTATCCATACGCAACACAGTAAATGTTTTTTTTTCGGAAATGAGGTAAAATTCCATAGACTTACGATCTCTGCGCGGAAACGATGATTTATTTACTCCGTTGAAAGAGCAGAGTCCATTATATTTGTGATATTACATTTTCCATTCTGTTAAAAAAACAAACGTCAATACATTTAACGTGTGCTTTTGTATAAATAGTTTTCCTTCCTACCTCGGCAAGGAATCTACAATATTGCTAGAAATTGTAGTTTGTACGTCATTATTGTTAATTCTTTATACAAATAGTCGGTGCTTGTATTATGCGAGCATTTCAGCCCATATCGAAAATAACATCATGGGATTTTATGAGGGGACGCAGTGCATCAGGCAGCCCCTAACGTCTTTACTATCAGGGTTGCTTCTCATATTGAGTTCCATGATAGTCGTCGAGAAAAACAAACCTATTCGCTCCTTCCTACAGTCGATATCCCAAATTTAATCTTCGTGTTTGCGCTTTCAGTAATACGTGAGAATTCCAATTGTCTATGATACCCTCAACCACAGTGCGTAATGCAATTAGTGTTTTGGATACAGAAAATCTTACAAATTATTGGAAGAAAATATTAGTGATGATGTTTTCATAATATGCATTATGTTGAAAATTAGAGTGTTAACTTATATGCTTAAGGGAATAAACTCAATGTTAATTCAATTAAAGAAAAATATATTTCCGTTACTCGAATTTTCTATAACTTGAATAATTTATGCTTTCCCTAGAGATTCGAGTTATAGAATTTCCACTGTAATTCATTATGACGTCATTAATTTCCATTAAAATCATTACACCATGGAATCGTAACGTATAATATCATGCTCCTTTAAAAGCATTGAGGTCGCTGCCATAGTATTCAAAAGTAAATAAACAAAAACTCCTTTACCGTAAACAGGAAGAGAATACATTCACGCTGCAGGTTGCTGGTAAACACCGTTGGAGGACCTAAGTCAAAAGGAGACACACACACACACGCAGAAACATACAAATCCTTCGAAAGGCACTCACACAGTATACTCTAATCAACACTTAAACTAGTCACCGATGTTTCGACAGCTAAGCTGTCTTCTTCAGTAATGTGGGGTGTGGTAGGGGGAAAAGGGGATTTACAAGGAGTGACCGTTGGGGATAGAGGGGAAGAAAGGTGAAAGGAATGGGAACGGTTAAATGAATAACTGAAAAAAGAGGGAATGGGGGATGGGACCTAAGTTTATGTTCATAACCGTAATTTTGTTTTTATGTATGTAGATGCTTTCGTATGCGTCGAGATTATTGTATTGTTCGATTGATTTGAGCAAGGATAGATTTTCTGGCATGGTGAATGTCAAAAATATGTGTTACAATGCTTGATTTGTTTATTATGTTGGTTTTTTATTGTGCTATGTGTTCTTTAAACCGGGTTTCCAGTTAGCGTCTAGACGGCCCTATTTAAATTTTCTCACACAAACTGCAATTGACTTGGTAAATGCCTCATTGTGGTGATCGTATATATACCCCCTTTCCCCCTCCTACACCCAGCACTACTAAATATCACAGCTTAGCTGTCGAAACATCGGTGTCTAGTTTAAGTTTTGGTTGGAGTATACTGTGTGAGTGCCTTTCGAAGGATTTGTATGTTTCTGCGTGCGCGTGTGTCTCCTTTTGACTTAGATCCTGCGACGGTGTTTACCAGCAACCTGCAGCGTGAATGTTCTCTTCCTATTTACGGTGAAGGAGTTTTCGTTTATTTTCTATTGAATTGTTTCACCGTGTCTCGCAACCCTCCCTTTTCATAGTACATATTTAAAGATTTCCATCGTTGAAAAGAGGAAAAATTAACACTTTTTTAAGATTAAAAGCAAATATATATGCTAATTCGATATTTATTTGAATTTTGCCTTCAAAAAATAAAAACACCGTTCTTTCAGCTATACAAGCGTTTTCTTGCGAGTTCGTATCTCAATTATAAGTAATTTTAAAATGCATTTTTAAAATGCCTTTCAATGAATCCCATGCTTTTCTTATGGGGTATTGAAATGAATATTTGGGTTTTAAACACCCCTTATACTCTATTAACTTTTTGGAATTTTCGATTTTTCTGGTTGGTTGTGGCAAATGATCTTCCATCTTACCAAATTTAAAGTCTCTATCTTATATGAAAGCGCCTAAACATTAGTATCTCTTATTAGTATTCTCCTATCATTCAGCTGCTTCTTACTTATGTTATTTCATATCTTACTATATAGGCACTTTCAGATGAGCTAGAGACTCGAAATTTTTTGTGGGTAGAACTGTGTGCATAACCGACTAGAAAAATCGAAATCGATAATGTTAAAAAAGTTTAACATGCGGCTGTTAAAAATTCGCAATTGTTAAAACAAATACATATTAATATTTATGTATTTCTAAATGTGCTACGAAGCTGAAATTTTTTGTAAAGGCAGAATTCGTAAAATACGTTAATATAGATTATGGAAATTCTGATATATTAGTTTATTTCGCTGTTTAAAATTTTAAACAAATAGATAAATATTTAGGTATTAAGGGGCAAACTATGGAGCTGAAAATTTTCAGCTATTTGGAGCGTTGTCTATTATCAATCAGTAACATTTTAAAAGTCTCTATTAACTTGTTATTGCGGCCGTTAAAAATTTTTAAAATTTAAACAATTAGATTATTATTATTGGATTTCTACATGTGGTACAACTATAAAATTAGGCATAAATGCGTGGCATTAATACCAAACAATGAAAAAGGTGTAATATTCTTAAAATTGCAAATTTAGGAGTTGATTTTATTTCAGTATTGTCTCTGAGTAAAGAAAGGAAATCGGTGCAGTGGTGCAAACTTTTGAATTAAAAAATATTTCTAATAATGAAGTGTCTGAAAAATAAATATTTTTCAAAGTGAGATGAAATACTTGCAGAATGCAAGCACCTTTTACTAGTCATTCTATATATCTGCTTCTTACTTATGATATAACAGGAGGATACTAACGTTTAGGCACTTCCAAATGAGCTAGAGACTTATATTTTATGTGGGTGGGAATTTCTGCATAACCGACTACAAAAACCGAAAACAAAAAAAAAGTTTACTAATGCGGCCGCTAAATATTCGCAAATGTTAAGACAAATATTTAATATTAATGTGTTTTTGAAAGCGCTACGAAGTTAAAATTTTTTGTAAAGGTAGAAATCGTAAAACAACCGAATACATATCATAGAAATTTTGATATTTTAGTTTATTCTGTTACAAATTCTTAAAGTTCAAACAAACAAATGTTTAGGAACTTGGGGACAAGCTAGGGGGCTGAAAATTTTCATTTATTTATTGTATTGTAAACATGCACAAATAAACGTGAAAATTTACATGGTTGTTATTACGGCCGTTAAACATTTTTAAAATTTAAACAATTAGATAAATATTATTTCACTTGTAGATGTGTTAAAACATTAAAATTTGGCAGAAATGTTTAACGTTAGTATCAAACAATGAAAAAAGTATAATATTCTTAAAATTTCAAATTTTAGGGATTGATTTTGCTCCAATATTGTACCACAAGTATCGAACGAAACACAGTGTAGTAGTGGTAGTTTATTTGATATACAGTTACAAACTTTTTAATTAAAGAAATATTTCTAATAATGAAATATCTGTTTGAAAAATTAATGTGCTTTTCAAGGTAAGATGAAATGCTTGCATATAGATATGGTGTTTGTGTTTTCTATTTCTATTTCGATTAACATTTTCACTGAATGTCCGCAAAAATTTGTTTTTTTTTAGGCGATGCATCCAATTCTTGCAAAAATAATTGTTTGTAGCACGACAGATAGTTTTTTTTAATGATTGATTACAAAAAATATCTTTTCGCCATTATTAAATAACCTGCGTAATTGCCCTTCAAATATGATGGATATGCGTGGATTAAGTATTAAATTTAAGGCCCTTCCCATTCTTCCTCCTTTTTACTCTTTCTCTCTCCAATCCTCCTCCCTCCCATTATCCCTCCCTCTTCCACTCTCTCCTTCTCTGGAAAAACAGACACTCTATTCTCAATCTCAACCTAAAAAAGACCGTCATCTATCAATCTCTCCCCCTCTCCCTCCTTCTCTGTCTCCCTCCCTCTCTCACCCTTTATCTCTCTCTTCCTTACTATATCTCTCTCTCCCTCCCTCTCTCCTCTGGAAATATATACTTCCAGTCTCAATCTCGTCCTAATAAACAACATTATCTATCTATCCCACCCTCTCCCATTTTCTATTGCCCCCCTACCCTCTTCATTCTTCCCTGTCTCCCTCCTTTCTCACGTATTAAAACATTTAAAGCACGCTTTCCTTACGCATATAGTACATATAAGGGTTGAGATGACAATACAATCTCGAGATTTAACAATGACACGGTTGGAAAGGGAAAATATCGTTAAAAAGCTTAAATATTACCGATAAATATGATTTAAATGTGACGATAATAATAAGAAATGTTATTTATTTTTCTTTAAAACGCTTTAAGTCCGAAGATCGTAGGTCAATTCTTTCTAATTTTAATTTGCAAAAGAGTAAAAGCCTGTAAGTCGAAAAATGGATTTTTACGTGTTTCTTATAGGAAATAGAAATTATCTACTGGAGCCGAATCCGGGTCTTTTTGGGCTTATTTTCGTAAATGTCTTTTACTATAAGAATCAAAAATTCCTACCTAATTTAAATTTTCTACCTCCTCGGAAATTTTGTGAAAATAGCATTAAAGTCAGTCGTAAATAGTTTCACGATTCTCCCGCTCTTTTATAAAGCCTTTTTAGGAGTGGCGCCACAGTCGAGTGTGAAGGACAAACGTAGCTCATTATGTAATAAGATTTGATTGCGTATCTCAAGAATAATGCTTACTGAATGCTAGATTACGGCTGCTAGAAAGTTACAGATTGGAAGAGTTGGCTGAGAAGGTTTGAGGACTAAGTGAGACTCTCGCCTACATATACATATATCATAAAGCACGATCACGCGAGATCGATCAAGATCAGATCGTTAAGGAGGTTCGTTTTCCCCTAGGACTATTAGTGATCACAACTGGAGAACCAAGGAAGTAAGAGCGCGCCAGTGGCCCCGTGAAGGCTCCGAAAATATGTTTTCATATATAATCTAAAAAATGTTGAAGATCTCAACAGACACATTTTCATTTCGTGGATTCTTGGCAGTTTAATCAATATTACAGAATCATAATACGTTTTGTGCTTATATCCCCGAAAAAACGGTTGTTCGCAAAATATGTAACTGGATTTTCAACTCTTTCGACCTCTCTCCCTTCCCCCGCCTCAAAATTAGGCGAAAAGATATGAACCGCCCAATTTAATAACATACTTTTTTATTTTTATTTATTTTGCATTTGTGTAATTCTTATTTAGCTATGCTTCAAGAACAATTGTCAATTTCTTTGTCAAATGTTATCATGTGCATACATAGCCGTCTTATAGGGGAGGCCACATGGGCCTCACTTTAGAGGAGGGCCTAAAATTTGGAGAAGAAATAAAACAGACTCAAAAGTCAGAAATACTTATGAACTATTAGACATGAGGAAATAATCAGAAAAATAGCCTATTTGGTTTTGTACATTGAATTTTTAATAAATATATAATATGAAGTCATACACACAGACTTTACTGTTGATATATGCAAGGGGTAATTCCGATAGTAAGAAGTAGTTAGTTAAATTAAAATAAAAACTGAATTATTCGAAAAAGATTTTACAGATTCATATAATATGTTCCAAAAAATCTCGTAGTATTTCTTTAAAAACAATATTTCTTGTGTAGAAACGACCATCTACACCTCGGATTCCAACAGTTTAGAAGAAGAAAATAAGAGAAGTTAAAATATAAGAATAAACATGAAAAAAACCTGAGCTGGCTGGAAATCACCATATGAAAAAATATGAGTGCAAAGTGTTACCGGCTGCTACTTTAAATACAAATCAATACAAATGAGCTTTATAGGTTATCTGAAATTATTTACATTGCTATCTATTACGTTTGACGTTGCTACAACAATAATTTCGATGTTTCATAAAACTCGCGAAGTGAATAACGCAATTATTTCGTCTATTTGAGGGCTTAATAGACCCTAATTTAATCGGAGGCAACAATGCGGGTTGCCTTAACGACACCCGGAAAGAGTACGAAAAAGTTATAAAATTTCGAAAAGAAATGCGTGTTGCTGACAAATTCTTTCGTAAAACATCAAAACATTGCAAGAATAAAATATTTTATAGTTTTAGCCGTCGAATAAAATAAAAACGGTGAAATTCGGTCTATATTTACATATTTTAATGACTGAATGAAATAAACCTTACACCTTGAAAAATCGAAAATCCCGTCTAAACTTATGGAAAAATATAATCGTCTCCCGGAGTCGAATCCGGGACTTTTTCCGGGATGTTTGATTTTTCTAGGGACCACCTCATGGGGGATTAACGATTGTGAAAATTTCAGCACTTAATTTCATTGTGAAATGCCCAAAACTACTGGGACAGACAGACAGACGGACGGACGGACAATCGAGAATTATTATATAAGGATTTTTATTCTCTATGTAATCAGATAGGTAGTATCCATCGCGACATTACACAATCAATGCAAAAATTTGATAAATATAACATACTCTGCAAATGGGGGGAGCCTCAAAAAAATTAGAGCCCATGGTCTCCAAATACCCTAAGACATTGCATACAATGAAATATTTTTCATTTTTGTTTTCTACCATCTCTAGTTTTATGATGATTGATATTTTTCAAAGTAATTTTGCTTTATATCAAGTAAAATATGATGTATCTTATATAAAAACATTCCATATGTTTTTATTTATTATAACTGTCCAAATTGAAACCAATCTGTCATTTCATAGAAAAAGATTCTTATGAGGGGTTGTCACAATAGGGGGTAGGCGTTAGAAGAGATTTCACAATGTATCAATATTGCAGGGCCTCCAAATGTGTAGCTCCAGTGTCTCCAGGAAGCCAAAATCCTCCAACGTTGTCAGGGATAGTTTGTTATATTGCATCCTTCCACACACCAATCTGGTGGATTTAAGAGTGAAATGTAGATTAATAAAAATTCAAATTTAAATTTACATTAATGCCAATGAGTAGGTAATACAGACAGATAAGATGCATATTGAAAAAAACCCTAAATAGGTGTGATCTATTGATCAACATGTCTGCATCTGCAATGCACACAGATACACTTGCCTTGAAAAAAGATATTCTCTGCTCAAGATTGCATATTATAATGCAGGGATCACCAAACATTACATTGAAAGGGTCACATGAAGCTTTATAAATAACTGTGTTGGCCACATAAGACCTTTCAAATGACTGATCAGGCCGTGAGAAAATTTCAAAGAGCAAGTTTTGAGGATTTTTTCGATTTTGTAATGTCATTTGCCTATATTAAAAGTATACTGTATTTTTTCGATTTTGTAATGTCATTTGCCTGTATTAAAAGTATACTGCATTCAAATATATGAAAGAAAAATCATTTAGACACATAAACTATGGTACTACTGGGTTATCCTGGACCCCTTATGAAAAATAATTTTTTGACATATTTCATAACATTTTAATAATTTAACAAATAGATTATACTATGAAAGTGTAAATATACATTTTATTTTGCAATGGGGGCTCTGCCTTTCCTATTTTTTGTTATATGGGAGCTCTGCCTGTTTATGGTATGTTTGCACTTCCTCGAAACTTTTCATTATTATCCTCTAACCATTCAATTGTTAAAATAAATAAATGAACCTGTCATATATTTTATGACGATGAATTTGTGGGATCATTCTAAAAGTGAAGGAGAAGTGGTTTGTTTTCTCCAAAGCCGAGGTATTCTTCGAAAAGATCGGTAATATAAAAAAGAACATCAAATGATGCTGTATTTTTGTAAAGAGATATTTTGGAAATGCAAGAGATGCAACAAAAAGGAAAGGATGCAGTTGGGAAATTGGTTTCAAAACAGTCACCTTACCTAGTGGCAGATCCAGGGGGGGATGACTGCCTCCCTTAGAGCTGAAGCAAAACCGAAAATATATTAATTTCACATTTACCAATCGACCCAGGAAAATTGTAAATTGTAATTTCATTATAATCTTATGTCAATTAAATGTTTTGTATCAAATGAAAAAGAATTTACATGAATAATGTTTCAATTACTGTGAAAACATGTATGTAACTGGTGTATTGCCTCCCCTAAAGACATTTTCTGGATCAACCACTGGCCTTACCCATGTTACTGTGATTTGGTTTTTTATGGTTGGGCTCATGAACATACTTATATGAAATGGTGTAATCATGAGCTGAAAATCAATGAGTCCACAGTGATAGACTGGAATAATTACATGATGAATGCTTGCATCAAAGATTTATAAAACAAAGGCAAAACGAAGATAGGAGATGAAGGATGCATTGCCGAAATAGAGAATGTATTATCCATAAAGTGTAAAAATAATTGCAGTTGATTCCTTACACCGCAATGGATTTTTGGAGGGTTATGCAGAGAAACAAAAAATGTCTTCCTGATTAAGTTCCCTGACCAAAGTGCCAAGAAATTGCTGGCAGCAATAGTGAACAACATCATGGAAGGATGGATATATATTCAGATCCCTGGAGATGGTATAAAACCAAGGAATTAGAGTATGCGGGTTTCAAACATTTTAAGGTAAATCACAGGTAGACACAATTAAGTTCACAGAAAATGTCGAGAGGATGTGGGGTTCAGCTAAGTGGCAGAATAAAAACATGGAGGGACAGCATGAAAATACCTGTAATCTTACCTAGAGGAATTCATCGGGCAATGAAATCTAAATGTAAGGGGTCCATTTGCTGCAATTTTAGAAACAATCAAAGTTTATTGGCCACCAGAAATATATTCGTTAACTTTTATATAATGTTGAGAGTTGTTTAGAATGAATATATTATTAAAATGTTATGAAATATGTAAAAAATTATTTTTTTAAATGGGTCTGGGATAACCCAGTAGTATCTAAATGATATCTAATGAAAACTGCTGCTGGTAAATACACAAAACTTAAAAAAATATATGAGGTAAGGTGGGCCAGATGAAATCACTACGTTGGCAGAATGTGGCCTGCGGGCCATAGTTTGGAGAAACCTGTTATAATTTAACCATCACTATATAAAAGTTTAATAAACTACACTTGTATTTTAACTGTATAATAATAACACTGAATGAGTGGTCATTTTGATGCCATTTATTTAATACTTAGTGCATATTGTTTCCCTTTTATCACTTGTTTAAAGCATTGACAAACAAAATAAAATGTGTTCTTGAAACATATCAATGAAAAAGGTGTGATAGAATGAATCTTTGCTTGGGGTGCCATAATATATAAGCCCGGTCATGAAATCAACTAAAGTTGATTCTAAAACGAAAATGATCAATGACCAGTGAATCACCTCTGAGGGTGGCTACTATGTAATCCAAATTTGTTTTATTTCCTCCACCATTTCATGGCTCATTGGTTGTAACTGAAAACAAGTTGCTTTTTAACTGGAGAATTGGCAATTTTTACCAACAAATTATTTGTAACTTGAGCAAAATATTTAAGCATTTTGGAAAATGTAGATTTTTTACAATAATTTTCTTCATTTGTGAGGGGGGCATTTTGTTTCTTTAATTTTCTTTGGCTTCTGGGGGCAAAAAGATTTAATGCGATATCATGAAATTTGGTTGTCACAAAATCTGAGTGAACCTGAATGTGCAAGGTTTCATAGCTGAAATTATCATCTTAGCATTGCATCCAAAAACAGGTTCATTAAAGTATTCTCTCCACATAGGTACTCTTATTCTCTGCTAGCTTAAACTCTTGGTAACTCTCTTCATAAACAAGTGTTGTTATATCTAAAATAGGCAACACTGATCAGTAATAATGAAATAAAATTACATTTGTTGGTAAGATGCTATGATGCATTTATATTTATTATCGAATTATATCTGGCACCCTTGGTTAAACAAGTTTTATCAGCAAAATTTCCTTGCGAAATGTTCAATTCTTTTCGCTCCAATCCTCCTTTACTGTTTATATATCTCACCAATCACGTGATCCATTGCCATTGAACATTTTTCTGACGTGATGAAGCGTCCTCTTGCACGTTTTGTCTTTTGTATAGCAACCTGTAACTTATAAAAATTATTAGTGAAATATATAATTATAATATTGTAGATAGGCATTAGGAATAATCAGCAATCTCGAAGAATATATTGGATGATGTTGGCATTTCCTCCATCACGGGTCCTCTTGTTTTTGAAAGCTCTTCTCTTGCGTAACATAAGAAACACCTGGAACTAACAGAAATGCAAGAAATAAGAAATATGAACATCAGGAGGCAGTACCTTCTTAATTATTTTAAACTTTTCATTAAGTAATTACTACCAAGTTTTTCAGTTAACAGTGTAATTTTCATGCATCAAAGTGCAAGACCAATTTTTAGTTTTTAACACGTGTAAATGGCAAGCGGATTAAGAACGAAAAATTACCGAGTTTTCGATTTCCTATCTCGGACGCCAAAAATATTTCTCAATTTTGAATATGAGACAATTCCTTAAAAGTAGGCGTGTGCATTGCCAAAGTAATTTGCTAAACCTAGTTCATTCTTTTCTTAAGCAATCGTATCTACGTTTGGGCCTCATTCTTTAGCATTTCTGATGCGAGCGGTTTTGATTGCTCCGAAGAAAAGCAAATGTGTTCGAGCACGATCAAAATTCTCTGCGCATTCCAGAAAACCGAAAATAAAGAGATTATGCAGCGGAGCGAGGTAATTCAGATTCTTGCATTGAAAAGGAAAGCTGAGCCTCAACTATGAAGGAGTTACCAATGGTGTTTCAGCATTTAAGGCGATTACGTACGCAACTGAAATAAGCAGCTTCGTCTAGAAAAATATGTAAAGTATTTCCATCAAATAGGGATCCAGTGAGGGCATTTGCGGTCAAATGCAATATTGAAAAGAAGGCATGTTTCCGAGGCAGAATGAAATATTTAACTCGCTAAGCCGTATGCTATTTGGCAACCTAAATAGCGATATTTTCGGCCAAAAAAGATACCACCTCTCCGCCTTGTTATAATTTCAAAAAATATCTCATACGACCTGAAAAAATAACTTATCTCCTCAACTTGCCCTCGTAAAGTCTCATTTGAAATGAAAAAAGTGTTTTTTATAATCGTAAGAAGAAAATCGCCACGTTCGCATTTAGTGTAACTCGCAGCCATTCTTGAGACAGTTGATAATCTAGTTCGAAGGCCATTTCTGCGCTGCCGAGAATAAGACGCGAAATTTTTCGGTTCATCGGACAAATTAACGTAACTTTGGGTTAATTTTGAAATTCGGAGAGATACCGTGTTTTTTCACACGTTTCCTTCGAAGGCATTAATCGCACAAGATAGAAAAATCACTTGCTGTCGAGATGTAAGGACATGACAGTACTACGATCAAGTAAGCCTATTAACATCGCGTCACAGATAATGCGTAGGAAGGCCGTAATTAAGAAAGCAATATTTCTCTACATTGCTGATATTTTCATCATTTTCATGTTTGAAAGGTCGCTCCACCTTAGGGCTGGCGAGCCAAGATACCACAGAGACCAGGACTCGAACTCTATAAACCGAAAGGAAACACGGATAGGAATTTTGTCGGCGCATATCATAATCATCATTCTGCTGTCCGAAGACAGGTTTTAGCTGAATCGCTGCCTCCATCTCTCTCTCTCTCTCTCTCTCTCTCTCTCTCTCTCCATCTCTCTCTCTCTCTCTCTCCCTAGAAGCCTCTTTTATACCTCTATACGTACTATATTCCTGCTTTATATTCTGTAATATTCCTATTATTTTTCTCCCTCTTCCTCCGCTAATTTTGCCTTCTAAGATCGTCCTTAGTAAACACTGTCTTCTCAATATGTGCCCTATCCAATTTGCTTTTCTTTTCCTGATTGTTTTTATTAGCATCCTTTCTTCTCCCAGAATTTCTAATACTTCTTCGTTTCTCTTCCTCTCTGTCCATTTCACTTTCATCATCCTCCTCCATACCCACACCTCAAAACTTTCTAAATATTTTTCCTCCTTTCTCCTTACCGTCCACGTCTCTGCACCATAAAGAGCTATGCTCCATATGTAGCGTTTTGCTAATTTCTGCCAAGATATTTGAAACTACTTACTTGTTCCAATTTTTGGCCATTTACCATTATATTTAATTCTTTATATCCTTTGAACCACCATGACTTTCGTTTTTTCGGCATTTATCTTCATTCCATATTATTGGCCAACCTCCACTAGTCTCTCAGTCATCCTCTGAAGTTCTTTCTCGTCTTCTGCTATTAATCCCTGATCATCTGCATATTTAATGGTGGTAGTACTTTCACCTCCTATCTTAAATCCTTTCCCTGCCATCAGCGCTTCTTCTGTTATTGTTTCTACATAAATATTAAATATCGCTGGTGAAATAGGACATCCCTGCCTCACTCCCCTCCCTATTGAAGTACTTTCTATTTCTTCTCCTTCAACCCTGACTTCTAGTGCTCTTTCTATCATCATTCTCATACATTCTATAGCATCTCTAGTCTCTCTTCCTCTTCTGAAACCAAACTAATTATCTTACAGATCCTTTTTATTTTACCTTAAATTCCTTTGGTTATTATTCTGGTTAGAACTTTAGCTGTATGAGAAATTAAACTAATAGTTCTGTAATCCTTACAACTTTTTGCATTGTTTTTTTTCTCGAGTGGTACCATAACAAAATCTAAAAAATCTTCAGGCCGTATGCCAGTATCATATACTTGGTTAAAGAATTTTGTGAGTTGCTTAAATACTTTCGACCCCAAAACCTTAAGAACGTCCTCTGGTATATCATCACTCCCAACAGCCTTCCTTCTTTTCATATCATAAATTGCTCTTTTAACTTCAGACTCGAGAATACTTGGTCCTAGCTGGTCTTTTTCCACATCCTATTTTTCATTTAATTCAATATTTCTTGGCTTTCCTTCTTTATCATACGACACCTCAATGTATTCTTTCCAGACATTCTTTACATTGTCTGGCTCCGAGACTATTTTACCACTTTTGTTCATGATTCCATTACGTCCTATCTTTCTTGCTTTTTTCTTGAATAGTTCCCTTTCTTTGCTATACATGAGGTCCGTTCTACAAATTCTTTCACATTCGACAATCTCCTCGCATTTCTCATTTATCCACTGTTCTCTGGCTTTATCTGTTTCCCTTCTTAAAGCATTATTTAACTCCTTGTACTTTCTTTGGCCTTCAGTGTTTATGTTCTTCCACTTTCTCCGCTCTTCCATTTTTTGCAGCATGGCTGCTGTGTCCCAGGGTTTTTTGTTTCTTTCACCCGTTATCTTTCCTACCTTCTTTTCCATTACATCTTTAATATTTCTATGGATGTATCTCCACTCCTCATCTACATTGTTCCTATTTTCTTCAGCTCTCTCCCCCAACCTTTCCTCCAGCTCAGTCATGATAGCCTCCTTGTTCTTAATGAGTTCCTCTAAGTTCCATTTCTTGTTAACTCTTATGTTTCTCTTAATGCTCTTCAGTATACATTTTGTATTTGCCACCAAAAGGTTGTGATCGGAATCGATATCTGCCCCTAATAGTGTTTTCACATTTTTAATGCTATTTCTAAATCTTTCATTGACTAGTATGTAATCTATCTGGTATCGTCTCTGGTCTCCTGGACTTCTCCATGTGTAAAGTTTCCGTTGGTGATGCTTAAACCATGCATTAGTTACAATCAATCTATTTCTATGGCAGAATTCCACAAGTTTCTCCCCTCTTTCATTTCTCTTCCCTAGTCCATATTTTCCCATTATGTTATCTTCCTGTCCCTCTCCGACTACGCTGTTTCAGTCTCCCATTACTTTTATTTTTATTATATTATATATAATATATTATTATTATATTATATACTAGTAGAAGGTGCTTGCATACTGCAAGCATTTCATCTCACCTTGAAAAAACATTCATTTTTCAGACAGACATTTCATCATTACAAATATTCTTTTGATTCTAAATATTTCACCTCCGCAGCGATTTTCGTTTTCCCCACATGTAGAAATAATAGTTTAAAACAATCCCCAAATGTTGCAATTTTAAATATTTTACACATTTTTTATTACGGGGTACTAATGCTACACATTTTAGCCAAATTTTAAAGTTGTAGCACGTCTAGAAGTAAAATAATATTTTTCTAATTGTTTAAAATTTAAATATTTTTAACGGTTGCCGCAATATATATATGGAGAGATTGAAATGTTTATTTGTGCAAATGCACTGTTCTGTAAATAATTTGAAAATCGCAGCTTCCTAGCTTATCCCCTAGTACCTAAAAAATTATTAAACTTTAATGTTCAAATGGGGTTAAAAAAAACCCTTAAATTTACAATTTTTAAATTTTCGATTTTTATAGTTGGTTATGAGAAATGTCCTATAATCTCGCAAAATTTCAGCTTCCTAAACCTATTAGATTGGTCTACACACTGGATTGCGTTTTCCCATGCTAACTTATGGGAGATATTCCGGGGCACTTTCAGATGTGCTGGAGATTCGAAATTTTTTTCATAGGTATTCAATCTGTACGGGGTTATACGAGCTCCGTAAGCTTTTAATACGAAAATGAGAGTAGGACGGAGGGAGAAGGAAATGATTTTTTTATAGAAATCAATGTAAACAAAATTCATTGCGTTATTTACGAGAAGAAATACCCAAAAAGCTGAAATACTATTTAAAAAATAAAAATCGTAATAATGTGCTAAATTAAATATCATTGTAATAGAAACGGTACAAAACTCTCAGGAACATGCTACACGTTTTAATTAATAAACAAACCGGGCATGTAAAAATTTTATAGAGTGAAGGATTGGGCGGGAATTATGTAGAAGAATGGAGGACTTGAGAAGCATTTGTAATTTCGTTTCTTTTACGATTTTTTTTACATATCAACCGAAGCTTTGGTTGAGTTGAGTTTTAGCGAAAATATGTGCACTGCACTTAATTATAAGAAAGCGGTGAATAGGAAGAGTTTTAATATAATTCTTTAGCCATGCCTACCCGTCATTTTGGTGGGCAGTTCCACAAGTAATTATATAATTAGCTGAAGTTGGATAAATATATTATTAACCGAGGCTATAAGTGTACCAATTCATTTTTGGCATCCGAGGTAATCAATAATCAAGGAGGCCACGAAAAACATTAACCATACGATTAGGTTTGGAGTGTGAGACCGATGGAGTGAATAATCAAACAGGTGAGCATGTATAATATTTATGAGTAACCATTTGCCATAGCCTTTTGTGGGGCATGCATATTCGTCGGTTAATAGACGTAGCTAACGGTATCACATCATAACAGCGCATGAATAACAGCGAACGTCATAACAGCGAACGTCAAAACAGCAAAAACAAAAACGGCGAACGGACAAAACAGCGAGCGTTAAAACAACGAAAAATCGGAATGTAAAAAAACAGCGAACGTTGCCATTTTTCGCTGTTCTGACGTTCGCTGTTTTGTCCTCTCGCCGTTTTTGTTTTTGCTGTTTTGACGTGCGCTGTTTTGACGTTCGCTGTTCTGACGCTCGCTGTTTTGACGTGGATCCGTAGCAAACATGAAATTGGCTTTCATAGGCTGAATAGTACAGATAAAGTACTCGTGGAATACGCCTCAAATATATGGGATCCGTACGAGAAGGGTCATATAATTCAATTAGAAAGAATATAATGCAGAGCAGTCAGATTCGAAAAACAAATGTTTGAACATAACGCAAAGCGTCACATCATTATTGAGAGATTGGAACTGGGCATTATTGGAGGACCGCAGACTGAACGCTAGGTTATCTCTTGGAGAAATATAGGTCGGAAGATCTAGCGGAGAAGGTTTTAGGATTAACTGAGGAACCAACATACATAGGTAGACAGGATCGTGACAATTAAATATGCGAGATCAATTGTAGGACAGCGTTATCGAGGCTCGTTTTCCTCCGCGGACAATACGAATCATTACAGGAGAATCAAACCTGTGAAAGATTACTATGTATTAGGTAAGCTTTGGTGCGTTGCACCTCCTGCTGTATGATGGATTGCCAATTTATTTTTAATAGTGAGTCGCATTACTATGTGTGATTACTATGCCGGGTCGAAATAGCAATCAAAATCGGGAGTTATTTTGTGGTTTCTCCAAGAGGGAATAAATTTGAAATTATTTTTAATAATAAAACTTCTCAAAGCGAAGATTTTTTACGATACATAGTTGCAATTAAATACTGCGAAATCTTACTAGTTAAATTTCAACTTTTGGATCATAAATTCGTGGGGCATTTAAGAAACTAGGAGAACTCTCCTAGGTAGTTCCTCGATTCGCTACCTAGCGAGACTATTTAACTTCAAAACGTGGCAAATCTTTTATGACGAATTTATTTCGCCCAAAAACGGCGATATGAAATATAAGGTTCGGTTCAACTAATCTTTCTATTCACCAGATTAGATTTCAAGTCGAAATCGCAATACGTTTCAATTAAAACCAAAGTTTTAAACCCCCACGTTAACCAGTCAAAAGACCAATACAATGAAGTCTCCGATGCGAGAAGATAAAGGCAGGGGATTTCTATTTGATATATGCCTGAAAATTTGGGCGTAGTTGTATATCTGCATTCAAATTTAACCAGTTTTATCATTTTGACCAGTAGTTAATAAGGATTTAGGAAATTATCTCGATTATCCGGTGTTTTTGTGGCGTGAGAATGTTTGCACGAGCGACAGATTGGAAAAACAAGAATGTCGTAAGGGAGTGGATCGCGGGACAAAAGAAGGCATTTCGGAGGAAAAAGATAATGGCTGCAAGATAAGAGGCTTTAACAAGGAAGCTTCCTCATCGGCGGGCTCAGTGAAGGGAAGGGTTGAACGTGGCGCTGCGTAGGACGTCATCCGGAGGTCCTCCTGGTCGAATTGGAATATGAGAAAAACGAAAGCCACGTTGACGTCGATTCCGAGTCGCGTCGTTCGATGGATACCTAACACAAGCGAAAGCAGTTAAGACCCATCGGACAAAGCGGTAAGTGTCTTTGATGTTTATGTAGTCAACTCGTGCCACAAATCGGAGAGATTAAGATGTTTCCAGATTTTAAAAACTATAACTAAAACTGTTTAATTGTTAATCGCCATTTGTCGTGAATTCCGTGGGATATGCATATACGTAATAAGTTCGATGCAGTCGTCAAGAATTAGATTTTATCGGAATTGGTGCTAAACGGAACCAAAAAGTAGAAGGAAACGTATTACACATCTTTGATTTTCCCGTTCGAATATATATTTTTTAAATATTTTATATGCAAAGCGTTACTTCGATATTAAAGAATTTGGAAGGTCTAAAACATTATAGAAAGACAACGACCACGATGATGAAATATGTGATATAAATTGTAGCAGAGATATTGAGGTTAGTTCAGTTGAGGGAGTGCAGGGTGGAGGAGTGATGTGGATACAATAATGGGCTCGTGAAAGTCATTTCTTACAATTTAGCTTTGTTCAGGGAGACTGTTGTTAAAATCATAAGTCCAGTTTTGAATGGTTTTGAAAATATTTTACACTAGGGAGCCGCAATCTGAAATAAGATCCCTTGCAATGCGAACAGATTACGCGGATAATCAACATTCATTTGGCCTAATAAAAACCTTCTATGTAAGTTCATTTTTTCTATAACCAAATATCTTATGTATAGCGATTCCATTGTCAGTTAGTTGGAAGCTCATCCCTAGGTTGTTTGTTTTTCGAATAATTATTAGGAATCATAATTGGAGATTAAAATTAATCGTCCAATTAATTACCGTGCCCGCCGAAATGCATATTAAGAGCTGAGGCGTTTTAGGCATTGAGGGGGGTTTTATAGAGGAAGGAAAAGAGGGAAAGTTAAACGGTAGTGAATACATGTGTTGATATAGTACGACAGCCGTGAACTTTCTGGGAAATTTTAGGTACCAGAAAACTCTTTTATGGCGAAGCTGGACGGTAAATATATCCTCATGCAAGACTTTCTATTTTTTTAAATGGAGAAATCGGCAATTTGAGAAGTTTTAGCTGTTTACTCAATTTCCGAAATAACATCGTTTCAAATAAGCAAAATATGCCCTTCCGATATCCAAGAAATAGGTTGCTAAAAGGTACATGTTTCGACTAAAAACAGTCGTCATCAGTGGTAATGCATGTATTATCTACTATTACTAATTTATCCAAACCGCTAATGTCAGGTGCCAAATGATCGCTCTAAACGTGACCAGACTGGAAAAGGAGCACAATTTAAATTATTCAAAAATATTTTAGCTCGCTAAAACAATATCATTTACTAAATATTAAAAATTATTTTTTTCAGATATGTTACGGAAAATAATTTCCATATAGAAAATTATGCCATACTTTCCTTGGGATAATTAGGTCAATACACTTCCACACGCGGACAAAAGTAGGTAACATACACAGCACAGATAATGTTTTTTCCTCGTAGTGTTTTTCATGTGAAAAATGTGATGGTTTCCGTAAACCGTACGTCCTCGATAAATATCTACAAGTGCGTGGACGCCAAATTTCTAAAAAAAATTAATAGCGAGTACAGAAAGACGTCGTTTTTCCTATTGAACGCCAACGTTAATCTTAGTTGCTCCGAGAATCGGAATGTTACACGAGATGATGCAATTTTCATGTTTCTACATCCTAATGCAGTTACCCTACTTCTTCCTCCATATCTCATATAATCCCTCTTCCATATTCCTTCGACTTTCATTGCTTTCTTATCATACTCTCTCTGAATTCAGTTCTCTGCCGCTATGTCCCTCTCTCTCTCCTTCCATTAAGCACAAGTCTAGGTTTTATCCTTATGTGTATGTAACCGACAAATTCGTGTCTACCGAGTATAGGGGTGATGATATAAAAGTTTAGTTTCATTAACACAGTTTTTAACGACTGTTGCAACTGTATCCTTATTTTTGTCAACAACGTCTTGTTTTTATTGTTTTAGCTATAATTTATTTTCAATATGTCTCGTTTTGTTCACAATCGGTTTTCATATTTCTTTATGTATATTTATATACCTATGCATATATGTTTCCTTTCTTTTAAAATATGGTTTCGTGGATTTTTTCTCGCAGGTAGGTTTTTATTAATCGTGATGAGTTGTCTTAAATGCCTCGTCATTCGGCGGGAGTATTATGCTCTTAATGTTTGCAGATTCCAGCGTGAAACCCTTAGGAAAAATCCTAAAACCTTGGAATCGGCGTTGAATCCAGACATTTTTGACGAGGAGGGAAAATGAAAACTTCGGGAGTATTTTTAAAATAAACATTAGTTTGAAGTTTGAACGACATAAATAGTTTTAAATTATATCACATTTGATTCAAATCACGTTGTAGCAGGTATTATATAATTATAAATATTACGTGACATTTCAGCAGCTTCAGTACCACTAGAAAAGTCTTATAATACGTGAATATCAAACAAATTATTAATTCGCATGCATATAATATATTCTATAGCTCAGTGTTTCTCAACGTGGGGTACGCGTAACCTCGAGGGTACGCGAGAGAATTTCTGGGGTACGCCAACAGGACAACGGAAGTTTTACCTAATAATGAAATAATATAACTAATACTAATTTTGTGTATACAAACAAAAAACTTATTTATAAAAAATTCTGAATAAAGCAAAATTCTTTAGTGGGCAGCTTAGTTGAGACTTAACGATGGTTGCAATTTCCGTGCATTACTATTCCCATGGGGAGGATAGAATGCGTTAATTGCATATCGCTTCAATATCCTGCGATAAAATTATGAACAGGGATGACGAAGAAATTATTCATTCAATTTATATTTAAATCAACATGGGTATTTTTAATTAGGCAAGTGCAAAAATCTCTTGCCCATCCACTTTCAATAGTCAATTGTCATTCAAATTGAATTGAATTGGGGCTGCGACCAGTGCTGTAGTGGCAAAAAAGCAGAGGGTATAGCGTATACGGAAATAAAACTTTGAAGGATGGTCTTATCCAGTTTTTTTTTAAAGCGGAGGGTATACCCTATTCATTCGAAAAAATCAGAGGGTATACGGCGTATACCACCGTATATCCACCACTATAGCCCTGGCTGCGACGCACTACTTGAATTATACCGAAAAATTGTGCGTAATAAGCGAAAAAAAGCCAAGCAGTCGACCCTGGACTCTTTTTTAATACTGAGACCCATAGATCCCTATAATTGTCCCAGGAAAGATTTTTAGATTATGTGCTTTTATAAATTAACTTTTTGTCATATTGTTTACCCTGTAATTTTATTGATTCTCTAATAAATGACAATAAAACCCGGTGATAATATGTTTTTATATTGAATGTGGCCCAAAAATTACCATTTGCAAAATTATTTCCCTTTGCGCGCTAAAGGGTATAGTACCTCCGTCGAACGCGGACTTTCGCTGAATGCGGAGTTGTCAGGAACGCATCCTCCGCATTAAGCGGGGGTCACCTGTACCTGTAAAATTGTCCAGGGATACTTCAATTATTTGAAGGGTACTTCATGGAAAAGGTTGAGAAGCACTCACAGAATTAGTTATATGATTGTGTAAGTAAACGCTTTAAATTAACCTGAGTCGTATTTGTTTTTTCTTAGCGTATGTGTCGTTAACTTCATCTGTTAATGAAATTGTCAACTCAGTAGTACTTTTCATGCAGACCTGCAGTTTTCTGACCCATTATATTTCTAAACTTCGTCACGAGTAGATTCATTGTTTTGAATAAGCGTCCAGCGCTCTCAGTACACAACGGAATGCAACATAGGTTTACGCACAAAATCTTTAGTCCCGCATATCCAATATTGGATTATAGAATTAATTCAAAAAGGTTCTTCTTATTGACTTTGCATTCGGCTTTGATTACGTACTTAAATGAACAAATATCATTCCACAATACTTTCGTTTTTTGATTGGTCGAAATTAACACTTCATGTCACTTTCGACCAATCAGCATCACATTCTCTATTTACGAGACCAATAACATTTCTTAATATTGAAAAATAAAATAATTTTAATAATTTTCTACTGGAGAGAATCTTATTCCACAGGGAGTGACAATCCTCCCCGGGCCCTCCGATGAATTCAACACTGCTGGAAGTATTTTAATGAAATTTCTTATTGGGGAGTTTTACTAAAATTTGTTGGCCGATTCCAATTTTGGTTAAAATCGGAAGATAATAACTAACACTTTACATAAATAACTACATGTATTTTACAACGTACCTCGCAAGCATCTCGTTAAATACTCATCCGAGCGAAAAATATTGAGTACAAAAGTTGAATCAAATAATTAAATACACATTTTTTCTGTTGCGCTGGCAAATCATCATCAAAGATCTTCAGTTTATTATTTTTCTGTATAAATGCTACTATTTAAAATTCTTGGATACATGAGCTATATTTACGTTCTTCAACTCTTTAGCTTTGTCGGATTTCATTTGATGTAAAGAAACGTGTTGGTTGAGCTTTCGTAATCATGAAGAATTTTAGAAACATGTCAAGGTAATACATTATATTGATATTTTATCTAGTATATACGAGAGATATGATATTTTGTATATCTCATTTATTTTATAATATTTTTTCATAGCAAATATTATTAGAAAATTGTGATTTACGATCATAAATAATGAGTTTTTTGAAGCTGTTGTACACCGATATGTTCATAATAAATAATTATTTAAAAATAATTGTCATATACTTCGTTTTCTTTACTTTAAATTAGAATATAAAAATTGTCTATCATTATTTAAGTTGCAGGATAAAAATAGTAAAATTTCTGATAAGTAAAAATCAACTTCGTTAAGTGCTGTTACAAACTGTTCGTTTAGCGCAAATTCGGAAAGCGCACACATGCCTCTGAACGCCTCTCTGAAGAGGAAGGGAATGAGGGATGATGAGGGGAGGGGTATTAGTGTGCCAATTGTCTTATATTAGTTGAAATTTTCAATGTGTATATCAGTCATTTTTAATGAGCAATTACACTAGTATATACAAAATATGCCACGAAAGTACGCAAGTTAAGAATAAGTATAAATAATGTGGTACATACATTACAAGTAATGATATTTCACAAATATTAACCTATTGTCATCTAAACGGAACAGAAATCAATTTGTAATATTTTCTATCTTTGTGACATGCTTGTTTTGCTCATATTTTATGATACTTGTGCTGTCTGGTTTACTATGTGTGTGTGTGTGCGTTTTTCTGGAGAATCAGCATCCTAGACTTATTTCCCTATAACCCTTCTTACACGACTCTACACAGAATGCAGATGGAAAGCTCAATGTCGGATTTGGCCTACTATTTAAGAAAAGCACCAATCGTCCCAACTGCTTCAACACCCTTCCGAAGGACTATACTACTGACTTGCACATTTCTCTCAAACCTCATAACTATGGTACGGGTGCTTTAATGTTTTCGTATAAAAAACTATTAATGTTGTATACATTAGATAAACTGTTATTTACGTATATGTATTTTATTATTACATCTTTTATTTATTTTTTACAAGTGCTGTAATCGTAAAAAAGCAGAGAGTATACCGTATACGGAAGTAAAACTTTGAGGGAGAGGAGAGGGTCGTACCCAACTTTTTAAGTGCAAAGTTCATGACTATAATGTTACGATGGCAGGAGAAAATGTATGAGCTTAATTTGAATTTCCTTGAAAATTTTATTTCAATTATATTTTAGCGATTTATATAAAATATTCAAAAATAATAAGTACGGTATTTATTTTCAATTTGATCAAAACAAAAGTAGAATTAGAATATTGTTATTAAATCTCTTCGTGGGCGGCAGATTTTCAAGAATTGCAGGTGCAGCTTCAATATTTGGGGCCATGAAAAAAGGAGGAATTAGCTGTTTTTTTCAAGCTGCCTGTATAATTTCTCATAAGGCCAGGGTATACGCTATTCATTCGAAAAAAGCAAAGGATATACGGCGTATACCACCGTATGCCCTCCACTACAGCACTATTTATTACCTCTTGGAGTGCCACGAGAATCATGCAATCGTCCATATGAAGACGACAGGTGAAATGTGCTGTTGTGGATACTCATCGAAGACGATTCAATACAAGAATAACGCCTATCAATTGTTACCCATCGGACTTCACTTGGTATGTTGAAGCTAAATAAGCCCGTATCGAGTGATCAAAAAGAAAATATTCTCAAGAAATAGGAGTTCCAACACGTATATTAACTTTGTCAGATAGATAGGTAAAGGTGGAGACTACGGCGAAATTGATGCTAAATGAGAAATCTAACTCCTTAACCGTAAATTTTACTTTACTGTTAAGGAGCCAGATATCTCATTTAACAACTTTGTCAGACAAAATATTTCCCTTTTATGAAATGCATTCATCAAATGCAGGAATGAATTATGTTAGTAAACTTCTTGTGGAACAGCGTTTACGCGCATGAAGGATGGAAGACAAAGAAAAGAAAGTTGTCTTTCGTGAAGAACTGTGTCTGGGACTTCAAAACTAATTTGAAATGTTTTGTTTCTCTTTCAAAAGACTTCAAGGCAGATGACGTACTTTTGCTCACCATCAAATGCTCGAAAGATGAATAATCTCATAGACTGATTTTTGCGCCAAAATTATTAGCATTGCATTAGCAAGTATAAATTAAAGAGAAGGTTATTATCTTTGTGTATGATCTTTATAAATTCTAATATATTAATTTCCGATTGTGATTACACCAAAATTTGGAGACTACGCACTTAGAAATGAACGACAGGCATATTAAAACCTAGAGACTGTAAACAAGGATTACGTGGAGAAATGTGTTAAATAATTTATGGTTCAGGGTAAAGAGGCGATTATATTACATATGAGCAAAATATGTAAGGATGATGTCTTTCACGGCCTCCTATGGTAGCAGTTCAATGAGAAAATTATATTCTTTTTCCTGTTTCGGCATAAAATAAGGAGATGGCGGAAGAGATGTAGGGAGATAGAGAATGAAGGTGAAAGGGAGGGATATGTGAAGGGAGGGAGAAAATGAGGGAGAATATGAGTGAGATAGAAAGGGAGGATGAGTGTGAGATGGAGCGAGAGGGAATGGGAGAGGAGGAGAGAGGGAGGGAGGGAGGGAAAGAGTTAGTGAGAGAGCAATAATTGATGAAGGAGCGAAAGAGAGAGGGAGAGCAAAAGGGAAAGATATGGAGAATATGATAGATAGAAATGGAGGGAGATAGGGAGAGAGGTAGACTGATGGGGGAGATAGAGGGGAAGATGGAGAGAGAGAGAGTGAAAGAGAGATGGATGAAAAGAGGGTGGTGAGGTGAGAAGGACAGAGGAACCGAGGGAGGGAGATATTTAAGGGCGGAGAGAAGGAGGGAGGGAGGCTTGATTGATTGATTGATATAGTCTTTATTAAGGGCGAGGTTGAGACTAAGTCCCATCATTCATCTAATTCCTCGTCGTGAAACACAATACAGATAACTCTCGTTCAACGAGCGTTCGTTGAATGATTGTTCGCTTTAACGAATGAATTGAACTTTATATCTTTACTTTTCTGTTCACTTTAAATACTAAAAAACATGTCTCCAACTCAGATCGAAGAAACTCGGATGTTTACAAAAGCTCTTGAGGTCGCAAATACCGTCTTGTTTACCCATGGATTCTTCGTGTGTCCACTTTATCAAGCATTTTTCCTATTGCCTGCATTTCTTGAGAGGCTTAATACAACGTCACCGAACGTGCTATTTGATACTCAAAATATATTTACAAATATCCACTTAAACTTGAAGGACCCCTTGTGGACCGATAGGGAAGAGGTGCACTACGCAGTGTTTCCCACAGCCATTCTATACTTCAGTCTGTGACTTGGATTGACTACGTTCGGCCGCATTCGTTTTCCTCGCGGTTCATGCATAATCGTTACATCACGAGGATATGTTTTCAAGCCGTGGCCACACTTATTGTACTTTCTCGTACTTTTCTCATAACTGTTCAACTTTTTGTTTATTATTTTCCTGGAGATGCTTAAATCACGAGGAATTTTTAATTCTTTATTGACAGTATTTGGAGGTTCTGTTTTTCATTCAAAAGTTGAATATTCTCGTATCATACAATAAATGGCACTGTACATACTTCTATATTCAGTTCTTGTTGCTTCGGTTTTCTAGTTGATCCAATATTGTAGTTGCTTTGATGGACATTTTAATAGCTAAAAATTATAAATTCAAGAATAAAAAATCTTTTATCTGGAACGCATCTAGAGTTTTAACGGGGAAGACAACGGAAAATCACGATTGTTTGACGAATTTCTGTTTTACGAACGCTTTTCAGGAACGCTTGTTGTTCGTTGAACGAGAGTTTCCTGTATTGCGTAAAACATTAAATATATACAGTGATACCCCGATTTAAGAGTCCTGTCTTTAATTTTTACCCGCATTTCGAATTTATTTTATGCAGTCCCGTCAAACATCCCATTTAAGCAATGTATCATTTTATTCGAATTAACGTTCCTCGATTTAGTGTTTTACCCGGATTTAGTGTAATAAATTTTCGACCCCTTCGTTAAAAACCTAGCTCGATTTAATGCAACTTGGCGGTTACTACCGCAACCCTTAAGCTACGATAACACGGGAGTTTTTGAACGTCGGGTTTCGGACGGGAAAAAAGACAGGCAGTGGATCCAATGTAAGCAGTGCTAGGTGGCCTCGTACATTTTCCGTCCGAATAAACAATTGCTGTGTCTTTGGATCATCTGCAATTGATCGCAACACTGCTGCATTTTTATCCGAATTTCGGATGTAGCTGAGTAGCTGTGCGAGGCGATTCTCCTCTGCGCGGGCGTTGTCATGTTTTGAGTATGGTTTTTTCGCATCCGGGTTTACCGTGGAGTCAAACCAAGCCCGACCATAAGTTACCATTCATCAAGTCACCACTATTCTAAGTTTTAACTCAGTTTATTCTAAAGTGATGGATTTTATTGATGTTTCTTTGGCTGATCTGATGTGGTGTGACTCGGCGCGCCGCGGCGGCCAGATGGGACACAAAAAATCGCTCGTGTGCCTGGGTGTTCGGAGCGTTTCACGTCCGAATTAGGATGTGAAAGTCACAGAAATGAAAACGTTTGATTGTCATTACCATAAGGCACAATAATCAAATTTGTGACATAGTAATGATAACAGGTAGTTATATAAATAGTGTGATATATTTTACGAGTTAGGAAGTGTACAGAATATCACAAATAGGCACGTTTCGTGTGATGAAACATTTGAAGCTAAACTTTGAACGAACGCACACCATAAAACTGCGAAACACCATGACCCGATTATGTCTCTATGCAGGGCCGGCCCGAGCTACGGGCAGGCTGGGCGGCTGCCCTGGGCGCCAAAATTTTGGGTGCGCTATCGCGAACATATATCTATGCATTACTTTCAAGTGAATACATCTACATCTACATTATACCCTGCAAGTCACCTTTTTGGTGGATGGCAGGGGGTGCAGTGCACCAAGGGTCCATAGTTTTCCTACGTTATCTTTTTCTATTATGGTCTCTTATCGTCCTAGGGAAAAACGATCCTCTATATCGCTCCGTTCTACAGTCGATCTCGCGAATCTTATCCTCACTGTCCTGCCTTCCGAGATACGTCGGGCTTCTGATAAGTCCTACTACCTCATTCGCTAGTCCCTCCGACATAAATTTTTCCAGTAGTTTAATTCTAGCCTGCAGCCTACGTTCCTCTAACGATGTCCATTTCAGATTTTCTATTAATGATGTTACGCTTTGTTTACTATCGTAATTCCTCTTTACAAATCTAGCTGCCCTGCGCTGAACCTTTTCTATCTCGTTAGTGAGTCCCTTTTCGTAAGGATCCCACACAGCTGAAGCATATTCGACCTGCGGTCGAACCAAGGATAAATAACATAATTCTTTCACTTTTTCGGAGCTATTTCGAACTATTCTCCCTATAAAGGCCAGCTTTTTGTTAGCGGCACCTATCAATCGGCGAATGTGGGTGTCCCACGAGAGATCACGATGGATCGGGACTCCGAGGTATTTAATCGAGACTGAAACTGGAATCTCTACTCCGTCCAACGAATAATTATTATCCAACGAGATACTCTTGGTTCTCCAGAAGTTGATGACGCAGCTTTTCTTTTGGTTTATCTCTAACTGCCATTCCTTACACCATGCAGAAATAGCTTCTAGGTCATTTTGGAGATACTGGTGGTCTTCCGGATTGCTTATTTCTCTATAGATGACGGTGTCGTCCGCGAAAAGCCTAATTTTACTTCTGACTACTGAGCTGATATCGTTTATATAAATTAGAAATAATAACGGACCAATTACACTACCCTGTGGAACGCCAGAGACAACCTCCACTAAATTCGAAGATTTCCCATCTATAACAACCATCTGCTTCCTATGATTTAAAAATTCACGGATCCAACTAACGATTTTAGAATTAACGCCTAAGGTTTCTAATTTCGTTATTAACTTCCTGTGAGGTACCTTATCAAAGGATTTCCTAAAATCTAAGAAGATGGCATCGACCTGCGTATTCTTTTCTCCGCTTCTCAGTAAACAATTAACAAAAAGACCGAGCTGAGTATCACATGACCTACCTTTCCTGAAGCCGTGTTGACAATCATCTAACAATAAATTACTATCAAGAAATCGCATTATGTTGCTAACGAGTATATGCTCGAGAATCTTACACGATATCGAAGTTAAAGAAATCGGCCTGTAATTTTCTGGGTTCTCCTTGTCGCCGCCCTTATGAATTGGGGTAACGTGCGCTAACCTCCAGTCGCTAGGGACCTCTGCGCGAGAAATGGATTTCTCGAAGATTATCAGAAGAAAAGGTGCTATTTCTTCAGCTAATTCTTTTAAAACGTGAGCAGGATTTCTTCGGGGCCAGTGGCTTTGTTATGTCTGTTGGAACTTAATTGCTTTGCTATTCCCACCTCAGAAAATACTATATCGTCCATCAGGTCCCCCCTTATTGAGGGTGTATAATGTACGCAATGGTCGCTGACGGCTGTGAATGCTTTTACAAAATGACCGTTTAACAGGTTGGCTTTCTCTACGCTATCATGAATAACGGCACCCGAGTCATTACGCAGGGAAGGTATGGTAGGGCCTCTACCTTGGACCTCTCTCACATAGGACCAAAACGCTTTAGGGTCCTCCTTCAAATAATTATTTAATACCTTATTCCGGAAGTTAGTAAAAGCCTCGCGCATAGTAGTTCTCGCTTTAGCGAGGGATTCCTTATACGTCTTAACTTTAGTTGCTCTATATTCATCGGATGATGTAGACGGCATATTTTTTATTTTCGCGTGGCTTATTCTCTGACGCCTAAGCGCACTCCTAACATGCTTATTGTACCAACGTGGCTTTTTATTGTCGACCTTCAATTTAATTGGAATGTACTTATTATAAATATTGGATACCAATTTATATCGAGAAACAGCCTGGAATCTTGATGGCATTCCTTTTAATTTTTCATCATCAATAATGTTTACAGCGCGATGAATAAATTACTATGTACTTTGTAAATATCTCAACAAACATTAACGGAGGGGGGCGCTGGAGTTCTATCTCGCTCGGGGCGCCAAAATTCCTCGGGTCGCCCATGTCTCTATGTCTAATAAAATTTCTTCTCTACCCTAAGTTGGTCCATGGTAAACATATTTATGTAATTTTAGTTTATTGATTAATGCAAGTATCCGTAAATTTACGCGTGCTCGGTTTACGCATTTTCGGACTTACGCAATTTTATTTTTACTACCATTTTTCAATATACGCATCGTGTATTCGCATTAACGCGATTTTATTCTTACGACCATTTTACAATACCTATACGCGTCGCGTATTTGCATTAACACAAGTCGTTATGCGCACAGTATGTACCATTAATATATTTTAATAAATATTTCGTAGATTCTTGTCCATTACCCGTCCGTGCAGTTTTACCATTCATTGCATCGTACGACAGAGCAGGATTTCCAACGGCGGTAGAAAGTCTCTTTTCTTATTCGCTCAACTATCTCCCTCAAACCGCCCCAAACGCTCCCACTACATTTATCCTTCCCTTACTCTTTTTTCTCTCCCACATCCTCCACTTTTAGTGCCCTCGCACTCTCTATACCTCTCTCCCTCCAAAATAACCCCTCTCCACATCCATTTCTCACTAATCTCCCACTCCCATCTATACTCTCTCTCACTCTCTCTCTCTCTCTCGCACACACTTACTATATCTCTCACTTCCTATCTCTCTCTGATTTTCTGTCTCCCACCCTCTCTCTCCCAACCACTCTCTCTTCCATCCTTTCTCCCTATCTCTCACCCTTCTTCCCCTATCCACCCCTTTCGCCTCAACTCTCTCCCTCCAACCGACCCAAACGCTCCCACTACATTTCTCCCTCCCTTACTCGCTCTTTCTCTCCTCCTTCCTGTGCCCCTCCCTCTACCCCAACTTTCATCTCACCTCCCTCTCTCTGTACCTCTCTCCTTCCAAAATAACCCCTCTTCACATCCCTCTCCCACTCCCTCTTCTCCCCTCCCACTTCCACTTCTACTCTCCCACTCTCTCCCACGCTCTCTCTCCCTCCCTCACTTCCTATCTCCCTTCCTCTATGCCAGGGGTGCACATTGACATGGGCCAATATCTGCCTTGATTGAACCTAAGCGGGCCGCACCATGAAAGCGTTGTCCATAATAAAAATTGAAGTACACTGATGTGGATTTATTAATTACTATAACAAATTTTAATTGCAATTTTTGTGAGAAATATTAAGTGACAAAAAGATAAAATTTACTTACTCAATGGGAGATGTTGCACTATATTTCTCTTACCTGGCGAAATGCTAGTAGTTGCTGTTCTGAGAATGTCTCAAATTCTGATGTCATTGTTGGACGTAATAGAGCTTTATTAAACTTCATAAGAGAGAAGCATCATAACAGAGACGATAAACACGTCTATGTATCCAGATTGGTATCTGTTTATAAATAAAATGCTCTCTATGATGGTCCGTTTAAAAATAGACGTACGTCTGCTAAAATAACAATTAGTATCAGCGTTCCCTATGTGGCGGTGGACGAAATTCGAGTACTTTAGGATTTTTGAAATCGCAGCTTCATTTCTTTCTGTATACTACTGCGGTAACAGGCGACTAAAAGTATAAGGGTGTATCAAACCCATATCATGCCTCATATGTGATTAATTGCCATTGCAAATTTTAATTGTATTTTTGGCATCAGCTGAGATACTCACAGCTTCGATCGGGTCACACAAAATGTGACGGCGGGCAGCGTTTGGCCCGCGGGCCGTAATGGCCACAAAGAATAAGGTATTCTCTTGTGTGATTACTTCCATTATAGTAATTATGTTACATTAGTTACGTTCATAAGTCTTTGGGTCGACTGAACCATTGGTGAAACATTTGTTGGTGAAAGATCTTTGGGTGAAACCTTATGTGGGTGAACTGGATTCTGGGCGAAAAACCTATGGGTGAAAAGGCATGGAAGAAAGGTCTTTGGATGGAACTTCTCGTGGGTGAAGTGTCTGTGAGTAAAATGACCCGTGGGGCAAGTGTCTGTGGATGAAATGTCTCGTGGGTGAAGTGCTTTGGGGGAAACGACAAGGAACCCTTCCCTCACTTGTTATGTTTTATCTTGTTTGTCCTATGCAGTATGTCTCGCCGCCACTGCAGTCAATTTTGTATATGCCGGATTGATCTATTGCTTTTTTTGTCTTTCGTGTTACCTAACAGGTTTTTGGCATTCAATTATTTTTAATTTTTTTCTAATCATGTTGTCAATGCGGAAAATAATGATAGTTTGATATATTTCCTCTATTCTGTTAATGAGGGTGTTGTGGTACCTTTGAGTAGTTTTTTTGCGTTGATGTCGTTTTGGAATGTTGTAGATGGTTGCTCCATAGTATCCGTGTATTTTGCTATTTGTTTGACGTGGTTTAATTCTATATTATAATTCGTTTTGTTTAAGTGGAAGCATAAAAATCTATATAGCATTGAGTGAAAAGTGGCGAGATTATGTTTTTTTGGGGTTGAACGAGTTGTTGGGTAAATAGTTGTCTGTGTTCGTGAGTTCCTGCAAATGTTGAAATATATTGTTTTATTTTGTTCATGTTATGAATAAGTATAAAAAGGGCACGCTGTTTTTATTTTCTAATTCGTGTGTGAATATTATGATGTGGTAGAGGCAGGCCCTACGAGTGGGCGAGCCAGGAGGGCCATTTGGTCCGAGCCTCAAGCTCGAGGAAGCCTCAAATTTTGGCACTTGTTCAGGGGCGGATTTTTGCACAGGCGAATGAGGCGTAAGCTGGGGGAATCGTCGGAAAGAGAGCCTCACCAAATGTCAGTTTTAGCCTAAAACCTTATGTTCCTCTTCCTTTCCGAAAAGCTGAAGACGGGACTTCCCCTCGCTCAAATATTCTCCCACAGTCATACTTGCCGCCCATGAAGCACACTCCTAGGGCATTGCTTCAAAACATAGGCATGCTAGTCTTACCACCTCCGATTTTCCTAGCGGTTTTTCTCTCCATTTATGATGGGAAACGTGCCGTGTTGTTTATCTACAATCCTCCATCATGAAACATAGGAGTGTGGAAGGTGAGGAAGGAGGCTTGAATAAATGTGCCGCTTGTCGTTAAGCAGTTCTCTGCCATATAATATCCTCCCCAACAAGGTTTATAGTTAGGTTTTAAAGCATACATTGGCCAAACCTATGACAATGTATCAGATATGGCTGACAAAGGTGTACAAGCAGTACTGACCGAGCATTATTCAAACTGCATTTTCCTCAGCTGTGAAAACCACACATTAAATCTAATAGGTGTTGACTGCGCTCAAACATGCAATGAGGCAATTCCATACTTTGGAACTGTTCAGCAAATGTACAGTTTCTTCAGAAGCAGTCAACAAAGGTGGGAAGTTCTAAAGCAACATCTTCCTGTTACAGTGCATGGTATTTCTAAAACTAGGTGGTCTGCAAGTGTTGATGGTGTTGAACCGATTCAGCAGCATATGAATTCAGTGAGAAAGGCTACAAATGACCTCGAAGGTCTCAATCTTATAGCATAAGCTCGAGCTGAGCTTCAGTCTATTCAGAAATATAAGTCAAATTCTAATATGAACTTTGAGGATGGAACTACTTACACTGATCCATCAAACTAATCTAGTAATTGAGGCATGAAATGCTACACTTGGTGTTGAGAGGGATAGTATCGAACGTCTTATCAATGACATTCAACAAATTTGTGAGCAATGGAATGTGATACTGGCGGAGTCCAAATCAGCAGCCCAGAATACTGTCATTCCACCTGATTTCTCCACCAGTCACAAGTTACATTGTAATTAAAATAAAAACTCTTGAGCTCTAAAACAATCCAGATGAGCTCGTTAATAAGAAGAGAAAATGGAAAAAAAATTAAAATGATACTTACAAGTACTTAGCGAGTTTTTCCAGAGTTTTCCGAGAGATTGCGCGTGTGTGTATGTGCTTTTCCTTTCCTTTAGGATAATTTTCGAAAACAGGTCCCTGTAGGTCAGGGGTCTTAAACTCGCGGCCCCCCGTGGTACATTTCTGCGGCTCGCGAAATAAGCTAGTTTACACTGGCGGCCAAAACTCAAACGTATATCTTATAAAATATTTCCCGTAAATATAAGAAATTTAAGAAGCACGTATACTACATCAGCACTTTTAAAATGTAAGCAATTTGTTGCTCATTCTGATTTATATATATTCTGAACAGATGTGGTACTAAGTATGTTCATCTCGCCGCCAGCTTGTTTCTTGCGTGTCCGAAGAACCTAACCCTCGACGCCGAATCTAGTATTCTTGTCACGAATGGGTTTAAGGCCGCAACATAGGGTTGGGGCGATTTCCTCCACGTGGAAGGGGAGAATGAAAGTCCAAAGAATATGAAACGGTGTGAGGACTTGGAAAGTAAGCGGTCCGCAGACATGGTTCGGTGCCTTAATGCGGCCCGTGGGTTCGATGGAGGGCCTTCTTGCGGCCCACAGGCCGACGTGAGTTTGAGACCCCTGCTGTAGGCCATCGTCCTGCAAACTTGTATCATTTTCATTTTTGTCCATTTTCTTTTCTTATTGACGTGTGTGCTCATCTGGATTATTTTACGGTTCAAGAATTTTTATTTTTATTCCATTCTGTACACCGTAATCTCCAAATTCTATTTTCTACGAGTTACATTCTAAATTTGATACTGAGCAGCACTATAAGACCATTCCATTTTTTTGTCATTATTGACTTTTTTCGATCGGGTCTTAAACTTCGATTTGTGTTACTGTAACTAATTTGTGCATTCTTTGGATTTCATTGGCAATTCAACATACAAAGTAATGAGGATATGCATTCTGTGGTGGAACAATTTCAGCAAAAGTACAAAAAGGAAATGTCAAAGGATTTCAGCGAAAAAATCATCTTTCTCAAGCGAATAGGTTCTGTAAACTTTAAGTTGAATTGTAAGACAAAGGAATTGCTACAAGAAATACTCGAACTTGGACTCTCCGGGGTGTTTCCTAATATCACAATTGCATTGCATATTTTCTTTAGTTTGGTTGCATCAGTGGCTTCCTGTGAACGCACTTTCAGCGTGCTTAAGCGGATTAAGAATTACCACCGTACAACAATGGGAGAAGAGCGATTGGTTGGGCTTGCAATGCTTAACATAAACTATGACATTGCGCGTAGCTTAGATTTTTCATCAATAATTAATAAATTTGCAGAAACAAAAGCTAGAAAAGCGTATCTTAAAAAATATTCAAATATTTTATTAGCTTATGTATTTATTTATATATCATTTTATCCATCGAAATATCAACAATGAATGTTGAATAGGATATGCAAAAAAGAAATATAAAATACGGTGTTCTTGCAGGACGTTCAAGTATTACGCAACCCAACTTCCCCAGCTTTTGATAATCGATATAATCCTGCGTAACCCTCAATTAGATCCCCCTCTCTCCTCTTAATTATGTAACGCGCAGAATTTTTCATTTTGCACTCACTTTCTTTTCTCTAGAGGGTCATTTCAATGTGGTCTGCATTATTGGCTGGGTAGAAAGCACTGTAAGTGAAGCATTTTTTCGGATTATATCTTTTATTTAAGGGGTCAGAAGATTTTATGAAAGAGTTCTATATAGCGCAACCCTGAACTCCCTACCCCCAATGTAACCCACCGTAACCATTCAGCGAACTCCGATCACAAAAGTGGGTTACGTAATGCTTAAACCAGGGGTGGAGAACCTTTTATCATTGGAAGGCCAAATGTTACTTAACGGAGACCTCATCAGGCCGCACATTGCGATGCACGTTTCATACATTCGCAGTTGTCAAAATTGAAATAGTCATAAAGAGGCAAACACAATTTAATGGCTTTTTAACTTAACGAATACAGATTTCAATTCTTCATATTTACTAATATTTTTAAAAACTTTGAAGGTTTCAACACAATATAATTACAGTAGATTTGGCACAAAGATTCTGTTGATGCAACATAGATATCTTTTGTTTGTTCTTTCTGTAACTTACATGCTAAAATCATATACGAGTTTGAGTATTTTTAGACAAGTATGCAAAAGGCCGCACTGAGTAACGCAAAAGGCCGCCAGTTACCCACCCCTGGCGTAAATCCTTCCTAATGGGAATTTAAAAAAAAAATTTATACGGTGAGGGGCCTCAACATCTGGAAGTAGCCTGGGTCTCTCTGAGTCTCTCGGAAGGCCTGGGTAGAGGCTGTTGAGGTCTTTTAGAAAATCCTCTATGTTTGAGTTACTTCTGTCAAACACCGTATAAACATCGTCTACATATCTGATCCAGATCCGGGGATATATTTAAATTTCGTTTTACACATTTTCTCAAAATGCGACTTGAAGATATTGGCTATTCCCATTGTGAAATCGAAGTTTTGTTTGTAAAATTTTTCATTAAATTGGAAATAATTTTGTCCCATCATGGAGTTTGTTAAAAGTATGTGCTCCTTAATAATTTCTGGTTTTCGACTTTTTCCAGATAGCTTATTTTCTATTAATGGAATCTTATCCTGAATTGGAACACCAGGAAATTTGTTGGTTACATCGAAAGAAACTAAAACTTATTTACTACTTCTGATTATATTTTTAGTTTTCTCTATGAATTCAATGTTATTCTTAATAGAATGTTCACTAATGAAATATTAAGATTGAGAAATCGAGAAATGAAATGCCAAAAAATCTGAAACATAATAAAGAAATGAAACGGGGATACAATGATTAAATAAACAATGTCAATACAATGAGGGAGTTGATTTGTTGGATCAGAAGAAGGCTACTTATGAAATAGATAAAAGGGCGAAGATCAAATATTATATGCGTGTGCCTTTTTGAATCGTTGGGTATTTCAGTGGATAATACACATTGTATTGCTATGGTGTGTATGAAACAAGAAAAGAAGTAGAGTGTAGCTACTATTAATTAACTGCAGTTCAGGCAAGTAATTGCAAGAAAACTAGAGAAACACTGCAAGGCAGAGAGTGTGCCCCCAGGAAACTCTTAGGCGTCTTCAGGTGTCTATAACTTCCAGGGTGGTACACTTGTCAAAATGGTGAATAAAGTAAAATATGTGCTATGAGTGCCAAAAAGGAAATTGAAAATAAGACCAACAACTCTTGTAATATTTGTAATCTTCTCCTATGTTATACATCACAAAGAAATTGTATTGTTGAATACAATGCCTGAACCCGTGGTTCATTTATATACGTAAAAACGAAGAAAATATTTTATTATGTCAATATAAGTAATTATTTTTTAATATAGGTTTTCCCTCCTCATCCAATATCTCCATAATCTGTTCATACATTTCATCTACTTCGTCGTCACCAGCATTAGTTGTTGGCATATACACTTGAATTATAAGTATTTCCACTGGCTTCATCTGATGTTTTACGGCTATTAATCTATCATTAACTGTCACTACCTTGCTAATTCTTTCAGCTATCTCTTTTCTCATTATAATCCCCACTCCCCTTTCCTTTTTCTCCCCTCCCGAGTAAATAATCTTAAATTCGTCTGAATTTAACTCGCCTTCTCCTTCCCACCGAACTTCACTAAGACCTACTATACCTACATTATTCCTTCTCATTTCCCTTTTTAAGTTCTCTAGTTTACCCCCTGAATTCATAGTCCTAACATTCCATGTGCCTATTTTTAATTTCTCACTACTTGCTTTCTTATTAATCTTACATTTCCTCTGTGCATCCCCTAGGGTAGTCCCCACCCGGAGATCCGATTGGGGGACTATTTTACCTCTGGAATATTTTACCCCAGAAAGATCCATAGAGGTATTTTCAGCCTATCATGGGAAATATAATGAGGTAGTTTCCCCTTGCTTTCCTCATCGCAGTTTCACAGAGTGATTACCCATCTGTAGCTGTTCAGATCCACATGATCACCACCTACAGAGGTACTGTGCAAGCTGCTGCCCTTGCACAGGGGGATGTAAAACCCCCAAGACTGCTTCTTAGTCTGACTCTTTCCCTCAGACCTTTCCGGCTTGGATGGTCCTACCAGGAGAATTATCTCCCGCCGGCATAGCTCTTTGGTTCGTAAGAGTACACAAACCCTCCCATCTCTGTAAGGTTATGCAGTCCTTAAGGAGGGTCTTTAAAAATATAAAATATTAAATCCTGGCATTAACTTAAAAATTTGAATAATTAAGGCCGTTTGATATTATTAGAAAAAACAATCCAAGAAAGCGAATAAGATCTTCGGTTTTCTCACTCCCATTCCTGAAAGGAAATTTTTTGATCTTTGCGCGCTTCAGTTCCTATCGCTGTGACCCTTTTTAGTCTCGCGCCTCCCTTTTGATCTTCCCACGCCCCCCTCCTTCCCCCATACATTTTCTTTTGTGTTTTTAATGGTTTTTACCAAAAATGTTTTAGTAGTAGTAACCAATTTTTATGGCATAGGTTTCTAAGTGTCTGCTTACCTAAACGCATGAGCTTAATTCGATTGTGTGAGTTTATTCAGCGAATCGCAATCTGTTTCATTATGGTTTCCACGCGCAATTCGCAGCTGACAGGTTAACGTCATTTTTGGGCAGTCAGCTGTAAGTTATCATTGTCTGAAGAATCGGCGTAGTGTTTCATATATTATTTCTCGTTCAGTAAATTAACTCGTCTGCAGTGGCGGCTCGTGTATAGGCACTGCGGAACTGCAGCACCCCCTATTTCCACTTGATATTATCGATAACATTTAATATAATGAGTCCTTTTGTCTTTAATTCTTTCTTTATTTTTGTAGTACAATATATATTCCTTAAGCTTAATGTCAGTACTTCAGTAGCCATCCCCCAGTTTATGAAAAAGATACAAAAGTCTTTGTATGGAACTGTGCGCTTCACAGTGCCAGCGACGTGGTGTTTGACTGTTGTGCGCATGCGCACATAGGAGGGGGGTGGGGAGGAAGGTGGGACTGCCAGGTAGAGAGAGCACTGTTGCTCTCGCAGTGCCAGCTCTGGCGTGATGGTGGAAAGAAGTTTTTTTTTACTCAGCGTGTGTTGTGCTTAAAAACCGTGTACCATATTCTTGAATGTGATAAAGTGTAGAATTAGATTATTATTCTGCTTCCAGCTATTCTATTTGATTCATTTTTTTTCGGTTCTTCTATGGATTTCATTTTTAAATGAATAGATCAAGCTTGAACTGTAACAATTTAAGTTAAAGTAAGTAAAAAATGTTTGGTTTTTTTGTTAAGATTTTATCAAGTTCCTGAATAAATTTTATTTTTATACATGTTTTTTTCCTTTTACACAATTTTTAAACAAAGGCTAAAAATTTTCTGGAGCAGCACCCCCCACTAATTTTAGCTACGAGCCGCCACTGCTCGTCTGCACTACATCCGTTATGCAGGTGATACGTCGTCAAGCATTTGAATCCATCAGTACAAGACTAATGTCATCTAAAAAGTTATAAAAAAAATGAAAAAGGATTAAAGCAGATAAATTGGCCAGCATTAGAAATATATGGCAGACGGAAATTAGAGGTAAAATTTATTTCGTTCCAAAAGTCTTCGCGCCCCTCCTGGAATTCTCATACGCTCCCGTAGGCAACCCCGCCCCACACGTTAAGAGCCGCTGCTGTCGCCTCGAGTACATTTCCTTCGCATCATGCAGAGCGAAACCGTAGTTGATCGGATTAAATTTACAGTTCTCCCGCAAGAGTCCGCTCACGATTCAGAATATTATTGATCGCCTTCTACTGCTTGGGTAACAGCGCTTTCCAGATGGTGCGGCATAAAGATGAACTAAGTGAATATACCGCTTTTAAAATAGGCCGGTCGGAAGAAATGCATGGTGCTGTAATAAGGTAACCAAATTTAAAAAAATTGAAAGGAGTACACTAGGGCAGGGGCGTCGAATTCTAACTCCTCTCCTCCTCCCTTTCCCCTTCCCCGCTCTACAGATATTTTTGTTTTACCTTTTTTAAAGAGAGTGCAGAGTACTTCTACATTTTGATTGTCGATGGGGAAGAGAGTAAAAGTTCTCATTTAAAAACATTATGTTCACTTGGGAATGATTCTCATATTTTACACCATTCAATATTTCAACCAATGTCATACATAGTAATAAATAAACAAATATTATCAGAGATGTATTTATCTATATCTACAAGAACTTAAAAATCCATAATTTGTTTTTTATTTAGATATTAAAAGAATCTGATAATAATGAAAATTTACTTCATAAATGTTATAAAGTTTTCAAGCATTGTATTCAATAAAAATAGATTCTAATCATGTCATACTAGACGCGGAAATAAAAACATTTTTGTAGAAATAAATGAAGTTTATTTATAAGGAAATACAAACAAGAAAATGCCTTGGCATCTGAACAAACACGGAAAATAATTCGACAGAGTAGGAAATAAGACATACCTTAATGATGTAGGTAAGTGGAAGACTTCACCGAAAACAATTCAGTGACGTTTTCGCGTCGTTTAGATTAATACTCGGAGAATATATTTCTCGAACTAATTAGGACGTACCCAGAAATTCGCCGCTTGAATCGAAATATAACGTGCTTCTATTTTGTAACAATGTCCTGCACACGACCCTGATTTTCGTGATTATGTTGAGAGATTTCGCTAACTTGTAGGCCAATTCAGTATAATAACTAAATACACGGCTCTTTTGAACATTGTTTTTAAAGGGGTCGACATCGGCACACCCCTAAGTGGGGTATACATTGCGAGACAATGTATTGCGAGTGTGCAAAGAAGTACAAGCCTTTTAAAAGAAGTATAAAAGGAGTACCTACATGATTTTTCCGGAGCATATAGTCGCTGATAGGAGAACTGTACTCCCGAAAGGAGTACGTCTGGTCACAGCTGTAATGAATTTTCTGAGTCCTTAGTCAGACAATATGCTCTTAATGGTAAATAATAATAAGAAAATTGATATAATACTTAGGTCTTTCCTAATATATTGAGCGCTCAATTCATATAATATATCATTATAGGTAAATAAAGGTAAATTTAAAACTTAATATCGTTAATACTTGCATAATTTCTCAATTTTTCGTTGTTACTGTTACTATACAGGATAGAGGAGGACATTATACTGCAAATGTTCCATTTAGCGTGAAAACAGTGTAGTATCAGGGTGGTATAGATTTGTGAATGAAAATAAACATCGATTTTATTACGTTACGAGCTGATAAAAACATTTCAATTTTTATTATTACCGCGACAATGGCCGGTTCAAGGGTAGCGGGCGTCTCAGGCAAACCCTCTCCGCCTCCAATTAACTTTCGAAAATTAATATTGCGCAGTGGATTTAAAAGATGCTGACTTTGTAATTACAGATTCATCAATTTTATCTACATCATTATTCACTGCTGAATTATTTATATAGTTTTATTTACAGTGCCTTCGGGTTTTTCTCGCCCTAAATTTTGTCTCGTTGTTGCTTTGGCGACTTTTCTTGAACGGCGCGATATTTGACGTATCGTACAGTAGCATTCATTGTAGCGTTTTATATTGGAGGCGTTTATTAAAATGCGAGGTAAAAATGGCATTATGTGGCTCATATCACTCAAACAGGACTGCCGTATTTCTCGAAATAAAATTTTAAATTTCAATTCCACAATCCGACTACAGGACGTCAATAAACTTTTGAATAACGAAAAATTTTAAGATTGAGGATGAAGTGCCGTTTTTCTATCGCGCCACTTTATCGGAAATCCCTTCTTAATATGAGCGAAAATGGAAATTTGATTTCCATTTATCTTGACAGAAATGGGCTTGAGTGCATTGCGCATCTATGTTAGGTACACATTTAGAGCTTCGTTTGCTTTTTTCGTTTGGAATAACCGCTTCCTTCTCCTACTATTGGGACAAATGACTCCGTTAAAATTTGTGAGTCGTTTTCAGCATTTTGCAATTTCGTGATTTATTCTGAAAAGTTTATAGACCTCTCCCGTTGCCCGTCATCCTGATATCGCACGCTATATCACCTCCTCTGTTTCACATTCTGCAGCTCAAAGCAGCTTCATAAAGTTATTTGCCAATATTCATTAAAAGAATTTTACAATTTATTATCCACAATGCTTTGATATTTGCATTCTGTGTACAAGTTCCATTTTAATAATTTTCTCACCTATATTTTATGGATTTTACAGAATTATAATGTATTACTGAAGTCATTTATTGTAATTTCATAAATGAGATTTATAAGGTGAAATACAAATAAATTACGAATTCAAGCATGTTTATTATAGTCGGTAGCGTCGATCAACTTGGTCAATGAAAATTCTTTCGCTCCCCTCTAATTAACACTTTTCAATTTTTTCGCGTCATATGAATGATTAGTTCTGGAGTAGGTAAGTTTCCTCAGTTCTGTTTAAGAATGGAAAAAAATAATAATGTAGTATTTATTCCGGTTGCCATGCAGCAGTTTCGAAAAATACAAGATTATATAGCCTTAGCAATTACTTAAAATGCGAGCATATTTGATGGGTGATCGAAATTACCGACAAGATAGAGTAAAATCTCCTTCTACCGTGCTTCTTAATAAAACACATTAAAATCAAGTGCATTACAAAAAAAGTAAAGAATAATTCAGAAAAACAAAATTCATTATTACAAAGTTTTTACTAAAACTAAACATTATTACATCCAGATCTATATTTATATCAATATATTACCCTGAAAGTCATCTGATAGTGGGAGTAGGTAAAAGAAGGGATAGAAGGAGTAAGAAGGGAGTAGGAGAGGGCAGGAAATAGAGGGAGATGATAGATTGAGGTGGTAAATGGAGGTGATAGAGGGAGAGTAGTAGGAGGGATTAGGAGGAGATAGAGGAAAGAGATAGAGAGAGGAGGTGAAGGGAGGAGATAGACGGAGTAGGAGGAGGGAGTAGGAGAGAGGATGAGATAGAGGTAGTAGATAGAGGGTGGGAGTGGGAGTGGTAAAGGGAGGAGATAGATGTAGAGTAAGTGTAGGGAGTAGGAGAGGGGAGGAGATAGATGGAAAAGATAGAGAGGGGATGTAAAGGGAGGAGATAGAGGGAGGAGATAGATGGAGGAGGTAAAGGGAGAAGATAGAGGGAGTAGGAGGAGGGAGTATTAGAGGTGAGGCGATGAAGGGAGGAGGTAAAGGGAGTAGGTAAAGGAAAGAGATAGAGGGAGTAGGAGAGTAGTGGAGATAGAGGGTGGAGGTAAAGTGATGAGAAAGAGGGAATAGGAGGTGAGAGTAGGAAAGGGGAGGAGATAGAGAGAAGTGAGAAGGAGGAGGTAAAGGGAAGAGATATTTGGAATAGAAGAATAGAGTAGGAGAGGGGAGGAGATAGATGTAGGATATAGTTGTAGGAGATAGATGTAGTAGGAGGTTGGAGTACTAGAATGGAGGTGATTGAGGTCGGAGATAAATTGAGGACGTAATGGGAGGTGATAGAGGGCCGAGATATATGCAGAAAGTAATGGAATGAGATAGAGTGAATAGGAGGAGAGAGTAGGAGAGGGGTGGTGATAGAGATAGGCGATAGAAGGAGTAGGAGGAGGGATTAGGAAAAGGGAGGTTGTAGATGTAGTAGGAGGAGGGATTGTGTGCAGGAAGGATATAGAGGGAGGGGGTGAATGGAAGAGATAGAGGAGAGAGGAGTGATGGAGGCAGGAGGCAAATGGGAGAGATAGAGGGAATAGCAGGAGGGGGAGGAGATTGAGGGAGGAAATAGAGGGAGGAGATAGATGGAGCAGATTGAGGGAAGAGATAAAAGGAGGATATAGAAGGATTAGGAGGAGGGAATTGGAGAGGGGAGGATATAGAGGGAGGTGGGATAGGGAGGAGATAGAGGGAGTAGGAGGAGTGAGTGGGAGTTGGAGGAGATAGAGGTAGTGGTAGGAGGGAGTAGGAGAGGGGAGGAGATAGGGGGAAGACAGATAGGGTGAAGGTAAAGGGAAGAGATAGAGGGACTTGGAGAGAGGATGTGATTGAGCTAGGAGATAGTGGAATTAGGAGTAGGGTGTAGGAGAGGGGAGGAAATCGAGGGAGTAAGGGTAGGGAGTAGGAGAGGGGAGGAGGCAGAGAGAGGAAATAGAGGGAGCAGGTAAAGGGAGCAATAGAGGGAATAGGAGGAGGGAGTAGGAGAGGGGAGGAGATTGATAGGGCAAGTATAGAGAAGGATGGGGGGAATTGGCTAGAGGAGCAGAAGAGGTGGGAGATAGAGGTACATCTACATCATCTACAGTTTACCCTGCAAGCCACCGCAAGGGTGTGTGGCAGGGGGTGTATTAACACCAAGGGGAAAACTCCAAAATTAGGCCTTGGTTTACGCCCCTACGCGAGGTTACTTTTGATCGCAAGTTTTATTCTGCTCAGCTATCGTTCTAGGGAAAAATGAGCCTTTGTATCTCTCTGTCCTACAGGCTATCTCTCTTATTTTACGAGGATGGTCCATTCTACCGATATAGGTGGGAGTTCTTATTATTTCTTTGACGTCGCTGGAGAAAGTACTCGTTCTAAATCTTTCAAGAAGTTTTAACCTAGCACGTGATCGACGCTCAGCTAGTGATTCCAATCCTAAGTCCTGTAGAAGATAGAGTGAGTAGGATGTGGGAGTAGGAGAGGGGAGGAGATAGAGGGAGCACAGATAAGGTGATGGTAAATGGAGGAGATAGAGGGATTTGGAGGAGATTGTAGAAGAGGGGAGGAGATAGAGTGAGGTGCTGAAGGAGGTGATAGTGCGTGTATGAGGAGGGATGAGGAAAGGGGCGAAGATAGAGGGGGGAGTTAGAGGGATGAGATAAAAGGAAGTCTTAGAAGGAGTAGGAGGAGTGATTAGGAGAGGGGAGGGGATAGAGGGAGGAGATCGATGAAAGAGTTAAAGTCAGGAAGTATTGATATTAGGAGGTATTTGGTGAGAGGAGGAGATAGACGTAGGAGATAGCTCGAGTAGGAGGAGGGATTAGGAGAGGTGAAGTGAGAGAGGGAATAGGAGGATGGAGTAGGTGACGGGTGGCGCGGGAGGGAATAGAAGTAGGGAGTATGAGGAGATAGACGTATTAGATAGATGGAGTAGGTGGAGTGAGTAGTGGAGGGGAGGAGATAGAGCATTTTTTCCCAACCAGTGTTCCGCAGACCACAGTCAGGAGCTCCGCGAGAAATCGAAGAATAAATAAATAAAAATTTTTAAATACTGCGAAAAAATCCAAATTTCCCTCGAAATATCGCGGGAAGTTTTGTCCGGCAATTGGCAATACTGGAGTGATCTTCCAACTGCCTCTTTGTTTTGTTTTGATCAGTTCGTAATTAAGTTTATATTCAGTTGTCTTGTGTCTGCTACCAGGTTTTTCGAGAAGGTTCGTTTTCTTTTTCTTTTAAAGATTGACGATCAGGAATCCGAGTCAGTTTTGAGTAGACAGTGCGGTTCCACGGATCTCAGCGATAGTGATACTCAGAGTGACTTATTTTCGGGAGTGATTTCCCGAGTGGTGTTTAGTTCGCTTTACGGACGTTCGCTATATTGTAGATTAGTAGTCTTTGCGTAGTTTTGTAATTAGCGTTTTTACCGAAACCGTGATTGTTTTTGTGTATCTAAAATCCCAACCTCGTAACAGTATTTTCATACGGGTGTTGAAGATTGTAAAATGTGGAAGTATATGAAAAGAAGGCGCGTCGGTGAAGGAAAAGACTGTGAAAATGAATCAAAATTATCAGAGCCAAGTACGAGTAAAGCAGGAAGAGAAGTGACTGATATTTAAAAAATTCGCTTTTACAGTGACAGTTACTTGGCCATGGGTTTTACATGGACTGGAGACGAAAATTGCCCCGTTCCATTGTGCACTGTTTGGGGCCAAGCTATATCGACCTTTCACTACTAATCACGGCCACTTGTCAAATAAAACAGTTGATTACTTTCCACGACTTTTGAGTTTACAAGGCAAACAACATAAAGTTTTTGAGAAGAAGCAAGCTATTTAGTAGCCGAGCTAGTTGCACAATAAATGAAAAGTCACACTATTACTGAAAGCCTAATATTTCCTGATTGTAAAACAATAGTAAAAACAATGAAAGGCAAAGAGGCTGAAAGTGAAATTAACAAAGTTCCTGTTTCTTATAATACTATTAGTAGGCGTGTGGATGACATGTTACACGACATTGAAGATGTATTGTTTGAAATACTAAAAAATACTAACTTTGCTCTCCAAGTCAACTAGTCAACAGACATAACAAGTAAAGATCACCTGGTGGCATTCGTACGATTTGAAAACGAAGGTGAAATAATGGAAAATTTATGTTGTTGTAAAGGGCTGCCAGAAACGACCAAAGGTCAAGAAGAATAGGATGCTAATAAAAACCACCAAGAAAAGAAAAGCAAATTGGATAGGCACATATTGAGAAGACAGTGTTTACAAAGGACAATCTTAGAAGACAAAATTAGCGGAAGAAGAAGAAGAGGGAGAAAAAGAATAGGAATATTAGATAATATAAAGCAGGAATATAATACATATAGAGGTATAAAAGAGGCTTCTAGGGAGAGAGAGAAATGGAGGCAGCGATTCTGCTAAAACCTGTCTTCGGACAGCAGCATGATGATGATGAAACACCTTGAACACCAGCATGCAGGACCCAAAAGAAAACATTCAAACGTCCACAGACAAACTTCTTGCATTCAAGAATAAACTCCAGGTTTGGAAAAAACACCTTTCAGGTGGAAATATTGAAGTGTTTCCACTCATATTTCAGGTTCAGAGTCAGACAAATTATAAGGAAGTCATCCCATTAATTACCATTAATTTGGAATCACCAAGAGAAAATGTTGACCAATATTTTCCTTCATTGTCATCAGAAATGTTTGACTGAATTAGGAACACTTTTGTTGAGTTCTCACCAAATTCAAAACATATACTCAGTCTGCAAGAAGAAGAACTACTGACTGAACTATATTGCGATTGAACTTTGAAGATAAAATTCAAGTGTCACCTGATGATTTTTGGATTTCAATAAGAAGAGAGTATCCTGTGATCTCAGCAAAAGCAATGAATATCTTCCTCCAGTTTTCAACTTCTTTCCACTGTGAACAAGCTTTCTCATGTCTGACAAACATTAAAAGCAAAGAAGGAAATCGTTGCTGTCTGTCGACGAAGGACTGCGAGTGTGTTTGTCAAAAAATCGGAGAAGAATTCAACATTTGTTTAAAAAGGAACACTGAAAGTAAACTTTATATTGACTATAGATGTGAACTTTATTTTGATTTGATATTTGGATATTTCAATAAAAGATTAGATAATAATACGTGTGTCGCTTCGACATCCCCGGGGCCTCGCCAACCTGAAGTCGTCCGATTGGTGAGTGTTCACTGGGTTTCCTCATCCCAACACCTTGTTGCCATCCATATATCCATTTTAGCTTTTCTTTTCCGTAAGCTGTTATATATATATATATATATATATATATATATATATATATAGCAGCTCTTTACAAATACATTTTCTTGACAATAATTTCGCAGTAATTGAATTTCGCTCCACGCTATTAACTTCTTCTGGCCTGTAAACGTTTTCATAGGTAGGGGTTCCTCAGGGTATCAAAAATTATTGTAGGGGTTCCTCCATGCGAAAAAGGTTGGGGATCACTGAGGTAGAGGGGAGAAGATACAGGGAGGAGGTAAAGGGAGGTGTTAGACGGAGTAGGAGGAGGGAGTAGGAGAGTGGTGGTGAAGGAGGTGATAGTGTGTGTATTAGGAGGGAGGAGGAAAGGGGCGGAGATCGAGGGAGGAGATGGAGGGAGGAGGTAAAGGGAGGAAATAGAGGGAGAATAGGAGGGATTAAAAGAGGGGAGGAGATAAAGGGTAGAGATAGAGGGAGGAGGTAAAGGGAGGAGTTAGAGGGAGAATAGGAGGAGGGAATAGGAGGAGGGAGTAGGAGAGTGGAGGAGATAAAGGGAGGTGGTAAATGGAGGAGATAGTGGGAGTAGGAGGAGGGAGTAGGAGAGAGGAGGAGATAGAGTGTGGAGGTAAAGGCAGGAGATAGAGGGAGTAGGAGAGTGGAGGAGATAGGGGGAGTGGGAGGAGGGAGTTGGAGAGGGGAGATAGAGGGAGGAGGAAAAGGGAGGTGTTAGAGGGAGTAGGAGAGTGGAGGAGATAGAGGGAGGAGGCAAATGGAGGAGATAGAGGGAGAGTAGGAGGAGGGAGTAGGAGAGGGGAGGAGATAGATGGAGGAGATATTGGGAGGAGCTAAAGGGAGGAGATAGAGGGAGTAGGAGGATGGAGTTGAAGAAAAGAGGAGATAGAGGTAGGAATGAAAGGGAGGAAATAGAGTGAGTGGGAGGAGGTAGTAGGAGAGGGGTGGAGATAGAGGTAGAAGATATAGGGAGTATGAGGAGGGATTAGGAGGAGGGAGTAGGAGAAGGGAGGAGATAGAGGAAGAGGTAAAGGGAAGAGATAGAGGATGTAGGAGGTAGTAGGAGAGGGGAGGGGGTAGAGGGAGGCGGTAAAGGGGGGAGATAGAGGGGGAAGGAGGGATTAAGAGAGTGGAGGAGAGAGAGAGAGAGAGGAGGTAAATGGAGGGGATAGAGGGAGTAGAAGGCGGGATTAGGTGAGGGGAGGAGGTAGGGAGAGGATGTAGGGAGGAGTGGGAAGAAGGGGGAGGGAGAGGGGAATGAGTGTGTGGCTCTGTTTGACTTGGTCTTCTAAGAGATTTAAACCCCCCTAAAAGCTACTTGTGCATGATGTGTGAATAGGTATGTCTCTGTCGTGGAGTAATTTCACTTAAACCTACGTATGTTTACGGTACGTATAAATGGTGCGTGAACGGTGGGGCACTGCCGTGGAGTAATTTCCAGTTGACTTGAGCGTGAAAATAGCGCTTCTATTGCAGTGCTGCCACTGTGGCCGCATGAGGTCACTAGAATCTTAATGCACCCAACAGCAAAATTAAATTTTAAACATGGCAATAATTCAGAAATAACGGTCAAAACAGTTTACTATATGGCAATAATTAATATTCAGACTACTGTGATGTCATTTTTTATAATTAATATTTGCTATTGTTATTTTATTTAGTTAAACTTCTTAGATGCCTTACGTAGAATAACAAATATCCTTTAGAGTTTAAATTTAACAATGCGGCCACCTCAACATGGCAAATGTCCGCAGATGCGGTCACGACAAATTTCTATGTGAGAGCCACTGTTCTAGCGTGTATGAGCGTGTAATTCCCACCCCAACATTTTTACGGAATTAAGGGGCCACTAAATTTCAATATAGGTATTTTCTGTATTGCAATTACCATATCTAGCTATGCAGAGGGTCGCAAATTTGTTTCACGAATTTTGCTGCCCTGCTCTGTAGTTTATTCAACCCGGTTATGTGGCCTTCCTCAGGTGGATCTAATACACTAGAAGCCTACCCAACCTCCGGCCTATCCGAAAAGATGAAACACGTTTGTCGAGCTCTCGAAAGGTACTATTTCGCACCACTCTTCCGATGAAAGCTAATTTCCTAATGGCTTCACCGCCCGCCCGACAAATGTCATAACAAATCACGACAGATTATTCCTAGATATTTTTTAGAGTATGCTATATGTATTTCTAGTCCGTCGATTGGTTCAAACCTTTCCAGAAATGTTCTCCGGGATAATTTTCGTGATTGAATTTCAACTGCCATTCCTTACAACATTCGGAGATCCCTTCAAAATATTTATGCAGAGATTTCCGATCATTCTGATAATTTATTTTCCCATATATGACCGTATCGTCCACGAATAGTCTAATTTTGCTACGTATCCCCGAGCATATATCATTCAGTAGATGAAAGTAGCCTTCAGAGTTTGTGCTTCGTCCCATAATTGGGACAGTGCCAGGGAACGCCTGGAATTGCCTCGCCCCATAAATGGATGGTTGCCAGTGAAAGGGTTATCATATTTTAGGAAGTATCTGGTAATATTACTGCCGCGTAATGAAAATGTATAATTTCGATGTTAATATGCCATGCTCTACGGCTAAATGTTGAACGATAGAACGTTATTCGCTTAAATCTTTTCAATTGTCGAATGACGGAGCAGTGTATTTTTAGAAGCAAGATGGTTTCGCGTGAATTTCGATTAGAGGAATAAAACACGGCACATTAATTCCAAATGCTGTTTTTCAAGATCTTTAGTTTGCGTGTGTCCGGATCCGTGGTGAAAGATGGACATTTTTAGTGGGATGTAAGTTTCTAATGAAACGGATTTCATTGCAGCTCAATTTCACTTGTGAATTACACACGCCGCCTCGAATTGGGCCCTCGCCACCAAACTCCATCCTCAAAAGAACCCATAACTGCGGTGACGTGTCAAAGGAGTCAACTTCCTCAATTTTCTTTTTGTCTCTACTGTAGCTGGCGGCCACGGCGCATGAAGATAGGGAGCGGGGGCGGTGCGGAGGTGTAGGAGAGAAGAGAGGCGGCGGGAACGGTTCGGGGGCGAAGAGGATGAATGCGAGATAGAGCAAGGGGTCTCGCACTAGGGGTCCGTGACACGCACATCCGAGCCGTAAATCAGGTTGTGCCAGCAACGCTCTCTCCTCCACTCTCCTCCACCACCATCCTCCTCCAATAACCTCCTCCTCCACCACCACCCTCCTCCACCACCACCCCCCTCCACCACCACCCTCCTCCACCACCATCCTCCTCCACCATCACTCTCATCCACCACCACCCTCCTCCTCCACCACCACCCTCCTCCACCACCAACCTCTTCCTCCACCACCACCCTCCTCCTCCACCACCAACCTCCTCCTCCACCACCACCCACCTGCACCATCACCAACCTCCTCCTCCACCACCACCCACCTCCACCACCACTCACCTCCACCACCCTCCTTCTCCACCACCACCACCCACCTCCATCACCACCCTCGTCCTCCACCACCCTCGTCCTCCACCACAACCCTCCTCCTCCACCATCACCCTTCTACTTCTCCACCATCCTCCTCCTCCACCACCGCCTTCCCTCCTCCACCACCACCCTCCTACTCCACCACCACCCTCCTCCACCAACACCCTCCTCCTTCACCACCACCCTCCTCCTCCACCATCATCCTCCTCCTCCATCACCCTCCTCCACCCTTCTCCACCCTCCTCCACCCTCTTCCTTCACCCTCCTCCTTTCCTCTCCACCCACACTCTTCCTTCTCCCTCGCCCTCCTCCCTTTTCGTTCTCCTCCGCTCTCCTCATCCTTCTTCCTACAACCTTCCTCTTGCCTCTTCTTCCTCCATTCCCCTTTCCCAAAGTCATCCATCACACTCGGCCTCCTCACCTATTCCCATCCGCTCCCTTCCTTCACCCCATTCCCTCCACCCTCTACCCGCCTACGGGTTTCTCCCGGTCCTCATACGTGGAGACACAACTCGAGCATATCAACCATTTCCCGCCTTCTTTAACCTGTTTATTATTTGTACTACTGTACCGTACTTAGTTACCCAAAACAGCACAGTTTCGAAACATTAGAAAACGTCATATTTTTTAGGCGGAGGGGTGTTGATGAAAGACGGATTGAGATTGCGTACTGAACAGCTGTGCAGTTTGAATATCGATGGGGATGCACCGAACATATGTGTACATATAATAGATAGCAATGCATACTTTTATCGTTAAAATATGGTGTGTCGGAGAAGTGTTTTTGTGTGAGGGATTCAAGCTATGTACCATTCTCGGCTTTTCTGCATTATATTCCAATTATTGCTCATAGTATTTTATCGGGAACATGAACATTATGGCGCTATAGTAATTGTGAATCACTGGATTGGGTTGGTTCATTTTGGTTGTACTGCTATCTTTTTCTATGTTAACCGTAGAAGATAGATTAATAAATCGAATCGATTCATTGAATTGACTTTAACTTTATGTTAAATATCAACTTAATAAAAATTTACTATTTTAAACCCCCTATAAGAAGAATCGAATCGGATGAACCGATTCAAATGATTTGGTAATCAATCGGAATGGGAATGTGCGATTCGAATGAAACACAGAAATCGATTCGTTAACCAAATTTGGCTACCTCTAGTCTAGACCTGTCTATACAAATTTTAGAGGTTGCTAGAGCATCCTTAAATATAGCAGCTGCCACCCGATATGTTACGATGATATTTTCTTATTTTAATATTGCTAGCGATAATTACTGACAAAATTAATTTTAGACGTAACGATTTAACACTGCTTCGATTTACAAACGATTTGAAAAGCAACACAAATTGCATTATACGCTTATTTAAGAAAAGATGACGAGAAATATTTCTCTGAGAACGATGCGTCTGGGGCTGATCCTCCTGACTCAGCCCTAACTCTCCAAACTGATTGATTTTGTCGTCAGTATAAGCTGAATGCGTCCGGCTGCGTCCAATATTTCTTGTTGTTGTCATTTTTTAAGCCTACTTAAACCACTGCTACTCCATCCTTTATTAGGAAACTTCCAAAACTCATCCTTAAAAATATTATCAAATTTTTATCTTTCTCTGTAAATAATTTGTTGCGTTTAGTGTAGGGTTGCCAGATATTGGTTTTGAAGTTACGGGACATACAAAGAAATTCTTCATGAAAATATGGAACAAATACGGGACATTTGTTCGTTCCGATAGACCTTTCTGAGACAATGGAAGGAGGACAACCCTATTTTAAAGTAGCTATCGTCAATAGTTTTGTGTAAACGTAAATTAATGAAGACATACACCTCTATGAGGATAACTGTGCTTTGAATAAGTAAACAAATGAACCAGAATAGATTCAGTTTAAAATTATTAAAATCTGATCATTTTTACTAAAGTTATTGAGATAATTATTCAGATCCCCGTTTTTTTACACTACGATGGATAAGAGTCATCGTCGTAATTTTGCATACGAATAACTTAATTCCTCATAATATAAAAAATATGCATCTTTACTTAGTGTATGGTTTTGTTTGTTTGCTTTATGGTGTACTTTTTCCGCAAAGAATATTTCAGTTGACAACATTGAAATGCGACAAATATTCTGAGAATTTCTAATAAGCTTAGTTAATTATAGTAACTTTTGCTTAAATTAACCGATCTTCACAGGAAGCAATCCGCTTTTATACGTGAAACCATAATTTCATTATAGACGAATTTGTGAAACCTACTGTAAATTGTCCATTTCATGCTTTTGCATATGAAGTCAAATTCAGTACCATTAACAGTAGAGCCTGCAAATGAGATATGATTTTTGTGTGATGTGTATTTTTGGCTAATCAATCTCTTGGATTATTATAGCTATAGCTCCTTTCACACCGAACACACTCACAATGGAGGAGGGAAACTCGGTGCCGGCATTATCCTACTCTTAACGAAGAAAACCAAGGGCTTAACTTCCTTTCGGAAAGACGGAACGCAGACTTAGAGAGTTCTCCTCAAACCACACAAACAAGGGGCCGGGCGACCTTGGAAAAAATCCTACTTTTGCAGGATTCGTGCCGGTTGCCCTTTCGAGCAGCAGGCGAGTAGCAGCCTGCGTCCTAATCGCTACACCTCCGGCACTCCTAGAGATATTGAGATATATAGAGAATATATAGAGAATTGAATCTTAAAGAAAAATATGATTTGATGAATTTTTTAGTGAAACTGAAAGAAAAGCTGCAGGAGTTTCTAATCAGCTAAGCAGTAGTCAATAATATAAGGAAATGAAAGTCCGAGTACTTGAAGCGTTATGAGAGGAAATCACCTGGTATTAGACGAAAACGCCGGGCGACCGAGTTCGATGAAATTAATTAAATTAACCTTTAAATGATTTTAAACAAATAAAAAGACAACGCAAGAATCTCGGGTCCTATGCCGAAAGAAGCAGTATTAAAATTTGCTGAAAAACTTAACTTACCTCATTTCAAGGCATCTTCAGGTTTGCTTGAAAGTTTTAAAACTCAGAATAATATTCTCTCAAAATACTCACAGGTGATGTAAGTGAAGTTTACTCAGCTGTTGTTTAAGATTTCCAAACTCATTTCTCTGAAATTGTGAATGTTTTACCCCCGAAAATTTTTTTAAAGTTGACGGATATTATTTATTTTTTCGAGCCATGCCTGACCGCTCTTTGGTAATTAAACTGAATCCGTGTAAAAGTGGAAATGTATCAAAGGAGCGTCTTACGGTTTTGCTTGCAGCTAGTGCAAAAGTTGAGAAGTTTGAGCCGCTTGTTGTAGGAAAATATCAAAATCCTAGCAACTTCAAAAAGTTAAAAATGAACAAGTTACCCATACTGTGGTGATGTAATAAAAAGGCGAGAATGACTTCGGAGTTTTTTACTGAATGGCTCCATGACATCAATAGTTTGTTCGTCTGAGTGCCCAGCCAATTCCCCTCTCTTACAGCACAAATGGGTACCTCAGAGGTAGTGCAATGAATAGCTGGGGGAAGGGAGGAGGGAAACCCGGAGCCGGCATTTGCCTGCTCTTAAGAAGAACACTAAGGGGGCCAACGGCTTAACGTCCCTTCCGAAGGACGGAAAAGCTGAATTTGCGCGGTCTCCTTATACCACACAAACAGGGGGCCGGGCGACCTTGGAAAAATCCTACTTGAGCAGGTTTCGTGCCCGCTGTCTTTTCAAGCAGCAGGCAAGTAGCAGCCAGCGTCCTAATCACTACACCACCGGCACCCCCCAATGATATCAATAGTGAGAGGAAAAAGCAGAAAAGACATTTTAATGATCGTTGATAAATGACCTGCTCAGTCAAAAGTTACGGTAAAGTTTCTGTCCCCTAATACTACTTCAGTTTTCATCCCTTAACCAAGGTGTATTGAGGAATTTAAGGCATGTTACAGAAAGTTACTATTTTCAAATGTCAAATCACAATGCGAAACAAATTCAGTGAAGTGATTTTCCGTAGTTGCTGCCACAGTGATTTTACTAGAAGCCATTGCATGGATTGCAGATGCGTGGAAAAGAGTAAAAGACGAAACTATAGCCAAATAATTTTAAAAAGCTGTTTTTTAAATGAACAAGTTCTTGACTCAGACAATTTAGTAGATGAAATTGCTTTGCCGTGTCTGGAAGAGGAGGATATGGGAAATTTTGTAGAATGTGACAAGGAAACTACAGTTTTTCAAATCCTTATTTCCAATTACGTTTTTGATAGGGTACCTACTAAAATAATGCAGTGAAAACATTCACGAAACAGATAATGACTGCAATCATAACACACAACACCGATAAATGAGATAGGAAAAACCTCCTTGACTCAAGAAATTTGCTCGAAGAAATCGTAAAAAATCCAGAAATGTTTTATGAAGCAAAGCGCATAATAACTTATGTAATTTGCAATAAACGACAAAATTACAGCCAGTTAACAATGGACAGATTTATAAATATAAAGAAATTTGAAAAGTTTCATTTATAAAACAATATATAAAAGAATTAGTTAGTCAATAAATAAATATTTATTAATGTCCGAAGAATTAAATTGAAAAAATTTCCATTTAAAAAGTATACCATCTTTCTAAAGTGACTGCTTACGAGTGGTCCCTTGAGTGGTCACTTTAGGCGGGTTTCACTTTATTGTGATGAAAAACACGAGAACTTCCTTTCTACTTAAATTATATGATTGTTAGTTTCCTCTCTTGAACCAATTGAACCCGATCAATGCTTTACGTGGCAGCAATAGAAAGCTTTGAAAATAATTGTTGTGCATGAGATGTTTTTCCCATATCATGTTCGTCAACTTGGAATTTTGAGGAGAGTAAAAATTGTTTCTGTCATCTCTCGTATTTCATTCTGCCTTCAATTGATGAAACTTAACTTATTGGTATTCCAAAAAATTTTGATCGGTTCTTGTCTTCAGCTAATAGGACGTTAAAACTTCCTAAAAGTGAGGTTTTCTCATAATTGCACATTCCGTAATAGAAGTAGAATCCCAAAGATAAGGTGTATTGAAGTAAGTTACGACGACTTACGGGCGGTCCTTCAATACTTTGAGAAGTTGGGCTGCCATTCACCCTTTGAAAGCACATTCCTGCATTCAATTTTTCAACCTGTGATTACGGAAATATATAGTATCGAAACTATTGCAATTCTTGCTGGCCATTTTCTTTAGGTGATTTTAGTCTAGAATTATGTTAAAAATCGCAGCACTCAAGGAGACTAGTTGACGACTTCAATTTTTGGCACAATATCGCCAAGAATTTCCATTCTTCTTCCTCCACGCTAAAAATTTTTCACCTGACCAAAATTCCAAGCACTTCTTCGACACCACTAAATCGGATATCGGAGAACCCACAGACCTATAACTCTGTAAGAAGGTATCCGTGATACATATAGTGGCAGGCAATACATTCATAAAATTGGGCTCTAGCAATTCTGCGCTAAGTTTGGATGCTCATTTCGATTTTCAAACTTCAAAAAACAAAGTGTGCGGCTGAAAATATCACAAGTTTTGCACAGTTTTTCACAAACATTGGTAAGTTTTTAAAGCGTAATCATAGTCGGGAAACTACGTACAGTTTTAAACAGAGATTCATTCTCATAAGAAATGCATTAAAAAAGTTTTGATTAACTCGTGCTTAATCACCCCTGCGGTCAGGGGAAACCCCGTCTGGAAAGTTGAGCTCGAGAGTCGAGGAAGGGTTCGCACAGCCGAGGACTTGAGGTATCTCAAGCGCTAATGAGGATCCAAGGGATTGACCGCCGCGAGGTCCCCGTCTATCTACTTTTAATTAACCGCATTATTTTAGAAGCACCAACATTTTATATTGAATGCTAATGGTAAGTATACAGATTATAAAATAGTTGTAAATTTTGTAGCGTAGCTAGTGATTTTATCGTATCAACTTTCCACAGAATCATCGCCCTCGAGCATAAATTCAGTTATACTCGAGCCGTTTCTAGCCATACGCTAATGTGGGTGCCCGTTACACAATAAACAGTAAGCAAATGTATCTTACCTAAAATTGGTAATTTTAATCGTAATAAAATAATCCTTATTTCCTTGGTTTTGTTTAAAACTCCATTGAAATCAAGTAACCCTCAACCAGATTCTCACCCAAATATGGAAAATTTAGCGGAGTTCTACGTTCATCCCCAAAACAAAAGTGCCGATCAGATACAAATTCTTACCCCTCTCTTAGACTGTTTAATTTTTTTGAATGAAAGAAAGCATGCGGATTGATTTTTCCTGTAACATCGAATAATCATGTAAATTCAACTATGGTGATAACCAATTTCTGCCGGGTTAAAATAATATAAAAAAGAAAATGTGTGGCGAGGATGTTGGATATAAGTAATGGGCAGTGTCGGTTATTTCGTTCCGTGCGAAATTCTTTAGGGCTAATGGATTGACGATAAATGCTCATATTTACTTTTCTTTTACCTCTCATTTTTAGGCAAATATTGTTCATGATGCAAACGCTGCATCACCGAAAACATTTTATAAGCAGAAATAATTACGGAGCCTAATCGGAATGTAGCAGATAATAAATAATTAATTGCTTTACGATTACAGAAAATGCCGTATAACTCAAGAATTTTAACTTAGATTTCTCGTCGAAATCCTTAAATTAACCACATATTTCAAAAGTTTTATTTATTTTTAATATTGGTATCCATTAAATTACTATTTTATATCCTACTTCATTAATTTACTCTAAAAATTGCCGTGAATCATTTAATTCGTTTTCTAACTTTAAAAATGCGAATAAATGTTTGATACATGAGGACTGATCTAGATAGTTTTTTTGTTATTTCAATTAGGGTTGCTTTTTCAAAGTTGACGTAAGAATAAAATTAACGAGGCCCCTAAATCCGACGCACTAGTCAGCATAAACAATGTTTCTGGATAAATCAATTTGTTCTTTTGTTTGCTAGTTAATTAGAATCCGAATGACCCACATTCCTATAAAAATAAAGATACTTGTTTACATTAGCTGAAATATTTTATGTGAACTATTTTACTACTTTTAATTTATTTTTTATTTTTAGTCAACGTTATGGAATACATCTCTGTATACTAAGAGCTGTTCACATAGTCAATACGCTATAGTTAGGTAATGGTTGCCAAGTAAAATAATTCCTATGTAAAGCCAATTCACTTCATTATTTGGTGAATACAAATTTATTAAGTTTCTAATATTTCAAACTTAACATCTTCAACATTTTGAAGAATAATTTTGCTGCTTCAGAGCGTACTCAAATATTAAATCACGAAATGAAAATATTTTTCAATGATTTACGCTTCAAAGATAGATCATAAAGACGCATGATATTTCATCTTTTTGGACATAAGGACTCACAACAAAAGCCTGAACATTTTGAAGGCCATTCTTTTCACGTAGCTCAGGCGGTTAAAAATGCTCCAAGGGCCAATGGTAAGGTGGCGAGATAAAAATGACCGCGAAAGAAAGGGAAGATTCAAGGACGTCTTGAAACACACATAGGTACTATTTCGGGAGGGGGATGTGAGAAATTACTTAGGTAACACCCCAAGAAGCTTAATAAAAATTTGTCAAACTGTGTTATTTGTAAAGGAATGGCAAGTATTTTTGTCTGAGGAAATGTGGTAAAATGCTGTAGGGGTTTGGGTTTTCTAGAACTGTTGTAAATTCAGTGTTATGCGTTAGGCTCCTGTCTGTTATGTATCCAAATTTCTTTTGATTGTTCGTCTATTTAAGAAAGGCATATGACTATTGTTTTTTTTTTCGCCGAATAGGAATTCAGCGGGTTGCTGGTAATAAAGAAAAACTTATGTCTGGCACTTGTACTTTAATATTTATAAACACGATTATATGTCATCTCTATTTCCAACGCACTCACTTAAAAAGATATTGAATCCAAGTATTTATATAGTATACTGATGTGATATGTTTGCGTAGAGCAGAGGTCCTCAAATTACGGTCCGCACAGTTATTTTATCCGCCTCATTAATTAATTAATTAATTTGTAAATTTTCCAGCAGCAAGTGTTATTAGATATAATTTATGAAGTCTATTTTTCGAGTACGTGTGCAATATACTTTACACATACACCTATAACATATTGCAAAATTAAAAAATTCTCAAAACTCTCTATGGGAATTTTACATCAATCATTTCAACGGTTGGATGTGATCCACACAGTGATATATAAAGCCTCGTGTGGCACTTTTAGCAAATATTTTTGCGGCTTAGAAGATATTGATTTTGACGTTTGAGTTTTTGAAGAGCAGTGTTACCATTCCTTCATTGATTGAAAAAATGGCAGGCGCAATCATAAAAATAAAAATGAAAATTAACGTTAAAAAATAATTTGCAGATATTCCGTCTGATATTTAGGCGTCCATAATCTACAACAATAATAGGCGCTATCACTATAAAAAATTGAATGTTTAAAAAGAAAATATTTAATGTTAACTAACCACTCTTGACTTCTTACGTACAGTATATTCCTTTCTATTTTTCCTAGTTCCTTATTTTTCTTTCTTGGCCCACGGTTTTGAGCAAATAAATCTTGATCGGTTTATACTCGATGATAATAACTCCTATAACCACAAAACTGTTGCAAAATCAGATAAAAATTTAGGCTATAAAGTAACCATTCTCGGTGGTGAATGCCAACCATTTTCCCAACCGTTTTGAGTCTGTTGTTTCTATCTTCACAATCAATTGAATTCAAGCCATATCTCAGGTCGGTTTTTTTTCATTTTTGATTTATACTTATTGGAAGTGACGAGGGTTTTAAACACCAATATCTATTATTATAAAGAACTGCTACGGAGATAAATTGCATGCATGTGAGCACCACATATTATGAATGCAAATGTTTTAAATTATCAATGCCGGCCCTGAGTAGAGCGACGTCTTGAACACGCATGCTCCTTTCTCTCTTCTCATTGTGTCATCGCCCCGCCGTGTTTCCAGATTTTGCAGCGTCTGTTCATTCATTTGTTGCGGCTTCTTCTTCCTTAGCTCTTGCGACAACATCTACGTCACAGGTTCTCAAACTGTGGGTCGCGACCCCTCCGGGTCTGGGGGTCGCAGCAAACATTGATAAACGTGAGTAAATTAAATATTTATTATAGAAGTATTGAAATTATTATACGCTACAACCTTTCATTCTATATTTGTTAAGTTTATTGCAGAAATAAACGTCGTCAAGCATGATTACACGAATTATGCTCGAGTATAAAAAACCTAACTTAACTAGTACTGCCAGTAATTTCGTCTTATGAAAAGGGGTCGCGGATAAAAAAAAGTTTAAGAACCTGTGATATACGCTACCCTTAGGAATGGAATTTTTTGGCTTAAATTAAAGCTGTAGCCACTGTTTATCGGAGGGATGTTTTATTACCTCAAGAGCGGCACGACTTTATGTGCCAGATTCCGAAAACCAATGTTTTTAGCCCTATCAGTTGTGATAAGTTTCATTTTCACGTTAAGATTCTGCGTTTCGGCGTTAGTGATTGTTTTTTTAGCGTAAGGAGCGAGGAGATGCTATCGTACCAAAGCTGATGTGACTATCTTTGATTAAAGCGGGATATTTCAATGGCATCTGCTATTAACGTATATACTTACGCAGCAATGAAATTTATCGAATATTACCTAAGAAACTATGTATGATAATAAAGTTAGTATCTTAGAAACACATGGACGTTCATCTAATTTATTCAACTTAATTGTCGAATCATGCAAAATTTCATTCGTTTTAGAAATTTACATGAGAAAATTTGCAGAAACCTTTCAATATCATATCAAAACACTCAGTAGTTCACAGATATGTCATTATATCTGTAGACGGCATTTCGAGTCTCATAGACGTTCAAAAATGAAAAATAGGTAAACAAATACAACTTGTCTATATAACCTTATGATTTGTATCCAATAGATGACTTCGGGTGAATTATATGCACAGTCGAGAACTTTTTTAAATATACCTAAATATATACTGAGAACTGTAAGACATAAAGAAATCATTCATTTGAGTTTCAACTCTGAAAGTCGGACAACTTTATGATTTCTTAATTTCTGCCTTTACATTACTTATTCAACATTCGTCTTGATTTTTGGAAAATAACTCCTAAGAATATAAATTTATGATTCCGTAATCATCAAATAAAATTCATAATTTTCTCAATATTTTTTCCGTAATCCTCTCTTTGTGGCCTCCTTTTAAATGGTTCATTTGTTCTTTGATCTGCGTTTTTATTCAACCTATATTAGCATAGTATTCATAACATTCCTAAGAAACAGAGCGGAGTGAGAAATATTATCTAAGTGAGCTCAAAGGAGACTGATAGTGTTTTATTTTTGGAGGGTGGAAGTGGTTTACATGGCGCTCCTAAAAATCCCTTTAGATACGGTTATGGATGCGACCTCTTACGGTTCGTCGGTGATAAGTAAGAAATCATAGAAACTTGCAGAAAGTATGTTTTTATCGTAGAATTCAATTTAAAAATGTTACTATAAAAGAAAGTATAGTTAGGGTCTAAGAAATCAATATTCAAAATCCTAGGGCATTTTCGATAATTTGACTGCGTCAACGTTTATAACAAATGTACAGACATTAGAAGCCTAACGCTGCGCATACAATTATATTTAAGGGCTCATAATAACGCATAGTGCTAGTTTAGGCCTAATGCTATGAGAAGAGCAAAGATTTTACCAGAGAGCACATACTTTCAGATCACAAATTACTGAGAGTAGATGCAGCTACAAAGTTAAAATAATAACGAAAACGAGGAGAGAAATACAGAGTTGAGATGCAAAAAATAGCAATGAAAGCAAGATGTATTCAACATATAACTGAAAAGTTAGAAATTTACAATAAAAAAGGAAACTTTGGATAGAGAATCGGAGGAAATTGAGCAAAGCATAAAAGAAACTACGAATAAAGAGACTAGTAGACAAGAAACGAAAATCAGAAAACCGTGGATCACAAAAGAATGATCAAGAAAAAGTGAAGAAGACAAATAAGGAAAAACATGAACATTGGAGATGGTAGAGGCTAAACGAAGACTTGATAAGGTTGTCAAATAAACAGAGCAGCAAACCGAACCGCACAAATTTGCTGAACCGGGAACCGAACGAAACCAAATATTATTTTTTTACTGAACCGCGATCCAATCCAGAAATTTACGCAAAAATAGTTCGATTCGATAATTCAAAAACAATTTAGGAATGAGCACCGTGTGCCACAAATAGGGGCGTTTCTGTGATTGGGCATTTGAAAAAACGATATACTTTGAACAAACGCACAACATAAAATAGTGAAACACCACCACTAGATTGTTTCTCTGCCGACTGAAAATCTCTTCTCTCTCCTTAATTGTTTCCTTAATAAACGTATTTACATAACTTTGGTGTCATGATTAAAAATTGTAAAACGATATATCAGAAATTGTGCCAAGAAATATTACATTTTTGATTTATCTATTTTATAATCAGTTGTGAATTAATCTAACACTCGAAAGTCCCCCTTTATAATAAAAAGCTATGTTGGTTGGTCCATGTCACGCTCTTAAAATGCGGTTACTCAATCAAATATATAGGTATAAACTTAAAATTTGGCAGAGATAATCTACTACGATATGAAAATGCTGTGACGAAGAAAAATTTACTAAAATTTTCCAGGGTTCGACTCCAAGGAATGATTTGCATTCCCCATAAGATTACACGTAAAAATAGACTTTATGACGTGCAGGCTTATCTTCTTTTTGACATTAAAATTAGAAAAAATTGACCTTTAGATCTAGACCATTTTAACAAAAACACTACAAGGTTTCTTATTCTGTTCATCGTTTTTCGCCTATAGGTAGAAATTCCTCATGTTAAACGCAGGGGTGTAGTCCTAAAAAGAAAAGTACCAGGGCGCTTAAATTGTTATGTATACTAATTTATGACCCTTCAAAATGACGCAAAAATACTAAGGCATTGTTATATATTACTACTTTATAATCACATACTCTTGAATAACTGATTTTTAACAATCTATCTATTATATAAGTATTTATCTATAAACAATATTAAATATCAAAGATTGCAAGAAATTTTTATTTCGTTTTACTTAAGTTGATTTTTAAAAAATCTCCATTTTTTAACAAGGAAATATATTATAAGTACACTGAACTTACGTTCACGTCTTCTTAACTTAGTTGCTCTATTAATTAAAAAAAGCACATCTTTCCTGGAATCTAGCTCTTTAACTTGAGCGAAGGTTCGCTTACTTTAACGGACAATAACCACTAATATTTACCGAACTCTGATAGGCACTGATAGGCTTGCTATTCAGCCAATAAAAACACCTTTGAACGTGACGCAGGCTAGGAATATTATTACAAGGAAAATATACACCCTTGAATAATAAAAAATGATAACTTTATTATCTTAAATGATTGTATTGAAAATCCTTAAAATAATTTCCAAAGTTATTTTTTTCTATATTAGAAGTGCCATCATTTTTTATTTGTCGCGACTTCTTGTCACTTGCTGTTTTGTTAGCCGTATGGATTGTTCTGTGTAAATTAAGTTTTACTCTGATTATCAAATTCGACTTAAACATTAGATAAAGCTAAAGAAAAAGACCAAAACGTTCAATTGTTACCAACAAGCAACGAAATAAATATACCAGGTCAAGTTGCGGGTCTAGGAAATAACCGGAAAAATGAAGGGGAAAAACAACGGATTCAGATGCTGGCAAATCAAGTCGTAATAAAAAGAGCAAGGCTTATAGATGTCGAAATTTAACAACGTAGAAAATTTGAATGACCTTATAGAATACTCAGTACCAGTGCTGTAGTCGCAAAAAAGCAGAGGGTATACCGTATACGGGAATAAAACTTTAAAGCAGAGTCTTACCCAGTTTTTTTCAAAGCAGAGGATATACCCTATTCATTTGAAAAAAGCAGAGGGTATACGGCGTATACCACCGTATACCCTCCACTATAGCCCTGCTCAGTACCATTAATAGTAGTGGTATTCGAATGTAATGAATTTCAAGAGCTTCATTTCCTGGGTGAATTGAAATTAATGTAAATCTCCCATTAGCTTTCGACGGGCAGATCTTTAGTATTTTCAATTTTTAACCAATTACTGTCCGATAAGTGCAACTTTTTAACAGACACTGCTAAATCTACACAAAATAGCAAGCGTTTTAGGATCATAAAATTAAAAACCCCATCTGCCTTCTGTTTACAGTAGAAGTCCTCTTAACCGACTCGCCGGAATAACCGACGTTTTACGCCTCTAGGCCTGAAAACTGAAATCCACAGTTAATTGCGACATTTTACATAAAAACGACTAGTTTAAAAGAGTTTAAACCATTCCTTTCACTCCGCAACAATGTCACGAGTTGTACCTTGTGTTAAAATGTTTCTCATCACATGGTAATCCACTCTAGTACGCATCCGCTGTCTGTTGTCCACACAGTCCGCTGTGGTCTGCTGTCAGTTGTCCCAAATACTAGTAAAGTCCGTTGTTATTTTAGTTACGATATTTAATCAATATTAAATTATGTATTTATATATATTATATATTTATAGAATATGGGTGAGAAAAGAAAGAGAGTGGTTGTTCCCATGAAAACTAAGCAGACTGTGTATATGTACTTTTCTAGTGGAAATTTTTTTATTTTTAAAACGAATGACTTATAACATAACAATTATATCTGTATTGTAGTACGTAAAAATAAATTCTTAAAATATGGACTGTGTATATATACTTTTTTATTGGTTCTCCGCTTTAACAGTCCTTTTCGATTAACCGACTAACTGCCGGTCCCAACCGCGACGGATAAGAGGGCTTTTACTGTGTTTAGTTTTTGTCTTTTCATAGATATCAGAATAGAGGGAGCTCATAACATAATTTTTACATGCATTGTGAGCAAAACCAAAGCCACATAACATGCGGGTATTTTACAGAAAAATTGGGTATTTTAAGGAGCGTTTTGTTTCCAACGTGAGAGCCTAATGCCTTCGGTCTGTCCGTCCGTATGCGTTATCACTCTCGGCTTCTGCCGAACGAATAATAAGGAAATAATATAGTAAATGTCTTACATAACATAACATAACTATAGTTAATGGTTTCAGGCGTCACTTGGTGGAATTTCTCCGTAATTTTAAATAAAGAGACTTATTGAGAGACCTAGGTCGGTTTTAATAAAATTTATGTGGAATTACAATAAGTGTACTCATTATGCATAACATAACATAACTACTTTACTACAAAAAACGTACTTTCCGTCATATCTCGTGAAATATTCAAATACAATTTGTAAATATAGTAAAGTTAAATATTTCTTCTTTCTTTCTAGTGCTCTGTCTTACGACAGGCCCTACCAATTTATTGATTGGTTGTAACTAGGGAATATATTAATGGTGTGGTGGTTTCCCGTTGCCTTCCACACCGAACACACACACAGAAGGGAGGAGGGATATCCAGTGTCGGCATTTGCCTACTCTTTACGAAGGGGGCCTACTGTTTAACGTCCCTTCCGAAGGACGGAGCGTAGAAAATTTGCGCGGTTTCCTCAAAACAGCAAAAGTAGAGGAACGGGCGACCTCGGAGCGATTCGTGCCCGGAGCCGCTTAGCGTAGCAGACCAACACGCTTACCACTACACCACCGACAACCCAAAACATCTCTTATCCTATGCATAATAATCCTAGAAGTAGCCGTTTTTGATAACATCAAACAAGGAAGTCGTAAGTCACTTTGTACTGGAAAATTTCTTGTCTCGTTACTTAATTGTTGTCAACGAAAACCGTCTTAGCATTAGCTGAAGTAAACATGATGATCTGAAATAATTGCGTAAACACGTTTTATTTCCTTTCGCGTACATGGAGTATTTAATAAACGGAAAGAAATGGTTTGTCTACGATGAAAAATTGGCTCTAAACACTTTTATTAAAAATGTTTATTATTAAATTCTCTCCGTTTGTCCATATATTTCCAGTCAGTAATAAGTTTGTTTATTTTATTAACTTTAATCCATTTGGAGAAATGGGTTCAGAATGTTATATTATGCCTAACAATCCTTATAATTCCATAGAAACAAGAGAAATAAGACGTATTCATTTCTCTATGACATTGAGTATGCTTATTAACTTACAGTTATCGGTCGACGCCGGTGGATCAGTGGTTGAAACACTCGTCAAGGGTTTAAAGTATTACTGGTTCGATTCTCGGGCGAGATCGATGATATTTACGGCTAAAAATATGAAAAGTATTTCTTTGGCGAGGAAGTGAAGCCGTCGATCCCGTGTGTTGTACGATGTCGGTTCACTTAAAAGAACCTCTTTTCATATGGGATATTAGATAGCTAAGCCCCTGGTACCTGTAAATAAATCCCCTTAGGGGGGAGGGGAGTATGACCAATGCTTACGTAAGATTTTTTATCCAAGAAATCTTTTGCTTTTTACGTGTGATTTACGTGTTGCGGGAGCTCGTCCACAGCAAGCTTCCACCTGCTCGTTACCCGCGTTTTTCCCGACATTAGAATTCTTTCCGCACTATTTAGATGATTTTTCGGTAAACATAACTTTACCTTGTATAAATCTGATAGATTTTTCCTCATTGTGCTTTAAAGAGCATTAAAATGCATTGAAACGCTATAAGAAGGCATTACAAAGTTTTTCCATGCATAACTATGCATTTTCTAATTTTTATGCGTTCTTTGCACGAAGTGAACGCTTATAGGGTAGGTCGTTTCCGTCCGTACGTACGTCCGCATGTTAAATCTCAGAACAGCAGGACGTATTTCGATGAAATTTGGTATTGTGGAGTTTTTCTAAAATTGGTCTACCGCTTCCAATTGTGGTTAAAATCGGACAACAATTACGACCGCTTTACATAAATACTTACAATATTCCTTTGTTTCAACTCGGGAACCGCTGGACTAATTTTGATGAAATTTTGTATTGGGCAGTTGGGCATTAGGCAGCAAACAGTTGTCCAAGTGATTACAGTGGACCGATGCTCGGATTTTATTATTTTCATGCTGGATAATGCGGAAAGATACGTGAAACCAAAAAAATGCTGTTACATACATATTCCTACTTTTCGGGGGCATACGCTGCTTATCCTATCATGCCGACCCTGCCTTCGACCTCATAGGCAGTGTTTAATTACATTTTCTTCGGCTTGTAAAGTTAAATCTTGGAGCTACTTATCATTTTCCATTAACCTGGCGATCGAACACCTATTTCCACCGCTGAAAATTGGGATAACTAACTTTCAGAGATCTACCTAAATCGACTTGGAGATCAGCCGGTCAATCGCGATCGACGTTTTGAGCACCACTGCTTAGTCAGTACGGTCTCAATGTTTGGGGCCCCCCTAAATCTTGCCCTCCCCCGCGTTGCGGGGCCTAGCAGTACGCCCCTGCTGAGATCCACTGGAGCGAGGAAATAACTCGGAGTCACATTAGATAGGAACTCTCCTTTGGAAAGCACGCCACCAAAGCTGCTCATAAAACCATCGGGCCAAGGATAGCTTTGGGTCCAATTCCTCGTTCTCCAGTAATAACAGACAAGAGGAAACTTCTCCTATACCGATCCACTCTGATGCCAGTCCTTGTATACGCATCCACAGCCTGGAGCGGAGGACTCTAGGTCAGGATATGGCACACTGTCGAGGTAGATGATAGGAGCTGCCTTCGAACCATCCTCAGTCTAGAATGGATACCATACAACGAGGTGCTCGGTACACTCACGGACTTACCACCACTCCTAGTCAACCTCCAGAAAACATCCGTCAAGTTCTTCGCCAACCTAGAAAACAAACATCCGGAAATATTAAATAAAAATTAGGTGTCCCTTCGATGCCTTGGGAGTAGCAAACTATCTCTTTCTGAAAAAGAGAAGACCCAACTAACTGAGACCGGAAGCTCAGCAGCCCGGACAGCAGTAATCCGGAAAGAACGGGACACGCCATTGCTGAAAAACCAACAGAGTGAACAGCAACACGGCGACCTTTACCAGGACGCCATCCTTCACACATCGAACAAAGTATCGCAGTCGGAAAAGTTAGTTCTATTTTGATTTATTTATACGATTGCAAGTGAACAACTTTCATTTGTACAGCATAGAAAGCATATAATATTTGTATTTAGTTATTGACACAAAGATGAGGAAGTAAATAATAAATAAATAATACTTTACTCAAACCGAATCGAACCATTCCCCAAACTCAGCGCTGAACTGAACCATGAAACAAACCATTATTAATAATTGCGAACCGAACCATGAACCAAAACACTCCAACATTTCAGATGGTTTACTGTTCTGCAGATGGCTGGCGAAAGCCGGATAATGAAAAGATGTGAAGATATATAACAGATAGAAATTAAAGGGAGACATGGCATGATGTAAGAATATTAGAATTAGAAGTCTAATGGTATCCCAAGAAAAGAAATTATGAATTCCGAAGGGAAGATATTCACTGAGCCAAAGGATGTTGTACAAGTATGGGAAGAACAAATTAAGATAATATACAGCAAGCAGACAATACCAGCACAAGTAGAACTTGAAGAAGAGGTTTGCCTTGAAGAAGAGAATTTGAGACCAGATATAATGGATTGCGAAGAAGGAAAAGCGATTCAAGAGCTGAAGAAAGAATAGGCCAGAGCCGGCGATGACATACTAGCAGAGGTGCCTATAGCCATAGGGTCTAAATGGTTCAAAATTATGACAAAATTAATTTTCAAGATTTTCGACTTGGGAGAGTGTCCTCCAGATTTCCTGCAAGTGACAAGGATCCCTGTAAAGAGGAATCCGAAGCCAATGTATTCTTATAACTACGGAACCAAATGCACCCGAGATGACACCTAGTCGGGCGGTTGCCCGGGGCGCCAATGTATTGTCTATAAATTAATTGCAAGCAAATAAATATTGGATACCAATTTATATCGCGGGACCGGCTGGAGCCTAGATAAAATTCCTTCACTATCATCATCAATAATGGAGCCATGAATGAATGAACAAATTTCTTTTTTAATATCTTAACAAAAACTTACGGAAAGGGGCGCTGAGCGGTTTCTGGCTGGGGCGCCAAAATATCTCGTGCCGCCCCTGGCCATAAGCCTATTGTGGTGAAGATGCCCACAAGAATAATCATTTAAATACTATAGAAATGTGCCAATGATACGCTACTAGAAGATAGATTCTGTTTCAAAAATGTATGAGGAACTAGAGATGCTATCGGAGTAGTGAGAATCATATCTGAAAGGGCAATAGAGTATAGCCAAGATCACTGCGATTGTTTCGTTGACAAGCAGAACGTCTTGAGTAAATTTAGGAATGATGACGAGGATACTAAAGGATATGGGTGTCAACTGGAAAGACAAGAAATATTTCAGTAATCTCTACACGAATCAAGTCGTAAAAATCAGAGAGAGAACCAGCGTAGTAAATTTCGAGAGAGGAGTAAGGTAATATTGTTTCCTATAGTGAGTCCTATTCAATTGCATGGAGAAAAGCTAACGCAAAGAGCGATAGAAGGCACCAGAACTTACAAAATTCTAAATATGGTTATAAGAAATATAGATCCTAACAAAAGAACCAGGTTTAACCATTGAAAATTACAGACTTGTCTACGGAGAGGTGTTGATGATATAAATGCATATAACAAATTCTCAAAAACGCTCATTAAATGATATTTTTAATATCTTTTCGGCCTTTTATTTACAAGCATTACTTGAACTCGAGCTATGTAACATCATAAATAAATTTCATAGTTAAGGAAACGTTAAATGTCCACAAAAATTATTTATGCAGTGTGCATATAAACTATAGGAGTTTTGGTCGTTATTTCATTGGTTTTAAAGCATAAATGTTTTCACGATACGGATGCAAAAGGTATCCGCGCTTAAGCTGCTTTGAAATAAACGTGTCATTAAAATATTTTTAATACCTAATTTATCTTTATGTACAAGAAGCATATGTTTCCTATAAGGAAGCATAACTTTTAATATGCTTTAATAAGTAGACTGTGAAGTCGTTTCTACGCAAACGCTAATTTCCCTGTCTTTCTCCGAAATACAATTTTAATATCTATAATAGTTAAATTTTCATCTAGAGCACATTTCCTAATAGTGATATAGTTTATATTCTGATGCAACCAATCTGAGATGGTCCTACGGCGAGTATATAGTTGTAGAAAATGAAACTTGGAAGTAGGTTACCGGATGTCCTCGTCTAGCATTCACCGTGCGTACTCGGGGAAAAAGATGCATGCTAGCTGTCAACCTCTCAGGTTTTATGAGGTAGATTGGTGTGAGAGGAGTGAGAAAGGCACATAAATATCACTCTTGCAATCTCCGTCCCTCCTTTTCTGGAAGATGATTTTTTCCGCCTCGTCACCATCACGTGTGCCAACCTCATAGATTTAAAATTTTAAAACTTCGTAGTATCGTATGACTACGCACAGATGAATAGTAGGGATTCGTTTCATTTGCCACACATTTAACATCGTTATTGTGTAAAGGTTGTATCAGTAATTCCATCAGAACTCCAGCGACATATTCCTGATATTTAGGACTAAATTTTCTCAAAAAATTAGCGAAAACACAATTGTCAACTATTCATAATAAAATATTATTTCTAGTTTAGTTCTGATGTTGGTAAAAAATTAAGAGCGGGTCTTTTATATTCCTGCAGTTGAAGGAATGACTCCGCATGAGTGTAAACATTCCTTCAACTAAGACATTCTCCTCAGCCGCAGCTATAATCTTCAGCTGTCGAAAAATTCTCTCAAGTTATCACGGCAAACCAATTTCAGAAAGGAAGCAATGATGTTAACACAGTTTCAGCCCATTTAAATTTATATCTGTAAATTTTAGAAGTAAACCTCACAGAATGATTTTTTAAGTCATTTTTTCCGGCAGGAATAATTATACATTTTAAGCAGCAAAAATTGCACGGCCAATAAAAGAATCAATATTACAGGAATAATATTTTAAATTTTAAGAAGAAAAATTTTCATCTTACCTCACAGAGAATTACTTTTGCATTCAATTACCAGCTCGCCGACCCGAACAATCAAATAACGTTAATTTTCATCCAAGAATTGCATTATGGGAAAAACTGCACGGGCGTCTATCTTATGCTGAGAAAAGATTCCAGGAAATTAATCACGGCCATCATTGATGACAATTTGTTTGCTTATGATTTAAACTCTTAATTTGTTACCCCATTGCTAGACACGGTGTTGGATGGGGCATTAAGAAAACGACATTTTTGAAGCTCAAAGACTCCGGCTTTCCATGGAGGATTAGATTTCCATCTTTCGGTTATTAGTGGGAAGCTCGACCGCTGTTCTGATGAAAAAATGCATTTAATAATAACACCCGCGAATTTAGCTTCTTTTTGCGACTTTTTCCCTCGAACCTAAAATGGGAGTTGCCATCCAACTCTCGTTGCCCGTATGTGGTCGTACGCCTCCGTGAAGACGGGACAAAGGCGTGGTGGAAGGCCTCCCGTGGGAGTGTGCATCATCCGAAAGAGTAGCAACCTCTCCCCGCCCTTCGCGCCCCATTCCATTCCACAAATTCATGAAGAATGATGGATGGGAGGGGCGAAGCCGGGCTTTAAGCTAGGGGTGGTCGTCTGCCTCTCGGAATCCCTCCCACGCCTTCTGCACCTCCCACTATCTCACTCTCGCCTCTCTCGACTCTTCTAGCCTTCCTCCTCTCTCGATTTCTCTTCTCAACCTGTTGCTTGCGTTGTCTGCCACGCCGACGCCTCCCGTGGTTATCGTGATATTATGTAAGGCGAGAAGACATCCTTATCCTCTTTTTGTCTTTCTGTCTCTCGGTTCCTTATACTTGTCGATTTTCTCTTTCGCCGTGAAAACCATAACTGCGAAAGAAAGTGAGAGAGACAAGTGAGCGACGCGCGGCTCGGTGGCGTCGAGTTTACAATGAGTCGGTTCGAAAAATTTTAAGTATTTTTTTCAACGCGTCAAGATCACTGAATCGCGTGTAATTTCAATTTTGTTCATAAAATGATCAGAAAAGTTTATAGGCCCGTATGTACGCTCATGTAATTCTGCATTTTTTCAATTTCTGGAAACAGGTGTTGATCCAGAGATACGAAGTGTTTTAATGCGGGCGAAATGAAAGCACTTCGTATTTGAAGCTAAAAAAGAAATAAACGAATGTGAAATATATAAAACGTAGCATAAATGTATGATTGATATTGATAACTTGCGCGATAGAACGCTCATATTTTACTTCCTCCATATACGTAGTATAGGAGCAAGTAATCGACTTCAAGATTTCAACGAAAATACACGTTTTAAGGTCCCCTGAGTACGTTTTGACCATTTTCTCGATGATATCTCTGTGTGTGTGCGTGCGAGTGTATGTGATAGCTTTTTTTGTGGGTGCTCTAACTCAAAAACTATTAATCAGGTCAGCGCGAAATTTTATATTTATAATTTTTATAAAAGTCAGAAGAACTGATTAGTTTTTGTTAAAGATCGGTCAAACAAAAGTGAGTGTGTACTCTTGTCACTTATCCGTTCTTTTGAGATATTTGCTTTAATATTTGATATATGTAAAAATGTAATGCGCTAAAAGTTGTAGAAAATTTAATTTTCTACAACCTTGGTTTGAGATATCTTAAAAATTATATTTTTAGCTGCCACCATTACACTACCTACCGACGACTATTGTTAACAATTTACGCATAATTACGTCTTAGTAACGTTCCTTTTTATTTTCTTAATTGTTGGAGCTTTGTGGCCATATCAAATATCAGAAAGCTATGGCTTGTGTTTATTTCTGTTCTTTGTAAAGTCTAAAATTTTCTCGCAGTTTCTTAAAATATTTATTGTTATGTAACCTATTTGGAATTTTTAGAAATATTACAGATATGGAGAAAGTCATGTGGTAGCCACATCAGATTTTATTACAATATATTCACCAGCGATTATTAACTGGAAATGGACACTTGTTTAACTTAATATCTCTATTGTCATAAAAATTAATCTCATAATTAGTGTAATATTTTAGGAATTAATACAAATAATAACTAAAGAACGCACAGTTCGATTTCGATGAGTTTTTAGCCGGAAATTTATGACGTGTCATCGCAAATTTGAAACGAGTCATCGACCATAATATTGGATTCGATTCCAACTGTGTCTACTTTCTACATTTGATTAACATTCTAAGTAGTGTAACATATATATTTCGCTTGCCTTTTTAAAATAGTTAGAATCGTGACGGGTGCTCGAGACTTGAACGTGCTGATGTTAAAAAGAAATAATCTTGTTTCTGGTCAATATAACGAGAATAATACCCGAAATTGGTTAACAATTGATTTTTTTTTAAATTAGCAATTTATAAGAATTTAACGATAAAAAATTATTGTTTTCATGACTACTCATTATTGCCGCGTTTCAGCTCTTCAAATAATTGATTCTTCTTCGATATCTGTATAGAGAACCTATGAAGTTTATTTTTTACTTTCCCCACAGTATAGGGGAAAGTATTGTTTTCATGAAAAAAATCGACTTAGAAATTTCAACGGAAATACACGTTTTGAGGTCCCCTGAACACGTTTTGACCATTTTCTCGATGATGACTGTGTGTGTGTGATAGTTGTTTTGTGGGTGCTCTAACTAAAAAACTATTAATCAGATCACCGCGAAAGTTTTTATTTAACATTTTAATGATAGTTACAAGAACTGATTAGTTTTTGGTAAAGATCGGTCAATCGTAAGTGGGTGTTTACTCTTGTAACTTATCCGTTGTTTTGAGATATTTGCTTTAATATTTGATATACAGTCAAACTCGGCTATACCGAGCGCCACGGGACCGTTTAGTTTTGCTCGTTATAGCTGTTAAACTTAATATCCGTGAAGGCAAAAGCATGCATGCGTATGGTGAAATAAGACATAAGAAGTAAAAGTGAATATATAAACAGAAAGGTTATTTAGTAAGTTTATGAAAAAACCTAAAAATGAGAATAAACTAGAAAATTTAAAGTAAACATATGTACATATAAAATTTACTCACAGCTGCATCTTTAATCACTCCCCTTTTTACAAAAATAACTTTCAATAGTAGCCTGTTTCATAGATTTCACTTTGAAGTCTCTTAAGTTTCCTCTTATTACACTTAGTGCACTAAAAACACCATCGGAAATGTCAAGTTTAAAAAAAAAATCATTTAATGTTTCAATGGCATCCTGAGTAAGGATTGTGTCTTCGACACATTCAACATTGTCTTCATCACTGTCTGCTGTGCTTTATACTGTCTCTATTATTTCACTCTCCGTAGGAATTCCACTGGTAATCAAATCATCATCAACATGAACAAAATTGTCAATGTCATTTACATGGTCAAAATTCGCAATTCCATTTTCTTTAAGCCATTCTGATCTTCATCAACGTTATGGTTATCAATCGAAAATTCTCCCGATATTAAACCAGACTTTCGAAAACAGTTTATGATCGTTGTAGGTGAAACATGCATCTGTCATCAAATGAATTGCATCCAATACAAAGTCGTTGCCATCTAAACCTCTTTCCCTCCTTTCAATCAACTGTAGAACAAAAAATCGCTTGAAATGGCATTTAAAACTTTTAATTATCCCCATGTCCATTGGCTGCAAAATAGAAGTCGCATTTGGAGGCAAAACACCAGTTTTACATTGGATAACTCCTGCATATGTGGGTGCGCAGGACAGTTATCGACAAGGAGTAGAATGTTTCTATTTTTCCTCCGTAACTCGTTGTTCCACTGACTTACATATTTCTGAAAAATATTGGAAGTCATCCATGCCTTTTTATTAGCTGCATATTCAACGGGAAGCTTCTTTACATTTTTGAAACAACGTGGCTTTTGTGACTTACCAATAACAAAAAGTTTTTTTTGTCAGTCCCATTTATGTTTGCGCACATTAAAACTGTTAAACAATTCTTAGGTCTTTTGCCACCAACACATTTGTCACCTTTGAATTTAAACGTTGCATCAGGCATCATGTTGTAAAACAGTCCAGTTTCGTCGGCATTGTAGATGTCTTCTTCTCTGTAACCTTTTCGTCACTCCTCCCAAACACTTTTCACCCATTCACTTGCCGTTTTTGAATCTGCTGACAGGGCCTTTCGCATAAACAATGTTATGCCGATTTTTAAAACGATCAAGCCACCCGTTATTGCATGTGAAGTTCTCGTGTCCTAACTGTTTTGCAAATTTATCTGCCTGTACCTTGATGGGGAAACCAGCATTTCTCTGCAACTTAAACCACTCCAGAAGTGCTTGATCAACAGTACCCAAGTCGCAGTTCCTCATTTTCTTGTTCGTTGTTAGGTTGTTCTCTAGTGCAGATAAAATCGCTTCTTTGTTTTTCCATAAGGTTGAAACCGTAGACGACGATAAATTAAATTTTTTACACACTTCAACATTTTTTTACCACGTTCTAACTCTCGAATAATATCAACCTTTTCGCGAATAGACAAACACTTCCTTTTATGTACGGCCATGTTACTCGCTCAAAGGCAAAATCTCAACTGATTTTTGTGATCAACGCTACGAACTTTCTTTGCAAACTGAGCATACCAATTCCAGGAAGAGTTAATGAGGAGACGGATTAAACGTGGGATTTCCCATCTTTACGTGGGAAAGGGTGTTGGGTGCATTCGGCTGAGCGACGGGGGTGGGCGCCATTGTACATGCCCTTACCCCCTTCCAAACACAACCTCCTGGCTGTAAAAGAGCTGGGGGTTGGGAGGAGAGGACAAAGGGCCTCCGCGAGTGCCACTGTACCTGCAAGTTGGAAATTCTTGGTTTGGACGAAGGGATTATTTTTTAACAACAACGCCGCGGTCTTTAACCTCCCCGAGGGATAGGGTGTAGAGGCTGGACTCGAGAACACAAGGATACATATCTTGGGTCACTATGAGGATTGAAGGGGCTGACCGCCGCCGCGTTTGAGACAGTGAGAAGTGGTCAAAGTTTGCTCGATATATCCGTGAAGCGTGCTCGTTATATACGTGAAATATTTGTATGTAAATGCTCGTAAACTTATCTTGGAGGAAGCATTTGCTCACTATAGCCGTGAACTCGTTACAACCGTGCTCGTTATAAACGAGTTTGACTGTATTTAAAAATGTACTGGAATAAAAGTTTTAGGAAATTTAATTTCTACAACATTTGTTTCAATCATTTTCCCATATAATGCATTTATTAAGAGATATCTTAAAAATTATATTTTTAGCTGCCACCACTACGCTACCTACCGACGACTATTGCTAACAATTGACGCTTAGTTACGTCTTAGTAACGCTCCTTTTTATTTTCTTAATTGTTGGAGCTTTGTGGCTATACCCAATATCACAGGGGTGGCCAACTTGTTTCTTGTTGCGATCGACTTTTTTATATAAAAAGTAGTCACGATCTACCACGACGACCATGCAATTATTAAATACGAGTATAAAGGGAAAATAAAAATTACTCAGTTCAAAATATACAAGTTTTGATAGAACAAAGTTTATTGAATTTATTGAATAAACGGAGAACACTTCAAAATAAACATTTTGACATTAAACATTTTGAAATATAAATATACAAAAAATGAAGATAACTTTTAATTTTAATTAATGAGAAGTGTGTGTCTGTATATCTTCTGCTAAGCTTTCATAGTGGGGCGTGTACCTCGACAAGGACAATCTTAAGGCATCTTCAGTATGGGAATCGGTAAACAAGGAACGATGCTTCGTCTTCGTTAGCTTTAAATATGAAAACGCCGATTCACATAAGTATGTGGATTCAAAACAAGAATGGATATATTCACTACATTTTCTAATGTTTGAATATTTTTCCCGACTAACATACTTCCAAAAGCCTTCTTCTGACTCCCTAGCTCTTAAGAATAGATTGGATTGCAGTGTTATAATTTCGTTTTCAAGTATAGTTTTTTTCATGTGGAAAATGTCTGCAATATTTTCCGCAATATGCCTTGTATTTAAATCAGCTTTAAATTGAAAAGAAAGATACTGAACAACATCGTCGATTCTTTCAAAATCATTGAATCTGACATCAAAGTCCTCCATAACGCTTTTAATTTCTACTGTGTATTTTTCAGACGTAAAAATAAAACTAGGATATTTTTGCAAATGGTCTTTCATATTTGGAAAGTGATCAAAGTTTTGTTTTTGGAGATCGCTGATCAACATTGGAAATTGATTTTTATAAGCGTTAACACTACTAATCATCTCACTTATAGTATTATTTCTTTCTTGCATTTCTAAATTCAAAACGCTCAATTTACCTGTACAATCTGCTAGAAACGCTAGATCACAGAGCCAGCTTTCATCGTACAAATTCTTGTATTCATCGTTTCTTTGTTGAAGAAAATTTATTATTTCACTCAACAAATTACGAAATTGTGGAAATTGCGAACACTGCCGCGATCGACCGAAAATGGCTCCGCGATCGACTAGTCCAGCGGTGCCCAAACTACGGCCCGCGGGCCAAATGCGGCCCGCGAAGGGTTTTTGTTGGGCCCGCGAAGCTAAGTTGAAAAATCAATTCGAAAAATTGAATAGACAAATTCATACATTTTTTGAAAATTTTCGTGATAAAACTTTAAATATTGAAATATTAGCCATGAAAACCTTATTTAGACATGATTTTCACTTAATGGCATCTCAGAATATATAGAAAATTTCCGATTTAAACTCTAATCCGGCCCGCCGAAGAATTGGCAACTTCCAAGGGATTCGCAACCATTGATGTGGCCCGCCATTAGAAAAGTTTGGGCACCGCTGGACTAGTCGATCGCGATCGACCTGTTGGCCACCTCTGCAATATCAGAAGGCTATGGTTTGAGTTTATTTCTGTTCTAAATTGTTCTCGCAGTTCCTTAAAATATTTATTATCATTTAACCTATTCGAAAGTAGTAGTAGCCAGTAGTAATGCCAATGAAATATCGAATTTTTGATTCCTTGATTAATTTCCTAATCAATTGTAATTAATAATACATATAACATACCTTACTCGAATGGTTGTAATAGAATCTGTATGTTCACGTAATATCTTCGTCGTAAATTACCCATTTCTTTTCACTTACAAACGTTGTGTATACGTAAAGAAAATAGACCTATGTACGTTCATTTCTTCCTCGTAGATATTCATTTCCCTCCATTTTCCAAATTTGCATGCGTCCGAAAAAATTAAACTATCTACTGGTACCCGCAACAACTTTTGCGAAGTCAGTCAGAACTCGGCATGTTTAACCGGGCAGTCACACATAGTTCGGAGATTGATTTATCTTGCAATTACCTACGATTCATCTGTGAAAATTAGGTTCAGTTAATAACGAAGTGAAACGAAATGATGATGGCTGCAACAACAATTTAACTCAATAAATTATAAAAAAGATGTATCGCATTACAATCTCGTGCATTCCTTCAGCCAGACTGACTTCTTACGTCGGTGTTTAACGTGGAATATACGGAGAATGCTATCAAGTAGCAAGTAATGGAAGATGCAAAAGTGTTTTTTACTTCTTTAAACGCATATATCTCGACTGTTTTTCAGAGTTGTGCCTTGTCACTTTTGCTATTTCCGTTGTGTAACGAATACTATCGAGCCGGGGAATTTGATAAAACCGATGAAATAGTCGATTCGAAATTCGTAATTCCTCTCGTACTTTTACCATAACAACTAATTACGCAGCGAGTTTGCTTCAGCACTTCCCCAACAACCCCTCACTCGAACAAAAAACAATTCCAGGGGCCTGCTTACGCTTTCATCACGATGCAAGAATGACTGTTAAATAACAATGACGAATTATTATAGTGCGTTCAAACGATTGCCCAAGACGCGGAATAATATTTGTTAACTCTGGTCGATACGCAAGAATACGTCGTATTTTATAAATAATAAACCCTGAAGGCTGAGGTGGCGTCACAACAGGAATACATATTCACCGACTGGCATAACATTCACGTAGATAGGAAGTTAGAATTCAGTCTGCCGCGAATGCGTCGCCGCTCAGATTTTTTAAATACGTTTGGAAATGAGTGTACATGAAAACGAATATGAGATAATTTTATTTTCATTTTAAAAATTTCGACATACATTGAAGGGAAATTAGTGATTATTTTTTTAAACTGATTTATTTAAGCTCTATTTCTCTGGGAATTGATAGTATACGACATTGTTAAATTCATATTATTTTTCTAAAAAGGGAAAAAATAATTCGTATTAAAAATTCATTGTAGATGCAAATTGATAATATGAAAGTAATTATCGCTGGGTTATAGGAAATATATACTATTTCGAAGATTTGGCATATTTTAATTACTAGTTAGTGCGTTGTTCCTACTTAAGATATCTAAGCGGCAATAATTGCTCATCCTGAATGACTTGAGTGTGAAGGGAAAGCACGGATTTTTTCTTTTACTAAGAGAGTCTACCGCCATGCAACCAATTTAATTCCACTGTAGAACTGTAAGGCGAAGGAAATTCTCCGAAGCCAGTCAATTACGATAAAACCCGGATAAAAAGCCGGGTAAAAAGCCGGATAAAAAGTCACTAGAATATTTTCAATGCGTCTCGGATTTCGAATTACTTTCTCTGGGTTCACTGTGAGAGTCGCACGCTGAAAAAATTTCTGCATGAGAATCATTATAGATCTTGGGTGGATCCTTATAATTGCATCGCTTGGTTCATCGAATCAAATCATTTCCGGGCAACATCATTTCTACAAGCGAAATCCATTCCGTTTCGTGTTCATTTTATATTATTCAGGTCGAGGAATTGAATTCTGAACCTTACGTAGGCGCTGGCGTAACATTTTAACAGACAGAATATCGCCTTGCAAAATTCTACGCTCAATGTTAAATTCCCTTCGATTATCTCCATCGAGAAGTCCATAATAGTCTTGTCACTCCCGCTGTATAGACTTTTCAAAGATATATTCATCACCTTGTTTGTTATGAAGAAAAAATGGAGGAAGAATTTTACCAGTCTTGCCGACAAAAAGAAAAGAAACACGTGAAATTTATGAGACAGGAGATAAGGCGTCTACTTGCCACGAAGTACTTAATGATGACAACGTAAACGAACTAAGGTAAACTGCATTAGCTATGGCGTCGTGAGGAAGACGTTCATGAAATGAGGCTAGCAAGTTGTTACGCGGGAGACGTTTATAGAGAATGAGGACAGAAATAAAGTTCCATTGAAGATGAAACTGCGTCTACACTAGGCGAATAGTAATTTCATTCCCCGCTAAAACACGAGCGAGAAAGCCTAAACGTAAGATTCCTTGGCTTTCACTCTTCTCTGTATGCATTAATTCCAAACCACATGCGATAAATAACAGAATATTGAAGGCGTTGCATCAGTTTATGAAGGATTTTTTTAGCAGCTTCCGGAATTTCTTTTGTGCTTTTATAATGTCGCATTCGTGAGAAATGGGCGTTTTTGGTATTCTAAACAGATTTTCGCACTTCGCTCTTCAGAAAATGTAAGGTTTGCATTTTCAAAGTCCCGAGTTTATATCCCGATTTTAACCAATTTTAAAGTATAAATCAAAAGTATGTGACGCTCATTCTGATTAGCGTTATTCCCAATATTAGCTTCATGCTGCGATCCCGAACATAAGGACGGATATAATATCGCATCGGATTAGTTGGAAATAGAACGGTTCGACGGACCAGAAATAAAAGGTGGGAGATAAAAGAGTGAATGGTTTCATGTGGGGAATGACTAAGTTTCAGTCCAATAATAAATATTTAAATATTAAAGACAATATCGATATCGGAACTCAAGTATTGATTAAACGGCTTTTGTTATATAGGTACGGAAACATTTTGAATAGTTGATATTCTTTAAGCGTTGAAATATATCCGCATCAAGTTCAATTTAAAAGTCTAATTAAGAAGCTTGGCTCAAGAAAGATGACAAAATTAGCCTCTTTTGTTTGACCTATCCGAGAATACTTAGATTTTGAATCTTAAGGTTAATTTTTTATCCAACTTCGTTTTTCGCAGCTATAATTTTTCTGACGGTTTCTTCCCCCAGTTCTTCCATTGCTTTCTATAATAGTGTTAGGAACGTTTTTCCGTACAAAATACCAGTCTCGTCCAGTTTTTTGTTGTGTTCATTTGATATTTATACGACGGTGCAGGAGGTCGCGCGGTGAAAATGGCTGCCATTTCCCTCATGCAACATTTTTACGTATTTATTTTTAAAAGAGTGTACTGCGTAAACGTCAGCGTTTGTATTTATGTTCCATCTTTGGAATGCTCTCTGAACGCTTTGCACTTCCAGAGACTTTCGTCGCAATAGTAGCGTTTCCTCAAACCTATTATTCGACTTGGCGAATGCAAATGATGTCATCTCAAACTTCTCTAATGTGACTAATCGCATGAAAATCGGTTGTGTAGAATAAACGATGTGCCTATACATAAAAAAAACAAAATTTACTATGTATTGGGATATTTAAAATCCGCGCGAACACTGCCGGATTAAAACTAACATATATGGGACAAAATTTATTTTGAAATGCGGAAGAATCCAGTGCATTTCAATGATGTATATACATATTTAAAAATGTTGTTAGATAAATGACAATGGGGACTGCGGCGAAGATGATGTAATAAGGTGTGAAAATCACTCCTTGACCGTACAAAATGTATAAAAATATAATTACTTACTAGACGCACGGATTCTGTGCATATTTTTTATTAAAAAATTCCATTTATGATTTTTAAGAGTAGAAGGAAAAGGATAATTATTTCTACGTTATGACCTAACTTCTTTCTATGAAAAATATGTATAGTAAAGATAAAAAACATTTAAATTAAAATATTTGGCATAAAAAACTAAAGAACAGATACTTTACTTTAAATAAAACAAAAATAAACTATTTTACTGGCTGCAGTGCATTTGCAGCCATTAAGTGTAATTAAAGAGTCTGTCTAAAAATTTTAATTGTGAAATTTAGTTCTCACGATATTTAGGGGGCAGTATTTTTCAATTTCGTTGAAGATATTAAAGGAAATGGATTAGATGGAATGGTAAAAGTGTGGACAGTGGCGAGGAGATAATACTCTTTAATTAACTATCCAAAGATGGGGTGAAACTTTTATAATCATTGGACTTCAATTCCATAAGCATATTCCCGCCAAGTTCTTGACGAGCCATTATGCAGATAGATTAACATATTGCATGAGGAACGCCTTTAATCCTTCCCTACAAACAACTGCAAAAATTTTCCAGGAAATTACAATTTTTAACTACATATAATGAATTCATTTCTTCTCTCCTCCAGCTCCCCCTACCCACATCCACCTTCCTCCCACCTCTCCCCCTCCCATGGGCGGATTCAAGGGGGGGGAGGTCAAGGGGTTAATTACCCCCCCCCCCTAGAATTCCTGAACACTCGAAAAAATTACCATTCAACTCCATTTCTTCGTGTTGAGATGTTGATTTTATAATGTAAAATATGTCTGATTAACTGCATATTTATACTTACTAACTGCATTCATTCGCCATTAATACAATATAAATATATAACCTCATAAAATATGTTATGTATATGTATAATCTTTAATTTAAAATAATAAAGACTGTTAAGTGGTATTAATTTTGTTGAATAAAATTCTATTTAATTCTTTTTTCAGTATTAATCGATGTATTGCCTGTGCAGTCTTAATGTGTTCGCTTTTTACCAATAAGTTCTATATTTGCTTTTTCTGATTAAAATACATTTTAAACAAAAATGTATCAAATGCTTTTTCATTCCTACATTACCCCCCCCCCCCCCTTGGATGAAGTCTGAATCCGCCCATGCCCCCTCCCATTCTCTCCTCTCTCTCCTCCTTCCTCTCCTCCCACTCCCCCTCCCCTGTCCCTCTCCTACCTCCTGTCTTCCACCTCCCCACCCTCCTCTCCTCCCCCTCCTCCTTCCAGTCCCTTTCCTCCACTCCCCTCATCTCCTCCCTCCTGCCCTCTCCTTCCCCATCCACTCCTCCCTTCTCTCCTCACTTCTCCCTCCTCTACCCCTCCCTCTCATACCTCCACTCTTCCACCTCCCAACCCTCAACCCCCTTCTCCTTTTTTCTTCCACTTGTCCCTCCTCCCATTCCACCTCCTCTCCTTCCACTCCCTCCCCTCATCTCATCCCCCTCCTCTCCTCTTCTCTCCGTCCCACCCTTTTATCCTCCGACCAACTCCACCATTCCTCTTCCGCTTATCAATTCGCACTCCCCACTTCCAGACTCTTTCCGGCCACTCCCTCCCGTCCTCCGCGTCCGGCAGCTTCCCACACGTCCTCTCCCTCCCTTCGTGGAGAGGGGTGGCAGGAAGGGAGCGCTAAGGGGGGGCGGAGGAGCGACGCCGGCGGGGACCCGACCACACTTCCCTCAGTCAGCTGCGTTCGAGGACTATGAGAAGACGAGGAGCGGTCGTCCACAGGCGAATCTCACGTCTCCCGTCCTCGTTGTGCGGCAGGCCGAGCGACAGGTGGCTAGGACATGGCGATCTTTTCCTCGGCCGCCCCCGCTCCACTCTTGGCCGCTGCGCTCCTACTGGTGTGCTGCGCATCCTCTTCCACGGCACAGGGTAAGCGTGGGTGTGCGTGAAACAGCATCACGTGCTCGAGTGCATCGCGGCAGCACCATCCTTTGGCGGTGCGATCGGTGTGCGGGGCTCTCATCCACGTGGATGCAAACGGTTCGGCGAGTAAGATAACCCACGCGTTCGAGGAAGCGGAACGAGAATGCTTTGGCCGCTGGATACGTGGGTGAAGAGTGGTGCTCCTTTTCTGGAAGAATGTTTTTTCTCCGCATTCGACGTTAAACGAGTTATTAAAGCGTCTAGGCAGCCGAGCGAATGACTACGAAGACCTAGAATTACGTCGTGTCTTTCGAGTTCGCCTTGCTGTTCTGTTGTTTATCATCGACGGTTCGCGCATGATGCTCGACTCGACTAGCGCAACAATTTAAATGGATATGTGCAGAATTCGCAGTCCGTCCAGGAATCGTGTTTTCTGCAACCAGTTCAAATTTCGGGTCTATCATTTAATCGTCGCTAGTTGTCATTCATAGTTTACAAATTTGGTTTTTCGTAATAGTGTCTGAATTCTGCTTAACTTAGACTCTCGTAGGAGGTTACCTCTGATTCAAACTAACTCCTAATCAAAATGTCTGTTTTTGCATGTAATCGCTTGAAAAAAGGTTGAGATTATATGTCGTTCTGTTTGATCGAATCTTTCGTAAATATCCCTTTCGCTCTTCGGTCGGCGACTACGCTCGGGTGCTGCGCTCGGTTGCAGATAAACACATCTTCGCGCTATCCAATATCACGAAACCTTCGAAGAGTTTCCTTCCTTTATTTTGCTATTTTCCTCTGTAATTTTTACATTTGAGATAGCTTTATGGGGTGGAAACTAAAAATTCTATCGTCCATTTTAGCCGAATGAGAGCACCGTAGAAAAGAGAAAATAGGAATGTTATGAAATGACCGCCAATGGCATAAATTTACTATTTAAGGTAAGAATGGTGTTGATAATGACCTTTGGTGACTAATCGGATGCCGGTCCTTTAAGTAATGGCATGGCCAAAAGTGCAATAGCTATCTCCGTTCTCTAAGGATTTAATATTTTCGAAGCGGGAATGGAAATGGGCGTATACGCGGGTATACGCTGTATACCTAGTTCCTTAGTAGATTTTTTTACGCAGCTGCGTGTTGGTTACACATACCCTCCCCCATGCTCCTCCATTATTTCCGGAGCGTATACCTAGCTCTGAAAATACATTTCCACCCTTTTTTTCGAAGTAATGAAACTCAACACTTAATCATATTGTCAACATAAAATATTAAAATCTCTTTAAATAATCGTATTCCAAATATAAGCGCTTAAAAATCAAACTGAAGAAAGGATATTTTCTATCTTTAATACCCATAAAAAGGTCATGACAAGAAAGTAAAACGTAAATAAAACAAAAATACCTCTGCACTATATGGCGTTAGAAGAAGTCTAAGATAAGATATACCAAAATTATGAATTTAGCACTGTCATTTGTGTCTCGATAAGGACGAACGACAGATATTGAAATACTGCTATCTTAAAAAAGTAATCCATTTTCTAGTCAACATTTCAGCTGAGATCAACGTGTCTCGCTTCCAGAATCTTGTCACTCCTCGGTCATCTTCCTCCCACCTCTCCGCCTGCCTCCTCCTCTCTCCACTACCTCCCCTCACCCAGTGGACCAGCCTTATCTCTCGTACGGAAGCCCGCCTTATCCTTTCATATCGTGCCGGGGTCCCAATGGAAGGTCAGGAGGTCGCGGTGCCGCTCCCGCTGCCGACCACGCTTCCAGCCACTGTCCTCGCAGCCGAACAGGCCAAACGATCTAATCGCCATCATCCTCTTCATGTCTTACGTATGAGGGACTCATTCCTGCTCTCCGTTCCTTCCGTGCAGCCTCGTTCGTTTCCCACCGTGAAGAAGTTTGACTTTTAAGTGCCTCTATAAGTTGGCACCATTCCCCTTAACGTGCTTGCCGAACGAGGAATTTCATTGCACTTCAAGGTGATGGTGGCACTTTTTGTTCGGTTATTCTTGGAGTGTCTCTCTCTCTCCAGTGGCGGATTTAGGGGGGGTCGCATATTGCGCGCGCCAGGGGCCCCGTGAAGTAAGGGGCCCCGAAAAAATGTTCCTATATATAATCTCAGAAATATTGAATGTCTCAATTTAAAAATCAGTGGAACCTCTCTATGATTCCATAGAAAAACAATCGTTAAGAGGTGTCACAAAGGAGGGTAGCTGTTAGTAGCGGTTTCACTATATATTTAGATGGCAGAACCCCCGACTCCTTAGCGCCAGGGGCCCCAAAATGTTTAGCGCCAGGGGCCCCAGGAGGCATAAATCCGCCACTGTCTCTCTCTCTCTCTCCCTCTCTTCTGTTCACTTTTAAGGCGTATTGAATCAGTTGAATCCACCCGCTCACGCTTGGATTTCACTGAGGAAGGATTTTTTCCGTTAATTATCTTCCCGTTTAATGCCGTTTAACTCCGTAAAATACCCTACGTTAGCACACCGTATGCGTCTAAAAAGGGGCATAAATGATTTTTGAGCATCATTTTATAAGTAATTAACCTTAAATGAAAATGTTATATATCTTTCGATCACCTCTTGTCTGTGACAGCAACAGTTTTAACTTTAAGTTTGTTAATCAATTATTACCGCCGACGGAATAAATGCGCAATGAAATAACTGATAAACTTTGACTATAACGATTAAAATTAATCAAACTAAAAACAGTCCCACATAATTTATCGACACGGGTTACTGAAAATATACTGCTTGTTGTCATGATGCGGTCAAAGGTCATTTCTGGCTAAAGTCGTCAACTCGGCTGGCTGTTTAAATTAGACTCGAAAGTTCGCTTGAAGAGTTCGCTTGTGAGTTATAAAGGTTCATCATTCAGTCGAGGGTTAGGCGATAAGCAGAGGAAACACCAATCCGTCCATATTAGAATTTTTGTTTTAACAAGTAACAGTGGGACCTTAACTAATATATTGTATGAAAATAAAATCGACTTAAGCGCATTTCGTTGTGGTTTCATGAAAAATTTCACAAGAACAACGTACACATAACAAGTCGACGGCATGAATTTTGTGAGTTTTGTTTATCGGCTGTTAATTTTCCAAATTTCGTACCTAGAAAATATTTTAGTGATTATTTAACATCATAGTAATTCACATACTGCATTTTAAATGTTAATTCATATCATAAAGTCGTAAAAAATCAATTCGAGAATAAAAATATATATTTTTCGTATTGAATTTGATGATTACATTACAACTCATTTATAATCGTCCAAAAACCGAAAACATTTTAAAAGCTGAACAGGACATCAAGTAAATCTTAAATCAGGAAAGTCCAAGGGCGTAAAAATTACTGAAATTACGTGAAGTTTAAATAGTAATGAATGTAGCGCTAACAATCTTCCATAATGGAAAATCTAATCTCTAGCAGCTCAACATCCGACGACGAGAAATAAATTATCATCATATACCATTTGCTTATATGTACATGTTACTCAGTGGACGGAGTAGGATAATAAGTTTTGGTTAGGAAATGATTTAGCATATTTCTATATTGTAATGTTTTATTTTTTTCTCCGCATTAACTTTATTTGACAATTCATGGTTAAGCTATGTAAATAAATACATTGTCCAGAAACCGGAAAGGTCCAAAAATCCACAACCTATAGATCCAAAGGTTGCCGGTTTTTGGACTTTGTGCTTTATATTATTTCAATATGAATGAAAGACGACCAGACGGAAATAACTGATCGAAGCAAACAAATTATTCTAGCCTAGGAGTTCCCAAACTTTTCCATGTGGCGAGCACTAAGTTGTATTCTGGTATATCAAGCGAGCACCAAGCAATATACTAGAATATCAAGCGAGCATCTCTATACTTTTGCGAAAAATAATAATCACAATCAAGCTGCCAAAGAGCACAGCGGTGCTCGTGAGCACCAAGTTGGGAACCCCTGTCCTGGCCATATTCTTTTAGTGCTGAAATGCCGTTGAGCCAAAAGGAAATGTTTACAGGCAATCAGATCATCCAATTTGTAGATGCGGTCAAAGCATTTCCACGATATAGTTCGCCGAAAATTCAAAAAAACTTCTAAGTGTAAACAAATTGTACGATATGAATGAAACACGCGTGCATACGAATGCACTTGATGGCATTAGCGTAACCGCGTTGGCGGCCCCAGAGGCCAAAGTGCGTGGGCGTAATTCTGCTAAATATGGTTCATCTTCCCGTTGCCCACGTCTCCTTAGTTGACCTCGAGTAGCCTTTCGTATTCCGAAAAGGGTCGCCTCTTAAAATGTCATCGAACGCGAGTGGACCCGTGTCGACCCCCGATCACCTTCGGGGCCCAGTATTGCCGCGATCGCCGGGAAAACGCTAAGACCGCGAGCAGCCACGACGAAAGGAACGACGTCGCACGCCGACGCTCCAGTATGTCACGTGCGTTTTGCGGCAGCTGCTTCCGCAAATGCTTTCCCGTTTCGCTGTCGTTTGGTGGCGAAGTGAGGGAAGCGTGTGCGATCCCCTTCCTCACCCTCCCGTGCTTCTAATTCATCGTCATCCATCCACCCTTCTCCCGATCCATCTTTTCCGATTCCTGCAGTCCCGCCAATTCTTCCCCTCGCTTATTCCTCTACGCCGATTCTGTCTTCCATCGTTTGAGGAGCCCAACTCCCCTCTTTTTAGTGGACTGGTCCCGCCGCCGTTTGAGCTTGTTAAAAACCTCATTCGCCACGTTACCGCGGCAGCATGTGTCACACATGCGAAGGAAGCATTGTCTGACTTCTCCCTTTGGAATCCCTCTTCGTCCTCTGTGTCCTCTTCCTCTTTCCTAACTTTCTCTCTCGTCTTTTCGCCTATATCTCTCCGAGACATTCGCCAAAATATTCCGCGCTCGCCAAATAAACCCCACTATGTTTATTTTTCGCCACTGCGTTGAAATAAGCAAAGGCTCATCCATCCTGATTGCCTCACTTTCTGTCGTTCGTCCGAGATTTAGCTGCTAAGAGGACACGATGTGTAGTATTAATGAGGCAGCGTGTTAATTGCGCAATGACGGGATTACAAAGGACTAACGACCGGGAAAGATGTCTTGGCGTGACTTGAATTGTTCTCTCTCATACACGAAGGCTACTTTAATTTAGCGGGAAAACCCTTCGCTATTAAGAACATCTTCTATGTCATTATTTCCTTATTTTCTCCCGCAAACGTGTTTTACTCGAGTTGATCGATCCTGAAAGGTCATCTGAGTGTTTGCTTAAAATATATAATTTTTATGCCGTTATTATGAGGTTTACCTCCGAGTGGAAACCCAAAAAATTTCCTATTTGTTAAGTTTGCGATAATGTATAATTTTGAAATGGCCGATTCCCTGATTCTCCCTCCATCGAAATATAGTTGTCAATGGGAAAGACGTTAACGCATAGCCAGGTGAAACGGAATTTCAAAGTTTGGAGAAAAAGTAAATTAAATTATTAACGCTCGGTGTTGTCTAATTACATTTCGGACTTTGTTCATTTTAACTCGGTTTAGTGAATGGGCTTAAATATTGAATTCCAAGGCCATTAAAGTGTTTCAAAATTAGGGTCTCCTTGACGTGAATCATATCTCTTAACCCGTGGAACCGGTTCTTTTTGTGATATACTGGGCGTTTGTATCAAGCGAATGAATTGAGTACCTTGGTTTTGAATGGGCTTGGCATTTCTTTCTTAACAAATGATGTACATTTTTCATTTGCGTTGCATCGGAGAGTTATAGATGTTGACTTTACATAAAAATAAATATTACCAATGTTATATGTAAATAACTAGTTTACGGTTTACAAATATAATTTCTACCTGAGAAACGCTTCAATGCATTGTTCGATTAGTCGTTGATTTTTAAACCAAATTCTCGAATCGTGAAAGTTATGATGAGAACAATATTGAGTCGTTTAATCCCCATTTTCGAATGAATTCGGATAAAGCTGGCCCAACAACGGCCAAATAATCTAACTACGTACTTAATTGTGACCATGAGTTACCAAGAAAAATAATTATTTAAACATTTTGAAAATACAGTTTATTTTGTATAGTTAATTATTTAATTATCGTCCACGAAAATACGGCTTATCAAATTTTTAGGAGTTCTTCGATTGAGAAACCGAATACAAACACTCAAAATTCGGTCTCGTTTCTCAAAGGGATGTTTTATTTTAATTTATAAATGTTCAAAATATTATTGGTGTCGTGGTTGGACTTTGTGTCCGGTCTACTCTCAGATAAAGTCCAAACATTGACCAATGGCACATGCGCGTCTCGTCGTCCCGCGGAAAGACTAGCCACGCTGCTGCTGCTCCGAGAATTAAAGGACCCGTCGGCCATTTGAACCAAATCCTAGAAAAACAATTCCGCGAAGTGGTGAAACCTAGTTCATTGCCGATTTCTGACCAGGCAAAGGACAAGATGTGCTCAAAACTTCTGATTATCCGTGTTTCTTATCGAAGCATTTGACGTCAATGTGTATTATTAAAACGTTAATTTTAAATGAACTTCTTAGGTTAAAAATCCAATTTCCGTGATTCTAGAAAATCTGTATTTATGGAAAGAAGATCGCACTCACTTACTTTCAATGTATCGTGTAAAACAAAAAAGAAACAAATATTATCTATCATTATTCTATTCATAGCCTCCTATGATAATTTTTGTATTTTTCCTCTTTAACTTCACTTACACACATTTTAAAAGAAAGAGGATTCATAAACGATATATATACATATATATAAAATAGATTCTCCGATCACCTTAAATGTTATTGAATTTCGATTGTTCTCACTCCTTTTTTCGCTCGTGTAAATTGCAGTCAAAGTATTATCCGTATTATGTGATAATTGCATAACAATTATAAATCGTGTTGTAGTTTATAAATTGATGAACATCTGAGAATAAAAAATCTTTTGCTTTACATAATGGAGATATTTTCATTTGATATCAGTCTTTGGTTTTAAGGATTTCATTATTACCCGTTTTTTGTTTCTAAATTGTTGTTGTTTAAATAAATTTGAAATTATGGCATGATCTAATTAATCGATATATTCGTGCGTTTTTATATTTAAAAGCACTTAATAACGGCACAATTTTTTACTTTTGGTGAATTTATGATATAATCGTATTACTCTTTTCTGTTTTTAGAAAATTTCTTAAGAAATAAATGATCGATGGAAAACTGCATATTTACAAAATATGAAGTTAATACTTGTATTTTCATATAAAATCACCACTTATTTTTTATGACTATATATTTTAATTTAAAGTGGAAGTGAATAAATCGTACAGTTGTACTATAAGATAAATTTTAGTAAATTATTAATCCATTTATTATATGTTTTAAGTTTTTCAAAAATCCTGTTTCTTCTCATATGCGTAAGTTTTGGCAATATGAGCCCATTCATCATAAATTTTGATTACCGGAATATTTTTTCTTGACTTCACCGAAATACGCTATTTATTCATGGCAACAGCTTAATATCAGATAAAGTTTATGTATCTCCAGCGACAAGACAAGGTTACGAAAAACCGGATGCGCATTCCGGATGCAATACAGTCGTCGTCACTTGTGATTCATCGAAAGTAGATTCTAAAAAAGAACGCGCGTGGCAGTAATTTATTGATATTGTAGAGGGTATTTGTGAGTGGGTTTTCGTTAAGGGTGCACGTGGGAGATGGGGGTCTGGATTGAGCGATTTTTGAAAGGATATATATTTAACCCTCCGCAAGCAGGAAGTTGATTGCTGAGGAAGATTGCTTTGGTTATCCCTTAGAATTTCCCTAAGAAATTGGTAACGTGTTCTTCATGAAATATAGTGCAGATTATTGAGGCATAAAGAGCTAGTTGTTCGTAGTTGTTTTAATCAATAAATCTAGTGCGTTTATTTTTGGATTTGCGGGTGTTTTCCATTTCAAATCGTTCTCGGTGTTTGGGTCGCCCGTTTCATGGATTTGTTTGGCTACGCTAGATTTTTCAAATCTACCGTGTTTGAAACACCACAGAATTTCATCTTTAGATCCGTCCATACTCTTTCAAACACAACGCTTATAAAACCCTAGAATATTTTATTTCGACAAGATGCTGTCTCACTAAATTGTTACCTTTCTTCATCCTTTGAAATCCTTGAACGTTTTCATAGTTCTCTCCATTTTAGTAAGTTTAGAATTCTCTGACAACCACCAGTTCTTACTATATCGACGTAGATGAGACACGAGTGTTACATGCAATCCCATTTGACCCATAAGATAATCTTTTGATCATCCCGTAAACGTTTCACACAACCAGAGGCTGCCGGAGGAGTTTTGGCGCCCCAGGCGAGATAGCACTCCAGCGCCCCCCTGCGTTAATGTTTGTTGAGATATTTATAAAGTACATTTTAATTTATTCGTCGCTTTGCGAAAATTATTGATAATGAAAAATTAAAAATTCCTCGATATAAATTGGTATCCAATATTTATTCACTTACAAGTAATGCAGAGATAAATGATAGGAATAGCGCCCCCAGAACTTTGACGCCCGGGCAGCCGTTCGGCTCGCCCGTAGCTCGGGCCGGCCCTGCACACAACTGTGATATTCAATTGATTTTTCATTATAATCAGTGGGAAATCTTGTCACAAATTTGTCCTCCGACGAAGATTTCAGCCATTTAATGATCCAACGAAAAATTGCCTTCAAAATTTGTTTGGGTGTCATAATCTCCTGTCTTTTTTCTGCTGACACTCCTTTGAGCGTTATTTTAATGGTCGCGTAACCCTCAGTACAATAATGTGCACCATTTTTACGTAGTGAGCCGTATTCGTAGATGTAAGTGCGTTAGCCTCATTAGATATCGCGAGTGCCTTGGCATGCCGGATGATACATCGGAACATACTCAAGAGATCATGTGATTTTTTAAATTATAATAAAATCTTAATAATATTTAGGGTTAAAAGTTCACCAGGCAAGTTTTAATGGCAAAAATTGTAATTTAAATATCAAATTTGCCTGTATTAAATATCACAGACCACATCTTTATCAAAGCTCTTGCGGGCCAGATGCTCCCCGCTGCCCTTTGGTTGTACGCCACAGCCTTAGTAATTTTAAAAGTGATAATGGAATGAATAACACATGTTGAAAACGAAAATTAATTTTTATAACGTTATAATTCACAGTTATTCGAGTATTTTTATTTTATAACTTCCTTTTTATTCGTAACATTGAACTTTTGATTCCGAAGTCAATCGTGAAAGATGGAGTAACAAAAAAATTATAATGTTTATCACCTTCGCGTATTCCTTGAAAACTCTGGACCTACTCGAAGGATTACTCGTAACCCCGGTTGAAAACCCCTGTCTTTAAACGATGTTACTACTTCCAAGGCCTTCATCCGCAGTCACCGGTGTAACGTCTTTCGCGAACGAACGCTACGACTTTCCCTTCTAATTTCTTAAATTACGTTTTCTCGTAGAACACCAGAACCAGAATTTATTTATATCTCTTTCAACATTGTAACTGTAACACCAAACTTACATGCTTCAGCGAATTTATTTCCTCGGCATCTTCCGCAAACGTTTTAAAGTACGCATAGTAAATACAACGTATTGATTTTGATATTTATGACGCTGTGAAACTTCTCAACATATTCACCAATATTTTATGATAAAAACTTATAATTTTTTATAATATAAGGAATTAAAAAAAGCAATTGGTGAAAATCAGAAACCCCGTGAAAGGCGAAAAAATAATATGTCCCTTGGGTTTCCGGTTTTGAGGAGTTGTACTGCAGAGTTTTTGAAAATAAGGGCCGCGGCCCAATGGTGGGCCGCGAAATGTCGAAAATGGGCCACAAGGCTCGCGTTCACGAAGCATATAGTGCCTTAATGGGTAAAATAGTTATTAAATCAGCCGAATACCTTCCGTACAAATTTTCCCACCTATTCCCGCTGTTAGGGCACTTGTCATTCTCCTATGTCCTTCTCAAAACACCTACTGCAAGCACCCTCTCGTAGCAAGGGAGAGCAATCTGCTTCCTCACTAATTATTTTCTTGGAAAATGCAAAGCATATTTTCCGAAGTTTTATTCCCGGAAATCTTATATCTGAGGATAAATTGTCTTGAAGGTTTATTTCCAGAAACCAATCTTTAGCTCAAAGAAAAAGTGATATCAGAGCTATGTGGTTAATTACAACTAATGCAAAATGGAGAAACCTAATAATCATAAAAATAATAAAAAGGAAGTACTCACATGCCGGTTTAGGAGAAATTACTCACCCAGGGACCTAACCTCGTTAGTCTCTACTCATTACCAGCTTATATAACGTGCAGAATTCACTAGTGCGACACAGCCCCGACTCTCCTCATAATCGCCTATAATCACAAACACGCTTCTGCTCACAATCACACGTCTACTAACTCACACACCTCTACTGATAAGCACGCCACTATTCACTCTCCTGCTTCCTAAGCACGCCCCTGTTCAAAGCACGCTTTCTCCTAATCACGCTTTCTCCTAAGCACGCTCCTGCTCCCAAGCACGCTCTTGCTCCCTAGCACGCTCTTGCTCCCTAGCATGCTCCTGCTCCGAAGCACGCTCCTGCTCCTAAGCACGCTCCTGCTCTGTTAACAGTTCACACGATTGCGATGCTCCTTTGACTCTCATTCTTTATACAATGAATAGAAGCACGTCACAGCGTATCCACATGTTTTGATTCTCAATTGACGATAGGCATTTAAGAGGATCTATTGAGTTACCTTGATATTAGTCATATAATACTACGTGGGTGTTTCAAATGAAAGCAGCAAAAGTTAAATAAAAAATATTTATCAAAACTATGGTTAAAGAACTGCTTCAATTTAGTCTCCTGCTATTTCGATATACGTCTTCCATCTTGACTATAATGTCTGGATTCCGTCGGAATCGAATTTATTAGTTTGTGTTTTGAGCCACTCTTGTACCGCTGCTCGAACCTCTTCGTCATAGTGGAAATGCTTTCCTCGCAATGCCTCTTTGAGTGGTCCAAAAAGGTGATAATCATTTTGGTCCTAGTTGGGAGAATAAGAGGAATGTAGTATCACTTCAAAATGCAGACTTTTTATGGCGTCAGTTGTTGCCTGTGATCTTCGAGGATGGTTCATAAGTATATCACTGTGGACAGTTTCCCCTTCATAAAAATAACTCTATTTTCATCCCAAACTACAGTTATTATCACCATTCCTACTGAATGTTGTTGCTTTGGATTTCTTGGCTTTCATGAGCTGAAATCACTCCACTCTTTACTGCTTTCAAGCTGAAAGTAATCCACTCATGACTTATCGTTAGTCACTATACTACCCTAGGAAGTCATCCTCTTCATCTTCATATCAAGTCAGTAATATAGGACAACTCAACTCGTCATGGATAATGTGATGAACAGATCCGTTGCTCATGTGACGATTCTTGGTCAATACCTTCAGCTTAATGCGCCGATTTCCTAGAATGAGCCTTTCAATTACAGAAATATTGTCTGGCATGACTACAAGGTTAACATAGCCAGGCCGAACAGTAACTTCAAGGTAACTCCACCTCTAAACTTTTCCGCCAATTCATATACTCTTCTTTGTAACACACATTTTTCACCATACACATTGACTGTGCTGCGATGTATTTCACTAGGTTTAACTCCTGTATTCAAAAATCTTATCGCTGTTCTCATGTCAATCGCAGTACCACTTTCCAAACAAGTAGTCATTTTGAATCGTCAGTGGGTTAAATACAACTATTAAAAAAATAACATTTATAAACAGGGGAGCCAAGAAAAACATTATAACTTCCCTATATTAAATATTTTCAATTAAACTCGAATTTGCTAATAGTTATTCACTTTTTCTGATTTCATTTGAACCACCCTCGTACTTTTAAACAGTGACACAAACACGCATCAGTTCGTGAAGATATACCAATGCAAATGTGACCGCGTTTTATATACGCCGTGAGGAGAGAAACACACAAAAAACACTTCATTGCATTTATAATTATAGAAACATCGGGGAAAATTAAAATCACACTCGCAGAGAGAACATCATCCAAAGTATTTCCTTGTCGCTTGTATAACCTTAATAAATCTGCAGTTGGTTAAGTATCAGCTGCTAATCCTCGTTATACAACGTTTTCAGCTTTCCCAACTCGCTATTCATTTCATTTTCATGTTTCAGTTTGCACACTTCAATTACAAATGCTTCCACTTTAAGCTTACCTCCTTAACGATAGTTAAACCCTCTAAAATTGAACATGAATTAGGAAACCATAATAATTTTAAATCCTTATTTGGATTAATAAAAATTCGACAAAATTTTTAAATACAATCTCATCGTGAACATCACGTATTTCCACCGATGCAGTGCACTACATTTCCCTCTGAAAATTATGGAAAGACCAGTTAATTCTTATGAAAGGAAGTCGAAATTTACAATAATATTTTAATTTATCTTGAAATTTAAAATTGGAAACTGTAATCGGCCAAAGTCACTACGATCGTTTTGTTTATTCCCTTCTATTGTGCGTGCCCTTCTAGTTGTTTCTTTCCATCCAGTAAATAACAGCTATTTTCCTGAACATCGTCACTATAAAACATTTAAAATGACTTCACCTCAACTCAAAAGTAAGTGATAGTGGATCTTTCCGCTCTCTGCGTGATATTCTTATATATTGTAACCGAAATATATGTCTGTGTATTTAAAATTTGGACAGGCTACACTATCACGATTCCAACTGGCAATATTTGTTCTCACATCCCTTACCTGAAAATGTAGTGAAAGGTTACATTTATATTAATGCTACTAATTCCTTATGATGACTCTCTACCCTAAATTATCTCTTACACCAGTGGTTTCCAAACTGTGGGGCGCGCCCCCTTTGGGGGGCGTTATTGTTAGGTCAGCGGGAAGGGGGGAGGGCAAAAAGGATTTCTTATGTATTTACAATCCGTTTAACCGTCCTAATCTTGAGACCTACAATATGCAGAAGCCATATTCTAGCCCTTAATTGGCTAGGACGTATCGTTTGCGTCCATGTTTTTTCTTAAGATGATATTATTAATAGTAATTGAATGCCCAGTAGGTATTGTTTATGAACTGTAATTGAACATGGGATAGAGGGGGCGCTTAGTAATGTTTGGAAACTTTACAGAATGCTTCACTTTACTGTTTTTTGTATTTACATATATAATATACATATTGTATTTATTTAACTTCCTTGTAAGTTGCTCGGAAAATTACTTCTAATAACCACTAAAAGGGCAAGCAAAGATGCTAGAATCACCCAGTAGGTGTAGAAAAAGACAAAAAATAATGGCCTTACCGTAATAATTGCTTTTTGTGATCCTCAAAGTGATCTAAGTTGCCTCCCCACTGGGTAAAGACAATGGCCATTTTCTTTCTCTGCACTAATCTGAATGAATGGTGACGATAAAGAAAACAGAGCCCGGAGTGCCTAAGTTTCTTTCTCATTCCCAAGAAGTGTTGGGCGATTGAAAAACGCATTTCGTCTGGAGAGAGAGTCATCCATGGACAAATAAACATCTCCTCTGGTGTTCGAACAGAAACAGCTCATATCTATACTATACAGAGACTTTTAGAAGCCACAATTCCCCAGTCTATGCTCTTTGCGCTTGCATGTTTTGATCACTTTCTCAGCTGAACGCGTCTATCTTTATATCTTTACGTATATATGGGCACACAATTGATATCGGTCACACCACATTTTTTGGTCACCCTTTCTGGTCACACCATATTTTTTGGTTGCCCTAATAAGTGACGTTGGTCACTTTGGGGTGCCTCGGGAACCCGGTTGAGAATCACTGGTGTAAATAATTTAAAATTAGCAATTCTACTGTTTGTACGATTTGGTCTGTTCACCAGAAAATATACAGTGCCGTGGATAGTTCGAGTCATAGTGAGAAATGAATCCGGCAACCCATGCAACGTGATGTAGACTAGCTTTGATAAAGTGATTTACACAGCGGAGAAACAAACACATCGATAAGTGGGTCTATGTTAAAAGTAAAAGCTGATGAGTTGGCAAATTTGTTTGGAATTGAGAATCTCAGTTATTCCTAAGGTTGGATAGACAGATTTAAAGTAAGACTCAACATTAACCTTATTAAGTAAACAGTGAAGCTAATCACATAGACTTAATATTAATTTATGACTCCTTAAAAATTGCACGGCCTAAACTTTGTGAGGGTTATACATTTTAAATAGAGATGAGACTTAGTTGTACTTCAGCAAACAACAGACAAGACATGAAAATTTAAAGGTGAAAAGTGTGTTGGAGGACATTATCCAAAGATAAGATTACGGTTTTTGTTTGTGCCAATGTGGATGATAGTGATAAACGCAAGTTGTTGATAATTATCAAATTGAAAATTCCTAGATTTTTTAAAAACATAACTTTACCTGCTTGATACAGTCAAACAAAAAAAGCTTAAATGACATCAACTCTTCTTGAATAAGCTATAATAAGTTAGGATCAGGAGCTTAATTCTCAAAAATAAATATTGTTATTAATTGATAATTGTCCAACCCATCCCAAACTTGGATCATAGTTAAGCAACATTAAGATTTTTTTCTCATTTCTAACACTAGAAGTGTTCTTCAGCCAATGAACCAAGGAATAATTAGAAGCCAAAAGTATCATTTTTAATGAATGAATGAATGAATGAATGCACAAATGCAGGGCCGGCCAGAGCTACGGGCGAGCAGGGCGGCTGACCCGGGCGCCAGAGTTTTGTGGGCGCTATCCCGATCATTTATCTATTCATTACTTGCAAGTGATTTAATATTGGATACCAATTTATATCGACGAACAGGCTAGAATCTTGATGGCATTCCTTTTAATTTTTCATCATCAATAACTTTTACAGAGCGATGAAGAAATTAACATGTCCTTTGTAAATATCTTAACAGACATTAGCGCAGGGGGGAGGGGGGAGGGCGCTGGAGTGCTATCTCGTCCGGGGCGCCAAAATTCATCGAGCCGCCCTTGCATGAAAGCATTGAGAATAAACATGACCACTAAATTTCATTATTGGACGCCATCAGAACTTTAAACAAAGCATGGAGACAAGTGGCACCGGAAACGATTTAATTGCTTTACCCTTGCCGGTCTTTCTAAATCCAAGACAATAGACGTCAATCTTAATGAAACAGCAATATCAGAATGTTTGGCAGAGATGAATGTAGAAAATTTTTGAAGTTGTGGAGACATCAACTCATCGAGAAATCGGCCGGTCTGTGATAGCAACAGAAGCGCAAACGGGCTTAGAAACATCGTTAGGGAGGTCATGGTAGGGCAACAGGGAAGGTGTGGCGATGAAGAAGAGAACGAAGAAATGGAAGAACCAGTTCCTACTGTTAATGAAGATTTGCAAGCAATCAAAGTGATTTCACGTTTAAATAAATTGAAATAGACTAATGAAAAGACATTAAATATCATTCACTACATTGAGGAGCATTTCAGAAAATAGTTAAAGTTGGAAAATATGACACAAAGAAGTATCAGATTATTTTACTAAGCATAAATATTGTTTTATTATGTATTACATAATTACTTCGTAAGTATTATGTACTGTATTAAATATTGAAATTTAAGATTATATTATGAATTTTTATCTGTTGAATTCTATGTTCTCAAGTAACCTCGAATATTACGACACTCGGTTATAATGACAACAGTATGCCAGTCCCTTTAATGTCGTTATAACCGATTCCATGTTCTCCAAGTTGCTTTATTTGGAACGCCAAAAGATATCGTACAATAATTTATGGTATAGGTTTAATGACAGTAATATATCAACATTTTATTTTTTATACGATTTGAAACAAAATGGAACAAAATACTATTTCAAAGCGGTTGAATCCTGAGAAATTTTACTCTTTATTCAAAAGTTTAGATTATCCAATCGAATTAAAAATCTTCTTCATGCCTCACACTCTTAGGTTTGGAATCATCCCAAAGTCACATCAGTGATACACTTTCAAAGTACGAGCGCACATTTGCTTCAATGGGACAAAAATCCGCTGAGAATGGATATAGAAAAAATTACGGGTAAATATGTTACCGGTAAATCTTTGCTACTCAATAGCAATGTCAACAAAGAATTTGTACATGCACGATTGTGACACGTGAGTGAACCTATGCACGTAGCATCCTTTAAATATTCATTGTAATGGAGATATGAAACCTACCAATAACTTCAGTAAAAACCGTATGATTTTTACAGACCATAAACACAACCAGTAAATTACTTCTAAAATCATGTACAGACATTACCCGATTTTCGTCGTTCTGCTCATACGTCAGTATGTTTCATTCTTTCGTCCTCGTGATCCGCTTATTCGCTACATTGAAGCTTTTCGTCGTTTGATTTTTAATTGTCATTCATTTGAGTTTATGATGATTTTCTAATATTTGTATCCGGTGAACTTTGTAAAGATTGCAAATTTGTCGTCGACTGAGGTGATTTTTGTTAAAATTTAATTATAATTATTCTTTACGTAAGATGTTCTTACTGTACGTCTTAATAAAATGCATTATGATGCAATCTAAATTTATGATTTTGTTTAGCAGCAATGCTTTTCGAATGCGTGTTGTTGAAATTTGAAATATTGATTGCGTCTTTAGTAACCGGTTTTCGTCTCATCCTTTAAACGCTTATCTTATAATATTTTAAAATAGGTATTTCCATGAATTTGGGAGTCTAGTGTTCTTGGTCAGGAACGAAACCCTTTATTTAGTTATTGATTCTATGGATAATAGTGATATGCTTTTCGTCGCGGCTGTCGGAAACGTATCCTGACATATAAGCGTGAACTGTTTGTATACGAGTATTACGTACTTTGATGGAAGAATTTTTCCCAAAATTTGAAGAAAATGTAATTATAAAATATGTATACTATACAAGTAAATGTGAATTGCCCTGCAATTTTAATCTTGGTACTCGTGTTGTTTTTGACTCTCATTCCCTCATTGAATGTGTTGGCCTTTTCTGATCTTGAAATGCTAATTATAAAAGCACGTGAAAGTTCTGTTCATGATCTAACTAAAAATAACTAGCAGCTTCAGCTGAAGGGTGGTAAACGTTTATGGAATTATAAATATAAGTTATAAAAGATATGACTGATTTTTTGCAACTCGAGCTTGAGAAATGATATTTTATTAACTTTCCAATTCGGCAGGATATAGCTTCGTTTTCAGCTCCCTTTGCCTGTGAAATGGCGGCTTCCAGGAAACACCTTTCAATTAATATTAAATCATAATGGGTAGAGTACAGATACATCCAATAATTGTAAACGCTAAATATTTTGACAATTCGTTTAGATGTATAATTAATCTATCCTTTTAATTGCATTCATATTTAAATGTAATTATTATTTATTTTGTTTGCATTTCAGAGCCTGTATGCTGCTCAATGGCCCCTGGCTCTTGTAGAGATGCCTGTAGACAGGTAAGCTAATCGTTGTATTGCGAATAAGCAACTCCTCCGTTACCCCATCCAAACCCACAATTTAATAACTGAAGACCGCATAATAATAAAATACCTTTATGCACTGCGTGTATATATATATATACATATATATATATATACATATATATATATAACTGAAGACCGCATAATAATAAAATACCTTTATGCACTGCGTGTATATATATGTATATGTATATGTATATATATATATATATATATATATATATATATATATATATATATATATATATATAAATTCTTGCGGAAAAGGAAAGGTAAATCATTTCCAGCCGTGATTAAGTCCGTATCTGGCAACATAAATATTACGGCTTGATAACAGTTAAATATACCGTTTCAGATAAACTTATTTCATAAAATAAATTGGGATGATCTAAATTAATAGCTTCGAGACTTGTATAGCTAAATGGGCTAATGTGCTCTGCGTGAAGTCGGCAGTCGTATTAATGAAGCTGTCAGAGTGCGCCGCACACGTCGCACTTATAGATATACCTTTTACCGATACTACTTACTTAAACTTAAGTGCAAGATGATATATTGAGTTAATGGGATAAATAATAAATGGAATGAATGTCTAATAACGATACGTACGCTCATCTGCAACTATTTTTGCCACGTATATAACGATTTTGATCGATACAGCAATACCAAACTTCCTCTGTTCCACCATCCATCACTTCCTCCTCCAGCTGTGGGCATTTAAGACCAACATAACGAAGACTATATTTCTCTTATCCCGTCAGCTTCAGTTTTTCCTCGTTTTCTCCGTTCACGGTTATTTTTTTTTGTGGGAGGTGGGTCGAAATGACGTGCTGCTACTCGGTTTCCGTGCGTTTTTACATATTGAATCGCCTGAAACTTATAACTAATAGCGTAGACGTATCTTTTCACTTTTGTAGCCATTGAGATCTCCATACCATGCCTCCACTCAGTGTCACTGCCATCAGTTCTCTCTCTGTAGCTGATGAAGGAATAACTCCGAAAGCTTCTACGTTTGTGATGTTTTTATGTGTTGTTTTAGTGTTCTTTTACGTGTATCGCTTCGACATCCCCAGGGCCTCGCCAACCTGAAGTCGTCTGTTTGGTGAGTGCTCACTGGGCTTCCTCATCCCAACATCTTGTTTCAATCCATATATCCATTTTACCTTTCCTTTTCCGTAAGCTGTTATATGTATATATATATATATATATATATATATATATATATATATATATATATATATATCTCGCTAGCTGAAGAAGGAATCTCTCCGAAAGCTTCTACGTTATGTTTCTGTGTTGTTTTTGTGTTATTTTACGTGTGTCGCTTCGACATCCCCAGGGCCTCGCCAACTTGAAGTCGACCGATTGGTGAGAGTTTACTGGGCTTCCTCATCCCAACATCTTGTTGCCATCCATATATATATATATATATATATATATATATATATATATATATATATAACAACTTACGGAAAAGGAAAGGTAAAATGAATATATGGATGTCAACAAGGTGTTGGGATGAGGAAACCCAGTGAGCACTCACCAATCAGACGACTTCAGGTTGGCGAGGCCCCGGGGATGTCGAAGCGACACACGTAAAATAACACTAAAACAACACATAAAAACATCACAAACGTAGAAGCTTTCGGAGTTATTCCTTCATCAGCTACAGAGAGAGAACTGATGGCAGTGACACTGAGTGGAGGCATGGTATGGAGATCTCAATGGCTACAAAAGTGAAAAGATACGTCTACGCTATTAGTTATAAGCTACAGAGAGAGAACTCATTCTCTCTCTGTAGCTGAAGAAGGAGTAGTTCCGAAAGCTTTACGTTTGTGATGTTTCTGTGTTTTTGTGTTATTTTACGTGTGTCGCTTCGACATCCCCGGGGCCTCGCCAACCTGAAGTCGTCTGATTGGTGAGTGCTCACTGGGTTTCCTCATCCCAACACCTTGTTGACATCTATATATATATATATATATATAATCGATAATTAATGGTAGTTTAGTGTGAAAAATTTCCGTTTTCCGCACCAGAAGACGGCAAGCAAAAGTGTCGGAGGAAGTTGCAAGAATATTCCGTCACTGTCGCACATTGTGTCACAGGAGCCACGTTTACATTTCTGGCAAATTACCCATTGACACTCTTGACTATTGAAGCAATCGAGCTTTCGCCGTCTTTCTCCGTGTCACACGCAAAAGAGAGATCGAACTTACGTCACATTCAGCTCATTTTAAAATTCAGAGCCTATACTAGACTATCGGCAATCGAAAGGGAATGGGAGTGTAATGGCCAGACTGACAGGCAAACGTCTTTATTCGGCCAAAATTGAGACTATGTATTCTCTCCTTAAATTTAACACATGGTCATATGCTACACATTTGATTTTAACACGGAGGTGGAGGGGAGAAGGAAAGTGAGGGAGGAGACAAAAGGCGGAGTTTCTATTGTTGGAAGTTGGCGTAACAATCACTTTCGTGTGGGAAGGAGTCCAAATCGCAGCGGCAGACACCTTCCCCCACATCCACCTTTACGCCTCACCCACCCCACAATCGACGGAAACCTTTGCTGTCTAACCCCTCTCGGTATCCTCTCCCCACCCCTTTCCCTCTCCCCCCCTTTCCCTCTCCCCCCTTTCCCTCTCCCCCCTTTCCCTCTCCCCCCTTTCCCTCTCCCCCCTTTCCCTCTCCCCCCTTTCCCTCTCCCCCCTTTCCCTCTCCCCCCTTTCCCTCTCCCCCCTTTCCCTCTCCCCCCTTTCCCTCTCCCCCCTTTCCCTCTCCCCCCTTTCCCTCTCCCCCCTTTCCCTCTCCCCCCTTTCCCTCTCCCCCCTTTCCCTCTCCCCCCTTTCCCTCTCCCCCCTTTCCCCCCTTTCCCTCTCCCCACTTTCCCTCTCCCCCATTTCACTCTCTCCCCTTTCCCTCTCTCCTCTTTCCCTCTCCCCCTCCCCCCTTTCCCTCTCCCCCTTCCTCTTCCCCATTCCCCTCTTCCCAATTCCCCCTTCCCCTATTCCCTCCCTTTCCCCTTCCCTCCCTTTGCCCTTCTCTTCCTCCTCCCACTCTCCATCTTCCCTCTCCCCCTCTTCTTCCTCCCACTCCATCTTCCCTCTCCCCCTCTTCCTCCTCCGGTAACCCCTTTCATGTAAATCACCTTCTCCCTCTTCGTCGTCTCACAACTAAACTTAGTGGACAAACAAGAATGGATGCTAGATTCGTACTCGTCCACTCATTATGCAGGTGCAGATAGATTTATTAGGCGATGCATTTCATGCTTTCGAGATGGACTAAACCATCGCGGTGCCGTCTATAGCTGCGAAATGCCAAAAATACCAATAAAAGTTTTTTTTTCCTACTCGGAGAGATCCACTAGAGGATTAATTCAATTTTACTAGGAATTGCGTAGAAAAATTTCTTGGCTGCTCTTGAAGTAAATTCATTGTGATTTCTCGAATATGCTGTACAAAGAGGGTAAATCCTTCGAATCTCAATATAGGAAAATATCAGGACAGAGTATAGAGTCAGGATACAACTAAGATAACACTTACTGAACTAAGATTAATATATTAAGTCACTAAAGTAAAAATCTCATTTTAACGGATAGCGTTGCAGTGAATTTCACGGCGGAATTGATTCCATTCTCCTGAAATTCTCAAGTAATGGGCGCATAAAAGAAGGAAAAAATCCCCCTATTACTTGATCCTTATCGAAATCAGGCAAAAAGAGAATTCTGTGGTACCTGTTCTGCGAAACATGAATTGTTGGCAAAAGTTTAAAATAAGGGTTATGAATGAGTATTTGAACGTATAAGCTATGATTAACTTCTTTAATCATAAATAAACATTACATATAAAACACTGCCCAGTGTATCTCGTATTACAAAGGTGCTATAATAAACGCCGAGAGTTTTCGCTTCAAAGGAAGAATAATATCTGGAAATTCGGAGACATAGCAAGAGGAATATATCTTACCTTCTAAGTCAGGGATCGGCAACCAGCGGCTCCGGAGCCGTGTACATGCTAATTGCGATCACACGAATCTCTAACAAAAAGTTCGTACAGGTTGTCACTTTGCGGCTCCCAAATATTTTTGATTGAGACAATAAAAAAAGGCAATGGCTTTTTTACTTTACGACCCCTGTTCTGTGTTATCCACGTCACAGGACCATGATCTAATCGAAGAAAAAGTTTGAAAATAATAGGCAGAGCCACATCGAATTATAATGCGTGCCTCGCTCAAGGATGACTGTGATAATGCGATGTTTCGATGTTCGCTCTGGCAAGGATCGAATAGAGGGGCGGGCAACAAGTAACAGGCATAGCAATAGACATTTTCTGATTTAAGTCGTATGAATAGTTCGGTGACATTCATTTCAAATCCCTTTCAAGATAATAAATAAACGAAAACTCCTTCACCGTAAAAAGGAAGAGAATACTTACACTCACGGTGCAGGTCGCTGGCAAACACCGTCACAGGACCTAAGTCAAAAGGAGACGCGCATACGCAGAAAAATACAAAAGCTACTCACGCAGTAAACTCGAACCAAAACTTAAAACTACTAGACACCGATGTTTCGACAGCTAAGCTGTCATCTTCAGTAGTGTGAAGATGACAGCTTAGCTGCACGAGCTTAATACTCACTGTATGCCGTGGCAACTGCCGTTCCGACATCGAGCAGCAATGTAAATATATAAAAAATCACTGTATATATTTTATTTACAATTCTTATGCAATCATAATTGTTTTGTTAAAATTCATAAAAATTTATATAGATGGTGAATTTTCTAATAAAGCGACTTTAAGATAATAGTAACCAAACCTCGAGTCCGGGCCCCATGAGGGTCCTCGGGCATCGGAGCAGCGACCCCCACTGTTCCCCGTCTTGTTAGGCCTCGTTATGGCTATAATAATCCAAGAGGTTGATTAACCATAAATACAAACAAACAACATCGATTTTAGTTAATTGAACTAACGAAAGAAAACCGAAAACGTGCGCGGCTGTTGTCGTTTATTTAACAAACGCTCATTTTCGTTTCATTTCTATTTTATCTGTTCCATATGTTAGGAATTCCGATTAGTCTGTTTTATATTACAAACTTCCCTTGCGCAGGCTTGCTTCCACATGCTTGAAGTGGTGAATCTCCGAGAGGAGAAAGTGGCGTTTGAAGGTGGGAGGGGGGAAGGGGGAGGAGAATAAAGGTGGGGGTAATGGGGTAGGGGAGGGGGGTAATGGGGTAGGGGAGGAGGGGTAAATGGGAAGGGGAGGAAGGGAAAGAGGGTGGAGGGGGAATGGGGAGATTGGCGGCAAAAGGCGATGAGGTGTGCGTGGGCGGAAGAGGCAACGGACGACTGCCGCTACGCATTCATGGGCGTCGGCGTTGCTAATGAGAGTTGATGGGAGTGATTTTGCTAGCCAATGGGGAGGACGAGGACGACCGCTGCTTTTCAATAGAACTTAGAAGTGTATAACTTAAAATCGTGATGCAAGGAAGTGTAGCATCTGCATCCATTCAATCGGTAATTGGCATACCAAATTTTATTTGCCGAGCACATGACAACAGAACTTGAACGTTTTAAACACTGAATTCCTGCTGATAATTAAAACCGTGGATTGTAACTGATGTCGCTTGGCCAGTTCAGATTCTAAGTACCTGCTTAATCTTATACAGCCATGGCCAACAAGTATATCTGAACAATGCAAAGAATCTATCGGATTTCAATCTAATATCCCAGAAATATTCTAGGTCCACAAATTAATTAGCTAGGAAAGCGGTAAAGAGAGCAAAGGGCAACAGACTGGTCCTCTTAGAGCAGTTGGAAATTGTAATCCATGATGTTACAGACAATGTTTCACTTACTGATGAATTTGTTTTCTCCAATCACTCTCCTTTGTTCTCTTTACAGCTTTCCTAACTAATTAATTTACCCTACTTCTCCGTATATATAGAACTCTCGGCCAAGCTTTCCTCGCCTGATGATGCTGTAACAGGCGAAACCGGTCGTGTATTAAAATTATTAGAGGAAATTTACAAGTTTCTTTTCCATTTAAATGTAATCTTTCCACAGAGTGGAGCCTTCCCAAGTGGACTTGGATATAAGACTGAAAATTTCAGGGTATATGTAATCTATAATGACATTTATTACGCTGCAAAAGAAATTCTTTGGAGAAATCGGTGGTGGGCAGAGGGTTCCTTCAAAATTTTCAAATGAAAACCGTTTTCAAAGAAACGGTAGAGCGTTACAAGAGCCTTTCTTTAAAATAATGTAGTATGTTCATATCATAAGCCAATAGTCATTAGATTAGAAACCTCACATTTGTAAGAGTATGTATATACTTTTTAAATTAATTAATGAATAAATTAATGTGTGCCATATAATTACATTATTAAGTTTATGAAGAAGTTTATGTTTACAATTCTATACAAAACTCGGTAAATAAACGCGCTTTTTCATATTGAGTCGGCCAACGAAGCTCCCACTTTTTCGTAATTGTTTTATTGAATTTCGCGAAAGCTATCCATGATAGAAAACATTGAGGATCCTTGTCTTGGGCGGAAAGTCGCAGCCATAAACGGTCAATTAATAGTAAAGGTGGTGATTATGTTGAACAAGAGAGCTTTAGTGAACGCAGGTGGAAGGTTTTAGGAGACGTGGCGAGTGAAGTATGTTTGGACGTATTTGTCCGCTCGTCTCGCTTCTGGATGACTCGTTGAACTCTGCGCTGCGGAATTACTGAGAGAGGGAGGGAGGGAAAGAAAAGGGGCGGAGATGGGGGAGGGAAAGGGATAGAGAGGAGCGAGAAAGAGAGAGCTGAGGTCGCGCAATTGGCCAACACTCCCACGCCCGACAGGGACTCACCCGATGAAAATGGATAGCCCGCGAACTCGAGGTTAAAATTAAAGTATTCAAGTAGTTCGCTACTTAGTGAGCAGTCATGAATATACGTGTTATCAAAACGTCAGATAGTTGATTGGCAGTAATTGCATGGACGGAAAAGTATACCTCAGTTATCTGGTATATGAGAAGTTAGATGGATTATCGTGATAAGGTAATCATCTACAGTGAGTATTTTGGAAGTGAATCATTCAAATTGCAACAATTATACTATCGCATGGTCTTTTTATTTCTTCTTCACTAGTTAGTGGAGTTGTTTTCAACGGATTCACAGTTCATTCATGTATTTTTCATGCTATCAACGAGAGTTCATTAATTTTCAGATACCTAATAAGGATCGAACATCCAATTTTTTCACTACCCTTAAAAATATTTGTGAAATATTAGTTCACTTTTGAGCAGAATTTATTAAACGAGTTGTCGGTGCTTGCATACTGCAAGCGTTCAAAAAATCACCATACACATATAAACTCGTAAATAAACCAACGCGACAGCATTTGAACTACACAGAGCCCATTTATATAACATAATAGTTTTCATTTTCTGCAAAATTAAGGCATCTATCCGGAATTTCTAAATTCTCTTGCAATCGGCTTCGCGTCCAAGTTTTCCAATTTCAAGTTTCATGGCTCAGATCGCCCTTTTTAAGCAAAAACTATAATCATCATTAAGACAATAGCTTATATGTTACACTAAAATTTATGTAAAAATTAGGATATTTTGTGTGTTATGGTTTCATCATCCAGAGAACAATCTTTCCTTTATTTTATTTTCATTTAAACGAGTTTTTACATACTAATGGGAAAGGTTATGGACTTTCTATCCTTCAATCGAAGCATCATTGCTCTTACATTCGGTGTCCACCTCAATGCATTCTTCATTGCTTGCAATAAATCACTTTTAGGTGAACAACGTCCACAACTCCCAAACTTATTTGTACTTCAATGTGACATTAATTTTCCAATTCTTCCCAAGATCTTACTTTTGAATTTCACATGATTATAAAGTAAATTATTCGTTAAGTCTATTATATTTTAAAGAAAATTATTTTTTAACTTTAATTCGCCTTTCCTATCTTAAACGAGTCTAAGAAAAAAGTATATATTTCCGTCGGATTACTGCGGTGGCTAGTAATTTCCTTTTTAATTACTGAGACATAACTAATCTATGCGTCAGGAGAAGGCAAAACATCAGGAAGGTGACGTCTCCAAGTGACAGGGAAATGATGCCCACAAATTTGACAGAGAAATGTACTTTGAAGAAAGCATAACGCAGTTAAAACGTTTCTTGAGTGAAAATGCAAAATTTTCATGCTTTGTCTCTGTCTGAAAGTTTACTGGACACGAATGACTTAGTATTATTATAATTCCCTGCTTCATACTAATATCTCATCAATACCGATCCAAATTGTTCAACGGCTACTTCAATGCATCCGATATAAGAGCACATCATAACCCAATCTCAAGACCGCAGTAATGCAGCAAAAATGAAGAATAGGGCAATCGCATTTCCTCCTTGTGTTAGAGCGTTCGATAATTAGATAAAAATGACGTGTGCAGGCCTATGGCGATAAAAATAATCCTTGGGAAAAGACAGTCGAATGCTGAAGCCCCGCGTCTCCTAACTCATCTCCGGACCGATTCCCAAACCATTCGATCGCAAGGAAATCCTTCGTCCACTCAATCGCTCCGTACCGAAACAGATTCCTATTTCCAATATCACCTCTCGTCCTCTCTATTTCGTCAGTTAATCTATTATCACCTATTCGATCCGTTCTCCTTTCCTCTAGGCATTACGTTCTCCTCACCCCTTTCACGGTATTCACTCGCTCCCTCCTATACACCTTTCACTATGTCAGCTTTTCATTCTTAGTCCTCCGTATATCTTTCACCCCTTACCCTATACCAGTTGTTTTCAAACTATGGGGCGCGGTGGGTAGGTCGGGGACGAAAAGATTTGACCTATATACTCTATATTTAAGCATCCTAGTAATGAGTGAGACCGCGCAAAGTTAACAGTTGGCCCTCTTGGTGCTCTTCGCAAAGAGTAGGCAAATGCCGGCACCGGGTTTCCCTCCTACCTTCTGTGTGTGTGTCCGGTGTGGAAGGCAACGGAAAACCACCACACCATGTATGTATATTCCCTAGTCAAAACCAATCAATGAATTGGTAGGACCTGTCATAAGACAGAACGCTAGAATGAATGGATGAATGAATAGTGAGTGAACCTACAATACACATAATATATATCCGCCAAATTCTAGCCCTCGAGTGGTTAGAAGGTATCGTTTGCGTCCATATTTTTCTTGAAGTGGTTGTATTAATGGCAATTTTGGCCCAGTACATATTGTTTATGTAATTTAATTGATCATGATGTAAAGGGGGAGCAAAGACAATATTCTTAGGCGAGGCGGTCGCGGCTTTCTGATGTTTGGAAACCGCTCCAGCATTTCTTTCTCCTCTCTCGCTTCTGCTCTTCCCCTCATATCTTCCTTTCAATTCATCATCTTCCATTTACATTTTTCTTTACTCTCTACTTGCAATTGCTGCTCATTTTTTCTGCTAGCCGAGTATATTTTACTCAATACATATCGTCATTTTTCTTCGCTCTTTAATCCTCCCTCTCTCTATCGATCCTCTCCAACCCTGCCTCTTCTCGCCTTCTCTCTCTCAACCTCTTTTCTGTCTCTCACTCTCATCTTTCGCTCTCCAACTCTCCGCCCATTTTCTCTTTGGGATCCATTCCTTTTTATTCCATCCCCTTCGTTCCACTCTCTCCCGCTCTTCTCTCCACTGCACTTGGACGCCTCACTTGACAAACCCGAACCGCATCCATTAGTCTGCTGGACGGTAAGAGCTGAGTGGAGCCAGAGTGCGGATAGGTAGATGGGTTGGTAAGGGGTGGATGAACGTGGGAAGGGGTGGATGAGGGTGGGGAAGGGTGGATGAGGGTGGGAAAGGGTGGATGAGGGTGGGAAGAAGTGGATTAGGGTGGGAAGGGGTGGATGAGGGTGGGAAGTGGTGGATGAGGGTGGGAAGGGGTGTATGAGGGTGGGAAGGGGTGGATGAGGGTGGGAAGGGGTGGATGAAGGTGGGAAGGGGTGGATGAGGGTGGGAAGGGATGAATGAGGGTGGTAAGACGTGGATAAGGGCGGGAAAGGGTGGATGAAGGTGGATGAGGGTGGGAAGGGGTGGATGAGGGTGGAAAAGCTTGAATACGGGCGGTCAGGGTTGAGGAGTGGAATGGGGTTGGAAGGTTTGGATGGAGGTGGGAAAGGGTGTTTGGGGTGGAAAGTGGTGGAATTGCGGAGGTAATGGGTGCAAGGGCGGTAGGAATGGGAGGATGGGTGTGGGTAGTGGTAGATGGGGTTGGAAAGGGGTAGAATGCCGGTGAGAAAGGGTGGGTGGTTGTGGGAAGTGGTGAAATGGGGTGGGTGGGGGATATATGGGAGTAGGTAGGGATATATGGGAGTAGGGTTATGGCGGGAAAGCTTGCGGAGGATAGGAAAGCGAGTGTAGGGAGGTGAGGTCTCCAAGCAGATGCTTCGGCAAAAAACCCTCTCAGCGTCTCCCTCTGCTGCCCCCTTTTTATTCCTCCCGACACCGCCTACACTCGCTCAGCCTCCAATTCCCGTCTTCCTCGCCCGCCTTCACAGCTTCCATGCCTCGCAGAGTTTCCTCTTTCATACAGCGTGGAGTCTCTACTTCCATAGAAAACCACGTATCTGCTAAATAATGGGCATGATGCTCCACAAACGCACCCTAAATGCATGGAACGTTTTACTTTTACGTTCAATTGATTGAAATAGGACAACTCATAGCAATTTAGTTTTTCAGAGGATTTTTAGACTAGATTTAAGAGGCTACCGGATAGGCGAAAAATTCCACTGCTGACCGTGGCGCTACGGGCATTCACGGCTAGTATCAGAATTACTTTCAGGGCCCCAAATGCCCATCCTCTGTAAGCTACTCAAGGGTCACGACTAGACCATAAATCGACCGAGGTTTGTTTACATTTCTGCAGTAGGGTTTGGCTCGGGTTGTTTTCTTCGCTTTACTTTGGCAGAGCGAGAAAGCTAGGGCCGCTGGGGCGGAGGGGAAAATCTTGGTGGCCAGTTCTCAGTGCCGTCTTTATGTTTTTGACAGATTGCGGTTTTCAATATAATCAAATTCCCTTGAAATAGTAAAAAAATACGTAACGTTTAAATAGTTCGTAAATAAATTTTACTAGGATGATTAATGAAATGAACAGAAAAATCGTTCATGAAAAAAGATAAACGAGTACCAAATTTATGAGTACATATCAGAATCTACAATTATACTTACGGGTGAACAAACATTATCGAAGAAGAAAGAGTTTGGTGTATAGTGGTAGGATACGGTTCAAAAGTATAATTATATGTACGTTTTTCAGACCCCCCGACATGAACCTTCAGAGAATCTGCAGCTTTGAAAAGCAATTAGCATAATTTATTTCGGTATATGCAAACAAATTCGTAACATAATAATCCAAAAGGTTGATTAGCCAGAAATTCCATTCCGTAACAATTGGAGGTGACTTTAATTTCCCTTATTTATTTGGGTTGCATGGGATCATGAGCTCGTAGCGCGAATCTTTCAGCCCCGCGGAGAGCTTATTCTAACTCGACTACGTGGCCTTTCTCACGAGGACCCCACATGCGCTAGGAGCGTACTATATCTGCGGCCCGACCAAAGATAGCTAATTCGTTTCTCTCACATTTCCGGTACTATTTCGGACCTCGTTTCCTGTGAAAGCTCATTTCCTTATCCCTGCACCGACCACCCGGCGAATAAGCCCCACCCATGACGTATCGTGATAGATTGTTGTTTGCTCCTAGATATTTTAGAGAGTGTTGGTATTTCTGGCCCGTAGATATTATACGGGAATTCAAACGACTAATTCCTGGGTTTCCAAACATTCACTACGGAGCACCTTTTAAGATAGATTTCCTACTTCCACTCCTTAGACGATTCGATGAACATTCCAAGGTTTCTGTGATTTCTGATCGTTTCGAGCGTTTATTTCCTTAGATATGAGCGTATCGTCCATCAAGAGTCTAATTTTGCTACGTATCGTCGAGCATATACCATTGACATAAATCAAGAATAGCAACGTTACTCCGCGAAACAAGAGAGGTGACTATAACCGGATCAGAAATCATTCCGTCGAAATCTACTTTCTGTCCGAGAGAAAATTCCTAGCCTAACTCACGACCCTTGTATCAACATCGATATTTACTAGCCTTAAGATTTATTTGATCTGATATACCTTGTGTAAGAATATCTTGAACTCTATATTAATGTTATGGCTCTAATAATCCAAGAGGTTGATTAGTCAGAAATATACACAAACACACAAACATACTCTATAATAATGGTATCGACCTGTATATTTTATCCTCAACAAGCAATGAATCCCCATGAAAACGACCCAGCTCGATTTCGCACGATTTACTGTTAATGAATCCGTGCTGACTCATATGAAGTAGGCACTGACTATCTAAAAACTGCATTGCAGGATCTGACGACCCTCCATCACCAGAGGAGTATTGCTGTTAATGCTATGGGGATTCATTTTGTCAACACGTTAATTACACTAAATTCCAAAAATTTCGATTTATCAAATATTACCTTTGGGAATGAGTTCATTTCATTGGCTAATTCTTTTAACACTCGTGAAAGAGTTTCCTACGAATACGGGTATTTACTCGGTTTTGTCGCTGGTCTCACTGTTACCTTTATGTCGTCACTCTAGAATAGAGGTCTCAAACTCACGTTGGTGCCCGGGCCGCTTGAAGTCCCTCCACCAAACCCGCAGGCCGCACTAAAGCGCCGTATCAAGTCCGCGGGCCTCATACTTTCTCAGTCCTCACACCGTTTCATATTATTTGGACATTCACTCTCCTCTTCCGCAAGAAAGAATCCGCACCTATCCTATGGTGCGGCCTTAAACCCATTCATTACATGAATGCTACATTTGGCGCCGAGGGTTATGTTCTTCCGATGGAGGAAACAAGCTGGCAGCTGGGAAAACATGCTTATAGCTCGACCTGTGCAGAATTTTTATAAATCCTAATGAGCAATAAACTGCTTATATTTTAAAAGTGCTGCGATAATAACATTTTTAAATTTCTTAGATTTACGTGAAATATTTTATAAGAAATACATTTGAGTTGCGGCCGCTAGAGTAAACTTGCTTACTTCGCGGGCCGCATAAAAGTACCTCGGGGCCGCCAGTTAGAAATCCTTGCTCTAGTCGATCCTTTATGCTGGTTTGAATTCCTCCGACTCCTTAACATCAACAATGAACGTTTTGTGCATTGATTATTCAATAAATTGTCGTTCTCGTGATTATCATGAAAAATTAGTCTAGCCTATTCTTTCAGTGACGCGAAGTTAGACCCCAGGTCTTGAACATTTCTAATGTACGACATGAATGATTTAGATTCCTACTTCAATCAATCACTTTTTCTTTGAAATCCCATAGCGTCCTGCTCAGAGATGCTCTTGCTTTGGAACCTGTTGTCTTGCTAAATTGCTTCTTTTTGCTTCTTCTCGACTTTCGGTGATGCATTCTTTATCTGGGAGTGTCTTCCTTTGATGTCTGAGAGCGCTCCTTTGAGTTCAGTAATGTGCGCATAGTAAAGGTTTGTTTTGGTTTCGTTAATATTTTTCTTATTACTATATTCTTTTACTTCTGTAGCTATTTGGTCAAAGGTCGTGAGCATGAAATTATAACTTTCATTAATGAGTGTCTACTGACGGTCAAATGAGGGAAAAGATATTCGATGTAATCGTGGACCTGGATTCTGTGAAAGAACAGACGATAATGCTACTATTGCAGTCAAATGTCTTAACAATTTGCCTCTAACGGAGAAGTATTAAAGGAAACACTTCCAGAAATAGAAATTATGAGCGGGAGAAGGGGTGAGAGGGTGGTGTAAGATTTCTTTGTGGCCGTGAGACTTAACATAGGGTAGAACATGATGGAAGGAAAGAGAGAGGGATAGAGAGTTCCCTTCGATCTCTTGAAGTGTTGGGTCCTTCCTCTCTGTCCATTTATCCCCCGTTTTGTGCTAATTATTCGTGTTCGCTTTTAGGGGCGATGATATTACGCTTTGAGCAAAGCGACCCGTGGGCGGTAAGTGTTTCACACGAGGACGAGAACGAAGGGAATGGTAGGAGGCTTGCGTCGGATATAAAGGGAGCTGGATAATTTTGATAGGGATGAGGGGTTTGAAATGCTTTCCCAATATGTGGATCCTATCCACATTTTGAGCGATATCTTCACAAAAGAATTGTGAATTTTCCAAAATGGAGGTCCAAACATTTGTTGGGAAACCTTTTATTTGTGGACTCGATGCATCTGTTAGTGAACCTGGAAAATGTGACTAATCCCTTGTCGTTCGTGACTTTATATACAGCGACAGGGAGGTCTGACATAATAGCCATGGATTCAATCCTGTTATGCAACTAGACGGATGCCCCCATCCTTACCTTGGATGCACTATTATGCCCTATTCATAGAATATCCAAGGATCAGGCGCCGCAGATAAGATCCTTCGGACAAAGCATGAAATAACCTGATACTAAGAGGGATATTCATGACGATGGGTCATCGATTTCAATCTGTGACGAATTCATTGTAGGGAAAATGAGGAAACAAAACGTTATGCAGAAAGAACTTCAATCATTTCTTTTCATGGAGATTTGTAAACTGGGAAACACATTTTTCTCGTGCAATCAGATAAATATAAAAAATATTCAAGCATTCATGTCGTTTACATATTTTCGATAACATATTCCTTCGAAATTGTGCGATAAACTCGTTTCCGTATTGACAACAGTATCCATTTACCTTGCATCTCTAAGAAAGTTTTCTGCTTGTCGCGTCGAAATCACACTTCCCGAAGACAGAATCACCACCTATTTGGTGGCCAAAAATCCTATGGTAAATTTAGTGCCCTTTACAAATCTTGTGGCTCCAAATAAGACTGTTTTGTTACGTCTTCGAACGCGAGTAATTGCCATAATCCCTGAAATAGATGCATTTGGAATTTAACGTGTTCCTCCAGAATATTTCCGCTTTCCTTTGATCTTCATAGTTTATGCCATGGCCGTTCAAAATTTAGCGCCCGCTCTCTTTAGCTCCCAAGAAGATTTTATCCAAAGAAAGATAAATATTTTCATGAGTCCGATAAACCACTTTGCCAAAGATACAAAAAAAGTTGATGGCTTTTATTCCACTTTTTTACTGTAAATGGATATTATGGTGATTCAAGACTTAATAGAACTACAAAAACCATTTTAAATTATATTTTTATTCTAAAAGATTATAGTTATAATTTGAAAGCCGGTAATTTTTATTATAATTATTTAAGACATTTTACATGCATGTATAGAAAGAAAAATGACATTAGTTGAAGTGTACAGATTCCATTTGTTACATCCTGGAGAAACAACATGTGTTGTACCAAAACTTCCCTGCCAATAGCAGGGTTGCCCAATATATGGCCTGATTAAAATTTCTGTCTGACCTGCCAAACCTTCATAGCTTATGCCGAACAGTAGTGAAAACACAGACCAAGTTAGTTTTAGTTGTTTCGTCTTCCTCTTCGAATCTAAATATAATTCCTGAATTTTTCACTCTATCGTCTTTAAGATTTTTGATTTCAAGAATCGCGAAGGCCCTTAAAAGTAAGCGGCCACCTAGAACGCCAAATTTTAGCGAGCGGGGAACCTGTAGCAAATGCAGGTCGCGTCATTTTTAACCATGTTGGTGAAGGGCATCGAACCGGAACCGAACCGAAAAAAAAACATTTTTTTGAACCCGAACCGAAACCGAAAACCGTTATTTATTTCGTACCATTTTTCCGGTTAGCATAAACAGTAGGAGCGAAAGAAGGGCTTTTCCTTTTGCTTTAATATGAGTCTTTTTTAAAAGCCTCACTTTTCAAAACCGAATAAGGCAAAGGCTAATGGTTTTCTTTAGAACACATGCTCCTAAGCCTTTGGAGAGATGTATCTTTGTGATAATATCTATCGGTACAATGGTGGGATTTTCCATGGGAATCTCAATACATAGAGAGAGGGTCATGAATACGTCCTTCTGAGATTTCCCAGAACCCTGTTAAACAAGGCTAGTGGAAAGTAACTTACGTTAGTGGTACTTTGAAGCCAGCCAGCCGTTAATCGCATTTCTACCCTGCCCCTGAACCTACCCCGCGTGGTGATCCGGGTAAAAATGTTATTCTTAACTTGGATTTTTAAAAGTTGGAGGTCATTGTCCTCATAAAATTTCATCCCTTCTCCATATGCATTGAACCCTTATATTGTGGTAGACTTTCTCTAAAACTTTTCCAGGAAGGATCGCTCCGCAGACGTGTTTTGAGGTATTCTTACTTCTATTAAATGTTACTGTGTTTATATATTAGCCGTCTTAAGAAAATTTATGTAATTATATATTGTATGGTATTGTAATATTAACAACTAAATTATTGTATTTAGAAATAGTTAAGTAGCTCTTCTTTGAACAACTCTCTACGAATTACATTCTACATTCAAATGTGAATTAATATTAATTTACCTGTTCAAGTGCGTGCATGAGTACTGTTAGAGTAAATTCATTATGATTATGAGAGTATCTACTTATATTGGAATCTGGAATATTAGAATTGTGAAATCAAATAAATGTTTACTTTTGAAAGAATAACAACGGTTTTACATCAAATTAAAGATTAAAAAATAAGTGATATTTTAAATAGATTTTATACGAGCTAAAAATAAAAAAAATTATATTCCTATAGAACAGTATTAGACGAAGTCATATAAAAGGATCCATTTATAAGTTGAATAACGAAAAATGTAAAAAGGGAATTCATACAATATTTTACTATTTGTTACATGGTGGGAGTGGGCTCTTGCGCGATGTTACGTGCGGATATCTATTTTTGTCTATTTGACTTGCGATAGTGAAGGAGTATTCGGTGTAAATAAAAAATAACTTTAATTAATTAAGATTATTTTGGATTTTTCTTGAAATTTTCCCCAAAAAATTTAAAGTCGGAGAGAAAAAACCCGGTTCTAGCCGGTTCAATGGTGGTTGCTGGAGCGAAACCGGAACCGAAATATTTTGTTGTGTGTGAACCGGAAGAAAAACCGAAGTGAAAAAAATTCGGTTCGATGCCCTGTGTTAGTGGAGGTACCAAAATGTTGTCAGTGATAATAGTAACTTAGTTATAGGAAAGTTATATTCCAACATTAAATTTTAGATGGAAAAATGCCTTAAAAGAAATTCCATTTCACAGCACTATCAACAAAGCGTGCTTAGACAGTGAACCATTAAAATTATTCTGCATTGTTCGGCAGTCTGAGGGATGTAAAAAATATTTTCGGATTCAAGGGCAGACTGTGATGTACTCAAGTTTTTTGTCAGATCCATTCAGAAATGATGGTCCTGATTCTCGTGATATATTCCAACTGGAATCAATTGAGATCGAAAATGACAGTGAGGTGCAGAGAACATATGCTGACATTTTATGATCAATATATTCTTCGGAGTTTTATGGAAATCTACCAAAATATGCCCTTCGGTCTATTGCAGTATTTGACGGCACAAATTACTGCGAAAATCTTTATCTAAGAATGAAAAACAAAAAAATCAAGATGACTTCTGACAGACGGATATCTATCCGGAATACTCCTCATCGCTACATAAAGTTTGTTGGCATACATCGACTACTTGCGTAAGCAAAACAATGTCGGATATATCACTAAATCGGCGTTCAATACAGTGACGTGAAAATAAGCTAATAAATTAGTCTTCTTATTTGAATTCTGTTCATTAAAATGCAAATTTTTATTTTTCTATTAAAAGTCAGATAAATTTTTATTGACTCATTTTTCCAAATTTTACGCAAATGAGAAAAATAATAAGAATATGGCTCCTCGAACGCAAAATGTCTATTATTGTAGCATTGATTCCAGAGCAATATTTATTTTTCACCATTACAATTATAGAATGTTATATATGCTTTATAGTCACTTTATGGTTAAAACAATTTTTGAATTTCCAATTTAGCGGAAAAGTTACTGCAGTAAGTATAGTTATTTCAAGGATCCGTTTGAGGAGCAGAATTAATGTCTATTCTCCAAATTTAATTGTTTCTGGATCGAATTCTGTCGGTAGAATTACGAATATCTCTATCTCGTTCTTTTACAGCTTAAAAATAGTTGGATTACTTGCATTAATTTATACAGCATCGTGTAAATATCTTTAGTAATTAATCTCACTCAAGTTTTGAGTCTGCATGTAGAAGCTAACAAACAATAAGAAGCTAATTATACATCCGTCAGCGCTATGGCTGCTAAACGACACTTTTTACAAGCGTAAATGAAAATGCCAGTAATATTAATCGAAGATCAGACACGGTTTGATACTTCTCTCTCGGTTTGCTAAAAGATATAAACAACCGAGCCATCATATATTTGTTAGCCTCTGCCACAGCCATCACGGATAAGGACAATTTTGCTCGCAAGGCTCATACGGCCCAAGTTGAGGACGCAACGTACGTCGGTCTCGTCATGTCGAATCCCGAGTTCCAACACGTTCTTCTCGGATGCAGCTATAAATTTATAGCTTCCGTCGACCGTGCGTCGCGATTAGAGCGTCGAGGGAGTTACATCCCTTATTCGAGAGGGTGCAGTGGGAGGCCACCACCCGAACACACCTCCCAACGGCGAAGCGGGAGCCGGCCACCCCAAGGAGCGCATTTACCGCTCGAGAGTAAAGTAAAGACTTCCTCGATGGCATGGGACGCGCGAGGGGCGGCAACGCGGTTTGCGGTCCACGGTACATGCGAGCCGCGAAATCGTATTCTCCGCCTGCTCGACGACACCCCCAACCCCTTCCTCCGCTCCTCACCCTCAACCGCCCCTTGCCATCCCTACCCCTTTCCCACCCTCTGCCCCTTCCCTCCCTCTGCCTCATTCCCTCCCTCTGCCCCTTCTCTCCCTCTGCCTCCTTCCCTCCCTCTGCCTCCTTCCCTCCCTATGACCCCTTCCCTCCCTCTGCCGTCTTCCTTCCCTGTCCCTTTCCCTCTCCTCTGCCCCTTTCCTTCTCCTCTGCCCCTTTCCTTCTCCTCTGCTCCTTTCCTTCTCCTCTGCCCCTTTCCTTCTCCTCTGCCCCTTTCCTTCTCCTCCGCCCCTTTCCTTCCCCTCTGTCCCTTTCCCTCCGTCTGCCCCTTTCCGTCCCTCTGCCCCTTTCCCACCTCTCTGCCCCTTTCCCACCTCTCTGCCCCTTTCCCTGTCCTTAGCCCCTTTCCAACCTCTCTGCCCCTTTCCCTGTCTTTAGCCCATTTCCCTCCCTCTGCCCCCTTCCCTCTCTCTGCCCCCTTCCCTCTCTCTGCCCCCTTCCCTCTCTCTGCCCTTTCCCCCTCTCTGCCCCTTCCCTCTTTCTGCCCCTTTCCCTCTTTTCCGCCCCCTTCCTTCTCTCTGCCGCCTTCCCTCTCTCTGCCCCTTCCCTCTTTCTGCCCCATTCCCTCTTTCTGCCCCATTCCCTCTTTCTGCCCCTTCATTCTCTCTGCCGCCTTCCTTCTCTCTGCCCCTTCCCTCTTTCTGCCCCTTTCTCTCTCTTCTGCCCCTTTCCCTCTCTTCTGCCCCTTTTCCTCCCCTCTGCCCCTTTTCCTCCCCTCTGCCCCTTTTCCTCCCCTCTGCCCCTTTCCCTCCCTCTGCCCCTTTCCCTCCCTCTGCCCTTTTCCCTCCCTCTGCCCCTTTCCCTTCCCTCTTCCTCTTTCCCGCCCTCTGCCCCACCACCTCTCTCGTACGCGTATCTCGTCGTTTCTTCTCCGCCTCTTCTCCTAGCGCCCTCACGCCCTCCGCGTCGCTTCCGCACCCTTCCCCTCTTCTCTCCTCCGGCCGAGATGGTCCTCCACCCCATCCTATTCTCCACACGCCTCCGGCCGTGTACTTGAATATATGTACGGTTTTTTTCCCATCCGTATGGGGACGGCGCTCTTAGCGGCCCCGGGCTAGGCGTTGGGGTGGGACGGGTCGGGGTAGATGGACGGTGGAGATGGAAAGAGAAGTTAGATGAGGAGAGGGGCAGAGGGAGAGAGGGAAAGTGTCACCGATCAAGGACGAGACAAATCTTATCTTTCTTTCTTTTACACTTCTTCTTTCACCCCTAACACTGCCCCACTCCATCTCCATCCACTTCTCTCTCGCCACGGAGCTCGATCCTTTATCATTCCTCCATTGTTTATCTCTACCTCTCCTTTGTCTTGGTGACGGGAATAACAATGGGTGTCGGCTTTCGAGGCGCAAAATTTGTATATTCTGGGAATTAAATTTGTGTGCCTATGAGTACTTAGTTATTTTTAAAAATATCTTGATCCTTGGCATCGAGTGGTATTATATTGTGTCGGTAAAGTTAATAGTTAAGAGTAATAAGGTACAATTGAAGCATTTTTAGCATTTGTACAAATAAGAGGAGCGACTAAGGGCTGAGGAGAACTGATGGTTATGCGTAAATTTATTAATCGTCCCTTTCGTAGAAAACAATTTTTCTTAAACTCTTTTCAGTGGATATATTGCCCCAACTTTTTTTATTACTATGCATTGTAATATTACCATGCAAAAATATCAATAGATATCCTTTTGAGCCAGCGCTTCTAGAAAAGATACGGTCTAAAGACGTTTTGATTAGGCACTCCACCTAAATCTCTTCCATCACACCTAGCCAACCTTTCCGGCTTCACTTCCCTAGTCTTTTCCGATCACCTCTTAAAACATCCCATTTCTTTTTTCCGACTCCCAAAACCTCTCTATCTCTCCATCTAACCTCAATTTTGTCGACTGCTGAGTTTTAAGGTGAGAGAAGCGGACATTTTCTTGTTTGTTCCCGTCCTTTCATCACTCAACTAATTTGAAATGTTTCCATTGGTTTCTTTAAATGAAGAGATGACTCGCTTAGCAAGGAATTTCATATGAAAGAATACATTAATATATTGTTTATTTAATTACAACGCCGTTATTGATATACCGAATGTAACAAACCATTGTAATGGTTTTTTCACGTGAGAAACAGCAAGAAATTCTCTGAGCCCAAACCGTTTTAAGAGAATTCATTGTGACACAGAGTGTTACAACTGCAGTCCGATATCGAAAATCAAATAAAATATTAAAATGAAGTAAGTTATAAGCAGAAAAACTTTCTTCGTTATAATGCAGACACGGTATTTCTTTATGAAATATTTGATATATTTTTTCAATTTCTAATAATTTGGAAGGTGTGCACGAAGTTGATTTTTGCTTTGCATTGAGTTCTTACTTCTCAAGTTCATATACTCATCTTGAACTGACAATCTCAAATCTTTCATCTCTTTTCACTCGTTTCTTTGAAAGGAGTTATTCAACGAAACACAGTTTATTGGAGAAGAGAAAAGAATTTCAAATGTTTAATATTCGAAAATGGTATTTGAAATTCTTGTGATGATTATGCCGTCGAAATTTCAAATCCAAGGTGCATTTGCTTTATGATAACCCCGATATATTATAGTTTCAAAGGAATCCTGGCTCTGAATTATTACATAGCATAACGCGCGTGTGACGCTGTGCTGGTTGTGCGAGGACGAGCCTTTCGCTATGCATTCACTCTCCGAGGACGAGATATCTTGAGCAACGCTGGAAAACAGCCAATGAATGGATTTGCTTTTCTGTCTCACCATTTTTGCTGCGTTCTCACTTTCGAGATGGTGTCGGCAGAAACGGTGAAAGGAGATAACATCTCCCAATCATAACGCTGAAGTAATACGAAGCATTTTGAACGATGCAATAATACACGAGAAAAGATTAACGTTATTTCGCTCGGTAGGAGTGGTTTTTATGGTCGATTTGATTTGTATGATCTAATGATAAAAATCGGAGTGTAAGCATGGTGAATTACATTTAATTTTGATGATAACAGTTTCAAATATCGAAATAAGTAATGAAAAACTCCTCATCGTTTATTTTACTGTGCATAAATATTTAATATCAGATAACTGCCAATTTGCACCGATGTCGTAAAGATTTAAGTGCTGCACATTAAGGCATATTGCAAACGTTGAGTCAACCTGGGAGATGAATGACACCCCAAGTATTTTATATATACAGCCCCTCGATGCGGATCAACAATTTCTTTCGGATATGTTAAATAGCATTAATAACGCTCCTGTCAAATTAGCGGCAATGAGTAACGAAAGCTGCAGAAGTAGCTCACGACCAGATCGAGCATTCTGTACTTCCATAAAAATGAAAAATGTTTTGAATCATTGCTGAGAGAACAATAGAAACGGCTAGTCATAGATTAATTTTAAGACTAAAGTCACGCACTTGTAAGAAATTGTTCGAAACGTGGACCGTATACACTTAAGTGACTGGAGTAAATAATCTTCTAACTATCTAATTCACATCGCCTGCTTTCTAACTCGAAGCGACAAGTGACTGACGCTGGGGATTTAATCCCCATTCGCTCCTACTCCATTATGACGAGGACCCTCTCGCACCTCTTTCAAACACCTACCTATCTCTCTTTCCTCTCACTCTCTCCCATTTACTTTCATTCCCTTTCCTCTCACATTCCCTTCTTCGCATTCCCTCTCCCACTCACTCTAAATTTCCTTCTCCCTCACACTTTCTTTCTTACATCCCCTCTCTCTGCCGTTCCTTCTCACATCCCTTCTCCCCACATTCTCTCTCTCGCACTCCCTTCTCCCATTTCCTGTCGTATTCCTCCCACACTTTCCGTCTCATTCCCTTTCTCCCATTCCTCTCACATTCCCTTTCCCTCATTTCCTCCCTCTCACATCCATTCTCCAACACATTCCATCTCATTCCCTCTCTACCATTTCAAAATCACATTACATTTTTCTCCCATTCCCTTTCTCACATTCCCTCTCACATCCCTTCTCACCCACATTCCTTCTCATTCCCTTTCTCTCTTCCATTCCCTCTCAAATTCCTTCTTCCTCACATTGCCTTCCCGCTCCCATTCTTTCTCGAATTCCTTCTCCCTCACATTCCCTCTCCCATTTCTTCTCCCCCAATTCCCTCCATCTCATATTCTCCCTCTTTCCCATTCCTTCTCTTCCATTCCCTCTCTCCCTTCTCGCTTTCTCTTCCTTTCTCTCCACTCCTCTCTCTCACCCCCTTCCCTCTCGACCTTCCTCCTCTCTCTCCCTCTTCCCTCTCTCTCTCCCTCTTCCCTCTCTCGCTCTCTCTCCCTCTTTCTTCTCTCTCTATTTCTCTCTTCTTTCTCTATCTCCCTCATCCTTCTCTCTCTCCCCTTTCCTTCTCTCTCTCCCCCTTCCTTCTCTCTCTCTCCCCCTTCCTTCTCTCTCTCTCTCCCCCTTCCTTCTCTCTCTCTCCCCCTTCCTTCTCTCTCCCCCTTCCTTCTCTCTCTCTCAATCTCTCTCCTTCTTCCTTCTCTCTCTCTACCTCCCTCTTCCTTCTCTCTCTCTATCTACCTCTTCCTTCTCTCTCTTCCATCCTATCTATCCCTCTTTCTCTCTCCCTCCTTCCTTCTCTCTCCCTACTTCCTTCTCTCTCCCTACTTCCTTCTCTCTCCCTCCTTCCTTCTCTCTCCCTCATTCCTTCTCTCTCCCTCCTTCCTTCTCTCTCCCTCCTTCCTTCTCTCTCCCTCATTCCTTCTCTCTCCCTCCTTCCTTCTCTCTCCCTCCTTCCTTCTCTCTCCCTCCTTCCTTCTCTCTCCCTCCTTCCTTCTCTCTCCCTCCTTCCCTCTCTTTCCCTCCTTCCTTTTTCTCTCTTCTCTCTCTCTCTCTCTCGCTCTTCCCTCTATTTCTCATTCCCCACTGTTTCTCCATTTCTGTTAGCTCTTCTTCCCTAGCCATTCCCGCTCATCACCAATACACGTAAGCTCTTATCTCTAGGAAGTGTTGGCAGAATTAACTGATCTTCGTCTCTTTAGAATTTCATTTTTGACTAAATAATTACAGCGGCCATTGAGGACAGTACTAGGAATTGCTATGTGACTCCACCCTTCCCAATCCTCCTCCTTCACATCTATGCTTCTCCTCACTCAGCCGTGGCATTCTCAGCCCTTGAGGTCGTTCGTAACCGATGGGGAGAGCGCCGTGTCAGGCATGACAACGAGAAGACCCAAGAACGCGAGGCCGTGACCACCGCGAAGAGGAACTTGAGGCGTTCATTTATTCATGCTACCCTAGGTAGGCGTCACCTCTCCTCCCCCTCCCCCTTTCCCCTCACCGCACTTCCTCTGCGTGCTCCTCACCTCCTCTTTCTCCCATTCCTCTCTATCTCTCGTGTATCTCGTCCCTTTGCTCCCCGTGGCGTCTTTTCTATTTATCCCGTCTTCTCACTCCTTTCCCCTCCCTCTTCATCCCACTCTCGCTCTCACTTCCCTCCTCCCCCTTCTATTCCTTATTATCGCTTCTTTCCATCCTCATAACCGCGGACGTATTTAGGTTTTGGTCGCCCCTGTTCTCAATCGGAAGTGTCCCCCGCGCACCGTTGACAACGAATGCTCCTAACTCAGAGCTTCTAATCCTTTTTGGAGGTACCTAACCCTTGAGAAACTGGGCACCGCTTCGCGTAACCCCACAATTCTCTTCACACAAAAACATCTAAGGAGTATAATGCGATAAAAAAGTAAACAAACCATGCAGGAAAACGGTTAAACTTTACTTGGATGCTCTCTAAAATGCTAGCGTATTTGACATCAGAATTAACAAATAGCAATAACAAACAAAAAGGCCAAATGGCAAATAACGAAATGTGATCAATAAAGATGTCCTTCCAAGATGATATTTTAATGTTTGACCATCATTTAAACAAAAATATAATAACACTACCATCTAGCATACCAAAATGTTTAACTGGTAAAACTAAGTTGCAAAAAGATTTAAAAAAAATAAAATGTACTACAAAAAATTGTAGAAAAAGAGTAATTATAATAATGAATCGTTTATTAAAAATAGTAACTTAAAGATATGTGAAATTTAGTATTTTATGGTGCACCAGAACGAAGTTCAAAACTGATAAATAATATATTAATATTGTTACGTTTTATTTCGTTTCCAAAAAAATACATGATATTTACCACACATCATCTTCCAATAAAGATACAACTTAAGGTTGAAGAAGGTGAAATACAACTAAATAGATAAAATCAAGTAATTTTAAAGTTGCGGCAAAATTTATGGATGTCATAATCAATGTAATATTCCTTTTAAGTGATAAAACTAAAACTGAAATCTGAAGCGTATTTTGGGGAGGCGGAGCAGGGGTCAAAATTGGAAATAATTTGGTTGACACCGAGCCATACTTCTCCCGCTAATGAAAGCCTGTCACAGCAACATACACAGCTGTGCCCAACATACATCTCAACACTTACCAAAATCCTAGATGTCTCTAGTATGTGATATTATATAAATTTATTTATATCAACCCATGTTAACATTTAATTGCAATAATAAACCATATATGAATTAGAAATGAATGGTTTCTGTTGACATAGGCTATAAAGGCGATTAAACCACATCCTTTCTGTTATGCATGTACATATTTTCGCGGACATATTTTCGCGGAACCCCTGGACCTTTTCCGCGGAACCCAGGTTGAGAAGCATTTTAAAAACTAAGACCTATTAGAGCATTTCATTGGTGGAATAAAACTAGTAAATATTTGATGACATGAAGATTATTTATTTATTTATTTTCGCTAGCAGATATACAGCTTTTTACGACATTTACAATGAGCGCTACAACAATAACAAAGACGGACACATACGACCATGCCCTCGGCAGGATTCGATTCTGCGACCTTTGCACTGGGAGCTAGACATCCTAAACACTCCTCTACTAAGGACAGCAGATTAAATTCTCCTATAATTCAACGTATGATTGAGGCAATTTTAAAAAATAACTGGTACTGCTCTACTGCTTACAATAATGTAAATAGAGGATTTTTCACCGAGTTCATCGAAGTCGAACTGGTCAATATGGGATGGAGTTTTGATTGATATTATTGCGTCTGGCTCATAAGATAAAATTGATAATAGTTTACAAAATCTTAAGCAAAGTTTTAGAAGTCAAAATGCAATTTTAAATTTTGGAAAAAGATAAGTGTTAAATTACAGTATCAGTATTTAAATATATACGGTGGAACTTCCATAACTCAAACTTCTATAACTCGAATTTTCCAAACTCGAAGTTAATTAATTTTACCGGGCAAAATCCCTAACTTATAAACGTATTTCTATAAGTCGAATTCTCTATTACTCGAATATTTTTTTGTTTCTCTTGAAGTTCGACTTATGGAAGTTCCACTGTACTCCCACAAAGGCTAGCGTTCGCCTCAGAAAAAATCCATGCATCCATTCGCATTCAATAAATTCACATATCAGCAATCCGTAATTTTTTTAGATTTTTCTGAAAAATGAATGATGAAAACACAGAGAAGACCCAATTTATTATTTCGTTATTGCTGGATATATTCTATACTATGTCTTTTTGGAAAATTTCTGACAGATACAAAAAATCTCTATGTTACAATCTATCAATTATCAAGTAATTTCATTCAGAGAATATTTATCGACTATAAACTTCCACAATTGACCACTAGATGCTTCACGAATATCGAATGTGAACACATTGGAGACATTCAGCCACAAAATAGTGAAGATTCAACAGTTCATTTCGTATGTTTCTTTTTTCGGAGTGATAGTATTGGCTGCTGCAACTGTCATGGTAGAGGTCGTTAGACCTATTGGTGAATCCTGTTAAAAGCTTTAAGAGTTGGGACTGATGCATTCAGGAAGTCTCAAGCAATTCTCTGTCTGCGTGTATATTACATTTACCGTTTGTTTCATATAGCATTTTTTTGTATATAATGAATTTCATTAAAACAATGTTTTCTTCATATTTTGGAGTACCAGATTTGCATAATTGAATTAATTAATTACATTGTGACAAATTGTCAGGTACTTTCTGAACACTCTGTCTATACAGTATGACGCGATGGACATATAGAGGGAAGACCCCTTAATGTGTTTGATTTATGTGCCGGGTGTTGCAGACATCATTGCTGCAAATGAAAGTATCATTGTATTTATGTGGAGGCATGAAAACGCTGGGATGCACAGGATTATTCATAATCACTCGTAGAACTTAAAAATTTTATGGAACTACAAATTTTTTAACATGAATGATGCAGTGCAGAACAGACAGAAGAGTGCAAAAAGTTTTTTTCTGCATCAGTACTTATTTTTATCACCTCACGCGACACGCGTCACATTAATAGCAGAATGGCGACCCCGAGAAGGAAAGCAAAGTGTGTGCTCTGGCTCAACGAAACGCATTCAGCGCTGGGCTGCCACATTTATCTGAACTAATCACCGAACGCGAAAACGGAGCGAGTTAAAACGATTTTAGACACCATATTTAAGTGTATCAGGGGAGCCAGACTCAGGTGAGTTGAGGCACTGCGAATGGCACAAGGCTGGGTAGTAACGAAATTACAAATTTTTTCTCCCCCCACCCCGGGAAATTGTTTCTAAGGAGGAGGTGAGACGTGAATGTCGCCTGTGTTAAGTGGAAGAGAAGGAAATACCAGAATGCTTGCGTTACTGAAACATAGTATATCTACTCAGTGGTAGAGTTATTCATGTTACGCAATCGGTGTATTATAAGTAAACAGGGCTCATTCTTTGAGATACATAAAAGAAAAAGAAAATAAAATTGAGTTAAAATTACTGAAAATATTGTTCCAGAGTCAGTATCGGTGCAAAAAACCGAACCAAGTTTTTTATTACAGAATTGTTAGGGTGAATACTTAACAGATAGCAGTCTTAACCTTTAACTGCGCTGGTCATTAAAACTTGCGCTTACATGCTGGTGGGGTCTGAGAAACTCCAAAATAAAAAAATTAACAAATTATCAGATAAAAATATTATTTTATTATTCAAACATTCCAGACATAATAACAAGTGTTAAGGCACTAGATAAATGCCAAAATATGTTAAACAAAACATATTATGGTACAGTTTATTGATGTGATACAAACACATGCATTTATGACGTCATAAAATTTTACTCACTTTTTTCCATTATATTGTAATAAAGGAATAGTCCTCACATAAGAGATTGCTCTAAACAATGGGGGTACACACAAACTAAGGTGCTGGTGTCTGCGAGACTCCACAAGCACAGTTAAGGGTTAATTCAGCAGTAGTCGTGTAAAGAAGGTTTCGCGCAGCTTTTGGAAAGGATCCGTCTATTCGTGAGCGTATTTAAAGGTGGTAAAACAGTTCTCAGGCACAAAGGAAAGAGCAGTGACCGTCCTAGTTCAAGCGAAGCTGTATCTTAGAATGTCAGGAAAACCTTAGCAGTCCTCAGAAGCCATTTATATGAAAAGATTTCTTGTAGCGGTGAGAATGTATGAAGTTTCATGAATCATTACGAATAATCCTGTTTATTCTAACGAGGCCTCTTGGAACAGTTGCAGAGTCTTGGTCTAGTGTCTGTCAAAGTTCCAAAAATGAAATATCAAGCTCACCTATGGCTGGAATCCAGTCGATGATGAAGATAGCTAAATTAATCAAAAAAGAGATTGAAAGACTAGATGCGCGTTTCGGCTGCAAATTAGCCCTCTCCAATGATGTGTTTAGTTTTTTTATAAACATCGATTGAAGGATTAGTACTGTTTTTGTACTCTATCCGTATTTAGGTTTTCCAATCGTTTTAATGATATTTGGGTTATCTTCATATTCAGTTGGCGCCAAGTTTAAGAGTTTCAGAAGAAATTGTGCAATAAAAGGGTCAATGTAGGTTTTTGCTCATTTTGCCGATAAAAATGTAACCCTACCTATTATTGTAAGCTGAACTAATTCAAGATAAAGGCAACTTATTTTGAACAGTTATCTTTCTAGGTACATATATCGATTGCCACTCAATGTAAGGTTCTGATGAAAAAGGGCACTGCAGACATTTCGTTCTACTTAAAGTTTGCCACGAGAGGCTAGAGATCAAATTTTACTGACAGTTGAAGGTAGAAAGAATGCTGATGATAGCATACATCAAAAGCTTTTTTAAATGTAACTCGCTTTTTAGAAACGCTTCCTTATAATTAGTTCGTCAAAAATGTAAATTAGTGCTCCAGAGCTTTAGAGTTCTCGCTTTTAACGTTCGCGGATTCTCTGTATATCATATTAAATTTGCGATGTATAATTAAATTCTTCACTCCGCAGTTTAACCTGCTAAAGTATACGCATTTTTAATTTCCATTCACACGTTTTGTGAAAGATTTTCTTCTATTTTTATGATTGTTTTCCAACCTCAAAAGGATTTACGAGATATTTAAGAGAGTTCGCCAAAAATATATGCGTATAATGGCGAATGGAGGCGAAAAATATAACTTTGAAAGTGTGATTTTAAGGTAATTCTTCTGAGGATACAGGTCCACGTCTAAATGCTCGCCGTTTCTGCTTCATATGCAATTAAGCGGTCGAATAAAAAACGGGCAAGCTGCTTACCGATGCGTGGCACCCGACTGTAGAGTAAAACGAACGAAAAAAGTTAATGACAATTTAAACCACATGTTTAACTGCAATCACTGGTGTTGCTCTTGCCCGTTCCCACCCCTATTTAAATCTTCTGCTTTCCAACCTTGGGGCTCCTTTTACTGACAACTATTTGCGGATTACTGTAAATTATTAAATCGTACCAACTGATCGCAGAAGTATGTAAGTCTACTTTCACCCATAGACGTCCTGTCTCACTGGTTGACCTAGTACAGATTAAAGCCAACACATAAAAGTGCAGTGTGCTTTCCATTTATTCAAATAACTATACTATTCAACACCGTTTCACCGTAGTAGACCCCTTCTTTATAAATTCAATGCCCCAAAAGTCTTTGCTGCCTCTATAGATCCTAAGTTGAACATTGATTACCACATATGTCTATGTCAGATTAAGGATATACGAGATTCTTAAGATCCCCGCAGTTATTTTGCAGCTGTGTGCTCCGCCCCTTCAGAACTGTTCTCCCATCGGGCCCACGTCTGCTGCATCCAACGTCTATCTCCTCGACTGTGTCCTAAATATTTTCGCGTACGTCGTTAGCTTTCGTGTACTCTCTCTTCTCTATACCACAAAACCAAATTTTAAGCTTCCCTTAATCATAATCCTCTTCAAATACGCCGAACTTTTCCGAGAATTTCTTCTTCTAGAACTTCCTGAATAAGAAAATTGAATGCCCCCTTTTACTTTATCTCGTCAAGTTCCTTTTAGAGAAGCTGGACTTTCTGTCCCCATACACGTAAGTCGCTCATTAAACGTTCCCCTTCCTTCCGTTTCCCACTTAGTCCCAATTCTCTCTCCATTCGCAACGTTATAAATCTCACTCACCTTACTCCCCGAACTCTTTTATGTATTACCTCCAATTCCACGAACTTATATCAGGCACCATCCATCCGTTTTTGTCTATGTTAATTTTAAATTTCCGAGAAAAATTGCCCCATATTTATTTTAGCGATAGTTTTGTTGTTATTATTTTAATTTTTGCTCGCGTGTTTTTTTACTTTGTTTTATTTTTAATTTGTAAATCAACCAGCTGTGTTATGTATCGATAGTTTTATAAATAAATATATTTACGGTATGTCCTCGTTATATGTCGAAGATGGATTCGTGAGAACTGCAACGCATAGCAAAGCCTAATTTTCCCATATAAATAATAGAAAAAGTGAGGGTAATGTTCGTGGTGGATTTTCTGTGGCAGAAATGTACAATTATTAATGCAAAAATGTATCCTTAATTGAATTATTGTCTATTAAGTGTATTTTTGCAAAATATTGGAAGGAACTCAACAACATTGATTTTCTTGGAGCGTTCTGTTTTCTTTTGACAAAAGTCCTTTATGCCAAAGACACGATTTTAAAAAATGTCTCCAATAATTGAAGTAATATACGATATAACGGATTTCACTTAATTGGTTGGACATAAATAGGCTTTAGGCTATACTTATTAGGCTATAAAATAACACTTTTGTTCTTCACGTGTTATTGGATTAGAGAATAGATCTCGTACACATAATTAGTTGCTTTGAAAAGCATTGTGTGGTCATAGTTATACATTTGAAATCAGTTAACGTGATAAATTTAGAAGATGACTGACCAAAAAACTTTTCAAGCGCGTATTGCTAGAGAGAAAGAAATATACAATCTCGTCTGACGATCTATTCTAACCACTAATAGGAAAGAAGAAAACCAAATACTTAGTAACAATTTTAACTTAAAATATAGACTTGCAGTGCAATGAAACCAACGGTTGTAATCAAGTGCATCTTTTAAAGCGTAATTGTTACTTAGTGATTTGTTTCCTTCTTTCTCATCTGGCATGGAAATATATATTTCGCTAAGTTCAGCCGAACGTTATTAATTTCATTAGTAGGACAGGTGTGTGTTGTTATTCGTTATTAGGAGAAATATAAAGGTCCCGGTTAGGTTCAGCCATGCCTTTTCGCATTTCTTATCTTTTATTCATCAATATAATGAACGAGCTTACCTCATGGCTCCTTTGCACCAAAACCTCATCGTGAGGAAGTGGGGGGCTAGTGTTCCATAGACATTAAGATCTGCAAAGGCTAGAGCAAAGAGGGGGTAATATTTTGATGAAGTAGGTACTCTTACCAATCGAAAAAGTCAGTCCGAAGTAAATTTTGGAATAAATAATGAAAAATCAGTAGCCAATGGGCTAATCTTAAACTTTTTAGTTACTCTAATGTTAGTAACTCCACTTCTATTTAATTTGGCTTTTAAGAGAGTATTGGGTCCCCTATCCTTTGTTATTCTTTTTCATAGACATAATTTTCTACGAAATGTTTAATGAAGGAGTTTATTGTTGATGTCAACACATGAATAATTACGTGTTTTGAGGGACATCAATCTGGTAACACAAAAGACGATGGACTTCATCCAAGGTTGGTTATGAATAGGTTATGGTCTCAATCCTACACTAGCCATATTTTTACTTTCACATATAAGTAGTATATTGAGAAAGTATTTAAATCGAGATTTTGATGGAAATACACGTTTTAGGTGTTCCTGAGTCCATAAAAGTGGGTTTCGCCTTGCCGTCTGTTTGTCAGTTAGTCTGTCTGTGTGTCTGTTTGCTGTTCTAGGACCCAAACGCGTACATAATATCGAGTGATATCTCATATTTATGCAATATATCATCTTTTGCAGACTCTTTTATCATAAAAATGATATTGCGCAAAAATTAAGGGTAGTTTATTGTTGGCGATTTTTAGGAAACTTTTATTTACTCAAAAATGGCTGTAGAGAATTTGATTAAAACCAATATAATTGTAGATCCGGATTTCACAAATAATACTACGTAAGCCATATATCTCTTAAAATTAATATATGGCGTCCAGTGGCTTTACAATGTACGCGAAGCTACCTTGCCTAGGCCCTATGACGTCACGTCTACTCAAAATCTTGCTACAGCCTAAACAGTTCAAATAAATCGAATGATATATCATATTTTTGGATAATATCATTCATAATAGACACTCGGAAGAGATGAACGTTATTGTGCAACATTTAAGGGTACTTTATTCTAGGATATTTTGAATCAAATATCGATTTACTCAAAATGGCTATAAAGATTGTGATTAAATCCATCCAATCGTACAGTCTGATATCACAAATAATACTAACTAAGCCATGCCCCAAAAATTACTAAATATCGACCAGTGGCATTAAAATTTACGCTAAACTACAGTTAACTTTGATTTATCAGCGTTTTTCTTTTAGATGCGTGCACAGTCGACCAAACGTACATATGTTTATGAGAAAGTTTGTAAAATGTATATTGCGCCGTTTATTTGTTTATGCAAACTCAGATATGACTTTTGTCTCGAAATTCCGAACGTTTTCCATCAGCTGACATAGCTTTCGGGGTGAATAAATGTTGAACGACTCTCACTTGAACGCATTTATCGTCCCACATTGTCTTTTTGTCTTCAAAACTCATAAATTTCTCAGAGAAGAAAAATCGCTATTCGATTCTATTAAAAGTAACTTATTATGAAATACAGGTTAATTTGATAAAATATTAGTCCGTACATTAAGAGGAAATCTTTGTACGATCCTGCAATGCACAAAAGGAAACTAATCGATTAATTTCTTAAACGTGGCTTATTGGCTTTTATATGAACTTTTACCACATAACATATTTCTTCATTCACTCCATAGAAAGTTCCGAGATGTACCTCTAAAAAGTGATCAAATTTACTCTGTAGGTATAAAACGGTTGGTTGTGTCCTCATACTGCCAAGTTATTAAACGCTTGAATCTTGCCAAGGGGGATAAGTTAGTTATCCCGGATAATGTTTCGTCTCACACCAATCTGTTTATGATATTTAGCTAGTCATTTTAAGAATTAGTATTAATTAAATTTTCTTTGAGAGATCTCTCTATAAGTAAAAAGCATAAAAATATGTTATATTATAAACTACTAAGTTTATAACAACCATTAATGCGGACAGCTTTTGCACTTAGCAGTTACTTCTACTGTACTGTGCAAATTGCTAACAGGCCTTTTGCAGCACTAAAAAATCATACTTGTCTTCCTATTCTCTTCAAAATCTCTTTCTCTAATCCATTTTTGGATATTTCCTGGTGGATTCTGCTTTTTATGCGTTCTTTGCATGGAAGCGAACGCATATAGGGGAGGTCGTTTCCGTCCGTATGTTAAAACGTGGAAACCGCTGGACGTATTTCGACAAAATTTGGTATTGAAGAGTTTGGCTAAAATCGGTTGACTGATTCCAATTTTGATTAACATCGGACAACAATTACGATCACTTTACATAAAGACCTACATGTAGTTTACTATGTTCCCGTTTTAACTCGGGAACAGCTGGACGTATTGTGATGAAATTCGGTATTGTGGAGTTTTAGTAAAATTGGTTGAACAATTCCAATTTTGGTTAAAATCGGACAAAAATTACGACCGCTTTATAAGAAGACCTACATGTAGTTTACAATGTTCCTTTGTTTCAACTCGGGAACCGCAGGACTTATTTTGATGAAATTTGGTATTGGGGAATTTTGCTATAATTGGTCGACCAATTCCAATTTTGGGTAAAGTCAGACGATAATTACGACTACTTTACATGAAGATATACATGTATTTTACCACATACCTCGCTAACTTCTTGTCGATCTCAAAGATCGCATTTGGAAACTCTGTGCACTCCCACATGGAGTACACATTTTCAATCTTGTTTGTTTTGAGCTGGAATTGAACAAGTAAAAGTTCCATATCCAAATCCCAGTGGGTGCCGGTGTCAGTGGTGTAGTGCAGTGTTCCTCAAACTTTGTAGCGCAGCACACTGGTGTGCCGCAGTAGATTTATAGGGGTGCCGCGAAAAACTTTGTTAAGTAAATAAATCAACGATTTGCATGTGTTGGTGGGTAATTAGGGCAATAATTTTTCTTCTAATAAATTGATTATGTAGTAACACCAAAAAATGAATGCGTCCAAAGGTTGTAATACCCATAAGTATCTAAAAAATTATAAAGCTTGTCACAAGGCTCTGGTGCCGCGAAACCCTCTTTATCTTTGAAAATATGCCGCGGCTCAAAATAGTTTTGAGGACCACTGGCGTAGTGGTTAGGACGCTGGCTACTATCCGTCTGGTGCTAGAAAGGCCAGCGGGCACGAATCCTGCGAAAGTGGGATTTTTTCCAAGGTCGCCGGGCCCCCTGTTTGTGTGGTTTGAGGAGACCGCGCAAAGTCAGCGTTCCGTCCTTAGTAAGGGACGTTAAGCCGTTGGCCCCTTTGGTGCTCTTCGTTAAGAGTAGGATAACGCCGGCACTTGGTTTCCCTCCTCCCTTGTGATTGTGTTTGATGTGGAAGGAGCTATGGCTATAATAATGCAAGAGGTTGATTAGCCACACACACATACAAACACAGTTATCCAAATCTTTTCACATTGGTAGAAAATATTTATTTATTTATTAAACTAACTCTATTCTAAGAATTCTAGAGAACAAATACACGGACAGCTGAAATTTGTAAAAAATAATTGATGATGTTATATAAAAATATCCACTTAGATAACTCGTTACACCCCTTGGTAGTCTGAGGGCTAACCAAATGGGAATTTCAGTTACAAAGCTGCCGTCCTTAGCGAAAATTTATCGATCTTCGGCTCTAATAATTGTCACTTTGACCATTCGGTGGGTAACAATTCCATAATACACTTTATTAAAGGATGCTGAATCGAAGGAAAGGCCTCGGGAGGAAAATAAGTTGACAGATACGAACTAAAACGGTATTCACTCTCTGCTCTTGGAAGCAAGGATTAGTGCAGAAAGGAAAATATCCTCGAAATATGTGGGCTATATCTTTTCATAGGAAACAGGACTATACTCTCCCTCTCTCTCTCTCTCTCTCAGGGTGTCTTAAATAGGCCTTTACACGAGGGTAATCTTCTACGAGTCAGCCATTTCGAGGGCTTAGCTCTTCTTGGCCTCTCTCCATCTCGCTCCCCGCGCGCTATAATGCTGACCTCTCCGTGACCTCTGGCGACATGGCGGGGACACGATGCCGCGCAAATCATTTCGATACACTCGGGATAAAATGAGCAACGGCTCATGTATCCCTCGTCCCTCCTCTCAGCCTCGAGCTCAGCGGGTGAAAGCACGTATTCGTACCACCCTCTCTACTCTCCTCCTTGAAGCTGTAACTGACTGGATTGTCTGTCGATTGACGGAAGGCCTGCAGGGCGACTCCACTCACAAAAATCTGTTGTTTTCGACTCATTAACTTCCCACTTAATGATGTCTATTTGTGTTTGACAATTGGTTTCAGAATCGGTCTGAGTAGAAACGATCATTTACGGGCGGCGTGTGCAATTGATAGATTGAGCGACGCCGAGAAAGTGTCATATCTGGGCTTTGCCGGAAATAGACGCTTCTATAAATAGCTGATAGATAGTGGGGATAGATGTGGGTATGGAGAAGAATGATGAAAGTGAAATGGACAGAGAGGAAGAGAAACGAAGAAGTATTAGAAATGGTGGGAGAAGAAAGGACGCTAATAAAAACAATCAGGAAAAGAAAAGCAAATTGGATAGGGCACATATTGAGAAGACAGTGTTTACAAAGGACGATCTTAGAAGGAAAAATTAGTGGAAGAAGAGGAAGAGGGAGAAAAAGAATAGGAATATTAGATAATATAAAGCAGGGATATAATACTTATAGAGGTATAAAAGAGGCTTCTAGGGAGAGAGAGAAATGGAGGCAGCGATTCAGTTAAAACCTGTCTTCGGACAGAAGCATGATGATGATGATGATGATAAATAGCTCGTACTTTTTACTTGGTATTATTCGATCAATTATGGAAATTACCTTTGTTTATTTTACTTTTTGGTAAACATAGAAGCGTTTACTATCTCATGAGGTAATTTAGAGATATACACTAACATTGTAAGAGAAGTAGGTTTTTAAATATATATAATTTTACTTGGTTTGAGTTCACTGTCAGTAAATTTTGGAATTTTTGTAACTGCCTCTACGTTCCCCGAAATTTAGTCTCGCAAATATGAAAATCATTTACGAACGGAAAGTGTTCCGTAAAGTCTCGCTAGAGCGCATCAATTTGTGGAGTATGTTCTCTTCCAAATGCGTTACTTGTTCTAATTCTCATCCAGCATTTTCCTAAGTAGCACTCGAGGATTCAAGATCCGTTTTAGGAAACGAGCAGCAAGGAATAATATCCCGTCCCACGTTCAACTACGAATTACATTTACAATCGAGCTCCCAACTAATATTGTTCGGTAGCAGACATTGAATGCCACGGAATACATAAGAAAGGGGGCAAAACCTTAAAATCCTTCAATACCACTTTCTGAAGAATAACCCCGGGTTTTATATCGTAGCACACCTTCACAATAGAACTCAAAAGAATGCGCGGCAAATGAAAACGATATCACGCTCCGCGACTCATTCGTCGTATTTCCTTAACTCTCTTTCCTGGGAACATTTGTGGTTCCCTGAGGTTACGCCTCGCCGCTTGCAATCCAAGCGGGCAAGCGGACGGAGGGAAAGGGTGGGAAGTGAGCAAGAGAGAGAGAGAGAGAATTGGAAGGAACGGAAGGGAGCGGTGGGGAAGAGAGGGAAAGAGGGTGAGTGTGGAGAAAGAAGGGGAGGGCTCGTACCGAGTGGGCGAAACCCGCCACTCGAGGAACCCAGCATCCAAAGACTCGAGAATATCCTCTTGAGACGTCATCGCCCTCTTCTCCCCTCTTACACGTCTTTAGAATGTGAAGAAAAGCGGAGACTTTTCGAATCTAGGAAAAAAGAGCGTACCCTAATCTCTTCATCTGTGCCTCTCTTCGGAAACCCCTCGTCTCTTATCCTCTGCCACACTCCCACGCCCTCATCCCGTAATTGTTTGAAGGAAGGGATCTAGCGTTAGGAATCCTGTGTGACGTACTGTCGGGTTTATGGTTCTCAGGAAAACTTGTTTCGGTCCCTGACTTAAAAGCATATATCGCCATAAAGTAAAACCTCAGCATTCGCTGTTTTGTTTACGTGGGCCACCTGTGAGCACTGATTTAAGTTTTGCGGCATATAAATTTGGTTATTCGCGGATTTTACCCGCAACATAATGCGTAGCATGTTGATTTCATTACATAAGCAGAGGAATTATTTTATTTTCTCATGATATTCATTGAGCGTACGCACATTCTTGGCATATCATATGATCTTAACGTTAAAGTTATCGTGGTTTTAGGTGAATTTTATTTTTATTTTTAGTATACTTTTCATGCTTTTGTATGCTTTAGTATGCCACTGCCTTCAGGTGAATGCCGTATAAATGTTAGTTCTTCTATCGCCTTCACGCCTACCTAATCGTATCGTCATGACTTTCGTCAGCTGTGGGTACTTCTAGGGGTTATTATTTTGTTCAAATCTTTTGACACATTGGACATGTCTGGGTTTTATATTGCAGGAATCAATTGTATCTCACCAGTGAAATGAAGCAGTTTTACACAAGTGGTTCGATGCGAATTTATCTTTCTTATCGTAGCTCCTTTTAATTATCCTAATTAACTGCCCGATTTCATTATTTACTTTTCTGAATCGCGTGCGAATTAGTTTTGTTACAAGTTTTTTCTTATCGGCCCTTCACCTGGGTCTCCGTAGGAGGGATTCCTCTTACCCCCTCCATTTCTCATAAACTTGATTCATATAAGCAAATTACTTTTAAGCGATGACAGAGAAATTACGACGGAATTTTGCTGAAGATAATATTCTTCAAGCCGTGAATAAAAAAATATTTTGGTTATCATAACTTGTACAACATTGTAAGGAGTTTTGTGAGAGTTCATTGTTGACTGTAAAAATTTGAAACGGCACTGCAGACGTAGATAGTGCTTCCTTCGGTCCTGCGTTTTTCCCTCAGCCTCTCGACGAGAGAGATCATCGACAAAGCTTTGCGACAGACTAGTAGCTGCCGATTGAGTTTTAAACCTCGCAGCAGTCCAGCGAATGATGAAAAAATATCGAAGGAGATTTTGTGGGGAAGTCTACATTACAGAGCAAAATTACTGCGGTAGAAAAGGTTTCATCGTCCTGCAGAGCCACTTGTAACCCATTAAAGAGATATTTGTGACACACATAATGCGAGCGACGGTAGAACTTGGGAAGTATCCTGGACGCTCTGCCCAAATGAGGTGTCCACCACGAAGGTTCTATTGTGGCTGTGTTTGCTATTGCGCTTTAGGGTGGCTATTTCAAAAATGGAGTAGTGAGGAGGATGGCCCGTCAAGTGGAAGTGGAGTGAATATTTCTCCTCTCAACTTTAAGCCGTTCGGCCAGATATTTACATTGGATACCAAGCGTCGTTTCCGACCCCGTTATTTTGAGAATGATTGAGGTGTCGTACATTTCTCTCCCCGTCTTTAGACGACGCTTCTCCCTCCACCCCCACCCCCCCGCGACATTCCTCCCCTCCCCTCCTACCTCCCCCCTTCTACCTCCCCCCTGCCTCCCCCCCTACCTCCCTCCATACCCCCCTGCCTCCCACCCCTACCCCCCTACCTCCCTCCATACCCCCCTGCCTGCCTCCCCTACCCCCCTGCCTCCCTCCCCTACCCCCCTGCCTCCCTCCCCTACCCCCCTGCCTCCCTCCCCTACCCCCCTGCCTCCCTCCCCTACCCCCCTGCCTCCCTCCCCTAACCTCCTGCCCCCCTCCCCTACCCTCCTGCATCCCTCCCCCCTCCTGCCTCCCTCCCCCTTCCTGCCTCCCTCACCTCCTGCATCCCTCACCTCCTGCCTCCCTCCCCACCCCTCCTTCCTCCCTCCCCACCCCTCCTTCCACCCTCCCCACCCCTCCTTCCTCCCTCCCCACCCCTCCTGCCTCCCTTCCCACCCCTCCTGCCTCCCTCCCCCCTTCTGCCTCCCTCCAACCTCCTGCCTCCCTCCCCACCCCTCCTGCCTCCCTCCCCACCCCTCCTGCCTCCCTCCCCACCCCTCCTGCCTCCCTCCCCTACCCTACTGCCTCCCTGCCGCTCCCCGAGTGTATTTTCTGCTCCCTGAGCCGATGAGACGGCGGAAGCCGAGGGACGCGTGCCGTAAATCTTTCGAACACGCGTTCCAGAGAATCCACACGCCGAGTCGCAAGCACGCATAATGTCTCCGCGCCTGGCTGGGCCCGAAATAAGCGGCACGGTAGGGTGGGGCCCCTCCATCCCGACCCTTATCCTCGTCTCTTCGCTCCTCGTTTTCCCGCCCTCTGCGTCCCAGCCTCCCCTCCACCCCTCTCTTCCAGCCCCCCTCACTTTTCGATTTCTCTAGAGACCTCGGCGCCTCATATGAAGGCTTTTTCTTCCACCTGTGATGTCTTATAACTCCTTAAGAGAAAATGATAACTTGGACATTGTGAGAGAAAATCCTCGCGACTTCCATTTTCTGCCGATAATCGAAGCGATTTTTCGTGTACGACTAAATCATTTGATCATTAGAAAACGTTGTATTAATTTTTTCTTGGGTAACTTAAACCTTGACCTTCGCTTAGAGATAAAATTACTGCCGGTAGCTTGCCCTTAGCTAATTCTGTTCGATCTCCATCAGATTACTGTAAGTGTAAATATAATCGATACAAGAGTACAATCGTGAGAGAAAGCACGTTTGCAGGCGTACTCGTACGAAAAACAATCCACAGCATCGGAGGAAACTGAATTAAAATAAAAGTTGTTTAACGAATAGGATCAAATCAGGGGTTTTACGGCTGTAAAATTTAAAATGTTTTTACAGCAGTGGTGGGCCCGTGGGGTGGAGGGGAGTTCTACGGGGGCGATCCCATTGATGTCCCCATTCTTTTCCACTGTATGCATTTTGCACAACATTCCTTGATTCTGTGTCGCAGATTATGTCCGTAGGGCGAGATAAATAATGATCTGTCAGAGACAGGGATTTCCATAATTCGTAAAAGGGTCGTCGACGGTTGCAGGTTTAAGAAGCAGTATGGGCGATTAGGGCGATCAATCTCACCATGAGAAGGTTCTGGGTTATAGAGTGTTGTTTGTATTCCTGTAATGGTAATAAAGCAACAGTATCGGTGTACAGCGCAGCTCACAATTCAAAGTTTGGCGATAATATTTGTGTTAAAAACTGTTTCGCACATGTTCTTTAAACTTTAATTTGTAGATTTAACTGAGTTTATAAGAATTGTGTATCACCTTAAAGGCATAATTATTCTATGTAAGTACTAATCAATCAAAATTTAACAAATTTCATTTGTGATGTCCTCGAAAAATACGCTGTGGTAATATGCCGTGAATACACCTGTTAATTAAAATAGCTTATATTATTTAAAAGTTAAATTTTTTATGAAAATATAAACCGAAATGGCCAACTTACTGATTTCAGGTATACTAGAATATTCTGGAATTATTATTATTATTGTTTTTTCAAGCTAGCCGTCTATCAGATAGACTTTCTTAAAATTTTTGTATTTGAAAAGAGAAATGAAAAGTCAAAAAATGATAAGAGGCAAATATTCTAGTGAACAATTATCGTATAAATTCGATTAAATAATAAATCGCAGAATCTATGCAAATAGTACAGTTACATATACTTAGGGACAAATATGCGTATATTGAATCTATCATTTATCAAGTATTTTCAAAGAGCAATTTTAATCTTTTGCGCGAAATTTGCCATAATAATAAAATTATTAGTCATATTTGCTTAGGTTTGATCTATTGGCATACAAGCATGCGACTGCCGGATTTCAAATTCAATTGAAAAACAATATCTCGCTTAGTTATTCGCTCCACTTGTAAGTGGAAAACGGGCCCAAGTGTGCGTGGGTGGGGTGGGGCGGATGAGCCAGGGTTTCACTGTTTTTCAATTAAGAGGATGGGAAGGGAGAAGAGGAGAAGCACCAGCCTAACCGTCATTACCCTGAAGTCTCATGTATAACGGGCATGTAATACAATACTTTTTATGCACTTTCATGGAAATTCCTAATGCGCGTTATCTTTAAAGAATAAAATTTTAAGAGAGGATATTTTTACTTCGAAATAATTTATTATATTATTGGATTTATTAGAAAATTATACATCAAATCCGTCCAATGCCTCAGATTCAGTGTCACCATTAGAATCAATTTCAACGAGAATATTAACAAATGAATCCGGTGACTCTCTTTCAATTGTCACAGTTCCGCCTTCATTTAATGAAGAATCCCTGCGACTATCGTCGGTGCTGGATGAATAAATCTCTGAAACCATTCATGATGCAAGTAGGAGTTAGTTCAGCAATCCACTTGCAAACCTCAACATATTATACTCGATGCGTCCTACCACATTCGTTGCACCTATATAACCCATCCACCGTACAATTTGCCCATTGCTTTTTCACCTTTGATTTAAACGACTTATTAACCGAAATATCCAGTGGTTAGAATTTCTTCGTCCGACTTGGAATAATCCCCAAATATCCTGTGTTTCTTTACCTATTAAATGGCCAACGAGATTAGATGATAAATTTTACTGAAGATTAAATATCTTTACTAAGTAATTTACGTTAAAATTACAATACTTTGGCCAGTTCTTAAAGGATATGATGGCTTCAAAAGTTTTCGCCCGCTCTACGGGCTACGCGCGACCACTGCGCTTGCTACTACGATAGTAGGGTTCTCGGTAAATTCGTTTGAAATGAGAAGTACTTGTGTAATTATTTAAAGGCGAACAATTCATTTACTAACCCTACTCGAGAACTAAATTCAAGGCCGGGTATTTAAAAAATAATTTTCTCAGGTATTTCTAATAGCCAGAACAAGTTGGTAAAAACCAATGGCTACAAAGGCTACATTGGGTACAAAGAAGCCTTCTTCAGAGGTAATTCACCGAAAATAGATTCTAAAAGATGCGTGTCGTAGTATTTCCGTTGTTTTTATGGGGGAGATTTTGTGGGGAATGCCAATTGAGAGTGCACGTGGGATAGGGAAGGGCTTTTGGGGCATGCGAAGTTGAAAGGGATGGGACGGTTTATTACTAGAGGAGGTGGGGTAGAAAACCTGGATTAAACCCAGGGCCGGCACAAGGCAGTTTGGCGCTCTAGGCAAACTCTTTTTGGCGTCCTACTCCAATCTAAATGATACTAAAAATCTAAGAGATGAAAATTATTTTTAATAGTAATTACACAATGACGTCTATAAGCACCGGTATTACTTAAATATAATATTAATAATAAATTGTTTTTTATTATTGAATAATTTTTTTCATAATTACTAAAAACAATGTTTTTCCACATTAAAAAACTTCATGGTAAGTAATAGCTGTAAAAAAGGGCGTTAAGAAGAATATTTTTTAGCAAGAGATTAAGCAAATCATAACTTTAGGCTCGTAAGTTAGTTGGTACGTCAACATCTTCAAGAATTACACATTCTCCAAATCTTCCTCAGACCGCTAGTTTAAACTTCTTATACTTTTAGGATTTGGCTAGTGCACAGCATTGGAGAGGAATTGAAATCATTTTGAATATAAAGATTTATACAGCACAAATTCACGTGAAAAATATAACCAAATTAATCAATAAATGATGAAAGATAAGTATACATTACTTAAAAAAATAATACAGATATACACATATACAGTGCCGTGAAATCAAAACATTGGCTCTTCATGGCTCCCCTCAATCTCTGGCGCCCTACGAATACAGTTAAACAATTGAGATTAAGCAAACGTAATGAGAAGACTACGACACACATTCCATTAAAATTTCCTTCTATTTGAGCATCCCGCTCTGTTATTACAGACCGTCAAAGTGACGCCAGCCGCCGCAACGCTCAAAAAAGGGGGCCATTTTTCATTCTCAATCTAAAAACATACCTTAAAAATCTTTCTAAAAGTTCTGCATTACCTGTATTAAACGTAGAAATAATTTATCTACACGCTGATATGCCTTGCGCGAAAATCCCATGAGCCGTCTTTGAGCTATTAAGCCGCAAACTCGAGTCTACATACTTTTGGCGCGGACAGTAGGCCTGTTTTGCTACCCCGTTCCGCCGGCCCTGGTTAGAATTTGACGTCACATGTTTTGCAAGGAAATATAGTGGAGAGCGTGGGATAGGTCCGAGGTCGCTGTTGATGGCCATCGTTTCATTTTTGAAGACATGTAAGCTCTCCAATGCATTATGTTTTCGTTTTGCGGATGTTATTAATTTCAAATCACTAATATTTATCGAGTGTCCTTTTCTCTTCAACTTGTTTGTGAATGACATTGGCACAACACTTGGACCAGCAAAGTATCTCCTATATGCAGATGATCTGAAGTTGTATTCAAAAGTAACATCTTTGGAAGATTGTCTATCTCTTCAAAACAGCATAGTTAAACTTCATACTTGGTGTTTAAGAAATGCAATGTCAATTAATCTAAAAAAGTGTACTGTAATTTCATTCTACAAGTTAAAATATCCTATTAAATTTTCGTATCATTTCACTAATACATATCTGTCAACATCAGACTATGTACGTGACTTGGGTGTAATATTAAATTCATCTCTCACATTTGATAATCACGTAGAAGTAGTTGTAAAAAAAGCACAGCAGATGCTTGGTTTCATTTCCAGATTCTCCAGAGATTTTTCAGACGCAAAACAATACTCTTTCTCAATTTGGTAAGGCCCATAATTGACTATGGCTCAGTAATATGGTCTCCAAATTATGACTGTCATAAAAATAGACTTGAAAAGATTCAAAGGAAGTTCATAAGAATGTATGCCTTAAAAAAGGCTATGCAATTGAAAATATACCATTTGAGCATCTTTATAAGGAATTGGGATTAAATCTGTTCTCAGTTAGACATAATCACCTAGACATAATTTTCTTATACAAATTGCTTAATAACGTGGTAGATTGTCCAGAATTATTGGAGTTAATTCCTTTTCGAATCCCTACTTTCCACTCAAGGAATACGGATCCTTTTTACATAGATTTCTTAAAGAACAATTACTCATATTTTAGCCCAATGAATATAATTTTGAGGTATGCCAACAATGTTAATAATGATATTGACCTTTACAGTCACAATTTATTTTTAATCAAAAGGCAGTTAAGAAGACTACATTAATTATTAAATTTAATTAATTAATTTTTAAATGACTATCGTTGATATATTGTTAGCTATGTAATGTATGTATGTATGTAATTTGAAATTTTAATTTTTTGCATTTATTTTCACTTTGATGTATGAATTCTCTTGCACTCTACCTTACATCTGTTTCTTTGCGTTACTTTATTATGTTAATATATTATTGCTAGTTTATATTAATTTGGTTATGGAACTTCATTTAAATTAATTGTGATTTTTATTGTATACTATAGAATTTAGTGCAAACTACAATATTTTTCTCTGTACTGGGCATGTTGCCCGTTTATAATAATAAATGAAATGAAATAAATGAGTGTCCCGTTTCTTCAATGTGTTTGGCCACGTTTGATTTTTCAAATCTACAGTGCTTGAAATGTGCCAAGTGTTTTTAAACGTGCTTGGAGTTGTCTTTTTGTTTGTAATATGTAGCATTTGTGACATTGTGTGCAATTTATTTTGTAAATTAGATTTCTCGTGGTTTGGTATTTTATCTTTCGTGATTCCCTAAATATTTTTAATGCTGTTGCTGGTGGTTTAAACGACAGAATGGTTGAGTCTAAAATAGCGTAAACATTTTTAAAGGGTAGAGAGATATCTAATTATTATTATGTGATGGTCTGAGGTAGCATGCTCCTAAGGGTGAAATAAATAAGTGTTTCACATCTCCAGGTTATTCTAGACGGCGGCGGCCAAAATTTAAATTTACCAGTACTTGGCGAAACACATCAGAAATTGCAAGTCGTTCTAAAGGCTTTATATGAGTTTTGTTCAGAAGGAAAATATTTCTGCAGTATCATATGAATGAAAATAAATTTTAAATATTTTTCCGTATTAAAATTCCTCCATACAACGTTTATGAACATTAATTTTATTTAGCAACATTAAACTCTCTTCAAGAACAAGCACTTAAAAAATGTTTTTCTCAGGTATCTCCAATAGCAACAACAAAGTTATAAAAAACCAGAATATATCTGAGACAAATATTTATTACGTGCTTGTTCTTGAATATTTTCAGCTATAAGATGGACGCGATAATTCCATGTAGAATTAAATTCTCTGTTTTCTACTATCAGTTTTATTATAGATTCATGGGCTGCATAACCTATGGCCATAGGTCGGTAGTTCCTTTACCAGTGAATCAACATATAAGATGGTTTATGATAGACGTTGTTAAAACTTATGTCACTCTCAAATTAGTCCATAGTATTACCTGTTCGTTAATGGTTTGATTTTTATTTATACATCCCCTTTCATTGTAGTATTAAAATTATATATATATATATATTAAAGTTTATAAAAAGTTATGTTTGGTATATAGCTTTGTATGGGGCAGAAACGTGGACGCTAAGGATTATTTACATCAAATACTTGGAAAGTTTTGAAATGTGGACTTGGAGGAGAATGCTGAAAATAAAATGGATAGATAGGATGAAAATCGATTAAGTGCTACGAAGAGTAGGAGAGAAGCGAATTATTATACACACTATTAGAAAAAGGAAGGCAAACTGGGTTGGACATTACCTGAGGAGAGAGAGAGTATGATTAAAGACGTTTTAGAAAGAAAACCAGATGGAAAAAGGGAAAGATGTAGGAAAAGGTGTCAGCTAATAGATGATTTGAAAGGGAAAGAGAGTTATCAAGATATGAAGAGGACAGCGGAAAATAGGAGTATATGGAGAACCAGGTTGTTGTATCAAGAGATACAAGTTGGAGGGAATTGAAAAAGTAATTTGAAATTAAAATATTTTAATTTTTCATCATTACTTATAAAAATCAACATTACATAATTAATATTAAATTATTCATTAAATTTTAATTGAAAAAAAATGAGACTACATTTTTTATACTGTCACAACATGCTATCTTGGACGGTTATGTACAAGTTAATATGGCAAAAGTTTTCACGAATACTGTTGAAAATGTTATTTAAATGTTTAACTGTACAAGACCAGTCTTTTAGTAAACATATTCCAAAAACAATTACCTGCAACTACAGACCATGATGGCAGTGATATAACACTTGTGCATCTATACTGTGAAAATAAGATAAGGATTTCTGGGATTGGTTGTGAAATTATTTTGCTGGGAAGGAGTTTGCTAGTCGCCCCAGAATAATTCCATTAACTAGAGCAGCATGATGTTGTAAGGATGAAGGGGAGGCGAATAAACACGAGGGTAGTCGCCTCACTTTGGGGTGAAGAAAGAAGCTATTCTTTCACCTTCTCAACCTCAGTCCTAAACTGCTGGGTCCTACTGACATCATGCAAAAACAAGGCATCGGCACAAATGAAAGTGTTGATGAAGTTTCTATGCAAATAGGCTTACATTGGACATGAAGACTTCGGAAAAAGCTGGAGAAAAATTCTGCCTTCACCGAAAATCGAACCCAGGTCTTCCACGTGACGGCTTTTTCAGAAGTCTTCAAGGCATCGGCACTTTCGTCTTGCTCTCATCAGGCCACTCGTCGAGGAAAGTGCGTCTGCTCTTTCCAGTCTTAACTTCTCTCCGGGGAAGACTCAGTGCAAATGGGACAACTGCGACGCTTAGAAGCTATTTCATGCTCATCTCACTCGCTAATATTTTCATTCAAAGTGAAGGTACTCTCAAGATAAGTGACCAGTATTGTCCCTTTATTGCTTATCTCCTATACTAATAATATCGTTGCAATCTACCGGTGGGTGGTAGCAGACGGCGTGCGCATTTCTGAAACAGAAAAGATTCGAACGAAGAGCACGAAAGCATGAACGGTGAACATTTAAAACAGGCGCGGAAAAGAGACATAAAATATATTTTGATATATAGAAGTGCAGCGAGCTCAATGGTCTGGACTGTCCACCATTGCTGCCATATGATATGAATTTTAGAATTTTTTTTCGGTATCATACATATGTTTCAGCATTTTTTCACGGCTTTAGCATTATTATCAAAAAAATTTCTGGAAACACTGCTGGCAGTGCACTTGCACTTGCGTTCTCGTAAAAAGTTTTCGATAGTGAATTCTTTTTCATTTCGACTATGTGTTAAGGATGGGAGTTTGAATAGCCTTAGAACGTTATAATCCTAAATTCGGCATTGTATGATGATTGATAAAAGGACAAACGTTTATGTTTGAAAACTTGTTAAATAGCTTTCTGATGGCTTCCCGTATTTGTTCAATCATGAACAAGTTAAATATAGATTCAAATTTGATATGCTGCGAAGAATATTTAAAGTAAATTGTGTAGTTTTACAAAAAATTACACGTCTATATTTAGGGTATGATTTCTATGGCCCCTCCCCTCTCCCCCTAGGAAATCAAAATTCTGGCCCAGAGGAGCACATCATCAAGGCCTGTTTAGTATGTGTACCAGGTTTTAAGTCTCCAAGTGTATTGGTTTTCGAGAAATGCTGTCCACACACAGACACACACCGCCTTTTATTATTATAGATGGGGGTCTTTCCTAGATTGGTGGTACTGTAGAACGCTGGTCTAAATTTTCCTGCGGATCATTCGTCAGGTTTATATGCTCAGATCTCCGTAAAATGTTATTTAGAAACAACGAGTTTTTTATATTTAGAGGCTGGGACTTATCAACATTTTTCTCTTAAATGAAATAAATTGGTATTTTTTGCAAGGAGGAAGGTATAGAATTCGTTGGTGTAGTTGTGCAGTTCCTTGGAAAAGTTTTGCGGTGAAAGGGTATGCTGACCAATCTATAAAAATCTGCATGTTACACTTCAATTCACCTAGGTGATGTGTGGCAAAGGATATAATGCATGACATAAGTTCCTAACAGTGTTCTCTTGAAGGCTTTACTCTCCTGTTATAATCGCTCATTCTCATTGGAAAAATCAAGCCTCGACGTTTCTTTGCCCTACAATCGAGCTCACGTATTTTATGTTCATCATCGTGTCTTCCCAAGTTCAGCAATTCGTAAAACCTCTTTTGCTAAACCTTCTGATCTAATTTTATCCATAAGCCGCAACATAGCGTTATGTCTGCGATTCTAAAGATACCAAATGTAAATCATTTAATGCTTGTGATTACAGATTTTTTATGAATTTATTTGCTCTCCATTGGACAAAACTTAAGTATGTGGCTGTTTTCATACGGATGCTATATACCTGAAGTCCATTTGAATTGTGTTCTAATCAATGACGAATTGCACATTTTCTCCACTAGTCCCTACTATTCTTCACATGAAGGCCAATGTCGCGTTGGCTGCGCCGATAACCCGATGGTTATGCATTCCCCAAAAAAGATCGCGATAAATAGCTACTCCTAGATATTTAGCAAGAGTCATCTACTCGGATGTCCAGTCCTTTGATTCTATATATTCGAAATCGATTGCTTTCCCAGTGCCTTTCCAGAAAGTTACGAGGGAGCATTTACTAAAATGTTTTCATTTTCCATTGTTTGCACCACGCAAAAATAGATTTTAAGTCTTCCTGCGGGAACTAATTGTCATCCTGGATTTTTATTTCCATATTTACAACGGTGTCATCTGTGAAGAGTGTATTTCTACTACGAACTACCGAACACATTTAGTTGACGTATAATAAGAACAGCAGAGAGCCCATGACACTACCCTGTGGGACGGTATCACGTCATATCAGCGCATGAATAATAGCAAACGTCAAAACAGCTTACGTCAAATCAGTGAAAACAATAACGGCGAACGGACAAAACAGCCAATGTCAAAACGGCGAAGAATGGCAAATGTAAATGGATGGGCGTTACGTTTACTAACTTAATCCTTAGGAATGACTCCTCGATTGATCAATTGATCAATGAACTTTTAAAAAAATGTTTGGATCTACAAGCAGCACTAACAAACTCAAATGATATCAATGAGACTGATTTGGTTGGCTCGGAAATGTTAATATATAATAATGTTAATAAAAACGGATTGGACACCATTAGATGTGTTGCAATTTGTTTTACCAAATGATTTTGCTCCTAATTTGGCAGTTGCATTGAGAATTATGGTAACTCTCCTAATAACGGTAACGTCGTGTGAAAGAAGTTTCTCTAAATTAAAAATTATTTGAGATCAACTATGTCTCAAGAGCGACTGACAGGTCTGGCAACTATTTCTTTAGAGCACGATGTTCTAAAAAAATCAAATTTGAAGACCTACTTCAAGACTTTGCATTTGTAAAAGCCAGAAAACAGAAATTCTTGTAAATATTTGTGACTTTTACATTCAATTCGACGTAAATATATTTAATTTTTGTTATTTTTTATTAGTAACATTTTAATCTTATTATTCTGTATATTAAAAATTTTATATCAAACCTTTTTATTATTAAATACATACAAATTCAAAACAATCAAATATTAATTTTTTTAGTAAAAGCATGAAAAATGTCCTGTAAAAATGTATGAAAATTTAATAATAAATACTCTGTAAATATATTTCATTGGATCCGGACCACGCACGTCCCCAACAAAATAGTATAAAAGAAAAACAAATTTTTTAACCCAAAAAAAAAACAGATTTCAGACCGAAGAGATCATTTACAATCATAATTAATTTATCAAGTGAAAGTATTTAAATCTTTATTTATAAACATTTAAAAATTAATCTACGTGTAACAATAAAGAAATAATAGAATTAAGATTGAAGAATGAAAGATCATGAATTTTTGGGGTTAAAAAATTTGTTTTCCTTTTATACTATTTTTTGGGACGTGCGTGGACCGGTAGCCAATTTCATTACTGGAAAACATTATTATTTTGTGATAATTAAACAAGACTATCTCATCACCTATTTGGATAGTAACAATCTCTATCAAACAAGTTTGCAAACATTTTTACCGGCGAGGGCGCCCGAAAGGCTCCGCGCTTGGGGCGCCAAAATATCTTGGGCCGGGCCTGCTCTAGGTAGACAAAATATACCATTTCGAGGCCATAGGGATGACGGTAATTTTTCAGGCAGGCCTGAGAGCAGTGAAATCATTACGAACGAGGGAAAATTTCGCGCTATATTAAAACTACGTATCTGAGGTGGTGACCAGGATCTTGAAAATCATCTGAAATCCTCGAGCGCAAATGCCACATACATTTCAAAAACGACTCAGAACTCGATTATTGATTGTTGCGGCAATGAAATTTTGGAAAAAATCCTAAACTTTGTGAGGGAAGGAAAATATTATTCCATTTTATTTGACGAAACTACTGATATACTATGGTGTCTCAATTAAGCCTTGTTATTAGGTATGTTTCTGAAAATAAAATTAAGGAAGATTTCATTGGTTTTGTGGATTTTCACAATGAAAATTTCACATCAGGAATTAGACAAGACCTAGAACCTGAATTAGGGGGGAATGTGCTAGAAAAATCAGTTGTTCAGTTATAAGTAAAAAAATAATCTTGATATGAAAAACTGTGTTGGTATTTGCACCGATAACTGCCGTGTCGTGGCTTCTGAGCAGCGTGGTGCAACTTCAGAAATCCGTAAGGTTTCTCCTCATGCGGTTAGAGTTCCTTGCCAAAGCCATTCATTGAACTTGACTTTGTCGAAATCGTCCGAAATTAGGGCAATTAGAAAATGTTTTGAATTAATGGGCGAGGTTATTTATCATTTGTCTGCTAAGAGAAGTTTTCTTTTAAAGAGAGAAATGGGTGGGGGATTAAGTAGATTGTGCGATACACGCTGGGTAGAAAGGCATAATGCTTGTTTAATGTTTGAGAAAAACTTTTCCACAATTACCAAGATATTGAACGATATCAGTAATTGGGGTGATAGGACATCTTCAACAAAGGCAGATTTACTCGTCAATAATCTCATGACAAGTGAATTTATTGTTTCGATGAAATGCATTACTTTTATTTTTTCCTTAACACATCCGGTTAGTAAGTCATTACAAAAAGAATCGCATTGAGGACATCATTTGCTTATTAGATTGTGAAAGGAAAAGGGTTGACGAAGTATTTAATAGGATTTGGAAAAGCGCTAATGAATTTGCAGATATTTGGCAATTAAAACTCATTAAGCCCTAGTATGCATCAAGACGAATTAACTGTTCGGAAACCGCTGAGGAATACTATCGACGTAGTGTATTTATCCCAATGATTGATCCTCTCCTAGTTGATTTTCGAAGCCGTTTTTGTGATGATAAACTGAAGGCATTTAATTTGGGAAATATATTACCGAAACAACTATTGTGTTTGGATCAAGTTGAGTTAGATAATACTGCAACGTCATTATGGGAAAAATATTCTGACTTTTTGAATGTTTCCATTATTTCAAATTCGTTTACTATTTTTCTAAGCGAATTAGTAATGTGGAAAACCAAATGGGAACGTGAATATAAGTGCAATAACATTAAAACTGACATGAGTGCCTGTGAAATTTTTAGTATGTGCGACGAGGAAATTGATCCAAATTGCAAAATTTTATTAAAAATTTTACTTGTTGTTGCTAGCTCTGGGCGCAGCTTTTCGGCTTTGCGACGATTAAAAACTTGATTGCGGAACAGAATGAGTGAAGAAAGACTTGTGGGTTTGGCGTTACTCCATATGCATCAAAATATTCATCTTGACCCGAAAGAGATTATAGATCGTTTTGCTAATTCTGGCAATCAACGCTACTTGATTTTTTATTGTGATTTTTAAAATAAAATGTTAAGAAGTGCTATACAAAGTTAATAAAATGTCACAGATACCCGATTTCAATATTTTTTTCTTTTTTACATTATGCGAAACATAAGCCTTATACATCATTTTCGCAAAATATGGATTATTATAAGGGAGGTCTATGTATGCGTGGTTTTCAAAATATATTTCACCTAAAATAGGTTTTATGATAGAAAATGTACTATACTATTATTTCTTGTGATAATCTCTTTAAGAAGTCCTGAATATAATTTTGACGAATATAGGGAGTTGTATTTGAAAATTTTCCTATTTACGAGGAAAATAGTACTTAATCGCCCCCCCCCCCCTTTGGGAGGTTTCTAGATCCGCCCTTGATTTTAATACTAGCGGAGATATTTCTTCAGGAGCAGAAAATGGGCTTGGCAGAACAAGCTTTTATACTTTTTAAAAAACTTATTCGCAATCTTTTTATTTAAACTTCAGGCATGTGATATTATGATCGCGTCATTTATTCTTCTATTATTTCTATTATTACCATATTAATACGTCCTAGGTTTTTCTGAAGCTATCAAATCTTTTATATTGTTCGACATCTCACTAACTAGCACTACAAGTATATGCCGAAAGTTTCGATCATAACTTGTCGTAATTCACGTTTTCTACCATGAGAATGAAAGAAGTTATTACTCCAATCATTTGAAGGCGAACTGTAATCAATTCCAATAATAATGTCTCTATCTTTATTATTCGAACTTTATAAATAGTTTCCAACATTAAATTAGAATGCCAATGAATGCGTACATATTTACTCTTTTGGAGCCGCTTCCTTCACGTTTGGCAAAATAGTTTCAGCTTCGTCATCAAAGTCATGATTGCTATAAAGACTCCACCTCCCGACCCATTTTCTAAAAAACACTCCTGACTATGCATGTCCTCCGTGAGGAAACTTTCCATGTTTACCAATACGTCAGATGGAGTGTACATCATAGATTCAGGAACGGTAAGACGTGCGAAACCCAGCTGGGTCGTTTTATTAAGGATTCATGATTTATTAGGATAAAATTTCCCAGGTCGACGCCATTATTATAGAGTTCGAGACATTCTTCAACACGATATCACAGATCAAATAAATCTTAAAACTAGTAAATATCGATGTTGATACATGGTTCGCGGTTTAGGCTAGGATTGTTCTCTAGAACAGAAATTAGATTTCGACAGAATTCCGATCCTATTATAGTCACGTCCCTTATTCCGCGGAGTGACGTTGTTAAAATCTATCTTAAGAAGTGCTCCGTTGTGAATATCTGGAAAGCCAAGAACCATTTGTTTGAATTCTCGTATAATATCTACGGGCCAGAAATACGCACACTCTGTGAATTATCTAGGAGTAAACAACCATCTATCACAATCCATCGTGGGTGGGGTATATTCGCCGGGTGGTCGGTGCAGCGATACGGAAATGAGCTTTCGCAGGAAACGAGGTCCGAAATAGTACCGGAAATGTGAAACGAATTAGCTATCTTTGGTTGGGCCGCAGATATAGTACGCTCCTAGTGCATGTGGGGTCCTCGTGAGAAAAGTCACATAGTCGAGTTAGAATAAACTCTCCTCTGGGCTGAAAGATTCGCGCAACGAATTCATGATCCCATGCATTCCAATCAATAGTTCAGTTTATAAATCGCCATGAAAAGAAATTATTGAAGTTCTCTCTGCATAACGTTTTGTTTCCTCATTTCCCCTAAATTGGATTCGTCAAAGATTGAAATCGATGACCCATCGACATGAATATCCCCTTAGTGTCAGGATATTTCTTGCTTTGTCCGAAGTATCTTATCTGCGGCGCCTGATCCTGGGTTATTCTATGGAAAGGGTATAATAGTGCATCCAAAGTAACGATGGGGGCATCCGTCTGGTTGCATAACAGGATTGAATCCATGGTTATTATGTCAGACCTCCCTGTCGCTGTATATAAAGTCACGAACGGCAAGGGATTAGTCACATTTTCCAAGTTCACTAACAGATACATCGAGTCCACAAATAAAAGGTTTCCCAACAAATCTTTGGACCTTCATTTTAGAAAATTCACAATTCTTTTGTGAAGGTATCGCTCAAAATGTGGATAGGATCTACATATTGGGAAAGCATTTCAAACCCCTCATCCCTATCAAAATTATCCAGCTCCCTTTATATCCGACGCAATCCTCCTACCATTCCCTTCGTTCTCGTTCTTGTGCGAAACACTTACCGCCCACGGGTCCCTTTTCTCAAAGCATAATATCATCGCCCCTAAATGCGAACACGAATAATTAGCACAAAACGGTGGATAAATGGACAGAGAGGAAGGACCCAACACTTCAAGAGATCGAAGGGAACTCTCTATCCCTCTCTCTTTCCTTCCATCATGTTCTACCCTATGCTAAGTCTCACGGCCACAAAGAAATCTTACACCACCCTCTCACCCTCCTCCCGCTGCATAATTTCTATATCTGTAAGTGCTTCCTGTAATACTTCTCCGTTAGAGGCAAATTGTTAAGACATATGACTACAATATTAGCATTATATTCTGTTCTTTCACAGAATCCAGGTCCACGATTACATCGAATATCTTTTCCCTCATTTGACCGTCAGTAGACACTCATTAATGAAAGTTATAATTTCATGCTCACAAGCTTTGACCAAATAGCTACAGAAGTAAAAGAATATAGTAATAAGAAAAATATTAACGAAACCAAAACAAACCTTTACTATGCGCACATTACTGAACTCAAAGGAGCGCTCTCAGACATCAAAGGAAGACACTCCCAGATAAAGAATGCATCACCGAAAGTCGAGAAGAAGCAAAAAGAAGCAATTTAGCAAGACAACAGGTTCCAAAGCAAGAGCATCTCTGAGCAGGATGCTATGGGATTTCAAAGGCAAAGTGATTGATTGAAGGAGGAATCTAAATCATTCATGTCGTACATTAGAAATGTTCAAGACCTGGGGTCTAACTTCGCGTCACTGAAAGAATAGGCTAGACTAATTTTTCATGATAATCACGAGAACGACAATTTATTGAATAATCAATGCACAAAACGTTCATTGTTGATGTTAAGGAGTCGGAGGAATTCAAACCAGCATAAAGGATCGACTAGAGCAAGGATTTCTAACTGGCGGCCCCGAGGTACTTTTATGCGGCCCGCGAAGTAAGCAAGTTTACTCTAGCGGCCGCAACTCAAATGTATTTCTTATAAAATATTTCACGTAAATCTAAGAAATTTAAAAATGTTATTATCGCAGCACTTTTAAAATATAAGCAGTTTATTGCTCATTAGGATTTATAAAAATTCTGCACAGGTCGAGCTATAAGCATGTTTTCCCAGCTGCCAGCTTGTTTCCTCCATCGGAAGAACATAACCCTCGGCGCCAAATGTAGCATTCATGTAATGAATGGGTTTAAGGCCGCACCATAGGATAGGTGCGGATTCTTTCTTGCGGAAGAGGAGAGTGAATGTCCAAATAATATGAAACGGTGTGAGGACTGAGAAAGTATGAGGCCCGCGGACTTGATACGGTGCTTTAGTGCGGCCTGCGGGTTTGGTGGAGGGACTTCAAGCGGCCCGGGCACCAACGTGAGTTTGAGACCTCTGTTCTAGAGTGACGACATAAAGCTAACAGTGAGGCCAGCGACAAAACCGAGCAAATACCCGTATTCGTAGGAAACTCTTTCACGAGTGTTAAAAGAATTAGCCAATGAAATGAACTCATTCCCAAAGTTAATATTTGATAAATCGAAATTTTTAGAAGGTAGTGTAATTAACGTGTTGACAAAATGAATCCCCATAGCATTAACAGCAATACTCCTCAGGTGATGGAGGGTCGTCAGATCCTGCAATGCAGTTTTTAGATAGTCAGTGCCTACTTCATATGAGTCAGCACGGATTCATTAACAGTAAATCGTGCGAAATCCAGCTGGGTCGTTTTCATGGGGATTCATTGCTTGTTGAGGATAAAATATACAGGTCGATACCATTATTATAGAGTATGTTTGTGTGTTTGTGTATATTTCTGACTAATCAACCTCTTGGATTATTAGAGCCATAACATTAATATAGAGTTCAAGATATTCTTACACAAGGTATATCAGATCAAATAAATCTTAAGGCTAGTAAATATCGATGTTGATACAAGGGTCGTGAGTTAGGCTAGGAATTTTCTCTCGGACAGAAAGTAGATTTCGACGGAATGAGTTCTGATCTGGTTATAGTCACCTCCCTTGTTTCGCGGAGTAACGTTGCTATTCTTGATTTATGTCAATGGTATATGCTCGACGATACGTAGCAAAATTAGACTCTTGATGGACGATACGCTCATATCTAAGGAAATAAACGCTCGAAACGATCAAAAATCACAGAAACCTTGGAATGTTCATCGAATCGTCTAAGGAGTGGAAGTAGGAAATCTATCTTAAAAGGTGCTCTGTAGTGAATGTCTGGAAACCCAGGAATTAGTCGTTTGAATTCCCGTATAATATCTACGGGCCAGAAATACGTACACTCTCTCAAATATCTAGGAGCAAACAACAATCTATCACGATCCGTCATGGGTGGGGCTTATTCGCCGGGTGGTCGTTGCAGGGATAAGGAAATGAGCTTTCACAGGAAACTGGTCCAAAATAGTACCGGAAATGTGAGAGAAACGAATTAGCTATCTTTGGTCGGGCCGCAGATATAGTACGCTCCTAGCGCATGTGGGGTCCTCGTGAGAAAGGCCACGTAGTCGAGTTAGAAAAAGCTCTCCGCTGGGCTGAAAGATTCGCGCAACGTGCTCATGATCCCATGCATTCCAATCAATAAAAGAAAATTGAAGTCACCTCGAATTGTTACGAATTTGTTTGCATATCCCGAAATAAACTATGCTAATTGCTTTCCAAAGCTGTAGATTCTCTGAAGGTTCGTGTTGGGCGGTCTGAAATACGTGCATATAATTATACTTTTGAACCGTCTCCTCCCGCTCTCCTCCGAACACTTTCTTCTTCGTTAACGCTGTTAGGAGTTGGATAGCTCTCGCATTTGTTATCGGCTGTGATCAAAACTCATCCACCCGTGCGAGTGATATAATCACCGTAATCGCTGTGGGAAATTTCTTTACAATGTCTTCACTAATACAACTTTAATGTCTATCACTATGTACGCTTCCAAATTGGAAGTAAATTCTCGATATCTGCCTTCTTTTTACGAATGCTCCGGCAAATTTCCACGCTCTATTAATCTTATCACTTTGAATGGTGCTTGAAAGAGATCTTATCTGAGTTACATTATTTATTTTCTTTTTTATGTATCTCCTGGTATTCTTTCTTTGGCTAATTTATGTTGTTTATTGGTCGCTTCGCGGAAACTCTCACGCGAACCCCCGAGGTACTACATACCTGCCGATGCAGCACTTTATCCGAAAAACTTGGCCACCCCTGCTTCATTGCCCAAGCTCATGGCATGGAAAAATTAAACTTAAAGCATAATTCAGAAAAGAATTATCTACTCATGATGAACTGCTTTGGTGTCGCTGAATCTAGTACATATCACACGAAGAACACTGAATAGAGACGTCAACCACAATTCCGCTACAACACCGAGTGATTGACAATCAGTTTATGTGTAACATGTATAATCGTCATGACACGAGCAATTTAAGTTGATTTTGATTGGCTGAAGCTCCTATTCCGGATAATGATCCGAAATTATACCCACGGGAATACAAATGAATCCCCAAAGATACTTGTCTTGTCAGCTGGGGCTGATATTTCGGACGAATCAAATTTATATATCCTTGTCAGGTGGCACTCGAATCACGAGGTGCTTGTAGTGCTAACGATGTCGAGTCCCACTCGATATTCCCTTACTGCCTTTTACTCGTTGCGGAATCAGTAGATCTGAGACACTTATAGAAATATACGCCAGAACCAGTGTTTTACATATCATTTTATCTGCTGCGTATAATTTGAAGACGGGTATGAGAGGTGCGGGAGTAGGGTATCTGGCGCCCGGGTGCAAGATATTTCTGTGGCGCCCCCATGCTAGCGAATTTTGCGATATGAACAAATACGACTTTTATTCATCCTTAGAGAGTGCAGACAAGCTGATGGATTTCTGTCGATGTATCCCAGAACGAACTGATTGAAATAATTCGTTGCATAAATATAAAGATAAACATATAATATCTGCTTGAACGAAACTTATAAAATGCCGCACATTTGATTAAAAGTCAATACTCTGTCCCCTTACCTTATTGAACAATCAGAAATTCCAATATTTTTGGGTTATATATGTCAATTTACAAGCCTAATTAGATGCGATATTTATTTCGACTATAAGAAAACAAAACTTCAATTATTTATGCATTTCTACTTCAAAGTCCTGACTTCGTATTTTCATTTTAATATATTTAAAAATCCAATGGAGAAGTAGATCTCAATAATTCGATTATTATTTGGAGATATTGTTATGGAATTTTAATTCGATACATCTACATCCGATCACCGAAATACAGCATATGGCAAAATTCACGCAACATCATGTTATATTAATTTTGCATTTCAGTGTTTGACATTACTAAAACTATAGTTTAATAATAAAATAAAATGATTACTTTAATAGGGAATAGTATAGATAAATGTATAAATAAATTGATATACATGTAACTATAAAACAAAAAATTGTAAGACTAAGATGGTTAAGAAGACCAAAAAATAAAACTAATAATTTGCATTATATCTGAAAAATTCCATTTACCAGATTTAATTGATTTTTCGATCGTATTTCAAATATACCCACTCATGGCAATTGTACTTTATTTGGTTTTTGGTCATAAAAGATCTTGATTAATTTTCTAGTTATTGAATAGAACTTAAACATCCATTGCGTTTAATTTTATTTATTGAATTTTATTAAAGTATTTTTAAAAACTGTTTAGAACAATCCTCAAACTCGCGCTCCTACCAAAACACTTTACTCATTCCCCACCTTTTAATAATAGATTCCAGAACATATATCAAATCTTATTTAGAAATCCACCCTTAAAGACATTTTCGACCTACCTCTCGAACTTTTATAACTTTCCGAATATTAGCAAACCATCGAGGATCTATATGATGTACAAATAAGTGCGAAACCAAACCCAATATACACACACTTATTTGGAAAGTTGTTAATAATAGTAATTTCCACTAGTAAAACTAGTCTGCATTATCTTCTATAAGGATATAATTAACAAATAAAGAGTCGTGTAAATACAAAAACACTGGCGCCGGGCTTACGACAAAATGATCCTCCTGCTATTCCGCCGATCCTCGTTCTTCTAAATAAAGGAACCCTTCTTTCGTATTCAAAAGTAAATTTATGTGGACTCGATACAAGGACCGAATACAGGAGTACATTACTGTAAACTCACTGTTAAAAAATGATTGAACATTCAATAGGGTTATTAGTTAAAATTGTTATGATGTTATAATTATCACAGATTTAGCTGTCTATTCAAGCTATCTTTTATAACTACTTACATTTTTATCAAAAACTCAAAACAACTGAGGACTTATGAGCGGAAAGCAATAATAGAATTTTCGAGTAGAAACTGAAACACGTTATATGAAATATCTCCTCGATTAAATAAAGAAAATAAACACTACGTATGTGCAGTTTTCCTCTGCATGAACGATATCTCCTCAGCTCCAAAAAGAATTTTTTTTCGCTGAACGAAGTATTGGTACTATCTCCCTATCTTCAAGTACCACACTCTTCTGTTTTCACACCGTTGAGGAAAAGCGATCATTCTCCAACGAAAGCTCAAGAGATTTCAGAGCTTTGTACTATTTCGAAATGAATGTGAACGTTAACATAGGAGGGGGATCGTGAAGGAGTAAGAAAAGCTAGTTTTCGGAAAAGCTATTTCAAATCAATTTAAAACAGATTTGGGATTTTCAATACTCGGTAAGAGGGAGAATTAAAAAAATGGTAGGCATCTGGTATTCTTCCAGCGAAAGGATTTATGGTAAAGGTCGATGGTATTCAGGGGCGGACCAAGGTATTATGACGCCCCGGGCGAGAAAGTGCTCCAGCGCTCCCGTCCGTAAATTTTTGTATAGATATTTTTAGAAGAACTTGCTCATTTATCCATTGTTCTGTAAAATAATTGATAATGAAAGGAAATAGGAATTCCATGTAGATTTGATGTAAATTTGTTTCCAAATTGTATTCACTTGCAAGTAATATATACATAAATGATTGATTTAGTGCCCACAATACATTGGCGCCCCGAGCAGCCGCCCTACTCGCCCCTACCTCGGGCCGGCCCTGATGGTACTTTGCGAAAGGATCGCCGCCTTAGCTGGAGCTCCTCACTAGGGTCGGGATAGCAATTAACAGAGTAGCGCCCCCACCTCCTGGCAACTCCTACGGTGAACCCATTTTCGGTAGCCACTGATACGTGTTTTAGCGTCCTTGAGTCATGCGACCGCGTATCGCAAGGGATCGGAAAATTTTTGCTTAGAAAATTTCGTTCGTGTCATTTTAGTATCTCACACTTTCCCTTTTCACTCTGACCAAGGAGGAAACATTCCAGAACAGAATGCACAACTCGAATTGCAACAATATATAGATACAAATACCTTAATCGGAAGGCGCCCCGGCAAGTCGGCGCCCGGGTGCATTGGACCCACTGCACCCCGGGTAGGCGCGCCCCTGGTGGGAGTTTACTTACAAAAGAGGATATGGCATTTTAGCAAACAAGTGTTTCTGTTCTCGGATGGCCTCCCTACCCGATAGTTAGTATCCTCACACTCTTCACCAGAACCGTAACTCAGGGATGATAAACTCAAAACCATTCGCGGGCCAGATATCTTAGTTGAAAGAATCCGCGGGCTATAGATTATCAAAGGATTATTATGGGTTGTTCGAATCAATTTTAAAGTGAAAAACAATATATGTATGTACATCCAAAGCTGAAAGGTTGGTTTATTTCGAAAATTTAATCAATTTAATTTGAAAAGAATTTAATTAGAATAAAAATTATAACTTTTAAAATATTTGTATTAGAATACAATTAAAAAGTATAAAAACATAATTATCAAGTGCTGCTCATCAAAAACTACAATTTATCATAATAATAGAAATACTTCAAAAATATAATTGATGAACTCGTATTTATTATAAAATAAAATTTTGTCAAAAAAGAACAAAATTAATTATTAAGTGCTGCTCCAGATAATTGAGTAAGTTTTTCTGTTACCAGCCTACCAATCTAGTTCCAATGTTTGACTCGTTTGATCTTTAAGACCGAATTTAGATGTTTGTTAATTTTGAGCGTTATTTTGATATATTGATATTTATTACAGAAGAAAGTTGTTCACACAAATATGTCGAACAAATATAGATAGTGGAAGATGAAATTTGGAGACTACGGTGTACAGAATGGAAATAAATAAAAACTCCTGAACCGTAAAATAATCCAAGTGATCAAACACACGTCAATAAGAGAAAAATAGCGGAGGAAAATAAAAAAATAAATACATTTATTCTTACAAGTTTGCAGGGCGATGGCCTACAGGGACCTGTTGTCGGAAACTGGCCTAAATAGAAGAAAAAGCACACACAGACGCACAATCACTCTGGAAAAACTCACTAGATACGTATTTCGAGAGCTAAGCTCTCATCTTCAGTACCTGAAGTCGTATGGCATAGTGCATTTGCAGTAAATTATTTATAATTTTTATGATCTTCGCCAAAATATTTATAAAATTCTTGAACTGAAACTGACAGAAAATTTTCTTTTAATTATGTGTTGCACTGTAGATCAATTAGTTTAATTTGCTGTTCGACGGGCGCGTTTTCAAAGTCGAAAGAAAATGGATTGCTGAATCATTTAAAATTTCGCTCATAGTATTTATAATCTGAAATTCTTTCTTGGCATTCTTCTCTTAATTCCGAAATATATAAACATGTTTATCCATATTTGTTGCAGGCTCATTGTAATTTTTCATCATTGAATTTAATATGGGAAATTGATCTAATCTTCCAATCGAGTATCGTCTTTCCCAAAGATTCAGTTTTGTTCCAAAAGCACTAAGGGTATCAAAAAACTGGATTACTATTTGGTTGCATCCTTGACCTTTGTATTTAAATCAATAATATCACACTGTCAACAAGAACAGCAAGATCTTGAAGCCATTCTACGCGTTTTACCTCTATATTTGGCTTATTCTTAGTTTCCATGAATCATTTGATCTTTTTCTCATATTAAATAATCTCTTTAATACCATTCCATGACTCTAACAGCGCACTTCTGTGTGATAAGGTAAATCATTCCGATCCTTGAATAGCTGCTTAAAATGACAATGATTAAGAGATATACCTCTTATGAAATTGACTGCTTTCATCACAGCGTTCATTACATGTTCCATATCTGAGATTGTCTCGCAAAGATGGCTATAATAATACAAGAGGTTGATTAGCCAGAAATATACATAAACAAACTGTCGCGAAAATAACTTCTTATGTAGAATGTAATGAAATGTACTGAACTCGCGATTTGGGTTAGTAATATTAATTTTGTTTTATTGTTTAGAAACAGCACCTGCACTTCGGTATAACATTGGCCGCGTCCCGTCTGTTGTTATATTCACTACTTTTAAACAGTCCATATCTAAATTTAAAATATCTTCCTTGTAGTGCTATCATTCATTGGTATTAATTTTACAAACTCCTGTAACATTGAGTTCTTTGTCGACACCTCGAATACACAGTGATAATTGTGCAATATCACACACGTGCTTTCTTCAAACGCTACTGAAAAAGAAGCAAATGTATTCACTTTTTCTAATAGTTGTAGCATCAAATTACTTAATGTAACAGTGTTCCACCCTTAGGTATTATAATTATCCTCAGAACTACTTGACTTCGTATTTTCACACATCAGCCAAAAAAATAAATACTAAATTATCTTCAGGCTCTAAAATGTTGCCCACCGTTGGAGGGTCATCTACATATGTCAATGCCACATCCCTGCAGCATTATTGTTCCGTTACTTCTCGTCTCTGTTAGGCATATTTTCTTGCACGATTTTGATTGGATTCTATGCATACATACAGGATTACTTCTTTTTTTATTAAATTCTTTGATACTTTACGTGGGCCGTATGTTTGACGCCTCTGGTGTAACGTATTGGACATGAGGTTCAAAATTTTTAATGTAGCTGATTTCGTGCATTATTAACTTATTACCAAGCATCCAATATAACGACCATAAGTCGATTTTGGTTATATAATCGCTGATTGATGAATCGATCAAAAGTCTATTAAAGTTCAAATCACTGTGAGTATTACTATTTAGGAAATGTAAACAATTTATATTGAATCATTTAAAACTAAAAGTCGATAAGATTAGACATTTGGCGAATAATGAAACAATATCGCGCATATAGATTTATTTACGGCCAGAAAATTATGTTATTACTACTTTCCTTTTCTCTTCTTCCACTCTCATGACAATGTGCTATCTGGTAACAATAACCTCCCGCCTCTTCTTCTCGCCAGGAATAGAGAACGTAATCAGCAATATTCGCATTGCTATAGCGGCAAAAGTTTTCGCTTCAATAATCTTGTAATTTTGTTTTAAAAAATAAAATTTTAGAATGATTCTGTCCGTATTTGAAATTTCACTAAATGAAAATAAAACTTCCTTCTTTTCTCCGAACCTGGGTTCAAGACCCAATTTCGTATCTTTAAGTACCGTATTATCCCGAATATATGGTGACCTTGAATATAATGCGATCCCAGGATTCTGGAATTATTCTCAAGGAAAAACTGTAAACTGTAATAGTTTGATATTGATTACCCCTGGAATAAATGGATAAACGAGCCTATGCATCAGAAAGCCCGTACTTTTTTGTCCTACCGCCTCTGACCTTTGCATAAGATGTTTATGACTTAGGGCGGACCTGATGTCGACCCTTCAACTGTACAATCATCAAGTACGAACACTTCGATTTGAGAGAGATTGGTAAACAAACTGTAAGTGCATTTAATCCAATATACGTATAATAGAAATTTAATTTGACCTCCCTTTACGAAGTTGCGCCCTGGGCACGTGCCCTGGCTGTATATACATATATCCAGCGCCTAAGTGAGACATGGGAAGTCGATAAACGATGATGAATGTACAAAAAAGCACAGAGTACGAACATTGAACGATGCTACAGAAATGCAAGGAAAAATAAGCATGGGACTCTCTCACTCGATGAATTTATTGTGGGTATGACTGTTTTTGAAAATACTCTAGGGTAGGGCTCCAGAAATATAATCGTAGTAGTAGATTTTTCATCTAACCAACCACGAAATGAGTTATGGGCGAGTGGATCTTTTTTTTCGCATGTTGGAAATAAGACTTTTGAGGAAATTGAGTAAGGAGACTGATCATATCGTGTAAGCAACCAAAGGCGAGTAGGGATTATGAGATATGGTCGAGATTAAAGACAGAGTGCAGTAAACCGATCATATTGTTTTGTCCCATACCCATGCCAGCTCAATGTGGATCCTTAGACAAGGGATCTTAGAAAGGGTATAGAATACTGAATGATGTGTGCCTGTCTGATATGACGAACGCCGATTTTCTCTTTTATTTTTTACATGTGGCGCTAATATGCAATTTGAGTATGATAAAGCAAATTTAAAAATCCTGTCGAATAATTTCATGGAAAATTTAGTCGTCAAACCTCCACACTTATCGACGACAATTCATTTTCGTCGATTTTGAAATTTTTATGAATTAGATGTTTATAGAAATTTATCGATTTAAATAGAATCCTACCAAGCCTCTTTTATATATATATATATATATATATATATATATATATATATATATATATATATATATATATATATATATATAATGTCAGTGACACAATTTGGTAGTTGACGGTTATGTGTCTGCGGAGGTTATAACGGAGACTAGTCAGTTCCAGACGACAGGAGTGAAATGTAGAGTAAAGATAAGTAGACAAGTAAGGGGAAAAAGGTGAGGTATATATAATGTCTTATATATTTCAACTGGTTATGCAGTGGGTGGCCGTATTTTCCTTACGAACCTTGCGGCGCATTACAGGGTCGCGGCCCGTATTTTAAAAATCACCGGCGTAGATGACGGCGTAGGGGGATTTCGAGGTTGTTTATTGGGCAATGGGTGCAACAGTGTCGAAAAGGAAGTGGATGGAGAGGATGCTGGAAGGGATATGAGGTTTCGCTCTGAATACGTCTTCCGCGAGGAGGGAGTCGGACTGTCATTCTGCCTGCCGCTATTTCTCTTTCCATCTCTCCTGTGGGCGCCCCGGCGTCGCCTTCGAGATTCCTGACATTCTGCCAGGTGAGAGGACTGGACGGCTGAAGGGTGAGGGAGGGAGAGGGAGAGTGGGAGGCGGGGGAAGAGGGAGGCGGGGAAAGTGGGAGGGAGGGGGAAGAGGGAGTGAGGGGGAAAAGGGAGTGAGGGGGAAAAGGGAGTGAGGGGGAAGAGGGAGTGAGGGGAAAGAGGGAGTGAGGGGGAAGAGGGAGTGAGGGGAAAGAGGAAGTGAGGGGGAAGAGGGAGTGAGGGGGAAGAGGGAGTGAGGGGGAAGAGGGAGTGAGGGGGAAGTGGGAGGCGGGGGAAGAGGGAGGCGGGGAAAGTGGGAGGGAGGGGGAAGAGGGAGTGAGGGGGAAGAGGGAGTGAGGGGGAAGAGGGAGTGAGGGGGAAGAGGGAGTGAGGGGGAAGAGGGAGTGAGGGGGAAGAGGGAGTGAGGGGGAAGAGGGAGTGAGGGGGAAGAGGGAGTGAGGGGGAAGAGGGAGTGAGGGGGAAGAGGGAGGCGGGGAAAGTGGGAGGCGGAGAAAGTGGGAGGGAGGGGGAAGAGGGAGGAGGTCGAAGAGGAAGGAGGGTGAAGATGGACATGGGGTGGCTGATTGAAGAGTAGTCCAACGATAATGTGCGTGTCACTTTCACCTGAAGAGCAAAGTTGCTCACATTTCAACCATCAAAAGTTTTCGTGATCTGCCGTTATAGAGAGATTTTTGACCTTGAACACTCGAGTACTCGCGCTATAAATTATGACGTGAGTATTTGCGCTGGGTCGAATCGACCAGTGCATTTTAAAACTTAAGAAAGAACGATTAGAAAGCCAGAATATTAAAAAAAATATTTGTAATCTTAAAAATATCTCAGTACAAAATAACAAACAGCTTGATTACTTTTAAATAACTAATCAACAATTTATTTGGAAATATATATTTCAAACCAATATTGGGCTCAAAAAAAGAAAAATAACAGTAAATATTGGTCTAAGAAATTATGTTGTTTTACCTTGTTCTAGATTGTATTGGGCAATCTTAGGGAGGTTCCCAGGCTTTCCCTGCCGTTGGCAGGTTGATATTTTCCAGTTAACGTGGAATTTATATTACACCTAGCGTATCCTTTCCACGTTATTTGCTCTTCTGCATCTTTAAATTTTTAATTCGGGTCCCATAAAAGCATTTAACACGTTTAATGCATCATCAAACTCAGCTACTAGAAGTACTAGTACTAGAGTATTTGAGGGATAAATTATAAGGCTGGGCTTACGCGTTGCTTAACTGTAAACGACTTATTTCACATGAAACACTCGTACTTTTCCCAAGTAAATAAAGAGGCCGAATAATGGTGGTATTTTAATGCACCCTGCGAAACATATCTAAGCGCTTGCACCGTTCAAAACCTAATGGAATTGAAGACAGCTCCCGGTCAATAGGAGCCGTTTATCCATCAGTAATAAGAGAAAGAAATTTCTTGAAATATATTAATAATATTGCTGAATATGTTAATTAAATTTATACTTATTTTAATGTTTAATAAATATTGAATTATTTTTAGTTACTTTATTTTGATTGCTAATTATTCATTCATAATTGTTTAAAGGAATAACTTGAAATATACTCTTAACACTACTAAATTCTAATTTTGAAAATATTTTAAATTTTCGCTAGAGGGAAGATACGGAAGCGATTGGCTGGTCTTATAGAAAATCAATCTATTGAATTACCAATTGTAGTATAAACAAAATTAATTTTTTGTTGATTTAATTACATTTTAAAATAAACACTACATTCGGGTACTCTTGCGGTAACTGAGTTCATATCCTAAAAAACATAAAATCGTTTGATTATTTTTATACTTAACCGAAAAGGAATAGATTAATTATAGAAATATTTTATTCTTTTGAAAATTGAAGGTTTAAAAAAATCCAACTCCGCGATAATACGAGTCTCTATTGCCTAAAATAATTAGTCGATTCCGTGTTTAAGCCATTTATTTAACTTCAGTCACTAAGGTAGCTTCTTGCTATGATCGCACATGTTGATTATGAAATTATAACATCAGGCGTATTTATAATTTTCATCAAATATTATTCGAAAAAAATCGTTTTTGATGAAATGGTTTCCAAAAATCTCGTTTTCATTATATAAAAGAAATTCTTTTCGATGAATTGATCAGTCGAAAAATTTGTTTTCAAATTGGTTTTCGAAGAATAGGTTTTTGAAAAACTGGTATTCGACGAACTCGTTTTAGAGGAAGTGGTCCGGTTACCTCTGGAATCAGTAGCGTACGGAATAGCGAGAAATGCGGGTTAGAAGTCTTCGCATGAAGCATTCGTTCAATACTTGAACGGGCGTCAGTCCAGAGAAAGCTGTGTTCTGCTGGACTTGGCTAATATGCCGCAAAAAGCTGTAGATCCAGTCACATATAGATGTACAGCTGGCACGATATTAAGCGATGCAATTATATTGAATCCAAGTTTTAAACTCATCATCTTATTACCTATAAAGCGATCACGTAATCCTGCGATCATAACGTTTACTATTGGAAGAAATAGTTTTGAGATGTTTATCATAGTCGTTCATAAAATACTTTTGCGATCCAAAGATTCCTTATTTGAGGAAAAATTCGTGCCCCGTGGAAGGAAAATACCTAGTTCCTTTGGTTGTTTCCTCTGCTAGTACGTATTTTTGGCAATTACTTTGTTGACCCTTCTGAGAAGGATTTTTAAGGCGAGATATGATGACCAGATTATTGGAGAAATTGGTCGAAAAAATCTGCTAAAGACCATTTACTAAGAGTTGTTATCGAGCATCATATTTTCGTTATTGTTTATTGCATTCTACCATCATCACACCAACCTACTGTACGACTGAAGCTACTCGGAATAGAATATCTTTTGCCTAATATAGCTTCCATTCCACCTCGTTACTTTTCTAGAATCTGTTAAATGGATTTGATCTCCTCGGTATTTTCATTTATACACTCTCCTAAAATTTCAATTCATTACCATGACGATCGGAATATAGGTATATCTGTTATGATGAGAATCACTCTGGCCGCAGTTCAGATTTGGGAAAAATTCCTCAACCACTCAAACAAGGTTGGAGTAAGGGACTCTGAGGTCCTGAGGCACAATTTTTCGTATATCACTCCCCCACCCCCACGCACACATTTGAGTCTCCCTACAATCTCTAGGCCTTGGAGCAACTGCGCCAATACGCCACGATTTATCCGGCATTGAACTCAAAGACGCTGAAAACCCTCCGTTACCTGCACTTATTTACGTGTAAACTCTTTGTATTGCTGTTAGCCAAAAAAAGAAAATGTCACCCGAATTCCAATCTGACATAATCTTACGGCCGATATTAACGGCAATAGCTGCAAAATAATTATCGTGGATTGCCACAGTGCAGCATTAGCGTTTATAGAAAAATGCACATCTCCCAATTCAAGCAAGAGATTGAGGTTACATCATAACTAAAATATGTTCACTATTGAACCAACATTAAATTCGCAGCATGTATGGGGTTTCACATCTTCAGCAGAAGATTTTTTCATAGGCTACAATTTTTAAAATGCTTTACAAAAAATTCTCTTTTTATAATTTTTTACCTCTCAACTGGTAGTACATATTAACACTTCGTAAATATTTCGATGTGATTGAACTATCTCACCGAAATCACTTCAGTAACAAAAACTTGCAATAAAAATTACTTTTTTGGTATTACGTAGAAATCATTGAATTGCGAATGTTTGGAAAAGTATATCAAAACTAATTTTTAAAAGAGTTTCGGTGTAAAAATTTCTATGCATGAACATATTTTTGAAATCAGTTTTCATCATTCAAACCAGCTGTTTTTTTTAAACCACTGTTTTCTTGTCATTATTTTTATCCCATTTTACCGCATCTTATTATTTTATATCACTTTAAAAACTTGAAACAATATATTTGAGAAACTTATAGTCTCCTTAAGTTTCAAACCATTTTCTTCTCTTTTTAACTATTTCCTGTTTTACGCATACTGTAATGTCATCTGCTAAGAATTAAACGACAATTTAGATCCCAATCCTTTCATTTCCATCGTTTTATATTAGTTTCCATCCTTTCCCCTTATTACGTGTTACAAAAACATGCGATGGCTCTACCAGCCGTGGAGGAATATTCATATTGCTTCTTTAACAAGACCAAATGGGGACTTTATTGAAGTACTGTTTTACAATTGAGTGGATGATAGGGCTATTGTGTACGAGGGAGAGACTACTAATTTCCCCAATGTGTATGGGCCATTGTTAAGTCGGCGTGGAATTGATTAAGAGATGAGGGTGCGGGAGGGCGACGCTCAGGACCAATTAGGTCGATATCCGCGAATTATACACTGTCCTTAGGTCGAGCTAAATGTACTTTTTTCGACTTTTACCAAGGGATCAATTACATGCAATAATAAAAATTATATAATGCACGTGCCAGAAATAATTAAGTTGAAAATAAATGATATTTTATGACATTTAGCAACCACTGAATAAATGTTATCCAAAATACATGCTGCCATATAAAATGCTTACGTGCACCTAAGAGGTGGATATTCATTAACATTTTGATGGAATAATTTTCGCAGAAACTATGTTTTCGCTAGATGCTTGGTTCAGTGTAAACCGGTTAAAACGAAATGAAGGGAACCACCAAATATATTTCCTGTTATCCGAATTAAATGTTAAAAACTTGGATGACGAAATTTACATTTTAAAAATATGGAAGGAAGCACATAGGGTAATCCATGATACATGTCAACGATGAGTCAATTTTCTCAACGGTTAATGAAACTAATTTATTTCAGTCAATTGAATTATTCAGTATATAATAGTTAATGATAATATTGGTCTAATAAAATAATAAAAAGTAGCTACATCATTCATTATAAGAGTATTAGTCTCTTCTTTTTATTAAAAATATCAGTAATTTTCTTCTATACTGGGTTAAAAATAATTTTTTTTACTGGAAACTATTCCAATTCGTTCACAATTGAATATATTTTTTCTCCATATGGGTTAGCCTCTAAAAAACGTTAAACACTTTTATGCACCACACGGATATCCGCAGCACTTGCTGTAGAGATCACTATTACCGTCCTCAGCTTCATCATTTTTAATATCGACTACTGTATTTCGTATTTCGCGTTTAGTGAATAATTTTACACTAAAAATATAGGCGCCGGAACAGACCGAGCATGGACCGATAATTCGCGCAACCCCATTTCGCATCAAGTGGTTTCCACAGTAAACGGGAAATTAAAAATGGAATAATATTAACAAAAAAGAAATATCTAAATTTTGTTCGTGAAACTTGCAAAAGACCGTGAAATAGAAACAAAACTATATACTCGCTAAGGCGACATTTGACAGTACGCTTTCTGCCAACTAACCTGAAAACTGGAACGGGAAACAAAACATCCTTGAAACTTATATGACAGAAATGAGTTTATGAATGCATCGAAATAGAATATAATATTTACTTCCTTCGGAGAAAATGAAAAATTAAAATAAGTTTTAGTAGAACATATTGTATTATTAAAAACAAATAAATCTTCAAGTCCTACTCTAAAAAATTGATTTTAGAGAAGTAAGTATATAAAATCAAGAATTTAACAAACAAAAGAAAGGACACAAGAAATATATAGACGTGTCGAAAGAGAACATAAAATTGTCATGTACAACGTTTATTTCCACTCATCATCGCACTAAACTTACTATGCAAGCTCGAAAGTGAAAGACCGGAAACCATACATTAAGAGCCGGCGAGCCGGGCGCTTGCCCTGGGCGCCATAATCTAGACCAGTGCTTCTCAAACTATAGGCCGCGGCCCACCAGGGAGTCGCAAAATTATTTTGGATGTAAAGTGAAGCGCAAAAAAATTTTACAAATAAAACAATTTTATCAGGTAATTTTAGGAAATACGATGTTATAAAAATTGTTTATACTTATATAAAATGAATAAATTTGTAGTAAAGTTTTCTGTTTTTACTATTTTAAATTCTAAAGAGGCCGCATGATATTCACGGGGGTCGCGACAATTGAAAGTTTAAGAACCACTGATCTAGGCGTAGCTTTACCAACCATTGCTTCTTAGTAGCTAAATGTCTGCTGGCAATATATATCAACCAAATGGCGGAATCTTAATGGCATTCCTTCAATTTTTCGTAGACACTATTTAAATTTTACGTTGCCATAAATAAATTAACATATGCGTTTAAATTTCTTCTTCAATTGTCCTAAGGGGCGCTAAAATGTATTCTCGGTCTGGTTACCAAAATACCTCGGACCGCTTCAGCCAGCATTCGTTATAAGTATGTTAGAGAATATGTCTGCTCTTTGCATAAAAGCCGAGACTGAAAAACTGCGAAACGAATAAACGCTTCTATAGTGAGACAAATCAGCACTATTGCACACGAAGTAAAAGAATTGGATGTTTTCAGCATCTTTTCTCTGCGCTTTATTCTGCGTGTTGAGTTGCTGGAACAATATGAGCGTTCTTTCGGGAATTGACGTTGATTCGATTATTTTCACTCGTAATAATATAATTGTAATGCCTAAAATAAATTTATTCTAATTGATGAGGATTGTTGTCAATAACCGTGAAAATGTTAGAAAAACCAAGTGCGCACTTCGGCTACAAAGCAGCCGTCGTCATTGGTGATCCATTAGGGGCGCATCCAGATGCTTCCCGTTGGGAGGGGAAGAGGGAGCGTCGATTGCTCCAATCCCTTTTTCCGCCTATTGAATCTGCCGCTGCCAAAGCCCCTATACAGGTTTCCTTCTCTTTATACGGGTTCTCTTTATGCGAATTCGCTATTATGCGACAAATTTATTGCTACCAGAATTTCTCTTTATGCTTCTTTGATTCGCTCTTATGTGGTTACGCGGCCAGTGCAATACAAATGAAAGAAAGTTCTCCACCATACCACAAGGCGACCATTAAATCTCTCATTGTCTCTTATGATGTGCGTATTAGTACTACAGTAAAAGAGGTGAGAGTGGAGAGGATATTTTGGAGTGGAGACAAGACGGATATTTCTTGTGATACTGTTTGAGCACACTCATGAAGTTTTTTCTACTACCCCGCGGAGCTTGCGTAGAACTAAGACGACCCTCCAGCACTTTAAACCTCCACTATTATGTCACTCACAACAGCCACCACTTGTGCTCGTCTGCTCCCTTATTTTGGCGAGTATAATTTACTGTGTTAATTGTTTTAAGTTTGTATTTAGCGCATAAGAAGTCGTTATGGAGCGAAAGAAGAGCATCTTGGAGGGGAGTTAGGATTGGTTGTGGAAAGTATCTCCTCTATTTTTTGCATGTAAATATGGGTTCTGTTTATGCGAATTCGCTTTACGCGTCACTTTCCTGGAACGCAACCACCGTATAAAGAGAGGGAAACCTGTATTTCGAAAATCTCAGCCTCTACCCTTATCCTTGTCTAGCCTTATCTACTCAATCTACAACGCATAATTGAGGAATTTACCTTGAACGTGTTTATGAATGCACTTGAAGGCAATAGGGACATCGAAGAGGGAGGAGGCGATCATACCCGTCTTCCGTCCCATGCATCCGCCACTGTGGTCTACCTATCATTGACACCCGTCAAAACAATGACCTTCTCAGTAATATTTACCGTTAAATAATTTTCTCCGAGCAAATTCGGATTATCCTTTCATCATTTCGTTCCATTGTTTTCTTGATAATAGTGCTCTTTGTGCGAAAGCTTCCAAAAATTACCCTGTATATCTCTTGGCTACGCCATCGACGTAAGTGACGCTTCCTATATAGTGAGGTTGGAAGATAGCAATACCGGCACGTCAAGGCTTTGTAAGCGAATGTAATTCAACAGGATACAAACGTAGTGAAACACTTTTTGTGAAAGGCCAGCCATTATGTACTAGATCTCTAATAAAAAATCATAACAGAGACTATTACCCTAAAACGATGTATATTATGCGCGTATATAGCCCTGCAATTCCCTTTCATGATGTCGCAATTAATTATTTTGCTCGTTCGAAACGCGAATTTTCTTAGTATCTAATCGATCTTCGCATTCACTCTTGCTCGTTTTCCTTCGGCGTCCAGCGAGAATTTTTGGGATTTGCGAATAATTTGGTCGTTTCGCCGAAGCAAAAACTGTTTTTTCAGTCAGTTTGGCGCGGGAATTGCATAGTGGTAGATATTTTTCCAATTGAACCACTGCCATTCGTCCAATTTATCAAGTCTAGCTTATGCAAAGAATACATCTACATGTTACCCTGCAATTTACCTAATTGGTGGGTGGCAGGGGGTGCAATGCACCAAAACCTACCTAAAGATCCTCTATCCCAGGTTGAAATTTTCTTTTGTGATCTCGTATTGTCCTCGGAAAGAACGAGCATAGATAACGCTCCGTCCTACAATCGATCTCACGTATCTTATCGACACGATCGTTTCTACCTATATACGTTGGTCTTCAATTATTCCTACAACCTCGTCTTTTAGACATTCCGATCTATATTTCTCCAGAAGCCGCAACCTTGAGTTCAATCTACGATCCTCCAGTGGTACCCAGTTCAAATCCCTCAATAATGAGGTTACGCTTTCCTTATGTTCGTACTTTTGTTTAACGAATCTGGGTGCTTTGCGCTGCACTCTTTCTAATTGAATTATATGACCCTTCTCGCACGGATCTCATATGCATGAGGCGCATTTCACTTGTGGTCTAACCAGTGATAAATAACACGTTTCACGTACTTTTTCTGTAGTGTTCCGTACTATTCAACCTATGAAAGCCAGTTTCTTGTTGGCCGCCCCTTCGTAACTCGACGAATGTGCATGTCCCACGAAAGATCTCGACAAATGTAATAGACGTCGAGTGTATGAAATCCACACGAGAAAAGACACATCTAGGTCGGAGGTTCCAAATATTATTGTAGGCGCGGAACCCTTTCATAGATAAACAGAATTTCCTGGCACCTCCAACTTGAATCAAGGTTTTATTTTTACATGCGGATAAGAAAACGCTCGTTGGTTTATTTATTTAACAACGTTATTCGAGGTGCCCCTAAGAATTAGCAGCGGCATCCCAGCGTGCCGTGACAGCCCGTTTGACAAACACTGTACAAGAGTTACATAAATTTCAGCGTGGCACAATAAAGTCTGTATAGCGTAATTATGAATCCTAGCAAAGCGTTACTTCTTTATTGAAGAACTTGCATTTGGTATCCCAAAACGACCGCCGACTGAATTCTTGGAAAACACTTGTTAAGTGGTACGAGTCGGAGGATATAGCTGAGGAAATATTAGTAATAATTGAAGCACCCTGTTATATCTAAAGACAATATCACGAACACAGAATACTCTGAAGCACCATGTTATATCTAAAGACAATGTCAAGAAGACAGAATACGCGACATTGATTGTAAAACCGAGCGATATTGAGGCTCGTTTTTCCCAGGGAGTGTCTGGGATCTTAATAGGAGAGAAAAGCATGTATCAGAAACATTTTGTTACATAGCTCCACCCACCACTATATACTGGTGATTACCAGCGTAATACGTAGATTAATATGTTTAATCCGCAATGAACCATTCGAGCCGTCGCAGTTTTTTCTTGGAAATTCGGCTGAAATGGAGTAGTTTTGGGCGGAAGAAATTGAAATCTTTTTTCTGAATTTCATTGGTGGCCGGCGAAAAAAAGTGAGCAACTTGCTTCGAATGTCAAATTGATGGCTTCATTCATCGAAATCTAAACATCGGTGTCTAGTTTAAGATTTGGGTAGAGTATACTGTGTGAGTGCCTTTCGAACGGAGTTGTTTGTTTGTGTGTCTCTTCTTGACTTGGGTCCTGCGAAAGTGTTTACCAGCAACCTGCAGCATGTATCCGAATTTTCACTTCCTGTTTACGGTGAAGGAGTTTTTGTTTCTTTACTATTGCATAGTTTCACCGTGTCTCGCAACCTCCCCTATTCATAAATCTTCGATGTTAGTTTTTTAAGTGATACTTATTAAATTGATTCCGTTGAACGGTAGGCCCTCGCTATCCCGAAAAAAACATCTTGGGTGCCAAAACCGCGGATACCAAAACGAGTTTTAATTGATAAAAGGTTCTTTCGGTTCCTGGCTCACAATAAATTATCAAAAAAATAAATACCTATATGTATTTTTACGAGAAAATATTAAAAATCCATAAAGTATGTTAGCCGCTAAATATTATTTATAACACGAAAGATACACTCGGGATTGCCAAAAAGCTTACCAGACCTTTTGTAAAATATGGAAATTTAATAATTTAAGGGTCTAAGCGGTTTGCGTTCGTATATATGGTTATTTTTATTTTCGCTAAATCTCCTTTAAAATGAACTACAAGTTATCCGCAGCACATTTGTACAGATATACGATATGTTACCCAACATATTTTTCTTCTGGGTACAACATATTTGAACATATTTTCTAAATTATCAATCTAACGTAATATTCGAATGTTTTCGAAATCCAAAGAAAAAAATTTCGGCTTTGTCAGAAAAGAGTAACGCTATATAATTGGATTTATTTCGTAGTTCAAAATCAAACAAAATATTCGTCAATTATGGAAAGTGACTGTATGGATTTCATTACTTATTTATACAACAGGGAATTACCGGGTCGCTTTAAAAATGCATATCGGTACAAGTACAAATAAATCCTCTGTATTTAAGGCTCCGGCAAAGCTGCATAACTCTTGCTCCATGTCGGTTGTTTATTCATAATGTATCAATCCAACGGATAACTAAAACTCCAATGAGTGAAAGAGTATTCTAATTATAAAAATTAACTCATATAAGACCTGTAGTCAAGTGCGGATATAGAAAATTCCCAAGGGGGCGATTACGTAACATATGAGGAATATTTTTAATATTGAAACTAAATTTTTGTCAAAATTATGTCCATTGCTTACTTTTTAATTAATTAACCATAGAAAAGGATAGTATAGCATGATTACTATCATTGAAATATTTACAGATAAAAGATATTTTGTTAACAACACATATACTTTGACTTCTTATTCATAACTTCCATTATGTAAAAATGCCAAGTAATTTTTCAGCGTAATGTAAAAACAACACAAATATCTGTAACGCGTAGCAAAAAATATTTTATTAATTTTATATTAAGTATATTGTAACATGCATGATTGCCTGGATTTCACAATTGGAATTCAAGAAAATAATGACATGAATACAATATACAGCCACGCACAATCATAATTTTCTTTCCATTTTTGTGATATTCTGTTCCAAATACACGGTCTTGGTTTGAGAATGCCTGGTCCGTTTGAGCCGAAAATGAAGCTTACTGAGGGAACGCTTTCGCTTGCCCCGAAGAGTATCCAAAGGGTGAGCGATCCTCCCCCCCCTCCCCCTCCCATTGGATCCGCCACTGCCTGTAGTTTGATAAAAACCACATTGGCCGGATAATAGGGCGACCCTCTATTTCAGAAGTCAAAAGAAAAATTTTCGTGGTACATATTAATAGTAATACCATCCTTTTTTAATTTTTGTTGCCGACCTTGGTAGAGTGATGGTTAGCGTGTCTGGCTCCGAATCCTGCCTAGGGCATGGTCGTTTGTGTTCGTCTTTGTTAACGTTATTACGCTCGTTATAAAAGGTTGTTAACGGCTGTTTATGAACTAGTATAAAATAAATAAATAAAAATTCTAAATTATTCCGACAATTTTATTATTATTTTAAAACGTAAACGCTGCAAACAGCTAACAAAAATTCTCTTTAATCTTTTATCTGATAATTATGCGATAAGTTTAACGAATAATTAAGATAAAAAAGTACATCTATTGGTTTTCAGTAAATTATCTTAAGTTATTTGTTTTATTTAAAACTTTTAATGCAGGAGAATTTTGACAGAGTATAGAGGACTGAATTTTAGTGGGGGGTGAGAGGGAGAAGAGAAATAGAAGAAGAATAGAGTATGAATTTTTCACCTTTTATTTTAGAAAAAGCATCAACTTATAATCGAGCAAATACGGAAATTCCTTGGTAATTGTCATTCCACGCGATAAAATCCCTAGCACCGACCATGATGACTTGTCTCAGTTTTTCTTTACGTTCTTTTTAGTTTTGTGATTTTACTTTGATCTGTTCCATGTCCCGAGTTAGGCGGAAAATCGGTAGTCCGCAGTATGAAATGGCTAATAGTTTGTGGAGAGGTCTTTTTATTTTTTATATCTTAGATATGTGTCCATAGGGATTCATGTGCATGATAAATAATGTACGAATTGTAAGAGTACTGATGTTTGGATTGAAAGTCCAATCAAAGTATCGCGAAATGAGTTCAATGCCATGTGACCAATATGATATCGTTCACAGAAATCTACTTTCATTTGAAAAGGATGAGTTTTTGGCTGGATTCCAAGAAAATAACAAATTATGGAGCAAGCACCAATTCTATCGTGTGCATGCAGGCTTGACAATACAACAAACTCTACCACAATATACCAATTTTTAGATTGTCGATTAAGGCAATTTTACGGGATTGGATTTTTGAAACTTAGAAATTTTTCATTATTTATAACCCCTGCATCCATGGCCGGCTTCAGAAATTTCGCCGCCTTGAGGCGAGAAATTTTTGACCGCCCCCTCCCCCCTCATGTTCCGTGGGTCTCCGAGGATCAAGAATTTTACTTTACTAAGTCATTAATATCTAAAATTAACACACAATCGTGCCAATATTTATTTTACTTTATTTATAAGAGCTATGTTAACTACATACATTGGATCTCCGTTTTTGTTTTCCTTCTTTTCCGTAGCTTTACGGACTGTGTTAAAGAGTCACAAAGGGAAATTGTGTGCTTCCCTCGGCTTTCCCTTACCTCCCTCCAGTTTTTGCAATGTGTCTCGTTGAGCAGGGTTGCCGCCCCCGCTGTATGTCCAAACTTGGCAAGAGGGAACGGCGTCAGTATGTCAACAGCCGTGGCATGAGGCAGCCCCCTCGACCCTGCGCCCTGAGACGATTGCCTCGCTTACCGTCTGAAGCCGGCCCTGCCTGAATCACTAATTGTCAATTTTTAGGAGCTTTGCCTATTCCGGAACTAGTTTGCGCTGTCCTGTTGCTGCAATTAATGGTTAATAAAAACTGTTCCCAGTGATTAGTACCGGCAGTGTGCAGCGGTATAATTGGAGTTAATCCTTTTTGTCGGAGTTCTCCGTATTTTTTAACTAATTAATTAATAATTAAAGCATGTATTTTAAATCTTATTTCTAAACTGAATATAGGTTTTGCCAAGTTATCGAGATTCCCGAGAGCAACTCTCCCTAAATAAATACCTGAAATCTCCCTAAATGAAATTGACTTCGCAAATTACTCTAATAGAAATTGCCGAAAAATAAAAAGTATGGACGTATTATTTGAAGAAACGTTTGTTTTACAGAGATCATCGCAAAAAATAATACAAGGGCAATGTTAAGGGAGGACGATCTCTTTTGGATCCGCCATCTATTGCGGCTTTTCATATGTTACGTGTTTTACATAATCCGCTTGTGAAAAATGTTACCAATCTCTGGCCCAGCCCGATCGTGTACAGAGACGCGGGGACAACAAAATCACTAATTATAGAGGTGTAATTATTGTGATTCATAGAATTAGAAAGTACGTTTGGAATTTCAATATGTTAGGTCCTTTAAAAAGGACACCAGCCCATTTTCTTCAATAAAAAACTTACATTCTCAGCTCATTATTTTAGTTTCATAACAAATGGGTATATAAATCCTTTCGAGTTGAAGACCGAGGACGCAAAAGTTAATCAGCCCGGGGACAATAGACGCACAGTTTAGCGATAAATTTCGTCAAACTTTAATGACGCCTCGGCCATATAGCTTCGGCTTCTGTGTTGGGGATAATCCATTTCCGTAGCAGCTCACCAAGTGACTTAGGGCAGTTTATCAACTGGTTGGACGGGAAGGTCATCTAGGTGATTCCAAGATAATTATTATAAAACTTTTTTAAACAAAATTACTGAAATGTTAAGGTTCTTAAAAATTCCCAATAATGATTAATATAATACTGAAATGCAGTTGGCGTAAAAATCCACTTCTTGAGAAAGGTGGGTTTGTTTTTGCATGGTGTGACCAAGAGTTTTTGACACAATGTTTGATGGGACCAAGGTTTCATGACAAAATGGTTGGTAGGACGCAAATTGCAAAAGGTTTAGAACCACTGCCTTAAGAGTGTGGTGTTATGGCTAATGCATCAACGCGTCGTTATTGCCTTTGTTTGACAACACAGCATCCCATCGTGCGACGAGAGTTCGCCTTCCCCTCATTCCCCTTCCTTCGCCGCTTCATTCTCCCAAGATCTCCATCGTTCGTGGTTATTCACCCTTCCAAAGCGTCATTTATTATCACCCGCCGCCTCCCTGGGACCACTGCCTTATGCTTCTCCTCCTGCCGACCTCTCCCCTGGGGCCCCCGCCCATTTCCGACCGCCTCCCACTCCACACCAACAGCTGGACGAACCAGTTCCGTGACGCGATACCCGATATACCCACCGAGGGTCCACGGGGTGTCCTACGACCCGTGGCCCGCAGCGCCGTCGCACCGCCGCCCTTCCGCACCTTCTCCACCTGTCCTCCTCTCGCCCCTCTTCCGCCCCGCCAATTGCAATAACTCCCATGACGTCACGCCGAGAGAGAGAGAGAGAGAGAGAGAGAGAGAGAGAGCGTCACACTCCCGTAGTACGAGAGAGAGAGAGCTCGGCCGAGGAATGCGGCCCTCGGACGGATTCGCCACCGATGACTCTGAAAGCGGTGCGTTCTTCGTTTGTTCGGATCTTCGCGTGCCATTTGGGATGCGTGTGGCTCCATCTGTTTTGATCTATTTTACGCGTAGGAGGAAGAAATGTATTGTTCGAGGTGGAACACCGCACCTCCTCGTCCGATAAAGCTTAAAAGGAGAAGAGAAGCAAAAGACATCTTCGGGGTTCAGACGAAATTCATTGGCTCGCGCATACGCCGTAGCATGTTAAGGGTTACTGACTTCTCGAGTGAAACGAATATCGTTCGTTGCCGTTTGTTCCTCCTCACGCGGCCATGCCGTTTAGAAGCTCAGGGATGGTAAGTAACTCGTTTTAAAAAGTATCGAGTCGCCTTCGATATGTACATTTTTATTCACTGCGCGGGCTTTATAGGTTCGTGAATAAATCACACCATGTGTGAAATTAAAAAATCAAATTCGAATCTGTTGAGATTTGCTCTTTTTCTCCATCTTCGTTGTAATTTGCCAGCCGTGTATGAATGTAATAATTTCTTGTCGCTTCTGTCAGTCAACAATAGATTAGATCATACTATAAATAGTAGTAAAATAGATGATAATTTTTCATTATTTCGTAGGTATTTCTTTGAGATAATTACGTTCCTGATTTGATATTATGGATGAATGTCTAGCAAAGGATGTCTTTGGAATAATTGAGGCTCCAACGTACATAGGTAGAAACTATCATGGCGATAAGATGCGTGAGATCGATTGTAGGACGGAGCGTTATAGAGATTCATTCTTTCCGAGAACAATACGAAACCATAACAGGAAAGTAAAAATTTGCGAGTAATAACTTTAAGGAGGGCCCGGGTGCATTGCATTCTCTGCCACCCACCAGATTGGTTAGTTCCAGGGTTTCCAGAGCAGGCCACAGCTAAGGGCGAGGCGGGCGGGCGCCTGGATCGCCGAAGCCTTGGCGGCGCTATCTCGACCAACTATCTATGCATTACTTGCAAGTAAATAAGTATTGCATACCAATTTATATCTCAGAACAGGCTGGAATCTTGATGACATTCCTTTTATTTTTTCTTTATTGATAATTTTTACAGAGCGATGAGTAAATTAACTTGTACTTTGTAAATGTCTCAACAAACATTTACGGAGGGGGGTACTGGTTTCCTGTATCAACATAAACAAGGTCTGCAAACAAACCTACGAAAGGGATGAACTTAAATATTGCAGTCATAAACTGTTTTCAATACAACCCCGCCCCGGAAACTCTTAAAAGGTTGGTATTCCTGGGCGTAAAGATTACGTGTGAGCGTAAATATCTTATTATTTATCGTATAATTACGTTTGTAAGACGCTGTTAATCAGCGCATTTACCCGGAGTCGACGCTTGAGTTACTTTCTCACTAATTTAACAACATAAAAAAGTTTAAATTTCATTGCAAATTATTTTCTCGGCTAGAGACCCCCTGCTGCAAGGAGACACCCACTTGAGCTCGGTTTCGGCTTGAACCCTCGAGTTCCGCGGTCCTAATCCGAGTTAATGACGGTTGAGGTCTGTAGAGCGGTCAATTTCGGATGTGATCCCAGCTAGTTAACATGAGCCGTTTCCTTTTCCATTGCTTTCGTTTGGATGGGGAAGTGAGGGTGTTTATATGTATTTTTATATTAATTTAATGAATTTGTAAGTGGCTTTGTCATACCTATAATTTAATTCCAATACTTGCTTCAAATGTGCTTTAGTAATTGCAATATTCGTTCAACATTCTTTTTAATTGTTTCAGGTTTCATTGGTGGATATTGCTACTGACATGGAAGTTCGTGAAAAAAGGCTCTCACAAATCCGCAACTTCTGTCGATTGGAATTGGTAAGTTTAAACTTTAATTAGTCACTTGCGGGATCAATAGAAATGTTTTTCGGTCGATAAAAGAAGAAATGGATTGCCGATCTTGACTAATCTTATAGTACATACCTTCACCATTAACCGTGCTGATGATTTTGAAATGTTTTTCATTGGTCCGTAAAAGGTCAGTTTTGCTATTTTTCCCTTTTCATGTACAAAGTATCTAGCGTAAACACTGCAATCGCAAAAGAATGTGCCTTAGTCATTTTGGCTCTATATTATTCTTAGAAAGCGTGTCGAGAATATTTGCCAGCTGCATGGTCTTTTACAGTCGGATTCCGAGTTACGCGGCTTCGAGTTAAAGTTGATTCGCGTATACGCGTTTCGTATAATTTTACCAATGCTTCAATTTACGCGACACACTACTACACGTTTACGCGGTAGGCGCTTTTTATTTGCCGCGCAGACCGATTCTGCCGCCCATACAGCCAAAATCTAAGTCATTCTTTTTTCAGATTCCATGGCGACAGCATCATTTCTCGTCTCCTTATTGATTTTCCATCGTTTTTTGTTTAATTTAACCCCTCAAAAAGTATAATAATGGCATGTGATGTTGTGCCCAAGAGAGTGCGCAAGTCAATTACACCGAACGATAAAATAGAAATCCCAGATAAGTTAAGAGAATGGGAATAATTTAAAATCAGCAGAAATAATTTGATATGACCGGGAATCGAATCCAGGTCTTTTACTTGTAGGGCGGTTATTCTTCCAGTGAACTATCATAGTAGACTAAATTTTCCCATTTCATAACGCGGATGTCTTCTTTGGTTTAAAGGAAATAAATTATGAATAAATATGATTCCTCGCGTAATTCGGGGCCGGACTGCATTTACTGGGACTGTATACCGCACGCATTCTCGCAACGTGCGTTACAATAAAAGGGAAACGCGCGTACGAAATACATTTGTGCGAAACGGGTCTAAAAGTTGTGAACCAAGTCTCCATGGTCGGGAAAGTGGTTTACTGCAGATTACCTACGCTAAACGACTCGTACAACAGCAGCGATTATGGAAAGTGTAGAAAAGGACCCTATTTCACGGTCGGTTAGTCTGAAACGACTCGCTTTCCGCCCATAGAGAAATTCCTCCGACGCAGGTCAACTCACCGAGAGTGCTCCACCCTCCCTCTGGGTACACCCCTTCCCAACACGATCCATCTCCGTCCCTTCTGGACCTCTCTCTGCCGAACCCTCTTTCCATTCATTATGTCCGTAACCACTCATCTCTTGCAAATCTACAGCGAAGTGCCGTTTAACCGGCTGTCCAACTATTCGGATTAACCATGGAGAATAGACAATTTAAATACTTGTTTTTCCACAATTTTTTATTTTCTTAAAATTTCACGGCCATGGTTTCGCTACACAGTAGCACCATCAGGTGTCAAGAATGAGAATGCATCGTAAATATATAGAGAAGGAGAGTAGGGGTGGTAGAAATGTAGAGGGGAAAATAGGGAGGAAGGGGGGAGTGAGAGGGAGGAATTTTTGTATGCTCCCAGCTGTTTCACCTCTTCCTACGCGCAATGGATATCTAAGGGCTCGTGCACACGGGGATAGTAGAGAGGACAGTCAAGTAGGCAAGTCACTTGCCCCTCGCTACTATCCCCGTGTGGACAACAACTTTCCTTGAATCCATGGGCAAAGCCAGTAGTGGAAATAGTTGGGAAGACAGGTAAGTGAATAGGAAGCAGTTCCATTTTTCTGGCGACTTGCCTCTCCCCACCACTACATTTTTTGCTGGTACGTCACTGGTCCCTTTAATTTTCTCGTTGGGACGCGTCGACAAAGGCCAATCTAGTGCTGAAGACGGACCTCCTGCGTGTTTTTCGTGCTTCCGCCCTGTTTTTCTAACGCGATAATTTGTGAAGTTATTTGAAATATTGAAACATGCGGTTTTCGCAGGTACCTTGTGAACCTCGCCCAGGCTATTAGAAAAATCGAAAATCCCAAAATTTTCCAAGTTAAGGGGGCTTTTTGGACGCAAAACTTCCATTTCAATATGCCATAAGAAAAGCATTGACTGTGTTGCAAGCCTTTTTTAATTGCATTTAAAATTACTAAAAATTAAGGTACAATCTCAGAACTTGCATTATAATACGGAAAAATATGACAACAATATTTCTTGAAATGAGAATAGGAATCCATGCCGAATTAGCTGAAATGTTTTATTTTAACTGCAAAAAATGGGAATTTTTAAAATTTAAAACAAAGGTAAATGTTGTCTACCATGGTAACGAGAGATACGAATGTCAAAATTGCCGATTTTGAAAATTTAGTAAGTACAGTCATTTCCAAAAATATTCCAACAATGTGAGCGGCGCCGCTTTCGCGGCAGACTGAATTTTATCTTCATATCTACGTGAATGTTATGTCAGTCAGTGACCATGTACCTATTCCTGTCGTGACGCCACCTCAGCCTTCAAGGTTTATTAATGCATAAAATACGACGTATTCTTGCGTATCGACCGGAGTTAACAAAGATTATTCCACGTCTTGGCCTACCGTTTGAACGTACTATTATAATTCGCCATTGTTATTTAACAGTCATTCTTGCATCGTTATGATAGTGTTAGCAGACCCATGGACTTGTCTTTTGTCCGAGTGAGGGGTTGATTGGGGAGGGCTGAAGCAAACTCGCTGCGTAATTAGTTCTATTACTAGAAGTACGAGTGAATTTACGAATTTCGAATCGATAATTTCATCTGTTTTATCAAATTCCCCGGCTCGATAGTATTTGTTACATAACGGAAATATCGAAAGTGACAAGGCCAAACTCTCAAAAACAGTGGAGATATATGCATAATTCCATGATGCAGATTTCTGACTGACTTCGCAGAAATATTACTAGGTAGTTTAATTTTTTGTGCGCACGCACGCACATACAATTTCTTTACGTATACACAACGCTTGTAAGTGAAAAGAAATGGGTAATTTACGAGGAAGGTATTACGTGAACATACAGATGATATTACAACTATTCGAGTAAGATATGTTTTAAATAGTAGTCGATTGAATTATTAATTACAACTGATAAGGAAATTAGCCGATGAATCAAAAATTCGATATTTCATAGACATCACTACTGGCATTTAAATTCGTATACATTATATTAATAGGGTTGCCATAATTGTAGAAGTGAAATTCAGGACACCTCGACGTTTTTGGAAACATGCTCGTTTTAACACTGGAACTGTGGAGGAGGTGGGGATGTAGCCGCTCTTTTTTTATGTGCCTTGCAAAATAAAAAAGAACATTGGAGTTGTAAAATTAGTATATTACCCTAACCATGATTTGTTTCATGCGTTACACTGGGTACACTGTTTTACACATGAATGTTAAAAATGTTTTCATCGTAATTCATTCACTTCCAATGAAATTATTCTAAAAATATTCATTCTTTAAGATGTAAGTTTTATACAATATTACTCTTAAGTATGGACGCCATTACGAGATCGTGTATCTTGTAAAACTAATATTTGCGACAGGAATGTAATAACTTGAGTTGAAAAATGTGGAAGTTCCTTTCATTTAAGATGTGCTGATCTTACCGAAATGGAATTATTATTAATTAACGGGAAGAAGTCGATTCACTGGACATGTGAGTTATGTACAAAAGAGAGCAATGACCGTGGGTATATGACTATGTGTGAGTGTACTCGAGTCTTCATTCTCGAAAATGAATGAAACAATTAAACAGTTAGTGAACTGGAAACAATCCCTGGAAATGAAAAGTGTAAGATTACCAAATTTGAGAGATAAACTGTATTCAACTACAATCGCTTCTCAGCAGGAACACGATGGTATTTCACCAGTTAATGAAGATGGAAACGCTACCAAACTCATAGTCGAAAACTTCACTCCTACAGATAAGGAAGATAATGGATTTATTACAGCTCGTAAAAAACAACGAAAGAACAGGGTAGTAATCGGATCTGCCGAAACCAATGTGAACTGCCCTTTTAAGGCGAAGGAAAATTTGGCACACTTACATGTTTGGCAGCTAGAATCCACGAACACTGAGAAGGTAATTACTCACTTAAGAAATAAAAACATTAGTGATATAAGTTTAACTAAGTTGAATGCAAAATGCGATTATGCCTCGTTTAAAGTAATTGCAAATTTTAAATATTTGGATTTTTAATGACGCTATAACTTGGCCACTCAATGCACTAGTACGAAAATTTAAATTTCCTCGTAAACCAGCCTCGGAAAATACTAGTATTGTAAACCTACCTGCTGATGAAGCTACAACAAATGATATTATATGTCCACCTCTAGAACTTTTTGACAATCAAAAGGTCTCAGGAACAAGTGATTGTGACCCATCTAAAATCTGTCAAGTGAAAAAAGAATAACTCGAGGACATTGGGGAATTAAAAAGCCAAAATCACTATGACTAGCATCATTAAATGTGCAGTGCATTCGTAATAAGATTCATGAGCTTGAATTGTATCTACAGAACAATAGTTTTAATATTTTGTGTCTTAGTGAACATTGGTTACATGAAGAAGAAAAAATTTATACAATATACATAATTATGTTATTGGTATCATTTATTGTCGGAGTAATTTTAAGAATGGCGGAACAGACATATATGTAAGTGAAGGGATACATTTCCATGCCATAGATTTAAGCATGTGCAGTGTTGAACGACATGGTGAATTTTCGGCTGTACTTCTTCCTGAGAGTAACATAACTATTGTTTGTGTACACAGATCACCCAGTGGGAACATAAATAAGTTCTTTGAATTAGAAGAAGTTGTTTGCACACTCACCACCACCACTCTCATCACCACCCTCACCACCACCCTCACCACCACCCTCACCACCACCCTCGCCACCACCCTCGCCACCACCCTCGCCACCACCCTCGCCACCACCCTCGCCACCACCCTCGCCACCACCCTCGCCACCACCCTCGCCACCACCCTCACCACCACCACCACCCTCACCACCACCACCGCCCTCACCACCACCACCGCCCTCACCACCACCACTACCCTCAGTACTCTCACAACCACCACTACCCTCACAACTACCACCACCCACACAACCACCACAACCCTCACCACCACCACGCCAGGGAACTAGCACACGCATTCTCTCTTTCTCTCTCTCACACACACACAACACACACACACACCAACTCCGGGTTTAAGTAAACCTACTCCACGCCAGGGATTCTTTTTCTCACACACGCACTAAACATAAAATCTTTTAGTGATCACATGGAACACTATGATGACACTGATATTGTCCATTACTTGTCTCAAGAAACATTTATAAACAATAACTCAATCTCTTGTGCATAGGACTTATAACTTTTGTCTCCCTCACAAAGAACCTCCTTTGGATAATTTTATAGGCATCGATCATCAACCCTGTACGATACAACCAAAAGTCACGTCAGAGCTGCTTAAAAAATATAACTGGAACATAATTTAAAAAACGACACTATAAATCACCTTTCCAGTCCCCATTACAAACTCATCAAAAATTTAAAAATGATAAACTTTTTATTTAAAAGTCGATAAAAGAAAATCCGTTGTCATCATGACATGAATCAGCATGATTATTTTGATAAAGTTAACAATCAATTGAAAACGGACTATACTACTCACAAGAAATCCTATGAATAAAATGAGTTTTTCTACCAAGGAACATAAAAAACTGGCCAAAACTCAGATGAGGTCTTACGTTGTAAGATTGCGGTTTCAAATCCTACCATGTCAACATAACATTATTTACCTTAAGCCCACAAATCTGGAATTTCTATGAGAACTATTGTGTCATGTACCGATTACCACACTTACACCCTTTCTAAATGAGTAGTTGACGAATTTAAACCCCTACTTAAAAAATGTTGAACATTTCGTTGATAAATGCCAAAAATTTAATGCTTAGTGATTCTCAAGCGTTAGTTTCTTTTGATGTCATTTCTCTCTTTTCTAGCATTCCAATAAATACTACACCTACTTTTCTCGAAGAGTGGCTCACTAATATTAATATTTACCTCGGCATATCAGTTGAATAAATTAAGCTTTCTAAACTGTGCATGGAACAACATTTTTTCTTTGTATATATAGTGCGGTAATTAGGCAGAACATACTGTATTTTTCATTAATATCTAATGTGTTCCAGAAAAAATCAGTGCCAATTCTCATTGGAAAAGGAACTAATTATTTCATTATTCTGGTATTAATTTGTGCGCGCTTCTTGGATTATTCCATTTTCCGGTTTAAATATAGTACTGTATTCAATGACTTGCGGATTCATTTTTATGCGTTCTTTGCATCAAGTGAACGCATATAGTGGAGGTCGTTTCCGTCCGTCCGTCCGCATGTTAAAACTCGGGAATCGCTGGTCGTATTTTGATGAAATTTGGTATTGGGAAGTTTTGCTTAAATTGGTCGGCCGATTCCAATTTTAGTTAAAATCGGACGATAATTACGACTACTTTACATAAGGACCTACATGTATTTTACAACGTACCTCGTTAGCTTATCGCGAAAAATATTGAGAACATTGTGAAATCTCTAAGAACGCATTTGGAAACTCTGTGTACTCCGACATGGAGTACCTTCACCTTTCCAATCTTGTTAAAAAATTCAGTTCTGCATTTCTGGTTTACAAGCAGCGCACATATTCTTTGTATGAAATATTAATTTTTGAAAATTATGTACGACAGATGAAATTTATGTACGCTACTTCGTGTCGCAGATTCACTATTTATTAATTTATATTTAGTAATTTACGAATAAAAATTTTTGTGGGCCGCAACATATATTTTCTCATTTTACTGGGCCGCAGTGAAAAAAGTTTGGAAACCCCATCCCCATCAGAATGTATTTTTCCCTTGTCATACAGTCTTAATCTTCGGCGTAGAAACAAGGGATGTTGCGCGGAATGAGTTTAAGAATGCACGCAGTGGAGGGCAATGGGATTGTCCAAGGGGAGGGCGATCGCCCCCATCACCCCTCCCTTGGATCCGCTACTGGTACACGTAGATGTTTCAAAATATCTCGTGACCAGATAAATTCCATTCTCATTTTCCATAAATGTGGGAAATGTTTTAGGCGTAGGCATTGCATGGAATTTTTCGGACCTATTGATTTACTTAGTAATTATAAGCTGCACGATCATTAATTTAATGCCATACCAACACTATTACACAGATGTCATCCATTTAATCGCAAAAAATTACGATTTAAACGACGGCATTGGAAGGAAAATAAAAGTTCTATTAAAATTATTCTCCACTCGACGAATTTGATTTTATCTAGGGCGTGGTTCCTATATTTGAAAACCATACTAACCTAGAGAAACTAAAGATTTTAACAAATTAATATCTTTTGAACAAACTGAAAGCTATGCAATGAGCATTTGCCTTGGGTTTGGGGGTTCACAATTTAAAATCCTCAAAAAATATATATTTAAGAGCAAACACTTTAAAAATATACCCGAATATAATTCAATGACTAAGCCATGATTATTATCCAGAGTTATAAGCATACTTTTAACACTAATTGTTATTTTAAAAAATAAAATGACACTTAAGGAAATTAAAATTTGTATTACGGCATAAATTTCTAGTTAAAACTGAAAAAAACAACACGAAAGGTCAGCAGACTACTTATCATATTTCCACATAACTCAACTTTTCGGTCAAAAAGACAATAGGAGGGTATAGCTCTTTAATACACTAAATAAGTTGAAACACATTCTTAGAACAATCTAAGACTATAAAAGGAAAAAAGTTTATTCATAAATTACTACATTCAATTAATAATTAGTGAGTCCGCGAGACGAAATAGCGTAAATTAATTAAACTAGTGGTACCTGCAAAAAATTTTGCGAAGTCAGTCAGAAATCTGCATGTTTAAAAGAAATAATAGCCAATTTCTCCTTATAAAATTAGACAACTGATATTTTGAATGTCATTTTTGTTTTTATAATTTATATATGCAATTTCAATTGTCTCTCCCATACGATAAAGGTAACATTCCAGTATTGAAACAAAGAAAGAAGATTTTTTTGGTAAATCGTAAAAAATGCCCACAGCCCACACGCAGTTTAATGGATAATAATAATCTTTAATTATTACCGTTGCAATCTATTAACTTAGACATTGTTACAACTATAATTTCGATGCTTCATAAGCAGCGCGAAGCGAATAATGAAATTATTTTGTCTATTTGAAGGCTTAATTGACGCTAATTCAATGGAAGGCAACACCCGGAGTGAGTATGAAAAAGCCATAAAATTTCGAAAAGAAATGCGTGTTTCTGAGAAATTATTCAATCTAACATCAAAGCATTGCAAGAATAAGATATTTTATAGTTTTAGCCGTCGAATAAAGTAAAAACGGAGAAATTCGGTTCATATTTACGTATTTTAATGAATGAAAGAAATAAAGACTTTGAAAAATCGAAACTCCTGTGTAAACATATGGAAAAAATATAATCGTCTCCCGGAGTCGAATCCGAGACACTTCCGTAAACGAAAATAGTTTTCCCGGGGTCTCTTAGTTGGCAGAAGCAAAATGGCGTTTACGGCATTTCTCTATGACAAACTGTTCAGGAGATAAAAGGGGGGACAGACGGACGGACAGACGGACAAACAGACGGACGGACAGACGGTCGGACAGACTGACAGACATTGAGTAGTTATATATAAATATCTTTCGTATGTAGTGTTCAAAAAGTAATATTTCATACAAATACTATATGTGCGCGGCTTTTATACTGGGAATAAAAACTACATTTACACCTTAAAAATAAATCTGCATGTCATTGAACACAATACACCAGAAAATGAAATCATCCAAGAAGCGCGCGCAATTTAATACCAGTTAAATGAAATAATTAGTTCCTTTTCGAATGAGAATTGGCATTGATTTTATTTGGAACTCATTAGATATTAAGAAGAAATACAGAATTTTGCTGCCTAATTACCGCACTATTTAGACCAATAAATTATCTTTAAAGCTGAGGTGGAAAAATCTACAGGAAATTTTCCTCAATGCCTTGATATTATTAGGAAGATTAAAATGATCGATCACTACTCTGAATAATAAAATAACCCTTATTGTACTAACTGAATATTTATTTACAAATTATTAGTCAAACAATATTTATAAAATACTTTTCGAGAAATGAGTTGTAAATTACGCAAGGAAAATAAAATTCCTGTTTATCATATAGCAAAGTTGGGTAGGAAATCACATGATGGAGAAAATTATATGGAAAATATGGTAGACTATAAAGAATTACCACTTGGATTTCAGTTGTTGTACGTAGGTATATGCGCGCAAATGGTTCTCCGTTCTTGTCACCAAAGGAAAAATTTTACTGACAAATCACCTTCCTTCCTCTTTTAAAACGAGGGAGCAGACTAAAGGAACTTTCGTTTTACAGCTGTAAGCGCAAAGAAACTATGAAAGGTAATGCAGGAGGTGGGGATAAACCAGAAGCACTAAAGATTGGTACTCATGAAAATGAAAAAACCTCCTAATAAAAATAAAAATAATAAAATGGAAAAGCTGACGCGCTGGTATAGGAGAAATTACTCCACGCCACGGACCTAACACTCATGCAATCTCACACATTCTCCGGGTACATATTAGAAACTACTTGTGCGTTTTTGTTCAAAGAAGTTCATGAATAAATTGGCCAAAAAAGGTGAAAGTGGGTTCCAAATGGCTGTCCAATCATGATGTTTGTAAACAAAGTTTTATTGAATAGAAAAAAAATTGGTTCCATGCAGAGTTTAGCAAGCTTAATTTATTCAACAGATATGCCCGGGGGAAAACCTATATAAGTCAGCCACACTTCGAGAAAACGAGGTGTAGTATACATTGGGATGATAGGATAGAGAGACGTGACATCAAAAGAAACCAACGCTTGGGAATCACTATGTATTAAATTTCTGGCATTTTCAATGAAATCTTCATCATTTTTTGGTAGGATTTAAATTCGTCAACTATCCATTTAGAAAGGAGATAAGTGTGCAAATCAACACATGACACATTTGTGGGCTTAAGGTAAACACTGTAATATGGAGATGATAGGATTTGAAACCGTTATCATATAACGTAAGACCTCTTCTAAATTTTGGGCAATTTATCTATGGGTACCGTGGTAGAAAAATCATTTATTAAGAGGATTTATTGTGAGAAGTGTGTAAGATCCGTTTTAACGTAATAGTTCAACTTTATCAAAATAATCATGCTGATTCATGACATGATGACATGATTTCCCTTTTCGGTTTTTAAATAAAAATCAATTAAATTTTATAATTTTGATGAGTTTGTAATCGGGAGTGGGAAGGTGATTAATAGTTGTATTTTTCAAGCAGCTCTTACGTGATTTTTGGTAGTTTCGTTCAGATTTTTAATGGATGAATCAATCCTTATAGTATCATCCAAAGGAGGTTCTTTGTGAGGGAGACAAAAGATAAGTCCTTTGCTCATGAGATTGAATTCTTGTTTAGTAAATGTTTTTGAGAGAAGATATGAACAATATCGATGTCATCAAATTGTTTCATGTGGTCACTAAAAGATTTTGTTTCGTGCTTGTGTGAGAAAAAGATTCCCTGGCGCGGAGTAGTTTCTCCTAAACCCGGAGTGTGTGTGAGATTGCGTGAGTGGTAGGTCCCTGGTATGGAATAATTTCCTCAAAACTTTTTAATATTTTTATGGTTATTAGGAAGTTTCTCCATTTTAAAATTAGTTGTTTTTAACCATAGGGTTGATATTAATTTTTCTTTGAACTAAAGATTGGTTTCTGGAAATAATCCTTCAAGGCAATTTATCCTCAGATATAAGATTTTCAGTAATATAACTTCAGAGAATGCGCTTTGCATTTTCCAAGAAAATAATTAGTGAGGAAGGAAGCAGATAGGGCTCCCTCGCTACGCGAGGTTGCTGCAGTAGGACGACTTTTGAGAAAGGCATAGGACAATGACAAGTACCCTAACAGAAAGAATGGGTGGGAAAATTTTTAAGTAGGATATTCGGCTTATTTGGGAATAACCATTTTACCCATCGAGGCACTATATGCTTTGTGGACGAGAGCTTTGTGGCCCATTTTCATCATTTCGCGACCTACCATTGGGCTGCGGCCCATACTTTGAAAAACCCTGCTGTAGTGGATACTAGTAACTCTATGGGGAAAGGCTGAGAGTGAGGTTGGTCGGTGCCTTAGGAACCTCAGGGGTGTAAGGAATCCTGGGGTATTTGGGGGAAGGTGGGAGGTAAAGCATAAAGGGGGATTCCGAATGAAGGAAGGGGTAAATGGGCCTACTGGTGTAAAAGGGGGTTTATTCCAATGAGTGAGATAATTCTAGGATGGGGGTGTGGTTTCTTAATTTGGTTAGCACGGAAATGAATATAGCTTATTAATCATTCATATAAAATAACTAAAGGGCGCTCCAAACTCGCGGTTTTTCCAACAGTTTTAACCGTACGGTTAAGTCGGGGCGTTATTCATCTCCACACTTTCGGTTTTCTTCCCAGTTTTACCCGTCCGTGTTTATCGCAGGCGGACTCTCAAGGGGCGTAACTACTATACAGCCAGGTCCGCCACTGCGGGGGGGCCCGAAGGGTCTGGGGGTCCCGAAGAATCTGGAAGCCCGGCACGCCGGCCTAAGCATTTTTTATGTCATTACTAAAATTCTTATTTTTCCACACACTGCAAACAGAGCCTAGCAGGCCGCTTGGCCTTATAAAGTTAAACATTTTTCCTTGAGATTCATCTGGATCCATCAGACCCATATGGAAGACGAAATGGACTTTTGTACTGTGTTCATTAGGCATGACGGTAATATAGAGAATAAGGCTGAGTTCAGCACTATGGATGTGAATACGTATGACCGTTAGGAACACTTTATTCCATGAAACTTACCAGAAAATTTTTATTATTTTTCGGTATCTTTGAGGAGAGAGACATGATTGTAATTTGATAAGTATCAAAATATAATTTAGTCTTTATCTTATTGTATTATAAAGTATTTATTCATATTTTTTCTACATTACATATTGCTAGGTATGCAAGGCCGAATTTAAAAATCACGCGCCCCTGTTCCAAACATCCTGACTTTCGTGTTTTCCGTAAGTAATGAAGTATTAAGCCATAAGTACTTAAATATATGTCATTTGCAAAAGCTGGGATTTCTCGCAGGCGATTAACAGCAACTTAATATCAGTTATTTTTACTGCATGGACATACCCAGCCATCCACCAATAAGGTGGCTTGCAGGGTATTATGTAGATGTAGATGAACAATAATACTGCATTACTAGAACGGAAACGTCCCTAAGCATATTTCTACCTAATGGGAAATCCGCTCCTGTGCACATCTGCGTTTTAGAAGAAAATATTTTTTTTAAACCGGGAACTCGGAAAATTCATAAGTAAGAAAATATTTAGTTTATTAATTACGCATCAAGATACACTGCAATCATATTTATTGTTTTTCCTATTTATTTTGATGAAAAATTATAATTCAAGCACAACTAGCGTTGCTGCAAAAAGACAAGGAAAGAAAATTAGAAGAACTTAAAAAGAGGAACAAGAAAATAAAAATAAATAAAACCATATATTAAATAGTACATTTTTTTATTCATATCAATATTTTCGAAGCGAATGTAGGATGATTTTTAGTATGGTTGTTTAAGGGGCCCCGTCCAAAACATTCGCTGGGGTGCCCAGAGTTTGTAGTTACGCCACTGGGACCCTCTCTTCCCCTCAATTATAACTTCCAGTTTACATAAATACTTTAATAAATTTATACTCGTATCTCGTTAAACGGCATCCGTCAAGCAACAATGAAAAACCATACATTTCTCTCTCTAGCTCTTATATGATCTGTAAGCTATATATTTAAAAAATTATTGCTCTCCAACCTTTATTATTTCACGGCACACATTATAAATGTTTTCATTCATCGCGTCACAGCGAAATTAATTTCACACGAAACTTTGTTGAAGATTTCTATTACAACATTAGAAAATAATTAAAATAATCGACATCGGAAATAAACTTGGGGATGTCTTGCAGAGCGCGCAATCTCGATAATTTGTCCATTTTCGTTATCGTCGTATAATTCATTGCAACCTAGGAATTGTTTAAACTTCAAAACAGCATCTAAAATTGGTGAAAATGCCGATAATTTGTTTATTTTCGTTACCGTCGTATTATTCATCTCAACCAAGGTATTGTTTAAACTTCAAAACAGCGTCGAAATTTAGAAATTTGAATAATATATGGGCATTGTGACTTTTTCCTGTGACTTTATGCAACACCCCACAACTTGAGAAAACTGTACGGTTTTGGAACGAACACGCGCCACACTGGCAGACTTGCCCGTGCACCGTGACTGGGTTGAGCAAAAATCAATCGGTGACAGATTTCGTTCGTTCCAGTCCATTCTTCCAGATTTGTCCTCCACACTCTCCGTTTCACCCGTACAGTTTTAACCGTACGGTTAAAACTGTCGAAAAACCGAGAGAGTGGAGCGCCCTTAAGAATGATCGTAGCAGTTATACGCTTGACTCAACGAACGTCTTAAAGAACGTAACGTTGTTTTCCTGCCATCGATTTTCAAATACGCGTCGAATCGTTCAACAAATTAATTTTTTTTAATTTGGAAATTTTTACGTTTTCTTCCATGAAAATTTTTCCGAATCAAGGTGAATTGCATTGTTGCCGGTTCCGTGTAATTCCGTACGATTCACTTGGATGAAAACTTCACGTCTTATCTATCGACACATTCACGAAATTTTTAAGTTTAAACAATAGCTTGGATGCGGTGAATTATACGACGGTAACGAAAATAAACAAATATTCTGTTTTTCGTTGATATTGTTTTAATGAATTCAGATATAGAGATTACAATAACTATTGTAAAAAGTCTTTTTGAAAAATTCTGCGAAGGCAGAGTACCATTTTAATATTTGAAATAAATATTCACTAATATTCCGTTGTCACGCAATATTTGCAATTCGAAACTATTGATAATTTCTGAAACATTGAATCGTGTATATTTAACCCCAGATTATTAACTTTCCTTTGGCAAACGGGATTACTAACCATTCGTCTTAAGGATAATACTAAAAGAAAAATATTAATAAAAAAGGTATATAATTAATTTTTTTAAATTAATAATACTTCAATACTCTCTGGTACATTTAAACATACAATACTGTATTAAATTTTATCACAGCATTTCAAACACGTTTCCAGTATGTTCTCCACAAATAGCGCGTGAACATGCGCTGCAGTGAAATCTTGTGATTCCCCTCTTCTTAGAAGGACAAAATGCACATATCGAACGTTTGCTTGGTTCACCCTTATTCAGGCTCTCCTGAGGCAGCTCTATTTGCAGAACATTAGCGATCATCGACTTAAGAGTAAGACTTAATTTAAGAAATAGTTCTTCGGACACGGAGGTGTGGCGGACGAAATGACGGACAAAACGATTACAGAGTCCGATTTCAAAAGAAGAAGAAGCTTATATGCGTATTCACCTGAAAACATCACAATTCTAGCAAGGAAAAATGTCACAATTTTGGCTAAGGTCATTGTTACAAAAAAAATCATACTTTTCCTGTGAATTTTCTTTGTCTTTTTCTGCCCACCTATACATCTTTCCTTACGTTTTACACGGACGACTTTTTATTGATTGTGACACTGCTTTGCGCTAAGTTGAAAATTGAAATAGTTCGTGCGTTTTTAACTTTTGCTATTCTTTGTTGAGATCAAAATGTCTACGAAACGTAAAACAGCGGTTCTTTCGTCGATTGACGAAATAGACATTGTGAACAATTTAAAGGAAAGGAAATATGAAAAAAGGTTTCAGAGAAACATTTCATTAGAACTTCAACAGCGTTGGAAATAAAAATAGTGACTCGTGTTAAATTATATCTATTTTTGTTGATTACTAAAATAGAGATATGGTGACTCATGTACTTTCATATGTATTTTTGTTGAATACTGATTTTATATACTTAATATATGGTGATAACTTATCAAATATTACGTTTTCTTGTTTATTAATGTAGTAATAATATCCTTATTAAATTAAATACTGTTGATTACCTTGTGTAAATTTTTTGGTATTGTATAACTATTCGGTTATCCGTACCATCCAATAAGTCCGGATAATCGGAGTTCTACTATATTTTGTGAATTTGGTATTGCAAATAAATTTGGAAGTGCACTTTAAAACTAAATTTTAAAACATTCTTCAGAGGAACATTATTTTGTACGTAATTCATTAGATCAACTTCGCAACACTGACTTATCTACTTGGGGCTGGGGCGCTGCACGACTCATATCGGCCACACTATAAGGCAAAAGTGAATCACGCGGGTTTCGGAGTTCCGTGTACACCGGTGCTTCGACCCCATGTGAGGGCTTCCTGTACCTTTCTATATTTAGCAATGCAATTTTACCTCAGTTAGATTTTACCCACAATGAGATATCGATGAATGTGTCTGTTGGAGTATATCAGTCTTATTCCGCTACTAAAGGTACCGATTCCGTTTTTATTATTTTTACTTCCTTCCATTCCAATGCCGCGTACGGTTACGAAATCCAATCGTTCACGGCTACGCCTTGATCTAGTAAAACGACCGAAAACGAACCTACTGAAAAAGAATGCCCAGAGAAGGTCACAAGTCGGTGCTCGTTCACTTCATCTTCGCCTCCGACGACATTTGTTGGCGTCTGAGTAATGAGGAATGCCACCGAGGCGCGGGTTGCCTCCTCCTCAGCACGGCTCCCGAAACCCGACCCTTCCCTCTTCTTCCTAGAACTACCTCCCTCTGTCCTTCTGCACTCGTCGAATATCGGCAATGCTCGATCTGATCCCACACCACTGTAGGAGGTTTTTCTAGTCCTTAAACCGTCCCCGCACTCCCACACCCTTTTCCCGTCACCTTCCAACAGGAGACAGAGCAGATGCCTACGAACCGCCAAGAATGGACAGGGGAAAGCGGACGGTAAGGGTGGGTCGGAGGACTGCTTGTGCGGGGGCAGGGCAATGGTGGTGGCAGACACAGCAGCCTGGAGGATAGGAGCGTGGGTGAATAGAGATTTTACCCACGTGAAGCGGAAAAGCTTGCACCGTGGGAGATCTCGTCGAGTGTTATTTATCACTCGATAGAGGCAGCACAAGGGGAGGAGTGTGAGAAGGGCGCTAGGCAGCCATTTGGGAGTTACATGCTTCACTCTTAAAATAATAACGCGGTAGCCACGACCTGGATCGGGTGTCATCGGAATGAGGGTACGACTGAGGAAAGGAAGGGTCAGAAGAGAAGGGAATGGGACGAAGGAGGGGAGAGTGGAGATGGAGGAAAATGGGGCGAAGGAGGGGCGAGGGGGTGGAGGAGAAAGTGACGAGGGAGGGGATAGAGGAGTGGAGGAGAATGTGACGGAGGGGAGAGGGGGTGGAGGAGAATGTGACGAAGGAGGAGAGAGGAGGGTGGAGGAGAATGTGACGAAGGAGGAGAGAGAGGAGTGGAGTAGAATGTGACGAAGGAGGGGAGAAGGGGTGGAGGAGAATGGGAAGAAGGAGGGGAGAGAGGGGTGGAGGAGAATGTGACGAGGGAGGGGAGAGAGGAGTGGAGGAGAATGTGACGAAGGAGGGGAGAGTGGAGATGGAGGAAAATGGGACGAAGGAGGGGCGAGGGGGGTGGAGGAGAAAGTGACGAGGGAGGGGATAGAGGAGTGGAGGAGAATGTGACGGAGGGGAGAGGGGGTGGAGGAGAATGTGACGAAGGAGGAGAGAGGAGGGTGGAGGAGAATGTGACGAGGGAGGGGAGAGAGGAATGGAGGAGAATGTGACGAAGGAGGGGAGAGAGGAGTGGAGGAGAATGTGACGGAGGGGAGAGAGGAATGGAGGAGAATGTGACGAGGGAAGGGTGGGGGGTGGAGGGTGGAGGAGAATGTGACGAAGGAGGGAAGAGAGGAGTGGAGGAGAATGTGACGAAGGAGGGGAGAGAGGAATGGAGGAGAATGTGACGAAGGAGGGAAGAGAGGAGTGGAGGAGAATGTGACGAAGGAGGGGAGAGAGGAATGGAGGAGAATGTGACGAAGGAGGGAAGAGAGGAGTGGAGGAGAATGTGACGGAGGGGAGAGGGGGTGGAGGAGAATGTGACGAAGGAGGAGAGAGGAGGGTGGAGGAGAATGTAACGAGGGAAGGGTGGGGGGTGGAGGAGAATGTGACGAAGGAGGGAAGAGAGGAGTGGAGGAGAATGTGACGAAGGAGAGGAGAGGTGGAGGAGAATGTGACGAAGGAGGGGAGAGAGGGGTGGAGGAGAATGTGACGAAGGAGGGGAGAGAGGAGTGGAGGAGAATGTGATGGAGGGGAGAGGGGGTGGAGGAGAATGTGACGAAGGAGGGGAGAGAGGAATGGAGGAGAATGTGACGAAGGAGGGAAGAGAGGAGTGGAGGAGAATGTGACGAAGGAGGGGAGAGAGGAATGGAGGAGAATGTGACGAAGGAGGGAAGAGAGGAGTGGAGGAGAATGTGACGGAGGGGAGAGGGGGTGGAGGAGAATGTGACGAAGGAGGAGAGAGGAGGGTGGAGGAGAATGTAACGAGGGAAGGGTGGGGGGTGGAGGAGAATGTGACGAAGGAGGGAAGAGAGGAGTGGAGGAGAATGTGACGAAGGAGAGGAGAGGTGGAGGAGAATGTGACGAAGGAGGGAAGAGAGGAGTGGAGGAGAATGTGACGAAGGAGGGGAGAGAGGAATGGAGGAGAATGTGACGAAGGAGGGAAGAGAGGAGTGGAGGAGAATGTGACGAAGGAGGGGAGAGAGGAATGGAGGAGAATGTGACGAAGGAGGGAAGAGAGGAGTGGAGGAGAATGTGACGGAGGGGAGAGGGGGTGGAGGAGAATGTGACGAAGGAGGAGAGAGGAGGGTGGAGGAGAATGTAACGAGGGAAGGGTGGGGGGTGGAGGAGAATGTGACGAAGGAGGGAAGAGAGGAGTGGAGGAGAATGTGACGAAGGAGAGGAGAGGTGGAGGAGAATGTGACGAAGGAGGGGAGAGAGGGGTGGAGGAGAATGTGACGAAGGAGAGGAGAGGTGGAGGAGAATGTGACGAAGGAGGGGAGAGAGGGGTGGAGGAGAATGTGACGAGGGAGGGGAGAGAGGAGTGGAGGAGAATGTGACGAAGGAGGGGCGAGAGGTGGAGGAGAATGTGACGAAGGAGGGAAGAGGGGATGTGGAGGAGAATAAGACGAATGAGGAGAATGGGACGAAGGAGAGGAGAAGGGGCTAGATTGTGCTGTGCACTCCGAACAGTTTTTGGTTGAGAAGTTGAGCACTTGTAGCGATTATTCCCATAAAAATAATGCGGTTCATTTTTAATTTCCTCCTCTTCGTCGTCTTCCTCATTTCTTCCGCAGAAGTTGTCTCATGTGAACGCAAAATAGCCTCTTCGTCGCTTTTTCGAATCGACGTCCACTTCATTATCTAAATTTTCTAAACCATCAAGTAACTAATTTTTTAAGTTAAATGTCATTCACAGCAATTACAGATGATGGCCCGGCACGGTTAGCGATAATGTAATTCACTTCAGCTTGGTGCAGTCTCTCAGATAGCACGAGATGTTTTTTTCAGCAATTAGTCTCCCAAAACTAACTCAGTTAAGCCCCAAAAAGGTGGAGGGCGGAGCCATTCTGTTAATATTACCCTACTCACTATGTTATAACTGTAGTCAGGGCCGTCTCCAGGATCCACGGGGCCCAGGGCGAGGCGGCAGCCATGGGGCCCAGGGGTAGGCGGTAGCCGCGAGGCCCCCTCATACTCAGAAAAATTATATCTTTTTTATAACAGACATGTAGAGCGATGTTTTCGCGTTCCACGCTCGTTACGTCTATCTACTATGACTAGTAAGTAAGAGTAGTTCGTACTAAGCTAACTTCAAGCGCGGAGCCCCATAGACACGGGGACCCCGTAGGCGCGGGGCCCTGGACAACTGCCCTTCCAACCTCCCCATTAAGATACCCCTGACTGTAGTAACAAATACAACATCGCTGTAGTCAGACAGGCCAAATCTCGTTTATTTAAGAGTTAATTAAATTTCGAGCTTCTTCGAGCCTGGGGATAGTGATGATACGGTGTAAGTCTAGTAATTGTGCAGTGTATGATGGTATAACGAGAAGCAGTAATTTAACGTTACACTGTTGACTCGAGGTATATCAGTCGTATATTAGATGGGCCCTTTAGGACACTATCCGCGCTTGGGTCGCATATCTATTGTATCCGTATGTGCAGGCCTTGGCAGTGGGGGTCGCTGCCCCGGGGCCTGAGGACCCTCATGGGGCCCAGACCCGAGGTTTTAGTACTACTATCCTAAAGTCGATTTATTAGAAAATTCACCATTTATAAATAATTATTATGAATTTTAACAAAACATGTATTACGTAAGAATTGTAAAGAAAATATGTATAGTGATGTTGTATGCATTTACATTGCTGCTCGATGTCGGAATGGCATCCAGCTGAATACTCATACTGAATATGTGAACGATAAATACCATTTCATACTTCATTTATTTTGCTGACAATGTGGTCGCTACGGCGCGGAAGCTTTGATATCCAAAAGCGTAAAATATAATAACCACAGCTGACCAGCTGGGAATGTATCGAGGAATACCCAAATTTACGCTCTGATTTTATTAAAGCCTGATGCACAGTGTAACATTTTAGGCGAGAGTATCGAAATTAGATGCAAATAAGAAAACGTTGCTACATTCATTTTATTTCGGTATTTTGACACATTTAAATTAACAAAATGTCTATAATAGCATTTTATTTCAACTTGTGGCACATATGCTATGCCTATATTTATTTATTATGAGATTGGTGCTGTTGCAGAAAAAATTTTGCTACTATATATATATGTGTGTGTGCCTAACGGCCTAAATACTAGAATGTACAGTAAAATTTCAGTTTGCATTTAATTTTTTTAAAGAAAAGTATTTACTATTGTGGTAAGAGAATATAAGATTTACGTCAGTTGCCAAGACCTATAGAGAGAATTAAGTTCGTACAGTGGGGCCCGGCAAGTTGTTTATCCAGGGGCCCGTATTGGCTCTCGGTGTCCCTGCGTACGTGTATTGCAACTGATTTCCCTTTTCTTGCGCAATATGGCGTGTTTGATACAATACTCCGAGCTAAGGAAATCGAATTCATTCTTTAAGATCCACATGCGAAAAATAAATCCACAACCGCCGGTGCAACGAGAAGGGACGAAAATCGCCATTATATTCAACAGATGGCGACGCATAATGGCTGCATAATTCGAATAATTCTCTAAAGCCTCTTGTGGGACATTTTCGGTGAACAAAAAGAGATCAGTTTTCTTGAGTTAAAAGGAGAGATAACCACAGTCAAAACTTAACAGCCAAGGCTATACGAACCCATATCTCGTTCGCGTTTGCTAGTATACAAAGGACCGCAAGAGGTTGAGGGTGGTTCTAATTCTATATGGGAAGAAGAGATTGAAAGGGAAAAAGCTTCCTCTCTCATGGCCCTCTGCCTATATCCCTTTGGCACACTGAATTCGAGCTGCTCGTTCTTTGGACTTCACTTACTATTCAATCGGGGAAGGGACTGCGTCGGATTGTATGGGATTTCGAAGCGTGGAAAGAGCGGTTGTTGCTCCAGAATACGCCGTAAAATAGATTTGTTTTTTATGGGGTCGAGCAGAGAAGTGGAAGGAATGGTGTTGGAAGCGGGGGAGGGGGAGGTAAGGATGGCAATAGGAAAAAAGGCGGCATGGTCGGAGTGGAAAGGGGCCAAAAATTGAGGCCCGGAGGTGGGGGGGGCGGGAGAAAACGCAGCTGCTGCCTTTCTCCTTGCTTCCTGTATTCTCTTCAGCTTCTTCGATATGAGAACAGGCGTGCGGTGGATGAGAAGGAAGTGGATGTGGCGGGAAAGATGGAGGATGCGGGAGGGGGAGGCGTGTGCCTTTAAAAAAATGAGAGGGAAAGGAAGGGAATGGGGGAGAGTGGGAGAACGAGGTGAGGATAATGGGGAAAAGTAAATACGGCTAAATGGAGCAGAGCAAGGTAGTGAAACGATTATAAAACCTAAATAAATATTTGCGGTAATGACAAAATGGTTGACTATGACAATGGGAGAAGCAGAAGATGTTGTTCTTTTTTAATCAATCATGATGCCTATTGAGTTTTATTCGCACGTACAATTATTTTTAAATCACAACCAGTCATTCTAAATTTAATTGAGCGCAACAACGCACCACGTTTTCGATGAAAAATATTACGTTGAAAATCATAATATAAAATGATATGAGTTAATGCTTTACGGTCCTTTTGAAAACAACCAAAATAAATCATCATCCATTATACACAGCGATCCCTCTAAACTGCTCTACCGCACAGGCGCGCAGCAGTTTTTGAAATGCCACGCAATAAATTTTTATAGCCGCGCAATCAGTGGCGACGTGTTTCTGATACTTCTATTGAATATTGAATAAACGTGTGAAGAATAGTATTACCCCTTGCTTTGATGTCTATTTTTATAGTTCAAATATAATTTTACCCATTAATATCGCACTTTTATATGGCACCACCGCACATTGTTTCCATATTGTTGCGTAGGTACAACGAATTTAAATCTGCTCGTTGATGAAGAAATAGAGGGAACATTCGTTGATTATAGCATAGGTTATATGGTGTATACTGAGATTCTCGCCACACTTGTGGTGAACAGGTTACCATATTCGCTCCATGATACAAAATATACGCAGTATTAATGCGGATCAAATACAAAATCAGAAATATGGTACATTATAGACTGTTATTGTTATATATTATTTAGTCGAAAATCCATTATCATTATTTATTGTAATACATTTACAATCATTCTTTCAGAAAATGCATCGGCAATTGTGACTATGCAACAAATATTAAAATATCATAGTAAATAAATGCTTCTTTATTAATTGCTAATTTCAAGTGAGATACTTGTCATCATTACAATTTCAACATTGCTGTAAATCAGGGATGAAAGTAGAGAGAACTATATAACTGATGAAGTGCTTCAATTCGCCGCATGTCTTTGGCGTGTTCGCCAAATGTGTTGGGCATGTGTTAATGTAACGTCTAGTGTCGTGTAGAATAGTTTCCCAGCTCAGTTGTAATTCCCAGTTTATTCAGTAATACATGCTATGCAGTCCGTACGGACGATACGGTCAGATATAGGGAAGTAATGAGGACATCCTATAATCCAAGCAGAAAGATCTTGAAGCGATTCTCAAATGGTGCAAGGAATGGCAGATGGAAATCAACCTGAAAAATTGCGCTATGTTGAATTCCTGGAAAGACAGGAACCAATCGATAGATTTCTCGTATAAAATCAACGGGCTTTAAATACTTATATCCGCTCTATAAAATATCTAGGAGTAACCTGTCACGATGTGTTATGATATTCGTCAGGTGGTCGGTGCAGCCATCATGAAAGTAACTTTCATTGGAAGTGTGATTCGAAATAGTACCTATCAAGAGTTCGAGAAACGTGTTTCCTATCTATGGATAGACCGCATGTCGAGTAATTAAAAGTACTTCATCTCTCACAAATGTATAAGAGCTTTTAGTTCCATTCATAACTAAATAAAAATTCAAGACAAGTTTCACTAAAACGCAGTTACATATTAAAGGCAGTAAGAGAGAGGAACGTTGAGTTTAATATACTGGGTTTGCATCCCCTTCCACCAACCCTTCTTATGGATTGTAGGATAATACGTGGGTGAAGAGGTACATTTAGTAATGTGCAGATTAAATTCGTCTTCAGGTTTTGAGCAATTTTCTCCAGCAGAATGGCATTCCTTTGGAGATTCTATGACATAAATAAATATTCCAGATATTTTTTGAAGATTTACTCGTGAATAGTTGATAGTTTTTCTCGGAAAATTCCAGTATGCATGTTAAATAAGAGCAACAAGTCAATAGGGTAGATTATTTCTATATTTTTATAATAATAGCTAATATAAGTTGCGAATTCACGTATACTATAGCTATTTTCGCAGAATTCGACAAATTTCTTAAATAATCATCATATGGAGCTAAATTATTGGTTTGTTTACTTCGAGCACGGTTATTTATATAATAAAATCTGACACACCTCAAATAGAATTTAAACCTGCACTTCAACATCAAGACGTGTCCACGTCGGTCCCATCTTTACTCCACAGATCTTGAGTGTGATGATTTCAGCATGCCAGAAAGGAAGAGCGGCCCGAATAATGCTTTTATTCATTCTCCCTTTGTTGGATAGACATTTTGTTCCCTTGAATCTATAACTGATTCTACTTTTATATCAGTGTAAAAGGGAAAATTTTCAATCGTCTCTTGAGTGAATATGCGGCTTCCTGCTTCCATGGCAGAATCAGCTTGTGAATCGGAGCCAATATCATCAGGCAAATTCGTGACGATTTTGTGTACGCGAGTGCAAATATTTAATGATGGCTGGCTTTCTGTTCACTTGGTTGTCTTTCTCAGAAAACTAATCAAGGCGCTTCACTGATGGAGGGGCGTCTTTGAAATTTAACTCAATATCTTCGTCTGAACTTGGGTCAGTGTTGCTTTTAAAACTATGGTTTATGCGCAACTCAGATCGGAATATCTATCGCTAAACACAATATCTTCGTCTCCTTTCACCGATTGCGGATGCCTTCTGATCCTTTCTTATTCACCGTCATCCATTAAAATTGGGATAAAATTTCACTAATATATTGAATAAGATAAATGCCAAATTACATAATATATGAACAGAAACCTAATTCCAATTAAAAATACATATGTGGAATAGGGCTTGCAAACTAGACGTAAAATGTTATAAAGACTGCTCAACGTGAGTGATAGCTTGGGGTAATTAATTACCCCGAGCATATATGACTGATCTTTGCTGGGCAAGAAGCAGCAATTGAGTAGAAATTACGTTGATCTAAAATTCGATCGTATTGAGGAAGGTACTGAATTTTTGGAGGGAGTGAAGCCCAGTTATCGACTTCACAAAATACCTTGGGGTAATATTTTACCCCGCGAGACCACTCTCGGATTAAGCTGATTCGTTTCCCGCACAGTTTGGAGATGTAACGTAAGGGAATGATCGAGAGAAAAAAGGAGATGGAGAGGGAAAAAGGGAGGCCGGGAGAGAAAGGGGACAGGGCGAGAGGGGTGCTAGAGGAAACGAGAGAAGTAATGTAATGTGGGACCACAAGGTTGTGGAATTGTCTTGTAGGTGTGGATAGGCTTTCGATGCAGATGCGAAAGTATAAGAAGAAGGAAGACGGTAACGCCATCATTAGCTCTGGAGCTTGCATTCTTTCTCGGTAAAACATTTGAGAATGTCGATATCATTTTGGATATACAGAGAAAGGAACAAACAAAATACGCGGTGTTTTTATGTTGTGTACATATAATGTTGTAGAATTGAATGTATAAACGTTTCATAGCGTTGTTCTGAACGGCTTTTGTTTTCATCATAATACATCCGTTGCTTTCTCTGAGCTACAGCTTTGTCTGTAGTGCAAGCGATACTATACAAGTCGGTATTTTAATGGACGAAGGGTTGTCGTGGGGTTTGAGATTTCGTTTGTTAACTGTCACTCAAGATATTACGTTTTTGAATATAGTTTTCCCTGCTACCTTCTGCGAGCTATAGAAAATGAGAATAAAGCTGTAAGATGAAAAGGAAGCATTTAATCAATCGGAGAGGCAGACACATGTTACGTCCTCTGCTGAATTGTTAGTGGAAATTACAATACGGAAACGAGTCTGGCATTAAATTGATATATTATCCCCACAAAAATTGACGCAACATAAGAATTGTGATATTTTGCTATTATCGTTGCTTGCAGAGTTCATATAACTTGCGCCTCGATGTAAACCGAAGTTTCCTTTCAGTCATTGTTCCACCTAGAACGTTTTATCCGATGCGTAAATGTTTCGTTCCTGATTATTTTTTATTTTCCGTCGTTTTTATGGGTAGATCTGTTGTTTTTGTCAATTTAAGGGTATTTTTATCTTTTTATTTTATGGCAAAGCTAGAGTGAGTTATTTTTCTTCGGGCTCGAGTTTTCACTTTTACCCTCCATTTTGCTTAAATATTCATGATAGTGAATATTACCCAAACTTTTATGGTAAAAAAGGTCACAAAATTAACTTTAAGGTGTTGAGGTACTTAAAATGATTATTATATTTTGTCGTGATACTTTTTTTGAAAATTAATTATTTTAAAATTATAAGCCATAAAATAATTCATAACCTATAGAATAAAATATAAAAATAACGTAACTATATTAATAAATATTTGTAAGAGAATAATATATTGCCGGTATGAGAAATATCCATTCAGAAATACATCGTTATTGGGATGTTTCGTAAGAAGTCTTTGCCTCCTTCAATCCCCTTATTACTACTCTCACATTCTTTTTCCTCTTTCTATTTATTCCCGTCCCTCCTTCTCCTCCCTCCCTCTCCTCCCTTCCTTTCCTTCCTCCCTTCCTTTCCTTCCTCCCTCTCCCTCCTCCCTCTCTCTAATTCCTCACCCTATCCTCCCTCTACCTCTCCCTCCGCCCTCTCCCTCCTCCCTCCGCCCTCTCTCTCCTCCCTCTCCCCTCTCTCTCCTCCCTCTCCCTCCTCCCTCTCCCTCTCCCTCCTCCCTCTCCCTCCTCCCTCTCCCTCCTCCCTCTCCCTCCTCCCTCTCCCTCCTCCCTCTCCCTCCTCCCTCTCCCTCCTCCCTCTTCCCTCTCCTTCCTCCATCTCCTTCCTCCCTCTCCCTCCTCTCTCACCATCCTCCCTCTCCCTCCTCTCTCCTTCCTCCCTCTCCTTCCTCCCTCTCCCTCCTTCCTCTCCTTCCTCCCCCTCCCTCCTTGCTCTTCCTCCTTACTCACCCTCTTTTCTCTACTCCCACCCTCTCCTTCATCCCCATCTCTCCTTCCTCCCTCTCTCTCCTTCCTCCCTCTCTCTCTCTCCTTCCTCCCTCTCTCTCTCTCTCCTTCCTCCCTCTCTCTCCTTCCTCCCTCTCTCTCCTTCCTCCCTCTCTCTCCTTCCTCCCTCTCTCTCCTTCCTCCCTCTCTCTCCTTCCTCCCTCTCTCTCCTTCCTTCCTCTCTCTCCTTCCTCCTTCTCTCTCCTTCCTCCCTCTCTCTCCTTCCTCCCTCTCTCTCCTTCCTTCCTCTCTCTCCTTCCTCCTTCTCTCTCCTTCTTCCCTCTCCTTCCTCCCTCTCTCTCCTTCCTCCCTCTCTCTCCTTCCTCCTTCTCTCTCCTTCTTCCCTCTCCTTCCTCCCTCTCTCTCCTTCCTCCCTCTCTCTCCTTCCTCCCTCTCTCTCCTTCCTCTCTCTCCTTCCTCTCTCTCCTTCCTCTCTCTCCTTCCTCCCTCTCCTTCCTCCCTCTCCTTCCTCCCTCTCCTTCCTCCCTTCCCTCCTCCCTCTCTACTTCCTCACCCTATCCTCCCTCTCCCTCTCCTTTTCCCCTCTCCCTCCTCCCTCTCCCTCCTCCCTCTCCCTCCTCCCTCTCCCTCCTCCCTCTCCCTCCTCCCTCTCCCTCCTCCCTCTCCCTCCTCCCTCTCCCTCCTCCCTCTCCCTCCTCCCTCTCCCTCCTCCCTCTCCCTCCTCTCTCTCCCTCCTCTCTCTCCCTCCTCTCTCTCCCTCCTCCCTCTCCTCCCTCACTCTCCTTCCTCCCTTTCCCACCTCCTCTCCTTACCACTCCTTCTCCTTCCTTCTTCACCTCCTACCCCCTCCTCCATACCGCCTTCCACCTCCATCTTCTACTTTTTTCCTTCATCCTTCCTTGCATCTCTTTGCTTTTTTCATTCTTCCACCAGCTCAATTGCTCTGCCGGCACATTTCCATTGCCACTTATCATTCTCTCGTCTCTCTCTTCGTCTCTCCCTCTACATTCTGCTTCCTCCCTATCTCCCTCTCTCCCACTCTACCATCTCTTTCTCCGCTTTCGCGCTAACCTCCACCAACACAATTTCTTCCTCTTCGTCTCTTCCCTATCCCTCAGCCTTGCTTCGCATTCACTCGCGTGCCCTTCACCTGATTAACATTATTTCCAGAGGTCTGCATGGTTTAAACTTTTAGGTCATAACCCCGTCCCGATATCGTGTTTATGCTGCCCAAGCCCGGGCCGACGGAGCTGTACAGAATCACTCGGGCTGACTATATTTTCAAACACGTTCTGTATTATTACAGTATGTATGCTGTATTATCACAAGCCCGAATTTCTAGAGGAACGTTAGTAAAAGTCACGAGTCCGAGAAAACCCTATGTCAAAAACCAAAACTTATCTCCGCCAATAGCCCTAAAAGGGCTAGGAAATCAGATGCGCATTTCGACTACAAAGCAGCTGTCATCAGTGGTGTGATTCACCGATTAGTAGCCGAAATGCGAATCTGGTTTTTTCAACCGTTTTCAGAAATGGAAGAAACATTGTTTTTCAATTTTGGTTTTTGCCATAGGGTTAGCTCGATAACTCTATTTGGAATTCTTAACCTATGTCATTCGCCAGCTTACTTTATCTTTCCGTTTCGACGATTATCCTTCTATGATACACCCTTCGTATTCGTCTTCTCGAACCTCCCCATTTTTCTCTCTCCCCTTCACTCCGCATCTCTCTCTCCCCTTCACTCCGCATCTCTCTCTCTCTCCCCTTATCTCCGCATCTCTCTCTTTCCTCATATCCCTTCATTTCTTTCGCTCGTAGTAGTTCCATTGTAGCCGCAGCCGGCGACCAACGACACCTGACGTCCGTCGCTCTGGTGTCGTATCCTGGCGTAGAGATACGTTGAATGGAATTCGGTGCCGAGTGATTCGTCGCCGATGAATAGGCTGCTGCTCTACTGAGAGATTGGATAGGGAGGATGAGAGGAGGACGATGGCACGCCGAGTGAATGTTTTTTTTGGGGCGGGCCTCGTGTCGCAGGAGCGTTCTCCGGTTGTGCATGCACCGCCATGTCATCCTTTGTGCTGTCGCTTTTGGATTGGGAGGCGTGATTGACGGAAAATTTGAGACGCGGTTTCGCTTTGATATTGCCGCCTCCTTCGGAAGAGGGCTATGGGAGGTTGGGTCGAGATGCCGCCGCTGAGAGCGAGATCGTTGAGGTCTAGATAATTTCGGGCGACGTTTACTTCCCGCCCTCGCGTCCGTTCGCCAATGAAATATAACTTCACATCGAAGTCCTGGTGGATTATGTGCCTTGGCTGTCTTTGAAAAAAGGAAAACTTCTCTCTTCCACTCCGAGGACTGCTTGTATACCTGCGATATTATTTTCAGTCTAAAACTTACGTTTTTACCTCAATTTTACAAGGTTATGAATTAGCATTACTTACTTTACACATTTTTAGAATAAAGAGCGTCGCTTTTGGATGGGAGAGAAGGTTAGCTTCTTTTAAAAATACTCTTGCCTACACGCAATGGGTATCTAAGAGGTAGTGCAATGGATAGCCGGATAGCAAGGGATGAGAGAAACCTGGTGCCAGCATTTAGCCTGCTCTTAACGAAGAGGGCCAACGGCCTAACGTCCCTTCCGAAGGACGGAGTGTTGATTTGAGCGCGCTCCTCATTTCTCTTTTTTTCATTGGCTCATCCTCGTCTCCTTAGTTCCAACAAAATCTATCTATAATCGATCAAAGCGAATAGTGCTTAGTATTTGCAAAAAAAGGATTGCCCTAACTAATCCCAGAGCAAAAATTACAGGACATGCAATTGATGCATAAATGGCAAAACTTACGACCCGTGGTTAAAAATGAATTTAAGCCTGAAATTCAAAAAAAGAAAACTTCATAAATTTGAAATCGATCTGTAGATTATCATTAAAGAAATTTAAAGTTTAATTGAAATAAAATAAATGACTCCTAGAGTGTGTATCATTTAATTATTTAATAATTAATACTTCACATATACCGAGGATCTTGTCTTTACATATGGAATTGCAAGTGAAAAATAAAAATTAGCTTGCCAGACCACTGTAACCGAGTTAAGAACTCGGAAGTATTTTTACATTCAATTTTATTGTATCGTAAATATACATTTTTACAACTGAATTATGGTAGGTGGTTAATCCATTGTATTTCGCGAACCATTTCACATGAAAAATCATTCTATTTTAAATGTTATTTTCATCTCCCAATTTAAGAATGTTTTAATATAATATTCATAAAAAATAGGTTGAATAATTCGTGCCTGCTTCGCATTGTGAACATATTATTAGTATTCAGATATATCGTGTAAGGCCTTCTTCGCCATGGGGCCCAAATTCGTGTTGTTAATTTCTGGTGTGTAATTTAACTAAAGTCTCAGTCAATTCTAGGAGTTAAAAGAGTTTTGATGGCGTAGATACGCTTTTTTATCTTCCATTTTTAAGCGTAGATCTATTAATTTTCTCATCATTGGTACCATTATATTGTTTTTTGTTTTCTATTTTCTATTTTATCTATTCGTTAATTTATATGCTGTATTTGATCTCTTTCTTGGAGCAGGTTTATATAAACACGAATAAACGGAAGGATAAAAATATTTCCTTGTTTAATTCGAAATTGCACCTCCCTGTTGTCATCAGTTAGCGGTAAAATTTTTATTTCTACAAATTAAATTCGAGCAAAAAGTCCATATAGTAACTTTCCAACCGTTTCCTTTTTCTTATTTAATGTGGATGTCCTATAGAGGTACATATTTTATACTATTAAAATTATCGATATTAAGAAATTAATAGATAATTATATTTTCTAACTTTTGTTCCATTTTTTATGCTTTCGTCGTAATATTATTCGGCGAGCAATAGTTGTTACAATTATTCTAACGGGTTCGATCATTAAAATTTAATTTATTTATAATGAATGTTTTTATACGGCAGCTAATTCCCGTTGCTAAGAGTTGGCGGGTCATATTCTTTAATTACATCATGAGTGCGACGTCTTGTTGTTATTTATGTTATCTTATTATTAAAGGAATATTTTTTCATTCTATCATTTTTCTTTTTCAGATACCGTTTTGGAAGTGTGTCAACGCTACTTTAGAAGGTATGCATCATACGCAAAAGTCTTTTTATTCCCCATTATATTATATTATATATTATAATATTATATATATATATTATTATTATATATTATTATATTATATTATTATATTATATTATAAAATACAAAATACGGTTCTGTATCATAAATAAATCCTATTACATTTTGGGCCAAGCATTTATAGAGACACAATGGCGTAATACTAAACCATGGTACGCCTGTGCTTCCCGGGAGAACTGAGAAATATATTATTAGCCTAAATTCTTCCTGGATTTACTGTCGACCTTTTGCATATTCGCTCCACAGTGAATTTTCAAATGAGTGTTTTTGCATTGAAGTAATTTATTTTACGAATATATTTTACTAGTAGTTGGTGCTTGCATTCTGCAAGCATATCATCTCAACATAAAAAAAACATTCATTCTTCATATTTCATCCTTACAAATATTTTTTTAATTCTAAATATTTCAACTCCGGAGCGATTTTCGCTTTTCCCTTATGTAAAAATAATAGACTAAAACAATCCCAAAACTTTGCAATTTTAAGAATTTTATACTTTTTCCATTATGGGGCACTAATGTTACACATTTCTGCCGATTTTTAAAGTTGTAGTACTTCTAGAAGTCAAAAAGTATTTTTCCAATTGTTTAAATTTTTAACATTTTTAACGGCCGCCGCAATATGTTTATGGAGAGATTCAAATATTTATTTGTGCAAATGCACTACTCTGTATATAACTTGAAAATTTCAGCTTCCTAGCTCACCCCGTAATGTCTAAACAGTTATCTATTTGTTTAAACTTTAAGAATTTTTAACTGCCAAATAAATTAAAATATCATAATTTGTATAATCCCTATTTCGTTTTTTTACGAATTCTACTTATAAAAAATTTCAACTCCGTGGCACATGCGGAAATACATAAACCTTGAAAATTTGTTTAAACAATTGCAAATTTTTAGCGGCCGCATTGTTGCACTTTTTAATGATTTTCGTTTTTTAGTCGGTTTTGCACAAAATCCCACCTAAGAAAAAAATTTCGAATCTCCAGCTCATCTGGAAGTGCCTAAACATTAGTATCCTCCTCCTCCTCCTCTGTAAGAAACGTCGATATTGCATTTACGCTGCACTACTAGTTAGGTGGAACTGTTAAAATTATAGCACTTATCACATAACCGCATTCATCTAATGCTACGTCACAGTCTTCTTCGTCCGATTTTTCATCGCCAGATCTTCTGACTTTATTGAATGTTTAGAGATGTCCTTAACATAATATTTTGAAAGATCATGTTTTGCGCTGACTTAATCTTTACGCTTACGTTAAAAATATTTTATATTCTGTTATGGAAGTTATGAGTATAACAATTACCAGGATTAAATACCGCAGCAGATTTTCAGCTAACGCTCAAAAGTTAGTTTTTAATGTCTTATAAAGTGGTTCCTTACAAATTTCTTCCTATCATGCCTTGTCGCTCTCGTTGACCGTCAAACATCAATCCATAATATTATGTTTTGTCTGATAAGTTATTATGAAAAAATCGTGGGGTCAGAAACATTTAAATTTTTATGTTAATCTAAAACTACAGAGCACTTAGGTAAGTTATGTTAAATACTGTTACATAATATATGTAGAATATTAGACGGGAATTGATGTTCATAAATCTGAAATTTGCTGTATCGTAAAGATCGATATACTGAGATTTTTATTGTAGCACCTAATTAAACATGGATCTACGCCTGATGATGATGCTACACAGAGAAACCCGGGTCGTAATTTTTCTTTTAGCCACTGTTTATAAAGTCTTTTTGCTCTGGGTGTGTTATTACGTAATACTAAAAATTTTAAGCGAGCACCGTTAACTATATTTTTAAGATAGATTATCCTCCAGGCATGTTGGGATATGCCAGAGATCTGAAACTCAAATCATGCGTGGCCCGCATTATAAAACTGTATTAAATCCGTGGGCCGCATTAAGTCACCCTACTAAATCTGAGATCCAAATTTCATGTAAAGAATGTTCTTCTGTGCACCAAATTCTTTGTGTTTTAAATGGGAATGAAAAATAAATCGTATATTTTGGAAGTGTTGATTTCATAGATTTCTTATATTTCTTATGTTAGATTTATTAAAAAATATATTTATCCGCTACTTATATAATAGCCAGTTGTGATTTCGAATATGACGCTCGACTGCGGTGTCTCTGGTGGGGAATAATGGTTTAACGTAAATAACTAAAGTGGTGGTTCCCATACTTTTTGAGCCACGGCACACTTTCTAAGATACACAGGATTTTGTGGTACCCTAGCATTGTAACAAGTTTTATATATTTTTAGATAGGGGTATTACAACCTTTGGACGCGTCCATTTGTTGATGCTACTACATAATAAATTGATTAGAAGAAATATTATAGCCTTACCCACCGACACATCCAAATCGTTGATTTCTTTAATAAACCAAGTTTTCGCGACACCCCTAAAAATCTACTACGGCACTCCAGTTTGGGAACCACTGAACTAGATAATGTATTGTTCGATTTCGACGATTTTTTCGCAATATATTGAGATATACGTCTTTAAAATTTTAAACAAGTCATCGTCTACCATAATATTATGGGTTCGATCCCAGGAGTGTTTATTTTCTCCATTTGATTAACACGGATACGGTTGCAGCGTATTAGCCACTTGCATTTTCAATATACTTATGATCACTGTACGAATTCGTGACTTGGAGCAAAGTGCGAATAAAAGAACGAAATTTCATTTTTGTGCCGTAGATTATCGGACGCGACAAATCGTCCACAAATTTGTTTTAAACCACATAATTTGACTTTTTTTACGAGAAAATCGTTCGTCGCCAAAGTGATTTTCATTGTTTCCGGTTACGTTTCATTAAGTGTGATGACCGGAATTATTTGTCCACATATTTATGACATTTCTACGCTATTTTGAAGTTTAAACAATACTTTGGTTTCGATAAATAATAATGCGAAATAATTTGTAGCGTTTACCTGGTGTCATTCGTAGCGTACGAAATATACTGCGGTTTTTATAGGTTGGGTTATTTATTCGTGTTACCAAATTCAAGATGCTAACAGATAAATGTATTACGTTTAACGAATAAATCTTCATTAATATGTCGTTGCCGCACAACATGAATATGTCCATAACTATTTTTACTTGCTGTAGCATTCAATTGTGTGCATTTTATATTAATTTGTGACTTTTTACAACATATAAGAGTTGGTTTCATTATTTTTTTAAAAACTTAATACTTAGTTCACGCATACCTGTCATATTTGACGGGAAATTACGCTAATAAGAAATATATTTGAGTTTGTCCTGCATCATATTTTAAAGGACCACATTAATGCTCAACGCGGACCGCGCATTTCAGACCCCTGAAGTACATTATGCATGTACGCATAGACCCCCCCGAATAGAAGAGGAATGGGGAATTGCCTCGTCGTCTTCGATAAAGTCCCATTTACACGAGGCAACCTGGGTAGTACTACTTGGAGCGTTCGGCACATATAGAAAGCGAAAACTGTTTAGAAGGTTCAAACAGAGTCGATTCGATAAGTTCAAACCGAAATGGCGTCAACTGAGTTACTTGGTGCGGGCGAGCAAAAGAGCAGTGTTTCTCAACGTGGGTATGCGTACCGTCGAGGGTACGCGAGAGAATTTCTGGGATACGCCAACACAACGACGGAAGTTTACCTAATTATGAAATAATATAACTAATCGTGATTTTGTTTATACAAATTAAACAATTTGGTTCATAAAATTCTGAGTAAAGCAAAATTGTTTAGTAGGCAGCCAGTGGCGGATCCAAGGGAGGGGCGATGGGGGCGATCGCCCTCCCCTTGGAGGACCCCATTGCCCTCCACTAGGTGCATTCTTAAGTTCATTCTGCGCAACATTCATTGTTTCTACACCGAAGATTAAGTGTGTATGACAAGAGAAAGAAAGATTCTGACGGGGGTAGGGATTTTTAAAATGTATGGTTGTCGGCAGAGGAGGAATCAAGACGGGGGAGGGGTAATTGGGGCGATCGCCCCCACCTTGGGAAGGTTCTGGATCCGCCCCTGTAGGCGGCTTAATGGAGATTTAACGATGGTTGGGATTTCTCTGCATTATTATGCCCATGGGGATAGAATGCGTTAATTGCATTTCGCCTCAAGACCCTGTCATAAAATTATGAATGGGGATTATAAAGAAATTATTTAATCAATTTATATTTCAATCAACACGGGTTTTTTAAATTATGCAAATCTAAAACCCTCTTGACCGCCCACTTTCATTCTTCGATTGTCATTCAAATTGAATTTAAGCGGGGCTGCGACGCAAAACATCGCATATTTGGTTTGACATCGATCGCTAAGAAAGTTCTCTAGGCAAACAACCAATAAAAATCCACATTTTTTTCTTCCGTGCTCTTATATGATCTGTGAGTTATATATTAATAAGTTATGTTTGTAATAAGACTGTGTATAACTTTCTTCAATCAATATTTTCAGAAAACGTGATGAATTAAATAAGTTATTCATTATAAGAGTATAAACCTATCGGGCGCAAGGTAACGTCGTTGTTATTTTTCATCACGCGGGCTCCAACACTTGGCAATCTTCGGTGCCAGTGCGGGCGTGATCGGCAATGCTCGGCATCTCCTCATGGGAATCGCTTCCGAGAAAGTAGAGGCGCTCTCTACTTCGGTAGAATCGCAGCGCTCTTAGAACTACCGAGAAGAAAGGGGAGTTACACTTTGCTTTCGATTCGTCTGTCGTTCTACGCTGGTTGCCTCGTGTAAACGTGCCTTAACTGATATACATAATACATCATATTCCCATCTTACAAGACAAAATTAAATGTTACTTTGATCTACAAATAATATTGCCACATAAGTGAGCACATAATGTGCTAAAAAGTTTTAAACACTATATTAATAGCACAGTGATGGCGAACCAAGGTCACGCGTGCCGAAGGAGGCACGCGAGACGATTTTTGTTGGCACTGAGAGGCGAAAAAAATAAATATCTGGGCGTACGTGGTGAAATGGCAACGGTGGCCCTAGAAATTAAATAAATATTTACCTGAATGAATAATTGGCGGCGGAACGGCGACTATGTTGCTACTAGCGTAATTGTCCGTCAAATATGACGGGTATGCGAGAATTAAGTATTAAGTTAAAATAAAATTGAAGTTAAAATTAATGAAACCAACTTTTATATGCATTAATAAGTAAACAAATACAAAATTCAGAGAATTTAGTGTACCAGAGAGCAAAAATAGTTTTGGGCGAACAAATTTTATGACAATTCTTGTATGCCTATAACTATTTTTAATTTATGAAACATTTAATTTTGTCTCTCCCTCTCTCTCTGTCTCTCTCCTTTCTTTCTCTCCCCTCTCTCTCGTATTAAAGCATTCAAAGCATGCTTTCCTTACGCATATAGTATCAATACAATCTTGAGGTTTAACAATGACACAGTGGGCAAGGCAACATATCGTTATATATTTTTCAATAAATATGATTTAAACGTATAACTTGAGCAATTTCGAATCGTAGACAAAATGTGACGATACGGATAAGGAGCGTTATTTATTTTTCTTTAAAACGCTCTAGGTTTGAATATTGCAGGTTAATTGTTTCTAATTTTCATTTTCAAACGAGTAAAAGCCTGTACATCGAAAAATCGATTTTTACGTGTTATCTTATGGGAAATTGAACTTATCTCCTGGAGTCCAATCTTGGTCATTTTTAGGAGTTTTATTCGCCATTACCTTGTAATATCCGAATCAAGCATTACTGCAAAATTTCATTCTTCTACCTGGTCGGAAAATTTGTCAGAACACGTGAAAAGGTCGTGACAGTCGAGCTTTAAAAAGATCGCGATCGAGCTTCAGATTTGACTCAGTACAAATTAAACCAGCGTTCCGACGGACAGACGTACGGATAGACGGACCAGCAGAATTAGGATATTATGTATATAATTATAACGACCCCAGTTTTGCGCCAATATATTACAAAGAACTCCTTCCCAGTTAGTGTGGTGTGCCTAGAAATGAAGAAACAGTTATCGTTCCGCCTCCAATAACTTGCATTAATGATAAGTAAGGATTTCCAAAATATATGCGATAGTTGCTAAATACTTTGTCTCCTTTGAATTCTCTAAGCAGGAGAAAGTTTTTACGTTCATGTACAGTTTGGCTGAATATTGCCTAAATGCATGGTTTCTCGATTAATGGAGTGGATTTAAGTAACGTTGGTTTTTGTGAATAACAGTATTTATCGCATTAATTTTTTACTTTGAATAATGGCAGAATCTAAGAATAAAAAATAAAAAATTTCTGGCGAAGGAAGTGGAAGGAAGTTTCAAAATCGGTGGACTGAAAGGCATGGTGTGGTTCAGAAGAACGAGTGTTTTGTGTAACGAAAGTGTCATGTGCAGAACTTGGTGTGTAAAACGCGACTATGTAACCCCCCAAAAATTAAGTGAATAGCAACAAAAGTATGCATGGCACGTGAAGTAAAAAAAAGATTTTTCAATCGGGTAAACTAGCAAAAATTCTTACCGGAGATTTTAATTTTGTTTCGCTATTTCAAAAATTATTTCTCAGCATGATAGATCATTTAGTGAGGGAGACTATATTAAGGAATTTTTTTGGGGGTGTGTACCATGTTTATTTAAAGACCCAGAATAAAGAAAACATGTTGCGCCCACGATAAATTCGCGATCAATGTTTAATTAATACGCATTTATTAATTTATGAAGATAAATTATAGCACCTCTTTCAGAACCACATTTATTGATTTATGAAGACAAAATAGAGCACTTATTTAAAAACCACATTTATTGATTTATGAAGATAAATTACACCACCTCTTTCAATAACACATTTATTGATTTATGAAGATAAATTACAGCACCTCTTTAAAAACCACATTTCACGTGACTGTAATATTACGATCTGGTAATATCGCCTGCTAACTTGAAGGTTCGATGAATAACTTAACTCCATCTTCTGATTGAGCGCGGCTTAAGGCGACGTAAAGTTGGCCATGACTGAAAACTGGTTTAGGCAAATATATAGCAACTTGTGACAGTGTTTGTCCTTGACTCTTGTTAATTGTCATCGCAAAGGCCATTGTCAATGGAAACTGCTGACGCTGCATCTTGAACGGTAGAACAGTATCAGAAGGAGTTAATTTTACGTTTGGGATCGGTACACGCTCTCCTTTTTATGAGCCAGTTAACACTTCACAGTCATTGCTGTTGGCGTATCTTTATGCGCCGCTGTATTTTGTTCACGGCGGCGAAGTCCTGATATGGACGGTAATCGCCGTCGCTTTTTCGGCATGACTAAAAGCTAAGTTATAGCAAAAAGAAAACGTGGTAACAGCTAATAGGTGCGTTCCTGCCGGCCAACTCGGCGATGGTAGCGCGCTGACGTGCGGTAGGTAGCACTGGTCGCGTGATAATCGGGCGGTCACGTCGAATCCTGCTCGCCGCCACGCCGTCAGCACGGCGCCAACCTTCTGTCTGCCGTGTATATTTATTCACAGATTTTACTGAATTTTGCAATCCGCGCCGTGAATAGGCGTCGAATGACACCTGAACCGACCCGATCCGTTGAGAACCCTAGGAGGAGTTCTGCGGAAAACGCTCGCATGTCGGCGTTTACATATATAGAATATATATTTTTTTTTTCAGTGCATTAAAGATTTTTCTGTTAGTAGGAATAGAGTGAAAAATAAATTAGTTAAAATGAGTCCCTACGTCGAAAATAAATAAGGAAGGATTTAAATTTATGTTGGTTGTTTTTTATGTTTTGATGGAAGCACTGACGACACGTTTCCCTATTGTCACTAGATACCCCGAGGGAATGAAATATACGAGGAATAAATTAAGTTATTAAGTTTACCTATAAATACGACAGGCGAAGATATACGCGAAACTGTTTTGAATGAACTTTCTAATGCACAGATTATTATTTCGAAAAAAGCATCTGTAACTATAGATGATGCACCGAGCAAGATTGGAAGAAATGGAGGATGTGTAATTTTGTTTACTAAACATGTTAGCCACCCATTGATAGGCTTCCATTAAATTTAACACCAGGAGGCATTATTTGCAAAATCATGTGCAACAGAACTTGATAACATAATCACAGTTGTGACAAAAATCGTCAACTTCATTGCTTTAATGGCCCTGAATAAAATTCGAATTCGGTGATTGTTAAGCAAAGTAGATTCAGTATACAATGGATTGCTCATGTATAACAATGTGCGCTGCTTTAGTCGAGTGTACTTGAACTCTTTGTTGAGAGTTTAAATGAAAAAAATATGTACGAGGGAGAAAAAATAGAATTTTTTCTGAACTAACAATTGTAGCGTGGATTAGCATACTTTTGTTTTTACCGACGTATAATTGCATCTATGTAGGGTGACCATACGTCCCGGATTTTAAAAGTTGTCCTGGCGTCCCGTTTGGTTTAGTATTTGTCCCGGTTAAAAATTGTTTTTATTTTATATTTCATGAATATGGAATAAATAAATCATATTCCACCAGTTATATGTTATTACACATGCATTCCAATTATTAGGAATTAAAATCTCATCTTTCAAATAGGTTTGAATAAGTACAATCCTTAAGGGGTGCCTATAGGTGCAAGGTGTGCAGCGCACTCCGACAGCCGAGTGCACGCAGGGCACATTTAGCTATATTAGTTTCGAAGCAATTATTTGTGTTTTAGATGATCGATATTTACTTTAACGAATTAAGCTTCTCTAAAACGTTACATTTAACTGTTATCACGCCATAATAATTTCTTGAATGTTGCCAGATACGGATTTAACCACGACTAGAAATGATACGGGACGTTGCCTTTCCTAAATGTTTTGGCAAACCAAAATACCTTTTTTCTGGAAAAGTTTCTAAAAACTTGGGTTGCGATTTATAGCCCGAAAAATACGGCAAATTTGACTCTAAAATATTTTTTCCTATCAATTTTCTGACCAATTCTGTAATAATTTTCTGCACATAGTGTTCGAATTTGAAAAAATTATTGGTTACTTTGTCAAGAAAACCATGGCCAAGCTACGCAGAATGCATCTGTTTGGTATGTAAGTGACAAAAAACTAAAGATCTTATATTGTCCCGGTTTTTTCTTCCCCAGAACACGTTGTGTCCCGGTTTTACTTCCCCAAAATCTGGTCAGCCTACATCTATGTAAATGAGGTGAATATTGTACTACAAAGTTCTGGAAAAAATGTTGACGATACGTTCGACGTGATAAAAGCCTTTGAGATCAAGATGAAAAATATTCAAGGGTGACGTGGGAGATCCTAGTTTTAAGTACATATCCCGCTTGAAGAAACATTTTACCGAAGCAAAATTTCGTGACAATCTTGACTCGAAGAAGCTTTTGAAACAATTTAGTGAGATTTTAAGTTCAATTATGGAACAGTTCTCGGCAAGATTGACACATTTTAGAGAATTAGAAGATACTGCGAAATTCGTCAAGTACCCTGAAGTAGGTATTTTGGAAATTTTGAGATTAGAAATATTCGACTGGATGGATTTAAATGATTTTGAAATGATACTAGTTGCTTTTCCGTTCAGCTCAATTTGTGAACATAGTTTTATAGATTTGAGTTTAGAATTTGAATCAGTCGAACGAGATCGGCTGACAGGAGTTAAAAATATTTTGGCAGACGAGCTAGAAAAGTTTATCGAATTTATTTTTCTGTACGTAGTATGGAGAAAGAAGTTTCTTGAAGATAATCGATTTCGAGATTGCAAAGAAAACTCACATTGTAAGCTCCCCTGAATAATTGTTGGCTATTGTCTCGATAATGTACGTGTACTTATGTACATGTACGCATCTGAACAAAATTTAATATCTGATGTTTTTATTAAAGGGTCAATGTCTGATTAGTTCGTTGCTAGAATTGGTCAAACGAACGTGGAGGTTTATTCTTGTAGCTTCCATTTGGACATTTCCGTTTTAGTGATATATCTCCTCTATAACTTTAGTCTTATGTTTATTTGTGTAACTTTATTTATTAGAAAATAAATTCAATTATAGCAAACATTATTCTAAATCTTCACAAATTTTCGAAACACTAATGATTAAATTGCAAATAAAGTTGACATCGGCAAAGATGAATGAGATTTTCCAATTTTATCCATTTGCCATTTTCTAATAAAATACAATATGAAAGTGCGGCCATTTTTTCTTTTTAGTCACAAAGGTCTCGATGTAATGATAAATGATCCATAGGAAAAATATCATTGAGAGCTTAACAGTGTAACGTGACACTCCCTGTGGTTTCTCCTTATCTAGGGCAATCCGAATCCAATGGCCACGCCCGCCGATCTCAAATTGGATGTTACTCAACTCTGACCGAGTACCCAAGTACAACGAATCAATCAAAAAACAATGACATAAGAGATACATTTTTCGAATATAATTTCAGAGAAAAGCTTCATATAAAAACTTTTAGATCGCCCACATTAATGAAGAAGTGGGATTAAAACCATTCCACTGCAATCAAAACGTCAACCAATATGAATTATCTTGGCCTCAAGCGCTGAAATGTTATCACGAATATTTGTTCACAGTAATAGCTAATTCTTTGTAAAAGACTATTTATGAAATTCGAAATTCACATCACAATAAAAACCCCGTAACATCGGCGAATAAAGTTCCGAAGATTTCTAAATAGCCCTGCGGAATTTTCCAACGAGCGTAAAGAAATCGCATATTTTTTGCTATTTCGGCCAATCGCTTTGAGGTTCTAGTGACATAACTGATGGCAATTCTAAATACAATAATAGCGTAACAGAGCTTTTGGGTGACTTTTTTTGGCAGATCATGAGGAGTAGAATAATGATGAGCAAGTGGAAAATTTTCGAAACATTTAGTATCTCCGAGTTCATCAGCAATGATAATATTTTAGAAAAGCGATTTAAATTAGTGTAAAACATAACCATTGAAATTATAATTCTGCCAATATTTCCATGATTACGGAACCCTTAAGTTATCTGCGTTTATAAAGTAAAAATTTAAGCTACACGCACGCGCACATCCATAAGTTCTGTATTGAAGGTAAAAATGGTGAAAAGAGATTGTCTTTGGGAATCAAAACGCTTTGGAGTTATTGCACTTAATTGAAATCTCAAGTGTTTCCTAAGATTGACAGCATTCTGTGACTGCCCTCGAGGGAACGATGTTCCGAGGAAATATCAGCCTTATCGACCATATGACGTCCTTCAAAATGAGCACGTCTCCAGGTTATCCTTTCAAGCGATTGCCGCCGCTGGAAGCGTTGCGCTGAATCAGATTAAATAAGGGCGTTTGTGCCGACGCGTAAGGTACGTGGATAAGGTAATTAGCTAGATTTTTAGGCGATGTCCCCCTTGAGAGGATGGTGGGAGGGTAAGGCATTTGGGGTTGAAGAGGAGGAAGGCATGGGGAAAAGTTGAGAGAATTTGGAAAATAATTCCATGGTGGGGGTTGTGTCACACAGAATTTTGGTAGGAATTGGGCGGAGGGTGTTCCAAGGTATTCCAAGGATGCAGCGGGACGCTGCAAGAGAATAGACTCTGCTCCCATATTTCTGATTGAAGTGAACAGATCGATAGATACAGTCCGATTGCCCGACATAAACGGGGCCGAAGGATAGGCGGATAACGGAAATATCTGATAATACGGAATACTAATGAAAAACAGGTACAAATATCTATAACCTCAATTTATTACTAATTACAACGAAAACACAATATGACAATCAAATACAAAACTTTATCACAGATATAAATAGCATTTATAATAATTTTGCGGAAAAAACTTCATTTTTTTAAAGGAGTGAGTGATTGGGATTTATTACTTTACTAAAATAAACTGATGTGGGACACATGACTTTCTCCATATTTATATGGCAAATTACATGTTGTTAGCTCTGGGATCGTTGTCAATATTTACTTCTGGTTGATAATTAAGAAAAGAAAAAGGAGTGTTACTAAGCGTAACTAAAAGTCAATTGTTAACAATAGTCTTCGGTAGGTGGCATGGTGGTGGCAGCTAAAAATATAAGATATCTCTTAAACAATGCATTATATGGAAAATGTATGAAACAAAGGTTGTAGAAAATGAAATTTCCTTCAACTTTTATTCCATTACATTTTTACATTTATCAAATATTAAAGCAAATATTTCAAAATAACGGATAAGTGACAAGAGTAAACACCAACTTCCGATAGACCGATTAAAAAAAAACTAATCAGATCTTCTAACTTTTATAAAAATGTTAAATTTAAAATTTTGCGTTGACTTGATTAATAGTTTTTGAGTTAGAGCGCCCACAAAAATCTATCACATACAGACAGAGAGACTGACAGACAGACACACAGACATCATCGAGAAAATAGTCAAAACGTGTTCAGGGGATCTTAAAACATGTATTTCCGTTGAAATCTCGAATTCGATTTTTTTATGAAAACAATACTTTCTCTATACTTCGTACATGGAGAAAGTAAAAAGCCAGCTTAAAAAAAGTCAGAGCTTATCCGTGCATTTTTTGGCTTGTTGGTGAAAGCAGCTTAATTAATCGTTAATTCATAACCGCTACTTACATTCCATCGCGCATTCATGACTACAATCGAAAACAGAAGCAACTCGTCCTGGGGAGAATAAGGGCGAGTAACATAATATTCTGGTAGATCGCTGCAAAAGTGCCTCGATTTCTTCGGCTATAGAAGGCTATAACTGAAAATGGCGGCGAAGGGTGTGAAACATAAGGACAGGGAGAGCATTTTATACGGCCTACTTAGCTATGAGGTTATAAACAATTAAATACAAAGGAGTTAATATATGTTATTGAAATGGTTGCCATCAAACTTTTTATTTCGATTTCGTAACGATAAAATTATTTATTACGCGGTTTTAACTTTATAGTACATAGCATCCGGTGTTAACTTATCCTGTCCCTCTTAACTCTTTCATGGCCAAATTATTAATTTTAGGAAAATTCGTTGAGACAAATGATTTTTATTATTATTGAAAATGATCAATAATTATGTATCTTTTTGAATCTTGTTTTTTAGTCCGTGTTACAAATGTGCTAACTTTGTATAGTGATAAACCATCAATTATAAAATATTTTTAAAAAAATTGATATTTGGAGAGTTTACAAACTTTAATTGATAAATGATAAATAGATTATAGACTATATTGTTTTGTAAAATATTTGGATATAATAAAGTAATTTAAAGAATCCCTCATCAGAGAAACCAAGAAAAAGTCCAAATCTCAACACCTTCAACGAAATCGCATTGTTCAAGGTAAATAAAATGTAGCGTAATACTTGACTTATTTTTTCCAAATCCCTAAATGTCCCGAGTAGATGGCAGCGTACAAAATGTGGGAATTATAAACACCTGACATAAATAATTTCGTGGGAAGTATATCACACAATGACCATGGAAGGGTTAACTACTACTACTACTACTACTACTATGCAACTCGCCACGTAAAACATAGCATATCCATGCCCAAGACTCTTTATATAGATACGCGCACCCTCTTGAAAGAAGTATTCGAGGGAGAGAGTAGATAAGAAAGAGCGGATAGGGAGAAGAAAGCGTGAAAACGTACAAAAAATTGCAGGTTTAAAGAAGGGAAGAGGTCGAGGGAGGAAGAATATAGAGCGAGAAGGAGATTGAGGAGGGGTTGAATGAACTGGGAAGAATCGGAGAAGATGCTGTGGAAGGAGTTATGTGCGATTGAGGGCGTGGGAGTGGTAGGTGTCGGAGGAGAATTCACCATGTGGGTGGTTGTTGAGAAAAGGAGGTTGTAGGATGGTTGGATCTCCATGGAATAATATCCGGAATTTTTCGGAGCAAGATTGTTGCTTCTGTCCCGAATACCGTCACGGAATCATAAAAATTTCCGGGCCAAAATCATACATAAATAAAATTGGAAGGTGTTCTCTGTTTAAAGAACGAGTGTTTAATTCTCTATAAGACGGAATCAGCCTTTAGGAAAGAGTTTCCCGAATTTGAAAGTATTTGATCAATTGTAGTTTAAGGTTTTCTCCATGTCTTATCTTTCGTCTCATTTTTTCTTTGCATCTTATTTATTGCCTCTGGTAAATGTTTCGGTGTTGCCTCTTTTCTGCTGAATATGAATGGTTTAAAGCAACGAGATACAACAAAATACACATTTTTGATCGTTATGTTTTATTTCCTCTTATAACGATGTTAAGAACGATATTCAAATAAGATAAAGGTAAAAATGAATACTATGGAAATATACCCTCAAAATTGTCTCTTGCGAACCGCGTAAGACATTGCTATAAATCGGAGGAGATTCAAAGAATTAATTTAAGCATTGTGACAGGAAGCCACTCATTAATGCATGGAAGTACAGCTTTTAAGCAAAAAGCAGATTTACATGCCATTACTCTGGGATGAGAGATAAGTCACACAATATCACCAAATAGTCATCCTTCATTACTAAACCCACTGCTTCCCTATTCTCTCTCCCGTTATTTTAGCGGACTCGCTTCGCGCTCTTCACTTGTTTTGGCGCCCCCTATTCTCTCCACTCGGCCCCTTATACCTCTCGTCTCTTCTAACTACCACCCCACCTTCTCTCTCCGATTCTTCTTTGCACCTCTGCGTTCCTCGATGGAACGCCGTGTTTCCTCTGTCGCACGCAGCGGAGGGCGTGCCCTTGTCCCCTATTGCACGATGCTAGCTTAGACGGGCAATTTCTCCTTAAGTAGACCGCAAAGCCTGCATAGTTTTTCTGTCATATACGTAATGAACGTTGAGTAGCTGGAAGTAGAGAGAGCACGCGGGTAAAGTGCATCGGCGCAGTGATTCCTTGCGTTTTCCACGGTCCATTCCACCCTCCCGCACTGCCTGCATCTCTCTTCTGACTCCACTTTCAGCAACTGGTAGTTTGTCCATCCGCTTCTGTTGTTTCCTACATTGTGCAAACTGAATAAGTGTGAAGTCAGAATGGCCTCACACTTCTTCAGTTTGCATCCGTCATGCTGACTGTTGTGCATAACGTGTATGCATTAAAAAACGAAGGTTATAAAATCGGAAATTTTCCGCTATTGCACATGTGGCTGAGCCTTAACTATGCAGAACCGCAAGTAGTGAGTGCTAACTGTATCATTCTTTGATCCACTTAAGTGAATTCTGAGCAATCCTTGTAAGGGGTTTGGGTGGAACGAAGAAAAATGCAACTTCCCTTTATAATACAAAAATTAACATTGATTTCTTCATATGTTATGAAAATTTCAATAGACGAGAACTCTTACAGTATAAGTCTGTGTATATTTTGCGTTTAACGGAAGTAGTGTACGATCAACATTCTTTTTTGTTGAATATTTGTTTATGGACTACATAAATCCGGGTCAACATCGCAGGGATATTGCGTAGATTCACGCGGATAAAGCGGATCTTCATATATTTACACAATGTGATCATACATTTTCCTTCCACACTGTAAGTTCAATTTTCTCGGATACAGTTAAGATCATCCGTTCAACATTGCCGCTGAAATTGTCCTTTTAAAGCAGGGGTGGGGATCTCCCGTCCCGCAAGCCGGGTACAGCCCCCATGAGCCTTTTGTACGGCCCGCGAAGCCGTGAGGAAAAGTTCCATAAAATTTTACAAACACCCATATTTTTCAAATAAAAAATTATGAAAGTAAAAGATTTAAATTGAAATTTTAATCCTAAGTACCTCATTTAGAAACGATTTTCACTTATATATTCACCTCAGACTAACTAAATAACTTCCGATTTAAACACTAATCCTGCTCGCCGAAGCATTGGCGACTTCCAATGCGGCCTACCCGAGGGATTCGTTACCTCCAATGCGGCCTGGCATGTTGCCCACCTCTGTTGTAAAATAATTCATTTTTCTTGCATAAATCCAGGGACACACCCATTTCATTTACTATTAGCTGCTAAGCGACTTTTTCAATATATTTATACCCTTCTTTTTGAAGATCCCAAAGTAATGGGTGTTGATCGTACAGTCCAACTAGTTATATAGAAATATTTGGTAAATTGAAGGAACGAATTGATCGAAGATCGCTATGCAGACAGGCAAAAGCTGGAATTAGAGATATTTGTAAACAGGAGATAAAATCTGCCATGACCAGGAATTGTAGAAACATATCCGGGTTCTGTAAAAGGAGAATCAATCTGATACGACGGTTTAGTGGTTGAATATTCGACAGGCAAGTGAAAAATCCGGATTCGATTACCGGTAAATGGCAGATTTTTTCTTGTTTCCAGATTTCCTGAGTTCTAACTTACGCTTGTCTGCTTAGTGATCTTCGATCAATTCGTTCTATCAATTTATAATAAATTAGGCAACTCACCATTTGAGGAGGGATTTTTCTTTGATGCACCTCTCGGAGGATATCCGTTGATGGTTGGTTGATGCTAGCTTGGCTAGCCCAGCTCCGACTTAGAGAAACTTCCGCTTTCAGAAACAAAAGAATTAATCAGCCACGATAGTTCAGTGATAGAATATTCGCCCGGCAATCGGAAAACTCAGGTTCGTTTCCCCGTCACGGCATATTTTTCCTCCTGTTTCCAAATTTCCCATTATTTGGAAAACAAAAATTCATTTTCCCACTACCTAAAGTTGGCTGAAAAAAGAAGCAATTGTACTGAAACGAATCTTGGTGAGGATTGACGACTGTGTGAATGTTTCAGAACACGTAGAAAACTTTTGATTTTTACCGCCTCTAGAGTGATCGTTAGAATTAAAACAATGTGGGTGGGCTATTACACACTGTAGTCTTCCAGCCCGCATCTGAGGGATAGATGTTTCTAGATATGTATCTTCACCATGACTCAGTTGTTAAACCATCTTAAGAGATAGGCTTGCTTTTCAGTGGGGGCGAGTATCGATATTTGACAATTTAGAACCAAGAATGGTTTAACGGGTAAGAAATTGAGAAACCCCGAATAATTGAGAACTTCAGTAGCGAGCCCTTACTAGATTAAAATTTTTTGTTTGATTATCATTTTTCATGACTATTTCCGCTGTTCATCATTATTGCGAAATAATCGTTTGGAAAAATCTTCATAATTATATGAAATAAGAATGATCATGTTATAATAATTTCCCTCGATTTATTTTAATGCTGATCGCGCCTCAAAAAATGAGAATATGTAGTAACAATTTTTTAAACATGTTCAAATCGGACAGTGAAAATTAATTATTTTTAAATTTAAGTTCTTACCTTTCTTATTCAAAGGAATTTGTGCCGAGTAAGAAATGTATAAGCGATTGAAATAACTCTTCCATTCACTTAAAATGGCGTTTAACCATTTGTCAGGGGCTTAACCCGTAAACACCGTCAGACGTACTATTACGTCCTGCGCCAGCCCTAATTTTTTTTTCTTTTGACGCTAGAGACTTCTTTAAATCTAAATAACCTTTATATATTTTAAAAGAGGAAGCTTTGTACTTCCTATCTATGCTTGTCCTGTATTTTTTCCTGTTTAAAAAAATATATAATCAACGTTGACTTTCGCGATGGAATTTTCAATTTTGCTATGACGGTGTTTCTCCTTATAAAAATCGCTTTTTAATGCGGCAAGGAACCTTTCCTTGGTGTTTGAAATGCAATGTAGGAATTGTGTATCTTTTTAAAGGAGAGCACGATTTTTCTCCTCTTTTTTCCTGGTGGAGACATTTGACTTATGTCATGCGGGATGTAAAAAAAGAAAGGAAAACGTCTTATTAGAAATGTTTACGGTTCAATTCATGAAGAATGGAATTAGGTTGAGTAAAATCATTTCGGTAAATATTCGCTTCTATGACTGCGCGATCCTTCGTTCCTCGCTGCATAGGAGAGCGTCAAAGCCAAACAATATCTGTTATTTCGCCCTCTTCGAGGTGGTTGGTATTACTAAGGTTTTTTGCATCCTCAAAGCAAGTATGCAGAAGGAGCCTTTGTTCTTTTCGGATGGGAATTGCGAGGTACTGTGTATATCTATTTCCAAGTTTTTCTGAAAAGTAGATTGTATAACCAATGCGTTCTGCTCGTTTTGACCTATTGGTGCGAAACATGGACCATGAACGCCAGAATAGTTAAGCACCTGCTAATAACACAGATGAGCATGGAGAGATGTATGCTGGGGATCACCCTAAGAGCAAAAGGAACGACTGGGTATAAAAGAAGACGAGAGTCTTTGGCGTAATTAAAAGAACAACGGCACTTAAGTGGCATTGGGCGGGCCATATGGTCGGCGCTGGACGTCTAGTGTCACTGAATGGAGCCCAAGAAACATCAAGAGATCGAAAAGAAGACAGATTGGATAGAGAGCTTGTGGAGTTCTTAGTGTCAGCGTGGAGGTGAGGGGCAGTTTATAGGGAAAACTGGAAGAGTCTAGGTGAGGTATTCAATCGTTAACGGGTTCAAAAGGGCTGATGATGATGATATATAATAACCGCTATGTCTCTGCCTACCTGCGTCCGAAGCCTCGAGTGACGTCACCTCCCGGTACAAACACACATTAATCGAGAACTGTCGGTTCGATTTTGACAAATCTTTCGCGGTAACACTCCGCGCAAACTCCTGCAAGTTTTAAGTGGATAGTAGTTTCCCAAAAAGCCAAGAGTTTGATACCAGGATGGTTTTCGTTTTTGCATTTGATTAACACGTAATCGGCTGGAATACGACGTGTTGAAATTTAATCTTTAACATTTTAAAACATCTTACAATCCAGATTTTGACTCTAGATTTACACTATTTCAGGTAGAAATAAATTAAGATTCTTATTCTTACCATCTATTATGTAGTTTACTGCGTATTTGCTTATATTTTGTTTATGTTCGATTTTCCCCGGTTATTCAACATTGTAAAATGGAGGTTGCTAGGATTGCTAGCATTCTTGACCTCGGAGTTTTGCATTGATATACTCGTGCTTTAAGTAAATTTTCACTAAGCTTACATTGAAACAAAGGTACGAAGGACAAAAACCGATTGAAAGTTTGTATGAATACGATTTGCTGTACCGTCAGAAACAGCGAACAAAACAAAAAATGTTATGTACCGGGAAATATTAGTCTAAATCAGGGGTCTCAAACTCACGTCGGTGTTCGGGCCGCATGAAGACCCTCCACCGGACTCCCGGGCCGCATTAAGGCACCGTAATAAGTACGCGGGCCGCAAAATTTCCCAGTCCTCACACCGTTTCATATTTTTTGGACATTTACTCTCCCCTTCCACAAGATAGAAATTGCCCCAGTCCTTAGATGCGGCATTAAGCACATTCGTTTCAAAAATAGTAATAGATTCGGTGCCGAGGGTTAGGTTCTTCGGACATGCAAGAAACACGCTTGCATCAGGAAGAACATACTTAGTACCCCACCTGTGTTTTTATAAATCGGAATGAGAAATAACGTATATTTTTAAAGTTCTGATTTAACATACACCTTATATTTCTTAGATTTACATGAAACATTTTATAAGAAAATCGTTGAATTTTGGCCGTATAGTGTATACCGTGTTGTTTCGAATATAGCGCGATGTTTTTTTTTTCAAAAAATGAAATTTTAAAAGTAGCCCCCGCGTTATATTCGAGTATTAGTGATTTTATTAGATCGAAAAATAGTGTTTTTGAAAAATTACCGCTCATTCCACACGTCTGTTTACGAGGTACAAGATACTTGTTACATTGTAGACATATTAGTCGTACGTTATATTGTACTTGAAAAGCATCCAAGGCGAGAATAGATGGAGTTCAATCGGCGGCTGAACCCCTCGATAATCATTGAAATGAAGCTATAAGTGCGTTGGCGTATTCTTTGTAATTACCTTGGCGAGTTTTTACCCATCCGTTATTTTAACAATGGGTGAAAAAAGGGTTCTGATCATGTTGAGAAGAAAGGTTCTTCCAAATCCCAGGTTAACAGAGGAATCCGACGAAGTAATCACATGAATTTTAAAGTAGTCGTAGCTAAATCGGTGTTGTTAAAATCCACTTGAAATGATAAATCAAGCATAAATGTTATGCTTGCCGTCACGGCCGACGGGCGAAAACTGACTCCCTACGTAATTTTAAATCGTAAAAGGATGCCAAAGGAAAAGATACCGTTTGTGGTCGCGTTATATTCGAGGTTTAGTTTTTTCTTGAAAACTTTCCAAAAATCTTAGGGTCGCGTAATATTCGAGGTCGCTTTATATTCGGGACTATACGGTATTAGCTTACTTCGCGGGCCGCAGAAATGTATCACGGGGGTCGCGAGTTTCAGACCGCTGTTTTTGGTTATGAAAATGGTGTGAGCTATATGATTATTTTAAAAAGGGTCAATAAAAGTGATTCAACGAAAAACACCGTGGCACAATTCTTTGTCATAGGCTCTTTCGCATAGGGTCACTTCACACATGGTTCGCTATATGTTTGCAGGAAGTACTGCAACGGGACCCTAATTTGTGTGTATATACATATAATATATATATATATATATATATATATATGTAATAAATCGCTAGCCCCTCCCCATCTCCCCTGCCCTTCAGCTCTTCTTCCCCTCCTCCAAATCCGTCTTCCTCCTTCTATCACTACCACACTCCCTTACCCTGCAACTCGGTGAGACGGCGAGAAATGGCTCTCGGAGGCCTTTCTTTTTGCTCGCCTCTCAGCTGAGTCGTTACTCTCGGGTTTTTGTGGCCCGCCCGTAGATTCCCACTTCCCTCTCTCCTTCCTTCTTATTTTCTGCGATACACCTCTTCTCGGTCGCTCTCTCACCATCTCTCCGTCATCCTTCTTGCCTTTTGTCCTCCCTCCCTCCATCGTACGCGCTGCTTCGAGTTTCTTGGACTGTTATTTTTCTCTCTTCCTCGCCTCTTCTTCTTTCCTCTTTCCTTCGTCTATATCTTCCTCGACCTTCCTCCATCTCTCGTTCTGAACCACGCCTGTAAAAAGTGATCTTTATCTTAGGGGTATGAGTTATGAGTTTGGGACCGTCGCAGTGAGGCCAAAGGTCCCCTATTTCACTGTCTGTTTGGTAAACTCTCGCATTTGTTGCCATATGGGGGCACGATATTCTTTTACTTTCCTGTTTTTTCTACATTTGGAGGTGTTTGGATGACTTGGAACATGTCTCCGGAAGTGCTTGTGGTCTACGGTTTGGTTGATTATTCTTGCGCCGACCGTAATAACTTTCGGTGTTTAGTGTTCATTCGATTCGAAACTGGATGAATCTGAACCAGCGTGCAACGTCCAAATAGGTATTAACTGCATTAACATTTATAAAAGGGTATTTATTTCCCATTAAACAGTAATACTACTATTCGTCATGAACTGCCACTTCAATCCTGATTTTTTAGATCGGTTCTTTCACTACCAGATAGCCATTGCAAAATAAGCCAAAATCGATCGCAGACATTTAATATTCGTGGCCCTGAGGCACCTCGTCTGATAGCCGACAAATTTATATATAAGATTTGAATAGTTGGCATTACTCCTAAATCCTTTAACAATACCCTAATGCATTGTATTTTGATCTGCGTTTAAAAACTGATAAAAATTTTTAGCCCGATAAAATTTAATAATAATACTTAAGAGATCGATTTCTGCTGGATTATAAGAGTATCTGGAAATCAGAAGAAAAATTCTTCCGATGGGATATTCTAACCATGAACTATCGAGGCTAGTGGAAGGCCCGGGCTCGATTTCCGGTCAAGGTAGAATTTTCCCTGCTTTCCAAAAAGTCATATTCCATCTCTGGGTCATCCTATTTCCAGAGCACTGCGGTCTGCTCATTAGTAGCAATGGTCAATTTGTCCCGCGTAAGCCTAACATTTGTGCCATATGAAGTCAAGAGCAGCGGATACAAATGGGGTCCGTCTTCATAGAAGTCTCGGCTTATTAGTGGCGTAGCAAATGGTTACTTATTCTAACTTACTAAGGGACACATGATTTTTTTGCGTAGATTATTACTCGAATACTGTTTAATTTAATTTACAAAGGCCATTCCTTAAATGACAACTTACCTGCTCTTGCAGCTACAATTAATTTGGTAGTAGACTGTCCTTGTAGAATATTCTGTTCTGCGCAGCAGTTTTCAAGGAGATGACGAATGTTCGAAACATACACGATTTCCATCAAACCCGAACGCATCCCTTAGCATGTTACTGAACATATTGCGATTAAGAGTACTCCTAAATACGTTTAACGACTAATAAATATGTTTAATCACAAATTTTATAACGCGTGAAACTAGTATATAGTAAATCAGCCTGTTACTCCTAATACAATTTATAAGCGTGTCTATTCTTATAGTTTTGCCTCAAATTGCCCTTATACACAAATCCGAACAGTTATTATTCAAATTCTCGATAAAATTAATTATACCTATATGAAAGATAACAATGTAATCCTCGTGATAAAACGGAAGTTACTCTGACCGCGTCTTATATTATTCCGCAAAGAAGTACTATGTGGATTTTTAGTGAGGAATGAGATATAATGATGTATAATTCGATTATTTGTTTACTTTGAAATAGTATGTATGATTTCCCATAATCCCAGAACGCATATCATTTCCGTATCAATTTTACTAGCAATGTGTGGGTGCGAGATATAGAGAATCAGAACAGAAGATGTGAGCAGATTATAGATACGAGCATGGAGTACACTAGAGAAAATTAGTTGGTCAGAGAGAAAAACAATGAGGAAGTTTGAATGCAGCAGAAGGGGGAGTAATAAGGGCAAGACAGCAGGAATGGCTATGTCACATTTAGAAAAGAAACGATCTTCTGAAAGAATTCATAAAAGGAAGATAGTTAGGAAAGAGTCAAAGAGGTAGGAAGAGGAAAGATATATTATATGAATTAAAAGGAATTGGGTATGACAAACTGAAGCACAGATTGAATTGGATGTGCTTAAAAGCTACAGGAAGATAGAATTACAATGAACGAATCCATGTTAATGGGACTATTCTCTCATTTTACGATTTATCGAACAACACATTAATAATAGGATATAATTCGTCCGCTAAAGCGTTATGAATGAACGCTGCTACTGACTGAATAACTGACGATTTCCTACTGCCAACTTGCCTTAGTAGTATTGTTAAAGTGATTGAATATTTATATTTCGTACATTTTAAATTCCGTAAGATTTTATAAATAAATGATTGGCCATTTTCTTTATAAAAATTCAATAGATTGATCTTGAGAAAAGATTCCTTCACAGTTAAACCGTCGTTTGTAGTAATTTCAGATAAGTAAGAGAGGCCATCGTGAACGGCTCTTACACACGACCAACATCAATTGAAGTCATTTGGAAGTTACTTTGAATGTGTTTTGAATTTGTTGCAGTCTTAATTTCCTTCGCGTCTTGCCCATAGCGTTTTCATGATTAACTTTCTACTTAATGTTCCTTCTTGGAATAAATATCAATTTACTTGTTTGAGTTTACTCGCACGTGGTGCAATCATTGCCTCTAAAGTAAGGCGCAAATATTCGAGCTCATCTTCTATTCACGAACGTGGTAGGTGGGAACGTTTAATTTCGTGCAGAAATACCATCCAAGAACCATCAATGCTGCTACCGAACGTTAAGTTAACGAAAGTCTTTGCGTTCAAGGATACAATTTTTAAAACCTCATGATCTGCTCTGACTGCATGTAAGGTGCTCTAAGTTTAAACGCTTCCGTCGTTGATTCTATTTAGAAGGGATCAGTCATTTCACCACTAGGCGCGCAATTAAAAAAAAAGGGCTGTGAGACTTTGGTGGAATCGATTCGTTCCTAGCCGATGACGAGTAAGCGTCTTCTTATATTTCGCCACTTTTTTCCTTTGCAGAGGTAAGTCGCGGAGAGGGATGGTCCGGTCGGTCGTGCTGTCCTCTGCCGCAGTCAGAGGCGTGTCGTGTTGCGTGCGTAGCTGCCGCCACTCGCAAGGACCTTGACTCTTCTTGTAGGAAGAGCGACGAAATTGCATTCTTCTCCTGCCTCGACAGGCAAGAGGTAAGGCTCTGAAAAAGTTTACATCAACCTACTTGAGAATTGTGCTTTATATATTTCGATAAGAAATTATTCGCATTTTTCCGCTCGTCTCAGACTTTCAGTTAAGTCATTCTTCGAAAGAAATTGAATAAGAGTTATTCCGAGGTTCTTCCTGGAGGCTCAAATCCGTCAGATGATGAAGTTAACATATATAAAACGGTTTACAAATAATCATCATTTTAAATACAAGGTAGCCGTCCTCACTGAAAATTCATCAATTAATGATTCTGAAAAAAAACAATATTTTAGAATCAACGGTGGATAAATTAACACTAAGGACGTTTAGTCTATTGCTGAAATGTCAAGCCTTCCTTGAAAAGGGAAGATGGTGTCTAGTTAAAAATGTAAAATAAGTGGTTCATTACAAGTTGCGTACACTCTGATGTTTACCCACTGTCCTAAATGCATATCATGTCTAATTAAAATCTTAGACATATCTGTTCCTCTTACTTCTTTACCTTTTCAACAAGCAAGAATTTTTATTTTATTGGAAGTTACTCAGTATTTTTATAATTTGTCCACGTCGGATATAACGTGAAATCTTAAAACTGCTGCATCAGATGCAACCTGTTTTTCCTTCTTCAATAATTAAAGCTCAATGTAAAAATAAATATGCGAGCTGTCTTTGGTGTGATGTTAAATGAAAAATTTTAACACGAAATTCATTTTGTCTTGGTTATCTTACGGCCATATCTCATGCAGTTGCTTTCATAAACAACCAATTAAACGTGCCCAGGATATTTATTCAACTAGATAATCGGCCTTTTTCAATGAGCATAATAACTATAGCATAGACCAGTGGTGCCCAATCTTTTCTACACGGCGGGCCGCATTGGTGATTGCCAATTCTTCGGCGGGCCGTATTAGAGTTTAAATCCGAAATTTCCTATATATATATTATATATAAATAAAAATCAAGTCTAAATGACGTATTTATGATTACCATTTCAGTGTCAAAAGCTTTATTATCAAAATTTTCATAATGGTATATGAATATGTGTGTTATATTTTTCGGGTTTCCTGGTCATCATTGCTTCGCCTCGGCCCGTAGATTGGGCACCGTTGGCATAGACGATCACATTCAATCATGCCCTTGGCAGAATTCGATCTCTCCTTGGAAGCCAGACACGATAACCATTCCTCTACTTCGGCTACCTTTATTAAGCTGACTTGTTTAGGCGACAGTTTTGCCTCCCGCAAGTTCCCATTCATCCATTAACGTAATTTTAAAACACTTATTTGAGGTAATGATGCTTTCTTGCATCATAAAACCAAGACTTCTCTTCAAGTGTGTGTCGCCAGCCTGCAAAGCGCTTGTTTGCTAAGACGCATGCTTACTTCTTCAGCACGCAAATTGTTCGATTGATAACAAATATAATTTTAATATAAAATTTGGACTCATGGTTCATAGCTAGGTCCATATTGGAAAATGACGGCCCCACAGATCTGATCTTCATTTACTCGGAACGTCAGTCCCTCCCGGTCTGAGTTGGCCTTAAATAGGATTTATGATGATGACCGCGTACAATAATGGCCCGAGTCCGATTCAAGTCGCGATGCATTCCTCCGTTTGAATAGCATTGGAATGGGCGCGGCGTATTTTTTAATAAAAATTGGAAGTTGCTTATAATAGTCGTGCAAATTCGGGACTTGAACCAAAGAACTCCATAAAAAATGAAAGTCATATTCCTACCGCCGAATTTAAAATACACGTCGACTCGGTCCATAAATGTGTTTTGAACACGGAAATTTCACGTTTTCTGTGAAGAAAAATCTTCCGCAGTTAAAAGAAACCGTATAATTGGTGATTTTCCTAAATTACGCACACTAAATAGAATTAAATGGGAAACGATCGCATTTTCGTTATTTTCTAAAAAAGAATTTTCTCCATCTTACTTTAAAATATACATTAAGTTAAAGTTGCGGGAAACAGAGAGAGAGAGATAAAGTAAGAAGATAGGAGAGGGAGATGGAGAAAGTGGGAAGTGAGGGGGAAACCCAAGCAAAAAAGATAAATACATTTTAAATTCTATTTCTTGTAATTTTTGGAAGGCATTCCACTTCATGACTAAGTTTATTTATTGTAAATAAATATCGCCAGTTGTGAGATTTAAAATGATTCGAAGGGACGTAGAAATTAAATAGGAAATGAGTCAACTTTCCTGAATTTGCAAAATGGCTTTTCCTATAGAATTTTTAACTTAATTTAAAATTAACACAGACGCAGCCCAACTTGTGTAAATTATATTTTGTGACAATGTTGAATATTAATTTTCAACTAAAGGATCATCTAAATAGCTAACCAATGGAGAAATTCAAATTGATCCACTGATGAAAGAGTATCGTGAAGGATAGAGAGAGGGAGTGAAAGAATGAATGAGAAATATCTTTATTGACGAGGTTGAGGTTAAGTAGATTTTTTTTCCACGTTACCCTTTTACGATTTGCTTACGTTAAGATCAGATATATTAACTGATTACAGAGTTAGATTTTCACGGAATGTAGTTATGTAACAGATGTAAAAAAGGATAGAAAATTTGAGACAAGAAAATAATTTACAGTATTAGATTAGGCAGCTATTTCTTAATCCCATTACAGGACGAGGCAACTTCAGTCGTTCCCCGGCACCGTCACAATTAAGAGCACATGTTCTAGCTCTTGACGGCTATTTTAATCTACTAAATGATGATACAACTATAAGAATTTGGCCGTATTTGTTTTGTTTCAACTGAAAAATAGATTGGGACTTTTAAGGTTATCATTTAGATCTCAGGGACCAACCTGCTAGGGAAAGAGTTAAATACGCTCAGTTCTATGATTTTGATAATAAAGTTTATAAATGCAAATTATAATGTGCTAATCCGAACATCGAGTTCATGTTCACAAACATTGCAAGAAGTTGTCGAGGTTTTTTAACTTTCTCATTGGAATCATAGAAAAGTTTAATTACAGCGTTATTTTTTTATTCTTGAATTCTGAAAAATAACGATATGTCAAGATGTAATGTATATTTTTTTAGGGTATCGCCAAATGAAATAATCAGATCTGGGGATCGAGGTGGCCATAGGGCCTTGGAAGCAATATGGCCCCAACGAGTAGGAAAAGTTCCTACATGCTGTGACGGCTGTGACGTGATGTGTGGCTCATGGCTCCATCTCGTTGAAACCAAACTCGGTGAATATTATCCTCTGTTAGGTACACTATTATTATTTTCATGATAATATTATAGCGATCCCACAGATGTTGCATTTAAGGCAGAGGGAGAAGGGAGAGGGGGGTAGAAAAGGGGATGGCAAGGAAGGAGAAGGTGGAGAGAGGGTGGTAGATGGGTGGAGGTAGAGAGGAGAAGGTAGTGGTGGTTAATCTTCATACTCTTGATCAACTAAAGGCAAGAATCAGGGATGCCATTGAGAAAATACCCCATGCGCATTGTCTGGGAAAACATGCAGCGGAGTGCACGTTTATGTATTCCTCCAGGTGGTGGTCACTTTTAGCATTATGTTCTACATTTTTATATAAATATTTTTGAGTGACATCAAAATATTGTCAGAAAAATTGTCATGTTACTATCTGATTTATATCTCGAGTTTTCAAAAAAAATAAATGGGATAAAATATAAACACTACTCCTGCCATATACTTATTTAAATAGCAACTACTCATAGTTTCCCACCGTATGATAAATCACAAGTCACTCCCCTACTCCACTAGAAAGTCTTAAATTTAAATTGTACAATCAAATTTATAAATGACTGGGTTGACTGTGCTATCAATATATAGAAACAAGAACTTGTACATCAAAATTAATATATATAAATTCCGTATATAATAAAAATCTTACTTGCTGCACATCGTGGTATAGAGCAGCGGTGCCCAAATTTTTCTAATGGCGGGCCACATCAATGGTTGCGAATCCCTTGGTGGGCCGCATTGGAAGTTGTCAATTCTTCGGCGGGCCGGATTAGAGTTTAAATCAGAAAATTTCTATATATTCTGAGATGCCATTAAGTGAAAATCATGTCTAAATAAGGTTTTCATGGCTAACATTTCAATATTTAAAGTTTTATTATGAAAATTTTCAAAAAATGTATGAATTTGTGTTAAATTTTTCGGTTTGATTTTTCACCTTAGCTTCGCGGGCCGAACGAAAACCCTTCGCGGGCCGCATTTGGCCCGCGGGCCGTAGTTTGGGCACCGCTGGTATAGAGTAAACCCTCGTTCACACGAGCTTCAAGGGAGAATAAAATCATATATGTTAACCGAGTTCGTGATAACCGAATTATATATGAGAAACAGTTATAATATTACAACTTTTCTGTTAAATATACATACACTTACACATGTGAATGAGGTAACCTCTTTGAGTTAAGTAAATTATTATTAAAAACACCATAAAGGCAGGATTTGGACCAATACTCAAATGTACGTAACATCTATGATCCATTCTCGAAATGAAGTAGCATTGATCAAGGCTTGGTTGTGGTGGCAGCATTCACACGGTAAATGAAGACTTACATTTATTTAAACATTTTATGTTCTTAGATTATCCAATGACCTATAATTTTTACTTTTTTGTGGCATTTGAATTGCAGTAAACGACTACGGTAAGTCTCTTCTTGCTCTTTGTACCATAATAACACTTAAAAACTAAACACTTTTGAAGTTCAATGAACGACCCGGTAACAGGTTGAAGAAAATGCTCGTCTCATCCAAATTGAAGATATCCCTGTCAGAATATGAGCTCTTAACGATTTAAAAATTCTGAAGCCACTCGTTCACACCCACCCACTTTATTAGCTTCATCATAAATAAAAGGCAAAGGGAATTCATCTCTTCTCTGGAACCTCCATACCCATCCACACGAACAGTCAAAATTTTCTATTCCAAGTTTGGTAGTTAGACTTTTTCTTGAAAGATAATTTCAGAAATCGGAAACATTTATGGCCTCATATCTTGAAACCATTTCAACAATCTTCCTTCCAAATCTTGTTGTGCAGCTCTACGTAGACTTTGATTGTCCTTGTTGACCCTTCAGCAGCAACTTGGATGATCTTCTCTTTATTTTTTATAATTGTGGAAAGTAATTACTTCGGAATTTTTAATTTATCCTCAATTCTCATTTTTGAGAAAACAACCCTTCCACATCTTCTAGTATTTTAATTTTTGTTGCCAGCATAATTTAAGTTTGTCTTCTTTTGCAGCGTGTGCTATCCATCCAGCTAAACGTTTACACACAAAACTTTAACAGGGGAAGACGGAGAGGTGCGAATGTTTCCCTCTTTCACCCTCAGGAAGGAATACTCTTAGTCGAACCATAGTCGTTCTTCTAATTATGATATTTTTTGTCTGCGTGTGAAGAAACAAAGGAAAAGTCTAGAATTGCCTGGCCTCGGATATTTCTCGGAGAGCAAAGATTAAATAGAAAATACCAATTTCGTTTGATGACACTCAAGAGACTACTCAAAATTTTCAAGCTCCTCTCCTAGGAGTGAGAGAAAAATATTCATAAGCATGGTAAACTTTTCAGAAGCACAGTAAGCACTCATTTTCTTGTGGATTTGAACATTAAGTAGTCGTGTATTCTCATTAGAATTGCTATCGCAGCAAGACACTGCTATCCATCATGAATGATGATATCAGACAAAATAATTTTCTTACTTTCTTCCTCGGTGATATGTTCGACTGAAAAAAATTTACCGCAAGAAATGCAAACACCCATGTTAGCACACTGAAAACGTATGCGTTTGTCATGTCTTCCCCTGTTTGAGGCACTCATGAAAAATTAAACACGATTGACGGGCCTAGGCCAGGTAGATTCCGGAATGAAGACTAGCTGAATCACCTTTCTTAGAGCAAAACTGCATCCGCGTATTGAACTGTTTACACAAACAACCTCTCTACACGCCTGAAACTGTCTTCTCTCTCTAAAATACGTTTGACTAAAACAAGTGTTCGTGTTAACCGATTACTTGAGTTCTTGGTCCCCGATTTTTAAAAAGTTTTTCTCATGCGAATTTCGTGTTAATCAACCTGCTCACATTCATTAATCCATATATTTAGGGCCGGGAAAAATATTTATTCATGTAAACAAGAGCGTTCGTGTAAACAGAGCGTTCCTGTTATGCTGGTTCGCACTAACGAGGGTCTACTGTAGTTGTAATTTTAGAATATAGGTAAATAACTTGCGAACATGAACATAATTGGTATATATGTCAAAAATATACACTTGGACCAAGAAATGTCTATGGAGCGGTGGTCAAAATACTTTAGTCCAAGGATAATCTACCATGTAACATGAATCGATTGAAACACAAGTAAGTAAACAGAGTACGATATATCATACGTTGGGCATGACTGGATTAAGGAATTCAATAAAAGAGCATCTCTTGGTAGCATTACTTAGATACTACGAGGGCTGTTTCAAAAGTATGGTACAAATGGCCACTGTGACAAAATATTTAGCACACACATACATAGATATGCACACTATTTTTAAATGTAATCACGGCCTCTGTTGAGGAATTTGTTCCAGCGGGAAACTAGTGCAACAAAGCCCGCAGCAAAAATATCCGGGTCCATTGCATGGAGCAATGTCTTCCCCACCACAGTAAAATCCCTAAAATGCCTAAGCAAATTATCTCTGCTTGCAGATATCGGCGAGGTTCAGAGTATAAGATTAAACTGCGAATGAAACATTTTTTAGGAAATAATTAACTTGTGGTTTTAAAAATAGATGTGTAATTTGGAGATTGTTCCTCAGCTAAGAGGTTATTTATAATTAACAAATAAACATAAAGAGTCTCCTCGACTCAACTTCTCAAATATTTCTTTTTATTGATATTTTATTTGATTCATTTTTTATAGCTCGGTAATCTTTTATCCTTCATAATCTTCGAATAATATTCTCATTCCCGTTTCTGCCAATTTAAACATATAGGAAGTAATCAAACAGAACATAAAACTACAGAATATCAGCGCCGCCGCCATAAATTTCCTAATTTTTATTTTCCACTTCCATTTCCTCAGGTGGGTGAAAGGTGCTGTGCGAACGCCCAGACTCCAGACTGCGCCCGTGCCTGTCGTGGCGTGTTCCGCTTGGGGACGAGCGCGGGTCGTGCAGCACGCGACGCCGTCGCCGAAACGTGTACCAACCGCTCTCCTAAGGTTCTTCAGTGTGTCAAGAACTACACGCGCCTCACGCCAGCAAAGAACCCTGAGAGAAGTAATTCACACTTCTAGTTTTCTTTCATTTCCCAATAAATGATTACCAATCTATATGACATTTCCATTAATCATTTGTATAGAATATATTTCATATACTTTTTCACAAATATTTATCACAATTCCTTTCTCACTGCTCGGTCTAGTGAACTATAAATTTGAGTGTATATACCCAAAACATGAAAAGTAATTAATCATGGGCTGAATGGAGTAGGGGAAAGTGGGGCAAAACCGGGTAGCAAATGTTTGACTGATCACAGGTAATATAATAATAAGTAAAAACTCCTTATTTTTTAGAGAGCCTGCAGAAACTATTGTAGTTGACTGTTAATGTGCTGAATTTAAAAAATATCGATTTTAATTGTTGGAAAATTGCATTTTTTTTAAAATGCACTGGTGGGTTAAAACCGGGTAGTCATTTATGTAATAGTAAAAGGTTAGTTTTTAAAAAAAGATAAGGAAAACAGATTATAATGAATACAAGAAACATACATCAGTGAAATAAATTCATTAAAAACTTCAATAATAAACAATAGCTATTTTATTTTAGTTATTTTTAATTACGTTTTTCTGAAAATAGTTACAATGTTATTGTTTATTTTTGGTTTTTGAAATTTAATTTATTGACATAGTTCTCACACGAAGTGAAGGTCTCTTTCTTCTTCTACTCTGCAGCAGGCATCATGGGCCAAAATTTTGTATGTCATGCATTGAATCCATCCTTCTCCAGAACGTGAATTTAATTAGATATATTTGCCATAGATTCATGTTGAATCATTGTCAGCTTCTTCTTCTGAGTTGGTGAAGTCTTCATTAGGCTGTTTGGTCAATAGTTTTGAATTTGATTTCCTGATTATTTGTCACTTTCCTTTTCTTTGTATAGTGTTTTGTAAAAGGCTTCTTTTTTGTCACCAAATCTTTTGTCTGACGCTCATTTTGGGCTGCTAATGCACTCTCTAACTTAGACTTATATGGCAAGGAAGTGAGGATGGTAGTTATACCTTTTCTAGTATCGTCCTTTTTCTGCTGCTTCCTTTCAACATGAGGAACTTTCACTATACTATGGGGAGGATCATGGAAGGATGAGTTGCGTGTAGTCGACGCTAGAGATTCAAGAGTCTCGGTACTCGGAGTTCCAAAAGAATTTTCGGATGATTGATGAGGCACAACTAAAATCGAACCTTAAGAAGTTAACAATTTAGGCTCAGTAGTTTAAGCCCTCAAAGTTTCAGTATGATTTTTGGGGGATTGGGGAGCATTATCAGCTTGCGAAGACTTTTCAGTGACATCACTTGACAGAAGTGATCTGTCAGCTGATTCAGAGGGTGCAAACAAGTAATCTGGAAAAACCTTGAAGGGATGAATTCCTGTGTTTTTGAAGCTGTTGACAGCTGTTTCCATTACGACTGCCCTCATAAATGCAGTCCCGAACAATTTCACAACTTAATATATGGTGATGCAGTATCCATGATGCAGAGACAGCCATGTATCATTTACTTAAATATAATGGATATCCTTTTTTCTCGCTTCTTCTGTTGGTAAGCTACTCCGAGCTTTCTTCACCCTATCTTCCAGGGTGCTTTGTGGTACATTGCAGGCTTTCACTGCTTTTAAATATCCCATCGTCTCATCCAAAACCTCTTTTATTGCTCCTTTCATGCTGTTTTCAGACCATGATTGCCTCTTCGATGATCTTTTATAGTGTCTTGGCTTGTTTCACACTTGAAAACAAGAATAAAATGGTTGGAAAACTTAAAAAATATAGAAAGCACTTTATCCGGAGAGTCGGGGTAAAATCGGGCACTATCCGGTTTTGTACAACCTGTAGTACTCGGTTTCACCCCACAAGACCATAATTTGGAAGAAATGATGTCACAGGCACTACAAAAGTATGGAATATGTAACACTTAAAATCAATAAAACCTAAATTACGGTAGAATAAAAGCATTCACTTACCAGGTACAGCAAGGTATCGTGTCTTGGTTTATAAACCTCTAAACTTGAAAGTAATATTGTTCCTTTCCGCACAGAAATCTTAAAATTGTCTCACACTTCCCACAACATGTTTCATTGCTGATGTCATGCATGAACTAACTTTTAAGCTGTTACGAATAAATTCAGTACCGTGTCTGACAGGTACAGCACTGCAAAGGCATTATTAGCCAGTACCCGGTTTCACCCACCTACCCGGTTTTACCCCACTTTCCCCTAGTTGTCTAACGTTAGGTCCTTTAGATAGGCATACTACCCTTTATAAGGTACTGATAATGTCATTGCCACCTGAGAGAGGAACATATCATAAGGTGAATGTTTACCTATTTTTACCCAAAAACAATGTAAGTAATCTTCTGCACTCCGAAAAAGGTATGATAACAACACAATGATTGAAAATTTATGTTCTTTTGTCACTTAAAAGGACTCGAACTGAACTTTCTCCAGTGGCAATGGCAATGCCACTGCCTTATAAAGGTATACATTTGAGATGGTATACTCTTCGCAAAGGCATTTCATAATGTGAAGTTAAATTTACATGCAATTTTGTTATTTGTGAGACATTTTTATTTTCTAAATAAATTTTCTAAATGAGTTAAAATAATGTCAATAATCATGGAGTATTATAATCCTAACGAGCGTGACTGCCCGTATAATATGACGGGTATACGTGAATTAGATATATAATAGGTTAAAGTAAAATTTAAATAAAATATCTGATATGGCCACCACATGACTTTCTCCATACCTGTAATATTTCTAAAAATTCCAAAAAGATTAAATGATAATAAATATTTTAAGGAACTGTGAAAAAAATTCAAAGACCTTACAATGAACAGACCGTACATTCTGATATTAGAAACTCTAACAATTAAGCATAAAAAGGAGTGTTACTAAGACGTAGCTAAGCGTCAAGTGTTTACAAAAGTTGCCTCCAGATGGTGTGGTGGTTGCAACTAAACAATATTTAAAATATCTTTAAAAATGCATTATATGGGAAAATGTTTCGAATAAATGTTGTAAAAAATTAAATTACCTATAACTTTTATTCCAGTATTTTTTTACATTGATCAAGTATTAAAGCAAATACGAAAAAATATTGTGGCCATCACATGACTTTATCCATACCTGTAATATTTCTAAAAATTCCAAATATTTCACATGATAATAAATATTTTAAGGAACTGCGAGAAAAATTTAAAGACTTGACATAGAACATAAACTCAAACCATACCCTTCTGGTATTGGATATAGCCCAGAAACTCCAATAATTAAGAAAATAAAAAGGAGCTTTACTAAGAAAGAAAGAAAGAAAGAAAAATGTCTTTATTGGCAAGGTTGAGCTTTACTAAGATGTAACTAAGCTTAAATTGTTTAGAATAGTCGCCAGTAGGTGGTGTGGTGGTGGCAGCTAAAAATTTAGTTTTCAAAATATCTCTTAAACAATGCATTATATGGGAAAATGTTTCGAACAAACATTGTAGGAAACGTAATTTCCTACAACTTTTATTGCAGTACTGTTTTACATTGATCAAGTATAAAAGCAAATATAAAAAAACGGATGTGACAAGAGTAAACACTTCCGGTTAACTGATTTTTACCAAAAACTAATCAACTCTTGTCGCTTTAGCAAAAATGTCAAATATAAAATTTCGCGTTGACCTGACCTGGCACCCACACACTCACTCACAAGCAGACATCATCGAGAAAATGGTCAAAACGTGTTTAGGGGAACTCAAAATGTATTTCCGTTGTAATCTCGAAATCGATTTTTCTTTCATGAAAACATTACTGTCGCCTATACTATGTATGGAGAAAGTAAAAATTAATGAAACCAACTTTTATATGCACTAAAAAGTAAGCAATAAATATGAAATTCGCAAAATCGAATGTTCCAGTGAGTAAAAATAGATTTGACCATATAGAATTTGTGTGGCAATGAGATATTATTCGTTAAACACAACAGTACACAACTTTTATATGCCCAAAATTATTTTTAATTAATGGAATGTTCAATTATGTGAAACTTTATTTTTTATTTTTTAGTACATAAAAATGTGATTTCATTAACCGTTAAGATGTCATTTTGACAGCTTTGGAAAATCACGTATCCAAATTACCTATTGTTATTTCATTAATTTTGAAATAAATTTCGTTCGTACCATAATTTTTTAATTGTATAGCAACATTTAATCTGTGACTTAATGGGAATGGCTTTACAAGTAACAGAATACTGCCTTGCATGTTTAATAAAAATAAGGTTTGCATAAAAATTGAACATAAACTATAAAAATTGAGAAGTAAAAACAGATCAAGTCCTCCTCTACATCGGAATCATACAATTCTATTTTTTTTAAGTCTGACCCTTTCAAAAGAACTTGTAATGAGGAGTAATATAAATAATATCTGTGAATCAAAAGCTTTTCTTTACAAAAAATTATTATTATCGAACAGAAATAATAAATAATAAATGAGGACTTGAACGACCACCCTGGAAAAGTACAGCGTTGTAAAAGAGACCTTTTCTCAACCAGGCACAAAGGTCGACTGAGACTCGTGCAAAAACAGTCGATGGTTTCCTTGTGGAATGTTCAAAATTTTGGTGAAGGTGTAGTAAATAAATGTATATCCACGAATTTTGTAATGGGAATTAACATTCATTGAGAAAAGTAAATAAAATCATTCAGTGTTTTTTATCTTGTGCGACCGGCAGACAAAAAGTAGTACAGAGTAGGGAAAACCCATATAAAAACAATAAATGCTGACATGAAGAGTCCCCCAGACCTGTAAATCAATAGAAAGTTAACTCGAGGAAAGATACTGAGAGTTAAATATGAGGTTATAGAGCTACGAAAATCGTGTGGTTTAAAAGACTGTGCGCGACTTTTTATGGGTTAATATAAATTTATATAAATTTCATTTTTCTGTTTTAGTCAAAGATTAAAAACTTACTTAGCTTTTGCAGAAAATTTTCTCCAAGACCTTCAAATATTCATCAATTTTAATCTCTATATCTGATTTCATTAATAGAATATCAATGAATAATTGAATATTTGCTTAATTTTGTTAAAGTCGTATTATTTATTTTAACCAAGGTATTGTTTCAACTTCAAAACAGCGTCGAAATTTCTTGAATACGTTGAATGCCAACTTATAATCCCTATCAATCATAAGAATTTTGACGAAAGGCAACAATTCAAATTATCTTGATAATGAAAGATTTGAATGTAAAAATACGTCAAAAAAAATTTATGAACCGATGTCACCCGCATTCAAAAATAGACTGCAGAAAAATGCAATGTAGTAGTTTTAGGTGTTATCTGTTTCAAGTCCCAAATCCTTATGATGATTCTAAGTAATTTTAAAATGCATATGACTAATACGCTACACTCAAACCCTTGTTTACCAAATGGAGAAAATAAACGCTTCTGGAATTGAGCCCATGATCTTACGATAGATGTTGGCATGTTTGAAAAGGTGCAAGAGGTAAATCCCAGTATATCGCGAAAAAAACGTAACCATTATCGTCTACAGGTCTCGCAACACCTGCCTGAGAAAACAGATTAAATACTATCCCAGACCACTATATACTGGTGTAGATAGGCAGAGACATTGCTGCAATTCGTCCCTAGAGAAATTACACCTGAGGAGGATGGTTCTATAGCTCATACCTTTTTCCTTGTTCCATTGTTGAAACTCAACAGGTGCAAACAGTGATATATATGCCCGGGGTTTGCATTATACTTTAAATAATCACAATTAGGGCATAACTGCATTTTCACTTAAAGAGTTTACATTCAGAGATTTACCAAACTGTATGCTTTAATTCTTTATCATGTATAAATATGTCTTGTTCAATATAGGAAATTTTCACGGATCTTACTCATGGTGAAGTTATTTTGTAAATAATCGATATTTACTTTCTATCAACAGATCTGCATTGCTGCAATGAAGCTTCAAAGCCAGAATGTCGTGAGGCATGCCGAGTTGTCCTTCGTACTCAAACTACTCAGGAATCTGTAGTTGAAGGCCTAGAGGCTGGTGGTTGCGGACCTCCACAACCAATTGTATGAAATACTAATATTTTTTAATTGTGTACTGATTCAAACAGAAGTAAGGAATTCACTGCATAATACAAGCCAAATCCTTCATATTTGAAATTTTATTTACATATTTTGTTATTTAAGACAAAGAAATAGTTTGGTCTTATTATGATAAATTTAATTAAATTGATGGATGTAATATTTTCATTCTAACAGACTAGATGCATTTTTATTTTAACTCCACAAGATTTTAGCTATGCACAACTGATATTTTTAGGATAAATTATGGCAGTGTTTCCTGCAAGGTGCAGAATCAGGAGACAATGAAGGAAGTGGACCTAATGCAGGAGATTTCACCAGTGGTCCAAGTTATTCATCTGCTGCCTCCAGGATAGACAGAGTGGGCATGGATTCTGCAAAGCTTCAATGTTGTAGCCGAGCAGCAAGTCCTTCCTGTAGACGCCTGTGCACTGTAACTTATTCAAATGAATGGGCCCGAGGATGGGATACATTCCATCAGGAATGTCTTTTATCTATGTCAGAAGTCAGTTTGGCTCATTGCATTGATGAAGGTAGTCACATTGAAATTTTTACATGTTATTAAGTCATGAGAGACTTCTAATTTAGTATAAAGACCCAGTTTTAAATAAAATATAAGCTCTAGTTTTGTAGATTAAATGATTTTTTATTTACCAGAAATACAAAATTTACCATTTTCTTTCCTTTATAGTTGACAAACCATGTGAACTTGGTTGTGAAGGGCTAAATTACTGCACAAATTTCAACAATCGTCCCACTGAGCTGTTCCGCTCATGTGATCCAAATTCAGATGAAGCTGCTCGCTTCTTAGTGGCTCTATGGGAAGACACTGGACGTTTATTTCTTCCTCCAGGGCTAGGAATTCCTGGCATTCCTTTGAAAAACACAAGTTCCCTCCTGCAGTCACCATTATCAACATCGTCTACCTCATCAACTTCTATGTCCCCATTCTCCCTCAGTTGTTCACCCTTGACTTGGAAGGCCGTTGCTTGTGCCCTGCAACTCAATCCTTGTCATCCAACTTCACATGATAGCCGCATCTGCATGTAAGTATGTCTATCAAGCTCTTGAATAGTTCTATGGGTTGTGTAGTAATTTAAATTTGTAGCAAACATTCTATTCTAATATATAAGCCTAGTTAATAACAGTCATGCTCTTTTGAAAGAGATATGGTGTTATTGTCAGTTCATATCTGCTTAAAATAAAGGAAAAATATTTTTCAGAGATATATTTGGTCTTAACCATGCCCTCAAACACAAAATGAGGAATAAGAGACAAAAATATAAGTTTGACAAATGTTATGATATTGGAATACAGGCACTTCCTGCATTACACTGATTTCAGTGTTATGCTATTTTCATATTATGTACACACACTCCCTCAAATATGGGACTCAGAAAACCAGCATCAGCAGAAAAAGGGCTAATTTTACATTTAAAATCATTGTGCCAATAACCCAGAAATAATACCAGAAAACTGGGAAGTTTTCAGCATTTATTATCTCTCTGTGTGTTTCTGTAAAACAAATAAATATAAAGCCATATTACTTTAATACAGCAGTTTCCAAACATTACAAAGCCACACCCCTCCTCACCTAAGAAAACTATCTTCACGCTCCCCTCTATCCCGCGTTCAATTACAGTTCATAAAAAATATCTACTAGACATTCAAATACTATTAATAATACCATCTTAAGAAACAATATGGATGCAAACAATATGTCCTAGGTAATTGAGAGCTAGAATTTGGCTGCTGCATATTTTAGGTCTCAAGATGATGGTTAAACGGACAGTAAATTAATGAGAAATCCTTTGTGCCCCCCCAACCTACCCATCGTAGCCCCCAAGGGGGGTGCGCCCCACAGTTTAGAAACCACTGCATTAATACTAGCTAGAAAGTTCATGATAGATTTGATTTTTCGCAAATAAATGCCATATATACCTGATTATTAGTCGAAAATGATTGAAAAAAATAGATGCTAAGAAGAAATGGGGCCGACTTCTCTAGGTTAAGTTCAAAAGCAAAATATGTTAATCGTTTACTTGGTTTTCTAATAGGCCCAGGTTAGCGACAGTACTCAAAATGTAAACAAAAAAAAAATGAGCTGCGTGCACATTTAGTGTCATTGGAAGCAAGAACAGGAATGGCGGAAATGTGAAGCGGCATTAGAAGAGATACCAAGAACTAAGACAGCAAGTCGAACTAGTGGTGAGTCATTTCCTGAATTGTAAAAAGCTATCAAAGATTGGGTCATTGAATGTCAGCAAAATGGATACATCATCACGTGAACTGGAATTCGTCTGCGTTCTCTGGAAATCTTGAAAGACGATAAATACAAGTCACAGAAATCATCCAAGTTTGCAGAATCAGCTGGTTGGTGTACTGTTTCATGAACAGACATGGTCTGTCTCCGGCAGTAAATGAGGATAGCACAAAAGCTACCAAAGGTTGCATAAAAAAATAATAATCGCTCCTAAGTTTTATTGTCAAAATTCAAAAATAGTGTACATACGAACTATGTAAAATCTGAAATATGGACAAGACTCCAATAACGTTCAATTTTCCTAGCAACAGAACATTCACTGCTGTGCTTTCTGTATCGTGATCTCGAATTACAGGGGTCAGCTTTTATTTTTAATGTTTCCAGTTACGGTTCTAGCGTGTTCATGGCTCCTAAGAGATAGTAGTTTATGAGGCCCATAGATGATAGTAGTTAGCAGGCCCCATGACTCACGAATTCAGAAAACATGTGGTTAAGTTTTATGGAGGTAAAACAGGCTATAATATTCTTAATATTTTATTTGCATATATATTTTAAATAGAGGTCAATGTCTATCATAGCTCATAGTCTTCGATGGGAACCCTTAAAAATTGTTATTTTTTCAATGAAGCCCATCATTTGAGACTGGTCTTAGTCTAATATCATTTACATTGACTGTTTTCTTCATGTAAGATGTGTTCTTTGTGTTGGCAATTTTACACACAATCTATAAATTTCTTTCTCCTATCGCACTAAGCTTCTGACTGTTTTAACACTAACACTCTCATGGCTCTCAACACAAGGCTCCAAGAGGCATGAGGCCCTAAGGCCAGTGGTGCCCAATATTTGCATATGGCGGACCACATCGGTGGTTGCGAATCTTTCGGTGGGCCACATAAGAAGTTGCCGATTCTTTGGCGGGTCGGATTAGGATTTAAATTGAAAGTTACCTATTTATTCTTAGGTGACAAATAAGTGAAAATCAATTCTAATTGAGATTTACATGGTTAACATTTCAGTATTAAAAGATTGGATATAAAAATGTATGAATTTGTGTTGAATATTTCGGATTACTTTTTATCATAGTTTGGGGGACGCACAAATACCCTTTGCGAGCCATAGGCTGACCACCACTGCCCTAGGCGGTCACCTAGATTAGGGGTTTTCAAACTTTTTACTCTGCGGCCCAAAAATTGAGAAAATGTACATGGTGGCCCACGCCAATTTTAATTAACAAATAACTACATAAAAATAGATATGTTACAGGTAAATCCCGAAATTGGGCAAATCTACATATGCCCAGGCAAATCCCGAAGTAGAGTTTACTTTGATATTTGTCCGGGCATATCGCAAAACACCCACAGGTGTTTGGGCAGATTTAGGTATGTCTGGGCAAATCTCAAAGTGTATAGTAGATTCGGGTATAGGACAGTTCAGCGTGACCGTTTCGGCTCGGGGTAATTCGGTGCCAGGATGAATTGGCTCAGCTCGCTCGGCACAGTAACAGCATGATTTGATGGGAATGGTGTGATAATAAAAGGATATTACAACTATTAAGTGAATTCGGCTAAGTTGATTAAATACTGTTATGGTAATATTTCTATTAAATAACAGTATTTCAAAAACAACTTAAATTACAATGTACGAAGAAAGGTAAACATAAAGATATTCCCCCAACCACTTAACCTAACCCAGGAGAGGAAAATGTAATGAACCAAACCCCTGGTCACATGACCCAACCCGGGGGAGGAAAATGTAAGGAACCAAACTCCTAACCACAATCCAACCCGGGGGAGGAAAATAGAATGAATCAAACCCCCAACCATATAGCCCAATCCAAGGGAGGAAAATGTAACCAACCAAACCTCCAACCACAAACCAATTCGAGGGAGAAAATGTAAGGAACCAAACCCCCAACCACTTAACCCAACCTGGGGGAGGAAGATGGAATGAACTAACCCCCAATCACTTAACCCAACCTGGGGGAGGAAAATGGAATGAATCAAACCACCTACCACTTAATCCAACCCAGGGGAGGAAAATGGAACAAATCAAACCACCAAACATAAACCAACCCAGGGAAGGAAAATGGAAAGAATCAAACCCCCAAACATAACCCAACCTAGGGGAGGAAAATGGAATGAACCAAACCCCCAACCACTTAACCCAAACTAGGGCGTCGAATCATCCCTGTGCCAAATTGTCTTGTCGTCCAAATGTCCCAGTGCTAAATTGTCCCATGTCGAACTGTCCCATTCCGGTAGATTCGAGGGGGGAGGCAAGGTTTCGTTTGGTTTGGTTGGTTGGAATGGTAATTCTATTCTTGTATTGATTCATATATGGTAGATCGAGTTTTATCTTCAAATGATTTAATACGTACTGAGGATGGAGAGAACTGCTGCATAATTCACTGCAATTAACAAAATTGGAAATTAAACTTACCGAAAAAGATGTTTGAGATTCAGGGACAGAACATTGAATACCAGAACAAATTGAGGACAGATATAGGATGTGAGCCCCACCACAACTAGGTTTGCCCAAAATGATTTGGACGCATTACGAATTGCCTGGGCAAATCCTGAAAAAGTGTATTTTCTAAAAAAATTTTGGGATTTGCCCAAAATACCTGGGCATCTCTAGATTTGCCCGGACAAATCTAGATGTGCCCACATTTCAGGATTTGCCTGTAACTGATACATAAATAGAAATAACAGGTTTTATTCAAACCAAGAGTATATAAATTATTAAAATCAAATTATACATCATTAAGTAATATAACAATAATAATACAGTTTTATAATATTGTTTTAATACATGTAAGACTACTTTGTCATGTTAATCTAATTAAATCTAGATGCTTTTTTTACATTATATAGTGGTTAGTTTCAGAGAGACTTGATTATTCCAGTGTGATTGATGAGCTTGTTTATTATCAGTTAGTTCACTCCAATCTTGAGTCAAAGAAGATAATGCAATGCACATATCTGGCGGAATAAAAATCAAATTCCTCCCCTTCATTTTTAACTTTTCAAGGGTAGAAAACCCACATTCACATAGGTATGTGGTAGTAAAAGAAAGCAGTATTTGAATTGCTACCTTGCTTAATTGTGGTTATTCGTTGTATATTTTTTTCCATAATGATGAAAGATTTAGTTTGTTATGTCCCAACTTTAATGATTCATCACTATTAATTTGAATTAATTCTTGCTCTTTTTGGTGGCATAAGCTAAGTTGCATTATTGATTCAGGGTGTTCATACAAAAAAGATTCTTTCAACCACAAATAAGTTTTAAAATTTTCAAAATAATCTTTTGGAAAATATTGATTAAAGATATCAAGCAATGCCGACAAGTGTGATTTGACTATATTGTTCATTTGTTGCAATTCTTCAAATTGTCGTTCTCTTCACAAAACGTTTTTTAAGTAGGAAACATGTAGTAGCAAAGCTCCTTACTATTTCATCTTGTTTGCCACAATCTCAATAACTTAAGAAATCTTTATATGTATTCACATAAAGACATTGTTTTGTCGCCCTTACAGATTCAACCTTCTCTCTTTCAGAAACAAGAAAATTTCCTCTTTAAGTTCATAAACTCTAGTAAGTACCTACTCTTCCCCTCAAAAGCCACCTCACTTCAGTATGGAGCTGTAAATTTGTTTGTTCTGAACTCATTTCCGAACAAAATGCTTCAAAAAGTAGGCTATTAAGTGAATTAGCCTTAATAAAGTTAACTACTTTGAAGGCATCATGCAAAAAAATTTTTAGTTCAACAGGAAGACCTCTTGAAGCCAATGATTCACGATGCAAGAAACAATGATTCCAAGTTATGTGTGAGCCTGCTTCTTCCCTAATTCTGCTTATTAACCCACTATTTTTTCCTGTCACATTAGCAGCTCCATCAGTCGTTATACCCTTGCAATCTAACCAATTTAAACTGTATGTTTCTACAATGCATTAATTTAAAAGTTTAGATATTTCCTCTCCAGTTGCAGGTTTTTTCAATGTCAAACAACATAACAAATCCTCAACAAAATCTCCTTCGCATATGTATCTGGCATACAGTTATAATGTAACGTAATGAGACCTTTCTGTAGATTCATCAACTTGAATAGAAAATAATTTAGATTGTATGAAACGGGTAATGAGCTTAGATTCCAAATGTTCGGCAATACCACAGATTCTGTGTTGCATTGTGTTATCACTGAGAGGTACAGATTTTAATTTTTTGGCGGTCGTTTCATCAAATATCGTTTCATCAACCATATCAAGATCTGCTGAAAGAATCCGTTTTTCGGCAACTGTTTTTGTTTTGTCAATTCTATATCCAACCATATAAGAAAATAATGCCTTATTATTCAAAGTCATACTACTATGAATTTCTCTTGCGACTGACACCAATTTAGTTTGTTTACTTCTAAAATATTTTACTGGCTTATTTAACAATTCACTGTGCTTGCTAGATTATTTTTTAGTTTAGATGGTTTTAGATATTCATTTAACAGTATCTCACTGAAAATTAAGTACTGAGATATCGGATTTTAATTTGAGTTTTTAGCCCCATTTATAAAACCAAATTTCAGATTTTTGTTCCTGTTTTTTTGTCAACAATTCTATTTTTAGAGTTAGTAATAGGTAATGCATTTTTATAAACCAGAACCAATTCAAACAAATTGGGTTTTGACACATTTAAGTATACGGCAAGTGAGTTTTGCATAGAAACAATTGTTATTGGTTCATCATATGTTTTTTTTTTCGTTTTCATTACAAAATGATCCATTTTGGGATGTCTATTAGGAGTTTAAAATGCTTATCACCATAAGTAATTAACATTTAAAATCTTAATATGATAAATATTTATAAGAGATATATAAAACACTCAAGAAACATCAGAATAAAAATTTGCTCGCAATTTTTACAATTACAACACCTTAAAGCTAAAACAATAATTATTCAGTTTAACAAACTGATGCTGAAATGAAAAGTGAAACAAAACAGGAGCAATTCTTCAGCAAATAGTGGAAGTCAATCCTTCACAATTAACTCAACATACACTGCAGATTTAACTCTCCAATTCTATGTATACTCTGCTATGGATGGAGTTTTATCTCTACTGAATAATAAAAGGCTATGCAGCTGTCAAAAAAAGTGAAAAAATAATAACTTTTGTATCCTCCTACAATTTGCAACTAAAATATATGAAATTGAAATTTATTTAAGATATCCACTCAATGAATTAACAATAAATTAGTGAGTACATTCCGTGACGAAAATAAAAATCCTGTCGTGGATGAAACAACTCAGCAAAAATTATCTGGTAGATGTAATAGAATGCAGAAAAACTAAAATAATTACATCTTTGTTTCTGGATGATTTCACTTTATCCAAATAACCCAATATAAAAATCTACTGATGAATCAGTGGTATTCATTCTTCACATGAGCAAGCACATTAGGATGATGGTTTGAATTCCAGCAGTAATACAGTAATCGTAAGACAGTAATGCCACACTATTTGGAATTAAATGTGAGGCAATCCAGGAGAGGGAAGAAAAGAGAAATTTTTAATAGTGGTATCAGAGGCTGAATCTCTATTGCTATAAATTTTGTTGGGAATTGAAATATGAAAAAAATGTTTTTCATTTCGTAATAATATAATAGAAAAATAATTACCTCTTGCATTCCAGATGCTGTATATGCACTTCCTTTCTTTAAAAAAATTCTGGAAAAACACTTTCCTTCAAACGGATAAGCACACAGTGTTGGTTCGACGACCGTCCATAGGGAACTAATTGTAAGACGGTTCTGTACTATTCTAGTAAGACTATGAAAGCAGTGAAAGAGATGGGGGAGAAAGAGAAGCTGTTAAAAGTTCTGAGAATGAAATTCAGATGTGATTTATCACTAGGTATTAGAGTTTTGAAAAGCGAACTTTGGAAAATACGTTTTGCATTATCTAATAAAATATTAGTGCAGATGGTTATAGGTAGGAAAGTGTCTTTGATGCGGTATCACTAATTAAAAGAAAAGAGAGAGAAGGGTATGGCTTCCCTGCTGTTTAAATGGGCTGCTGCAAGTCAGTTTCAGAGGAAAAGGGGCATGAACAAGGGACGAGGGGTCTAGCAGCGGGGTTCTGAGGAAAATTTTGTTTTTATTACAAAGGTTTCCATGGCCCACCATTGGTACATGGCACATTCTTTAAAAAACCCTGGCCTAGATGATCTGGCCCTATATCTGCCCCTGACTCTTTCCATCTGGTAACTTAGTGGGTCGGCTTATACGCGAACGGGCTTATATATACAATAATATAACTTTTTATAAATTCTTTTGAATGTATGATGCTCCTATGCAAGTGCCTACTGCACCTATCAGGGAATCCGGCCCCATACACTACCGGCATTTTTGAGGAAAAACACTTATTCCAAAAATCAGAAAAAACAGGCAATTTCTGGATCCCGATCATCCAGGGCCGGATTAACCTATAGTCTAAAAATGATATAGCCTCTGGCCCTCCATATGTATAGAACATAATTTCAGCTCTTCCCAGCTGAGTGACTGTAATGGCCCATTGAAAATTTATATCTTTCTAGAAAATGTTTTATCCAAATTAGTGAAATTTAAAGGTACTGTAGAGAAGCATATAAAAATATATTTCATATAATTTTTTAACTTTTATCGCACAGCATTTAAATCCAATCTATAGGAGATTCAAACAAGAGTAAAACGCATGACTAACTTTTCCAACATGCCGAGCTCATGCGGCTTCTCCACTTGGATCTGATATCAGGTTACTTTATTTCTTTCCCTTTGTTATCTTCTGCTTTGAAGCTGTGCAACCCCTGAGAGGCCTACTGCAGTTTCAAAATAATGAAGCCTAATGTAATCAAGATATAAAATACACAAGGAATTGAATCTCAACATTTTACACCTTGAACGCACCATAAAAACACTAAAATACTAGGTACTAAAGTGATATATTAAGAATTGATAAAGGATAATTTTCCAATTTATTTTGTCATCTGAAAGGTAGAGCAGCATGAAACTGATTTTCTATAAGGAAATTGCTGATACTTAGTAAGTTCTTGTCATAAAAAATATTAAATACAATATGTAATTTTTGTATACTGGAATTTATGAATTTAAAAATACTAACCTTTGTATTTCACCAAATGCAGTATACATACTTAATTGTATTTTACGTGAAGTACCAAGGAAAAGTAATCTCTCCAGTTTATTTGGATTTTTTTGCTTAACAGGATTGCTTCTAATTCTCATTGATCCATATAAATGACGTTCTGCTTGCTCTTTTTGGGGAGCAATTAAAGATACTAATTAGTCTTTTCATAAGAATTGTTTAAATATATTATTATGAGCAAAAAGTCAAAATTCTAATACCTAAATTTTTATTCTAATTAATATTCTAGGGAGGACTGCCTAGAGCTTGTAAGTCAGTGCACAGATTGGTCACAGATGCCTCCTGGTCATCATCTTACACCGCCATTAATATGCGCTCGTCTCTCACCACCCTCTCTCCAACTCTCTGGCTGCATTTCCTTGTGGCCATTCCTCTCTCCCAGCACTCGGCCTTATTATGAGGGTGTCACCATATCACCTGTACCTCCTCCTCCTCTACACCACCAACAGCAACATAAGCAAATGCAAAGTGATGAGCAGCAATGGCTGAGTCACATGGCTGATCGTGTCACTGCACCATGCAAGATAAATCCATGCAGTGTTTCAGAGGTCTGCATCGTGAATCGGAAGTGTATATCAGGACAGCCATGCCTTCCTTACACATGTGTCTCTGGTGAGAAACATAAGTTTTAACAAACTATTAAAGCATAAACAACCTGATTTCTGCATCATCTTTTGTCTAATATTTTGCAGTGAAGAATAGGTTATTTTATTTTCATTAAATGTCTGCATTAGATAAATGATGTTTAGATATATGATTTCTTTATTTGTTGACATAGGTTGTAGGCTTGGAGAAGTGTCTACATATGTTGTTCCAAGGGGTTCTTTTATACAGATCCCTGTTTCCGCAAGCATGAAAGAACGTGGTTGCTATAAAGTGTGTCAGTGTAGTTCTGCTACACTTACCACAAATCCAGGAGGAATTACTTCAGGACTCACAGATGGAGGAAGAGAGATTGCAGTTGTTGGTCAATGTCAGCTGATGCCTTGCTTTCCTCTTGATCCATGTTGGTTGGGCAGCAGAAAAATTGGTAAGGAGTTTTACAGTTCCAAGAGTATATCTGTCTCTAAAATTTATGTAAATTCAAAAACTTTCAATTAAATAAATGTACAAAATGTCTCAAATAATATATATACAGTAAGTACTTCAGAGGTGCATTCCTGAAAACTGTGACTTAAAATGCCACAGCATATAGTGAAACCTGTTTTCTGGAAGATCTAAAAAAAAGTAGAGATTACATTCCAGGTAGACATTTTGTGACACATTTGTACCATTTGCATCCCAGATAACACATGATCATACAGTATATAAGGCATACTATTTTCATATTAAGGTAACAAAATGAAATTAACAAAATCAATACATGTCAATAAACTCACCTGGGATGATACTGAAGTTGAAATTACTGCTTAACATTGAGACCACATACAGTGGCAAAATGAAATTAAACACAAAATTAAATTAAATTACACAAATAATATTGAACATGAAATTAAAAACAAAATGAAAGGGATTTTGAATGGTAGTAACAATTTATATATAGCTATTGGAATTTTTGAAATTTCATCTTTGGCTTTTCAAAAAAGGTGTATGCATGAAACGCAACTTATCAGGATATATGTTCCATCATTCATTGAGGACGTATATGTGAAACAACATGTAGTGGAGAATTACTGTACTTAATTCTTCCCTTTCCAGAAAGAACTTTAAGACTATCATATGTTATAAATAGGGTATGGATTTTTTGTGTTTAAAAAAATATTTCATTCGGGGGGTAAATATTGGGTTTTATTATTTTCCTTTTCATTTGGGTCAAAATCAGGTATTAAGTTACACATTTTTCAAAGTTTTAAAAAAAAGTTCAATCTCGGGTAATTTTCGAGTTTTATTATTTTGTAATTCAGATAAAATGATTTTTAAATAAAAATCTTGTTTAAAAGTTGAAAAGTTTTATCACAATCAAAACTTTTTACTATACCTCAAGTATGGTTGAGAGTGTGATATCTTGTATTAAATGCCTTCAGGTGGAGAGGAACATCTCGCAGGCTGCACAAAAATCTTGCTTCCCGTTCAACTTCTTTTGAAAACAAACCAGATATTAGTGAAATAATTTATCTTTCATTTTGTTTTCAACTAACAGACACTTGGACACTTTTTCCTTGTCCTATCAAAGATCTAACAGTAATTAACTAAGGTGCGTCCTTGACTATTCGAGGTGCAAGAAAACCAAGGAGATTAAGATTGTGTTACCAAGTCAGCTTATGAATAAATTGTTTACAAAGAGAATAAACAGACTGATCATGAACATCTTGGACTGCACTCAAGTGCTGAGCTGCCTACAAGCACCAGAATAGAAATTCTGTGACAAAATCTATAAAAATTGTGTTTAAAGAAAACTAATAATTTCGGATTTTCTCGGAGTTTACCCAACATTTAAAAAAGGCAATCAGAGGGTAAAAATCTCGTAAAAATCTCGTAAAACCTGAAAAATCCATACCCTAGTTATAAATGTATAAAAACATATTAAAATACTTTTTTTCAGAACATGGCTCGTGGTTTTATGTGGATTGCAATTTGTGCAGCTGCTATGCTGGTGAGAAGACATGCAGCAAGCGTCAGTGTGGAGAGATGTGGGGGATGGAAGTTTCACAGAGCATGAGTCAAGAAGGTCTTTTTGAAGAAGAAGACATAGAGAAGGAACTTGGATTCATTGCACTACCCTGCAACTGCCCTATTCATTATGTACCCGTATGTGGTCGAAATGGCAGAACTTATTCAAGCTCCTGTCTTGCAAAGTAAGCAAATTATTCTTTGTTTTATTAGCGAATGATATTTTCTCTTTTATCATATTTACAGGAAGCTTAACCCTTCATTATCATCCTGATAACTTGTTGAGCAAAATGTCCATCAAGCGAATTGTTAACTAATTTCTGCAAGGGTAAGCGAACAAGTACAAATATTGCAAACCAACCCCATAGCATAAATTAGGATTGTTTCATTGCTTTTGCTTACCTATTTATTTATATATTAATCTAAGTTTTCATTATATGAGAAGATAAATGAATTCTAACATTATATATTATCATTATAGGTTCGTAATTTTAAAAGTTTATCTAATTTACTTACTTTTTTGCCATTCATTTGGAAAGGATAAATTACTGCGACATGTTTACTATCAAAAATCATTTACCCCTCTTACTTACTAACTGTACTTTTTTTTAACAACAAACTAAATATTGGACATTTTCTCTCTGCAATTAAGTAAATTCATGATTTCTGCAACACAAAAAGACAAGTTCATGAAGTTCCAAGCTATCTGAAGATCACTTTATTCCATCAATTTCTGGCCTGGCAATCTCACCATTTGAGAGAGAGGAGTTTTCTTTGATGTATCTCATTGAGGACATCTGTTGGGCCTGTTTGATAGTAGTTTGGCTAGCTCAGCCCCAACCAAGAAAACATCCACGCTCAGAAATGGGAAAATTGACTTGCTATGATAGTTCAGTGACAGAATATCCACTTGGCAAGTGAAGGACCCAGGTGTGATTCCTGGTCATAGCAGACTCTTTTCTCATTTCTAAAATATTCCCAAAATTACAGCTTATGCCTGTCTGCATAGGATCTTCAGATTGCTTTATTCTATCATTCATTCTTTACCGCTTAGAAACTCAAATCAGAGAGCTGAAAAAATCTTTGAACAGGTATTGTGCTCTAAAGTATGCTGAGCATATTGAGAACTGCACCCTGACCTACTAATCTACTACAATTATATGACATTGGTTATCAAAGGTAAAAGGAAGGACAAAAACAGAAAACTGTTCCAAATGGAGGACATAAGAAGGACAAAAAGTTTAGGGAGGACAACATTTGAAAAAGGACTGTCATTCCAAAAGGAGCGCATAAGGTCACCTTATTTATATAGGATGAAATTCACCAAGAATGGTTTGAACACAATGGAGCCACAAGTCACTCATCACATCACTCTTTGGGGTCGCATTGTTTCCAAGCTATTATGGACATCTTGATCTCCAGTTCTTTGATCTCTGTTTATCTACTTTGGGGATGCATTAAAAAAATATGTTACAAATCACACTACGCTTCACAAACTAAAAGCAAAAATCAGTGACATGATTGAGAATATCTCTCAGGCAATGCTCCAGGGAGTATGTTTATGTATCCAGCATAATTATGGTCATTTTCAGAATTCTGTTTTAGTTTTTTAATGAAAAATTAATGTTGTACATTAAAATTTAATCATGAAAATTTTCATATTTCAATCTTGAGATATACCGTATTTTTTGGGGTATAAGACAAACTTTTTTGTCCTGAAAATAGGCTTCAAAATCGTCCTGCGTCCTATACAATGAAGGTTCAAATGCTGGAATAGTATTTTCCTTAAATTTTTATTTCTACAATTCTTGTAAGCCTTACTTTTGCACACAATATTTATTGTTAGAGCATATGCAATAATTGTGCTGAGTTTTTCTTATTAATTTACAAAAAATATGAATCTTATGAATTACATACCTATTCTATTTTATATTTTACAAGTAAAATATGCTTGCAGTTTTCAAGCGGGAACATATTTATATCAGAGCATAATTAAAAATGAAATAAATTATAGTAACCATGTGAAAATTGGCTTGAGAAATGAAAATTGTAACAAAAAGGCATTTACTGCATTCATTTACAACATACAATTTTTTAAATGAAGAACGGAACAGAAAGACAGACACTTGAAAATCATAAATTATAGGTATAAATTATACAAATGTATTCATTTATGTATAAATAAATATATTTTACACTATATACTGCAATATGTAAACAAGCCTTGAACCTAAAGAAGTTAACATTTACTCCCTTTTTATGTGACTCATATTAACTGCCCATTTGTTTTACAATTCCATACTCTTGACATACACTTCATAAAAGTCGTTATAATCGCAAATATTAAATATTTTATGTATCTAATACACCGCCTTGTTGAACTTCTCGTGCTTGCGATTCGCGAATTTGGACTTGGCGACAAAATTTTTTATGAACATTACTTGTGTTTTGCGCATATTACTTGCATTTCGCGTCATGCGTTTACGATGCCAACAATCGTGAACTCCCTCTACTTTTTGTTTCTAAGTTCATTTTAAACTTGAGCAGCCTAGAAAAGGACATTATTATTATATTATATTTATAATGCTGGTTATTTGCAGTTTTCAAAGTAAACAAACGTGATAACTGTCGACTTAATTCTTTTGTAGATCAGTTTAAAACTAACTGCCAACGGCGCTGTTTTTGATAACAGTTGAATTTGCTGGCATCTAGCGGGCAAATTAAAAATTATTGGCTAATGGAAAAGCGTCCTGCGCATTTAGTTTTTCACAACTTTTGCGAGTATGACATTGAAAATATTCGTTCTTTGCGTATGAAGTTGCTGGTTTTTGACTGAAATATTTAATGATTTAATGCTATTATTTTTGTATTTTGAATGTAATTTAAGGAACTGTTATTTTGTTAGGTTTTCATTGTTTATTGCGAATTTTTTATGTAAATCTAAGAATTTCTATCATCTTGTAACGTAAGATTTTCTGCCGCATATTTTGAATGCGATTACTAAAAGAAATGTTATAACTTTATTGCGCTAGGTTTTGATTTTCTGTTATACATTTCTAAAGTAATTAGTAAAAGAAATGGAACCACTTTTTAATGCTAGTGTTTTTTTTGCGGCTTGGAAATGTTTGTTGCAGAACCTGAGAAATCATCCGTGCATCACGTACTCAGCATTCCATTTCAGTAGTTCAATTTAAATTAAACCATTTCCTTAGAATGAACAAAGAAGGTCAAAAATCACATGCGAAATTTCGTGGAGGTAAACTGTACAGGTGCTGAAAGATGTGTAATCGCTTTGTTATGCTGGGTTTTCATTTGCTATTATACCTTTTGAAGATAATTAAAATTATTTTTTTTACATTATAGTGCTGGGTTTTTTATTTGCGGTTACATTTTCATTTATTTTCTGTTAAACTGCATTATTTATGATAAAAAAGGATAAATTACTGCGACATGTTTACTATCAAAAATCATTTACCCCTCTTACTTACTAACTGTACTTTTTTTTAACAACAAACTAAATATTGGACATTTTCTCTCTGCAATTAAGTAAATTCATGATTTCTGCAACACAAAAAGACAAGTTCATGAAGTTCCAAGCTATCTGAAGATCACTTTATTCCATCAATTTCTGGCCTGGCAATCTCACCATTTGAGAGAGAGGAGTTTTCTTTGATGTATCTCATTGAGGACATCTGTTGGGCCTGTTTGATAGTAGTTTGGCTAGCTCAGCCCCAACCAAGAAAACATCCACGCTCAGAAATGGGAAAATTGACTTGCTATGATAGTTCAGTGACAGAATATCCACTTGGCAAGTGAAGGACCCAGGTGTGATTCCTGGTCATAGCAGACTCTTTTCTCATTTCTAAAATATTCCCAAAATTACAGCTTATGCCTGTCTGCATAGGATCTTCAGATTGCTTTATTCTATCATTCATTCTTTACCGCTTAGAAACTCAAATCAGAGAGCTGAAAAAATCTTTGAACAGGTATTGTGCTCTAAAGTATGCTGAGCATATTGAGAACTGCACCCTGACCTACTAATCTACTACAATTATATGACATTGGTTATCAAAGGTAAAAGGAAGGACAAAAACAGAAAACTGTTCCAAATGGAGGACATAAGAAGGACAAAAAGTTTAGGGAGGACAACATTTGAAAAAGGACTGTCATTCCAAAAGGAGCGCATAAGGTCACCTTATTTATATAGGATGAAATTCACCAAGAATGGTTTGAACACAATGGAGCCACAAGTCACTCATCACATCACTCTTTGGGGTCGCATTGTTTCCAAGCTATTATGGACATCTTGATCTCCAGTTCTTTGATCTCTGTTTATCTACTTTGGGGATGCATTAAAAAAATATGTTACAAATCACACTACGCTTCACAAACTAAAAGCAAAAATCAGTGACATGATTGAGAATATCTCTCAGGCAATGCTCCAGGGAGTATGTTTATGTATCCAGCATAATTATGGTCATTTTCAGAATTCTGTTTTAGTTTTTTAATGAAAAATTAATGTTGTACATTAAAATTTAATCATGAAAATTTTCATATTTCAATCTTGAGATATACCGTATTTTTTGGGGTATAAGACAAACTTTTTTGTCCTGAAAATAGGCTTCAAAATCGTCCTGCGTCCTATACAATGAAGGTTCAAATGCTGGAATAGTATTTTCCTTAAATTTTTATTTCTACAATTCTTGTAAGCCTTACTTTTGCACACAATATTTATTGTTAGAGCATATGCAATAATTGTGCTGAGTTTTTCTTATTAATTTACAAAAAATATGAATCTTATGAATTACATACCTATTCTATTTTATATTTTACAAGTAAAATATGCTTGCAGTTTTCAAGCGGGAACATATTTATATCAGAGCATAATTAAAAATGAAATAAATTATAGTAACCATGTGAAAATTGGCTTGAGAAATGAAAATTGTAACAAAAAGGCATTTACTGCATTCATTTACAACATACAATTTTTTAAATGAAGAACGGAACAGAAAGACAGACACTTGAAAATCATAAATTATAGGTATAAATTATACAAATGTATTCATTTATGTATAAATAAATATATTTTACACTATATACTGCAATATGTAAACAAGCCTTGAACCTAAAGAAGTTAACATTTACTCCCTTTTTATGTGACTCATATTAACTGCCCATTTGTTTTACAATTCCATACTCTTGACATACACTTCATAAAAGTCGTTATAATCGCAAATATTAAATATTTTATGTATCTAATACACCGCCTTGTTGAACTTCTCGTGCTTGCGATTCGCGAATTTGGACTTGGCGACAAAATTTTTTATGAACATTACTTGTGTTTTGCGCATATTACTTGCATTTCGCGTCATGCGTTTACGATGCCAACAATCGTGAACTCCCTCTACTTTTTGTTTCTAAGTTCATTTTAAACTTGAGCAGCCTAGAAAAGGACATTATTATTATATTATATTTATAATGCTGGTTATTTGCAGTTTTCAAAGTAAACAAACGTGATAACTGTCGACTTAATTCTTTTGTAGATCAGTTTAAAACTAACTGCCAACGGCGCTGTTTTTGATAACAGTTGAATTTGCTGGCATCTAGCGGGCAAATTAAAAATTATTGGCTAATGGAAAAGCGTCCTGCGCATTTAGTTTTTCACAACTTTTGCGAGTATGACATTGAAAATATTCGTTCTTTGCGTATGAGGTTGCTGGTTTTTGACTGAAATATTTAATGATTTAATGCTATTATTTTTGTATTTTGAATGTAATTTAAGGAACTGTTATTTTGTTAGGTTTTCATTGTTTATTGCGAATTTTTTATGTAAATCTAAGAATTTCTATCATCTTGTAACGTAAGATTTTCTGCCGCATATTTTGAATGCGATTACTAAAAGAAATGTTATAACTTTATTGCGCTAGGTTTTGATTTTCTGTTATACATTTCTAAAGTAATTAGTAAAAGAAATGGAACCACTTTTTAATGCTAGTGTTTTTTTTGCGGCTTGGAAATGTTTGTTGCAGAACCTGAGAAATCATCCGTGCATCACGTACTCAGCATTCCATTTCAGTAGTTCAATTTAAATTAAACCATTTCCTTAGAATGAACAAAGAAGGTCAAAAATCACATGCGAAATTTCGTGGAGGTAAACTGTACAGGTGCTGAAAGATGTGTAATCGCTTTGTTATGCTGGGTTTTCATTTGCTATTATACCTTTTGAAGATAATTAAAATTATTTTTTTTACATTATAGTGCTGGGTTTTTTATTTGCGGTTACATTTTCATTTATTTTCTGTTAAACTGCATTATTTATGATAAAAAACTGAATTCTTTAGTTTGGCTGGAAACCACTCTTTCGTAATAACATGTCAACTTATGGGAAAATAGGACTTGCAATTCTCGAATTTGCATTTCGCGTCAGTTTTCCAGAACCAATTATTCACATAGTTTAAAAAGGTGGTGTACTATCGGTAAAAGGTATCTATATGTGTGGCGCACTCCGACAGCTTAATTAATACTACTGCTGAGTTTACACCGCACATTTAGCTATACAAGTCTCAAAGCAATTATTTATGTTTTAGATCATCCCTAATTATTTTATGAATTAAGTTTCTCTAAAACATTATATTTAACTGTTATCGCGCCACAATAATTTCTATCAATTTTGCGGATATGGACTTATTCAGGGCTGGAAATGATACACAATGTGGGCCTTCCTAAATGCCTTGCTGAAAAATCTAAAAAACTGGGCTGCGTCTTGTACCCTGGTGTGTCTTATATGCTGAAAAATACGGTAGGGTAGGGCAGGGCTATTCCGCTCGTGTTTAGTGCAGAATCCAGGATAAGTCTTGCATGACGTACTCAGCATTACATTTCAGTAGTTCAATTTAAATGAAATCATTTCCTTAGAATGAACAAATTAAGATCGAAAATCACTTGCGAAATTGTGTTGAGGTAAACTGTACAAGTGCGGAAAGAAGTATAATCACTTTGTTATGCTGGGTTTTCAATTGCTATTATGCATTTTTTTTACTTTATAATGCTAGGTTTTTCATTTGCGGTTACGTTTTCTTTTATTTTCTGTTAAACCGCATTATTTGTTAAAAAAAAGTGAATTTTTTAGGTTGACTGGGAATCACTCTCGTAATAACATGGCATCTTATGGGAAAATAGGACTTGCACTTCGCGAATTCGCATTTCGCGTCAGTTTTCCAGAACCAATTATTCGCGAAGTTCAAAAAGGTGGTGTATAAACAATATTTTGATGTAATCAATAGGTCTTCCACGTCACGCTCATGTCGTAGGTCCATATGAGATATAATGTATTAATTGTGTTAACTAACCTTGTCGCACCACCAGACATGTTCGTTATATACGAGGTCCATTCCATCGAGGTGCGATATACCGAGGGTTCACTCTACTTTGTGTGTAATCAGAAGCTAATCTTCTTATAGCTCTTTTTAAACATGTGTGGTATATTCAGTTGAATACAGCATACTACTACAGCTGTATATTACTAGAAATACATATGGCATTATTGTATCATGAATGCCCATGCTTCACAAAGACTTATGGTAGGCAATATATTTTCACATAATGTTGTTGGTATAATGATGGTTTCTCTATCTTTATAAATTGAAATTATTAATTAATTACATTCCAGGTGTGCTGGTTTAGGTGATGGCGACTTTGAGTTTGGCTCTTGTATGAACATTGATCCATGTAAAGGCAACTCATGCAGGGAAGATGAGGAATGTGTGCCTTCAAGAAGGGTCTGCTTGAGTCTACTTCACAGGCCCTGTCCGCAATATGAGTGTGGTTAGTGCATGATATATACTGATAATTGATCATTTATTTTTGCTGGAGTGGTTTTTGAATATATGAATTTTATAATAGACAGCCCTTCTAATTCAGACTTAATATAAAACCAAGTTATAAAATGATTTATTTATGAATAACTTTTGTATAGATATTGCCTTTATATGCATTAACTTCATTTTTATTTACATTTACTTAGAGGCTTATAAACGAATTTCTCAAAAGCACCTTCCTGTTTTTTAATTAATCAAATCATGCTTCCTACCTCTTCTTATTTCCCAACTGCAAAGTCTTTCCTTGGGCACCATAATTATTTAAAAAAGGTAGAAACTCGCAAGATAAATAACTGCATGGAACAACAATATTAATTCACAAATCGTTAAATAAACTTAGTAAAACACAAAAGAACCAGTAGGATAACAAGTTGGAAAAGTATACCCCATAAATGGAATACTCAAGAGATTAAAAAAGAGAAAGAGATTTAAGATAAATACATATAAAATGGTATCGAAAGATTAGGCAGTTCTTGAATTTTTATCTTCAAAACTATAAGTTGTAATTATGTGGTCATGCGGACTTGTTTGGTAAATGTAGTCCTTTATTCAAATACATTTTTTAATCTATACCTCACAGATCATATAAGAGCTTGGGAGAAAAAATGTGGATTTGTTGTTTGCCATCTTAGCGATCGATGTAAACATAATATGCGATGCTATGCTTGAGATTTCTCGAATTTTTATCTCTGAAATTATAAGTCGTAATTATTTGGTCTCACCGACTTTATTTTGGGGCAAATCTTGTCCTCTATCCTAATAATTTTTAGGAATTCTTTACAATAAGTAAAAACAGAATGCCTTGTGGTCAGGTCATATCCGTCCGTCCGCATGTTTCATCTCATGTCAGAAACTACTGGGCGGATGTTGATAGAAATTTAAATTTATGACATAAGGACATAATGAGCTACAGACTTGAAATTTGGCATGATTATAGGTTTTGGTCAAAACCAAACAGAAAAATCCGAAATTGTGAAAATTCATATTGTAAGGGGCTGTTTTTGATTCATTTTTGCCCCATAAGTAAAGCACGTAAATCGGTGCAGAAGTTTATATAACTGCTTTTATCAATTATTTCCCTTCAAGATTCACATTCCAGACTTAACTGTCAGACGGAAGAAGTATGGAAGTATCTTATTTGTGTAGGCAATATTCGAATACATACAGTATTCATGCAAATACATGTTTTTATATGAAAAAAGGAGTTTTTTTCCGGGTCTCAACAATGGGAAATTAGCATGGCGACCAGTCCAATGCTTTTAAAAGGGAATGAATGAACTGTATTAGCACCCTTGATTAAATGTTTCTTCGGAGTCTTTCAGCCTATTTTATGATGTTAAATATTCAAGACGACGTAAGCACATGATGACGTCATATAGTATAGATAGCAGGATACTGATGTTTAGGTACTTCGAAATAAGCCGGAGACTTGAAATTATTAATGTGGGTAGGACTATGTGCCTAACCAACTAGAAAAATCGAAAATCTCAAAAAAAAAATAATAATACGGTCTGTAAAAATTCGCATAATTTAAACAAATATTTAATGTTTATTTATTTCTGAATGTGCTACGAAGCTGAAATTTTCCTAAAGTTCGAATTCATAAAATAACTGAATAGGGATTATAGAAATTCTGATATATTAATTTATTCAGTGGTTAAAATTTCTTAAAATTTAAACAAATAAATACATGTTTAGGAACTAGGGTACGAACTAGGGAGCTGACATTTTTCACTCATAGAGTTTGGTGCAAAAGCACACAAAAATTTGAAAATTTCATGAAGTTGTTATTCTGGCTGTTAAAAATTTTTAAAAGTTAAACAATTAGAAAAATAATATAGTACTTCTAGATGTGCTATAACATTAAAATTTTGCAGAAATGTGTGGCATTAGTAAAAAACAATGAAAAAAGTATGATACTCTTAAAATTGCAAATTTTAGGGATTGCTTTGACTCCAATATTGTCTCATAAGGAAAGAATAAACATCAATGCAGAGGTGCAAACTTCTGATTTTAAAAAATATTTCTAACAATGAAATATCTGGCTGAAAAATTAACGTGTTTTTCAAGATGAGATGAAATGCAGAATGCAAGCACATTTTACTAGTATATGATAAATTAGGACAAAAATTTGGGGTGCATAATAAACAGAGATTTCTGAAAAATTTCTTTTAGTATGGGAACCATGCAAAAGCAAAGATTGTTAAACAGTGAAACGAGAAAATCCTACATTTCAAAACTGCAATAGAACAAAAATTAATTATAAAAATGGCACATATGAGGGATGTGTACTAGTGATCATATCTGCATTCCAGGCAATGTTAAAGTAGGTAAAGTTAGTTTTTCAATAGTAATATTCAATGAGTTTGTGCAGAATTAAATGGAATTTTTTTCATTTAACTATTGCTCAATGTCACTTATTATTGTGTCAATAAATGCTTGATTCATAGTAAAGTATAAACAGCTAATTTTTTTGTTTTTTTTCATAACTCCAGTTAATAAGCAGAAAGTATGTTCTGAGATGGGATATGATCCAGTTTGTGATACAGATGGACAAGAACATCCAAATTCTTGCTATATCGTTCAGTATGAAAAAAAACTGGCATACAGAGGCCATTGTATTGTAAGTACTCATATTATTTTTGAGGAATCAATAATGGTAATTTTTTCTCACTGCTTTATTTCATTCATTAGTTTTTCTTGAAGTAAATCACTGTACATGAATCTATATGATGGCATGACCATTACTGAAAGGCATTAATACTAGAAATTCCTTATGTTCTTTCTCTTAATTGCACATGCTTCTTGCATTTTTATTATCCTAAAATTGTCAGAGATGTGTGCTAAAATTAATCAAGCTTTCATATTCAATAAAAACTGAGGTTATGAAATTGATTGCATATTCTGAAAATATTATTTATGATTTTCCCTTATATATCTAATAGTTTGATTTTTTCTGGACGTTTTACATGAGATTTGACCTTTTCTTACCTTAGATTAAAATTATACATTACTTACTTATTATCCAAAATTTAACTGCAGGAAAATTAATTTTCAAGATTTTTAAGTTAACTTGTGGTTACTCCTTCAAAAGCTTGGTAAAATAACTGCTTTAATTTATTTGGAAATTGATAGAAAATACAGATTATTTTACTTTCATCTTGATTATAAAAAATGGACACATCAAAAGGTTATATTCAAAGTAACCATATACCATATTTGGTGTTGCACCATTTTATAAAACATATCCCAGAAATATGGCAATTTTCAAAGTTTAAAAACCTTTGTAATCATAAAATAGATGTTTGCATAAGTGCATATGATGTTCTCAGTGAGTAAATAATGTTCTCAAATAAGTAAATGATTTGTTTGATAAGCAGTCAATTTTTGGTAATTTTGAAAAACTAATTTAATAGATAATTAGAATGTAAATCAGATTCAGAAGTCACTATCTTGTGAGGCTTCCTTCTCATTTAAACCAGGAAACTTCATGTGAAACAGAAACTTGCAAATCATTGCCACACTTTAAGTTATCTTCTGTGGTGTTGATAGTGTTGCTAGTGCAGTGTGTCCTTAATTAACGTCGTTAATTCATTCTTGAAAATAGCAACATAGAACAAAAACATAAATAAAACCAATTTCCCATAAGAAACCATGGTATACAATATGATCGATTAAAAAATCTCAGGTTAAAAGTCTCTTGAAACATAAAAATACCTTATATACTGTATTTTAGGGAGCTTCATGGTGCCACATAAGATATGAATGGTATCAGAACATAAATAAATCTATAAAATCATACATTAACATAGTTTTTAGCCGTATGTGAAATATATTCTTAAATAAATAAATGAAAAAGAAATTGCATAAAATAAACAAATACTATGACATAACTACATTTCAAGGTACCTAAAATTAGAAACGGCTACATTTCACGATAGTAGGTATCTTTATTTACAAGATAAAGAAACTACGTAATACCAATTTGGTAAAATGTAGTCGTACGAACAAAAGAGAATGATCAGTTTTAATAGAAAGTATACAGTGAGGCACAGACACTTCTGTGAACACAAGTTCATGAGTTTACATCACCATAAAAGAAATGCAACCAACTAATTATGTCTTACAACAGTTAATGAATAATTAATGCAAATCTACCATAATAGAGTTAATAAAATATTTCTTTAGTTGCTTTTATTGAACTGCGAATATCATTAGGCCAAAAGAAGGATAACCACTCTTTCCAGACACGGCTGATACAAACGAGAATAAAATCGGGAGATGTTAAACTCAAGTTATTCCAATTATACAGAATAATTTCAAGTTCATAGGTTGGTCACTCAGCAGATCTTCCTTTCTGCACAACTCACGAAGCTTGTAAGGTTTCTATTAAAGGGGATTAAGATGATTTTTATGATTGCTAGGGAGACATAAGAGTAGGGGCCATTATCACCATGAGGGGTTTTACCCTGCTGCACGGGCTATGCACATCAACCCCTCCCTCCGGGTTGGACACGCCTTGATTTTGTCTCACAATTTTTAGTAAAGTCATTGGACATGAGAAGTAATTGTGTAACAATTCATTTACTAAACCTACTCATGAATTGTTTTTACTTATTTTGCTTATTAAACAGGTAAAAATTTTTCAACAGTGAAAATGATCACGTGTGACTTACGTAACAAAGTACTGCGTGATCTCTTAAGGATTAAAGTCTAAGGTGAACCATCAAACCATATGAGACATTAAATGTGGCCAATGAAACAACTGTGATTTTAAATGCAGCCCGTCTAGGTACTCGGAAATACTAAGGCAGTCCACCATCAGAAAAACATTTTAGTCCACCATCAGAAAAACATTTTAGTCCACTTCCCTAAGGTTACGCGAGCTATTCCCAACACTTCATCTACTCCATCATCAACCATATTGACCACGAAAAATACTCTCTCCCCTCATTTTATGAAGCATTTGCCTGCGCAGTGTCTTAAAAATTTTTTAACAGTTTTAACAGTTTTTCCACTCAAATAAGAACATCTGCCACAACTGGTGAAGTACTGCATAACAGATACTCATGAGAGTCATGTACACACTATTTTTTTCCATACGTTATTTCAGAGCCGAGCCAAAACTCCAATCATCGATGACGTTAATTGTAATATGGGTAGCAATTTTTAAACAATGTTAATCCAAATCAACGTTAATTGAAGCGATGTTGAACCAAGGACATACTGTACTTAAAATGTTATGAAATAATTTTTGAAGAAATCTGGTTAAACAAAGCCAAAATGAGCTTGTAATTATTAATCTTTAATAAGTAATAGAATTTCATACCTATTTTACAATTTTTTCAGTTAAACTGCAATATGGATGGTGAGGTGTGTGGCATTAATGGTGATACATACAAATCTGAATGTGCAGCAATTGCAGACCGTATTACAGTGGATTATATTGGACCCTGTATATCTATAGGAAGAATAACTGAAGGTCTTGGTGAATATGTGAGAGAAAGTCATTGGAAAAAGGTCTGCAAGAATATTGCGAAATGTCCCCCACTCCCTCGCTCTGGATGTTTATCCTCCATACCTCCGGGCGCTTGTTGTCCTATTTGTGCTGGTGCTCTACGCCTTTTATTTAGTCAAAAACAGGTTGAGCGTAGCCTGTATGCCACTGCTGAATTTGAACCAAAATCAAGGGATGAGATAATGACTGTTCAGTCCATACTGAGCAATCTGGAACGACATATTCAGGTAGCAGAATGTTCTGTGTATGGTATGCTTAGTGTAGAGATGGATCTTTATGTACTTGTCAAAGCTAGAGCAGGAATACCTAGCAGTGATGGCACTGCTCATCCTCCATCAGAACTGCAAATGGAAGCATGTGTAGCAGAGGCTGAGAAACTTGCTCGTATGGTTCAGGGTGGAAGTCCTCGTATACTCAGTGAAGTGCCATTAAGCACTCTTACAACAGCTAAAGTGGCCAGTTTGGTGGCCAATTCCTCAAGCACTTTTAGATCAGGATATTTTTATGTATTGATTGTGTGCATAATTTTAATTTTTTTTAGATATCTTCAAGTAGTGAGGTAAGATGGATGCTGACAGTGATTGTGTTTAGATAGCCAAGATATATTCTCTCATCCTATAGGAGATTAATGTTATGAATGTCAATTTATAAAGTGCCAATTCAAAACATTCCAATCCATCCAATTATGCTGTGGTCATGGCTCTATAAAAGTTATAATATGGTTTACAATAGTATGGAAAGAAGAGATTGTGTTATTTGCATAAAAATTGTAATATGCATGGCAGAACTTTATCTATATGAGATACAATATAACACTCTTAAAGAGAAATGTTGAATGAGGAAGCATGAGCACAAATTTGTATTTTATCTATGTTGAAGAGTTTTATGCAAACTTTAATGCTGAAAAAGTGGCCAAAAAGGAGTTTATTTCCTACTTCTTGGTTGGTGAATGACACATGTTATTGTAAAGCTTATTGGCCTCATCTCCTCAAAAGCCATCATGATGGGAGAGAGTAAAATTACCAGTTTAAATGGATGACAGCCAGACTAACAATACATTATCTGGCTAAGCAACTCATTTTTGTACTGGTTGAGGAAACTAAATTTCCTGATACACTTCTCCATTATTTATCAGGCAAGCCATTGCCAAAACTCTACCAAATATAGTCACCATTGAGTTCTCTGTTAAGAGAATTGTCAAGATGAAAGCTCTGTGATATTGAAAATATTTTATGCCTCTATCAAATTTATGCAAGGAATTTTTCTAGTGAAAGAATGCTCAATGCCAAAGAATTACATGACTCATATGTTAGAAAAAGTGTATTTTGTTATTAAAATATATTCTATGCTGGTGAAAACTATTTTTGTTTTCTGCATATATAATTGTACCATTTATGTACTCTATTGAGGATTGTTGCTAGTCTCAAAAACCATATCTTTGAGTACTTTTCATTAAGTGACATGAATTGACCTTTAAATTTTGTGATGTGCTCTATTAAGTACAACTTAATGGTACGTATTAAGCTCATAACAACTTCCTCAGTATTCATTTATTGCTATCCTGAAAAATGAGAGCACAACCACTGTTTGTATGTATATCATAAAGCATTGCATGCATGAATGTGTGTCTATGTGTGTAAGTATGTATGTATGTGTGTGTGTATACAGCCACACACATGAACACATGTATGTGTTTGAGTGTGTGTTTAAGGATCAGAAAAATGCATGTGTGAATCACTGTGCCAAATTAAGTAGCATAAGTTAATAAGTACATGTCAAGAGACAATCTTTTGTTTTCTGTACTGATTTATGCATTACATAATTTTGTAAAATTTTTCTTTTATAAGGTTTATATAGTTACCGAAAATGGATCCAAATACTGCAAATAATAATTTGGTCAAATTATTAATTTTGTAATTTTAACTGGTTGTAGTTATCTATTAATAATGGATACCTGTATTTTCATTACTGGTAAACAATAGGTACATATCATCTATTATGTACAATTTTTTACTATCATTCATAATTTCTAGCTGCATTTTTATTTTTTGTTGTTTTGAGTATAGAAATATAGCATTATGTTATTCTTCAAATGGAAATATTTCTGAATACCCATTACATGAAATAAATTGAAACTTCAACAATATACATTTTTGCTTTATGATAAAATATAATGGAAAATTTGTAGTTTTTAAAATATTATAAGTACAAAAGAAACCATCTCAAATGATAATAAGCTGTATTTTTATTTAGCTGTATTAAAAGGAGACAATTGAAAAATTAACAATTTTGGAGTTTAAATGTAAAATATTATAAACTTTTAATAAAAAGTGCCTGACTTAAGCAAATTAGCATACACTAGATCAGTTTTTCTCAACCGGGGTGGCATACCACCCCAGGATGACGCAAGAGTTATTGAGGGGTGACGCAAATATTTGATAAATTCACAGTGTATAATATTCTGCCTTATAAACATAAGTAAAACCAGAAGAATATCTTCCTCTGCTTCTTTAAATGCATAATTTTTTATCTATATGTGATAGATATAGCTCAATTTATCTATAAAGGTGACTTGAAGAAAATGGAACTAAACGGGGTGACGGAGAACTGAAATGGGGTGACGCAAGCAAAAAAAGGGTTGAGAACCACTGCACTAGATCATGTCATGTCTTTATATATCAAAGTTGCAATCCATGTGGTAGGAAGGGTGGGAGAATGTCATTATGTGAACTCCAAGCTCTGATGGCATAGGGGTGGAATGTCCCAAAGAATGTTGAATAACTCAAGAACGGCTGAATCTATTTCAACAATTACTTCAGTTTTAAATAGATCAAAACCAAAAGAGGCTTATGGTAACATTTTGATTCCAGGATCATTTCCTTCCTTCGTCATTTGCACAATATGGGAATGGGTATGGTGTATTTCTTATTTGTATTTTTATATAACTTAAAATAATCATACAAACTTGGGATTTTGAACTGAGGAATGCCTAAAAGAATGAAAATAAATTTTCATACAGGTAACTTTCCAACACCTGTCGATCTGATGCACAGATTTGTCTTGAACACGAATATTGCATGTTCTTTGTTGTGAAAATCATTGTCATTGTCAAGATAAACCCCTTTGTTCTTGATTTAGCAAAATTTCATACATTGAATTGGATTATATGGAAAACAAGAACATTTTGTGAATTTATATTCATGACTACTGATAGTAAGGTTAACTGAACAAAGTATGAATATATAAATATGAAATTAAGATACTCCACATAAAAGGTGATAGTAAATTTAATATTGAATTGAATGTCACATATTCAGTGCAAGTCAAAATTGTGTATAAACACTTGGATATGCTGTATCTCAGAAATTTTATTGAGTAATCATGAACCAAAAAATGTTTCAAATACATTAATTAGATACATAGAAATGTGATACATTACAGAAGTAATGTTAGATTTTCAAAATGTCCACCACCAGCATGGCATTGTTTCTCAACAGCCCTACATATGCTGGTGTACATGTCAGCATTCTCCCTGTGACCTATCCACCGTTTGGGAAATTCAGTATCCAGATAGCCTCCTTCCTATTGTACGCAAAAGTAAATCATAATTGACCCAAGAATCAGAATGTTACACGAGATGATGCTAAGCTTATGTTTCCACATCCTAATGCAGTTACCCTACTTCTTCCTCCATCTCTCATATAATCCCTCTTCCATATTCCTTCAACTTTCATTGCTGTCTAGGACATTGTGGTTATGATGTAGAAAAGTGTCATGTGTACACAAGTACTACAGCAGTATGAACTTGGCAAAAGAATAGGGAAAGAGAAATTGCAATTTCATGGGCACTGTCATCGGTGGAAGAGTAGGCAATCCAAAGGAGTTGAAGAAAATAAACAAACAAACAAGAAAATGAAAAGTGGGGAAATGTGTAGTTATAGGAACAATCTTAGTTGTTGCATGGAAAGATAAAAGAGTAGTTTTTATGATATCCACGTTTCATGACACCTCGGTAGAAGTGGTTAGGACTATAATAAAGGGAGGGATAAAAACAGAAATAAATAAGCCTGTTTGTGTACTAGACAACATGAAAAATATGGGCACCATTGATCACAGTGTTCATTACTGTGCTTCATATGCTTTTCTTAGTAAAATCCCGAATTGGTGGAGAAAGCTCTTTTTTGGTGTGTAGTCAGACTAAGAAGCAGTCTTACAGTCTTGGGGTTTTACAGCCTTGGGCTTTAACATCCCCCTGTGCAAGGGCAGCAGCTTGCACAGTATCTATGTTGGTGGTGATCATGTGGATCTGAACAGCTACAGATGGGTAATCACTCTTGTGAAACTGCGATGAGGAAATCAAGGGGAAACTACCTCATTATATTTTCAATGATAGGGCTGAAAAGCTGCAAATACCTCTCTGTGGTAAAATTTTCCAGTTGTAAAATAGTCCCCAAATTGGATCTCTGGGTGAGGACGAAAATCTCAAGAAGAGATAACTCATTTGAAGATTCCATGATGAGAGCAAAGCAAATAACACAGGAGCTTGGCGTCAGCTCTGAATTTCCGAAAACCAGGATTCATTGACAAAAGAAATATTTTGAGAAACATAGCCAACACAAAATTCTGTCCAATCCTGAGTACAACTTCAAAATTATGTTTATAAATCCATTGCTTGATGTGATGATCATTCAACTGTCAGACTGATTTGCACCTGCAATAACAGTGAGTAATAGATTTTTATGTTTGAACAAGGTGTTACAACTTCAAGATAATGAGTTGAAATCAGCATGTGAAGCAATAATAGAAGACTGTAAGGGAGATATCTTGAGTGATTTACAAGGAGTATTTTTATTAAAGACTGATTTACAGAAAAGCAAATTTAATTAATTAAATTTCTTGCAATTATTGAATTTCCTAAGCAACAACAGATATGGTGATGTTTTCCCCAATGATATGATAGCTCTCTGCCTTTATTTAACCATTCTTATCACTGTAAGCACTGCTGAATGGTCGTTTAGTAAACTAAAGCTGATGAAGAACTATTAAAGGTCATCCCTGTGCTAAAAAAGATTAAATTCTCTTGAAATGATTTCTATTGAAAGTGAGGAAATTTGATTTCCATGATATTATTGGCAAAAGGCATCCCTGAAATCCAGGTGCCAAAATTTTTGATTTTCTTGTATTACAATGTATATGCAATAATTTCTTAAATTTATTTTATACTTATTTGTTAATTAAAATAACTTACTGAAACTATATATATTTTCTTTTCTTGGTTTCTTTGAAAAAAGCGTTAAGTCATGCTTTATGGGCAGGTCATGTCCATCCATATTTTTCATCAAGAAACAATTCAGAAAATATGATTGAAATATTGTTTGGGAATCAATGAAAATACTTTCGAACATACAGAAATTTCAAAGGCATAGTATAATTAGGTATTACCTAAAGTCCATATTCTTTATTTTAGTGTTTGCAATGTAAATAAATCTTGGGTCGTCCTCAAAATTTTATCTCAGAAAATGCAATTAGCAATCAGGTAGAAAATACTTTCTTTATTCGAATAAATTTTTGTTCCATTCCTTGCACATCATAAAAGCAAAAGGGTGAGGAATGCCGAATTTTTTATTATTGTCTTCCTTGCGATAATATTAATATGAAAACAAAAACTGGAGATATGCGACTTCAAAAGCAACTTGAAAATAATGTTACTGCTTTTTCACATTTCTCCTGTATATTAAAAAAACTTGCCATCTGAAGCAAAAAAAATTTCTTCTCACAGAATTAAACAAAAGATTATAATGTAAAAATATGTATTTAACAAAAACCCACCACTTCTATATCATTTTAAGTTCTCACAAGCTCATGTTACGGCGTGGTGGAAACACTTTCTTGCAAAAAATGAGGGGGTCCCCAAAATCATATTTGCATAGGGCCCCCCAAAGATATCATGCTGACCATCACATATACCACTATGTTATTTACGTACATGTCACAGTTGCACATTATCCGGCTGCATTGTAACACTACACGCCCAGCACAATGTAACATTGATGTTTCAGAACAGTATCACATTTCTTCAAATCTTCCATTTTTCTCAGTTAATGAATTACTGTGTTAGGCGCTACATGTGTTATGAGTATTTTTACTTGTATTTTATACCTCGTAAATTTTTCCGTAAAGTGGGGCTAACCTCGTTATATTAAAGATTGGGAACAGAGGTTTGAAAAGAAAGCAAGTGGAAAAAATATTGCAAAACAGTGACATTGATGACACTTTCAACATAGAAAGTGTTTTATCTGATAGTGGTGATGAAGAGAGTGAAAGTATTTCTGAAAGTCATAGTGAGACCATGACTCCTCTTTCACAGAAGAGAGGAAAAAAAGGAGCTTGGAAATGGAATTCCACTTGTTCACAGAGTGAAAGTAAAATTTCCTTTTATTAATTTAAAAAAATTGATTACTTATCACCTAACAATGTGCAAATATAAAAATAATTTACACATAAAAATAATCTTGATAAGAAACGTTCATTATTAATCATGCTAAAAAAATTAAATGTTTTTATTACCTAACCATGTGCTCATATAAAAATAATTTTCCAATAAAAAAATGGTAATCATGCTGATAAGAAACATTATTTTTTAATCATGTGCTAAAAAAGAGATACAAAATATATTGACATTTCAGCTGTATCTTTATGAACTTAAATAGGTAAGTGAATGGTTTAATGCTTTTTAAGTATTTTTTAAAACAGGCTTAATTATAATTACAAACAAAATATTACCACTTCCTGGTATACTAATTCTTGAACCCTCTATATCTGTAAAAGAAAATCTCCATCTTTTTCATCAAAACTCACAGACAACCAGTGGCGGCTCGTGTATAGGCACTGCGGAACTGCAGCACCCCCTATTTCCACTTGATATTATCAATAACATTTAATATAATGAGTCCTTTTTTCTTTAATTCTTTCTTTATTTTTGTAGTACAATATTTATTCCTTAAGCTTAATGTCAGTACTTCAGTAGCCATCCCCCAGTTTATGAAAAAGATACAAAAATCTTTGTATGGAACTGTGCGCTTCACAGTGCCAGCGACGTGGTGTTTGACTGTTGTGCGCATGCGCACATAGGAGGGGGGTTGGGGAGGAAGGCGGGACTGCCAGGTAGAGAGAGCACTGTTGCTCTCGCAGTGCCGGCTCTGGCGTGATGGTGGAAGGAAGTTTTTTTTTACTCAGCGTGTGTTGTGCTTAAAAACCGTGTACCATATTCTTGAATGTGATAAAGTGTAGAAGAGTGTAGAATTAGATTATTATTCTGCTTCCAGCTATTCTATTTGATTAATTTTTTTTCGGTTATTTTATTTAACAGAAAACTTTAACCATGGCCTTGCATCCCCAAGAAATAAGTTCTGTGACTGTAAGTGAACTTCAACAGCTTAAGTTTTCACAGCTATCTCTCCATGAGAAAGTTACAGTTAAGAAAAGAGGTCGTTCAACACCTGATATTCTAATATCTCAGCCAGGCAAAAGCAACAACAAGAAATATATTCGTAGCTTTAATTCTGAATGGTACCAACGGAAAAGTTGGCTTTGCGGCTGTGAAGTAAAAAATGCACTCTTTTGCTTCCCGTGTTTGCTGTTTGAAGGTGATGTACCGTGGACAAAAGATGGTTTTAGAAATATAAACAAAATGAAAGAAAAAACTGAAAAGCATGAGAAGTCAAAGAAGCACGTTGATAATGTTGTTTCACTGTCACTTTTAGGAACCGTAAGTATTAAGGAGAAACTTAGTGAGGCATACAGACTTTCAATCAATGAGCATAATATAAAAGTCAAAAAGAACCGTGAAATTTTGTCCAAAATAATAGACTGCATTTACTTTTGTGGAAACTTTGAAACTCCCTTATGTGGACATGATGAAAAAGACGATTCAGTAAATCCAGGGATATTTAGAGGATTAGTAAATTTTGCATCTAAATTAGATTCAGATTTGAAGAATCACTTAGAAACCAGTGCAGTCTTCAAAGGTGTTTCTAAGACCATTCAGAATGAGATACTTGACTGCCTGCTACAAATATACCATGAGGAGATAAGGACGGAAATTAGAAAAGCTTCCTTTGTAGCTGTCATGGCTGATGACACAACAGATGTTTCGGAACACACTCAAATGGTCCTTGTTCCATGGTACGTATTGTATGAAGAAATATTTGAGCGTTTTTGGGGATTCTTTATTCCAGAAAATCAAACTGCAGATGGCATATCAAAACGTATTTTAGAACAATTGGACATAATCCTTCAAGGAAATGGACAAAAACTGATAGCTCAGACATTTGATGGTGCAAATGTCATGAAAGGCAAAAAAACAGGAGTTCAAGCAAAAATAAAAGCAGTTTATAGTAATGCACATTTCATTCACTGTTATGCACAGCAACTTAATTTAATAATGAAAAATGCAGCAAGTATTACACTAAACGCAAGAGTATTTTTCTCTAACATTCTGGCTATTCCAACATTCTTCTCAAGATCACCACAACGTGTGTCCATTCTCAAGAAACATAGGGACGTCAGCATTCCACGTCCATCATCTACAAGGTGGAATTTCAACATACGGACCATAAACAGAGTTCATGAAAATTTGCAACCTTTAAAAAACTGCCTTACCGAAATTCAGTCAACATCAAATGCAGATCAAACCATTGCAGAAGCAACAGGAATTTTAAAATACCTGAATGATGATAATTTCAAGTTTTGGTTAGAGCTTTTTCATCAGATTATGCCTCATGTTGAAATAATTTACAACCAAATGCAATCTCGAGAAATTAGTGTGTTTAAAGTTAATGAATATATAACAAATTTCAAAACTGCTATTTTAGAATTGAGAAACACAAAGTACTGTGAGAATCCTTCAAAGACACTCATGGCAGAAGCTAAGGAAGTGTGTGACTATATATGTGTTGATATAATTGCCAGATATTCTTCCACTAAACACTTAGTAGCTGCTAAATTGTTCAACAAGAAATGCTTCACTAGATTTAAGAATGAACATCCCACAAAAGAGATAGTACTGACCACTGAAGCTTATCCCATGATTGACAAAGAAAAGCTTGAAACTGAACTAAAAGTATTCTATTGTAGGACTGATATTCATGAATATTGCAAATTAATTGAGCTGCTGAAATTTATCTTGGAAAATAATCTAGATGATGTTTTTAGTGAAATTACGAAACTGATAAAAATCCTCTTGACAATTCCCATGACTACATCAGAGGCAGAGCGCTGCTTTTCAACATTGAAAAGAATAAAAACTTTTTTAAGAAGCACTATGAATTCGGAAAGACTAAATGCGCTTGCAGTACTTTCAATGGAGAAAAATTTCCTCAATTGTCATCCAGAGATCAAGGAGAAAATTATTGAACTTTTTGCGCAAATTAAAACAAGAAGAATGGATTTTATTTTTAAATGAATAGATCAAGCTTTAACTGTAACAATTTAAGTTAAAGTAAGTAAAAAATGTTTGGTTTTTTTTGTTAAGATTTTATCAAGTTCCTGAATAAATTTTCTTTTTATACATGTTTTTTTCCTTTTACACAATTTTAAAACAAAGGCTAAAAATTTTCTGGAGCAGCACCCCCACTAATTTTAGCTATGAGCCGCCACTGCAGACAACTATTAACCAAGACAACAATTTGACATACACATCTTGTAAAATCATACCTCACTGTAGCCCATATCCGTTATGTAGCATGATATATAATGCTCTTCCCAGTAACCTTAAAAATATCAAAACCTTACCTTATCTTACCTCCAAAAATCCTACTTCTACAGTATTAAAAAATCAATGCAACTTGTGTTAATACTTAATATACTTATTTTAAAAAAATCACTAAAACAATTTGGAAATAAATAACCTAATATAACTTTTGAAATGTATATGTACTAAACTGTATTTTCCTTGACATAAACTGTAATGTTATCTATTTTTTTGACATACCCTATACCTGTATTTCTTATGTGCTTGAGTTGATAAAGTATTATTATTATTAAAATTCATGTTCTCTGCTACTGTAATCATATTATACAATCATGCAGAATTTATTGCAAAGGTAACAGTCCAAAAGATCTTTGTGCAAACCATATTTTTGCTAAACAAACAGTTTATAACATAGTAATTAAAGGGGATTGGTGCATGATAGAGCATGGCTTATTATACTTTTAAATTAAATTTTAAAAAATCTATAAACACATTAGAAAATTATGTTAGTTGATTAATATTTACTCACCGTATGTACCTGAATATAAGACGAGTCCTATTAAATGTAAAGCTTTAGTTCAGAAATGGGATGCTTCATGTATTACAATGTAGCATAGAGATGCTAAAGCTAGGTAGAGTAGTCCTTGCAAAATAGTTGGTCAGAGCAGTGCAAATCGAGTGTAGTTTTCATATATGTTTAAACTTTTTGTTAAAAAATTTTGTTCTCCATTAACTAGGCTAATTTCAATACAGTAACAGTGGTGTGAGAAAGCAATGAGGATAGGAGTACTATGGCATATGTACATATTACGTGCATTTGAGGATGAGGAAATATGGCACTTTGCTTTAGAGGATTCCCTGTCCTCCTCGGCCCCCCTGGTTGGGTTGGGTTGGTTGGTTGGTTTTGGGTTGGTTTCCTTTCCACTTTCACTATGGTCCCCCACCTTGTTATGATATTGATTTGTGATTTGTTATGTTGTTCAAATAAATATTTTTCCACCCTAACTATACAGATTTAAATGATGATTTATTTAAAACTGCACTTAGCTATGTCATAATTTTCGTTAAGGTGGAAATAGGATTCATTGCTCCTTTTTTGTTTGGATATCGTATACAGTTCGATTCAATCGCACGTAACTTCACGACATCAATGTACCTTACTGTTTTGTCTGCAATAGCGCCTTTTCCACATAACTATTCAGGTATAAACGAGGATTTCTGGTATGCGACACTTGGCTACATTTCCGAAAGGTTGGAACAGTTTTTAGATGCTGCTTTTTTAATGTCAATATCGTAAACGCTGTGATTGTATCATTGTATCGTACATCACACATACATTCAGCACCGTAACTAGAAATTTTAGCGCCCGGGGCAAACTGCTAAATATGCATCCCCTCGTTCATAATTTATCATTTGTTTAGTTAATTTTTGGATTTTTTTCGCGCCCCTTACGTAGTTGCGCCCGAGGCAGATGCCCCACTTGCCCCGCCCTAGTTCCGTTACTGCATGCATTTATACTAAAAACGCTTTATCTTGTTTGTTTGTTTGAATGCCCAGTCAATTCGCCTCTCTTACAGCACAAATGGGTATCTCAGAGGTAGTGCAATGAATAACCGGGGAGGGAGGATGGAAACCCGGTGCCGGCATTTGCCTGCTCTTACGAAGAACACCAGGGGGGCCAACGGCTTAACGTCCCTTCCAAAGGACGGAACAGCTGAATTTGCGCGGTCTCCTCAAACCACACAAACAGGGGGCCGGGTGACCTTGGAAAAAGTCCTACTTGCGCAGGATTCGTACCCGATGACTTTTTCAAGCATCGGGCGAGTAGCAGCCAGCGTCCTTACCACTACACCACCGGCATCCCCCCACCCCCCGCTTTATTTTGGCAGTGCTCTGTAGGCACCTTTACGGTAGGACGAGTCCATCCTCGAGGCAGGACTGATTTTAGGGTAGGTGGTGTTTAGATGTGAGCATTTGATGCGCGAAATTAAAATCTGGAGGGTAAGAAGGAAAGGGCCGATGGACTCGTCCTAACCAAAATTTGTCTACTGCGCAGGTGATCTGACGTCAGCTCCCCCTTAAAGCTTCTCCTTCCCATTCATTCCATTCCCCTCTCATTTGTCTCCGCCTGCCACCATAATGCAGGGGACGGGCACTCGGATAGCAAAACGAGGACCGCCTTTGGATTGGCTCTCCAAAGCACACCAGAGGCGATGGAGGGTAAGTAGGAAAAGCCGTAGGAGGGGAAATAGGTTGCGCGCACATTCGAACGGTTTTCGTGTTTCAAGTGGTTTCTACAGTTTTCCGGGTTTCACGTGATTTCGAGCGGTTAGACGAGGTTACACGTTATTTCCAGTTATTTCTGGGTATGGTTTGATTTTCGTGTTGCGTCCCCAATTGCGGGAATAAGGAGGGTACTCGAGTTAGGTAAATATTTTGACATATAATTCATTTATTAATATTTAGAAATGCCTGAGTGTGAAATACGCGAGATCGGTAAGAGGATGTATATTTTTAAATGATAAATCCAGGTTTCCTCATTCCATTTCCGACTCAAATCGTCGATTCGATGTTTGGTTGAAGCTGGGAAGGGGATGGGAAGGTAAGTGAAGGGAATGGGAAGGGTCTCCAAAACGCACTGAGGCGGCGGAGGGGTTGGAGGGGTCACGTTTAGACGGTCATCGTTTTCTAACATTGAGTGTCGCGACCCTGCCTTAGAGCGAACGAGGTTTACGTAATCGGCTTTGCGGCTTGGTCAGCTCAGTGGGTCACTCGCTCAGTGAGGTAGTGAGGTGTTCATTTCTGTGTTCCGGATGCTGTAGGTTGATCGTTGCATGTTTCATTAACAGGTAAGGAAATCTTTGGGCATACTTATTTGGAATTAACGTCGGATTTATGTAATCGATTCGTTCAGAATTATGTTATTTTTAGCGAAAATCAATGCTGGATTGACTATTAGTTTTTACTTATCGTAAAGTGCGCCTTTTAACTCGACGCAGATGTTAATTTGTTCATTAACTTAGTTAAGCATCGATTAAGTGATACGGTTATTGTGGTTTGACGCAATTGTATTTTCGTCTTGTAATCTGTTTCAACAGACCACAGATACTTCAGGCGGAGTTGGGATAGTTGAGACATGAATGTGGTTATCGAGCAGTTCAGGGTTTTTCAAAGTTACGGCAGCGGCGTAACGTTGGCACGCGAAACGCTCAATAAAGGGTAATCCAAGATATACCTATTGGCGCGAAATTTCAGCTAAGTTCTTCTGAGTTAATCAAAATCGACTAATGGGTCTTAAAGGTTATTTGATAGTATTGTTTTAATTGTAAATGGAACCGAAGAAATTCTTGCTTGCGTTTACATTATTGTGAGAAAATTTTTGTCGGCCGAAAAACGTATTTTGTATTATTACGCACCTAGGATATCAAAATTTGAAAAATGCCGGAGTAGTCGAATGGATCTGTAATCATGAGGTAGGTAAAAGTGGAATTCGATCACATTACGGAAGTATATTCAAATTTCCATCAGTACGTGTTTATAGCAAAATCTGTGACGGACGAATGATTCATTTGATTTCGTTATAGCCCGCCGTGCTTCTCCTGCGATTCCATTCTTGTGTTAAATACCAATGCATGGTAGCATACTTGTGCTTCATCAGATGTGATTTTTTAGCGTGCAGTTTTTGTTCTCGAGAGCTAGAGGTTTCTCATCATGAAAGCATTTCATTAATTATAGCATGCAATTGTCGATCGAGAAACTCGTTAAAAGTCACGATGGTTTCAGTTCTATTTAGTTATGTGGTCAATAAATGGTAGATAATTTTGAAGGAAGCATTAAATTTAACTAAGCACCTTATGAAAAAATCTCCGTTTCTACTTTATTTTGAATTGAGAAACAACTTGAGTTGCAATAGAATTTGTTTGTGGTATTAGTGGAATGGTTTAGCATGGGGAAAGCGAGAACATTATATAATGCACTCAAGGAATTGTGGATATAATTCAGCATGTAATTACGTAGTGAAAGATTTTTGATATGATTTTCTTATTGTTTCAGAGGCATCAATAAGATGCTTTCCTGTTGAAGTCTACCACACAGATGATATCTTGTAACTGATCGGCCACCTGGCGACATGAAATATTGGTGGTGAGTATTATCAATGCGTTTTAAGAAGAAATTTGATTGAGCTATTTTATAGGGCATTTACCAGATCATCTTTTAAGTAACACAATTGTTTGATGTTATCTCAGAAGTTTCTTGCAAGCATTATCACTGCATTTTAATGAATACCTTGGATCAATTTATTCATGTAACCATGCGTTAGTTTTTGGAATTTAATTTCTTTTAGCATACAGGTATCCCTCACTTGCCGCGATTTTGCTATAATGCGATTTCATCTCAATAAGAAAAATTTCATTCAAAGAAAAATTTCGTCTAATGAAAAAAAATAATTGCTACACAAAAAACTCGACGTGCGGCGCCAGCGTCCTGCAATTTTTCCCGACGCTACTTCTGTTTAGTTTTAAATAGGTTGAGGCGAAGTTATCATAGCGTCAACGAGTAGAAAATGACAATATCTGGTGATGAATATCTTACTTGAAAAAGAATCGGAAGAAAGTATGTTTAGAAAGTGACATTGAATCATATTAAAGGTCACGTTTAAATTACTAAGGTAAAAACCTATATTTTTTGCCACTTTTTTGTTGAGTCGGCAAATACGAAACCACCTCTCTCCCCTGTCCTTTTGAGTTTCTATTACATTTGTTTGACCTTATTTGAAGTTTTTCCGAGAAACCTACGAGGAAGATTTAGAAATCTATGGTGAAGCAGCATGATACACCAACTTTTTGAGCTTCGCGGCCTTGCGGTTCGGGAACTTGCACTTCGCGACCAAATTATTTATGACCATTACTTCTATTTCGCGCTGATTGCTTGCATTTCGCGTCATGCGTTTGTGATGACAATAAGCGTGAACTCGCACTTTTTTGTTTGTAAGTTCAATTTAAACTTGGGCACCCTATATATATATATATATATATATATATATATATATATATATATATATATATATATATATATATATATATATAATTTATGTATATATATATACATATATATAATGTATGTATATATATAATGTATATATATATATATATATATATATATATATATATATATATATATATATATATATAAAATGTATGCATATATAATGTATGTATATATATATAATCATTATATATAGACGTTTCTTACAGAGGAGGAGGAGATAACATATAACATACTAGTAGAAGGTGCTTGCATACTGCAAGCATTTCATCTCTTTGGAAACACATTAATTTTTAAGTGAGATATTTCATCATGGGAAATATTTCTTTAATTTAAAAGATTTCACCTAGGGACCGATTTTCGTTTTTTCCTTATGGAATACTAATGGTGTAAAACAATAGCTAATATTTGCAATTTTAGGAATATTATACTTTTTCCACGGTAGATTAATAATTCCACATATTTCTGCCAAACTTTAAATTTGTAGCACATTTAGAAGTGAAATAATAATTATCTAATTGTTTATATTTAAATAAATTTTAACGGCCGTAATAAGACTTTTATGGATAAATGGAAATGTTCATTCGCTTAAATAGACTTAACTCTAAATAACTTTAAAATTTCAGCTCTCTAACTTGCCCCATAGTATATAAACATTTACCTATTTTTTTAAACTTGAAGAATTTTTAACTGCCAAAGAAACTAAAATATCAAAATTTGTATAATCCTTATTTCGTTTTTTTAGGAATTCTACTTATAGAAAAAATTTCAGCTCCGCAGCACATTCGGAAATACATAAACCTTGAAAATTTGTTTAAACAATAGCGAATTTTTAGCGGCTACATTGTTGCACTTTTTCAAGATTTTGGTTTTTGTAGTCTGTTTTGCACAAAATCCTACCTATGAAAATATTTTCGAATCTCCAGCTCATCTGGAAGTGCGTAAACATTAGTATCCTCCTATATATATGTTATCATTATATATCGACGACTCTTACATACTAGTTAAAGGCGCTTGCATTCTGCAAGAATATCATCTCACCTTGAAAATACATTAATTTTTCAGAGAGATATTTCATTATGAAAAATATTTCTTTGATTCAAAAGATTTCTCCTTGGGACCGATTTTCGTTTTTTCTTTATGGAACAGTAATGGAGTAAAACAATCGCTAATTTTTGTAATTTTAGGAATACTATATATTTTCCACATTGGGTTAATAATGCCACACATGTATGCCAAATTTTAAAATTGTAGCACAATAAGTGAAATAACATTTATCTAATTGTTTAAATTTAAATAATTTTTAACGGCCGCAATAAGAATTTTATAACTACTCGGAGATTTTTATTTGTTTACAAAGACCAGACTTTATATAACTTGAAAATTTCAGCTCACTAACTTGCCCGGTAGTACCTAAACAGTTATCTATTTGTTTAAAATTTAGGAATTTTTTACTGCCAAACAAATTAAAATATCAAAATTTGTATAATCCCCATTTCGTTTTTTTTTACAAATTCTACCTCTAAAAAAAATTTCAGCACCGTAGCTCATTTGGAAATATAGAAACCATGAAAATTTGTTTAAACAATTGCAAATTTTTAGCGGCCGCATTGTTGCTCTTTTTCAAGAATTTCGTTTTTTCTGGTCGGTTTTGCACAATATACTACCTATGAAAAAAATTTCGAGTCTCCAACTCTTCTGGAATTGCCTAAACATTAGTATCCTCCTATATGTTATACTAGTAGTAGGTGCTTGCATACTGCAAGCATTTCATCTCACCTTGAAAAAACATTAATTTTTTAGAGATATTTCATCATGGGAAATATTTCTTTAATTCGAAAGATTTCTCCTAGGGAACAAATTTCTTTTTTTTCTTATGGAAAAATTATTGAGTAAAACAATTGCTAATTATTGCAATTTTATGAATAATATACGTTTTCCACATTGTTTTAATAATGCCACACATTTATGCCAAATTTTAAATTTGAACCCCAAAAGAAATGAAATAACATTTATCTAATTGTTTATAGGGGTGCCGGTGGTGTAGTGGTTTGGACGCTGGCTGCTACTCGCCCAATGCTTGAAAAAGTCATCGGGTACGAATCCTGCACGAGTAGGATTTTTTCTCAAGGTCACCCGGCCCCCTGTTTGAGTGGTTTGAGGAGACTGCGCAAACTCAGCTGTTCTGTCCTGCGGAAGGGACGTTAAGCCGTTGGCCCCCCTGGTGTTCTTCGTAAGAGCAAGCAAATGCCGGCACCGGCTTTCCCTCCTCCCTTGTGTGTGTGAGTCCGGTGTGGAAGGCAATGAGAAACCACCACACCGTGTATGTATATTCCCTAGTCAAAACCAATTAATTAATTAATTGGTAGGACCTGTCACAAGACAGAACACGAATGACTGAATGAATTGTTTAAATTTAAATAATTTTTATCGGCCGCAATAAGAATTTTATAACTACTCTGATATGTTTATTTGTTTACAAAGACTATACTTTATATAACTTGAAAATTTCAGCTCACTAACTCTACCGGTAGTACCTAAACAGTTATCTATTTGTTAAAAATTAGGAATTTTTTTCTGCCAAACAAATTAAAATATCAAAATTTGTATAATCCCTATTTCGTTTTTTTACTAATTCTACATCTAAAAAAATTTTCAGCACCGTAGCTAATTCGTAAATACATAAACCTTGAAAATTTGTTTAAACAATTGCGAATTTTTAGCGGCCGCATTGTTGCCCTTTTTCAAGATTTTAGTTTTTTCTGGACGGTTTTGCACAATATACTACCTGTGAAAAAAATTCCGAGTCCCCAGCTCATCTGGAAGTGCGTAAACATTAGTATCCTCCTATATGTTATATATCATTATATATAGACGTTCCTTACAGAGGAGGAGGAGGCGGATATAACATACTAGTAGTTGGTGCTTGCATTCTGCAAGAATATCATCTCACCTTGAAAAGGCATTCATTTCTCAGACAGATATTTCATCATTACACATATTTTTTTATTTCTAAAGATTTCACCTCCGCAGCGATTTTCGTTTTTCCCACATGTTAAAATAATAGTTTAAAACAATGCCCAAATGTCGCAATTTTAAAAATTTTATACTTTCTCCATTATGGGGTACTAATGTTACACATTTCAGCCAAATTTTAAAGTTGTAACACTTCTAGAAGTAAAATAATATTTTTCCAATTGTTTAAAATTTTAACATTTTTAACGGTTGCCGCAATATATATATGGAGAGATTGAAATGTTTGTGTGTGCAAATGCACTGTTCTGTAAATAATTTGAAAATTGCAGCTTCCTACCTCATCCCGTAGTACCTAAATAATTATTAAACTTTAATGTTCAAATGGGGTTAAAATAACCCCTAAAAATTAACTATTTTAAAATTTTCGATTTTCATAATTGGTTATGAGAAAAGTTCTATACTTCTGCAAAATTTCAGCTTTCTAAACTTCATAGATTGGTCTACACACTGGATTGCGTTTTTCCATGCTAACTTATGGGATATATTCCGGGGTCTCTGGAGTCGAACCCAAGACACAGTAAGAAAAAGCGACAATAATTCCTAATGGATATTGCGGCCAGCTAGCAACACTGAAAACTTCATTTTCCTGGCTTACCGGCAAGTGCCCATAATTAATTTACAAAAATGGCGCAATTCTTTTGTTATGGGAAAAAACGCAACTTTCAGAATTTCTGGAGTCGAACTCATGTCACTTGGGTAAAAAGTCTCATTTCATCTAAAAGTTTTTCCATTATATCTACAAAAACTAAAACTTTCAGCTCTCTAGCTGTTGTAGTTTGGGCTGGACATTAGTATCCTCCTATATGTTATATATATGTTATATCCTCCTCTGTAAGAGTCGTCAATATATAATGACTAGTAGTTGGTGCTTGCATACTGCAAGCTTTTAATCTCACCTTGAAAAAACAATAATTATCCAGACCGACGTTTCATCATTACAAATATTCTTTTAATTCTAAAGATTTCACCTCCTCAGCGATTTCCGTTTTTCCCACATGTAAAAATAATAGTTGAAACAATCCCCAAATGTTGCAATTTTATAAATTTTACACTTTCTTCATTATAAGGTACTAATGGTACACATTTTAGCCAAATTTCAAAGTTGTAGCACTTCTATAAGTAAAATAATATTTTTCTAATTGTTTAAATTTAAATAATTTTTAACGGCCGCCGCAATTCATATATGGTAAAATTGAAATGTTTATTTGTGTAAATTCAATGCTCTGTAAATAATTTGAAAATTTCAGCTTCCTAGCTCATCCTGTAGTACCTAAACAGTTATCCATTTGTTTATACTTTGAGAATTTTTAACTGCCAAACAAATTAATATATCAAAATTTGTATAATCCCTATTTCGTTTTTTTAGAAATTCTACTTACAAAAAAGTTTCAACTCCGTTGCACATGCGGAAATACATAAACCTTGAAAATTTGTTTAAACAATTGCGAATTTTTAGCGGCCGCATTGTTGCACTTTTTAAAGATTTTCGTTTTTTCTAGTTGGTTTTGCACAAAATTTTACCTAAGAAAAATTTTCGAATCTCAAGCAAGCATTTCATATCACCTTGAAAAAACATTAATTTTTCAGACAGATATTTCATCATTACAAATATTTTATTAATTCTCAAGATTTCACCTCTGCAGCGATTTTCGTTTTTCCCATATGTAAAAATAATTGTTTAAAACAATCCCCAAATGTTGCAATATTATACATTTTACGCTTTCTCCATTATGGGGTACTAATGCTACACCTTTCAGGCAAATTTTAAAGTAGTAGCACATCTAGAAATAAAATATTTTTCTAATTGTTTAAAATTTTAACATTTTTAACGGTTGCTGCAATATATATATGGAGAGATTTAAATGTTTATTTGTGCAAATACACTGTTCTGTAAATAATTTGAAAATTGCAGCTTCCTAGCTCATCCCGTAGTACCTAAATAATTATTAAACTTTAATGTTCAAATGAGGTTATAAAAACCCCTAAAATTCATAATTTTAAAATTTTCGATTTTTATAGTTGGTTATGAAAAAAGTTTTATAATGTTGCAAAATTTCAGCTTCCTAAACTCATTAGATTGGTCTATATTCCGTTTCCCCATGCTAACTTATGGGAGATATTCCGGGCTCTCTGGAGTCGAACCTAAGGCACTTTAAGCAAAAGTGACATAAATTCCTAATAGATATTGCGGCCATCTAGCAACACTGAAAATTTTATCTTTCTAGCTTACCGGCAAGTGCCCATAATTAATTTACAAAAATGGCGCAATGCTTTTGTTATGGGAAAAAACGAAATTTTCGGAATTTCTGGAGTCGAACTCATATCACTTAGGTAAGAAGTCTCATTTTATCTGAAGATTTCTCTATCATATCTACAAAAGCCAAAACTTTCAGAACTCTAGCTCTTGTAGTTTGGGCTGGACATTAGTATCCTCCTGTATATCATTATATATCGATGACTCTTACAGAGGAGCATATAACATACTAGTAGTTGGTGCTTGCATACTGCAAGCATTTCATCTCAACATAAAAAACATTCATTATTCATCTTTCATCATTACACATACATTTTTAATTCTAAATATTTCACTTCCGCAGCGATTTTCGTTTTTCTCACATGTAAAAATAATAGTTTAAAACAATCCCCAAATGTTGCAATTTTAAAAATTTTACATTTTCTTCATTATGGGGTACTGATGCTACACATTTTAGCCAAATTTTAAAGTTGTAGCATTTCTAGAAGTAAAATAATATTTTTAAATTGTTTAAATTTAAATAATTTTTTACGGCCGCCGCAATTCATATATGGTATAATTGAAATGTTTATTTATGCAAGTTTACTACTCTGTAAATAATTTGAAAATTTCAGCTTCCTAACTCATCCTGTAGTACCTAAACAGTTATCTATTTGTTTAAACTTGAAGAATTTTTAACTGCCAAACAAATTAAAATATCAAAATTTGTATAATCCATATTTCGTTTTTTTATGAATTCTACCTATTAAAAAAATTTCAACTACGTAGCAGATGAGGAAGTACATAAACTATGAAAATTTGTTTAAACAATTGCGAATTTTTAGCGTCCGCATTGTTGCACTTTTTCAAGATTTTCGTTATTCTAGTCGGTATTGCACAAAATCCTAACTATGAAAAAAATTTCGAATCTCCAGCACATCTGGAAGTGCCTAAACATTAGTATCCTCCTATATGTTTTATGTTATCTATTATATATCGACGACTCTTACAGAGGAGGATATTTAACATATATATATAACATACTAGTAGTTGGTGCTTGCATACTGTAAGCATTTCATCTCAAATTAAAAGAACATTAATTTTTCAGACAGAAATTTTAACATTACAAATAGTCTTTTTATTCTAAAGATTTCATTTCTGCAACGATTTTCGTTTTTCCCACATGTAAGAATAATAGTTTAAAACAATCCCCAAATGTTGCAATATTAAATATTTTACACTTTCTTCATTATAAGGTTCTAATGCTACACATTTTAGCCAAATTTTAAAGTTGTAGCACTTCTAGAAGTAAAATAACCATTTTCTAATTGTTTAAATTTAAATAATTTTTAATGCCCGCCGAAATTCATAAATGGTAAAATTGAAATGTTCATTTGTGTAATTTCAATACTCTGTAAATAATTTGAAAATGTTTGCTTGCAGTATGCAAGCACCAACTACTACTATGTTATATATATATATGTTATATATCATCCTCTGTAAGAGTCGTCGATATATAATAGATAACATATAACATATAGGAGGATACTAATGTTTAGGCACTTCCAGATGTGCTGGAGATTCGAAATTTTTTTCATAGATAGGATTTTGTGCAATACCGACTATAAAAACGAAAATCTTGAAAAAGTGCAACAATGCGGCCGCTAAAAATTCGCAATTGTTTAAACAAATTTTCAGGGTTTATGTATTTCCGCATGTGCAACGGAGTTGAAACTTTTTTGTAAGTAGAATTTCTAAAAAAACGACATAGGGAGTATACAAATTTTGATATATTAATTTGTTTGGCAGTTAAAAATTCTTAAAGTTTAAACAAATAGATAACTGTTTAGGTACTACGGGATGAGCTAGGAAGCTGAAATTTTCAAATTATTTACAGAGTATTGAATTTACACAAATAAACATTTCAAATTTACCATATATGAATTGCGTCTGCCGTTAAAAATTATTTAAATTTAAACAATTAGTAAAATATTATTTTACTTACAAATGTGCTACAACTTTAAAATTTGGCTAAAATGTGTAGCATCAGTACCCCATAATGAAGCAAGTGTAAAATTTTTAAAATTGCAACATTTGGGGATTGCTTTAAAATATTATTTTTACATGTGGGAAAAACGGAAATCGCTGAGGAGGTGAAATCTTTAGATTTAAAAGAATATTTGTAATGATGAAACGTCGGTCTGAATAATTATTGTTTTTTCAAGGTGAGATGAATTGCTTGCAGTATGCAAGCACCTTCTACTAGTATGTTATATATCATATGTTATATCCTCCTCCTCTGTAAGAGTCGTCGATATATAATGATAGGAGGATGCTTATGTCCAGCACAAACTACAACAGCTAGCGAGCTGAAAGTTTCAGTTTTAGTAGATATGATGGAGAAATTTACAGATAAAATGAGATATTTCACCTAAGTGGCATAAGTTCGACTCCAAAAATTCCGAAAGTTACGTTTTTTCCCATAAGAAAAGCATTGCGCCATTTTTGTAAATTAATTTTGGGCCCTTGACGGTAAGCTAGAAAAATGAAATTTTCAGTGTTGCTAGCTGGCCGCAATATCTATTAGGAATTATTGTCACTTTTGCTTACAGTGTCTTGGGTTCGACTCCAAAGACCCCGCAATATATCCCCTAAGTTAGCATGGGAAAACGCAATCCAGTGTGTAGACCAATCTAATAAGTTTAGGAAGCTAAAATTTCGCAAGATTATAGAACTTTTCTCAAAAACAACTATAAAAATCGAAAATTTTAAAATTGTAAATTTTAGGGGTTGTTTAAACCCCATTTGAACATTAAAGTTTAATAATTTTTTAGGTACTACGGGATGAGCTAGGAAGCTGGAATTTTTAAATTATTTACAGAACAGTGGATTTGCACAAATAAACATTTCAATCTCTCCATATATATATATATTGCGGCAACCGATAAAAATGTTTAAATTTTAAAAAATTAGAAAAATATAATTTTACTTCTAGAAGTGCTACAACTTTTAAATTTGGCTGAAATGTGTAGCATGAGTGCCCCATAATGGAGAAAGTGGAAAATTTTTAAAATTGCAACATTTGAGGATTGTTTTAAACTATTATTTTTACAAGTGGGAAAACGAAAATCGCTGTGTAGGTGAAATCTTTAGAATTAATAGAATATTTGTAATGATGAAATATCTGTGTGAAAAATTAATGTTTTTACAAGGTGAGATGAAATGCTTGCAGTATGCAAGCACCTTCTACTAGTATGTTATATCCTCCTCCTCCTCTGTAAGGAACATCTATATAGAATGATAACATATAACTTATAGGAGGATACTAATGTTTAGGCACTTCCAGATGAGTTGGGGATTCGAAATTTTTTCATAGGTAGGATTTTGTGCAAAACCGACTAGAAAAAACGAAAATCTTGAAAAATTGCAACAATGCGACCGCTAAAAATTCGCAATTGTTTAAACAAATTTTCGTGGTTTGTGTACTTCCGCATCTGCTACGTAGTTGACTATTTTTTTAATAGGTAGAATTCATAAAAAAACGAAATTGGGATTGTACAAATTTTGATATTTTAATTTGTTTGGCAGTTAAAAATTCTTCAAGTTTAAAAAATTGGTTATCTGTTTAGGTACTACGGGATGAGCTAGGAAGCTGAAATTTTCAAATTATTTACAGTATATTAAATTTGCACAAATAAATTTTTCAATTTCACCATATATGAAGTGCGGCTTCCATTAAAAATTATTTAAATTTAAACAATTAGAAAAATATTATTTTATTTCTAGAATGGCTAAAACTTTAAAATTTGGCTAAAATGTGTAACATTATAACCTTATAATGAAGAAAGTGTCAAATTTATAAAATTGCAACATTTGGAGATTGTTTAAAACTATTATTTTCACATGTGGGAAAAACGAAAATTGCTGCAGAAATGAAATCTTTAGAATTAAAAGAATATTTGTAATGATGAAATTTCTGTCTGAAAAATGAATGTTCTTTTAATGTGAGATGAAATGATTTCAGTATGCAAGCACCAACTACTAGTATGTTATATATATGTTATATCCTCCTCTATAAGAGTCGTCGATATATAATAGATAACATATAGGAGGATACTAATATCCAGCCCAAACTACAACAGCTAGAGAGCTGAAAGTTTTAGATTTTGTAGATATGAAGAAGAAACCTTCAGATAAATGAGACTTCTTACCTAGGTGACATGAGTTCGACTCCAGAAATTCCGAAATTTGCGTTTTTTCCCATAAGAAAAGCATTGCGCCATATTTGTAAATTAATTATGGGCACTTGCCAGTAAGCTAGAAAAATGAAATTTTCAGTGTTGCTAGATGGCCGCAATATCTATTAGGAATTATTGTCACTTTTGCTTAGTGTCTTGGGTTCGACTCCAGAGACCCCGGAATATCTCCCATAAGTAATCCATTCAAAATAATTTTTATTCTGTATTGAATTCGTATTTTTAATTTTTTCTTTTGTGCTTGCACTTGTTGCAGATCCAGAATGGGCGACATTGACTAGAGTAAGTGGATGTGCATGCTGTTGGGCAGAGCAGAGCCATGATGTGATATGCATCTGGGTGTGGGAGTATAGAGATTTGGCTGGAAGATATGGGGTGAGGGAATGGTTTTTCCTAGTGGTTGCAAATTGTGGTTTGTTCACAATGGCAGACAATACTGATCAATATGAGAATGAGTATTCATTGAGAAGTGTTACATTTGGATTAAATGACTTTTCCTAATTTCTAATTTCTTAATCATTTAATTCATTATATTTGTTAAAGAAATGTAAATACTGTGCAACCTCAAAAACATTCCATACCTCAGCATTGTAGGCTCGATTATTTTGGATGTTGATATTTTATTTCTCAAAATATAAGACAGTAATTTTCTATTGTAACTTAAGTGGTTTGTATTTTATCTTATCAATAATTTGAGTATTCAATTTAATTTAGTGTATAAAAATTCCCCTTCCATAAATTGATCCTTTTATGAACGAACATGAATTTGACTTAATAATAATAGGAGTTCAATATTGCCACAAGTTTCATAGGATTACAGAAGACAATATATTAAAAGTATTTCTCCAAATTTATATTTGGAATTTAAAACTTAAAAATTTTCTACCTGGCAAAAAATTCACATTAGATTGACTTTTGAGGTGGCACTGTATTCATAATTACAAACTTGTGCATTTCCACTGTGGATAAGTGTTAAGCAAATTGGATTGTGATAAAATTACAATCTAGCATTAGGTGCAGTCATCAAAAGAATAGTATTTTCAATATTCCATATTAAAATTTTATGGGAATGTTTGTCATGCTTATTAATTTCAAATCATTTTTGGTAGGTGTTAGTAGTATGAGAAAAATGCCATATATATTAGTGAAGTTAAGTTTGGGATATGCTAAGTTATCAAAGTAGATTTGGAGATTAAAGTGACAAAATTTCAAATTTAAATTCTGTTCTCATACAAAGGTTGAAATTTGTATGAACTTTTTTTATGATTCCTGTAGTCAATTTTAAATTTATAAGTTCTTTTAAAAATTCCATCCACCAAATTTGCTAAGTTTTCTTTGTAAATATTGTTCATTTTTTCAATTAAGTTATGATTGAGAGCAATTGTGAATTTTAAAAAATCCAAATGGAACATTTCCCATTTTAAGTACTGCCATTTTTGTTTAATGATCAAACTGGAATTAGCAGCAACTGGGTCTAATCTTCCTTCATCCCTTCTTTTCTAGTGCTGTACACACTCCTTAACTCGCATACCCACGTTTGTAATGTATGCAAGGGGGGATTTTTCCCTCCTTTTTGGAAGAAGAAACAGCACATGAAAATGAAAAATTCTAAGTCCAAATGAAGAAAGAAGACATCAAAATGCAAAACAAGTTTTCTTTATTGTTCTTTGTGTACAGTATGTTTATTAAAAGAAATACAATCTGAACCTCTATTTTTCAATTTCATAACAATAAGTCCATGCAATTTACCCGGCCACAATTTTAGGTATGTTGGACTTAGGGTGATTTTTTTAGGCATTTTTTTTTAACAAATCATTCCCAATCACCCCCAGATGACTGCTCCAGCTGATTTTCTTGCTGCTTTCGTTTCCTCATTGCTGTTATTTCTACTGCTGCTTTTCTAGTATCCTTTTCCCACAAAATTTCTCCATTTCACCTGTCTATTTGAAATAAGAAATCACTTTGATTATTACAGTAGCCCCCTCATACTAATGCCTCCTGTGGTCAAGAGAATTGAATCCAATTAATTCAACTTACAAGCAGCGTACTCTGTGAATAAAAAGATGATAGATGCCAGCAGTATTGAATAAAACAGCCAATGCAATTATTACACCCATTAAACAAACAAATGATGCATAATAAATTTTTGCATGAAATTAGTTTCCTCAAATCTTAACGTGACATCAAAGAAAAAATTCTTCAACCATGACAGGATATAAAATTTTAGTACAATTTCTAAAGTTGATGGCAACATTTAACTCTGTCATGCCCAGTATTAATAAATGCAACTTTAGTTAGCAGGTTAAAGGGTTTTTAGGCAAAATAAATTGTGCAATAACATCATGCTGTATTTAGCTAAGATTATTATTATAGCATTAGCTATTATAGCATTTTATAAATTGTCATAATTCCAAGATATTAAGTCGAATGATAGAATAATTGGATTTTTATATCAGCAAGAATTGAGCTGAAATATTTGATAGATCATGCAGAATAATCTTGCTTGGGTAGAAGTAATTTAGACCAATAACTGAGCAGTCAATATAAGAAGATATGCTACACAGACAAGAGTAATGTTACATTTTAAAACTGATATGTGCAAATTAAAAGAAAATTTCACAGGAAAATATCAGTAGTACTTGTTCGAATATTAGTTAAGTTATAAACAGGTAAATATGGTAAATGCATAAAATTTAATGATTCAGCAAATTTATCTACCATGAGAATGGAAGTTGCATTGCAAAACTCAACACTGCTGGTATTATTGTCATTATTCACAGAGTACTCTGCCCCTAGGAAGACAAGTCTTTCATGGCCAAATTGTTAATACATATTAGGTCAATTCAGCAAATCAAATCATTTTAATTATTAAAAATAACAAAGAAATGTGAATATTTTTGATAAAAAGTGTAAACTATATATCTACACCAATAAACTAGCATTACACAATATTTTCAAAAATTGATATTTGGATGAAATTGATAAGAAAATGTAGTATTTCATAGAACAATAAATATAATTAACAATTTATTATAAAATTTAAAAATTCCTTTCAGAAAAGCTGAGGAAAAGTGTCCCAATGTTTACACCAAAATTATCGTTCAGCATAAATTAAAATTTGAGAAATACTAGAATGTATTTTTCCAAATCCCTAAATGCTCAGAATACATGATAGAATATAAAATATGGGACTTATAATGATAGGAATAATTTAGGGAAAATATGTCGCACAATGGCCATGAAAGAGTAATTTCATCCTAATCACATATCAACCAACAGAATGCATTAACATCATAAAGATTTAGAAATGCAATACCTCTAAAATTATAATGAAAATAACTACCCTAGATTTATTGACAATACCAAGAAAAAGTGAATGAGCTTTCCACAATACATAAAAGCAAAAAACCTCACAATAAGATTTTAATAGATCCTCTGAACAAGCCTTACCCAAACTTTCAATTTATGCTCTCTCTTCTTTAGAATATCTCTCCTGTAATCACATTTAACCCTTTTAGTACCAGACAACTGTATATTCATTTATGTAACATCATGAAATAGTTTGACAAAGAGTTAACTTGCAAAGATGTCATTTCACAGAAGAATATATACAGTAACTGAATCATAAAGCATATTTTAGGCTGTTCAATATTTTTTGTTAACAATGTTTTTTTTTAATTCCGTGCATATCTCCAAATCCTAGCTATATGTTGATATGATGGAAGAGTTTGTTATGGAGATCATCAGCTTTTAGCATAGAATGACCACTTCATTTTTTCTAAAATTGTGCAAATAGAATATCAATACAATATTTTTACTTTATGCCAATGTTAATTGTGGTTGAATGAATATCAGAACATCAAAAACATTTCGCTAACTCTTTAAGAACAATTATTTCATGTAAGATTATTGTAAGATTTCAAAATAGTATTATTCATTGTAATATGACAGTTTAGCCTTTAAAAATCAATACTTTGTAAAATATTATATTTTCAAGAAAAAATTTCTGTAATATAACTAACTTTGACAAAAGAAGGGCTTGTAACTTATTCATTCAACATATGAGATATTTTTCAGTGACCTGCTTTATTGGCCACAAATCAGGGGGAAAAAAACAACATTTCTCAGAAGTTCATTGCTGAGAAATTGGCTATTTAGTTATTTTTTAAACTAAAACTTTTCAAATGTTTATTATTCCTGTGCAAAATTACAGTAGAGCCCTAATTATTCTTGTGTGGTATATATGGATAACCTGGCAATCTGAGGTTAGTTTGAAATGTTCTGCTTACAAGGAAAATGAAGGAGACAAGTACCCTAAATTCCCAAGTATAACGTGCACTCATGCATAACGTGCAGGTCAACCTCTGGCTCTTTTCCGCATATCTCCAAAATTTCTAGTATAACGCGCACTTGTGTATTATGCAAAGGACACCCGCAGAACATGGGATCGTTGAGATTAGCGTTTTTAAAGAACGCTACACTTTTAGCGCCCTTCCCCAACTCTCCTGTGCGAAGGAGAACATTTGGGAAAAACCCCCGGATACCGATTTTTCCCATTCTTATTTCCGAAACAATGACCACTCGAGGGTCAAAGAAAACTGGTTGGGGAGTGAGGTGTAAGGAAGTGGTGAGGGTGTCATGAGATGTGTTGGGATGGTGGGGGTGGGTAGAGGTGCACAAAACAAAAGTGGGACCAGACCTCAAGGGTGGTATGGCAGGGGGCAAGAGAAAGCTAGCGTAAACAGCCAGAGAATCTGAGTGTGGGAATGAATGTGGAGGGGATACATGCCTGTTGATGACTCACAGACAGAGACACGATCTGTAATCTGCATCGCCCATTCATTTAAGGTTTGCAGTCTGGCTGTAACGTTGTGATCAATGAGGTACGGTGCTGAAAGTACGGAGTTTCGTTCCTCTTTGACAGAAACCAGGTGAGGTATTTTCAAGGATTTTTTGTTTTCCTTAAAAACATTGACATTATTTTTACTGAAACTTGTTGACTTTGTCATTTATGGAGTATTACATATTTAATTTTTGTTTTCCCTGAGTGAGAAACGGTACGGTTTCTGTGCGGTATTTTTTGATTTGGTAATGCACAGCTATTGAACCTAATGAATAAAATATTAATAATATTTTTATTTTTTAAATTGTAGACCCACCATTGGAGCATAACACTATTTAAAAATGCCAAAAAGCAGGAAATCTTACACGGCGCATAAAGAGTTAGAAATTGTGAATTATGCCGAGACAATCGGTCGGCAGCCCATTTCTTTGAAGTGGGTGAATCCAGCATTCGCGAGTGGCAATCCCAAAAGAATTTGTTGAGTGTTCTACCTGTGGCAAAAAGGACACGAAGGAAACGCAAGGCATTTTGGCCAGATCTGGAGCAAGAATTGAAGGACTGGGTCTGTGCGCAAAGGAGTGAAGGAAGAGGAGTTTCAACTGTGTCACTTAAATGCAAAGCAATAAAAATGGCTCGCGAGAAAAATATTGATAATTTTAAAGGCAGTAATTGCTGGTATTATCGTTTTATGAAGCGAAATAGTTTAACAGTATGAGCAATTACATCTACTGGACAAAAGTTACCAGAAGATTGGCAGGTGAAAGTGGAAGAGTTTAATTTGTTTGTTGGGCAGGAAAAGAAGGGCGTTGAACCAAGTCAGATAGGGAACATGGATGAGGTACCTATGAGTTTCGACATCAAAATTTACAGTCGACGTTAAAGGCACACAAGACAAAAATATGCACTGTTGGAGCTGAAAAATGCTGCTTTACTGTTGTGCTAACAGTGATGGCTGATGGAAAAAAGCTTCCCCCAATGGTAATTTTCAAGCAGAAAACCATTCCTAAAGAGGAATTTCCTAAAGGTATTGTTGTGTGCATAAACCCAAAAGGCTGAATGAATTGCGATATGCTGCGAATGTGGTTAACTGAGGTATGGGGTAAAAGGAAGGGCTCATTTTTTAAACAAAAATCGCTGCTAGTATTGGATTCAGCTAGGCCACACACAGCAAATGATTCGAAAATATTATTGAAAAAACGTTCCAAGATTGGAGTTATTCCTGCAGGTTTAACAAATAAGATGCAACCACTGGACATCTCCGTAAATAAATCATTCAAATCGAAAATACAGAGGCACTGGGAAAAATGGATGGTAGATGGTTTCCACTCCTATACAAAGGAAGGATGCAGCGAGCTTCTTATACTGAAATTTGTAAATGGATTGTGAAAAGTTGGGCAGATGTAACCCGTGAATGTATAATTAATGGTTTCAGGGTATCAGGAATTTAATCCCCTGATGTTGATGGGGGGTATTGTGATTCATCATCTGATGAAAATGATCATTTTTCGCTTGAAAATTTACCGGACTCATTGGTTAAGAACTTGAATGATTACGATATAAATTGTGACTGTGAATCAGAAGATTTTGATGGTTATGTTAATTAATAATCGAGTGAGAATAAAAGTTTATGAAGAATTTGTGATTTTCTTATTTTTATATGTGAATATGTTTTGTTTTGGAATTTGTTATCTTATTTAAAAAGGCATTGCGTACATTTTTTTCAACTAATAACTTCGAATCTGCCTTAATTTGTCTTAGGTTGAATAATAATTACGTAACTGAAATTCGATTTTGTATCTGTAATGATTGAAATGCATGGTAATTTATGCCAGAAAATTTGTTTTTATCAATGGAACAAAAAGAAAGAAGTTTCGATAGATTTCAGCCATTTAGTGATTTCACGAAGTTAGTATTTGAAAGCTTGAAGGCATTTTATTTTATAAAGTGGTACTTCTTATGCATAACACGCACTAGTATGTCTTATGTATAATGCGCACTAAATAATTCCGAAAATTTGACAAAAAAACCTTGTATAATGCACGCGTTATACTTGGGAATTTAGGGTACTTATTTATTAAAACTCGGTTAATATGTCAGGTCAATCAAATAAACGATATTTCAGCAAAAGAGACAAAAATATTTGACAGTATTCTTTGCCAAAAAATGTAATACAAATTGATTTACCTAACATTTTATTATAGACTGATTTTTATAAACAAAGGACCATCTTAAATTCTCAGCGAAGTGAAATTACTCTAAGGGTGAATCAATGTTTCTGTAACATAGTTCATATTTTAGCCCTAATAACATCTTCTGGCTTAATTGATAGTTTTTTAATTATTTTGTGAATAATCTAACTGGTTAATTATTTAAATTCCTTTATAAAATAATAAACAGCAGTTATAAAAAGAATTTGCAGTGATAAAGTGATTATTTTCTGTTGAAACTTTTTGCATCGACTAACATTAGGAATAATTTTGAAACGCGAAAAAACTCTGCTGTGCCCAAGAATCGAACCCGGGTCTTCCACTTGCCGGGCGGATATTCTACCACTGAACTATCGTAGCAGATCAATTTTCTCATTTCTGAACACGGATGTTTTCTTGGTTGGGACGGAACTAGTCAAACTAGTATCAAACTGCCCCAACGTATGATCTCGAAGAGATACATTGAAAAAAACTCCTCCCTCTCAAATGGTGAGATTGCCAAGCAAGAAATTGATGGAATAAAGTGATCCAAAGATCCTATGCAGACAGGCATAAGCTGTGAGGTTGGGACTAATTTTTAAACGAGAAAAAAGTCTGCTATGACTGGGAATCGAACCCGGGTCTTCCACTTGCCGGGCGGATAGTCCACCACTGAACTATCGTAGCAGATCTCATTTAAAAATTATTCCCAACTTTACAGCTTATGCCTGTCTGCATAGGATCTTTGGATCGCTTCATTCCATCAATTTCGACTAACATTAGGTTAAACTTACGTGAGATACAGTCAAAGGATCAGAAAATTTTTGACAAACTGTAACCCTGACATCACTAATTGAGAGCTTATTTACTTTGTGCAAATTTTCTAGCCCATCTGTAAGTTTATTTTATGTGGTATCTTTCATTTTATGTTTACAGAATCTAAATTAATAATAATGCAATAGATTCCTTCATAGACATGGTCTTCATTTGGGTGGATACGGCATGTGACCAGTTTTTACCCGCATAAATTTGTACAGTCTCTCATTAAAACAAAAGATGCGTTCTTAAAAACATTCATGTAAGGTGAAATTGTGTTAGTCGGACACAAATTTCTCGTAAGAAATGGTAAATAGGGGAGATGTGTTCCAGCAACCTAACCTAATTGAAATATTTTTAATTTTATTCCTTGGTTAATGCTTTATGTTTTTTATTTGTTTATATATATTTCATACATTAACTCATTTTTACAGAAATGAAATGATGATAATGCAGATGGTTCATGGCGTTGCTTCATTAAGACCTGTATGATGAAGGATATCACATGTTTGTTCTATGTTCTCATAACGCTTAAGTAAATCTAGTTTTTGCTCTAGCGATATAAATATTCTCAGTTTCTTACTCCCACCACCAATAAAATATTAACTATAAACTCCAGCATATTTTTCTAAGTAGATGACTGCCATTTTGAATTAGCAGTTCAACTTTTCATTATTTATTTAGTAGATGTTATTAAGAAGATTTTTTAAATGATAATTTTAAACAAATAACTAATAATTAAACAGCTTTGTTTTAATACATGAAATAATGTTTCAAAAGATAACAACATAAGAAAATTATAAAAATGATCAAAGAAAATTTTAAAAACATTCAAGAAAGGTATTTTTCTACATTGCAGTTTAAATACCATGAAATCCCTTGCCTTCTGCATCCGACTCATAGAAATTGTGAAATTCATCCTTTGGCTCAGATGTTATGATAATGGTCTTATTGTCATCCACAATTAATGAAGAGCAGGGCTCAAGTTTGTTTCCATTTCAGCTTTCTAGACCTTTTTCACGATTGTAGAGAAGTCATGGAGAAATCGTGATAATCCTAACAATCAGTCGCATTAGTCGAAAACCAGCCCTACTTTAAAAATCATGTTAAACCAAAATATATTGGTATAATTCAAGTTAGTTGAAGATTGGGTGTATTTAAAAGGCATTATATAAAACTTTTGCCTCCAAAAATGTGGATTATTAACATACATCAATAATCAATGCCAACCCAAGTCCCAATCAACACGGAGAATCAGGGCTTTACTGTATTTCTAAATTGACAATGTTTTGAAGTAAATACATGCAATAGAGTTTTTTCTACATAAGTGACAAATATTAGCTTTAAGTCTTGAAATTTGGAAAAGATATGAATTTTTTGTAAGACTGCAAAATGGCATTAAGCAATAGCCAATGAGGGCTTGGCACTCAAAAGGATTAATATTTCATAATACTATTCACCCTAACTTTATACTTAGACTATCTCCTATAGAATACCACTATTTCCTGAATATCCCTGAATTCACATTTTAAAAAATGTCACAGAATCAAGAACCTGAAAATAGTTACTCTGTAGGAATAACAGATATGGCCTAGTCTACTATTTTGGCTACATGAGTTATATTATCTATTGATTTCAAGTGATAAAGTGAGTTGCATGATTTATTTAAGCATATACAGTATACTGTTGATTATTCTTGTACTTAATACCATGAAACTGTTTTTTACACAACTTTTACAAGAAGCATTTTCCTTTTATTTATTTTACAGTGATATACTCCCAGCTAAGGCATGACATGTAGGCAAATAATTTGTGCATGGCCCTTTAAATTCATAAATATATAACTAAAAAGTTTAACTTGTAGTGTAGAAATAAATAAAGTCTCAGAAAATTTAGTATGGAGAATTTAAGGGGAGTATGAATTTTATATACTGTTTAACACAATTTCAGAGAGAAAAATATCAAAGTAAGCTGTACATTTTGTCTGCTAGTAACGTTTGGCAGAAATAATGTAAGATAGTCTAACTCACAAGTTTTCCAATGATTTGAGTAACATTTGTCAAGGCTTCATGAACTACCATCATAGATAAACTAAGCAGCCTGAATCACTAGTTAAAATTTAGTATAATGTAAAGCAACAGGCTTCATATTCAATTTTCACAGCATTAGGAATAAATGTAGATCAGACATTTTTTTATTTAATGAAATTCAAGAATGTTTTAACAAGTTGACTTGAAGCAGAAAACAAATCATAATTTCTCAAAAAATTACCAAATTAATTTAGAGTATGATTTAGTGTTATTTATCTTTTGGACATATTTTGCAATTTTTTAATACTTATGTTCTTCAAATATACATCATCAGTTTGTAACTCGAGTATACTGCATATGCATATATAAATGAACCACTAACAGTTTATACACATATAAGATTCAAAATAATGATTCTAATATTTTCTATTCAATATTTTAGTTGCTAATAGCCTAAGTGCTAAGTTATCACTGCTACTTTGGCTGAGTAGAGAATTAAACAGTTTCTATGGTGTGATTATATTATTCAGTACCATTAGTCACAATAACTGCAGTAACTTATCACAAAATCCAATTTTGTGATAAAATTTTCATAAAGAAAATGCAGGATGAAATAAATGTATAGATGCTACAATAGACAGTCTCACTAAACTATTTCATTCAAATCTTCTCAATTAACATCACCCAAATCTAATATCGTATTTTACACTGCACACTTGCATATTCATGATCATCAAATTATATTACAATTGATTGCTGGCAAATGTCTTTCCTCAAAAATTAATATGTTGCATTTCAGAGGGTGAATATATTACTTGCTGCATTTACTAATACGTTGCCTAACTTCTATTAATATAGAATTTATGTTTATGCTCTTTATTGCACCAGGTGATCAAAATTGTAAAAATTGTTACTAATTTGGTTAGGTAAAATTCCTGCTTCCAAACATCAACTTTAGCCTGAACATGCAAAAATCTATTTTAGAAAAATATGTTAAATTATTTTGCATTCCAAAAACTATTGCCTCTGCATGAATAAATAAATCAAAAGGACACTTTGGAATGTCACTTGACACCTTGGAATATAAACAGGAATTTCAAATACAACAATAAACCTGATAAATACTACATGTAAAGTGAAAAGCTCATTCCTTCTAATTTGTAACACAAAGTGATCATACTCACCCCTATTCTTTTTTGGTTTTGCAAAAGAGAACACGTTCAGGAAGATCCAGGATGTCAGCTGAGCACTGCATGTCCAGAATCTTCTGGAGCCACACTTCTGAAACAACAGCAGAATCTACTAATCAGAAATTTTTACACCAAAAAATGTCATGCTGATATTACACCTTGTTATACTCGTACTTTCCTCATGTGAATTCATTCTACCCTTTTTCAGAATTTAATGTCATGTTACTTTTTAATTTGAAGATTTTAAATAAATATATGAAGTAAAATTACCCTTTTGTGTTTTTATCAAAGCATCATTCTAAGTTGCTCAGGTAAACCATAGTAATTGGCTAAAAATACACTTGAATATTTATTGATTAACATAAGAAAATGGGGAACATATTTCAAATCTGTTTCTATCATATAATAAAATCAAGAGAAAATATGTTTGAAGCTAAGGCAAATTAAAATAATTGTTTTAAATATTACTAAAAATGTATGATGAAACTATAATACTCAGCTATAACTTGTTTTTTAATAGTTAACAAATAAATAAGTGAGAGAAGAATCGCAGAGCTTTTTTCATAAAAAATATGAGAAAAATTTTTATATAATGTAAATAATTTATTTATTCAATAGTATACTTAAACCTAACCACTGCAAGCTAATGATAACTAAACGAAGAGGTTAACATGTTGAGCACAAGGTAAGAAAAGCTTACCCTAAAATTTTGGGTACCCTATCTTTCATATTTATTGAGATATTATGGTCAATCTCATTGATGGAAAGATAAAATGTGTTCAATTACATAATATTTAAGCATTTGCTTAAAAATGAACAGTAAATGCTTATTAGTAAAAGCAAACTTTTATTCATTCAAAATTGAGCTTATTCTTATAGTAATTGGTTCTGATGTTTTTAACATTTACTAAGTTTTTATTCACTTGGCTCAATGGGTAAGAGGAGACCAGAAATCTAAACTCCTAACAAGCAAAGTGCAAAAGGCTGGTGTAGTGTTTGGGAGGTACTAAAGTAAATCCAGCTGTAATTGCAAGCAAAATTTCTTTACTTAGCATTGCTTCAAGTGATTCAATATTATGGCAAAATAGTCAAAATTCACATAAGCGAGACTAAATATTAACCATGTGGGTTTCCTTGCTGCCTAGTAAGCAAATGATCTGTCACACCATAAGAACTCACAAAATACTGCCATACAAAAAGTAGTTACATGTCCACCATAAACATTTCAGTCTCGAGAGATAAGGGAGCTGCCAATAAGGATGATTTTTACCTAACACAGTGTAAAGTGAGTAAGCACAATATGGAATCTTTTAAGGCTATCCACACCAATGTACACTATAACTCCCATATTCAATACTAAATTGCAATTGTTTCCATCAGATGCCATGGCTTTCTTGAATTACAGGTTACATAAATAACATAGAAAAGAAAAGTTAGTTCAATTTTCTTACCTTTACAGAAAAAAATCCTCGTGGTGGAATATCACTTGCTAGTGTGCTAGAAATACTTTTCTTAAGCTGACCACCCCAAACATGGACTTCATCACAGAACAGTTGTATCACGGGCATAATGAAGTTTACATAACTGCAAAGGTTAAAGGAGTAATATTGGGTATTATTATAACATTCTTACTATCCAAAAGCTTTAATAAAAATTCAACAAATAGCAATATTTTTTTTTCATGAAATCTTGTGAGAATGTAACCAAGGAAATACAAACTAAAAATATTTAAATACTGCTGTCGACATACCTATAACATTAATACTCGCAACAGAGACCGCTGCTTCCTAAGCACCAACGGTTACATGATATGATTAGTACCTTCCGCCGACCATAAGAGGTCGCTAAGGACAGAGACCCAAAATTTTGGAAGGAAAATATCAAATTGCTCTTAAGGTAAGGCTGACCTTGTCAACTGCGGTCATTTCCGCGGTTTCCAACGTTACGCTCGGCTTAACTTCTATTTTTTTATCAAAACACTGATAAATGAATCAATTGAGGCATAACACAATTGTAATTAAATGGTGAATCGACAAATGCAAAAAATATTCGGCAATAGGCGTTGAAATAGGTACTACTGGTCGCGATTCTTTGTTCTAGGAGGTTGATGCGATTTATGATTGAAGGAAAAGGTTTACTGTAAACACCAAAACCACGAGGAAGAACACAGCAGGTGTGCCGCAAGTAAAGGTTACGGTAGGGGTGGGTAGAATTATGGAAGGAGAAGCTCTGTGGGTTGTTCGTGAAATCGGTGTGGAGGAAGACGCGTTAGCGATGCCGAGTAAAGAGCAAGCCAGGAAAAAAAGAAGTACGTGAATCATTTATTTGTCTAATGCAGGGATCGGCAACCTTTTTCACAAGAAGAGCCATTTTTTCGAATTATGCTATCGCCCCCCCCCTCCCCCTTACCTTGCGATTATCTCTGTAAAACAAATGGTTCTTCTAATAATACGTCCATAACTTTTATTCCCTACAATTTCTATTTAAATAATTTACAAAGCCAATTTCATTCGGGGAGCTTTTAGGTGTTTTAACGGGAAGAGTGGCTCTCGGGAACCGTACGCAAGTCCTTAAAGAGCCGCATGTGGATCAGGAATACTTACGGTGAAGTAAGCAGTCTAGAAGAGTGGCTTATAAACAGAACGTGGAGGAAATATTACTGTTATCTGGCTATAATACGCGAGTACATCGAAAGTTTTAAGAATAAAGTGTCACTTTCTGTAATTTTCTTTAGCACGCTCTCGGCAAGTAATAATAAAAAACGTAAGCATTGAATAAATCAGTTTTCGGAGCGGACACTCAAGCGATATTCAGTTATCTTGATCACGATATTCTAAGGCATCAAGATAACTCCGAAATGATAAATGAATGGAGTAATACATGGTACTACTAAGGTACCAACCGACTAGAAAAAAGTAAAATTTTCAAAAAGTGCAACAATGCGGCCGCTAAAAATTCGCAATAGTTTAAACCAATTTTCAAGGTTTATGTATTTTCGAATGTCCTACGTAGAGGTAGGATTTGTAAAAAAACGAAATAGGGATTATAGAAATTTTGATATTTTAATTTTTGTTGCCGTTAAAAATTGTTAAAGTTTAAACAAATAGAGAACTGTTTAGGTACTACGGGATGAGCTAGGAAGCTGAAATTTTTAAGTTATTTACAGAGTAGTGCATTTGCACAAATAAACATTTGAATCTCTCCATAAATATATTGCGGCGGCCGTTAAAAATGTTTAAAATTTAAACAATTAGAAAAATATTATTTCACTTCTAGAAGTGCTACAACTTTAAAATTTAGCAGAAATGTGTAGCATTACTACCCAATAATGGAGAAAGCAAAAAAAATTTTAAATTGCAAAGTTTGGGGATTGTTTTAATCTATTATTTTTACATAGGGGAAAAACGAAAATCGCTGCGGAGGTGAAATCTTTAGAATTAAAAAAATATTTGTATTGATGAAATATCTGTCTGAAAAATGAATGTTTTTTCAAGGTGAGATGATATACTTGCAGAATGCAGGCACCTTCTACTAGTGTATATATATTTTTTTTTCGGCATATAAGACGCATCCCGGTTTTTAGAAGATTTTCCATGAAAAAGGTATTTTGGTTCACAAAGGCATTTAGGAAGAGCCACGTTGTGTGTCATTTCTAGCCGTGATGAGATTAAGTCCGTATCTGTCAGCATTTACAGAAAATATTACGGCGTGATATAGCAGTCAAACATAACGTTTTAGCTAAACTCTATTCGTGAAAATAAATAAGGATGATCTAAAACATAAATAATTGCTTCAAAAACTTGTATAGTGAAATGTACACTGCCTGAACTCGGCAGTCGTATTAATTAACCCTGCACAGGTAGCATGCCGAAATTTTACGGAAACGGTCGCGTGGCATCTCACAGACTCTATTTAGATTTTTTCGTTTTCTTCCGTGAATACTTATTCTATTTGGTTTATAATTATAATTTTATAGGAATTAATGTCGTGCATTAATAATAACAATTAAATAATATCATGAAAATATATTAATTTATTTTTACGATGTTACAATTAAATGAAGTTATGTAGCGATTAGTAACCTAAAATAAAAGTTATTTAACATTAAATCACATTAAATATTGTTGGAAAACCATAATGTTAATATAATACGACATTAGGCGGAAAACATATACAAAGTAAAAGATCAAATTTTGATATAGGAAATTTAGGAATCAGAACAAATTTGTTGTGCATGCTGCAAGCAAATGTAATCATTGCAGTTTCTGCATTTATATTGTGTATACCTGTTTTTTGATCGCCCACATTTATAACACCTTTGCCTTTTTGGGGCTGTACTATCTTCTACAGGTGTTGCACGTTCAGGGGTTCCAGGAAAAGACATTGAATATCCCGTTTTAGTTATTTTGGCCAGATAGAGCATTATGAACGAATACGTAGAAAGTTGGTCGACAGTATCAAAACATGATTTTGTAGCGTTATAAAATGTAATAATGTCTGCTGTATTTTGTCTCCTGCAGAAGTATCTATACTTCCGTCATGCATCGTCGAAATAAGCAATACGTTTTTATTCTTTTTCGGGACGTATGAAACTAGGGTGCATTTATCCTGGGAGCCAAACATACTCGATCCTACCTCTCGAGATCTCGTTTCTATGAAACATCCAGGAATCTCCCTTTTGTTTCCTGATAGTTCCAACGAGAGTGAGTTTATTTTTCAGTGAATCATTCGCGAGCGCTACACTTGTGAATCAGTTATCGGTTTTGATATTCCGTCCTGTACTCGAAATTATGGAGCTGAGAGGTTTGACATCGCTAGGCGTATTGCTTATTTCAAATGGGCCTTCAAGTTGTTTACCAGCATATATTTCAAGATTAGCAATATAGCACATTCGAGCAGCCACCAGAGCAAATATTTTTATTCCGCACTTATTTGGCTCACTTGGTCACTGAATTATCCCCCCTCTGAATTCTCTTCACTTCCTTCGTCTAGCCACTGATGCAATAATTGCACATCGTTATGAACAGCGAGGTCCAAAACTCTTCGTTTATCCATTAAAAAATATCTAATAATAAAATTATAGCGTAAGTGCACGAAAAATAAAAATTACAACAACAAACGTTGAGTAAAATAATTTACCTCTTACCTAGTGACGGGAAAGGTCGCATGGCATCTGAGATGAGCCGGAAGAGTGAAGCTAAAAGTTTTACTCATCTTACCAGCGAACAAAAGCGTTACCTACAAGAGCTTATATTTCTTTAAAGGTAGATAGCACTTCTATGTCCTTGGACTATTAGTTCGCTTACACTAATGAATTATATGTTCGATGGCGTCTCACAGACGCCCCGCGACCTGTGCAAGGTTAAGCTACTGGAGTGTGCCGCACACGTCGCACGTATAGATAGCCTTTACCGATAGGGAACTTAGAAAGGTTATGGAATACCGAATGTAGTGTGGCTATCTCGTATGACAAATGCCAATTTTGTCTTTTGTTTTGGACGTTTGGATCTAAAATACATCAAATTTAAATGTGATAAAGCAAAATTAAAAATCCTGACTAATAATTTCATTGAAATTTAGTAGCAAAAAATTGGCACATCGATTACTATTAATTTTCGTCGATTTTGAAATTTTTACGAATTCGATATTATCGACATTTACCGCTTTAAATCCAATCTTAATTATAAGATATTTATAAATGTGAACAAGCATAATTCTGCATATCGGATTCCTGCCAATTACATATTAATCAAATGGAAAAACGATAATCCCATGGAAATGAATTCGGGTCTTTGCTTTACACGGAAAATTGTCATAACGTTATGTGATGTCAATCTAATGAAATCTCAGAGAATCTTTAAATTTGATGGAGCCGTTCTCAAGTTATTCGACGTTATATAAAACATGAATTCATGTGACGTCCTCTTATGCGGACAACATTAACTATTAATAGGATATTATGTCTTCACATTCACATTATACCAAGTTAGATAAAATATTTTATTCAATGAATAATTTTTCCTTCTCTGCTCATTGAAATGAAGAGATGTCTTTAAAGACGTTTGGATAAAATCTTCTTTAGGCACGTTAATACGGAATACTTTGCCCAGTAAACAAGAATTGCTAATCCCAAACTTTTAATACCGAAAAAGCGTATTGCGAGGTACATATCGACAAATTTAAGCTTTCCAAAGTGCATTCGCAGAAAAGATACATCCTCTTGGATCATCTTAGCAGGAAGCATATCGGTGAGTGGTAATGATAAATTGAAAGTATTTCTCGAATTCTTTCACGAAGCAGGACGTAGAGAATAAAGGTTTCTCAGGGACCACGTCACCTCCGAGATAAAAGCAAAAGGTACGCACAGATGCCACGGACGCCACTTTGTCCTCACCTAAGCTAATTATCCGCTAAACCATTCACAAGAGCAAAGTGAGAAGTGAAACTATCAGCATTTTTAAGAGACAGAGGTGTTTTCATGGCTGGCTCTCCGAAGTGCATGATTATCTTGGCGCTCGTAGCTCTGAAGATGGTCTACCATTTCACATTGGCTATAACGGATTCTTCGCTTTTACTTCAAGATAGCAAAAGCTCCGAACAACGAAGCGAAGACGAGGTAGATATGTATTATTAAAACATGGGTAAATTTCGCCAATAATAAGTAGTCAGGAGTGTTTTGATTGATCCTTTAACTGTCTGATCAAAGTGAAACGGCATAATCGAAAAAATGCATCATTATATTTCCCATGCTTGGAATAAACATTAGTGAAATATCGTTATATATAGACGTTACTTACAGAGAAGGAGGAGAAGGATGAGTAGGAAGATACTAATGTTTAGGCACTTCCAGATGAGCTGGAGATTCGAAATTTTTTTCTTAGGTAGGATTTTGTGCAAAACCGAGTAGAAAAAAAGAAAAATCTTGAAATAGTGCAACAATGCGACCGCTAAAAATTTGCAATTGTTTAAACAAATTTTCAGGGTTTATGTATTTTCGAATGTGCTACGGTGCTGAAATTTTTTTAAAACTTAGAATTCGTAAAAAACGAAATAGGGATTATAAAAATTTTGATATTTTAATTTGTTTGCCAGTTAAAAATTCTTAAAGTTTAAACAAATAGATAACTGTTTAGAAATTAAGGGATGAGCTAGGGAGCTGATATTTTCAAGTTATGTACAGAATAGTGCATTTTCACAAACAAACATTTGAATCTCTCCATAAACCTATTGCGGCGGCCGTTTAAAATGTTTAAAATTTAAACAGTTGGAAAAATATTATTTCATTTCTAGAAGCACTACATCTTTAAAATTTGGGAGAAATGTGTAGCATTAGTACCTTATAATGAAGAAAGTGTAAAATTTTCAAAATTGTAACATTTGGGGATTGTTTTAAATTAATTTTTTTACATGTTGGAAAAACGGAAATCGCTGCGGAGGTGAAATCTTTAGAATTGAAAGAATATTTGTAATAATGAAATGTCTGTCTGAAAATGAATGTTTTTTAAAGGTGAGATGAAATGCTTGCAGTATACAAGCACCTTCTACTAGTATGTTATATCCTCCTCCTCCTCCTAAGTAAGAGTCGTCGATATATCATGATATATATAGGAGGATACTAATGTTTAGGCACTTCCAGATGAGCTGGATATTCTAAATTTTTTTCTAAGGTAGGATTTTGTGCAAAACCGACTATAAAAACGAAAATCTTGAAAAAGTGCAACAATGCGGCCGCTAAAAATTCGCAATTGTTTAAACAAATTTTCAAGGTTTATGTATTTCCGCATGTGCAACGGAGTTGAAACTTTTTTGTAAGTAGAATTTCTAAAAAAACGAAATAGGGATTATACAAATTTTGATATATTAATTTGTTTGGCAGTTAAAAATTCTCCAAGTATAAACAAATGGATAACTGTTTAGGTACTACAGGATGAGCTAGGAAGCTGAAATTTTCAAATTATTTACAGAGCATTGAATTTACACAAATAAACATTTCAATTTTACCATATATGAATTGCGGCGGCCGTTAAAAATTATTTAAATTTAAACAATTAGAAAAATATTATTTTACTTATAGAAGTGCTACAACTTTGAAATTTGGCTAAAATGTGTACCATTAGTACCTTATAATGAAGAAAGTGTAAAATTTATAAAATTGCAACATTTGGGGATTGTTTTAAACTATTATTTTTACATGTGAGAAAAACGGAAATCGCTGCGGAGGTGTAATCTTTAGAATTTAAAAAAAATATTTTTAATGATGAAATGTCTGTCTGAAAAATGAATGTTTTTTCAAGTTGATATGAAATGCTTGCTGTATGCAAGCACCAACTACTAGTCATTCTATATAGACGTTTCTTACAGAGGAGGAGGATGAGGAGGAGGTGGATACTAATGTTTAGGTACTTCCAGATGAGCTGGAGATTCGAAATTTTTTTCTTAGGTAGTATTTTGTGCAAAACGGTCTAGAAAAAACGAAAATCTTGAAAAAGTGCAACAATGCGGCCACGAAAAATTCGCAATTGTTTAAACAAATTTTCAAGATTTATGTATTTCTGAATGTGCTACGAAGCTGAAATTTTTTTAGAGGTAGGATTTGTAAAAAATCGAAAGATACATTATACAAATTTTGATATTTTTATTTGCTCGGCAGTTAAAAATTCTTAAAATTTAAACAAATAGGTATATGTTTAGATACTACAGGGTGAGTTAGAAAGCTGAAATTTTCAAGTTATTAAAGTTTTGTCTCTTTAAAGGAATAAGCATTTCATTGTTTCTATAAAACTTTTACTACGGCCGTTAAAAATTATTTAAATTTAAACAATTTGATAAATGTTATTTCACTACTTATTGTGCTACAATTTTAAAATTCGGCATACATGGGAGGTATTATTAACCCAATGTGGATAACATATAATAATCATAAAATTGCAAAAATTAGCAATTGTTTTACTCCATTATTGTTCCATAAGGAAAAAAAGAAATTTAGTCCCTAGGAGAAATCTTTGAATTAAAGAAATGTTTCCCATGATAAAATATCTCTCTAAAAATTAATGTTTTTTCAAGGTGAGATGAAATGTTTGCAGGGTTCAAGCACCTTCTACTATCATTGTATATAAACGTTCCCTACAGAGGAGGAGGAGGATACTAATGTTTAGGTACTTCCAGATGAGCTGGAGATTCGAAATATTTTTGTGCAAAACCGACTAGAAAAAACGAAAATCATTAAAAATTGCGACAATGGGCCGCTAAAAATTCGCAATTGTTTAAACATATTTTCAAGGTTTATGTATTTCTGCATGTGCTACGGAGTTGAAATTTTTTTAATAAGTAGAATTCGTTAAAAAAAGAAATGGGGATCATAGAAATTTTGATATTTAAATTTATTTGGCAGTTAAAAATTCTTAAAGTTTAAACAAATAGATAACTTTTTAGGTACTACGAGATGAGCTAGGAAGCTGAAATTTTCAAATTATTTACTGAGTAGTGTATTTGCATAAATCAACATCTCAATTGTTACTACGACTAGTCTTAAACTGTTTCCAATACAACCCCGTTCCAGAAACTCTTAAAAGTTTGTTATTCCTGGGCATCAAGATTACATGTGAGCGTAAATGTCTTATTGTTTATCGTAGAATTAGGTTTAAAAGACGCTCTCAATCAGCGCATTTACCCGGATTCGACGCTCGAGTTACTTTCTCACTAATTTAACAGGATAAAAAGTTAAAATGCTATTGCAAATGATTTGGTCAGCTAGAGTTACTCTGCTGCATGGGGTCACGTACCTGAGCTCGGTTTCGGGACGAATCCTCGAGTTTCGAACGGCTAATCCGAGTTTATGACGGTCGCGAGGTCTGAGCAACGGTCAGTTTCAAACGTGATCTCAACGTTTTAACACGAACCGATATAAATAATGAAATAAAATATTGATTCAACATACATTGTGCATACCTTCTCATACACGAATGCTTATACTCCACCAATGTTTCTGGTTATATTAACACGTACGCGAGGTCATATCCAAAAGTTCCCGGACTGGCAGCGTGAAGCGTGAACTGCAAATAGTACGGCATTCTGCCACTAGTTGACGTTATATTACTATCTACTAAGTCTGTCTTGTGAGTTTTGCCGCCATAACTCTCTGTGTTGCGTCGCTACTGGTGTTTGTTGTCGTGCGTTTTCAGTGCGATTCGCGGTTTCAATTTTTCGTGAAAAGGGTGATTTGAAGGAACAACGCATTTGCGTCAAATTTCCCTTCAAACTCAGGAAAACTGCATCAGAAACGCACGAAATGCTCAAAACAGCTTTTAGTGACAATGCCACGAGGAGAACACAGACTTTTGAGTGGTTTTCTCGATTAAAACGTGGTGAAACTTCAGTTGAAGACTGAGCGTTCAGCTCGCCCTTCGAGAGGTCGCACAGATGAAAAGGGAGAATATCTGCCAAGTCATCATCGGAGACCAACCAACGACCATTTCCGGGATTACTGGCAGGTTAGGACTCTCATATTGAACATGCCAGCTCATTCTAACGGAGGAATTGAGCATGCGGCGGATCTCCACGAAGTTTGTGCCTCGGTTGCTCACCGAGGATCAGAAGCAGCGGCGTGTGTTTGTGTGTCAGGAACTGTTGGATGAGGTCAGAGATAACCAAAACTTCCTCTCGAGGGTCGTAACAGAGGACGAAAACTGAGTTTTCTGTTACGACCCTGAAACGAAACAGCAGATTTCACAGTGGAAATCCTCGTCCTCTCCACATCTGAACAAAGCGAGGCAAGTCAGGTCGAACACCAAAAGCATGTTGGTGGTCTTTTTTGATCGTGAGCGCATTGTTCACCAGGAATTTGTTCCTCCAGGCCAAACGGTGAACCAGCATTATTACCTGGAGGTTTTGAAGCGGCTGAGAGAACAAGTCCACCGAAAAAGTCCTGAACGATGGCGGAACCAGGACTGGTTGCTTCACCATGACAACGCGCCGGTGCAAACGACTTTGTCTGTGCAGCGATTTTTGACCGCTAACAACATGGTTATGGTCCCCCACCCTCCTTACTTGCCTGATTTGGCCCCTTGTGATTTCATCTTGTTTCCGGGAATGAAATCGCAGCTGAAAAGACGTCGTTTCCAGGACGTTCCTGAATTTCAGAAACAATCGCTGTGGGTTCTGCGCGCGATTTCAAAAACTCAGATCCAGCGGTGCTTCCAGCAGTGGCAGAAACGCTGCACCAGGTGCATAAACTCTAAAGCGGACTACTTTGAAGGGGACAACACCAACCAATAACAAAATTCAGCCTATTTTTTATCGACTCAGTTCGGGAACTTTTAGATACGCCCTCGTACACCCACTTTTTCTCGTAGCCATCAATGCTGTTAGAAGGGAGATTTTGGCAGTAGCTGGGCGAACAGATGTTTGTTACATCGTCACTGGACTTTATATGATTTTTTGGGGATGATAGTTTGTGCAGTTTGTTACATACATTAGCTTCTATAACTGGTTGAATATTAATCAAAATCCTTTCAGCTGTTTTTAAAAATAAATAGACATTGTGAGGATCAACAGGAATACACTACCCTCCATTGTATATTGTTTTTTGAGAAAATGGAGCTAATATATTATTGTTTTTCGATATTGAGCTCTACAGCATTAATAACAATTCTCACAAATATATTGAGTTAATCGATATTTTATGAATATCGACCACTATTGTTTGGCGATGTCAACAAGGCATTTACTCCGAGTGATTCCCTATACAAATATGATATTTCATCAGGTTCTCTCTATTTTAATCCAAGAGGTTGATTAGCCAAAAATAGTCACACACACACTCATCAGGTTCACATACACTGTTCGCCTTTAGACTCAGGCACATTAGACAGACTACAAACGGAATTTCGAGAACAAGCATTTGAAAAATACTTGTAATAGTAGTAATGGATTTATAAGTGCGTCGACTACTTTGGTCATTTTGCACTGTCTTAAACTGATCATACACACAGAAGGTAAAAGGGAAACATGGCATTATCCTACTCTTTACGAAAAGCACCAAGGGGACCCATTGCTTAACGACACTTACGACGAACGGAACGCTGACTTTGCGAGGTCTCCTCAAACCAAAGGAGCAAAGGAAGGAGAGACCACGAAAAAATCCTACTTCCGCAGGATTCGTGCCCGCTGCCCCTTCCATCAGCAGGCGAGTAGCAGCCAGCGTTCTAACCACTACACCACCGGCACCCCCACAAATACTTGTCTCAGGTATCTCCAATAGCTATAAGAAGGTTGTAAGAAATAAATGCACATTTCTGCTACAAAGCAGCCATCTTCAGTAGTAATTCTCAATGAATCTGAGAATCTATTTTCAGTGAATCACCACAGAAGGCGGCTTCTTTGTAGTCGAAATGCCCAGCTGGTGTTTTGGCAACACTGTTGTGCCTATTGGAGATACTTGAGACAAGTACTTTTTAAATTCTTGATCTTGAATTTTTCATCCATAAGATGAGCTCAATAGTTTCTTATGGAATACAGACGAAGGAAATTTTTTAAACACTTTTTGTACACAGGAGCACATAAAACGAACATATTCATCAATTTTTCTAACTGAAGATTACACGTTGACATTTTTTGTGCACACACTTCCTACATGAAAATGTAATAAAGAAACACTGTAATTTATTTAAGGGTTATTTTGGAGTCTTTCTACATTTAAATATATCCAGTTTTTATATTAATAATTTTTCTGAGATAGCTTACCCATCTTTTTTATTCTCTTGTCAAAGGATTCCATGGCCAAAAATTGCCTGTTAGACTATCGCATACTACCTGGAAGAGACTGGCACTTCTACAGCGTCCGTCTCAAACGGGAAGGAGGTCTCGATAAGAAGCTCATCAGCTGTAATGAAATGGAGCACTTTTACACGATTAAGAGAAAATGTGATGGTTTTCTAGGTTGTCGTGGTATACTTAAGATAGATAATGATACTGCCTGCAGAGAATCGTACATCTTGGCGCACTCCCCCAATCACACCATAAATCTAAACTGTTCTCTGACGCTCATAAAATTTCTGTGTACGGTCGGATGTAATATCGACAACTTTACTACAGCCTGCGTCAAGTGCTCAGATTCTGAGTATTCCCTAGAGCGACAAAGGAATAGAGTCTACAACGGGATGGAGGAATCTGTAAGACGTAGCAGCAATAGACAGGGGCAGTATCAGGCATGGGGCAACAAGGAACAAAGTAGAACCAAGAATAAGAGAGGTGGAACAAGATGGCGGCGATCCTCGGAAAGAATAACACATCCCTCGAAAAATATTATAAATAAAAGAGACGTAGAAATAAATGAGAACTGGTACCCTCCATGCACTGCCCTTGGAAATATCCCAGTGCCCTTCCATTGTTCTCTATATTATCTGTGCACCGGACCAGTTTTTGAAGAGCGTCTAAACAGGAGGGTATTTGCCTGTCCGGAAGGGAAAGCGTTTGATGCGGAAAATAAGCTGTGTGTACCTCAGGACGAAGTTGACAGTGTGTGCAAAATACTTTTGGATAATGAGAGAATGACAAAATTTCCCAGTTGCCAATACGAAGGTAGAATTGCTACCTTCGACTGCAGGGGATATTACGATTGCACTCCGGTGAATACAACCGAGAGATATATTCAAAAAAGGCATACATGCTTGACCGGAGAATTATTCAGCCATGGAGATGGGATATGCGTAAAACGAGATTACACAGACTGCATTCCGAAAATAGAAACATTTCGCATAAATTCAGCCATAGAGATTCTTCAAGCAAACAATGAAGCGATAGCAAGAGCAATGGAGGAGGCGATAAAAGAAATGGAATTTATATACACAGAATATGAATACGGTAAATCAGAAGAAGAATATCATATAGGATATGATGAATACAACGAGGAAAAAAAAATTATCACATCAGAAGAATCATTATACATCTATGAATATATATCAGATGCCAATGATAGTGAAAAAGAAGAAACATATGAATATGATTTTTATAAACATAAAGATTACACATATGGAGACACTGAAAGCTATTCAAATATATATAAAGAAAATAAATCGCCGCTTAACAAAAGAATTTATGGAACAGGAAGAATGAATCAACATTATTCTGGCATTGACGATTACGAATCAACAGAAGATAACAAAGACTATAATCAAGAAACTCCAAAAGAGAATAGAAACGAAGAAAAGCCGCCCACGAGATCAATGGAGGAGGGGTTGGAGACAACATTCAACCAATCTTACGCCAAAAACGCGGGCGAAGGAACCTCAACTACCGTCACTGCCACACGATCTACAATGCAGACGGTGACTACGGCCATTTCGACGATATCTACCACGGGAAGAACCTCCGAAGCTCAAAAAAAAAATTCTAAGCAATATGCCTCCGACGCCCGACCAACCAAACTTTCTACCGACCCGTCGCCTATTACCGGAGCGACGCCCTCCACGTTGACTAGCACCGGCCATACGAAATACGCCCGGGGCGACGCATCACCCGTCGCGAGCAAGAAGCCGGCGTACATAGCTGACTCTTTGGTTGGTGTCGGTTCCTTGACGGATTTAGTACATTCGGCCGGCAGGCACGTGGAGGCTTACGGATCGTCGACCGAAACTAAAGAGGCTGCATCCGTGAACACTACTGAAAAAGATTCCGCGTACAACCTGTCCCTCAACAACCAAAAACACGCTAACATCACATCGCCAACTACTATCTCCCCTTCGCCGACTTACGACACGGAAGGAACTACAAAATCTCACGTCCGTAGTACTCACCCGGTGGAAGAATCACCCACCGGCGGGAGACGATCGACGACCACGAACACAGCGGCACCGTCCGCAACAACCATTGCATCCATGTCGCCGAAATTCACGCCTACTCACAGGGCGTCGGAGATTCAAGACGGGAGCAACTCACACCGATCGTCAGCGGAAGACTTTGTCGAATCGTTTGCTTCCTCAGAAAGCCCTCCATCTCGCCTGACCGTAGCAATCCCACACAACTCCGCGAATACCGCATCCACCGACTCGCAGAAGCAAACATCCTCGCAGACTTCCTCGCATATTACGTCCACGTTTACTACGACGCCGCCGCCTGGAAGTTTTAGACCAACACCACCGTCATCCACGACCCTAAGCGCGGCGCTCTACAACGATCGCGCCAGCGAACCCGTGCACTACGGCGCTGCCTTCGCGAAACACAGACAAGTTCCTTTCACAGTCACCACGACCCTATACGCCACGCAACACAATAGGCAGCCTACAATCACAGACGATTCCAGTCAATACGAAAGAGTCGCCACCACTTCATTCCTCTCTACCACAAGCCAGCACGCATCGTCCATCACATATCCTCCCAGCCAATTAGGCCCGATAAACCGGAACGCTTCCAATCACAACTCCTCTACAGAGCAGCCGTCAGCGGAGCCGATGGTGGTGCGAAATGAGGCCAAATTAGCCGGATCTTCTACCAATAACGCGGCCGAAGGAACGACAACTACCGTCACTGCCAAGCGATCTACAATGCAGACGGTGACTACGGCCGCTTCGACGACATCTACCTCAGGAGGAACCGCCGTGACTCGAGCATACTCAAAGCCTTATGCCTCCGACGACCTGCCAACCAAACTTTCTAAAGACACTTCGCGTATTTCCGCAGCGACGCCCTCCACGTTGACTAGCACCGGGCCTACGAAATACACCGGGGACGACGCATCACCCGTCGCGAGCAAGAAGCCGGCGTTCACAGCTGACACTTTTTTTAGTTTCGGTTCCTCGACGGATTTAGTACCCTCAGCCGGCAGGCACGTGGAATATTACACATCGTTGACCGAAACGAACGACGCCGGTTCCGTGAACACGACGGAAAAAGCTTCCACGTACAACCTGTCTCTCGACAACCAAACACACGCTTACGTCACATCGCCTACTACTATCTCCCCTTCGCCGATAAACGACATGGCACGAACTACAACTCCGTACGTCCGTAGCCTTCATCCGGTGGAAGAATCACCCACCGGCGAGAGACGATCGACGCCCACGCACACCGCGACGCCTTCCACACCAACTGCATCCGAACGAGAGTTCGCCTCGACCGATGGAGACCTGATCCGCGAAAATAATACCGACGCAACAATCACTACGAAATCCGATCCGTCGAATGCCACGGGTGTGGCGAGGGCGGCGGAAAATACCGTCGGCAGGGATATGCACGACGGCTCATCGACACATTCGACGACGTCTTCCTCCAACGCAAAGTTTCGCGCCGAAAGTGCTCCTTTATTAGAAGTTGCTGGAGAAAAACCACACGGAGAGAGCATTGCGGCTGCCCAGGAAGCGACGGAACAGGCGTCTTCCGCGAGAGATTACGACAAGAATCACACCACCAAAAGCGTCACCCGGGAAGGAGAAGACTATCCCTACCCCGGTAAATCTTCCACGGAAATCACCGCTGTTCTCACTCCTGCAGCAACGTCCATCGCGTTAGCATTCACGTCCCCGAACATCACGCCCCCTCACAGGTCATTGGAGCTTCACGACGGTAGCAACGAACACCGAACGTCAACGAAAGTCGATGCAGAATCGCATGCCTCAACAGAAAGCCCTTCACCTCCCCTGACCGAGGATACCTTGCCCAACTCCGCGAATACCGCAACCACCACTTCGCAAGGGCGAACATCATCGCAGACCTCTTCGCATATTACGTCCTCGTTTACTACGACGCACCCGCCGGGAAATTTTAGACCAAAACCACCGTCATCCACGACCCAAAGCGGGGCGCTCTACAACGATCGCGCAGCCGATACCGTGCAAAACGGGGCTGTCTTCGGGGAACACGTAAGTGTTCCCCTTACAGTCGCCACGACACAATACGCCACGCAAAACCCTAGGCAGCCTACGATCACAGACGATTCGTCTCAATTCGAAAGAGTCGGCACCACTTCATTCCTCTCCACCACCAGCCAGCACGCATCGTCCATCTCATATCCTCCCAGCCAATTAGGCGCGATATACCGGAAAGCTTCCAATCCCAACTCCTCTGCAGAGCAGCCGTCAGCGAAGCCGATGGTGGTGCGAATGGAGGCCAAATTAGCCGGATCTACTGCCAAGAACGCGGGAGAAGGAACTTCAACTACCGTCACTGCCACACCATCTACAATGCAGACGGTGACTACGGCCCCTTCGACGACACTTACCTCGGAAGGAACCGCCGAAGCTCGAGCACCCTCAAAGCATCGCGCCTCCGACGCCCGACCAACCAATATTTCTAGAGACCCGTCGCATCTTTCCGGAGCGACGCCCTCCACGTTGACTAGCACCGGGCCTACGGAATACGCCTGGGGCGACACATCACCCGACGCGAGCAAGAAGCCGGCGTACACAGCTGACTCTTCGGTTGGTGTCGGTTCCTCGACGGATTTAATACCCTCGGCCGGCTGGCAGGTTGAGTCTTACAAATCGTCAAAAGGACAGAAGGACGTTGCAACAGTGAACACCACGGGAAACGCATCCACGTACAACCTGTCACTCGACAAACAAACACACGCTTACGTCACATCGCCAACTACTATCTCCCCTTCGCCGACTTACGACATGGCACGAACTACAACACCGTACGTCCGTAGCCCTCATCCGGTGGAAGAATCATCAACCGGAGGGAGACGATCTACGCCCACGCACACCGCGACGCCGTCACCACTAACTGCATCGGAACGAGAACCTGCCTCGACCGATGGAGTTTTGATTCGAGAAAATGACACAAACGCGGCAATCACTACGAAATCCGACCCGTCGAATGCCACGGGTGCGGAGAGGGCGGCGGAGAATACTGTCGGCAGGGATATGCATGTCGGCGCATCGACACATATTACAACGTCTTCTTCAAACGCAAAGTTTCCCGCCGAGGGGACTTCTTTTATAGGAGAGGCTGTAGAAAAGCCACACGGAGGGAGCACTACGTCTCCCAAGGGACCGTCGGAAAAGGCGTCTTCCGCTACAGATTACGAGGAGAATCACACCACGCATATCGTCACCCGGGAAGGAAATGATTCTCCACCCCTCGGTAAAACATTCAAGGAAACCACCGCTGTTCGCCAAACTGCATCAACGTCCATCGCGTTAGCATCCATGTCCCCGAACTTCACGCCTCCTCACCGGGCGTCAGAGATTCAAGACGGGAGCAACTTACACCGATCGTCAGCGGAAGACTTTGTCGAATCGTTTGCTTCTTCAGAAAGCCCTCCATCTCGCCTGACCGAAGCAATTCCACACAACTCCGCGAATACCGCATCCACCGACTCGCAGGAGCAAACATCCTCGCAGACTTCCTCGCATATTACGTCCACGTTTACTACGACGCCGCCGCCTGGAAGTTTTAGACCAACACCACCGTCATCCACGACCCTAAGCGCGGCGCTCTACAACGATCGCGCCAGCGAACCCGTGCACTACGGCGCTGCCTTCGCGAAACAAGGACAAGTTCCTTTCACAGTCACCACGACCCAATACGCCACGCAACACACTAGGCAGCCTACGATCACAGACGATTCCAGTCAACACGAAAGAGTCGCCACCACTTCATTCCTCTCTACCACAAGCCAGCACGCATCGTCCATCACATATCCTCCCAGCCAATTAGGCCCGATAAACCGGAACGCTTCCAATCACAACTCCTCTACAGAGCAGCCGTCAGCGGGGCCGATGGTGGTGCGAATGGAGGCCAAATTAGCCGGATCTTCTACCAATAACGCGGCCGAAGGAACGACAACTACCGTCACTGCCAAGCGATCTACAATGCAGACGGTGACTACGGCCGCTTCGACGACATCTACCTCGGGAGGAACTGCCGAGACTCGAGCATACTCTAAGCCATATGCCTCCGACGACCTGCCAACCAAACTTTCTGACGACACTTCGCCTATTTCCGCAGCGACGCCCTCCACGTTGACTAGCACCGGGCCTACGAAATACACCGGGGGCGACGCATCACCCGTCGCGAGCAAGAAGCCGGCGTTCACAGATGACTCTTTTTTTAGTTTCGGTTCCTCGACGGATTTAGTACCCTCAGCCGGCAGGCACGTAGAATATTACACATCGTCGACCGAAACGAACGACGCCGGTTCCGTGAACACGACGGAAAAAGCTTCCACGTACAACCTGTCTCTCGACAACCAAACACACGCTTACGTCACATCGCCTACTACTATCTCCCCTTCGCCGATAAACGACATGGCACGAACTACAACTCCGTACGTCCGTAGCCTTCATCCGGTGGAAGAATCACCCACCGGCGAGAGACGATCGACGCCCACGCACACCGCGACGCCTTCCACACCAACAGCATCCGAACGAGAGTTCGCCTCGACCGATGGAGACCTGATCCGCGAAAATAATACCGACGCAACAATCACTACGAAATCCGATCCGTCGAATGCCACGGGTGTGGCGAGGGCGGCGGAAAATACCGTCGGCAGGGATATGCACGACGGCTCATCGACACATTCGACGACGTCTTCCTCCAACGCAAAGTTTCGCGCCGAAAGTGCTCCTTTATTAGAAGTTGCTGGAGAAAAACCACACGGAGAGAGCATTGCGGCTGCCCAGGAAGCGACGGAACAGGCGTCTTCCGCGAGAGATTACGACAAGAATCACACCACCAAAAGCGTCACCCGGGAAGGAGAAGACTATCCCTACCCCGGTAAATCTTCCACGGAAATCACCGCTATTCGCACTCCTGCAGCAACGTCCATCGCGTTAGCATTCACGTCCCCGAACATCACGCCCCCTCACAGGTCATTGGAGCTTCACGACGGTAGCAACGAACACCGAACGTCAACGAAAGTCGATGCAGAATCGCATGCCTCAACAGAAAGCCCTTCACCTCCCCTGACCGAGGATACCTTGCCCAACTCCGCGAATACCGCAACCACCACTTCGCAAGGGCGAACATCATCGCAGACCTCTTCGCATATTACGTCCTCGTTTACTACGACGCACCCGCCGGGAAATTTTAGACCAAAACCACCGTCATCCACGACCCAAAGCGGGGCGCTCTACAACGATCGCGCAGCCGATACCGTGCAAAACGAGGCTGTCTTCGGGGAACACGTAAGTGTTCCCCTTACAGTCGCCACGACACAATACGCCACGCAAAACCCTAGGCAGCCTACGATCACAGACGATTCGTCTCAATTCGAAAGAGTCGGCACCACTTCATTCCTCTCCACCACCAGCCAGCACGCATCGTCCATCTCATATCCTCCCAGCCAATTAGGCGCGATATACCGGAAAGCTTCCAATCCCAACTCCTCTGCAAAGCAGCCGTCAGCGAAGCCGATGGTGGTGCGAATGGAGGCCAAATTAGCCGGATCTACTGCCAAGAACGCGGGAGAAGGAACTTCAACTACCGTCACTGCCACACCATCTACAATGCAGACGGTGACTACGGCCCCTTCGACGACACTTACCTCGGAAGGAACCGCCGAAGCTCGAGCACCCTCAAAGCATCGCGCCTCCGACGCCCGACCAACCAATATTTCCAGAGACCCGTCGCATATTTCCGGAGCGACGCCCTCCACGTTGACTAGCACCGGGCCTACGGAATACGCCTGGGGCGACACATCACCCGACGCGAGCAAGTTGCCGGCGTACACAGCTGACTCTTCGGTTGGTGTCGGTTCCTCGACGGATTTAATACCCTCGGCCGGCTGGCAGGTTGAGTCTTACAAATCGTCAAAAGGACAGAAGGACGTTGCAACAGTGAACACCACGGGAAACGCATCTACGTACAACCTGTCACTCGACAAACAAACACACGCTTACGTCACATCGACAACTACTATCTCCCCTTCACCGACTTACGACATGGCACGAACTACAACACCGTACGTCCGTAGCCCTCATCCGGTGGAAGAATCATCAACCGGAGGGAGACGATCTACGCCCACGCACACCGCGACGCCGTCACCACTAACTGCATCGGAACGAGAACCTGCCTCGACCGATGGAGTTTTGATTCGCGAAAATGACACAAACGCGGCAATCACTACGAAATCCGACCCGTCGAATGTAACGGGTGCGGAGAGGGCGGCGGAAAATACCGTCGGCAGGGATATGCATGTCGGCGCATCGACACATATTACAACGTCTTCTTCAAACGCAAAGTTTCCCGCCGAGGGGACTTCTTTTATAGGAGAGGCTGAAGAAAAGCCACACGGAGGGAGCACTACGTCTCCCCAGGGACCGTCGGAAAAGGCGTCTTCCGCTACAGATTACGAGGAGAATCACACCACGCATAGCGTCACCCGGGAAGATAATGATTCTCCACCCCTCGGTAAAACATTCAAGGAAACCACCTCTGTTCGCCAAACTGCATCAACGTCCATCGCGTTACCATCCATGTCCCCGAACTTCACGCCTCCTCACCGGGCGTCGGAGATTCAAGACGGGAGCAACTTACACCGATCGTCAGCGGAAGACTTTGTCGAATCGTTTGCTTCTTCAGAAAGCCCTCCATCTCGCCTGACCGTAGCAATCCCACACAACTCCGCGAATACCGCATCCACCGACTCGCAGAAGCAAACATCCTCGCAGACTTCCTCGCATATTACGTCCACGTTTACTACGACGCCGTTGCCTGGAAGTTTTAGACCAACACCACCGTCATCCACGACCCTAAGCGCGGCGCTCTACAACGATCGCGCCAGCGAACCCGTGCACTACGGCGCTGCCTTCGCGAAACACGGACAAGTTCCTTTCACAGTCACCACGACCCAATACGCCACGCAACACACTAGGCAGCCTACGATCACAGACGATTCCAGTCAATACGAAAGAGTCGCCACCACTTCATTCCTCTCTACAACAAGCCAGCACGCATCGTCCATCACATATCCTCCCAGCCAATTAGGCCCGATAAACCGGAACGCTTCCAATCACAACTCCTCTACAGAGCAGCCGTCAGCGGGGCCGATGGTGGTGCGAAATGAGGCCAAATTAGACGGATCTTCTACCAATAACGCGGCCGAAGGAACGACAACTACCGTCACTGCCAAGCGATCTACAATGCAGACGGTGACTACGGCCGCTTCGACGACATCTACCTCGGGAGGAACCGCCGAGACTCGAGCATACTCTAAGCCTTATGCCTCCGACGACCTACCAACCAAACTTTCGAACGACACTTCGCCTATTTCCGCAGCGACGCCCTCCACGTTGACTAGCACCGGGCCTACGAAATACACCGGGGGCGACGCATCACCCGTCGCGAGCAAGAAGCCGGCGTTCACAGATGACTCTTTTTTTAGTTTCGGTTCCTCGACGGATTTAGTACCCTCAGCCGGCAGGCACGTAGAATATTACACATCGTCGACCGAAACGAACGACGCCGGTTCCGTGAACACGACGGAAAAAGCTTCCACGTACAACCTGTCTCTCGACAACCAAACACACGCTTACGTCACATCGCCTACTACTATCTCCCCTTCGCCGATAAACGACATGGCACGAACTACAACTCCGTACGTCCGTAGCCTTCATCCGGTGGAAGAATCACCCACCGGCGAGAGACGATCGACGCCCACGCACACCGCGACGCCTTCCACACCAACAGCATCCGAACGAGAGTTCGCCTCGACCGATGGAGACCTGATCCGCGAAAATAATACCGACGCCACAATCACTACGAAATCCGATCCGTCGAATGCCACGGGTGTGGCGAGGGCGGCGGAAAATACCGTCGGCAGGGATATGCACGACGGCTCATCGACACATTCGACGACGTCTTCCTCCAACGCAAAGTATCGCGCCGAAAGTGCTCCTTTATTAGAAGTTGCTGGAGAAAAACCACACGGAGAGAGCATTGCGGCTGCCCAGGAAGCGACGGAACAGGCGTCTTCCGCGAGAGATTACGACAAGAATCACACCACCAAAAGCGTCACCCAGGAAGGAGAAGACTATCCCTACCCCGGTAAATCTTCCACGGAAATCACCGCTATTCGCACTCCTGCAGCAACGTCCATCGCGTTAGCATTCACGTCCCCGAACATCACGCCCCCTCACAGGTCATTGGAGCTTCACGACGGTAGCAACGAACACCGAACGTCAACGAAAGTCGATGCAGAATCGCATGCCTCAACAGAAAGCCCTTCACCTCCCCTGACCGAGGATACCTTGCCCAACTCCGCGAATACCGCAACCACCACTTCGCAAGGGCGAACATCATCGCAGACCTCTTCGCATATTACGTCCTCGTTTACTACGACGCACCCGCCGGGAAATTTTAGACCAAAACCACCGTCATCCACGACCCAAAGCGGGGCGCTCTACAACGATCGCGCAGCCGATACCGTGCAAAACGGGGCTGTCTTCGGGGAACACGTAAGTGTTCCCCTTACAGTCGCCACGACACAATACGCCACGCAAAACCCTAGGCAGCCTACGATCACAGGCGATTCGTCTCAATTCAAAAGAGTCGGCACCACTTCATTCCTCTCCACCACCAGCCAGCACGCATCGTCCATCTCATATCCTCCCAGCCAATTAGGCGCGATATACCGGAAAGCTTCCAATCCCAACTCCTCTGCAGAGCAGCCGTCAGCGAAGCCGATGGTGGTGCGAATGGAGGCCAAATTAGCCGGATCTACTGCCAAGAACGCGGGAGAAAGAACTTCAACTACCGTCACTGCCACACCATCTACAATGCAGACGGTGACTACGGCCGCTTCGACGACACTTTCCTCGGGAGGAACCGCCGAAGCTCGAGCACCCTCAAAGCATCTCGCCTCCGACGCCCGACCAACCAATATTTCCAGAGACCCGTCGCATATTTCCGGAGCGACGCCCTCCACGTTGACTAGCACCGGGCCTACGAAATACACCGGGGGCGACGCATCACCCGTCGCGAGCAAGAAGCCGGCGTTCACAGATGTGTCTTTTTTTAGTTTCGGTTCCTCGACGGATTTAGTACCCTCAGCCGGCAGGCACGTGGAATATTACACATCGTCGACCAAAACGAACGACGCCGGTTCCGTGAACACGACGGAAAAAGCTTCCACGTACAACCTGTCTCTCGACAACCAAACACACGCTTACGTCACATCGCCTACTACTATCTCCCCTTCGCCGATAAACGACATGGCACGAACTACAACTCCGTACGTCCGTAGCCTTCATCCGGTGGAAGAATCACCCACCGGCGAGAGACGATCGACGCCCACGCACACCGCGACGCCTTCCACACCAACTGCATCCGAACGAGAGTTCGCCTCGACCGATGGAGACCTGATCCGCGAAAATAATACCGACGCAACAATCACTACGAAATCCGATCCGTCGAATGCCACGGGTGTGGCGAGGCCGGCGGAAAATACCGTCGGCAGGGATATGCACGACGGCTCATCGACACATTCGACGACGTCTTCCTCCAACGCAAAGATTCGCGCCGAAAGTGCTCCTTTATTAGAAGTTGCTGGAGAAAAACCACACGGAGAGAGCATTGCGGCTGCCCAGGAAGCGACGGAACAGGCGTCTTCCGCGAGAGATTACGACAAGAATCACACCACCAAAAGCGTCACCCGGGAAGGAGAAGACTATCCCTACCCCGGTAAATCTTCCACGGAAATCACCGCTATTCGCACTCCTGCAGCAACGTCCATCGCGTTAGCATTCACGTCCCCGAACATCACGCCCCCTCACAGGTCATTGGAGCTTCACGACGGTAGCAACGAACACCGAACGTCAACGAAAGTCGATGCAGAATCGCATGCCTCAACAGAAAGCCCTTCACCTCCCCTGACCGAGGATACCTTGCCCAACTCCGCGAATACCGCAACCACCACTTCGCAAGGGCGAACATCATCGCAGACCTCTTCGCATATTACGTCCTCGTTTACTACGACGCACCCGCCGGGAAATTTTAGACCAAAACCACCGTCATCCACGACCCAAAGCGGGGCGCTCTACAACGATCGCGCAGCCGATACCGTGCAAAACGGGGCTGTCTTCGGGGAACACGTAAGTGTTCCCCTTACAGTCGCCACGGCACAATACGCCACGCAAAACCCTAGGCAGCCTACGATCACAGACGATTCGTCTCAATTCGAAAGAGTCGGCACCACTTCATTCCTCTCCACCACCAGCCAGCACGCATCGTCCATCTCATATCCTCCCAGCCAATTAGGCGCGATATCCCGGAAAGCTTCCAATCCCAACTCCTCTGCAGAGCAGCCGTCAGCGAAGCCGATGGTGGTGCGAATGGAGGCCAAATTAGCCGGATCTACTGCCAAGAACGCGGGAGAAGGAACTTCAACTACCGTCACTGCCACACCATCTACAATGCAGACGGTGACTACGGCCGCTTCGACGACACTTACCTCGGGAGGAACCGCCGAAGCTCGAGCACCCTCAAAGCATCGCGCCTCCGACGCCCGACCAACCAATATTTCTAGAGACCCGTCTCATATTTCCGGAGCGACGCTCTCCACGTTGACTAGCACCGGGCCTACGGAATACGCCTGGGGCGACACATCACCCGACGCGAGCAAGAAGCCGGCGTACACAGCTGACTCTTCGGTTGGTGTCGGTTCCTCGACGGATTTAATACCCTCGGCCGGCTGGCAGGTTGAGTCTTACAAATCGTCAAAAGGACAGAAGGACGTTGCAACAGTGAACACCACGGGAAACGCATCCACGTACAACCTGTCACTCGACAAACAAACACACGCTTACGTCACATCTCCAACTAATATCTCCCCTTCGCCGACTTACGGCATGGCACGAACTACAACACCGTACGTCCGTAGCCCTCATCCGGTGGAAGAATCATCAACCGGAGGGAGACGATCTACGCCCACGCACACCGCGACGCCGTCACCACTAACTGCATCGGAACGAGAACCTGCCGCGACCGATGGAGTTTTGATTCGCGAAAATGACACAAACGCGGCAATCACTACGAAATCCGACCCCTCGAATGCCACGGGTGCGGAGAGGGCGGCGGAAAATACCGTCGGCAGGGATATGCATGTCGGCGCATCGACACATATTACAACGTCTTCTTCAAATGCAAAGTTTCCCGCCGAGGGGACTTCTTTTATAGGAGAGGCTGAAGAAAAGCCACACGGAGGGAGCACTACGTCTCCCCAGGGACCGTCGGAAAAGGCGTCTTCTGCTACAGATTACGAGGAGAATCACACCACGCATAGCGTCACCCGGGAAGAAAATGATTCTCCACCCCTCGGTAAAACATTCAAGGAAACAACCGCTGTTCGCCAAACTGCATCAACGTCCATCGCGTTACCATCCATGTCCCCGAAATTCACGCCTCCTCACCGGGCGTCGGAGATTCAAGACGGGAGCAACTTACACCGATCGTCAGCGGAAGACTTTGTCGAATCGTTTGCTTCTTCAGAAAGCCCTCCACCTCGCCTGACCGAAGCAATCCCACACAACTCCGCGAATACCGCATCCACCGACTCGCAGGAGCAAACATCCTCGCAGACTTCCTCGCATAATACGTCCACGTTTACTACGACGCAGCCGCCTGGAAGTTTTAGACCAACACCACCGTCATCCACGACCCTAACCGCGGCGCTCTACAACGATCGCGCCAGCGAACCCGTGCACTACGGCGCTGCCTTCGCGAAACACGTACAAGTTCCTTTCACAGTCACCACGACCCAATACGCCACGCAACACACTAGGCAGCCTACGATCACAGACGATTCCAGTCAATACGAAAGAGTCGCCACCACTTCATACCTCTCTACCACATGCCAGCACGCATCGTCCATCTCATATCCTCCCAGCCAATTAGTCCCGATAAACCGGAAGGATTCCAATAACAACTCCTCTACAGAGCAGCCGTCAGCGGTGCCGATGGTGGTGCGAATGGAGGCCAAATTATCCGAATCTTCTACCAATAACGCGGCCGAAGGAACGACAACTACCGTCACTGCCAAGCGATCTACAATGCAGACGGTGACTACGGCCGCTTCGACGACATCTACCTCAGGAGGAACCGCCGTGACTCGAGCATATTTTAAGCCTTATGCCTCCGACGACCTGCAAACCAAACTTTCTAAAGACACTTCGCGTATTTCCGCAGCGACGCCCTCCACGTTGACTAGCACCGGGCCTACGAAATACACCGGAGGCGACGCATCACCCGTCGCGAGCAAGAAGCCGGCGTTCACAGATGATTCTTTTTTTAGTTTCGGTTCCTCGACGGATTTAGTACCATCAGCCGGCAGGCACGTGGAATATTACACATCGTCGACCGAAACGAACGACGCCGGTTCCGTGAACACGACGGAAAAAGCTTCCACGTACAACCTGTCTCTAGACAACCAAACACACGCTTACGTCACATCGCCTACTACTATCTCCCCTTCGCCGATAAACGACATGGCACGAACTACAACTCCGTACGTCCGTAGCCTTCATCCGGTGGAAGAATCACCCACCGGCGAGAGACGATCGACGCCCACGCACACCGCGACGCCTTCCACACCAACTGCATCCGAACGAGAGTTCGCCTCGACCGATGGAGACCTGATCCGCGAAAATAATACCGACGCAACAATCACTACGAAATCCGATCCGTCGAATGCCACGGGTGTGGCGAGGGCGGCGGAAAATACCGTCGGCAGGGATATGCACGACGGCTCATCGACACATTCGACGACGTCTTCCTCCAACGCAAAGTTTCGCGCCGAAAGTGCTCCTTTATTAGAAGTTGCTGGAGAAAAACCACACGGAGAGAGCATTGCGGCTGCCCAGGAAGCGACGGAACAGGCGTCTTCCGCGAGAGATTACGACAAGAATCACACCACCAAAAGCGTCACCCGGGAAGGAGAAGACTATCCCTACCCCGGTAAATCTTCCACGGAAATCACCGCTATTCGCACTCCTGCAGCAACGTCCATCGCGTTAGCATTCACGTCCCCGAACATCACGCCCCCTCACAGGTCATTGGAGCTTCACGAGGGTAGCAACGAACACCGAACGTCAACGAAAGTCGATGCAGAATCGCATGCCTCAACAGAAAGCCCTTCACCTCCCCTGACCGAGGATACCTTGCCCAACTCCGCGAATACCGCAACCACCACTTCGCAAGGGCGAACATCATCGCAGACCTCTTCGCATATTACGTCCTCGTTTACTACGACGCACCCGCCGGGAAATTTTAGACCAAAACCACCGTCATCCACGACCCAAAGCGGGGCGCTCTACAACGATCGCGCAGCCGATACCGTGCAAAACGGGGCTGTCTTCGGGGAACACGTAAGTGTTCCCCTTACAGTCGACACGACACAATACGCCACGCAAAACCCTAGGCAGCCTACGATCACAGGCGATTCGTCTCAATTCAAAAGAGTCGGCACCACTTCATTCCTCTCCACCACCAGCCAGCACGCATCGTCCATCTCATATCCTCCCAGCCAATTAGGCGCGATATACCGGAAAGCTTCCAATCCCAACTCCTCTGCAGAGCAGCCGTCAGCGAAGCCGATGGTGGTGCGAATGGAGGCCAAATTAGCCGGATCTACTGCCAAGAACGCGGGAGAAAGAACTTCAACTACCGTCACTGCCACACCATCTACAATGCAGACGGTGACTACGGCCGCTTCGACGACACTTACCTCGGGAGGAACCGCCGAAGCTCGAGCACCCTCAAAGCATCGCGCCTCCGACGCCCGACCAACCAATATTTCTAGAGACCCGTCTCATATTTCCGGAGCGACGCTCTCCACGTTGACTAGCACCGGGCCTACGGAATACGCCTGGGGCGACACATCACCCGACGCGAGCAAGAAGCCGGCGTACACAGCTGACTCTTCGGTTGGTGTCGGTTCCTCGACGGATTTAATACCCTCGGCCGGCTGGCAGGTTGAGTCTTACAAATCGTCAAAAGGACAGAAGGACGTTGCAACAGTGAACACCACGGGAAACGCATCCACGTACAACCTGTCACTCGACAAACAAACACACGCTTACGTCACATCTCCAACTAATATCTCCCCTTCGCCGACTTACGGCATGGCACGAACTACAACACCGTACGTCCGTAGCCCTCATCCGGTGGAAGAATCATCAACCGGAGGGAGACGATCTACGCCCACGCACACCGCGACGCCGTCACCACTAACTGCATCGGAACGAGAACCTGCCGCGACCGATGGAGTTTTGATTCGCGAAAATGACACAAACGCGGCAATCACTACGAAATCCGACCCCTCGAATGCCACGGGTGCGGAGAGGGCGGCGGAAAATACCGTCGGCAGGGATATGCATGTCGGCGCATCGACACATATTACAACGTCTTCTTCAAATGCAAAGTTTCCCGCCGAGGGGACTTCTTTTATAGGAGAGGCTGAAGAAAAGCCACACGGAGGGAGCACTACGTCTCCCCAGGGACCGTCGGAAAAGGCGTCTTCTGCTACAGATTACGAGGAGAATCACACCACGCATAGCGTCACCCGGGAAGAAAATGATTCTCCACCCCTCGTTAAAACATTCAAGGAAACAACCGCTGTTCGCCAAACTGCATCAACGTCCATCGCGTTACCATCCATGTCCCCGAAATTCACGCCTCCTCACCGGGCGTCGGAGATTCAAGACGGGAGCAACTTACACCGATCGTCAGCGGAAGACTTTGTCGAATCGTTTGCTTCTTCAGAAAGCCCTCCACCTCGCCTGACCGAAGCAATCCCACACAACTCCGCGAATACCGCATCCACCGACTCGCAGGAGCAAACATCCTCGCAGACTTCCTCGCATAATACGTCCACGTTTACTACGACGCAGCCGCCTGGAAGTTTTAGACCAACACCACCGTCATCCACGACCCTAACCGCGGCGCTCTACAACGATCGCGCCAGCGAACCCGTGCACTACGGCGCTGCCTTCGCGAAACACGTACAAGTTCCTTTCACAGTCACCACGACCCAATACGCCACGCAACACACTAGGCAGCCTACGATCACAGACGATTCCAGTCAATACGAAAGAGTCGCCACCACTTCATACCTCTCTACCACATGCCAGCACGCATCGTCCATCTCATATCCTCCCAGCCAATTAGTCCCGATAAACCGGAAGGATTCCAATAACAACTCCTCTACAGAGCAGCCGTCAGCGGTGCCGATGGTGGTGCGAATGGAGGCCAAATTATCCGAATCTTCTACCAATAACGCGGCCGAAGGAACGACAACTACCGTCACTGCCAAGCGATCTACAATGCAGACGGTGACTACGGCCGCTTCGACGACATCTACCTCAGGAGGAACCGCCGTGACTCGAGCATATTCTAAGCCTTATGCCTCCGACGACCTGCAAACCAAACTTTCTAAAGACACTTCGCGTATTTCCGCAGCGACGCCCTCCACGTTGACTAGCACCGGGCCTACGAAATACACCGGAGGCGACGCATCACCCGTCGCGAGCAAGAAGCCGGCGTTCACAGATGTGTCTTTTTTTAGTTTCGGTTCCTCGACGGATTTAGTACCCTCAGCCGGCAGGCACGTGGAATATTACACATCGTCGACCGAAACGAACGACGCCGGTTCCGTGAACACGACGGAAAAAGCTTCCACGTACAACCTGTCTCTCGACAACCAAACACACGCTTACGTCACATCGCCTACTACTATCTCCCCTTCGCCGATAAACGACATGGCACGAACTACAACTCCGTACGTCCGTAGCCTTCATCCGGTGGAAGAATCACCCACCGGCGAGAGACGATCGACGCCCACGCACACCGCGACGCCTTCCACACCAACTGCATCCGAACGAGAGTTCGCCTCGACCGATGGAGACCTGATCCGCGAAAATAATACCGACGCAACAATCACTACGAAATCCGATCCGTCGAATGCCACGGGTGTGGCGAGGCCGGCGGAAAATACCGTCGGCAGGGATATGCACGACGGCTCATCGACACATTCGACGACGTATTCCTCCAACGCAAAGATTCGCGCCGAAAGTGCTCCTTTATTAGAAGTTGCTGGAGAAAAACCACACGGAGAGAGCATTGCGGCTGCCCAGGAAGCGACGGAACAGGCGTCTTCCGCGAGAGATTACGACAAGAATCACACCACAAAAAGCGTCACCCGGGAAGGAGAAGACTATCCCTACCCCGGTAAATCTTCCACGGAAATCACCGCTGTTCGCACTCCTGCAGCAACGTCCATCGCGTTAGCATCCACGTCCCCGAACATCACGCCTCCTCACAGGTCATTGGAGCTTCACGACGGTAGCAACGAACACCGATCGTCAACGAAAGTCTTTGCAGAATCGCATGCCTCAACAGAAAGCCCTTCACCTCCCCTGACCGAGGATACCTTGCCCAACTCCGCGAATACCGCAACCACCACTTCGCAAGGGCAAACATCATCGCAAACCTCTTCGCATATTACGTCCTCGTTTACTACGACGCACCCGCCGGGAAATTTTAGACCAAAACCACCGTCATCCACGACCCAAAGCGGGGCGCTCTACAACGATCGCGCAGCCGATACCGTGCACTACGGGGCTGTCTTCGGGGAACACGTAAGTGTTCCCCTCACAGTCGCCACGACACAATACGCCACGCAAAACCCTAGGCAGCCTACGATCACAGACGATTCCAGTCAATACGAAAGAGTCGGCACCACTTCATTCCTCTCCACCACCAGCCAGCACGCATCGTCCATCTCATATCCTCCCAGCCAATTAGGCGCGATATACCGGAAAGCTTCCAATCCCAACTCCTCTGCAGAGCAGCCGTCAGCGAAGCCGATGGTGGTGCGAATGGAGGCCAAATTAGCCGGATCTACTGCCAAGAACGCGGGAGAAGGAACTTCAACTACCGTCACTGCCACACCATCTACAATGCAGACGGTGACTACGGCCGCTTCGACGACACTTACCTCGGGAGGAACCGCCGAAGCTCGAGCACCCTCAAAGCATCGCGCCTCCGACGCCCGACCAACCAATATTTCTAGAGACCCCTCGCATCTTTCCGGAGCGACGCCCTCCACGTTGACTAGCACCGGGCCTACGGAATACGCCTGGGACGACACATCACCCGACGCGAGCAAGAAGCCGGCGTACACAGCTGACTCTTCGGTTGGTGTCGGTTCCTCGACGGATTTAATACCCTCGGCCGGCTGGCAGGTTGAGTCTTACAAATCGTCAAAAGGACAGAAGGACGTTGCAACAGTGAACACCACGGGAAACGCATCCACGTACAACCTGTCACTCGACAAACAAACACACGCTTACGTCACATCTCCAACTACTATCTCCCCTTCGCCGACTTACGGCATGGCACGAACTACAACACCGTACGTCCGTAGCCCTCATCCGGTGGAAGAATCATCAACCGGAGGGAGACGATCTACGCCCACGCACACCGCGACGCCGTCACCACTAACGGCATCGGAACGAGAACCTGCCTCGACCGATGGAGTTTTGATTCGCGAAAATGACACAAACGCGGCAATCACTACGAAATCCGACCCGTCGAATGCCACGGGTGCGGAGAGGGCGGCGGAAAATACCGTCGGCAGGGATATGCATGTCGGCGCATCGACACATATTACAACGTCTTCTTCAAACGCAATGTTTCCCGCCGAGGGGACTTCTTTTATAGGAGAGGCTGAAGAAAAGCCACACGGAGGGAGCACTACGTCTCCCCAGGGACCGTCGGAAAAGGCGTCTTCCGCTACAGATTACGAGGAGAATCACACCACGCATAGCGTCACCCGGGAAGAAAATGATTCTCCACCCCTCGTTAAAACATTCAAGGAAACTACCGCTGTTCGCCAAACTGCATCAACGTCCATCGCGTTACCATCCATGTCACCGAACTTCACGCCTCCTCACCGGGCGTCGGAGATTCAAGACGGGAGCAACTTACACCGATCGTCAGCGGAAGACTTTGTCGAATCGTTTGCTTCTTCAGAAAGCCCTCCATCTCGCCTGACCGAAGCAATCCCACACAACTCCGCGAATACCGCATCCACAGACTCGCAGGAGCAAACATCCTCGCAGACTTCCTCGCATATTACGTCCACGTTTACTACGACGCCGCCGCCTGGAAGTTTTAGACCAACACCACCGTCATCCACGACCCTAAGCGCGGTGCTCTACAACGATCGCGCCAGCGAACCCGTGCACTACGGCGCTGCCTTCGCGAAACACGTACAAGTTCCTTTCACAGTCACCACGACCCAATACGCCACGCAACACACTAGGCAGCCTACGATCACAGACGATTCCAGTCAATACGAAAGAGTCGCCACCACTTCATTCCTCTCTACAACAAGCCAGCACGCATCGTCCATCACATATCCTCCCAGCCAATTAGGCCCGATAAACCGGAAAGCTTCCAATTACAACTCCTCTACAGAGCAGCCGTCAGCGGGGCCGATGGTGGCGCGAATGGAGGCCAAATTAGCCGGATCTTCTACCAATAACGCGGCCGAAGGAACGACAACTACCGTCACTGCCAAGCGATCTACAATGCAGACGGTGACTACGGCCGCTTCGACGACATCTACCTCGGGAGGAACCGCCGAGACTCGAGCATACTCTAAGCCTTATGCCTCCGACGACCTACCAACCAAACTTTCTGACGAAACTTCGCCTATTTCCGCAGCGACGCCCTCCGCGTTGACTAGCACCGGGCCTACGAAATACACCGGGGGCGACGCATCGCCCGTCGCGAGCAAGAAGCCGGCGTTCACAGATGTGTCTTTTTTTAGTTTCGGTTCCTCGACGGATTTAGTACCCTCAGCCGGCAGGCACGTGGAATATTACACATCGTCGACCGAAACGAACGACGCCGGTTCCGTGAACACGACGGAAAAAGCTTCCACGTACAACCTGTCTCTCGACAACCAAACACACGCTTACGTCACATCGCCTACTACTATCTCCCCTTCGCCGATATACGACATGGCACGAACTACAACTCCGTACGTCCGTAGCCTTCATCCGGTGGAAGAATCACCCACCGGCGGGAGACGATCGACGACCACGCACACCGCGACGCCTTCCACACCAACTGCATCCGAACGAGAGTTCGCCTCGACCGATGGAGACCTGATCCGCGAAAATAATACCGACGCAACAATCACTACGAAATCCGATCCGTCGAATGCCACGGGTGTGGCGAGGGCGGCGGAAAATACCGTCGGCAGGGATATGCACGACGGCTCATCGACACATTCGACGACGTCTTCCTCCAACGCAAATTTTCGCGCCGAAAGTGCTCCTTTATTAGAAGTTGCTGGAGAAAAACTACACGGAGAGAGCATTGCGGCTGCCCAGGAAGCGACGGAACAGGCGTCTTCCGCGAGAGATTACGACAAGAATCACACCACCAAAAGCGTCACCCGGGAAGGAGAAGACTATCCCTACCCCGGTAAATCTTCCACGGAAATCACCGCTGTTCGCACTCCTGCAGCAACGTCCATCGCGTTAGCATCCACGTCCCCGAACATCACGCCTCCTCACAGGTCATTGGAGCTTCACGACGGTAGCAACGAACACCGATCGTCAACGAAAGTCTTTGCAGAATCGCATGCCTCATCAGAAAGCCCTTCACCTACCCTGACCGAGGATACCTTGCCCAACTCCGCCAATACCGCAACCACCACTTCGCAAGGGCGATCATCATCGCAGACCTCTTCGCATATTACGTCCTCGTTTACTACGACGCACCCGCCGGGAAATTTTAGACCAAAACCACCGTCATCCACGACCCAAAGCGGGGCGCTCTACAACGATCGCGCAGCCGGTACCGTGCACTACGGGGCTGTCTTCGGGGAACACGTAAGTGTTCCCCTTACAGTCGCCACGACACAATACGCCACGCAAATTCCTAGGCAGCCTACGATCACAGGCGATTCGTCTCAATTCAAAAGAGTCGGCACCACTTCATTCCTCTCCACCACCAGCCAGCACGCATCGTCCATCTCATATCCTCCCAGCCAATTAGGCGCGATATACCGGAAAGCTTCCAATCCCAACTCCTCTGCAGAGCAGCCGTCAGCGAAGCCGATGGTGGTGCGAATGGAGGCCAAATTAGCCGGATCTACTGCCAAGAACGCGGGAGAAGGAACTTCAACTACCGTCACTGCCACACCATCTACAATGCAGACGGTGACTACGGCCGCTTCGACGACACTTACCTCGGGAGGAACCGCCGAATCTCGAGCACCCTCAAAGCATCGCGCCTCCGACGCCCGACCAACCAATATTTCTAGAGACCCGTCTCATATTTCCGGAGCGACGCTCTCCACGTTGACTAGCACCGGGCCTACGGAATACGCCTGGGGCGACACATCACCCGACGCGAGCAAGAAGCCGGCGTACACAGCTGACTCTTCGGTTGGTGTCGGTTCCTCGACGGATTTAATACCCTCGGCCGGCTGGCAGGTTGAGTCTTACAAATCGTCAAAAGGACAGAAGGACGTTGCAACAGTGAACACCACGGGAAACGCATCCACGTACAACCTGTCATTCGACAAACAAACACACGCTTACGTCACATCTCCAACTAATATCTCCCCTTCGCCGACTTACGGCATGGCACGAACTACAACACCGTACGTCCGTAGCCCTCATCCGGTGGAAGAATCATCAACCGGAGGGAGACGATCTACGCCCACGCACACCGCGACGCCGTCACCACTAACTGCATCGGAAGGAGAACCTGCCTCGACCGATGGAGTTTTGATTCGCGAAAATGACACAAACGCGGCAATCACTACGAAATCCGACCCGTCGATAGCCACGGGTGCGGAGAGGGCGGCGGAAAATACCGTCGGCAGGGATATGCATGTCGGCGCATCGACACATATTACAACGTCTTCTTCAAATGCAAAGTTTCCCGCCGAGGGGACTTCTTTTATAGGAGAGGCTGAAGAAAAGCCACACGGAGGGAGCACTACGTCTCCCCAGGGACCGTCGGAAAAGGCGTCTTCTGCTACAGATTACGAGGAGAATCACACCACGCATAGCGTCACCCGGGAAGAAAATGATTCTCCACCCCTCGGTAAAACATTCAAGGAAACAACCGCTGTTCGCCAAACTGCATCAACGTCCATCGCGTTACCATCCATGTCCCCGAACTTCACGCCTCCTCACCGGGCGTCGGAGATTCAAGACGGGAGCAACTTACACCGATCGTCAGCGGAAGACTTTGTCGAATCGTTTGCTTCTTCAGAAAGCCCTCCACCTCGCCTGACCGAAGCAATCCCACACAACTCCGCGAATACCGCATCCACCGACTCGCAGGAGCAAACATCCTCGCAGACTTCCTCGCATAATACGTCCACGTTTACTACGACGCAGCCGCCTGGAAGTTTTAGACCAACACCACCGTCATCCACGACCCTAACCGCGGCGCTCTACAACGATCGCGCCAGCGAACCCGTGCACTACGGCGCTGCCTTCGCGAAACACGTACAAGTTCCTTTCACAGTCACCACGACCCAATACGCCACGCAACACACTAGGCAGCCTACGATCACAGACGATTCCAGTCAATACGAAAGAGTCGCCACCACTTCATACCTCTCTACCACATGCCAGCACGCATCGTCCATCTCATATCCTCCCAGCCAATTAGACCCGATAAACCGGAAGGATTCCAATAACAACTCCTCTACAGAGCAGCCGTCAGCGGTGCCGATGGTGGTGCGAATGGAGGCCAAATTATCCGAATCTTCTACCAATAACGCGGCCGAAGGAACGACAACTACCGTCACTGCCAAGCGATCTACAATGCAGACGGTAACTACGGCCGCTTCTACGACATCTACCTCGGGAGGAACCGCCGAGACTCGAGCATACTCTAAGCCTTATGCCTCCGACGACCTACCAACCAAACTTTCTGACGAAACTTCGCCTATTTCCGCAGCGACGCCCTCCACGTTGACTAGCACCGGGCCTACGAAATACACCGGGGGCGACGCATCACCCGTCGCGAGCAAGAAGCCGGCGTTCACAGATGTGTCTTATTTTAGTTTCGGTTCCTCGACGGATTTAGTACCCTCAGCCGGCAGGCACGTGGAATATTACACATCGTCGACCGAAACGAACGACGCCGGTTCCGTGAACACGACGGAAAAAGCTTCCACGTACAACCTGTCTCTCGACAACCAAACACACGCTTACGTCACATCGCCTACTACTATCTCCCCTTCGCCGATAAACGACATGGCACGAACTACAACTCCGTACGTCCGTAGCCTTCATCCGGTGGAAGAATCACCCACCGGCGAGAGACGATCGACGCCCACGCACACCGCGACGCCTTCCACACCAACTGCATCCGAACGAGAGTTCGCCTCGACCGATGGAGACCTGATCCGCGAAAATAATACCGACGCAACAATCACTACGAAATCCGATCCGTCGAATGCCACGGGTGTGGCGAGGGCGGCGGAAAATACCGTCGGCAGGGATATGCACGACGGCTCATCGACACATTCGACGACGTCTTCCTCCAACGCAAAGATTCGCGCCCAAAGTGCTCCTTTATTAGAAGTTGCTGGAGAAAAACCACACGGAGAGAGCATTGCGGCTGCCCAGGAAGCGACGGAACAGGCGTCTTCCGCGAGAGATTACGACAAGAATCACACCACCAAAAGCGTCACCCGGGAAGGAGAAGACTATCCCTACCCCGGAAAATCTTCCACGGAAATCACCGCTGTTCGCACTCCTGCAGCAACGTCCATCGCGTTAGCATCCACGTCCCCGAACATCACGCCTCCTCACAGGTCATTGGAGCTTCACGACGGTAGCAACGAACACCGATCGTCAACGAAAGTCTTTGCAGAATCGCATGCCTCAACAGAAAGCCCTTCACCTCCCCTGACCGAGGATACCTTGCCCAACTCCGCGAATACCGCAACCACCACTTCGCAAGGGCGAACATCATCGCATACCTCTTCGCATATTACGTCCTCGTTTACTACGACGCACCCGCCGGGAAATTTTAGACCAAAACCACCGTCATCCACGACCCAAAGCGGGGCGCTCTACAACGATCGCGCAGCCGATACCGTGCACTACGGGGCTGTCTTCGGGGAACACGTAAGTGTTCCCCTCACATTCGCCACGACACAATACGCCACGCAAATTCCTAGGCAGCCTACGATCACAGGCGATTCGTCTCAATTCAAAAGAGTCGGCACCACTTCATTCCTCTCCACCACCAGCCAGCACGCATCGTCCATCTCATATCCTCCCAGCCAATTAGGCGCGATATACCGGAAAGCTTCCAATCCCAACTCCTCTGCAGAGCAGCCGTCAGCGAAGCCGATGGTGGTGCGAATGGAGGCCAAATTAGCCGGATCTACTGCCAAGAACGCGGGAGAAGGAACTTCAACTACCGTCACTGCCACACCATCTACAATGCAGACGGTGACTACGGCCGCTTCGACGACACTTACCTCGGGAGGAACCGCCGAATCTCGAGCACCCTCAAAGCATCGCGCCTCCGACGCCCGACCAACCAATATTTCTAGAGACCCGTCTCATATTTCCGGAGTGACGCTCTCCACGTTGACTAGCACCGGGCCTACGGAATACGCCTGGGGCGACACATCACCCGACGCGAGCAAGAAGCCGGCGTACACAGCTGACTCTTCGGTTGGTGTCGGTTCCTCGACGGATTTAATACCCTCGGCCGGCTGGCAGGTTGAGTCTTACAAATCGTCAAAAGGACAGAAGGACGTTGCAACAGTGAACACCACGGGAAACGCATCCACGTACAACCTGTCACTCGACAAACAAACACACGCTTACGTCACATCTCCAACTAATATCTCCCCTTCGCCGACTTACGGCATGGCACGAACTACAACACCGTACGTCCGTAGCCCTCATCCGGTGGAAGAATCATCAACCGGAGGGAGACGATCTACGCCCACGCACACCGCGACGCCGTCACCACTAACTGCATCGGAAGGAGAACCTGCCTCGACCGATGGAGTTTTGATTCGCGAAAATGACACAAACGCGGCAATCACTACGAAATCCGACCCCTCGAATGCCACGGGTGCGGAGAGGGCGGCGGAAAATACCGTCGGCAGGGATATGCATGTCGGCGCATCGACACATATTACAACGTCTTCTTCAAATGCAAAGTTTCCCGCCGAGGGGACTTCTTTTATAGGAGAGGCTGAAGAAAAGCCACACGGAGGGAGCACTACGTCTCCCCAGGGACCGTCGGAAAAGGCGTCTTCTGCTACAGATTACGAGGAGAATCACACCACGCATAGCGTCACCCGGGAAGAAAATGATTCTCCACCCCTCGGTAAAACATTCAAGGAAACAACCGCTGTTCGCCAAACTGCATCAACGTCCATCGCGTTACCATCCATGTCCCCGAACTTCACGCCTCCTCACCGGGCGTCGGAGATTCAAGACGGGAGCAACTTACACCGATCGTCAGCGGAAGACTTTGTCGAATCGTTTGCTTCTTCAGAAAGCCCTCCACCTCGCCTGACCGAAGCAATCCCACACAACTCCGCGAATACCGCATCCACCGACTCGCAGGAGCAAACATCCTCGCAGACTTCCTCGCATAATACGTCCACGTTTACTACGACGCCGCCGCCTGGAAGTTTTAGACCAACACCACCGTCATCCACGACCCTAAGCGCGGCGCTCTACAACGATCGCGCAAGCGAACCCGTGCACTACGGCGCTGCCTTCGCGAAACACGTACAAGTTCCTTTCACAGTCACCACGACCCAAAACGCCACGCAACACACTAGGCAGCCTACGATCACAGACGATTCCAGTCAATACGAAAGAGTCGCCACCACTTCATTCCTCTCTACCACAAGCCAGCACGCATCGTCCATCACATATCCTCCCAGCCAATTAGGGCCGATAAACCGGAACGCTTCCAATCACAACTCCTCTACAGAGCAGCCGTCAGCGGGGCCGATGGTGGTGAAAATTGAGGCCAAATTAGCCGGATCTTCTACCAATAACGCGGCCGAAAGAACGACAACTACCGTCACTGCCAAGCGATCTACAATGCAGACGGTGACTACGGTCGCTTCGACGACATCTACCTCAGGAGGAACCGCCGTGACTCGAGCATATTCTAAGCCTTATGCCTCCGACGACCTGCAAACCAAACTTTCTAAAGACACTTCGCGTATTTCCGCAGCGACGCCCTCCACGTTGACTAGCACCGGGCCTACGAAATACACCGGAGGCGACGCATCACCCGTCGCGAGCAAGAAGCCGGCGTTCACAGATGATTCTTTTTTTAGTTTCGGTTCCTCGACGGATTTAGTACCATCAGCCGGCAGGCACGTGGAATATTACACATCGTCGACCGAAACGAACGACGCCGGTTCCGTGAACACGACGGAAAAAGCTTCCACGTACAACCTGTCTCTAGACAACCAAACACACGCTTACGTCACATCGCCTACTACTATCTCCCCTTCGCCGATAAACGACATGGCACGAACTACAACTCCGTACGTCCGTAGCCTTCATCCGGTGGAAGAATCACCCACCGGCGGGAGACGATCGACGACCACGCACACCGCGACGCCTTCCACACCAACTGCATCCGAACGAGAGTTCGCCTCGACCGATGGAGACCTGATCCGCGAAAATAATACCGACGCAACAATCACTACGAAATCCGATCCGTCGAATGCCACGGGTGTGGCGAGGGCGGCGGAAAATACCGTCGGCAGGGATATGCACGACGGCTCATCGACACATTCGACGACGTCTTCCTCCAAAGCAAAGTTTCGCGCCGAAAGTGCTCCTTTATTAGAAGTTGCTGGAGAAAAACCACACGGAGAGAGCATTGCGGCTGCCCAGGAAGCGACGGAACAGGCGTCTTCCGCGAGAGATTACGACAAGAATCACACCACCAAAAGCGTCACCCGGGAAGGAGAAGACTATCCCTACCCCGGTAAATCTTCCACGGAAATCACCGCTGTTCGCACTCCTGCAGCAACGTCCATCGCGTTAACATCCACGTCCCCGAACATCACGCCTCCTCACAGGTCATTGGAGCTTCACGACGGTAGCAACGAACACCGATCGTCAACGAAAGTCTTTGCAGAATCGCATGCCTCATCAGAAAGCCCTTCACCTACACTGACCGAGGATACCTTGCCCAACTCCGCGAATACCGCAACCACCACTTCGCAAGGGCGAACATCATCGCAGACCTCTTCGCATATTACGTCCTCGTTTACTACGACGCACCCGCCGGGAAATTTTAGACCAAAACCACCGTCATCCACGACCCAAAGCGGGGCGCTCTACAACGATCGCGCAGCCGATACCGTGCACTACGGGGCTGTCTTCGGGGAACACGTAAGTGTTCCCCTTACAGTCGCCACGACACAATACGCCACGCAAAACCCTAGGCAGCCTACGATCACAGGCGATTCGTCTCAATTCAAAAGAGTCGGCACCACTTCATTCCTCTCCACTACCAGCCAGCACGCATCGTCCATCTCATATCCTCCCAGCCAATTAGGCGCGATATACCGGAAAGCTTCCAATCCCAACTCCTCTGCAGAGCAGCCGTCAGCGAAGCCGATGGTGGTGCGAATGGAGGCCAAATTAGCCGGATCTACTGCCAAGAACGCGGGAGAAGGAACTTCAACTACCGTCACTGCCACACCATCTACAATGCAGACGGTGACTACGGCCGCTTCGACGACACTTACCTCGGGAGGAACCGCCGAAGCTCGAGCACCCTCAAAGCATCGCGCCTCCGACGCCCGACCAACCAATATTTCTAGAGACCCGTCTCATATTTCCGGAGCGACGCTCTCCACGTTGACTAGCACCGGGCCTACGGAATACGCCTGGGGCGACACATCACCCGACGCGAGCAAGAAGCCGGCGTACACAGCTGACTCTTCGGTTGGTGTCGGTTCCTCGACGGATTTAATACCCTCGGCCGGCTGGCAGGTTGAGTCTTACAAATCGTCAAAAGGACAGAAGGACGTTGCAACAGTGAACACCACGGGAAACGCATCCACGTACAACCTGTCACTCGACAAACAAACACACGCTTACGTCACATCTCCAACTAATATCTCCCCTTCGCCGACTTACGGCATGGCACGAACTACAACACCGTACGTCCGTAGCCCTCATCCGGTGGAAGAATCATCAACCGGAGGGAGACGATCTACGCCCACGCACACCGCGACGCCGTCACCACTAACTGCATCGGAACGAGAACCTGCCTCGACCGATGGAGTTTTGATTCGCGAAAATGACACAAACGCGGCAATCACTACGAAATCCGACCCGTCGAATGCCACGGGTGCGGAGAGGGCGGCGGAAAATACCGTCGGCAGGGATATGCATGTCGGCGCATCGACACATATTACAACGTCTTCTTCAAACGCAAAGTTTCCCGCCGAGGGGACTTCTTTTATAGGAGAGGCTGAAGAAAAGCCACACGGAGGGAGCACTACGTCTCCCCAGGGACCGTCGGAAAAGGCGTCTTCCGCTACAGATTACGAGGAGAATCACACCACGCATAGCGTCACCCGGGAAGAAAATGATTCTCCACCCCTCGGTAAAACATTCAAGGAAACTACCGCTGTTCGCCAAACTGCATCAACGTCCATCGCGTTACCATCCATGTCCCCGAACTTCACGCCTCCTCACCGGGCGTCGGAGATTCAAGACGGGAGCAACTTACACCGATCGTCAGCGGAAGACTTTGTCGAATCGTTTGCTTCTTCAGAAAGCCCTCCATCTCGCCTGACCGAAGCAATCCCACACAACTCCGCGAATACCGCATCCACTGACTCGCAGGAGCAAACATCCTCGCAGACTTCCTCGCATATTACGTCCACGTTTACTACGACGCCGCCGCCTGGAAGTTTTAGACCAACACCACCGTCATCCACGACCCTAAGCGCGGTGCTCTACAACGATCGCGCCAGCGAACCCGTGCACTACGGCGCTGCCTTCGCGAAACACGTACAAGTTCCTTTCACAGTCACCACGACCCAATACGCCACGCAACACACTAGGCAGCCTACGATCACAGACGATTCCAGTCAATACGAAAGAGTCACCACCACTTCATTCCTCTCTACAACAAACCAGCACGCATCGTCCATCACATATCCTCCCAGCCAATTAGGCCTGATAAACCGGAACGCTTCCAATTACAACTCCTCTACAGAGCAGCCGTCAGCGGGGCCGATGGTGGTGCGAATGGAGGCCAAATTAGCCGAATCTTCTACCAATAACGCGGCCGAAGGAACGACAACTACCGTCACTGCCAAGCGATCTACAATGCAGACGGTGACTACGGCCGCTTCGACGACATCTACCTCGGGAGGAACCGCCGAGACTCGAGCATACTCTAAGCCTTATGCCTACGACGACCTACCAACCAAACTTTCTGACGACACTTCGCCTATTTCCGCAGCGACGCCCTCCACGTTGACTAGCACCGGGCCTACGAAATACACCGGGGGCGACGCATCGCCCGTCGCGAGCAAGAAGCCGGCGTTCACAGATGTGTCTTTTTTTAGTTTCGGTTCCTCGACGGATTTAGTACCCTCAGCCGGCAGGCACGTGGAATATTACACATCGTCGACCGAAACGAACGACGCCGGTTCCGTGAACACGACGGAAAAGGCTTCCACGTACAACCTGTCTCTCGACAACCAAACACACGCTTACGTCACATCGCCTACTACTATCTCCCCTTCGCCGATAAACGACATGGCACGAACTACAACTCCGTACGTCCGTAGCCTTCATTCGGTGGAAGAATCACCCACCGGCGAGAGACGATCGACGTCCACGCACACCGCGACGCCTTCCACACCAACTGCATCCGAACGAGAGTTCGCCTCGACCGATGGAGACCTGATCCACGAAATTAATACCGACGCAACAATCACTACGAAATCCGATCCGTCGAATGCCACGGGTGTGGCGAGGCCGGCGGAAAATACCGTCGGCAGGGATATGCACGACGGCTCATCGACACATTCGACGACGTCTTCCTCCAACGCAAAGTTTCGCGCCGAAAGTGCTCCTTTATTAGAAGTTGCTGGAGAAAAACCACACGGAGAGAGCATTGCGGCTGCCCAGGAAGCGTCGGAACAGGCGTCTTCCGCGAGAGATTACGACAAGAATCACACCACCACAAGCGTCACCCGGGAAGGAGAAGACTATCCCTACCCCGGTAAATCTTCCACGGAAATCACCGCTATTCGCACTCCTGCAGCAACGTCCATCGCGTTAGCATCCACGTCCCCGAACATCACGCCTCCTCACAGGTCATTGGAGCTTCACGACGGTAGCAACGAACACCGATCGTCAACGAAAGTCTTTGCAGAATCGCATGCCTCATCAGAAAGCCCTTCACCTCCCCTGACCGAGGATACCTTGCCCAACTCCGCGAATACCGCAACCACCACTTCGCAAGGGCGAACATCATCGCAGACCTCTTCGCATATTACGTCCTCGTTTACTACGACGCACCCGCCGGGAAATTTTAGACCAAAACCACCGTCATCCACGACCCAAAGCGGGGCGCTCTACAACGATCGCGCAGCCGATACCGTGCACTACGGGGCTGTCTTCGGGGAACACGTAAGTGTTCCCCTCACAGTCGCCACGACACAATACGCCACGCAAAACCCTAGGCAGCCTACGATCACAGACGATTCGTCTCAATTCGAAAGAGTCGGCACCACTTCATTCCTCTCCACCACCAGTCAGCACGCATCGTCCATCTCATATCCTCCCAGCCAATTAGGCGCGATATACCGGAAAGCTTCCAATCCCAACTTCTCTGCAGAGCAGCCGTCAGCGAAGCCGATGGTGGTGCGAATGGAGGCCAAATTAGCCGGATCTACCGCCAAGAACGCGGGAGAAGGACCTTCAACTACCGTCACTGCCACACCATCTACAATGCAGACGGTGACTACGGCCGCTTCGACGACACTTACCTCGGGAGGAACCGCCGAAGCTCGAGCACCCTCAAAGCATCGCGCCTCCGACGCCCGACCAACCAATATTTCTAGAGACCCGTCGCATATTTCCGGAGCGACGCCCTCCACGTTGACTAGCACCGGGCCTACGGAATACGCCTGGGACGACACATCACCCGACGCGAGCAAGAAGCCGGCGTACACAGCTGACTCTTCGGTCGGTGTCGGTTCCTCGACGGATTTAATACCCTCGGCCGGCTGGCAGGTTGAGTCTTACAAATCGTCAAAAGGACAGAAGGACGTTGCAACAGTGAACACCACGGGAAACGCATCCACGTACAACCTGTCACTCGACAAACAAACACACGCTTACGTCACATCGACAACTACTATCTCCCCTTCGCCGACTTACGACATGGCACGAACTACAACACCGTACGTCCGTAGCCCTCATCCGGTGGAAGAATCATCAACCGGAGGGAGACGATCTACGCCCACGCACACCGCGACGCCGTCACCACTAACTGCATCGGAACGAGAACCTGCCTCGACCGATGGAGTTTTGATTCGCGAAAATGACACAAACGCGGCAATCACTACGAAATCCGACCCGTCGAATGCCACGGGTGCGGAGAGGGCGGCGGAAAATACCGTCGGCAGGGATTTGCATGTCGGCGCATCGACACATATTACAACGTCTTCTTCAAACGCAATGTTTCCCGCCGAGGGGACTTCTTTTATAGGAGAGGCTGAAGAAAAGCCACACGGAGGGAGCACTACGTCTCCCCAGGGACCGTCGGAAAAGGCGTCTTCCGCTACAGATTACGAGGAGAATCACACCACGCATAGCGTCACCCGGGAAGAAAATGATTCTCCACCCCTCGGTAAAACATTCAAGGAAACTACCGCTGTTCGCCAAACTGCATCAACGTCCATCGCGTTACCATCCATGTCACCGAACTTCACGCCTCCTCACCGGGCGTCGGAGATTCAAGACGGGAGCAACTTACACCGATCGTCAGCGGAAGACTTTGTCGAATCGTTTGCTTCTTCAGAAAGCCCTCCATCTCGCCTGACCGAAGCAATCCCACACAACTCCGCGAATACCGCATCCACAGACTCGCAGGAGCAAACATCCTCGCAGACTTCCTCGCATATTACGTCCACGTTTACTACGACGCCGCCGCCTGGAAGTTTTAGACCAACACCACCGTCATCCACGACCCTAAGCGCGGTGCTCTACAACGATCGCGCCAGCGAACCCGTGCACTACGGCGCTGCCTTCGCGAAACACGTACAAGTTCCTTTCACAGTCACCACGACCCAATACGCCACGCAACACACTAGGCAGCCTACGATCACAGACGATTCCAGTCAATACGAAAGAGTCACCACCACTTCATTCCTCTCTACAACAAGCCAGCACGCATCGTCCATCACATATCCTCCCAGCCAATTAGGCCCGATAAACCGGAACGCTTCCAATTACAACTCCTCTACAGAGCAGCCGTCAGCGGGGCCGATGGTGGTGCGAATGGAGGCCAAATTAGCCGGATCTTCTACCAATAACGCGGCCGAAGGAACGACAACTACCGTCACTGCCAAGCGATCTACAATGCAGACGGTGACTACGGCCGCTTCGACGACATCTACCTCGGGAGGAACCGCCGAGACTCGAGCATACTCTAAGCCTTATGCCTCCGACGACCTACCAACCAAACTTTCTGACGACACTTCGCCTATTTCCGCAGCGACGCCCTCCACGTTGACTAGCACCGGGCCTACGAAATACACCGGGGGCGACGCATCGCCCGTCGCGAGCAAGAAGCCGGCGTTCACAGATGTGTCTTTTTTTAGTTTCGGTTCCTCGACGGATTTAGTACCCTCAGCCGGCAGGCACGTGGAATATTACACATCGTCGACCGAAACGAACGACGCCGGTTCCGTGAACACGACGGAAAAAGCTTCCACGTACAACCTGTCTCTCGACAACCAAACACACGCTTACGTCACAACGCCTACTACTATCTCCCCTTCGCCGATAAACGACATGGCACGAACTACAACTCCGTACGTCCGTAGCCTTCATCCGGTGGAAGAATCACCGACCGGCGGGAGACGATCGACGCTCACGCACACCGCGACGCCTTCCACACCAACTGCATCCGAACGAGAGTTCGCCTCGACCGATGGAGACCTGATCCGCGAAAATAATACCGACGCAACAATCACTACGAAATCCGATCCGTCGAATGCCACGGGTGTGGCGAGGGCGGCGGAAAATACCGTCGGCAGGGATATGCACGACGGCTCATCGACACATTCGACGACGTCTTCCTCCAACGCAAAGTTTCGCGCCGAAAGTGCTCCTTTATTAGAAGTTGCTGGAGAAAAACCACACGGAGAGAGCATTGCGGCTGCCCAGGAAGCGACGGAACAGGCGTCTTCCGCGAGAGATTACGACAAGAATCACACCACCAAAAGCGTCACCCGGGAAGGAGAAGACTATCCCTACCCCGGTAAATCTTCCACGGAAATCACCGCTGTTCTCACTCCTGCAGCAACGTCCATCGCGTTAGCATCCACGTCCCCGAACATCACGCCTCCTCACAGGTCATTGGAGCTTCACGACGGTAGCAACGAACACCGATCGTCAACGAAAGTCTTTGCAGAATCGCATGCCTCAACAGAAAGCCCTTCACCTCCCCTGACCGAGGATACCTTGCCCAACTCCGCAAATACCGCAACCACCACTTCGCAAGGGCGAACATCATCGCATACCTCTTCGCATATTACGTCCTCGTTTACTACGACGCACCCGCCGGGAAATTTTAGACCAAAACCACCGTCATCCACGACCCAAAGCGGGGCGCTCTACAACGATCGCGCAGCCGATACCGTGCACTACGGGGCTGTCTTCGGGGAACACGTAAGTGTTCCCCTCACAGTCGCCACGACACAATACGCCACGCAAAACCCTAGGCAGCCTACGATCACAGACGATTCGTCTCAATTCGAAAGAGTCGGCACCACTTCATTCCTCTCCACCACCAGCCAGCACGCATCGTCCATCTCATATCCTCCCAGCCAATTAGGCGCGATATACCGGAAAGCTTCCAATCCCAACTCCTCTGCAGAGCAGCCGTCAGCGAAGCCGATGGTGGTGCGAATGGAGGCCAAATTAGCCGGATCTACTGCCACGAACGCGGGAGAAGGAACTTCAACTACCGTCACTGCCACACCATCTACAATGCAGACGGTGACTACGGCCGCTTCGACGACACTTACCTCGGGAGGAACCGCCGAAGCTCGAGCACCCTCAAAGCATCGCGCCTCCGACGCCCGACCAACCAATATTTCTAGAGACCCGTCTCATATTTCCGGAGCGACGCTCTCCACGTTGACTAGCACCGGGCCTACGGAATACGCCTGGGGCGACACATCACCCGACGCGAGCAAGAAGCCGGCGTACACAGCTGACTCTTCGGTCGGTGTCGGTTCCTCGACGGATTTAATACCCTCGCCCGGCTGGCAGGTTGAGTCTTACAAATCGTCAAAAGGACAGAAGGACGTTGCAACAGTGAACACCACGGGAAACGCATCCACGTACAACCTGTCACTCGACAAACAAACACACGCTTACGTCACATCGACAACTACTATCTCCCCTTCGCCGACTTACGACATGGCACGAACTACAACACCGTACGTCCGTAGCCCTCATCCGGTGGAAGAATCATCAACCGGAGGGAGACGATCTACGCCCACGCACACCGCGACGCCGTCACCACTAACTGCATCGGAACGAGAACCTGCCTCGACCGATGGAGTTTTGATTCGCAAAAATGACACAAACGCGGCAATCACTACGAAATCCGACCCGTCGAATGCTACGGGTGCGGAGAGGGCGGCGGAAAATACCGTCGGCAGGGATATGCATGTCGGCGCATCGACACATCCGACAACGTCTTCTTCAAACGCAAAGTTTCCCGCCGAGTGGACTTCTTTTATAGAAGAGGCTGAAGAAAAGCCACACGGAGGGAGCACTACGTCTCCCCAGGGACCGTCGGAAAAGGCGTCTTCCGCTACAGATTACGAGGAGAATCACACCACGCATAGCGTCACCCGGAAAGATAATGATTCTCCACCCCTCGGTAAAACATTCAAGGAAACCACCTCTGTTCGCCAAACTGCATCAACGTCCATCGCGTTAGCGTCCATGTCCCCGAACTTCACGCCTCCTCACCGGGCGTCGGAGATTCAAGACGGGAGCAACTTACACCGATCGTCAGCGGAAGACTTTGTCGAATCGTTTGCTTCTTCAGAAAGCCCTCCATCTCGCCTGACCGAAGCAATCCCACACAACTCCGCGAATACCGCATCCACCGACTCGCAGGAGCAAACATCCTCGCAGACTTCCTCGCATATTACGTCCACGTTTACTACGACGCCGCAGCCTGGAAGTTTTAGACCAACACCACCGTCATCCACGACCCTAAGCGCGGTGCTCTACAACGATCGCGCCAGCGAACCCGTGCACTACGGCGCTGCCTTCGCGAAACACGTACAAGTTCCTTTCACAGTCACCACGACCCAATACGCCACGCAACACACTAGGCAGCCTACGATCACAGACGATTCCAGTCAATACGAAAGAGTCGCCACCACTTCATTCCTCTCTACAACAAGCCAGCACGCATCGTCCATCTCATATCCTCCCAGCCAATTAGGCCCGATAAACCGGAACGCTTCCAATTACAACTCCTCTACAGAGCAGCCGTCAGCGGGGCCGATGGTGGTGCGAATGGAGGCCAAATTAGCCGGATCTTCTACCAATAACGCGGCCGAAGGAACGACAACTACCGTCACTGCCAAGCGATCTACAATGCAGACGGTGACTACGGCCGCTTCGACGACATCTACCTCGGGAGGAACCGCCGAGACTCGAGCATACTCTAAGCCTTATGCCTCCGACGACCTACCAACCAAACTTTCTGACGACACTTCGCCTATTTCCGCAGCGACGCCCTCCACGTTGACTGGAACGGGGCCTACGAAATACACCGGGGGCGACGCATCGCCCGTCGCGAGCAAGAAGCCGGCGTTCACAGATGACTATTTTTTTAGTTTCGGTTCCTCGACGGATTTAGTACCCTCAGCCGGCAGGCACGTGGAATATTACACATCGTCGACCGAAACGAACGACGCCGGTTCCGTGAACACGACGGAAAAAGCTTCCACGTACAACCTGTCTCTCGACAACCAAACACACGCTTACGTCACATCGCCTACTACTATCTCCCCTTCGCCGATAAACGACATGGCACGAACTACAACTCCGTACGTCTGTAGCCTTCATCCGGTGGAAGAATCACCCACCGGCGGGAGACGATCGACGCTCACGCACACCGCGACGCCTTCCACACCAACTGCATCCGAACGAGAGTTCGCCTCGACCGATGGAGACCTGATCCGCGAAAATAATACCGACGCAACAATCACTACGAAATCCGATCCGTCGAATGCCACGGGTGTGGCGAGGGCGGCGGAAAATACCGTTGGCAGGGATATGCACGACGGCTCATCGACACATTCGACGACGTCTTCCTCCAACGCAAAGTTTCGCGCCGAAAGTGCTCCTTTATTAGAAGTTGCTGGAGAAAAACCACACGGAGAGAGCATTGCGGCTGCCCAGGAAGCGACGGAACAGGCGTCTTCCGCGAGAGATTACGACAAGAATCACACCACCAAAAGCGTCACCCGGGAAGGAGAAGACTATCCCTACCCCGGTAAATCTTCCACGGAAATCACCGCTGTTCTCACTCCTGCAGCAACGTCCATCGCGTTAGCATCCACGTCCCCGAACATCACGCCTCCTCACAGGTCATTGGAGCTTCACGACGGTAGCAACGAACACCGATCGTCAACGAAAGTCTTTGCAGAATCGCATGCCTCAACAGAAAGCCCTTCACCTCCCCTGACCGAGGATACCTTGCCCAACTCCGCAAATACCGCAACCACCACTTCGCAAGGGCGAACATCATCGCATACCTCTTCGCATATTACGTCCTCGTTTACTACGACGCACCCGCCGGGAAATTTTAGACCAAAACCACCGTCATCCAAGACCCAAAGAGGGGCGCTCTACAACGATCGCGCAGCCGATACCGTGCACTACGGGGCTGTCTTCGGGGAACACGTAAGTGTTCCCCTTACAGTCGCCACGACAGAATACGCCACGCAAAACCCTAGGCAGCCTACGATCACAGACGATTCGTCTCAATTCGAAAGAGTCGGCACCACTTCATTCCTCTCCACCACCAGCCAGCACGCATCGTCCATCTCATATCCTCCCAGCCAATTAGGCGCGATATACCGGAAAGCTTCCAATCCCAACTCCTCTGCAGAGCAGCCGTCAGCGAAGCCGATGGTGGTGCGAATGGAGGCCAAATTAGCCGGATCTACTGCCAAGAACACGGGAGAAGGAACTTCAACTACCGTCACTGCCACACCATCTACAATGCAGACGGTGACTACGGCCGCTTCGACGACACTTACCTCGGGAGGAACCGCCGAAGCTCGAGCACCCTCAAAGCATCGCGCCTCCGACGCCCGACCAACCAATATTTCTAGAGACCCCTCGCATCTTTCCGGAGCGACGCCCTCCACGTTGACTAGCACCGGGCCTACGGAATACGCCTGGGACGACACATCACCCGACGCGAGCAAGAAGCCGGCGTACACAGCTGACTCTTCGGTCGGTGTCGGTTCCTCGACGGATTTAATACCCTCGGCCGGCTGGCAGGTTGAGTCTTACAAATCGTCAAAAGGACAGAAGGACGTTGCAACAGTGAACACCACGGGAAACGCATCCACGTACAACCTGTCACTCGACAAACAAACACACGCTTACGTCACATCGACAACTACTATCTCCCCTTCGCCGACTTACGACATGGCACGAACTACAACACCGTACGTCCGTAGCCCTCATCCGGTGGAAGAATCATCAACCGGAGGGAGACGATCTACGCCCACGCACACCGCGACGCCGTCACCACTAACTGCATCGGAACGAGAACCTGCCTCGACCGATGGAGTTTTGATTCGCGAAAATGACACAAACGCGGCAATCACTACGAAATCCGACCCGTCGAATGCCACGGGTGCGGAGAGGGCGGCGGAAAATACCGTCGGCAGGGATATGCATGTCGGCGCATCGACACATATTACAACGTCTTCTTCAAACGCAAAGTTTCCCGCCGAGGGGACTTCTTTTATAGGAGAGACTGAAGAAAAGCCACACGGAGGGAGCACTACGTCTCCCCAGGGACCGTCGGAAAAGGCGTCTTCCGCTACAGATTACGAGGAGAATCACACCACGCATAGCGTCACCCGGGAAGGAAATGATTCTCCACCCCTCGGTTAACCTTTCAAGGAAACCACCGCTGTTCGCCAAACTGCATCAACGTTCATAGCGTTACCATCCACGGCCCCGAAAATAACGCCTCCAAACAGGGCGTCGGTGTTTCAAGACTGAAGCAACGCACACCGATCGTCAGCGTTAGTCTTTGTCGAATCGCGTGCATCTTCAGAATGCCCTCCACCTAGCCTGACCGCAGCAATCCCTCACAACTCCGTGAATACAGCTTCAACCGCCTCGCGAAGGCAAACATCCTCGCAGACTTCCTCGCATTTTACGTCCTCGTTTACTACGACGCACCCGCCGTGAGGTTTTAGACCAACACCACCGTCTTCCGCGACCCCAAGCGCGGCGTACTTCAACTTATGCGCTTCCGAACCCTTGCACAACAGGCTGCTTTCCGACAAGTTCCTCTTACAGTCACCACGACCCAACATGCCACGCAAAACCCTAGGTGGCTTACTATCGCAGACGATTCCACTCAATACGGGAGAGTCGCCACCACTTCATTCCTCTCCACCACCAGCCAGCATGCATCGTCCATCTCATATCCTCCCAGCCAATTAGGCGCTATAAACCGGAACGCTTACAATCCCAACTCCTCTACAGAGCACCCGTCAGCGGGGCCGATGGTGGTGCGAGTGGAGGCCAAATTCGACGACATCTAGTTCTGGAGGAACCGCCGAAGCTAGAGCACCCTCTAAGCCTTATGCTTCCGACGCCCGACCAACCAAACTTTGTAACGACACTTCGCTTAGCATCGGGCCTACGAAATACGCCTGGTGCGACACATCACCCGATGCGAGCAACAAGCCGCCGTACACAGCTGACTCTACGGTTGGTGTCGATTCCTCGACAGATTTAGTACCCTCGGCCGGCAGGCACGTTGAGGCTTACAAATCGTCGAGCAAACTGAACGACGCCCAATCCGTGAACACGACGGAAAACGCTTCCACGTACACCCTGTCACTCGATAAATAAACACACGCCTACGTCACATCGCCAACTACAATCTCCCTTTCGCTAATTTACGACAAGGCACGAACTACAATCCCTCACGTCTTTAATCTTCATCCGGTGGAAGAATCGCCCGCCAGTGGAAGACGATCGACGCCCACGCACACCGTGACGCCTTCCTCACCAACTGCATCCGAACTCCAGCTCGTCTCGACCGATGGAGTGCTGATCCCCGAAAATGACACCGACGCAACAATCACTACAAAATCTAACCCATCAAATGCCACGGGTGCGGAGAGGGCGGCGGAAAATACCGTCGGCGGGGATATGCGTGTCGTCGCATCGACACATTCGACAACGTCTTCTTCAAACGAAAGTTTCCCGCCGAAGGGGCTACTTTTATAGGAGAAGCTGTAAAAAAACCACACGGAAGGAGCACCACGGCGACCCAGGGACCGACAGAAAAGGCGTCTTCCGCTAGAGATTACGAGGGGAATCACACAACCTATAGCGTCACCCAGGACGGATGAGATTTTCCTCTCCTCGGTAAATCTTCCAAGGAAACCACCGCTGGTCGCCAACATGCAGCAATGTCCATCGCGTTAGCATCCATGTCCCTGAACTTCACGCCTCCTCATAGGGCGTCAGAGATTCAGCACGGGTGCAACGCATACCGATCGTCAGCGGAAGTTTTGATCGAATCGTTTTCATCTTCTGAAAGCCCTCCACTTCGATCGACTGAAGCAATCTCACACAACTCCGCGAATACAGCATCAACCGATTCGCAGGAGCGAACTTCCTCGCAGACTTCCTTGCATATTACATACTTGTTTCGGACGACGCACCCGCCTTGAAGTTATAACCAACACCACCTTCATCCACGACCCCAAGCTTAGCGCTCTACAACGATCGCGCCACTGAACCCGTGCACTAACGGTCTGCTTTAGCAAAACACGGACAAGTTCATTTCACAGTCACCACGACCCAATACGCCACGCAATACACTAGATAGCCTACGATCACAGACGATTCCAATCAATACGAAAGAGTCGCCACCATTTCATTCCTCTCCACCACCAGACAGCACGCATCGTACTTCTCATATACTCCCATCCAATTAGGCACGATAAACCGGAACGATTCCAATCCCAAATCTTCTACAGAGCAGCTAAAACCGAAACAATCCCACACAATTCCGCGAATATTGCATCCACCGCCTCGCAGAAGCGAACATCCTCGCGGACTTCCTCGCATATTACGTCCTCGTTTACTAAGACGCACCCACCGGGAAGTTTTAGACCAACACCACTGTCATCCACAACCACAAGCTCGGCGGTCTACAACGTTCGCTCCGCCGAACCTGTGCACCACGGAGCTGCCTTCGCAAAACACGGACAAGTTCGTCTTACACTCACCATGACCCAATGTGCCACGCAAAACTCGTAGCAGCCTGCGATTACAGACTATTCCACTCAATACGGGAGAGTCGCCACCACTTCATACCTGTCCACCACCACCTCCTCTACAGAGCTGCCGTCTGCGAGGCCGATGGAATTGCGAATGGAGGCCTAATTAGCTGGATATTCTGCCAAGAATGCGAGAGATGGAACTTCAACTGCCGTCACTGCCACACGATCTATAATGCAGACGGTGACTACGGCCGCTTCGACGACATCTACCTCGGGAGGAACCGCCGAACCGCCAAACCGAGCACCTTGTGACTCGGACGCCCAACAAACCAAAGTTTCTTATGACCCGTCGTCTATTTCCGGAGCGACGCCCACCACGTTGACTAGCACCGTGCCTACGAAATACGCCTGGGCCGACACATCACCAGACGCGAGCAAGAACCCGGCGTACACAGCTGACGCTTCGGTTGGTGTCGGTTCCCTGACGGATTTATTACCATCGGCCGGCAGGCACGTGGAGGCTTACACATACTTGACCGAATTGAACGACGTCGCAACCGTGAACACGACGGAAAACGCTTCCACGTACAACCTGTCTGTCGACAACCATAACACACGCTTACGTCACATCGCCAAATACTATCTCCCATTCTCTGGCTTACGACATGGCATTTAAAGCCTGGAAACATTCCAATCCAATTGTTAAAATGCACAAAAATAGAATAAAATAACATTTATTGTAGTGACCCCAACAGGAGTATTACACTCTCATGAACACAAACCACAAAATGATGGTAACACCACCAATATCATAATTGTCTACACATTTGGTTATCATTTTATATTAGGTTTGAGGTAGGAAACATAACATAAACCTGCATGGAATAATGCATATGTTTAATATTTTGTCACAACTTGTACAGTCATTTGTAAAAGTCTGTGGGCAAGTTCGGTCGCACCGCTCACGGTCAAACAGTGAAGTTAAAATATATGTTGGCATTGCGTAATTTGCAGTGAGAGAGGGGAAGGGTGGTGTGGGGTGTATGTTTTGGAAGTTCGAGCGAATGAGGGGAATCAAGGAATGGCCGTATAATTGCAGGCTACCGGGGTCGAATTGAGACCGCGCCTCGCCCCTGAGGAAAGGTCTCGAATTTGAGACTCAAAGACGGAAAAGTGTTTTCCATGCTCATGTCAGACCCGGCTACGATTCAGCCCATATCCTCGAGGATATTCTACGTCTGAAATGGTTCACCAAAGGATATGGCTTTCCATTTCCGCTGGACTAACACTGTGGCTGCGTTACCGTGATTGCTAGGGACTTGAACCGACATCGGAGTAAAGGATGTAGATGCGTGCGTTAATACAACATTTTTAATTTAAATTTTTGCTTATTTCATGGAATTGGGGTTGTATTTTTAGAGTTATTTTTTAATGAAAACCGAAAAGATGATTTTATGCTGCAGAATATTTTAAGTTTTAATAACAATAGATATAGTAATATCTGTTATTCGAATAAGTATTCCAGTTTACTGGAAGCAAACATTAAATCGACTTTGGCACTAGAAATACATAATAGACGAAAATTGTAGTATATTTTGTTGCATTATTAAAATTATATTTCACTTAATCAATTTTTTACCCTTGCCAGACATTACATAGACATTAAATAGAATTGAATTATTTTATAAGCAAAATGCATTTCCATTGCGTTTTTTATCAGTTTTTTAAATGTCCTAAATTAGTGCATATCGGAAGAATATGAAGAATTAGGCATTGCAACAAATTTGCTACCAATCTTTCATTAATACAAAAAATCCGCTCCCTCGAGGGTTCATGAAGATATTACGTTTTTTAAAAATTTGTCGCTCGGATTTTTGAATTTGAAATCAGCCGCTACGCAAAGAGCGCATAAAAATATAATTTATAAAGCAAAATTATAACATAGCAAGGAAAGTCATTTGTCAATTCATCTCAGGTATAAAAGAGAAAAAAAATAGTGAAAAGTGTAACAACTAGCCCCGGTCTCCCCTGTGCATAAGGAAAATTTCATTTTTAGCGGGTATTTAGATAAATAAAATACATAGAAATGTTAACAAGTTTAATATTCTATGATATCTCCATGAACTTCCGTTGCGCTACGTAGTCGCCGTCCCATGAACCACACTACATTTTGGAATATTTCCGGACGCCGCCCAAGAGAAGTCCATATCTCCCTGATTTGTTCTACCAGAGATTCAGGAGTGCGCTCGTATTCTGCGGACCACTCCTGAACAACTTTGCCCCATAGGTTTTCAATAGGGTTAAAATATGAAGAACGCGCAGGCCAGGGAAGAATTCGTATTTCGGGACGATTATTTAAAAAATCCCTTGTAATGCGTGCCGTATGTATCGGGATATTGTCCTGAGTAAATACGACTTCCTCGTCTTCAGTGACGATTTCCTTCGCATAAGGCAGGAGGTGCTCGCGAAGAATATCACTGCAAATTCTTGCCGTCATTCTAGGCGGGATTCTCACCAAAGGACCGGGTCCATCTGCAGTCATCGCACCCCAAAAACCTACACATACGTGCCCTGACTTTTCAGTGCGAATCACATTTTGCGGCTCGTACCTGAAAGCACTTATTTCCGGAAAACTTTCTTTCATATCAAAAATTTCTGATGATAATATTTACAGATTTACAGCAGAGCACAAAATCTTGCGAGAAGTAAAAGAAAATAAGAAAAAAAATTGTGATGCAAACCTTGTTCCTCGGGGACGCCACAACTGTATCCTGCCATCCTCATCACTCCGAAATGATTTTTCATCGGCAAATATGACGAGATCCCAGAAGGCCTGGTCCATTTCCGCATATGTTTCCACAAAGGATAAGCGGGATGTCATATGTCCTGCTGTAAGTTGTGGCATACGGCACGGCTTATGGTGGCACAGTCCAGCCTCAAGCGCTCTAGCCCTATAGGTCCAATAGCTGCATCCATAACCGATATCTCGTTGCACCGAAGCCAATCCACGCCTTGTGAGAGGATGCTCTGCTACATGCTGCTGAATCGCCAAATCTTGATCTTCAGTCGTGAATCTGGGCCGGCCCATTCGCGGTTTATTTTTTAGATCACGGTCCCCATCGTTGCTACGTTTGACCCATCTGTACACGCAATTTCGGTGCACACCGAACTGCCTTGCTATTTCGGCGACCGAATGTCCTGCAGCCACCATCCCCACAATCTATCCTCTGACCGCAGGCGGGATATAATATGGCCCCCCCTTAATTTTTTTACTAAGTAATTTTATTATATGTTAGTCAAAAACAACAGAGAATAATAAAAACTATTTATTCAAATCCATTAAAACTTATATTTATGAAAAACCTCAGCTCTACATATTTTACATTTCATAGCATTTTAGTCAGAATATATTTACTAATATCTTATATTGAGCAATAACTTAACAAAAACAAAAATATGTACAAATACTGAATATATACACTGTACAAACTTATAAAACTACCAAGGCTATATATTCAAATATCAGCAAACATAAATACAAACAAGTGAAAAAGAGATAAATTTTTAAAACATACTCTGCAGGCATTTAATTTGGAAAAAGTATCAATTGTATCTAAATAATTTAAAGAATTGGCCATCTCACTTTCAATGGACAATATGGCAAAACCAACAAACCTTTCTTGGCCCGTAGTTGTCCTTAGGTAATTTTTAATTAGTTTTATTTTTAAAAAACTTCTTTCTGCACTGGCAACTGTTACTGGCAGAGTTAAGAAGATTCAAAGACAAACCAATGTATTCAGAAAAACTGACCAAATCGTGAGAATAGACATAATTTAATACCACTAATTGTGTCCTTCTTGGAGATAAGAATGGTGAAAGATTCTCCAATTCATTTTTTAGTTCCATACCATCTATGTCCATATCATCTCCATCCATCGAAGAAATGTGAATGTCAACACATAGTTTTAAGAGTGCCTGAATCTATATTTTTGATGTTGCAAATATCATAAAATATTTTAAATATGTCACTATGTTTATTCATACTATAAAATCTTTCTTCCAATGAATTAATAGTGACATTCAGTAAATAAATAAATAAATCTACTTTAAATTTTTCTTTGGGATCAATGACAAAATAATTTTCTTTGTGATGTATTTGTTTATGATTACGCCGTACTATTAGTCATTCTTCTGTATCAAACACTGGATTAATTCCTAGTTCTTCTGCGATTTTTCTGCTGCTACTATTACGTCGTTGGGTCCTGTCATGCGATAATCTTTTTAAAAAATTAATAGTTAGATCAATGGCTTTAATGAATTCTGAGAAGTCAAGTGTAGGGCTTTGTAGTAATTTTGAGACAATGTTTGTTTTAAAAGTATGTTATTCCAAATGACGACGCTACAGATAAACTTGAAAGTGGAAATTTTTTGCCAAGTAATGTGCTTGATGTTTTATGCCGTTATTTTTGTTTTGGTCCTTGGTAATTTCGAGCAAAGCTTAATGGCCTTATTGCATCTATTCTGCTTTCCCATCTAGTCTCACTAACGGGTTTTAGGGTGAGTGAAGTAACATGCTTTTTAGTGTATCCCATCTGCAGGCAGTTTCACTGAAGAAGACGAACAAAACCTGTACTATAAAAAAGAATCCGACTATTTCACCCGAAAAAGAAGCAGCGTCATTCACGACTAGATTTAATGAATGGCATGAACAGAGAAGAAAAATGGCTCTAGTGTTTCGCCAAAGAATTCTGCTTTGAAGAGAAGGAAAAAAGAAAAGGCTACAATCCATCAGCGCGTGACACATTCCGTTGCAACGAGAGTGGCAGAAAATTGGGAAAAATGCTTCTGTCCCGGTCGTAAATCACAGACGAGTTTTCTCTATGATTGAAAGCTACCACAACCATTATCTAAATATCCTGAAATCAGTAAAACAAATGGATCCCAGTACTCAGGCTGTTTCAGTCTTTTAATGAAGATGGAGAGAAGAAACTGACATTTGTTCGTGCAAGTGCCCGAAATTAGTACAACGTGTTTGTACTTGTGAGCGCCAGCAGAATGTGCCGTCGAGGGAGCTAGAATTCTTGTTGGATCAAAGAACCGACAGAAAAATGATTATCGGAGAAATTGATAAAGAGGTAACAGAACAAATAGAAAAAAGAGAGGAAAGGAAGCAAAATTCATCTCTGCGGGAAACTAAAAGAAAAGTATCTTATCCATCAGAAAGACGTCACAAAACGGCAAAATGCAAAGAAAATAGTTCCTCTTCAGAAGATGACAATACTAACCATGATTTTAAGAAAGATCCCTCTTTTGAACCACCCACTTCATCCAAAAGTCAAATGCGTGATGCCCTTCCAAGCCTTGCGGTAGCTGCCTACAGGACAGCCGTGTCCGACAGAAGTGCCACTCTGATAGCAACATCAGTTTTGGAGGACATGGGAGTAGTCAAACCCGGATCGACGGAGAAGATTATTGATAAAAGTAAAATCAAGCGAGAAAAGACAAAACTAGTCAAGGCCTTTGTTGCGATAAGGGAAGAAAATGAAGAGACACCTATTTGGGGACTTTATTTTGACGGAAGAAAGGATTCGACGCTGTGCCAAGAAAAGAATGAAAATAAATACTATCGCTCTGAAAAAAGAAGAGCACATTAGCATCATCAAGGAACCTGGATCACGGTACTTAGGTTACGTCCCTCCTAACTCCGGACACAGCTTTTCTATTAGAACAAGTGTCATTGAATTTCTTCAAGAAAGCTGCATCGACACATTTAAGCTCGTGGCTCTGGGCTGCGACGGCACAAATACGAACACTGGTAGGAAAAACGGCGCTCTCCGGCAATTGGAATTGGCCATTGGGCGCCCCTTGCAGTGGCTAGTCTGTCTTCTCCATGCCAATGAACTTCCTCTGCGGCATCTGTTTAACTCCCTCGGTGGCGAAACTTCAGGACCAATATCCCATTCAGAACCTATTGGAGTTGCATTGCAGAGATGCAAAAACCTGCAGGTAGTCAATTTTACAGCCATTGAAGCAGAATGGACGACAAAAATGGAAATCAAACATGACCTAAGTACTGATCAGCAGTATCTATTGGACATTTGTAAAGCAATATCAAATGGTGAGTACGACGCGAGCCTAACAAGGAAAAACCCCGGTAAACTCGCCCACTCATGGTGGCTAACCACTGCAAATCGTATGTGAGCACTGAGAATCCCTTCAATAATCTGAGACGTATTGCCAAATTTATTATGAAACTCTACGCACCTGTGTGGTTCTCTAGCAAGCAGAGTCCATCTCGCACACAGGGTGCAAGACATCTGTGGAAGATGTTTCAATTATCGCGTTGAATGTATCCTGAGATAAAGGCTGTGATTGATCCTGTTTTGGAAAGAAATGCTTTCTTTAGCCACCCTGAGAATACTCTCATTAGCATGGTTTCAGACATTGAAAACAACATAAGGATCTTAGGATGGCGTAGAATCAAGTCTGCACGCGAAGAGAGATAAGAAGAGTCAGTCCGAGAATTTTTATTGCCAGAGGTGATTTTGGAAGCTGAAACCTATTACGATATGATTTATTGAAGTGGAAATCGTATCACCAAACCACCGTTAACCCGGCATATCACTGATGAACAGCTAAATGACAACATTGCCAATGCATCCTCCATCGGAATGGAAGTCTGCGATCTGCCCTGTCACACGCAGACCGTGGACCGCTGCGTTAAGCTAGTGACAGAAGCAACTTCATCCGTGTGTAGTTTCACAGCACAAGAAGGTTGCATTAATGCTAAATTAGCATCGAGACAGCAAATTCCAACATTTTCAACGAAAACAGAATACAGAACAAGCGAAGACAACAACCTAAATGAAAAAAGACAGGAGCCTGAACGCTCGTAAGCTCTAGGGTGGATGGGTGGGGACGGGCGGAACTCGAAGTGCAGCCACCTCCTCGTGGTGAGTTCAGGGTTGCTTCCACACATAGCCAGAAACAAGCACCGGAAGAAAGCGAGGAGCTGCACAGCATACACATAGGAAGAGATCACACTTCGCGCCGGACGCTGCAGTGAAACATCGCTAATATCAGCAGTCTTCCGGATGCAGCCTGGACACCTCACAGGAGTGTAAGGAGAACAAATAGCAGCTCTAAGGTTTAAAGACACTTTCTTTCATGTAAAATATGCAGAAAATCCCCAATAACATGCAGTGCGGCAGACCCCCAGCGTCCCGCCGGTGCGCGCTGAAGGCCGCCAGCGCGGCGCCGAAAGTGAAAACTTGAAGCGGCTTGCGGAGACATAAGATATTATTTTATTTCAAAAATAAAGATCGTTCCGAGATAAACATCACAAAAGACAACATTTCCGCACTAGCCAGCATAAGATTAAAAAAGTCTTTTTCGACCGACCCTAGCGTAGAGTGAACTATTATATATATATATATATATATATATATATATATATATATATATATAATAAGATTAATAATTTTTGTTTGATTTTTTCAGCCATTATTGATATCAATTCATTCTATACAGTGGAAACCGCTTAACACGAAATGTGGGGGACCAGCTCAAACATTTCGTCTTAACCGAATTTAGAGCTAAACGAATTTCATGATAACCTTTTTTGAGACTGATTTGAGATATTTATATAAGCTCGTAAATAAATCTTGACATAACAAATAGGCGATGGAAACAGCACAGTAATTAGTTATAATAATGAAAACCTTATAATTTATTCATTACATATACAGTGAACTCCCGATCTAACGTTTTTTGCCGGACCAAGGGAAATCGACTTTAGATGCGGAAAAACGTAAGATGCGGAAATGGAGATAATGATATTCGCACATAATAGTACCTTGTCCGGTACATTTTAAATTATTGTACAGGACGGCCAAATGTCCTGTATTTCATCAACTGTCTCGTAAAATCCTGTATTTCATCATCTGTCCCGTAAAATCCTGTATTTTCTGAAGTGAAAGTTTTTACATATATATTATAATAAGAAAAACATCGCAAATAAATGACATGGTGGTGATGTCCGGGATTCTGCCTTGTTGATCCATTTTCTGGACAATATTTCGCCGGCGTTCCAGTCGGCTTGTTGACTTGTGCAATTTGCTGGTAAAAAAATAACTTTAACATTCCGTAGATTGGGAGTATCTTGTGGATGAGCCGCACAACGATCCACAAACAGCAACACTTTTCTCGAGGTGGAACCCATTTTTGCATCATACTCTTGCAAATACTCCATGAATAATTTTGATGTCATCCATGCCTTGGAGTTGTTTTTATACTTATATGGGAGTGTCCTCACATTCTTGAAGCATCGCGGTTTGGCGAATTTTCCAATCACAAGTGGTTGGAGTTTTTCGCTACCGTCTGCATTGCAGCACAGCAAAACTGTCAGTCGCTCCTTGCTTTTCTTCCCTCCATGGCAAGCTTCTCCTCAAAAAGTTAAGGTTCTATCTGGTAACAAATTATAAAACAATCCTGTTTCATCGGTGTTAAAAATATCGCATGGTGCATAGTTCTTTATTTTCTCGGGTAACTCTCCTGTCATCCAATGATTCACTGATGCAAGATCTACGTTTGCACTCTCTCCTGCAATGACTTTATAAACTACACCATGACGGTTTTTAAACCTACCAATCCATCCGCTGGATGCCGTAAAAGTAGGAAACCCCAGTTGATTTGCGATTTGTATTGCCTTTTCACGCATTATAACACCGCTAATCGGGATGTTGGAAGCTCGAGCCTGCTGAAGCCACTCGAGTAACAATGCTTCCACTCTTTCGTATGGTGATGCTCGAGAGTTCTTCCTCCTTTTCGCAGCCACACCGCAGTCGTTTACAGCTTTGAGGATCGATGTTCGGTGAGCCATAATTGTGTTCAGCGATGTCACTGCCAGCCCTAATCGCCTTGCCATTTCAACACGTTTCAGATGTGGATTTCTATCTACTTCTTCGATTATTAATCTTTTTTCATCAAGAGTTATAACCTTTCTTTTTGATGCCATTAGAAATATATGGGGTGGAGTACAAAAACTTTTAAACAGCACTGAGAGTAAAATTCTCTAAAATATTTAAAACTTCGTAAATTTACAGCTTTCAACTTACGAGGTGCAACTGTCACTAAAATAGAAATGACATAGAATGCACTGATTGTATTATGTCAATCAGACAAACGAGCAGAGTTCCAACGGTAGACGACTGAACTTGGCTTGTTGCGTACCGAAGACGACGGCTGATAAAGAACTGCCACTGAGAAAGTTTAGATGGTGGAGACTGAGAGTAGAGATGCTACAATGCATGTAGACAAAGTTTGATGGTAATTTAATGAACGTGAAATCTAGTAGACTCTGCATAGCCACATTTTTCTGTACATAGATTATAACTAAGTAGGGCATACTGGAAGCAAAAGAAACACTTTTACTGACCCTATTGAGTTAATCGTAAACTATGTATAATACAAATTAACTTGATAGAGGTTGTGTTGCGTTTATGTACCTTTTCCAGTTTTCGTAATTTTTATTCTCACGTTATAAGCGGATGTAATTCTAGACGGGGAGTTGAAACTCGATACTTAGGATGCGGACAAACGTTACAAACGATAAACTTTAGAAGCGGGAAAAGATATCATGGAAGTAAATGGAGCTCTAGCTGGGACCTCAAAATTTCGACTTAAGATGCGGAAAAACGTTAGAAGCGAAAACGTTAGAACGAGAGTTCACTGTATACATAAAAAAATTATTTTATTTTAATAATTTCATAAAAACAATGCACAAATATTTAGCATCAAGGTCGCTAAAGTAGTTCAATTGTCTACTTCTTAACAAAAAATTCCGTAATTTTTTTCTGCCTAGCATTCATAATGATCTTTTTTTCCACAAATTGTTCCAAATCATCAACCGTCTCATGCAAACTGTCCCCATCTGTTTGATTTTCTAAAAACCGACGAACACTTTTTAGCATTCCACGGATATCCGCAGCACTTGGCACTGACAACATTCCGTCGTCACAGTCATCTCCACTTTCACTACTATTTTCATTTTCTTTTGTTTCACTTGACTTAACAATGTCCTTAATGTCACTGTCTGTTAAAAGTGGTGTAGTGGCAATATGGTCATCCACTGCTACATAATCATTCAGCGTGATTTCAGTTGTCAATCTCATTACAGATGACACGCGACCGAAGATATCGCACAATTCACTTTCAGTAGATGTATTTACCCTAATTTCCGTAGTCGATTCAGTTTCATTCTGTCCAGCAAACCTATCTGCTGATGGCGAAGAGGAAAATCCAGCTTGGCGAAAACAATTTTCGATTGTTTTCGCTGTAACTGACCTCCAAGCGGCATACAAAAAAATGCAAGGAATCCAAAAGAGTCACGGGCTTAATTTCCTCATTTGATTCAATACTAGATAAATATTTCTGGAGTAATAACTTGCGATAATGGCATTTTAGATTTCTTATAATACCCTGGTCACATGGCTGCAATACCCTTGTTGTATTAGGCGGCAGAAAGATCAGTTTAATTGATTTCAGCTTTTCCACTTCTGGATGAGCAGGGCTGTTGTCGATAATTAAAGCTATTTTGCGCTTCTGGCGTGAAAAGCGCTTGTCCAATGCCCTAACCCAGTCTGTAAAAATGTTTCCCGTCATCCAAGCTTTTTTTATTTGCGGTGTATTCCACGGGAAGCTTCTTTACATTCTTGAAGCAGCGAGGATTCAGAAATTTACCCACAACAAACATCGGGATTTTTTCAGAACCGTCTGAATTGCAAGCCACCATTGCCGTAATGCGCTCTTTAGATTTTTTCCACCAGAGCACTGCTCATTTTTAAAAGCTCAAGTTTTTTCTGGGAGGCAGCGAAAAAAAATCCCGGTTTCGTCAGCATTAAAAATGTCCTTAGGCGCAAAGTCTGTTAATAATTTAGGCAAGGTAGAAGTTACCCACTCTGATGTCATATCACGGGAGACGTCACCCGACTCGCCGGAAACAGTCTTAAAAATTATCCCATTCCTCACCTTGAACCGTTCCAACCATCCAGGACTAGACTTGAATTCAATTCCCAATTCTGATCCTAAAGCGTCAGCCTTCGCCATCAAAACAGGACCAGAAATTGGAGCATTCTGGCCTCTTGCTTGCTTAAACCAGATGATCAGCGCCGCTTCCAAACCCTCGTGCTTTGCCGTGCGTACACGCTTCCGTCCCGGTTCAAACATGCTTCTCTCAAACACAGATGTTATTTTATCATGATTTTTTATAATTGTTGACAAAGTTGAAAAGGGAATTTCGAACTCTTTGCAGATGTCCGTTTTGGTTCTATCACCGTTATCAACCGCTTGTAGGAGCTTCATTTTCACTTTCAGCGGTATTGCTTTTTGCTTACGCACTTTACTAGACATTTTTATGTGGGTCTTTTATCTTTTATAAAAATATAAAATCACAACTGAAAACAATCCCGAAAAATAAAGAAGAACTTCGCTTACAGATTCGTTTCACATTCGCTAACCGTTCCACACGGAAATTCAGAATCAACTGAGTAGAACTGTTCTGCATAGGGGTCTAGAGACAAGAGCAAGTGAGGAGTTGAGCGTATTGAAAGACGGGGAAAGGGAAGGTACAGTACAGATAACAATCTGCACCTCCAAATCCTTCCTTTAATTCGAAGATGGTAGTTCCCAGAATTTAGTTTATTGCTGCCAAGGAAATCTCGGTAGCAACCCTCTCAACGGGGGCGCGTGAGTTTCTCTGAGGTCTACTAATGACCATGCCTATTGAAAGAGAGGGGGAAGGAGGAGGTACAGCTGTGGCTCTAAGAAACGAGTGGGTCGTTTCGTGTTATCCCAAGAATTTGACGGGGATTTATTCTCAGGGGACCGAAATTTTTTTTCGTGTTAACCGAAATTTCTCGTTAACCATTTCGCGTAAAACGAACTAATATACGTTGAAATGTATAGGCACCGGTAGGAACCGAGCCTGCATTTCGTGTTAACCGATATTTTGCGTTATCCGTTTTCGTGTTAAGCGGTTTCCACTGTACCTTGTTGCTCATGCAATTGACTTTCCAAACTTGCTCGCTCATATTAGGATCAAATTTTGCCATAAGCTCAACGAGTTTAAGGAAATTTCCGTTATCGCTCGCATATAACTTGGCCGTAAAACCACGAATAGCCAAGCACTGGAAAGTCAAAAATTTTGGAATTGCAATTAACCTCTCTAATACGTTTTGTCGGTGTTTTTGTTCTTCTGGCACTAACTTTCTCCTTCTGCATCTATTTTCTGATGCATTTTAGTCGAATATCTAGTTTTTTCCATTTCCTGAATGTATCAATATGCTTTTTAGATGTCTCGTGGGTCGATAAAGCTCGTGAAAGATTTTTCAGTCACAGAGTCCATCAGTAAGCCATTTATTCAAAAAAATCAGACGGCAAAAGCAGTATACCGAATTTTTATGGACAGAATAAACCAACCACTTTCGCTCAATTTCTTCTCCATTTCTCAAACGGCGTTTGTAGTGTGTTATAGAAAAGTGCCTTCCATTTTCATCAATAGGAAAATTGAAATCCTTTACTTGAACAGGGCCATTTCCAATTTAAAACTATCCCATTTTATCATATATATAGCCCCATAAGCCAGGATAAGTACCACAAACAGAGTCACTGTCACCTCTCGCCTCACTAGCATTTTGTTGTTCGTCTTTTGCACCTTCCTCTTCACCTTGTAGTCGATCTTGCTCATGACTTTGTTGTTGATTCCGTTCTTCATCTTTTCGCTGGTCATTTTTAGGGTCGTTATTTTGTTGATGAATCTGCGCTACATTTGAATCTTCTATGGTAGGATTTACAAGAATAAATTTGTTATTTGATATTTAACCCTCCCAACAGAATTAATAAAAGTTCAAACTTACCGTATTGAATATTAATTTTAATTTAAAAAATCATTATTATCAGTTTATGGTGATCATACTAGGAAAGAATAGAGCAAAAACAAAGTCGAATTTCCTCGACAAAGTATTTCAAGTAATTCCAACTTATTGTGACACTCAGTTGTCCGGGATGGCTCGGTCGCGGGTTATCCGAGGATATCGAGAGGGGATGGGCGCCAGTGCAGGTAAAATAAATAAAAAGGAAATAAGGGGTCTCCGCCTGCACCCGGAGGGCAATACAAAAATTCGGGGGAGGAGACGGGTAAGGGAAGGGAGTAGAGGACAGGAAGGTAATAAGGGAAACGAAACAGGATATATAACAGAAAGTAACAACCGGATCGTGGCTTCTTTACTCTAAGCCAAACCAAAGCCAAATCCTCACACAAAAAGAAAAACGAAATTCACACAACTTCTCTCCAACGGGTCGTCGGGACTTCTCCTCTCTCTGACCCCTTTGGAAACTCCCTCTTCTCTCTAGCCAGGCCATCCGCCAGAGACACCTCGCGGGCGGACCCCAAGACAACAAAAAAAAACGTAACGAAAGACAGCGAGCGTTACCCCGCGAACGCGGCAAACCGTTACATCATGAGATGGAGTATTAGTATGTGATAGATAATCACCTCAAGGAAAAATTCTCTTGACATCTTAGCAAATTCAAATTGTAATTAACATTTGAGAACTCACCGCATTAAAATAGTTTACGTTAGCTTATACGTTAACAACATAAAGAATCCTTACTTACATTGTCAAATACGAAATTTAATTTTGCGAACAACAATTCTCAATCAATATTTCGATTCATATTTTCCTCTTCCTACCTCTTATGTGATCGGTGAGATACCAATTTAAGAAATTAATCTGAGAGAGGACAATATTTGTCATAAAAGTCTGCGAGAGCATATATTTATATTAAATTTAATATATACAGTGCCGTAGTGACACTATTTGGCGCTCTGGGAAGAGACTTCCTTGTAGCCCAGTACTGCAATGTATAATACAACATAAGTCCCATTTGGCGCCTTGGACATGATCTCTTTGTAGTCCCAAACTTTAATGGATTATACAATAAAAGTTCTATTTGGCGCCCTCTTACGAAGTTGCGCCCTGGGCACGTTCCCCGGTCTCCCATCTTCACTATGACTCTGCAACTACATATATAAAATAAAATTGAGAAAGTCTCGCTATTTGTCATATTTCGAAAACAGAAAAGAAGCCGTTGAGTTAAAAAAAAACTCTTTCTTGTTTTCAAACGCGAGTGCGCAAGAATGGAGTTTTGAAGTGATAATAACTATGAATTATTTTCATGCATGCTTTCTTTATCATAGTGGGAAGGTTTCCAGAAATTATTTCATCGGAACCGAGATATATTGCGCATTTATTTTAATAACCAGTGCCGTAATTAGGCAGGTGCAACAGGTGCTCAGACACAGGGCGCAGCCTGACAAGGGGCACAGAATTTTAAAAAATATGCACAAATAATTTATTTTTGATAAAAAAGTACTGCGCCTGTGCCGTCCTCTATGATGCCTTAAAATATGCAATAAGAATTTCACCTAAAAATTTTTCTGACACAGGATGGTCGTCAAAGGAAAGTGAAATAAAATCATTAAGGGCGCATAAGTTTTTCACAGGGAGCTAGTTACGGCTCTGTTAATAACTAAGTTGTTCATTCAACCCTGCTTTGCATGATTAGGCTGAGGGATTCTGCTACAAAAATGCTATTATCCAACTCAGGGTCAACTCAATGTAAAAAATGAGTTTTTGCAACATTGTTTAAAAAGAAATACACGATATCTAAAAATATGAATGTGCAATGTTAGCCCGAGGCATCGGATTTTGACACCCGGACAATCAAACGATCAGCGCCCCCTTTGCATATATAACTTTCACAAACATAACGTTAATATTTATATTGACTTATACGCTTTGTTGTAATAAATACAAAGTTGCCGCTTCGTTAATATGTAATTCAAGTTGGAATATACAAGAGAAATTTGCAATAATGTACAGAGAAATAAAAGTCGTTTGAACGCCCTAAAGATATTTACGTCTCGGTGGCGGGCTGGCCTTGTAAATGTATTTAGATAGTTTCATTTTTGTCAAATTTTGGCGCCCGCCATCGAGAGGCGCCTGAGAGGGTTGCCTGACCACCTCACCCATCGGCACGGCCCTGTATGTGTATATTACTCTTATGAGAATCGAGCCAATAATGGGGTCTCCATTTTTATTTAGTCATTTAAACATTAAATTTGCGCGTTTGCAGACTGAGGGAGACAATAGACAATAAGCCTAAGAAACTCGGTTTATTTTTCTTAAAAACAAACCTGGTTTGAAGATCAAGGGACAATTTTTCTAATTTTTATGTGCAAAAGAAAGAAAGCTTGCACGTCGCTAAATTGATTTATACTACACGTTATTTTATGTGAAATAAAAATTATCTTCTGGAGCTGAACCCAGATCATTTATTGGGATTTATTTTCATAAATGGCTTTTACTATAAGAATCAAGCATTCCTACTTGGGAGGTTTGTTAAAAATAGCATTAAAGTTAGTCATAAATAGTTCTCAATTCTCCTGCACTTTTATAATGTGTCTTTAAGAGCGGCTCCACAGTCGATCATTACACTTGACACAACCAAGCAAATTATATAAGAGGGTTAATGCAAATTTATTTCAGCTTTGCTTTGCCTTAATGCGATTTTAGTTAACTATTTTGTTAGCATTGTCAACTTCTGAGAAAAGTTTATACATATATATATGATTTGGTTGGCTATCCGATGGTGTCAGGCACTTAAAGATGAATCCCCACAAAAATTGTTTTCAAAAAGCAGAAATAATAGTAAGTTGAGTGGTGTCATTCAGAAAAACAGCTGGAAATCTTCTCAAAACCTTACCTCTTAAGGGGCTAGGGTACTCTGTATCTTTCCCATGTTAAATTCAGTTTTTCGGTACACTTTCCTCCGAGTGTAGTCAACATAGAGCTTTCAAATAAAGAATACAATAATTTGCAACTCAGTCAACATCATGAACCAATTTATTTATAACTTGGTTCCTTTTTTACTTTTGAGTAATATTTATTTAAAGGGTTATTTTTTACATATTTTTTTATGATTTTTTATTAAAAATTATAATTTGCTTTCCAAAAACACATTATTGGCTCACGATGTAGAATGATCTTGCAAATATATAAGTAAAAATATCATGCAAATACCTTCTCAGTTGACTAAAGAAAGTAATAAAAAACAACTTTTGGGAAAATGCATTTATTTCCCACTAAACATTTGTCAAGTATGTACACTACACATAATTTATGTATTCCTGCACCATACTCCGGACCGTCAGTGTCTTCAGCTTCTTTCATTTTGTCACAGCTTCCTCTTCATCTGCCTTTTCATCAGTCTTCCATCTTTTCATATTTCTGCCTTTTCCACTCTGGTTTTCTCCACAGATCGAAGTCCTCTCATACTGTTATAGCTGCAATTACATCCAAGCTCCTCCAAAACGTTTGTCTTTGCTAAGTTTCCTTCATTGAATGTAATGACAGCATCATTCCCACCTAACTTCAACGTATGGTTTCCCACAAATACAGCTTTTGGGAGCCATGACCAAATCATACTGTCGCAGCTCTCATTGAGGTTTTGCATCTTACCATGGAGGCACTTCTTTAGGAGTTCATGATTGGTTAAGTCTCTGAATATTGGTTTTATGGCCAGCAATACAGATTCTGGAAGAGTTTTGATGATCATACACATCACCAGTAAGTTTGGAATTGTTATAGCCACACCAGCTGTCCTCACCTTGAGGGCATAATCCATGCTGCAGATTTTGGTTCGTTGAGAGTTTATGAAACCAAATTGCCAAGACAGCCCTGGCCATCTTTTCCATGCTGTAAAAATTTCTCCTAATACAACACCATTTTCAACTTCGCCAATAATTGGTTCCGGAAAACTGACGCGAAATGCAAATTCGCGAAGTGCAAGTCCTATTTTCCCATAAGACGCCATGTTATTACGAGTGGTTCCCAGCCAACCTAAAAAATTCACTTTTTTATCAAAAATAATGCCGTTTTACAGAAAATAAAAGAAAACGTAACCGAAAGAGAAAAACCTAGCATTATAAAGTGAAAAAAGTACTTTTAATTACCTTCCAAACGCGTAATTGCAAATGAAAACCCAGCATAACAAAGTGATTCCACTTCTTTCCGCACTTGTACAGTTTACCTCCACAAATTTTTGCATGTGATTTTCGATCTACTTTTATTCATTCTAAGGAAATGGTTTAATTTAAATTGAACTACTGAAATGGAATGTTGAGTACATCATGTACAAAGGTTTTCCTAGATTCTGCAACAAACATTTCCAAGCCACAAAAAAACAATAGCATTAAAGTGGTTCCATTTCTTTTACTAATTACCTTAGAAATGCACAACAGATAATCAAAACCTAGCGTAATAAAGTTATAACCTTTCTTTTAGTAATCGCGTTCAAAATACGCGGCAGAAAATCTTACGTTACAAGATGATAGCAATCCTTAGATTTATATTAAAAATTCGCAATAACCAATGAAAACCTAAAAAAACAAGTTCCTTAAATTACATTCAAAATACAAAGATAATAGCATTAAATCATTAAATATTTCGGTAAAAAAACAGCAACCTCATACGCGAAGAACGAATATCTTAAATGTCATACTCACAAAAGCTGTGAAAAACTAAACGCGCAGGACGCTTTTCCTTTAGCCAATAATTTCTAATTTGGCCGCTATATGCCAGCAACTTCGATGGTTATCGAAAATAGCACCGTTGGCAGTTAGTTTTAAACTTAGCTACAAAAGAGTTAAGTCGATGGTTATCACGTTTGTTTACTTTGAAAACTCTTAATAACGAGCATTATAAATATAATAGAATAATAATGTCCATTTCTGGGGTGCTAAAGTTTAAAATGAACTTAGAAACAAAAAAGTAGAGGGAGTTCAAGCTTGTTGGCATCGTAAATGCATGACGCGAAATGCAAGTAATATGTGCAAAACACGTAATGGTCATGAAAAATTTTGTCGCTAAGTCCAAATTCGCGAACCGCAAGAACGCGTAGTTCAAAAAGGTGGTGTATTATATCTTTTAAATTCTCTTTTTCTACATCATCACTATTATTACTTAACGTTTTTTTACACTTCTTTTCTGGCTCCATTTTAAAAGTTTAGGCAAAAGGGTTTATAAAAAGTTTCCACAAGTAAACAATTTATCATTTTGTTGACCAAGTAAACTGCACCTGAAAAAATAATTTTCTAAATATACGATAAATGAAAGTAAACATGGATAATATAATATAAATTTGGTTTATTATGTAACATTAAAATAAGATATATATATGAGTGAATTAAGTTTACAATATCTAAATTATTCATGTCTCAAAACAATTGTAAAACCAAAATATAAAAATAACTGATTGCTAAAAACAATTAATTTATTAAAAAGATGAGATGCTCCTTCCTAACCAGTTTTTAATTATTTGCTGAATTTCGTAAGACAAATTATGTATACAGCTCCTTTATTATAGTTAAAAGCTACATAATCCTTAATTCTATTTAAATCTCAGTCTAAAGCATTTATCAAATATCCACATTCAAGAAATAGTAAAATTGAAGAAAAGACAGACAGACTACAATATTTCATGATTCCTCTAGTGATTTTCACAAATTTTGCAGTGCCTCACTTCCAGTCGTAGTAGTGTTATGTTGCCAATACAAAAATAAAGCAGTATGTATGTACGTGCAACAAATGTCAAGAAGTTCAAGATTTTAGTAGAAAGTAAATATAGACAAAACAAAAGATATGAAAATATCAGGAGAATTAGGTAAGGAACATGACACATGGTTTTAATTGCTTGCTTTTGAAATGCAAAAGCTTTACTAGCATAGGTGGCATTGCCCCAATAGATAATACCATATGATAAGTAGGAGTGAACTTTGGCATAATATAATAGTTTCAGTATGTCAATAGAAACAAGAGGAGCTCATTTATGAAGCATAAATGTGCGCATTGCTACTTTGTTCAGAATTGTGCTGATATGCTCTGACAAGTCAAGATCTTCACTTAAGCGTAAGACCAGAAATTTTACATGTGGAGAATTCATTTTAATATAAGGACTTGATATACGAGGTGCATTTTTAGCGTGAAATTGCAAATAAAACGTTGTATTCTTGTTTACAGTAAGAAAATTCGAACATTGCTTTGGTTGATGATTTAGAGTGCTCTAATAAATCAGACAGTTTTTTGATTGAATCAGGGAAGAGGTATCATCAGCATAAAAGACTGGTTTACTATTCCTAATATATTTCGGAAGATCATTAATAAAAATTATAAAAAGTAAAGGGCCCAAAATAGAACCCTGGGGGACACCACACTCAACATTTAGTGGTTTAGATGTAACAATTTTTGGGCCATTAGGTGATTGATAGGAATATCTAACGATTTGTTGCTGAGCAGATAAAAAAGAAGTTACCCAACATAGTGCATTTCCATTTATGCCTAATAATTGTAGCTCCAAATACAAAATCTTGTGGTCAATACTATCAAATACCTTGCTTAAATCATAAAAAATCCCAAGGACAAGTACTTTTGCATTTAAAGCCTGCTAAATATTATTAATAAATTGAAAGGAGGCTGACGTAGTTGAAAGATTCTAAATAATCAATCACCCTGTTATAAAAGACTTTCTCAAAGATCTTGGACAAAATTGAAAGTACTGAAATAGGGTGGTAATTATCAGAATTAGATAATGGACCTTTTTTGGAATAGGGATATTGCAAGCAAATTTAAGGTTGGAAGGGAAGCAACCTTCACAGAAAGATAAATTAATTATACTAGCTAAGGGGAGTGCAATTGGTATAGGGATATCGTCAATACCACAGGACCAAAAATTAGCAAAAGAATGAACAATACTCATAATTTCCTGAGGATCTGTAAGTAATAGAAAAAGGGACCGAGAAAAGGGGGTTGGTAAAAATTGATTTGGTTCAACTAAATTAATTAGAGGGGAATTACAAAACTGTTAGTTAAAATTGTTTGCAATTTCATCAGGGTCAGAGATGGAATAATCACAGAAATTAATAGTATTCTGACCATAACAATGAATTTTAGCATTACTATTTGATTTGATAATAGACCAAGATGATTTCATTACATTATTAGAAGATTTAATTAAATTGTTAGAATAGAAAGCTTGAAAATTTTTTGTAACTTTTTATCTGTAGATTATAATCAACTTTTAATGTATGAGTCATTAAAATATCATTTTCTTTTACATAAAAATTTCCCACTATGTTAAAAACATTTTTTGAGAATCCATTAAATGAAACTTACGTATTATATGTTGCATGCATTAGTTCATGTATTGCATTTAAATATAAAACATAGAAAGTGAGAGTAATTCAATAATTGAAATTATGAGTATAATAAATATGGTTAGTAAGTCATTGATGAACAGAATTAGCAATTTTTTCCAATAGGTGCCAAAGCAGTATTAAATAAACATGTTGACCTTCTCAATGAATGCAATGCATTTAAGAAAAATTGTATAGAAATTTATGATAATGCTTTAGAATATCTAAAACCATAGATCACTCAATTCTTAGATTATAAAGTTTTTAAATGAGTAGAATTGAAAAATATCCAAGTGTTTGGATATAAAAAATTCTTTGGAATTTATATTAACCAAAAATGTTGTAATTGTATATTCTAAATGCTTGAATCAATTGAACAATTTGAAAACATTTCTGCAAGGCATGGAATTGTGCAAAGGGTTGGAGGAAAAGTTAGCCCAGGAAAAATTATTTGATTTTTTTCAAGCAGTATCTAATATAGAAGGGAATTGAAGGGTTGCTGAAAATTTGCCAGTTTGTATTTTGCAATTCTAGCTCACAATGAAGTCCTTGAGCATATATTTAGTTTAATGGCTGCTCAATGGACTGATGAAAGGAATCACTTGGCGGTTGAATCAGTTAAAGGTCTTTTATTAACAAAATATAATTCTAAACATTTGCCATGCATTGAGTCCTTTGACAGCATAATTAATTATGAGGAATTGGTGAAGAAAGTAAGTAGCTCTGAAAAATATGACTATATAATTTTATTAAACATTTATTTGGTTTAAATGCTCCTTCTGTTGTTGCTTTAATTCAGAAGTGGTTAACACACACACACACACACACACACACACACACATATATATATATATATATATATATATATATATATATATATATATATATATATATATATATATATATATATAGTACTGTATATACTCGTGTATAAGTCGATCTCGTGTATAGGTCAACCCCAAATTTTTTATATATTTTTTATTTTTTCATATATCTCATGCATAAGTCAACTCCAGATTTTCAGATGTAGTATAACGATTTCTTTTTATTCAATATGTGTTGATCCATTAATTTCCACATTAAGTTCTGATATAACTACGTTGTGTCAAAGTAGCAGCGAAGCAGTCCAATGTCTCCAAAAGTGTCACAGCGTAACATCAAAAGTCTTTACATTGTGCAAGCCTTAGTAATAGATTGAATGACTCAGGATAGACATCGTATTTTGTCCAGGTACTCATTCAGAAGCTATCTTTCTAAACTGGCATTGGACTGCTGAGGATAGGTGGTGCCAAAATTGACAATAAATTAGCGGAAAGATATACTATGTGGTCCTAGGAAATCCGTGTTTTGTACGTTTTTGGAAGAGAAACGAAGGAACCTACTTATCGGAGAGTGCAAATATGAATGTGGGAGGAAAACCAAGACAACCCCTAACCAACCTGACCCTGTAGGGAAGCATATTATTTCATAAGTTTCATATATCCATAACATGTAGGTATGAGTGTGTAGTACAATATCTTGGTGAGGGCAAATGTGAATGTGGACGGAAAGGATGCGTAAGGTAAACAAAATGATGCTAACACTGCCGATGTTACAATACAGAATATTACATGTCTCTCCTTACCCATGTTGTTTCATTACAAACCTTGAAAAAATACTTCGGTGATACTAATTTAATCTTTGACACTTAGAGATAGGTGTTGCCTTTCCGCAAATCACCGATGAGGTGTTTTTTATTTACATGTTACGGAGTTACCATATTGTGCATCTGTCTTGCTGCCAGTTTTGTCTTGCCGCCAGTTTTGTCTTGCTGCCATCACGTTACCATGATGAATCTATCAACGAGGAAACTAACAAACCAGAAATGATCACGGATTACAATATGACAAAAGGAGGTTTGGACACTGTGGACCAGATGTGTGGAACATATTCAGTATCCAGAAGAACACGAAGGTGGCCTATTGCATTGTTTTTTGGTCTCCTAAATGTTGCAGGAATAAATGCACTTGTGCTCTATAATGCTTCCCACCATAACTCTCCTTGCAGGTATAGAAGGATTTTCTTAAAAAATCTTTCAATTAGTTTACTAAAAGAGCAGTTAAAGGAAAGAATGAAAATAAAAAGTCTTCCGACTAACATAAAGGCGATCATTTCTAAACATGTTGAGAAGACAAAACACGAAGACGAAGATGAGCCATCATTGAAAAGAAAATGCGAAGACAGCGAATGCCTGAAAAAGAGGGGAAGATGTGTTGCATGCGGCTGTGCAAAAAATAATAATACTACCCTTAAATGTGGAAAATATAAACAATTTCTTTGCGAGATGCACATAGCCAAAATTACTTATATTTGTGAAGCATGTCATAATGATAATTTGAGTGAGTAGCATAATTACAAATGTACATGTACACAAAAACATTAAGGTAATTCATATTGTGACTTATGACAAAATAAGCTTATGCCAACACTATATTACAAATATTAATATTGTAGCCAGATTAGTGCATCTAAAATGCCATTTCAGCTTGTAAATGGTGAAATATTTTATGGCATTAATCTAATAAACATTGTTAATTCAGAAAATTAACTTGTTCATATATAATATATTTAACGTGTCATTAAAAAGCTAAAAAAAACTTAATGGTGCACAAAGTGCTCCACATGACTAGTTATGTTATGGAAGTTAATGAATAAATAATAAAGCTAGAATAATCAATTTAGCAGTACCCATATTTTGTTGCCGTTGTTACCTGTTCTTTTGTTTCTAAATGCTATTGGATAATTTCTTTCATTTATCAGGGCTATGCATTATGCATATGTATCATTAAGAATAGTTAGCAATTTGTATTATTTTTCATTATCCAATAAAAGAAGTTCCTATTAGTTTTACTTGGCTATTGTAGTTATTGCTATAGCCTTTGCAATGTTTATATGCATGTTAAAACCTCATTCATGGAATCTATTAAAATTACGTACAATGACTACGCAGACGATTATGCAAAATGCGATGTTGGCTTTTGATGCTCAACTGTTTCTGAATTTTGGTAAATCTTTTCATGGAACATATATAATTATACAAATGCAATTTCTTAAGGCAATGTAAATGCTAATTACATTGGAAATAGAATTGGATTAAAAATTATCTTTGCGAGGCTGCTATTGCTTTATTATGATTTCAGGTCATTGAGGAACTGGTATGTTCAGGAGATGTGTCAATTCCACACTCAAAACCTCCATCTCCTAAAGAAGTAAATGCGGTTCACTTTCCGAAAGTTGTTCCATCCAGCTCCAAAAATAAAAAGCTTTACGAAAAATGTAGACTATGCAAGATTAAGGGTACCACAAAGAAAATGGGATTTTATTGCCCTGGTTGTCCCAAGGAACCCCGATTATGTTTGGAAAAATGTTTCATTGAATTTCACAATGATATTTAATAATTTGTAAATACATTATTTAGTTTTTTCTGTAATTTACTACATGTACTCCATTACACTTCTTTTCTTATTTATTGGTATTATTTAAAATGTAATGTGCATATATAAATAAGATATACAAGGTGTCCGGCAACTTTATGTCATATGGACATGGGTCCGATTCTCATTTGTTACAGAGCTAGGGCCAATTGAAATTATCTCGTAATTTGATTTGTACAACTTAATGGCTGAAAAAATGCATTGTTTTAATAATCATTCGTATACATTGTTAATTGTAGAAATATGTATTATTTAAATAGTCGTTCACTGATATTGATACTTAATCCATTGTTACGAAAATGAGAAGCATGATGCTTGCACAACAGACATGGACGTAATTTACAAGCTTGCAGGCAGCATGACAGTAGAACATAAGCTAGCATTCAGTGTAGTGCACTGTGACACAGGGGTATCATTTACTTTCAATAATGCTGTTTACATTTTAACATAAAGACTATGTGGATATATACTTCACGTATGGGTTTTGCGATGGAAACTCTGTTGCTACCATTTACAAATATTGACGACGATTTCCACAAAGAAGAACTACAGATCGATGTACTTTTATTAAAGTTCACCAACATTTATGAGAAAATGGCTCATTTCCATGTGTGTCTTCGAGAGCTGTGCATCCAGTACAAATTAATGTGAATGAGGAGGAAAACATTATTCAAATGGTTCAGCGAAGTCCACGTCTTAATACACGAAGAATGTCCGCCCGCCTCAATGTTCTGAGAATGAGAGTCTGGCAAACATTACATGATAAGGGATTTTACCCATACCATATCCAGCAAGTTCAGTATCTCCAACCCAGGGATATGATTAAGCAGTTGGAATTCTGACGTTGGTTAAATGCACATCCCCGCCTGAACCGTTACATCTTGTTCACAGATGAGGCACAGTTTACTCGTGATGGAATAACAACATGAGAAACTACCATTTATGGGCTGGCGAAAATCCTCACGGAACAGTAGAAAGCAACTTCCAACTCCGATTTTCTGTGAATGTGTGGTGCGGTGTCATTGGGAACCAGCTGGTTGGACCGTACTTCTTCCCGCCACATCTGACAGCTGCCATTCATGCTGATTTTATTGAAAATGAAATGCCGGGTCCCTTAGAAGACATTCCTTTGCAAACATGACTTAAGATGTACTACCCGCATGATAGGAATGCTACGCTGTACCTTAACAAGAAGTTCCCTAACCAATGGATCAGCCATTGCAGTGCGCAGGATTGGCCACCGAGGTCTCCGGATCTCACTCAGTTGAATTTCCATGAGTGGGATAAATGAAAAACATTGTGTATGAAGCCAAGGTGAGCACGAGAGAAGAACTTATTCAGCGAATTTTCGATGCTGAAAGGCACGTTAATAGCGCTGCAGTTCTTCATGCTATTTCATGTTCCCTATTCAAAGGGGTCAGATTGTGCATTCAAGCTGAAGGTGGCTGTTGTGAACAATGGATTAAGTATCAATGTAAATGAATGATTATTTAAATAATACATTTTTCAACAATTAACAATGTATACGAATAATTATTTAAACAATGCATTTTTTCAGCCATTAAGTTGTACAAATCAAAGTATGAGATAAATTCAATTGCCCGTAGCTCTGCAACAAATGAGAATCAGACCCATTTTCATGTGACATTTTTTACTCAAAATCACTTAAGGAATAAGATCCCGAAGTTATGACATAAAGTCGCCAGACACCCTGTATATTTCATATTGTAAATTTTTTTTTTAAATGCTGCAATAAATATTTATTTAAATAAATTGTTTCTATTTAAATTTTATGGTGATATATTTCAAAATAAATTACTTTTCTAAATGTGTGTGAAATTGTTGTTTAGAAAAAATATTCGTGTTTAAGTAATACGTAATGCAGGTAGGAGTTGAACCAATTCATGAGGGAAGCTCAAGCCACCCTCAAAAAGAAGTTCATATTATAAACATTTAAGAATGACAAAAATAAAAAACGATTCATACATAACACTTTTGGGCAGTTTCAATAAGAAAAAAAGTTCGGGTAACGACGAAGATTGAAAAATTATCTTCAGCACTGACAGTGTTAACCTTTATTGCATGGATTTAAATCCCTGCTGTGGATGCTAATGGCCAGTTTTAATTTTGAGTATTTAAATCAAAAACATATACCTGCAAACAAATGTTCATGGTTCATAACTTATGAAAAAATTGTCAGAATTCGTTCAAATATAAAGCATAACATAGCCAAAACATTACACTAGAGCCAAAATTTAATTTCATACATATGTTTTAAAATATAACAAAAAATATATATTTTAATAATATAGGAATTCTTACATGCACAATCTTCAAGGAACCCTTTTGCCCAGTATTCCTCAAAGCAGAGTCATACGGCACATTTTTACCACTGGAAATTCGTGCGAGTCTTTTCCTCATAATGAACACATGCAGCAACACAATATTTTTCCCTTAGCTGGCCAGTGTTTGTTTTCTTTGGCCTCTAAATGTCCCAAACTAACACTGGGGGAATTAGGTCTTCCTTGCAGGGCAGTGTAGGCAGGAAGAGCACTCGAATGCTCCTTCAAGTGTCTTATGAATGCAGCTGTCCAGCTTACAAACTGCCAGTTGCGGATTAGATAAAGAAGTCGCAACATAATAAAATATCATCACAAACACTTATGAGCTAAGCAAATAAACAATAAAATTCTGACCACATTATGATATAATGAAATCACGGCGAAAGAAAACTAGTCACTGCTGCCACACAATTCAGTGGTTTGAGGACGACTATCTGCTGTGACAAGCAATGCATTTCTGTGGAATTAGAATTGCCTGCCTAGTCCCAAACAATGTCTAGCACAGGAATATCTACGAATGAAAATATATGAAGCATTACTTTCTCTGACCATATGATCGAGGAGTACAAGAATTTCTATGGAAAGAATTTTTGGGAATATCCTGCAATGAACTAACCTGACCATTCCTTTTTATTGGCCCCTTGAGTGGAAAGCTAGTTCAATGTGTTGGTATGCATGTGGGCTGTTTTTTTCCACATGGAAAAATTTCAGGGCTCAAAACAAGGATTTATTCAAATATGAAGCTCCCAACCTTTCAATATTATTTTATCTCCTTTGCCAGCCTCTTGCCCACAAAAATTTCATGTGTTCTCTTTAACTCAGACCCTCAAGTAGCTGAATAATGTCGAGCAGCAAAACCAAAATGAGGATATTTTTATTGAACAAACTCATTAAGTAGTTAATGATTATTCATAAATAAAAAATACTAATTCCATGAAAATATGCATTTGTATAAGCTTGTTTAATCTCACAAGCAAAAAAATCAATTCCAAATTTGAAGTCACCGATAGACTGAATCAACTCAAAAAATCAAGTAAGGAGATGCCAATGAAAGAACATGCAAAAAATTTTAAAGAAGTGATAGAATAATGATTTTTATGCTCTCAGTGTATAAGGGAATGAAGACAACAAGGTGAGAGAGAGAATGACTCATTTTCTGTGTAGCTGTATCCTCCTCCCTAGAAAGTTTTTCACGGCAGGTGGCAAAACACATATATGTGAAAAAAACATTCAAGAGAAGTTTTTTTCATAAAAGTGACTGAACTGCAGTAATACTCCTTGCTAAATGTCATTAATATGTACTTTCTTACACAACCACAGCATGTTATTCAGACAGTAAAATGGTGAGATACTTGATTGACTCACAAATTATGATAATTATGTTGCATGCACAAGTGAGCATGGACGCACCTACGATAGATCATGCGTCAAAGCCAATTTATGGTTTATGTATTTCTTATGTACTACAAAGCTGAAATTTTTTTAAAAGTAGAGTTTGTAAAAAAATGAAATAGGGATGGTAGAAATTTTTATATTTTAATTTGTTTAGCTGTTAAAAATTCTTAAAATTTAAACAAATAGGTAAATGTTTAGGTACTATGGGGCAAGCTAGGAAGCTGAAATTTTTATGTTATTTAGAGATTAGTCCATATGCACAAATAAACATTTGATTACCTCCATGAAGTTGTTATTGAGGCCGTTAAAAATATTTAAATTTTAAACAATTAGAAAAATATTATTTCACTTCTAGATGTGCAATAACTTTAAAATTTAGCAGAAATGTGTGGCATTAGTGTCCATAATGGAAAAATTATATTCTGAAAATTTCAAATTTTAGGTAATGTTTTAATCAAATATTGTTCCATAAGGAAAGAACAAAAATTGGTGGAGATAAAATCTTTGGAATTAAAAAAATATTTCTAATAATGAAATATCTTTAATAAAAAATAATTAATTTTCAAGGTCTGATCAAATGCTTGCAGAATGCAAGCACCAACTACTTTTGTTTGTGTGTATACATATATATATATATATATATATATATATATATATATATATATATATCACTCATCACTACCTTTTCTTTTCCTTTAGTTAATATATATATATATATATATATATATATATATATATATATATATATACATATACATATATCTGTTATCATAATGGTCAACTCAACTTGCCACGAACATGTCCTATATTGAAGTTTAATTAATAATTAAATTATTTTCCCATGAAAATTTCATTTTCTAAACCAGGTTTCAAATCATGTTTTAATTCAAATTAAAAGACCAATAATGTTTAACAATAGATTCATTATTAAATAAATAACTGTAATTAATTCATGAATATTGATAAATTTTGAATTTTTACATAAATTTGGAGTAATTTTGCAGTATCTTTTGACAGTCCCCCTTTCATTGCCTTTTCTTTGTCATGGCTTCTTCTTTCCTCCGGTGATACTGAACTTGTGCATCCAAGATATATTGAGGATTTCTTATTTGCAATGATCGACTATGCCTTGGATCAATTATCTCAGGCAGCAAACAATTTAAGAAAAATTTCTGCAAATGCAGAAACATTTCTTTTTCCTAAAAATCATCGTCCCTGAAGATTTTTTCAATTTGGATTCCTTTTGGAGTCTGTATATGCAAGTGGAAGTTGTGGTTTGGTTTAATTCCAGCCACCCTATTTTTCCTATCAATTTACCAAAATGTGATTTACCTCTTGGAAATCGCCTCATCTGGAGTGAATTCCTTGGCTGAGGCTGGACACTTAACTTCAATGAGACCATCATCTCCAATTAATCCATCTGGTGCTGCAGCTAACTATGGCACTTCTCTATCAATACCCTGGGGGTATGCAGAGACTTTCTAAGGGATATGCATGCATGGATAATTTTAAGGGAATCAATTTCCAGATCCTTTACTTCAATATGTACTCTTTCCAAAAATTGACAAGACTGAGAACGTGCATCTTTGCCTTTCAAACTTCTTGTGAGAATAGAAAGAGGGAGGAAAGAAAGTAAGAGGTGCAGCTGGGAAAATAGTGCCACCGAAATATTCTCCTTAGCCCACCCACTGACATGGGTTCGTCAGCTCTCTTCAAGTACCTTCCCTTCCTCTTCCCACATTCCCTAGGCAAGGGAGAATTACGACCAATGCCCTTCTTCCCATAGTCCCCTTATGAGCTTTTCCTACCCTCTGTCTCTCAACACCTCTTCCTCTCTTTTTCATGACCTCAATAATGAGCAACTTCCAATACTTGCATAGCTATCACTACTAATTATATGAAACTTATATTGGTCGAGTTATATAAATTTCAGGGAAATATTTATTATGGATTAATTATAGCAGGGGTCTCCAAACTATGGCCTGTGGGCAACATCCGGCCCGCACAGTGATTTCATCCGGCCCGCCTTATCCCATGTATTTCTTCAAGTTATGTGTATTTACCAGAAGGAGTTTTCATTGAATATATCATTTATGATATCTAAACGATGTTTTCCACATACTTGGATGCAATATACTTTTACTATAGGCAAATGCCATATTACAGAAATGAAAAATTCTCAAAACTTGCTCTTTGAAAAATTCACATGGCCCGATCAGTCATTTGAAAGGTTGTATGTGGCCCGCACAGTGGTTCATGGAGCTTCATGTGGCCCTTTCATTAAGTTTGGTGACCCCTGAATTATAGTAATTATTATGTGTATGATAAGATGCTGCAGTTTTTATTGACTTAATCGAGGAAAGTATTCTTTGCAATACCTCGAGTGAAAAATTATTATTGTTTTTTATGAAGGAATACATGAAATAAATTTACTATTTACACAAAATGTACAAATATAATTCTTTTATTTGAAATAAATTATACACATAAAATATACGTTGTGACTGACCTACATAAAATAAAAATTCTTTTTCAGTTAGTTACAATGTAGAAATTTGTTTGATGCAATTTTTATCTCATCTGAAGAATTCAATATTATTTTAATATTATTAAAATTTGATAGTATAAATTCACTTTTGGTATAATTTTTAATTAGGTGTATTTCATACAAATTTGCTTTCAGTTTCAAATTGCAGTTGTTGCTTTCTGGTCAGAAGGAATCGGCATTGAATACGATTTCTATTTTTGAAAACTCGTCAGCCCATGCATAAATTTCTAATAAAGAGGAATTGGGATGTTGAAGAAAACAGAGATGAGAATCCCTTTGGAAGCAGTAAGGTGTTAGTTGCAGTTTCTCAGGAAAAAGACTCTAGCTGTGATTCGAATATAGTGGAGATTTTTCAACCAAATAAAGTTCCAATGACTACCAAAGTTGAGTTTAAAGAAAAACACCGATAATACGACCAATCCTACATATAATATGGATTTGTTTCCAATAACATTGATCCTCCTTTACCACTGTGTTCTTTTTCACCAAACATTGTCAAACAATAGTATGAAACCATCTCTCTTGCAAAGACATTTATTTACAAAACATCCAGGCTCTAAAAAAAAACTGTTAATTATTCTATGAGGAAGGCTGAGGATATTAGTAAAAATGTAAATAAGCTTCACATTTTCATGCTTTGGAAACCTCATATGAATTAGCATTGCTCACTGCAAAAGTTAGGACATCATACACAACTGTATAAAAGGTTACTATACCTGGTGCACTGTTGATAACTTAAAAGATGTTAGATGCCAAGTCCATCACTTCTATTAAATTGATTCCCTATTCAGACACCACTGTACTTCGTAGAGCACATGAATTGGCAGAAGACGTTCTCCAGCAGATTGTGGCAGAAATTGCGGTTGATAAAAGATATACCTTACAGATTGATGAATCCACAGACAATGCCAATCATTCCCAGTTAATAATATATGTCCGCTATTACAGCAAAGAAAACGGCATTACTGATGAGATTATGGCATTCAAAGACTTGCCTAGAAATGCAACTGGTGAAGAGATTTTCAAAACTTTAGATACTTTTATTTGAGTTGTCTCAGGCTTACTTTGGGAATGGTGCATATGTTTCTATAGATGAGGCCGCTGCAATGACTGGGCACAAGAGCGGCCTTATTGCTCGTATCCATGTTTTAAACTCTAAATTAATTTGGGAACACCATTTTATTCATAAGCAAGCTTCGGTTGCAAAAAAGTTGAGTCCTGATTTGCACGGAGCATTGGATGTTGCCATTAAAATGGTAAATTTTATTAAGTCTAGGGTTTTAAACTCGCATCTTTTTAAAGTGATGTGTGAGGAAATGGGATCAACTCATACCCAGCTATTGTTGCATTCAGAAGTGAGATGGTTGTCACACACATTTATTTGAATTGAAAAATGAAGTCAGACTTTTTCTGACAGAAAGTAAGTCTGATTTGGCTGATTGGTTTGAAAATGAGGACTGGATTTGCCAATTAGGTTATATGGTGGACATTTTCCATAAATTGAATGAGCTAAATCTACAGCTCCAAGGTTTTGACAAAATTATATTTATGGCACGTGATAAGATTAAAGCATTTTATCAAAAAATATTGTATTGGCAAAGTTGTATGGAAATTAACAATATTTCGATTTTCCCATCCCTGTCTGAGTATATTGGGTTAAACAAGGTGCCTCTAAGTGAAAGAGTAACAGGTATAATTAACAGTCATTTGATAAATCTTGGTAAAGCCTTTTTGGTATACTTTCCAGAAATTGAGAAAGGGAATGGCTTTGATGACTGGGTAACAAATTCTTTTGCCAATCAGGTCGTTTCCAATTCTTTGGTTTCAACGAAATTGAAGGAGGACCAAATCCAGTTGCCAGCTGACAGGTCATTAAAAATAATTTTTGATGGTAGATCACTATGTGACTTTTGGCATATAACCCTGAAGGAGTTCAAAGAGTTGGCTGACATTGCTGTAACAAAACTCCTTCCATTCCCATCTACCTATTTATGTGAACAAGGTTTCTCAGCACTTACATCAATAAAAATGAAAAATAGAAATGGAATTGATGCTGAACCCTGCCTCATTCTAGCAATAAGTAATATTCATCCACGGATGCATGAACTAATTGAAAAAAAACAGCCCCATCCATCTCATTAACAAATACATTGCCAATAAAATTTTACTTTGTGTGATTAATAATTGTTTAATAAAATTTGTAATATATTTATATTGTTTTGCTCAATTGTGTACTAATAATAATTGTAATGATAATTCAATCCAAAAGAAAACTTCAAAATTAGAGCCTTATGGTCACAAAATAAAAAAATTAAAAATTTTCAATTTATGTATATGTTTTGCAGAGATGTATGATCAGTAAAACACTTTCAAGCATGGAAATATATTACTTTAGAATAAAATTTTGTGGGGAAAAAGGAATGAAAATACGAGTTCAAGGAGAAAAAGAAGGTGTAAAATTTCTGACTGTTAAAGAGATTGTTCTTGTACTTCTTACATGGATGATGGTGCGTGCCAAATCGCCATGGTATTTAGATTCAAATGGATACATTTATAAGAGTGATGTAAGAGTTTCATTTTAAAATGTCAATATTTATAGTATACTAAAAATTATATCCTTTGCAACTATTTAAACTTATGATGAAAAATATTAGATGTTAACTTAAAAAGGTGTGAGAGGGTACATAGGTCTTCAAAATTCTTTTAGGGGGTACGCGAGAGAAAAAGTTTGAAGACCACTGATTTAGAGCTTAGTGCAATTGCACAAATATATATTTGAATATCTCCATTAAGTTCTTACTGCGGCTGTTAAAACTTTTTAAAAATTTAAAAAATTACATAAATATTATTTCACTTCTAGGCATGCTATAACTTTAAAATATGACAAAAATATATATGTGTACGAGTTGTCGCTAAAAAATCACTATATACCAAAATCAAACTCGTAAATAAACCAACGCAATCTCCAGGGCAACAGCACTTCAGCCAAGTGGAGCATATATGTATCAAAAAATAAATTCTATGAGTAACATCATTTTCCATGAAATTATGGCAACACTGTAATTTCCAAATTCTCTGGCAATCGGCTTGTGTCCAAGTGTTCGTATTTCAAGTTTCGTTGCTCAGATCACCCTGCATGAGCAATAAGAATAATCATCATTAAGACAATACCCTATTCATTGAATATATGGAAAAATTAGGATGTTTTGTGTTAAGATTATGGCATCATCATCCATGCCTTTAGCACGTATTTGGATCATCGCAAAATAGGTGTGATGCCATTATATTTAACAATTGAAAAGAGTTAAAATTTCTCATAGAACTACAAAACAAAACATTAAAATCCTTTTCATGTTATGTATCATTGAGGAGGCCATAGCCAGAAATCCAAAACGGGTATCAAATTATACAACATTTCAATCTATATTATTTATTTACATGACTGGTATCAGTATGAAATCGTAATATTCGGGTGTACCCACTAAGCCTTCAAAAAGGTTTGAGATAGAGGATAAAAGCAGGTAGTGGGAAGAGGAGAGGGTGGGGAGAAGGAGCGGTGGATTTTTGCAGTGAATGCAAGGGTCGAAGGCCGGAGGCGTCACAGTGTTTGGGTAAGAACCGGGGAGAGGGGAGTGGGAATGACTGCGGAGTTTCCCATTGGAGATAAATATCTATTGTGAATGACCAGGTGGGGCATGGAAAGAGCAGATGAAGGGAAGGAACAAAAGTGGGTATATCTTCTCAGTTTTTCAGAATGAAACGTCAAAAAGGGGAGAGTGAGAAGGAAAGAAACTTACATTTATGTATGTACAATAAAGCACCTGTTCTATGCAACCAATTTACCATGACTCCCAATGCACCGTGCCTTTCTTTTTTCTCACTATGTAACTCTTTTAGGGAAATATCCTAAGTGTGTGAATAATCATTGATGTGTTTCCATCTATTTCTGGTACTCAAACATTTAAAGTGTTGAAAAAGTTGTAATAGAGTAATTATAAACAAAACAAAGCTAAACAGATTAAAAATTTTTCAATCTGTAGTGATACAGCGATAGATAGGCAAACCTGCACGACAGACCCAATGTTCTATCTGGTGGCGGATGACTGGAATTCCAGTCATTATTTTAACACATTCAGTGCAGATGACTCACATGTATGAGTCACCTGGTATTCTGCCGAGGGGTGGACGACTCATGGTATGAGCCACCCAAGTCTTTATTTTGAAAACGGTAGGACAAACACCCTCATGAGGCTTATGCTTTTGTAACAATATCTCGCCTTTCAGTACGACTCTAGCTTCATAGTGAATAGCATCTTTTCCATTTCTGCGGTGTATTTTTTCTCCCAACCTTCCGAAAATCAGTGTTTAAGGTTTTATTTTATCGTTTCTGTTTTTAATAATATAAATTATCTGAAGTGTTTCTTAGTAGGAGTCATATATAGAAATATATATAACATATATTGTATTTCGCATATTTCAGGAGTTTTTCTATTTTGATTTCTTATTTTTTTTAAGTTACCTTACCGGTACCATTCTTCGTCCAAGAAAGAATTTTATCGATATAGTGCAAATATTGGTTGTTAAAAATACTCTCGGGAGTATTATTCATCTCCTTTATATTACTTTTACATGTTGTGCATTAGATTTAATGTTCCAAAATTTTGTTTGTCGATTCAGATTGCGCCTACTTTTATCTCTGTTATAGACAAAAATTTCTCATCTTTTATCAGCTTCATAATAAAAGCGTCGAGTTCATAGCCTGCAGTGAATGCATTAAAATTTTTTTTAAAATCCAGTTTTGGTATATTTGTATTAGTATTTCGTATTAGTTGCGGAGTTATAAAAAGTATTACAGAAGTGGAGCAGATCAATCATAATGAGATTTCTGGACAAAAAAATAAAGGAATTGAAAAAATTATAATGTCTGGGCTCACCCGACATATGAGTAGAAAGAGTTGAGTATTCAACTAGTTACATATACCATAATTACTCGTGTACTGCACACAACTTTTTTCCCAAAATGTTTGTAAAAAAAGGGTTTGCGCAACTTACATGAGGATTTCTGAACAGGTTACATAAATTGCGAGTGTCATTAGTAAATTCACTGCCAGTCCCTTGCATCTACGTTTACACATGCAAAAGATGAAGAACTCTACAAAGTACACACTCGGACTTTGTTTCACAGAAAGGGAATCAGTGAAGAGGCCAACTTTAAATAATTTCAGATGTCAACTTATTTCGGCACGAATTTATTTTTTAACCTCTGAACTGGCCCAAAAATAGGGGTGCACAAGGTACACGAGAATGCATGGTACATAAGTAAATATGGTAAGTTGATCTTATTAAATTATACAAATAGAGCAAATTTAAAAATTCTAAACTGAAATTTATGAAAAATATAGCAATTTCATATTTAATCCACAACTATGGAGAACCGTACTTTTTAAAAACTATTTTTCTTATTTTCGAATAAGTGAAGCTGGCACAGCATTATGCATTATTCCTTTTCTATAGTGTCCCATTTTGTCAAAAGATAACATTTTTGTCATTAAAAAATAGTTTTTCATGAATAATGTTTATAAATTAAAGTGAACTTTCAGAAATGTCAGTACAATTCATTTGACAGGAAAGCATACTCTAAGATCAATAAATTGTAAACTATAATTTCAGTGGTTAATAAAAGGAATTGCAACTGTTATCAAGCAATCACTACTTTGAATTTCACAGAACAAATTCTTCAACTAGCGTAACAATGTACCCTTTGATTATAATGCATCACAGCAGGCTACAAAAAGTTTTGCAATTTCAACTGTACATCTCTTACATTCTAAACATGCATCTATACATGGATTCACCTCATTTTTGTATATTATTACATCCATTGTAATTATAACAACCTACCTGCAGATTATCCCCATGATATATAAGGCACTTTCGCAAAACAGCATTTTGAAAGCCATTGCACCTGAAAAACCAAACAAGTTATCAAAGAATGTTGAAAAGATCAGATAATTTACCAAAAAATACAGCTTAATAGTGGTCCTTTATGTTTTGATACCTAGGCTTAGGGGAAATACTCAAAGTAAACTTTAAATAATGAACTTTCAACACGTACAACTATTTAATGACAAAAGTGCTGCCTAAATTAAAAAAAAAAGACAATCATGCCTATTCCACAAATAATATAGAGAACAACGTATAAGTATAAGTAGATAACAAACATCAAAAATGCTCATCAAAATCTATACATCATTATACTATAATGGAATAAGTGTGAGTTTGTCTGTCCGGAATCTGAGAATCTGGAGACAAGGAATTGGATTACATCATAATTGTAACTATAAATTAAAAATACAATGTACATATTACTTAACTGATCCAATTTTATTTGACTTCTAAATCAGATGGCTGTCTTAGAATATATTCATATAATCGTCTTTTCAAAATTGAAGATAAAACTTATACCATATTTACTTGCATATAAGCCGCCACGGCATATAAGCAACACCCTTGTTTTCAGAGACTGAATCTAGGGAAGAAAAAAGTTTCCAAAAATAAGCTGTTCTTCAACAATCGGGCCCTATAAGAAGTTAAGCAGTCATTGTCCGATACTTGAGGGAATGTGTTTGATTGTGAGTTCATATTTAATGAAGTGTGCAGTGATAATCATTGAAAATAAGGTAAGGTAGAATTTTAATTTTTTTCCGTTTGAATATACTGTGATATAAGACTAACATTGAGTGACTGTGTGACATTGTGACAACAGCATTACTCTAATACATTGCTGTAAACTCACAGAAAGTTAAAAAATGGCAAGGGCTGGACTAAATATCATTATTTTCCTAATGTAATTTTTTAATACGCAGGCTTCTGAGAGACTTAACAAAATTTTGCACCGGTACCAGTAGAATGATGTGGTAAGATTAACACAAACTGCAAGCATAACATAGTTTTCTTTATATTTCAATAATACCAGAATAAAACGCAATTCTCTTTGCGAATTACGCAAAACATATTGGATGGTGTATGGCAAGGGGTGACAACCAACCCAGTTTAACAAGTGTATCTCCCTGCAGTACACCAGTCATGGTGTCTTGTCTTCCAATATGTCTCGTGAGGAATATGTCTCACAAAAAATGTCTCACTACAAACATGTGAGATGAGTTTGTCGTGTGACAAATTGATGCATGATCAACTGACCAAGATGTATTGACGATATACCACTTCGTACTCAAATTTAAGATGACCTCAGAGTTTTGAAAGCTGAAATTTTGAAAGAAAATCTTGTATTGGTTTCAGGTAAATACGATAATACTACCAATAGCATTGAAATTTTTGTGCTTACTTTTATCTACTTTACTCTCATAAAGGCCCACAAGTCATATTTGTAAACTTAATGAATTCATTTATTTCCATTAAAACAATGATCAGCAACAAAGAAAAGCTAACATGATATCAACAGAAGCATTAATCTACCTTTTACATAACCATTTTTCAGTAAAAAACAAAACTCTTGGATTTTAAAAATTGCTTATACTGAGGTTCATTTCAGTACTTTTAAACTCAAATGGAATGGTGAGCAACTTTACATAGATACAAATGCTTACCTTAATGCCCTCAATAGTTCTTCATTAGGGTCACAGGCATGAACAACTTCTGCCTTAGCATGGGCCAAAAAATACACTGTATATTGTCCAATTCCTGCGAAAAGATCCACGATTGTTTCCCCTTGGCAGTTCATTTCACTAATTCTGTAGCGTTCCCAGGCAGCTCCATGATCAAACAAGTATGACGTAATATACCAGCTGAAACTAGAAGTTAGCACCAGTTAACCAATTAAGAATACATATCATACAAAGGTGAAATATGACATTTACAATCTATTTAGAGTTACAATAAAATTAAAATTGCCATTACCACTATAATGTGGTCTGCTATAGAAAAGAACTTCGTACTGTGCGTATTTGTTGTTGAGCCAAAAATTTTCATTTAAATTCATTCCTTTCAAAAAGTATAATGTACAATAACTCATTGTATCTAGGAAAACTTAAATGGTAAGACTGCATGGACATCATTTTGTTACAATTTTTTTACACCAGATCAGACATGTACTAAATTACAGTGAGGCCCTCATTTTAGAACGGAATAAATTAAATTTTTATCTAATAATCTAAGATTGTCAATCACAAGTCAGGTTGCCTATGGTTCTATCTATTTCTTACAACCTATAATTGTTAATGACGATTCAAATTGTATATTCAATAGAGAGTTATCAAGCTCCTCTTGCTGCTGAAAATAAAATTCCAGAACAAGTACGTAAGCATAAAAAAATGAAAAATTAAGTACTTGTCTTAGGCATCTCTAATAGTCATAACAAGGTTATAAAAAATCAAGTTTTGATACTTAAGTGCTTATTCTGGAATACTATACAGTCATTTCTTTTTCAGTACTCTTAACCTCTTAGTGCCACACAACGATTATATCATTGTTGCTTCTACAGCCAGTGCTGCCAATGACGATATAATCATTGTTATACAGAGCAGGTTATATATCGATGCTGTTCATTTAATATTGATCAAATACAGATTGTGATAGAATCTAATAAAAGAAGAGATTAAGCAGCTTTCATATATGCAGCATATTTTTGTTTACCTCTTCATTTAAGTTTAAGTTAATTCATTTCATATGCTCGTAATTGTGCCTAGCTGATGATAGCACCAGATGAATCGGCATTTCTCTAAGTGCCAAACTAAGTGAATGTTTTGCACTCAGCTCCTTCTAATATGCTATAATTAGTAATGGTTATATAATTAAATTTTTATACAAACTACACAACATGCTCTAATTACCTTAATCCAGATTCTTCAGTTGTCACCCACGTATTACTCTCATCTAAGACGTGAGCTCTGAGGGGCAGAGCATCATCTGGTTCTCTTTTACATCTTCTAGCAAGTCGGGACACTCCTAATGACTCGTATACTGCTGCCCAAATCTCAGGGCCTATAATCACATAACGCATCATATTATTTAGTAAATATTGATACCTAACCTTTAACAGGTAAATTGCACTTATTAAACGCCAAATTTATGGCAACATGATAAACATAAATAATGGGTGAAATCCCTTTCCCATAGTTATGTTAACCCTTCAGCGATGGGAGGCATTAAAATCCTACGGCATCATATGGCCAGCTGGTATTTAAACAGAATATCAGATTTGATAAGTACCATCTTTTAAAACAATATAAATTTTCATCCATATATGTTAGATGAATGAAATCTTGAAACCAATGGCTGTATAGTGTTCTGCATTTAGTATTAAATGTACAATATAATATCTTAATATTCTTTTACGTTAATAACCTGTGAAGATGAAAGACCATGCCAATTGAAATGTCTTACAGACTCCTGAATACAATTTTTTCAGAAATAGTATTCGATATTTTTGACGTTTTGTGATATCACATGCTGAAGTTCTCTGTATAGTCTTAGCTTGCTTCTCTGGTCTACTCAATGGTCTACTGCCTTTGATTTCTTGACTTCTTGTAAACACCAACACTTTGGAGCCTATGCCTGGTTATTAACTCTCTCTCTCAGAAAGACAGAGAATGTTATCGCATTTGATCAACTAACAAAGAGAAGTATTGTATTCCTATCATCAATTCCATGACAACTTAGCTTAGCTCACAAAATCTTCACTGAAATTACATCCTCGAGGTTTCACAGAGATGGCACCAATATACAATGATTTGGTGCCTCTCGAGTTTGTTTAGTATTGAGAATATGAAGTGTTCCTAATATTTGAATGAGAGCACGATGAGAAAAGTGCTATTCATCAGAAGATATATCACAAAGAAAACAGGGAGGGTCCCATCCATCACTGAGAAAGAGATGCTCTAGAACGATCCGTTTTCATTTCGTCTCTTGCCTCTTTACGATACTAGCCTACTCCAGTGCAGCTGTGTTCCAAGAATATACACACGTTTATTTAGTTATTTGCATAATCTGTCCATTTAGTTTTTACAAAGTACAGTTATATTTTAATATACTATATATTTTTTCCGTGATTTGATACTATTCTTTTTTGTTAGTAATAATAAGTTAGTAATAATAAGTATGCTGTAATTAGAGACAGGAATGTCGCAAGTCGTAGGTCATCAGATAATACAGTTTCAAGTTTAACAGAAAGACACTTTATCAGGAAAGTACAACCAACAGGAAAGAAATCAAGACCACAGAGGAGATGTGTTGTCTGTACGAAACATGGTAAGAAAAAAGACATGGTGTACTGCTGCAGGGAATGTGATGTTGGACTCTGTTTAGAAGAGTGCTTTGAGATCTATCATACAAAACTGAATTATTGAGGTAATTAAAACATTTTATTGCTAAAGTAGTTTATTGTGCATGCAAATAATGTCTTAAGTTAAATTTCCCTAAAGTAGACAAAAAATTGGATAATTGATAGTAGCTCAATAACTTTGGCTAAGATTAATAAAGGTAAAGTACTCCTTTAGCCAAACAATTAGAGGGTTACAACACCCAATGCATTTAGCCCACAAGGTGGGCATCATCTGGGGTAAAACCTGTTTCAACAGTGACTGAGAGTCAACTGTTGGCTCCCAGTCACTGTTGAAACAGGTTTTACCCCTGATGATGCCCACCTTGTAGGCGAAATGCATTGGGTGTTTTAACCCTCTAATTGTTTGGCTAAAGGAGTACTTTACCTTTATTAAAAAATTGGATGTTAAAACCGTAACTTTCGAAATAAATTTTTATAATGTAAATAAGAATCAGATGAACAAAAGAAATTGTTAAAATTCCTAAAAATATAAGAAATTATCCGTATGATTAATTTCTAATAAAAGAAAATATTACGAACTGATAAAGTAAAGAATAAAATAGAGATGTGAGAGAGTTTTTTTGCAGTTTTCCATTCATGTACACTAAAAAAATTATATAAGTCAATTTAAGAGTTCACAAAACGTATTCTATTTATAAAATTCAAATAAAAAATCATTCTTCAGTGTTAAACAAAAATATCATTCTATAAGAAATGTTTATAATCGAAATAAGCCAAATTAAAAGAGTCGCAGCAAGGGTCCGTACCACGTACGGATCCCGGCGCTGAAGGGTTAATCACTGCTACATACTTAAACAAATTAACATGACAGTAAATTAAAATAAATGCAAGTATATAAGTGCAGGAAACCTCAGAGAATAAATTTGTTAGCCTGTGTTAGTTACTATAAAAAATAAAAATGGATGGATAAGAATATTCTGGTAGAGGATTTTTCAACCATGATCTTCTAACAAAGAGAATGGCTAGTATTTCACTAACCTCCTCTCGCCCAAGCTGGATCCACAAAGCTCCTAGAGTCAAACACGGCCATATCACCATACTTGGCACATGACCTTGGAATGTCAATCTCTAATTCCTCCATCCATAACTTTTTGTCTTTGAGAATTAGTTCAACCGACTTTCCCATAGAGTCATACGCCGACTTTGTTATTTCGGGGAGACAATCCAGCCGCTTGTAGACAACATATGTTTTGTTATTCAATACTATGCAGCCTTCAGTGATAGCTTCTTTTGACCGAAGACACGCTATAATAGGTATTCCTGCTTCATCCCTATTGATTTCCATTGTTACATCGTCTTCCTGTAGTATATTAACCTCTCTAAGGATATCACTATATAAAGGAGAAATTTTAGGGTAAATGTCATTGGAAATATTACGAATTAATATTTTTCCAAGTAAGAAAACTTGCCTTATTTGCGTGACATCCTTGTTTCTCACTAAAGCATATGCCATTTTCGTTTATAGGTATGATTATGTTATATGGTCTAGAACAAATAAATCAAATCGCTTTTTGCTTGCAAAATTAATTAAACAAGCTAAGATTTGAGTTTACAAAACGCTTATGAAAGGCAACTTAAGCAAAGTTACACTAATATTCTCCTACGGTTAAAGAGCGATTCGAATCAAGTGAAACAAATTAGTTCAGATATTCAATTAATTACGGAAGCAGCAACTGTAAATATTTATCAAGCATGTGGATGAAGCTATATACAATATATCGATAGTCTGCAATACCATCAACGAGATTGAAAGTGTCCAAAAGTTATTTATTACAAATTATGCGAAATATGAGGAAGTAAAATAAATAAAGAACATTACATAACTTGAGGTATATCGTAATTAATGATAATCAACAATTTAAAAGATATATTAGTACTTAGGTATATAGGAAATGATATATTTCACTTAGAGCCGGCCCATGAGATTTAATGGTTCACACACACTCAGGCATACAAGTTATATATGAATGTGTGTGCTGTAAATATAGACATACTAATATTTCTTTCCTCTGCCAATTTGTAGTTTCCAAGTCATTTCTTAGAAGAGAAAATGGAATTTGTGGCTAACTTCTCAATCTGCCTACATTATCAATTAAAATTTATGCATGGCTTTTATTATGATGCCCATTACTTACTTGCAAAAGGTCAGAAGAAAGGCAATGGCCGACACCCCGAAATTCCTTTTCCCCTCTTCGGTCTCACCGCGCTCTCTCTTTTTCTTCTCTTCTGCACTCCTTGTGCCTCCCGCGTTGGGAATGGGCAGAAAATGTACACACATTTCGAATTGGTAGTCATGAAGATATGAATTTCTATCATCATATTTATTATACAGATAATGCGAGTTTACTAACATAATATAAAACACATGTATGCCTAATTTTATGTACCACCTAATAGATATGTGGGAAGAGGGCTAGTCAGACATTTGGTCCTGCCTGTCACCCACTTCCATATTCTTGTTGTATTCCACTATTAGGCGATGCTGTTTTGTCATTTCTCCCCTCTTATTTTGAGTCTCCACAAATTTCCCGTCCCTCTCCAAATTCACTTTAAATGGCAAGGGTATCCCTCTAATCCTTCCATTTTGTCATGATATGCCTCAAGGGTTATACCAAACCATAGATTACCCCCTTTTCAGTTTAGCCTCAACTACTTCCTGAGGGTTTTCTTTTCTTTTGGGCCGAAGGGATCCAGTACAATATGTCTTTTGAGAGTAAATCTTCTGCTAGGGGTACACTGTTGTAATAGTTGTCCATGTACAGAGCATAATCTTTATTAGTCTAACCTTGCACTAAATTATGGACCACTTTAGAACAGTGTTCTTGCCCCCAACTTCTACATCTCCTCAGCCACCATACACATTGAGTTTTTTTTTTAAACATTCCCATTGGTTCAGCCAATACATAGAGCTTCATCCCATATTTACGTCTATTGCCTGATCAACAAACAGCCCCTCCAAAGAACCATAGATTCATCCAGGGAAAACTTTTTTCACAGTATGTAAATTCAGTCCATTGCGGAATTAAAATGATCTATTACTGGACGAATTTTTCGGAGCCTATCACTCGTATTCTCATCACTAGAAAAATGTAATGAACTTAAAATTAACAAAAAACTGTTCCGACTCATAAATTGAGAAAACGAGAGTTTGAATAAATAATGAATTCTGCAGTAGTCGTTAATGCAATTTATTCAAATTATTCCCATTAGAAAAATAATTCCCAAAAACATTTTTATTTCGTCTCAAGTAATGTCATTCTATCGAAAAATTCGCAAATGGACGCAGCTACTCTTAGCTAACACTTCTATCGTGTATTTGTTAGTCTCCAGTAACAACATTTCAAAAAACTCTTGAGTGAAAAGAAAATGTGGATAATGAAATGGCACTGAGCCCTCTGGTTGTATTATTAGCACCGAACTACCTATGAAGGGGATTTGTTCCCTTACAGTTGGTGTGCTTCTCCATTCCATTATTCTCGTGGAATCTCTAGGAGTTTGGGTTAGATCGGATATCCTAGAAATATCCTCCTGTTGTCCAGATCATCATCATCTTCTTGTGTGTCCGACACTACTACCATATCATCATCAGAGCAATTCTCCAAGAATTCTCAGTTTTTCATCCGCATATAAATAAGATTCTTCTTCTAATCTATGTTTCCGTGAAGTAGATGGTTCGTCAGCCATTACTGAAAGAAATTAAAAATATATAAAGTGAAAAATCATTGATACGTGAAAAACATTTTGGATGATTCGTCACAATACTATATCTTACTAACCTGCAGGGAACACGTGGAAAGCGCTGAAGGATAAACAACTGAAGAAATTTTTTCCGGCAGAAATCACATCTGTGGACCTCCTATCACTAAAATTATAATAAACTGTCTCATTTTTAATTAACTAATGGTTAAAGATTAATAAGAATTTTCAAGAAAAATAGTTACCTTTACACTGGACTGAAAAAGTTTTGTCCTCTGTGAAAAAAGACAAGTCCACTTCATTGAAGCTTGCTAGAATAAAAGGGTATCACTTTGTGAAATAGCCGCATTTAAAAGATGTCATAAACTAATGTTTTATATTTATGAAAAATAGTTACCTGCAACAAATGGCATCTTGAGCAGGAAAAGTCACAGGGCTCAAACATATTGAAAAAATTCCAAACAAAGCTCTCACAATGATAACTAGATGTATACTGAATGCTCTTAGAAAGGCATTTACCCATGCTAACCCCTGCCACCTTACATTGAAACGATCGGTATCGTTGATGCACCAGGCATGTAAGGAGCACATGGGGCTCTTCCAGTCATACGCTAGGTGCGTGAGCAGCACTGAACGTGTTAAATTAACTGGAGAGGCAGCAAGTGCAGATATTGACACTGCTTCAAAATTCCCTGATGGATTAGTTGAATTGATTAAAGATGGTGGCTACTGTTCTCATCAGATTTTTAATGTAGATAAAACAGGGTTGTTCTGAAAAATAATGCCAGCCAGAACTTACCCTACCAAGGAACTTACTTACCAAGGAAGAAAAGACTGCCTCTGGATTCAAGACAGCAAAGAACAGGCTACCTATATTGCTTACAGGCAATGCATCAGGCAATTTTAAGCTTAAGCCACTGTTAGTGTACCACTCTGATAATCCCAGGGCTTTTAACGGAATGCTAAAGGGTATGATGCCAGACATATGGAAATCAAAGAAAAGGCTCAGATGACTAGCTCTATTTTCAGGGAGTGATTTGATTTACATTTTGTGCCATCGGTGAAAAAATATTCTAAGGACAACATCTACCATTTAAAGCTCTATTAGTTTTGGAGAATGCACCAGGGCATCCTCAGGATTTAAATTAATTGAATCTTAATGTGAAAGTAGTGTTTTTACCCCAAATACTACCTCATTGCTCCAGCCTATTGAACAAGCTGTGATTGCTACTTTCAAGCGGTATTATGTACGTTGCATTAGGCAGCAGGCAATCACAGCAACTGATAAAGAAGATGGTCCAACCCTGAAGGACTTCTGGAAAGGATATAACATATGGAATGTGGTAAACAACATTGGAGATTCTTGGGCTGAGGTCAAGCAGTCAACCATGAATGGATCTTGGAAGAAGCTCTGCCCAGCTGTTCACCAATTATAAAGAATTTGAAGAGACCTCTGATCAGATCAACAGAGATGTAGTTTCCCTGGGTAGGCAACTTTATTTGGAAATAGATGAGGCAGAGGTCAAAGAATTGGTTACATCTCATGCAGAGGAGTTGATCAACAAAGACCTTATTGACTTACAAAAATTCATTAAGTCAAAGAAAGATGGCAAAGATGATTTTGTGACTTTTTCAACTCAACCTAAAGACCTTGCTGAGATCTTCAAGAGCATGGATAACATCATACAACTGATTGAAGAAAAGGACCCTAATGCTGAGAGGAGGTTATTGTTGCAGAATGCATTACACAAGGACATAACCTGCTATGAGGTCCTTTACGAAAAAAAGAAGAATGCAGTTCAACTAAAACTGGATAAATTATTTAACCCTAGATTACTAACCATTCGTCCAGCAGATGACGACCAAAACAAATAAACTCCCCTTACTCCATTTTTGGTTCTAGGTTTAGCTATTTTTATAGTCTCATTTTAGCATGTGTTCCTCTAGTGTGACTGTTTACACAAGGGATAATTTGCTTTGATTTTGTGCTATGCAACTGAGGTCACCTCACAGGTGGTTAGCCTTAACGTTACTTGGTGATCCTAAAATTAAGTCATACTCTTAAGTTGATGATCGCTAATGTTCTGCAAATAGAGCTGCCTCAGCAGAGCCAGAATAAGGGTGAACTGAGTAAACGTTCAATATGTGCATTTTGTCCTAAGAAGAGGAGAAATACAAGATTTCACTTAAGTCCTTGTTCACGTGCTATTTGTGGAGAAGATAGAGGAAGCATGTGTTTGGAATGCTGTGATAAAATTTAATACATTATTTTATGTTTAAAAGTACCAGATAATGTTGAAGTATTGTTAAGCATTTAAAAAATTTAAGTGTATTTCTTTTATCTTTTATTAAAAAATATTATTATGAGGTAATCTGTTAGATGAATGGTTAGGAATCCCATTTGTAAAACGAAGGTTAGTAATCTAGGGTTAAGAAAGTTGACAGGTCACAGGCAGTAGAAGCAGCTTCAACATCTGCTGTCAAGATTCCTTCAGAATTCTCAGTCCCTAGCTCATCCAATTTCCCATCTGATAGTCCACCCAATCTCACAGCCAGCAGCCCCTCATCTCCCAATTGATAACATCCAGCTTCTCGATTTAACCAAGTCCAATAAGCACAGTTGAAAACGATTACCGGTATGAAAAACCTTTTTGTTTATTGTTTTTAGTTATTTTTTCTTTTTAAATTGCTTAATATTTTTATAATAGCATTTTAGTAATGCAATTTTATCTTTATATAACACAAGAGGAGGCTTAATAAATTTTCTCGCAAAGTGCTGGGACACATCCCCGGTTATAACATGTATAACATGTGACACTATGGGACATTCAACTGTTTGATATTCAACCGCCTTCTGTAGGAATGCATCTTGGTTGAATCTTGGGTGTCACCTGTACTTACAAAGCCTGTGACCCACTTGCATTGGTATCGTGACCCACAGGTTGAGAACTCCTGCTCTATACCATCCTTGACAACTATTTCCAACTTGAGTCAGAGATAGCCACAACATATGGGTTAAATAAATAGTAGTAATTGATTTTTTAAGTGCGTCGATGGCTATTGGCATTTTGCACTGCCTGCAAATGGACATATGTACACATAGAAGGGAGGAGGCAAACCCGGAGCCAGCATTAGCCTATTCTTTACAAAAAGCACCAAGGGGGCCAACTGCTTAACACTAGAAGGCCGGAGTTTCGGTACACCCTTGGAAGTCGGAGGGGTCAGATTTGACACATGCTTCTTTTGTGTTCCTTACAGGGAACATTGCGTTTTTTATAATTTGTGTTTTCTCTTGTTGCTTGAAGGATTACTGCACTAATATCAAAAGAGTTTCTTAGCCTTTTTTCTGGTACATTATGTATACAGTTTGAATGTTATTTGTCGATATACTACTCAGAGAAATAATGTTTCTGTCCGAATCTTCACGATTTTAAAGCAGATTTAGGGTAAGTGTCTGAACCAAAAATTGCCGATCAATTGGAAAATCACTTACAATGTTTAAATGGTTGTTAATCCATGTCTAGAGGAGGAAAACTGTTTCAAATGATGAAAATAGTATCACCATTGCTACAAATTGTTTTATTTATATCAGCTCAGTATATTCAAACAATCACGAAGGTAAGTATATAATATACAAATAATAAGTAAAATAAAAGCAAATGTTATGCATTCTCTGCATATTGTTTTTCATTTTTAGGCTTCTTATGAAAAGAGTAAAAAATTGTTCAACAGCTGCTAAAACTCCTACATTCTGGAGCCAAAAGTGAGATAAATAAAATATGCTTTCCTTATGCCTCTTCTGAGCATTTCACACATGTAACCACTTTACGCACTACAAAAGTGCATTTGTTACATACAGCTTTCCTACAAGTTTTGCATGTAGAGTATCCCTTTGCATCCTTCATACATTTAATTCACACTTGACATTTCTCACACTTCTTCTCTGTTTTCAGTTCAGTTGTGTCTTCATCATCATCAGTGCGGAGTGATATCTTGCTAGCTTGTGTATTAGCATCTATGAGCTCCTCTGCAAGGGTATGGAGGAACTTCCGGTGAGAGATTTTACTGCTGTTCACTTCCCTATGGAGGACCCAAGCATTTATTCCTGTAAGATCAAGAACGTTGCTGAAGGTATGAAGTGGCCAGTGTCGAGCGGCAGGTTTCACAGAGTAAAGTCTTGCCATTTGATCGACTATATCCACCCCATATTTGTTTTCATTGTAAAATGTCACAGTTTCTGGTTTTCGTTTCTTGTCTGAGACAATGGTGACATCTGGGTGGAGACTACTCAGGATAAGCACATTCTTGGTGCCCTTGCCCTGGAATACAGTGAGTGTGACGTCATCTTTTATCAGGATTCGCGTGTCATGTAGCTGCAAGTGACAGGTTTTAATTTCTGCAGGAATCTCTCTTCTTGCTCGATTGACGGTCCCAACTAAGCTTGTTGATTTCTGCTTCAACGTTTCTGCGAGATGGAGAGAAGTGAATAAGTTGTCGCAAGTTACGTTCCGCCCCTTGTTCAGGAAAGGGGACATCAACTTGAGCACAATATGATCACCAAGGCATGTGTCTATGGGCCTCAAATCATCTTTCCCCAGGTATGGAAAACCATTTATGGCGTACTTCTTGGCCTTGTCCACAGCGAGCCAAAATTTCTGCTCGTATTTATCAGGCATGCTTGCCATAAACTGTGTAAAGCGGCAGCGGGCTTTTGAGGGGAAAAGTTGCTCATCAATTGTTATATAGGGCCCTGGAATATAACAAGCCTGACAGTTCTCGATAAATTTGTTCCACACCTGGGACATCAATGCAAACTTGTCAGTAGCCAGTCGAGTCAATCGTGTAGATCTTATGTCAAATCTGAGAAAGTGCAGAATTTCCAGGAAACGGTCTCTAGATATGGCATATTTGCATAGAGGTAAGCCCCATTTCGCTGACCACAAAGATTTGAGGGGAAGAGACTTCGCACTGACCACTCCACGCAAGTAAAAGATTCCAAGGAATGAATCAAGCTCTTCTAATGTCACTGACCAACTGTTGTCTCTAAGTTTTACGCGAGCTTCCGTTTCAGTGCAAGTTTTGATGTGTTTCAGCATACTCTCATCTATCATAAGCCTCCAGGTGCTCATTCAGGTTTGGCCCACGTAATGCCTGGTATGTGCTGTGGGCCCTGCCTTTTCTCTCAAAACATTGTGTTGAGCGCACCTCCCAGTATTAGTGTTACCAACATTCACTACTTTCCACTCACTACCATCTATAGCTTTCCACAAAGAACCAACAGCAATCATTTCCATTGAAGCGTTAGCTCCTCTTCGACGACGACAACAAGTGGAAGTTGAAGGCTGCGCCACCACATATTTGACAACCTCATCTTCTGAAGCTTGAGAAGTGGCAGTTGTATCTCCACGAACACGAGCAGCAGCTGAAGCCCTAGTCCCCACATTATCTCCTCTGCGAGCTCCACGACGGCAAGGATGTCCTCGTGCAGGGGCAAGCACTCCACGTGCAGTTGCAGCTCTACCAAAGCCACTAGTGCTTCCTCGACCTGATGGTTTCCCTCTTCCATGGACCTGTGTTCTCCCTGTAAAATAATTGTGGAGACAATAAATTACACTGAAACTGCACTGAAATGTCACTTTCATTTTTCTTCGAAAAAACAAGCTACGTACCAAGTCCTACAGTATCTTCCATTGGATCTTCTTTCGAATCTTCCGGATTACTGTTTTCTGGCTGAAAATCAGAATCGTCCGAATCCAATTCTGAGGATGAGGAACACTGTCGGCTCAAAAGAAACCAATCCTGGTCACTCCGGGAGTCGCAATTTTCATCACAAACGTGATCAGAACCAGATTCATTCTCAGATAGCTCTTGAAGGGCAGCCACAAGCTGCTCAGGGGTCAATCCACTGCGAGCCAGGTTGATAGCGCCCAAACACAACACACAACCAAATGCGCAATAAAGAAAAATTTCCCAATCGTGTGAAAACTACATCTTCGCAGAGACGCAAGTTCAAACACGCTTGACTGCACCAATGCGCACCGCTTCGTCAAGCGCTGGGGAAGGGAAACTCGAGAGCCAGCGAAGGCTGGCAAAGGGGGAAGGAGGGGGTGGAAGGGAATATATCAAGCAATCAACATTACAAAATCTTTTTTGTTTATGAATAAATGGTTTAATAGCGAAAAGTGAGCATGTTTGAATGGGTTTCGTATTATTTCTATGCAGGGGTCAGATATGACCCCTCCGGCCTCAAAGGTGAAAATGAAATTTATGGCGGAGCAATACAACCTTAATGAATGGAATTCATCAAATACACTCTTTATCAAGAAAAAGGAAAAGTTACAAAACCGCATCAAAAATTACGTGAACCTGGTAGATCTAAAAATGAAAAGGGGTCAGATTTGACCCCTCCGGCCTTCTAGTGTTAAGGTCCCTTCCGAAGGACGGAACGCTGAATTTGTGCAGTCTCCTCAAACTGCACAAACAGGGGGTCAGGTTTAAATAAAGATATATGAAAAATTTTAAAAATACAAAAATATTTATTTCAAATATTCATAACAGAAAAAAATTCAGGTACTCAAGAATTTTGTTATTATGAAATAACATATTTTTCATAGTATCAGACTTCCAAAATCAGCCTGTGTACTGAAGTCTTGTGCATCTTATAGCTTTAAATATATAGTACATTAAAACAAAGGAAAATTTTTAAATTTGAATATACAAGATTTTTCTAGGGATCTAGTTTACAAAGATTATCTTTGTGAGAATTTTGTATATTAACAAGAATGAGTAGGTTTGTATCACCACTAAATACTATAACAGTCTTAACTTCAGTCTATAATCCTATAAAAAAATAGATTAATATAATGAGTCAGTCTTTTTAAATTTAAAAAAAATACAGAATACTCATTAAATGTAAAATTAAATATTAAAAATACATACATCATAAAACTTAAAAATTATCACAATTATAATAACATACAGCACTTTAAATCAAATACCAATTGGTCAACATCAGCAGCATATGATTTGATATGGTTAATGTTCATTAGCTCTACCCTCCAAGGGCGGCCATGAAGGGTGTACAATTGAGAGGAAAGAATGTGAGCATTGTGTAGTGATTGCATAAACCACTCTTTCCTCTTCCATTTAATAGAATACGCAATGCTCCTTTCAGGATTTCCTTCTTTTCCATCTAAGAAATAGCTACTGGTACAACATCCTGCAGCAGGCTCATTGCTATCCACAAAAGATTCCTTTATGTCATTCAACAATTTTGTTGGAAAATTGACCAAGATAGTAAGACACTGCTGGCATGGTGGTACATAAGGCATTTCCCTAACTGGCTTTGGTAGAGGATGACCAGGAGTTGAGGGAGCCAAAGGTGTATCTCTTTGGATTTTATCCCAGTAGCTGGAGACATTGTCATGCAGGTGAATTATACCACCTTTGGAATAATTAAGAGCTTTGCAGGCTGTGAGGATTACAGCTTGGGACACACCTGTCTGCCCAATGTACACTCTATCCGCCACATTCTTGGGGCAAACCTGAGGCCACAAGAAATGCACAATTAAAAGAGGATAGTGGAACAACAGCTTAGAAAATTACTTTCTAATTTATATGAGTTAATCTGGGAAAATTCCAAGTAGGCATGCAATAATTAAAAGTTATTACTTGAGTAATTTAATCCCATGAGTCCCAGTAGAGTTGTTTCAGTATTATAAACCTAAAACATCAAAACAATCCGATTCATTCACAGTTTTGAAATACCTTGCATATATATTTATCAGACAAAGATAATGGTAAGGATTTCATAGTGTGCATCCAATCAATAAACAATAAACCTTATCTTAATTTTGAAAAATGACTTTTCAATCTTAAATGATCACTTTTCTTGTAACTAGGAAAATGATACATGAGGTACAATACAATTTTAAAACATCCAAAGCAGATGAATATTTCACATGCCACTCATTCACCTTATCTATAGTAACGTCATTTACCTGCTCACAGATTAATTTTGATGTAATTCCATAGCTTTCACGAAATCTGTTTAGCCACCCAACACTTGCTTGAAACATGTCATGTCCTAGCAGATTTGCTAATTCTAGAGCTTTTTGCAGGAGTGTACCATTACGGGAATGTTTCTGGATTGAACATTTTGAAACCACAAAAAAACAGCCTTAGTGATCTCATCGTAGAGTGCACCTGGCATCCTCCTCCATTGTGGTCCCCTGTATGCATTTCTTATTTGTTCTTCTATTTCATCACTATCCTTCAAGAAAGTGGATAATGTAGAGGATGTGATACCGTACTCTTTTGCTACATCTCCCTTTTTCCTGCCAGAATCTACAGCTATCAGGACTTCTTTTTATCTTCCAGTGAAAAATGTCTGCATTTCTTCAATCATTCCTTAGCCATATTTGCAATGTATGAGGTATACTCCAAACAATTTTTTAGGTAGTAATTTTTGGACATGACTGACAAAACATAGAGATAAGACATGTTTATATAGGCTACAGGGGAGGATGAAGGAACAAATAAAGCATTGGAGGTGGAGAGGGGAGATGGATGGAGAAGGGGTGAAAAGGAAATTATTGGCTGGAGATGGAGTGATGGTAAAAGGTTGAATGGTAGGGGGTGGAGTTGGGAGAAGGGCATGCAAAAATGCAGTAGCTTCAGGGTTAGCTAATTAGTTGAGTAAGAATTATCCAAGAAGGGAGAGTGGGCAGGAAAAGAAAGATGCCTGCAAGGGTGCAGTAGGGTTGTGACACACATTGTACAATTTTCAGCTTACATTTCTCTCAGAAACACCAACGGAGATATCTCACTCAGTCTAGATACATAATAGAGGGTGTAACATATTTTTTACATTCACAAACAATTATCAACACAGAAAAGCAGATGCCATGGTATTTCCAGTTTACCTGCCCTTAGTGACGTGAAAATGACAGATACGGAATGGTTAAGGCTCCCAGGGAGTCATTTCTTCATAAAAAAGAAACATTGTACGCATAGATGATTTAAAAATTATTTCATTGTACTGAATTTTTTGCAACAATTAATTTCATTCTAACAAGCACCATTACAAAGGGAAGTTGGCCGGAACTTAAAATTTTTTCGTTATAGTGAAATTTTCGTTATAATGGTATTCGTTATAACAAGATTTTACTGTTACAGTAAAACTGAATCCAAAAAATGTATATAATAGAAGGTAGTTCACACTGTGTGTGTTACACTGCCAGTCATTCTTCTGGTGGTGAGTATGGATTAACATGTTGAGTGCTGCAGGCCACTCGAGCAGACCATCTGGCCCCTATACAATACCTAAGTACCGCTCGAGCAGCCTGTGCTCCCCTCTAATTTCTTTTTGTGTTAGGGGGCATAGGCATGGGTTTTAACTTGCCCAAGCATCACTAGGGATCAGTTGGACTCCAACCTTCATAGCGGTGTGCTTAGTTTTCAATTCGGTGTATTTTATTGCTTTCGGTTAGTGTTTTTCAAATATTTGAACAAGGTAAAATTGAATATTCTTCTCATGTACTTTATATTGTATATATTTTAACTATATTCTTCATACAGACTGACATTTTAAAACTTAACTTTAGAATGAGTGGGCATTCGAAGAAGAAATCTTGTTTGAAGCTACGAAGCTCCCATTTTTGAAGCTGTAAGTAATCATTTTTTATAGCCGATTCATTTTTATATTTCAAACTAAAAATATTATACAAAGAAATGGGTCTTAAGGTGACATCTCTGGAGATGAAACGTCAAAAACGGAGTATCGTGGAATGAGGGATAGCAAAATTCGGAGGAGGACCGAAGGTGAATATTTGATCACATCTTTTATATTACGATAAAATTTTCAAGTTCTTTATTTTATAAACTATAAGTAAAATAAATGACCTATAAACATTTGTGTGGAAATTTTCATATTTATAATGAATAAGGTAAATAATAAGTTCTTTCCATCACAGAAAACGAACCAGGAATTTCTATGAGACCTGCCTTACAGGAGAGAGAAGGTAAGCAAGATATATTATCAATCAATATTAATGAATGAAAAATTCCTGTGTCAATGCTGATCTCAGTAGCCTGTATGTTAGCATGTCTTACAATTAGATTGCAAATTCGAATCCCACGTTCAGCATTCATAATTCTTTTCATCTCTAGGTTGTAGATAAACTGTAAATAAACTATAAATGATCCTCAGAGTCAATGAATATCTTATAAACGTGAAATAACTAATCTCAGCATTGATTTCCCATACTTATATTTTATACTAGTAGAAGGTGCATGCATTATGCAAGCATATCATCACACCTTGAAAAAACATTAATTTTTCAGACAGATTCATTACACATATATTTTAATTCTAAAAATTTCACTTCTGCAGTGATTTTTGTTTTTCCCTTATGTAAAAAAAATAGATGAAAACAATCTCAAAACTTTGCAATTTTAAGAATTTTATACTTTTTCCATTATGGGGTACTAATGCTACACATTTCTGCAAAATTTTAAAGTTGTAGCATTTCTAGAAGTGAAATAATATTTTTCTAATTGTTTAAATTTTAAACATTTTTAACGGCCGCCGCAACGTATTTATGGAGAGATTCAAATGTTTATTTGTGCAAATGCACTACTCTGTAAATTACTTGAAAATTTCAGCCTCCTAGCTCATCCCATAGCACCTAAAAATTTATCTATTTATTTATACTTGAAGAATTTTTAACGGCAATACAAAATAAAATATCAAAATTTCTATAATCCTTATTTCGTTTCATTACAAATCCTACTTCTGAAAAAAATTACAGCTCCGTAGCACATTCGGAAATACATAAACCTTGAAATTTTGTTTAAACAATTGCGAATTTTTAGCAGCCGCATCGTCGCACTTTTTCAAGATTTTCGTTTTTTGTAGTTGGTTTTGCAAAAAATCCTAACTAAAAAAAATTTCGAATTTCCAGCTCATCTGGAAGTGCCTAAACATTAGTATCCTCCTATATGTTATATCCTCCTCTGTAAGGAACATCTATATATAATGATGTTATATGTTATATCCTCATCTGTAAAGAACATCTATATATAATTATATTCTATTCTATAACTATAAGGTTTTATGTTGAAGAGGATGATATTCCGAGTATCTTGGCTAGGCTATCCTCGGACAAAGAAGAGATTGGCTTGGATTCAGGGAGCGACTGGCAAAAAAGTTGGACGAGGAACCTGCGGCAGTTATCAACCAACCCTTTGCCTGTCCCTCAGCACATCCTTCGGCCTCTCCCTCAGCCAATAAGGTCATAGTGAGGAGAGATTTGAAGGCATCTCAGCCAGAGATTCCTTTCATCTTCTGCGTTACTTGTGCTAGACACAGGTAGTAATCCCATTAATTATTTTAACTTGCTAGCAAATGAGGAGTTTTCTGTTTTCTTTGGCTTCTAAATGTCCCAAACTAACACTGGGAGAATTAGGTCTTCCTCGCAGGGCAGTGTGGGCAGGAAGAGCACTCAAACCCTCCTTTAAGTGTCTTACGAATGCAGCTGTCCAGCTTGACAAACTGCCAGTTGCGGATTAGATAAAGAAGTCGCAACATAATAAAATATCATCACAAACACTTATGAGCTAAGCAAATAAACAATAAAATTCTGACCACCTTATGATATAATGAAATCACGGCGAAAGAAAACTAGTCACTGCTGCCACACAATTCAGTGGTTTGAGGACGACTATCTGCTGTGACAAGCAATGCATTTCTGTGGAATTAGAATTGCCTGCCTAGTCCCAAGCAATGGCTAGCACAGGAATATCTATGAATGAAAATAAATGGAGCATTACTTTCCCTGACCATATGACCGAGGAATACAAGAATTTCTATGGAAAGAATTTTTGGGAATATCCTGCAATAAACTGACCTGACCATTCCTTTTTATTGGCCCCTTGAGCAGAAAGCTAGTTCAATTATTTGGCATGCATGTGGGCTGTTTTTTTCTGAGTTACGCATGGCAAAATTTCAGGGCTCAAAACAAGAATTTATTCAAATATCATGCTCCCAACCTTTCAATATTACTTTACCGGAAAATATCTAATATTATCGACAAAAACAAAAAAGGATAGTTAAAGCAGGGAGACTCTTGTGAACAATGAACAAACTGACAAAATAACTCAACGCAGAATCATCATCTAGGTTTGACTCAATGGACAAATTAGAGAACCATTTCAATCCCTGAATTGCACAGCACCTTTGTCACATGCCCATTAATCTAATAAGTATGTCGCATACCTCATTTCTCGCATCCATTTAAGTAAATTTTGTCCCCTGTTCTGTTTACGTTTAGCCGATAGATGTAACTGTAATGAAATGTCACTTTTCTGATAACAGCCGGACCCATTAGACATTTTCCCAGGGGAGAGGTAATCTTCACTGGTATAGGTATAGACATGATTTTCTATTCTCTTCCAAAATGCTCCTCAAAATGGAGAGGAAAAGATGAATGGTTGGAAGAGAAGAAATATTCATGCGTTCACCTCAACCAGAGTGGAAAACAAAAGGGTTTTTACCACTACACCCTACAGCCACACACTAAACTGCATTCAGCCTTATTGCCCTCATCAGAGCAATGGGAAATCATTTACCGCAGCTTTCCAGCGTGACACATACTCTACCCACACCATTTCCCTCGAGGAACCTCTTCTTCAAAGCCAGGCAATTTACAAGGCTGCCACTGTTTGCATTCTCTAAGCTAATGCCAATGACTCACAACTAGTGGCAAAAGGCTGAACTATTTACTGCCAGTATCTGATAAAACATGATTTCAAAACTTGCCAAGCAATTGTGATTATTTTCCCAAATTCTGAAGATTTACCATGGAATACGAGACAAAGTTGCATTTAACTTTAAACTTAGAGAGTTAAGTTTCCTTTCCCAGTTCTTACAATTGTGGTAGCTTACCTATTTTTGGAGAAAATGAAGTGCTCGTAATTGATAGTTTCCATATAGATTGTGGACTTACAGGTAATAAAAGTACATAAAAAATGGAATATGTTAATTATTGATAATTTAACACTCAATGGGGCATGACTGGAATTCCAGTCATGATTCTGTCTCTTTGTAACACTTTGGGTGAGCGACCCTCAGGCAGATGAGTTCCCATCTGAATCAGCCACCTGTTTGACTCCAACCTTCCATTGGGTAAGGTCAGTTTTTAAGTCGGTTGTTTTTCTTCGAATTTCAGCCTTCTCGATTGTGCATTTTTCCCATAAGAAAAGCATTGCGCCATTTTTGTAAATTAATTTCGGACACTTGCCGATAAGCTGGGGCAATGAATGTTTGAGTGTTGCTAGAGGGCTGCAATACCTCTTAGGAATTGGAATCATTTTGCTTACAGTGACTTGGATTCGACTCCAGATGCCCCAAAAAAAACTCCCATAAGTAAGCATTGGGAAAAGTTATTCCAGTGGGTAGATCAATCTAACAAGGGAACTACGCCACATTCGGATAACCGATCTTGTTCTCCTTTTGCAAGCGTTTAGGAAACGAGACATAATAGAAAGTGTGCAAGTAATACTGTGGTACATATATTTCACTTTCTTTCTCTAGGGATGTATTTACTCCAATTTCTCCCTTCACATGTGGCCCCACAACCTTCCCGTCGCAGCAATAAACCGACCCCTAAGCAACCGCTCGTGCCATGCCTTCGGCTGCGCGGAGCATACGATCATCCATCCCCAGTATTCGTTACCGCCACAAACAAAAGCATGTGTTCACTCTTTGTAGATTTTGCCCTAGAAACAAGAACATAAAAGTGCAAAGTAAATGTGCAAATTGTGGTGATTTTATATGTAAAGAGCATACGATTTTGAAATGTTACGAATGTTAGGATAGCACTGGTAACTAAAAAAAGTAAAATTTTATTTATTTACAAAACTAGCCTTATCTTGACAAAATTCTACATAAACTATTTCATTTTAAATTAAAATTATGTACTTTACAGTATAATGAAAATAACTTAACATTTTATTATTAAATTTCAAAAATAATTAAGGGGTTTTTAAAGACCCCACGAGACTAGTTAAGGAACTTTGTTCACGTGACTAACTAAGGGTTAACAGACGAAAACCTTGAAAAAAAATGTACTTTGCAGTTAATTTACATGAAAATAATAATTGCAAAAAATTGAGAGAAAAAAACAGTTACGATTGAGATTCGAAACCCGGACCCTCATCATAGGAATCCCGAATTTAACCAATTAGGCTAATCGCTACAACGTTAATTTGAAGCAGGAATAGTGTTTTAACTGCTTCTCACATTGAAATTACGTTTTTTCTCAAAAATGCTTGAGAGGCAGGTCGTATTACTTGCACACTTTCTATTATGCCTCGTTTCCTAAACGCTTGCAAAAGGAGAACAAGATCGGTTATCCGAATGTGGCGTAGTTCCCTTGTAAGATGTATAGGCGGCTAAAATTTTAGGATTTCACTCATGATTAACCAGTAAAATAGAAAATTTCAAAATTGTTCATTTTTAGGGGTTATTTTAACCCCATTTGTATGTTAAAATTTAACAATTTTTATCTGAAAAACTATGTCATAAATGCGAAGTTATACAAATATTTTGTAGCAAATTATGTATAGCAAAAATAAAATCTTGAAAAAGCTTAACAATGTGCCACTAAAAATTAGCAAATGTTTAAACAAATTTTTCAAGTTTATGTATTTCCGAATGTGCTACAAAACTGAAATTTCTTAAAAGTAGAATTAAAAAAAAAGAAATAGGGATTATAGAAATGTTGATATTTTAATTTGTTTATCTGTTAAAAATTCTTAAAATTTAAACAAATAGATAAATGTTTAGGTACAACAGGGGAGCTAGGGCACTGAAGTATTTTAGTAATTTAGAGCTTAGTGCAATTGCACAAATACATATTTTAATACCTTCATTAAGTTGCATATATATATATATATACCAACTTACGGAAAAGGAAAGGTAAAATGAATATATGGATGTCAACAAGGTGTTGGGATGAGGAAACCCAGTGAGCACTCACCAATCAGATGACTTCAGGTTGGCGAGGCCCTGGGGATGTCGAAGCAACACACGTAAAATAACACAAAAACACAGAAACATCACAAACGTAAAGCTTTCGGAACTACTCCTTCTTCAGCTACAGAGAGAGAACTCATCCCAACACCTTGTTGACATCCATATATATATATATATATATATATATATATATATATATATATATATATATATATATATATCATTATAAATCGACGTTTATTACAGAGGAGGAGGAGGAGGATATAACATACTAGTAGAAGGTGCTTGCATACTGCAAGCATTTCATCTCACCTTGAAAAAACATTCATTTATCAGACAGACATTACATCATTGCAAATAGTCTTTTAATTCTAAAGATTTCACCTCCGCAGCGATTTTCATTTTTCCCACATGTAAAAATGATAGTTTAAAACCATCCCCAAATGTTGCAATTTTAAAAATGTTACACTTTCATCATTATGGGATAATAATGCTACACAATTTAGCCAAATTTTAAAATTGTAGCACTTCTACAAGTAAAATAATAGTTTTCTAATTGTTTAAATTTAAATAATTTTTAACGGCCGCCGCAATTCATATATGGTGAAATTGAAATGTTTATTTGTGCAAATTTACTACTCTGTAAATAATTTGAAAATTTCAGCTTCCTAGCTCATCCTGTAATACCTAAAAAGTTATCTAATTGTTTAAACTTTAAGAATTTTTAACTGCCAAACAAATTATCAGAATTTGTATAATCCCTATTTCGCTTTTATAAGAATTCTACTTATAAAAAAATTTCAGCTCCGTAGCACATTCAGAAATGCCTAAACTCTGAAAATTTGTTTAAACAATTGCGAATTTTTAACGGGCGCATTGTTGCACTTTTTCATGATTTTCGTTTTTTCTAGTCGGTTTTGCACAAACTCCTACCTAAGAAAAAAATTTCGAATCTCCAGCACATCTGGAAGTGCCTAAACATTAGTATCCTCCTATCATTATATATCGACGACTCTTACAGAGGAGGATATCAGAGGCGTATATTCAGGGTGTGCTAGGTGTGCGGTGCACACCCACGGATTCGCAATGTCACAGATATTATATTTTTGCATTTATTCCTGTTAAAGACTCCCCTAATCGTTTTCTGTCTTCGCGTGATTCCTAAAATCAAATCCAATATACAATGTTTCATGAAGAGGAGAAGTTTCGGCGCGTAAACATTGTATCACATTCACGTTAATAGCCCGGGTGTGCGGTAAGAAATACGGATAGCTTTGAGCCCTTTAAACATACGTACAGATGGCGCAGCGGGTCAAATTCTTAGCCACCTTGTGGATTTAAACCGTCCAGAAGGCGTGGCAGGGTGTGCGCTGAGACAACAGCACCCAGAAGTAGTTAGCGGTTGTGATTGGCTATTGTGTGAAGCAATCCAATTCAACGTTGTTACTTGTCATGAGATGCTGTTTTTGTTTTCTGAGTTTCGTCTGTTTTGCGTGCGTGGGGTAAGGTGTGAACCGACGTGTTTATGACACCGATTTAGACAAGTTTTTAACATATATTTATAATTTTTTAGATATAATTTATAACTTTTTGCCCATATTTACAATGGTAAACAGTGTTGACAATGTACTGAATGCCTCGTTTTCTGCCAGAGTTTTTGCGGATTGTATGAACATAGTCGAAGAAGGTAAGCCTCGTCCTCCTCTTCCAAATTTACTGTGCCAGCACAAAGATGCAAAAACTGAGTACATGAGACATTTCTCTGTTTTACAATACAATTCAGTAGAATGGTTAACTGGATGTGAAGTGCTGTCAAGACTTTTTTGTTGGCCTTGTTTATTATTCTCCAAAGAGAAAGGTGTTTGGAATAAGCACGGGTATTCCGATCTTAATCATTTAGCTGCAGCAATGCAAAAACATGAGCGCTCCCAGCCACATGTTCAGTCATTTTTAAATCTTAAGATGTTTGGAAAACAAAGAATTGACACTCTCATTGACAGCCAAAGAAAAATTGAAATTAGTCGTCATAATGAATAAGTAAAGAAAAATAGAGACGTTTTAAAAAGATTAATTGATGCTGTATGTTATTTGGCTAAGCAAGAGCTTCCTTTGAGAGGTCATGATAAGTCTGAAGATTCAGCCAACCGAAGGAATTATATAGAATTTTTAAATGTGCTCCGTGAGTATGATCCTCTTTTAGACAGTCATTTAAAGGCATCGACTGTATTTCGAGGAACTTCTCCCACAGTACAAAATGATATCATTAACGCTATATCTGATGTGGTTAAAGATGCTATAAAGAAAGAAATTTCTTCCGCTACATTTGTGGCCATTCTTCTGGATGAAACATCTGATGTAATGTCGAAATCGCAGCTATCAACTGTTTTCCGTTTTGCCCATAATGGGCAAACACACGAAAGGTTTATCAGATTTACAGACGTAAGTGATGATAGAACGTCTAGTGGTCTTTTTAAACAAGTTGTAAACAGAGTTGAGGGATTTAATATTAAGGACAAGTTGGTCGGCCAAACTTATGATGGTGCCTGTGTAATGAGTGGGCATATTAATGGGTTTCAGAGTAAAGTTATCGAGGCCTATCCTTTAGCAATATTTACGCATTGCTACGCTCACGTTTTGAACTTAGTTCTGAAGCAAAGCCTCTTGAATATCAAGGAATGTAGATTGTTTTTCCAAACTATCAGTGGATTGGCAGCATATTTTTCTAAATCATCGAAAAGAGTAAATGCTTTGCAAGATTTTGTTGCTAAAAAATTACCCTCCATCGCACCAACCAGATGGAATTTTACTTCCCGTTTATCAAACACAGTAAAACGCCACAGAAGTCAACTTATTGCATTTTTTGAACACATTGTGGAGAATTCTGGGGATTGGGACGTGGATGCTGTAATCAAAGCTCATGGTTTTCTGTATTTCTTGCAAGATTTTCAAACAATTTTTTTGCTGATGATGAAAAATATAGAAATTTTATATTTAACCTTTTCACTGCTAAGCCGTTGGCGATTGCTCATTCCGTGCAGCGCTAGATACTTCACAGCGCTTGATTACTCGTTTGTTGTTTTATATGGTTTGCTTACATCATATAGTTGTTTCAAATATGTCCCATCGATCTTTTAGATCCAGGCTTTAGACCGGCACTGGCGAAGTTAAAAATATATATTTTTTATTTTAAATTTTTACGTTTTTTAATTTTTAATGATTTTTTAAATTTTTATTTGCTTTGCAATTTAATAATTTCTTTGTGTATGGTACATCTCGAGTCATGGAACGACACATAGAGCAACTTGGCATTTCTTGCAATTGTACCTTGTCTCCCGTCTCTTATTGTTATTCCGACAAACTACGATATTTCTCATTGGGAATTTAATTTTTGCTGCCTCTGATGCAATGCTAGCCGGAAAATGCCTTTCCATCAGCCGCAGAGGTGAATCCTCACTCGATCTTTTTCCTCCTCCTGATTGCTCTCTTTCTTTACTGAATTTTTCAAGAATTACTCGGATTAGCACCAAATAAAATTTTGCTATTGGAATATTATTTCCCATCACCACTTGCTAAAGGATGTGCGCATTCAGCACGGAAAGGTCGAATAATATAATCACAGTAAAAGTAGGCAAACAGTAATCCAAGAGTATCCAAAAACAATGTCCAATATGAAAGCCAAGGTCCAGAAATAAAAGTTGAACGAAGCAAAAGAATAAATCCACAAAGCCAAAAATAATGTCCAAAAGAAATGCAAAGATCGAAAAATAAAAAATCGGTGAGAAGGAACACAGCGCGTAACTCTTGAGAAAGACAAGGAGAAACTGAGCCCTGAAATCCGACTAAAGCATATCGAGAAGAAAAAAATAAAAGTACTATAAGGGCATAGGGGCTGAGATAAAGTCAAGTGACTCTTGAAGGTTTCTGAAACATGAAGCCAAGTCGGGAACCTAACTCTCCCAAACATTCACTAAAAGGATTTGAATGACATCTACCGGCATTGAAAAGCATTCCTAAATAAGGAAGAGACCGCTAGATATCGCTAGAAGCAAAAACGAGAAAACACGTCTTGAGCAGCGACGCGAAAAACCGGCAAACGAGATATGACGTCCTTAGCACCAAGGGTTCGGCATATCCCGGACGAGTTATCACGTACATAGCACTGAGCGTCCAGAACCCGCTGGACAAGATATTGCATCCATAGCAGCGAAAAGGTTAATCCATTACTATGCAGAACCGTAGTTTTTAAAAACTATTTTTCTTATTTTCTAATAAGTGAAGCTGGCTCAGCATTATGCATTATTCCTTTTCTACAGTGTCCCATTTTGTCAAAAGATAACATGTTTGTCATTAAAAAATAGTTTTTCATGAATAATGTTCAAAAATTAAAGTGAACTTTCAGAAATGTCAGTACAATTCATTTGACAGGAAAGCATACTCTAAGATCAATAAATTGTAAAATATAATTTCAGTGGTTTAACAAAAGGAATTGCAACTGTTATCAAGCAATCACTACTTTGAATTTCACAGAACAAATTCTTCAACTAGCTTAACAATGTACCCTTTGATTATAATGCATCACAGCAGGCTACAAAAAGTCTTGCAATTTCAACTGTACATCTCTTACATTCTAAACATGCATCTATACATGGATTCACCTCATTTTTGTATATTATTACATCCATTGTAATTATAACAACCTACCTGCAGATTATCCCCATGATATATACGGCACTTTCGCAAAACAGCATTTTGAAAGCCATTGCACCTGAAAAACCAAACAAGTTATCAAAGAATGTCGAAAAGATCAGATAATTTACCAAAAAATACAGCTTAATAGTGGTCCTTTATGTTTTGATACCTAGGCTTAGGGGAAATACTCAAAGTAAACTGTTAATAATGAACTTTCAACACGTAAAACTATTTAATGACAAAAGTGCTGCCTAAATTAAAAAAAAAAGACAATCATGCCTATTCCACAAATAATATAGAGAACAACGTATCATTACAAGTAGATAACAAACATCAAAAATGCTCATCAAAATCTATACATCATTATACTATAATGGAATAAGTGTGAGTTTGTCTGTCCGGAATCTGATTGACTTCCAAGAAGCAAAGCACTGCCTCTGGAGACAAGGAATTGGATTATCTCATAATTGTAACTATACATTAAAAATATAATGTACATAGTTCTTAACTGATCCAATTTTATATGACTTCTAAATCAGATGCCCGTCTTAAAATATATTCATATAATCGTCTTTTCAAAATTGAAGACAAAACTTATACAGTATTTACTCGCATATACGCTGCCACTGCATACAAGCCACACCCTCGTTTTCTGAGACTGAATCTAGGGAAGAAAAAAGTTTCCAAAAATAAGCTGCTCTTCAACAATTGGGCCCTATAAGAAGTTAAGCAGTCATTGTCCGATACATGAGGAAATGCGATTGATTGCGAGTTCATATTTAATGAAGTGTGCAGTGATAATCATTGGAAATAAGTTAAGGTAGAATTTTAAATTTTTTCCTTTTAAATATACTGTGATATAAGACTAACATCGAGTGGCTGTGTGACAATTACTCTAATACATTGCTGTCAACTCACAGAAAGTTAAAAAATGGCAAGGGCTGGACTAAATATCATTATTTTCCTAAGGTAATTTTTTAATGCGCAGGCTTCTGAGTGACTTAACAAAATTTTCCACCGGTACCAGTAGAATGATGTGGTAAGATTAACACAAACTGCAAGCATAGCGTAATTTTCTTTATATTTCAATAATGCCAGAATAAAACGCAATTCTCTTCGCGAATTACGCAAAACATATTGGATGGTGTATGGCAAGTGGTGACACCCAATCCAGTCTAACAAGTGTATCTCCCTGCAGTACACCAGTCATGGTGTCTTGCCTTCCAATATGTCTCGTGACGAATATGTCTCACAAAAAATGTCTCGCTACAAATATGTGCGATGAGTTTGTCGTGTGACCAATTGACGCATGATCAACTGACCAAGATGTATTGACGATATACCACTTTGTACTCAAATTTAAGATGACCTCAGAGTTTTGAAAGCTGAAATTTTGAAAGAAAATCTTGTATTGGTTTCAGGTAAATACGATAATACTACCAATAGCATTGAAATTTTTGTGCTTACTTTTATCTACTTTACTCTCATAAAGGCCCACAAGTCATATTTGTAAACTTAATGAATTCATTTATTTCCATTAAAACAATGATCAGCAACAAAGAAAAGCTAACATGATATCAACAGAAGCATTAATCTACCTTTTACATAACCATTTTTGAGTAAAAAACAAAACTCTTGGATTTTAAAAATTGCTTATACTGAGGTTCATTTCAGTACTTTTAAACTCAAATGGAATGGTGAGCAACTTTACATAGATACAAATGCTTACCTTAATGCCCTCAATAGTTCTTCATTAGGGTCACAGGCATGAACAACTTCTGCCTTAGCATGGGCCAAAAAATACACTGTATATTGTCCAATTCCTGCGAAAAGATCCACGATTGTTTCCCCTTGGCAGTTCATTTCACTAATTCTGTAGCGTTCCCGGGCAGCTCCATGATCAAACAAGTATGACGTAATATACCAGCTGAAACTAGAAGTTAGTACCAGTTAACCAATTAAGAATACATATCATACAAAGGTGAAATATGACATTTACAATCTATTTAGAGTTACAATAAAATTAAAATTGCCATTACCACTATAATGTGGTCTGCTATAGAAAAGAACTTTGTACTGTCATATTTGTTGTTGAGCCAAAAATTTTCATTTAAATTCATTCCTTTCAAAAAGTATAATGTACAATAACTTATTGTATCTAGGAAAACTTAAATGGTAAGACTGCATGGACATCATTTTGTTACAATTTTTTACACCAGATCAGACATGTACTAAATTACAGTGAGGCCCTCATTTTAGAATGGAATAAATTAAATTTTTATCTAATAATCTAAGATTGTCAATCACAGGTCAGGTCAGTACTCTTAACCTCTTAGTGCCACACAACGATTATATCATTGTTGCTTCTACAGCCAGTGGTGCCAATGATGATATAATCATTGTTATACAGAGCAGGTTATAAATCGATGCTGTTCAGTTAATATTGATCAAAGACAGATTGTGATAGCATCCAATAAAAGAGGAGGTCAAGCAGCTTTCATGTATGCAGCATATTTTTGTTTACCTCTTGATTTAAGTTTAAGTTAATTCATTTCATATGGTCGTATTTGTGCCTAGCTGATGATAGCACCAGATGAATCGGCATTTCTCTAAGTGCCAAGCTAAGTGATTGTTTTGCACTCAGCTCCTTCTAATATGCTTTGACTTTCTATGGATCTGCTGACATCATGATTACTGATTTTTTTAACACCGCAACTTCTACTGAAAGCAGAGGCAATTAATTACTTGGCAGAACAAACACATTTGGTTGCAGAGAAAAGCAAAGGCAAGTGATCTAGCTATTAAATATAGTTCACTGTAATCATTTTAATTATTGACAAAGGATTTGTTTAGTTCTCGTGCATATGAACGTACCATAAGAAGCTCATGCGGGAAATTTCTTCCAGTGTGGCTGCAGCCTTATTTCGTGAAAGTTCAAAGTAACATTTATTATCCTTAATATTTCATGATGGCTTCTTCATCTAAGGATGAATTTGAAGTTCAGAACGATGAATTGTTCAATTATATTGGCACGTTAAGTGACAATGATTATTTGGAAAAAGAAGATGATGCTGAGTGATCGGAAGAACATAGTGGAAAAGTGGCTTTTTCTTCTGACTCGGACTCAAGTGAAGTCAAGAAACGCCACTCAAAAAATAACAATTTTGTATTCACTGTTTTACCATTAGTTAATCAACATTTTCCCAGGGATTAAACCCTGAAGCTGAAGAAACATAAATTACCCTACGTGCTTAAAATAAATTTTACCGATACTACTTCCTTCTCTTCTACCTCTGTTTTTAAACACGCTTGGAATCACTCTGAATGTCTTTCATCTCCCAAAATCTATTGCATCCACAGAATCTTCAGCCTCGCTCAGACCACTTAGGGCTGGTTGGGGGAATCACATGTTCAATATTATTATCATATTTATAGTTCTCCTGCACGTCATACATGGGGATTTAAAATTTGAATAGAATTGAAAGCGCTGCCATCAGCAGTAAAATATGTATTAAAGAAATGTAAATCTAAGAAACTCACCAAATGAGGAACTAATGGCAAATGAACCTGAGCCAAATACACTCAAATAGTAATACCATCTACTCCCATTCGTTTTGCGAGAACAGCAATGACAGCGCTCCTAGCGGCAGAGAATGGTCGGAGTTCTGAACACCTGACAACTATATGCATTCCGTGAGTAACATGAGCAAATAAATTGAATTCATCGCATTATACCATAATTAGAGGTTAAAAATGTCAAATTACATGGGTGGAATAATCTGTGCAGTTTATGGATGTTTTAATTATAAGTGGCAGAAGAACTCCAGATCTTTTTTTCACTTCCCAAAAGATAAGGAGGTGTAAGTACATAACCAAGAATACATGACATAACTTTTCCAAGAGCCTACCTGAATACAAGTTTCTTTATGTATACGTATCTCTTTCAGATGTCATCAATGGGTCCTGAAAGCAAGGAGAACAGATCTGGATGAGATATTTAACAAAGAAGGACCTGAACCCCTGTACTCCGGTTATCAGATATGTGATGCTTATTTTAAGGAAGGGGATTTCAGGTACCCTCAGCTGAAATCACAAGGGTTCGTTGAAACCATTAATATGAAAACTTGAATAAATCCTTTGTCCCAGTAAATGAAGAGGTATTTCTGTGTGAAATGAACTTTTATATTTGCAAAAGTCCTATTAAGAATTCCTGTTGTTGTGCAACTAGTGTTTTTATTAACCGTGTTTTTATTAACTTGGTTGAAGAGAGGAACCATCCATAGTATATTTCTACCCAGTGGTCAAGAGAAACCTGCCTGTAAGGCCGAAGAAGAGGGAAAGAGATGATGAAGTTCACTTAGAACAGAAAAACCTACATCAGTGATTGATATGGGTAAGTAGGGTTACATTAAATATGAAGTCACAAATGTACATTGGCAGATATTGTGAAGTGAAATAGTAGAAATGAGAAAAATAGAACTGGTTTTCTTTTATTTCCTTTTATTGGAGACCCTTGAAATCTCATAAAGTTAGTTAATAGAATTTAAAATTTAATATGACTAAATCTGTGGCTCTGATTTTTTTCTCAGGTCCCTTATCTGATGTCAGATTACCAAAGTGGAGTGAAAATGGATACAGGCTTGATACAGGACTTAGGGTGGGAATCACTAGCTGAGCGCCGATTACGTGATAGGTTAAAACTTCTTGAAAGATTTAGAACGTGTACTTTCTCAGAGACGTCGAAGAAATAATAAGAACTCCCACCTATATCGGTAGAATGGACCATCCTCGTAAAATAAGAGAGATAGCCTGTAGGACGGAGAGATACAAAGGCTCATCTTTCCCTAGAACGATAGCTGAGCAGAATAAAACTTGCGATCAAAAGTAACCTTGCGTGGGGTCATAAACCCAGACCTAATTTTGGAGTTTTCCCCTTGGTGTTAATGCACCCCCTGCCACACACCCTTGCGGTGGCTTGCAGGGTAAACTGTAGATGTAGATAATCTAATATGCAGTTGGGCTTCAGAATTTCTTTTCTATGTTTTGTTTTTATTGTTGATGATGAAGCATCATCCACTCTGCTGAGGATGTTCACTTCTTCCTTATCCTGCCATTTCAAGGCTAGATGTTTACTTTGCCGCCAAGCTTTGATCTTGCCCTTTTCAACGGATATTTTTTGAAGTCTTTTAGCAAATCACGACGATTTTTCCATAATGTTCCATAGGCATGTTTTATTTTGAACAAGTATGCCAAATAATTTTGGGGATGTGTAAAAATTGTCCATTGTTACACAGTAACCTTTCTTTAGCAGAGGGTCCATTAGTGTTAGGACACATGATGTAGCAAGTCCATAATTCTCATATTCCTCTTTCAAATTTGTACCTTTTCCAGTATAAATTAGTGAATTCCAGATGTAACCAGAACTTGATTCACACAGCATGATAAATTTTATGCCAAACCTTGCTTGTTTCGTAGCGATGAACTGTATCCAGCTGAGCCTTCCTGTATAGTGCATGAGGCTTTCATCAACACTTAGATTTCGTTCTGGAATATATACCTCTCCGAAACGTTTTAGAAGTCTGATATATCTCCCAAATTTTTCTCAATTTTGGGGCTGGATTAGTATTTTCATCAAAAGTTTCATTATTACTGAAATGCAGGAATTTCGTGATAAAACTAAATCGCTGTTCGGGCATGACAGTTCCAAAAAAAGGTGTTTGCAACATCCAATTTTTCGACCAAAACCACTTCTGGTTGGGTTTTCCAAGGATTCCTTGTAATATAATTAGACCGAGAAATGCCCACATCTTTTCTTTGATTACAGGAAACCATTTATTAGCACGTGAAAAAGCTGATGCATAGTTATTTGTTTCCAATGTAATCATGTCAATAATTTCATCATCAAAAAATAATTGTAAAAATGCTAATAGGTCAGAAATGCCTGCCAATTCCTTTACTGATCCTGATTTGTTAGTGAAACTGAATTCTGGATGAGGAGGATTCACTACATTCACATTTATAGGGCACCACACAGGATCATAAGTAGAAGAGTCAATATCCTCTTCAGAGTCATCGTCTTCAGAAATGGAAATATCTGAACTTTCTGAAGAAAGATTAGGAAAATCAGTGCTGTCATCATCCGACAGTAACACCGCCTCAATGTCAGAATCATCATAATAAACATCTCGGTGTGAAGCCCTTCTTTTGTTGTTTGGCTTCGAAGATGACATTGAAGGGCAGGCTGAAATTTAGTAATCATTATAGAGTTTAGGCAAGACAAACAATATTCGGTAAATATTTTATATATATCTATATATTGTACTACAAAATGACATAATACCTGTAGTACAGATGTATATTCAGTATAATAAAAACAATCAGCAAACACGACACAGAACGGCAGGCCAACTTTCCTAATTCACTCTCTAGTTTACGAAAAGTAAATAAGAAGTTTCATCACTGCAATATAATAAAGAATACAGTTATAGTTGCCATAGTAAAAAATGAAAGAATACCTGTTGTAAATATTATGTGGTGTATGATGAAAAAAAATGAAATGTTGTCAAAATTCACAAGGTGGCTTCCTTTGACAAAAATAAATTGAACTAGAGAACAGAATGCGAGATGAACCACAGTTATTTCAGTGAAATATAGTAAAAACATATATATACAATATGGAAAACAAAATGACATAACACCTGTAGTATAGATGTATATTCAGTATAAAAACAATCACCAAAGATGACACAGAACAGCAAGCCAAATTTCCACATTCACTTTATAGTTTATAAAAGATAAATAGGAAGAATACAATATAATAAAGAATACAATTATAATTTACATAACTATAAAACAAAAGAATACCTGCTGTAAATACGTTCATCATCAATGATCAGAAAACAATCGCAGAACTAAAGAAAAATCATGGTTAGTCAAAAAAAAACAGCATGTAAAATAACCTCAGCCCAGTAGATGGCAGAAGTTCATAGAAAGCGGAAAAAAATCAGGCTTAATGCGCAAATTCAGAAATTCCTATCACACCCCGAGTCACACTCAGGGTTAACACTGGCGGTAAATTCAAGAACCCCGAGCTACACTCGGGCTTAACACCAAGGTGGTTAAAGCTTCTAGGAAATCACTGTCATTGTGGGAAATTTGTAATTTGCTCATGGTGTCGGCAATCTTTCTGTTTTGCCTGCTTTTACGACAAGTACCATCCAAGAAACTGCTCCTCTTCAAGTCAAACCTTGTCTTCAACCATGTTCCTGCATCAAACCTTGATCCTATCAATTCCCCTCCTATATATAACCCAAGCCAAAGCCACCCCTATGTTTATCCTGCACTTCCCTCATTCCTGAATACCATTCCCACCCCAACCCAAAATAATGGCCACATAAATTAGTTGTAGTCTGGTTTAGTTATTGCTTTTTCGGCAAACATTTTCAAAAGAGGCAGTAATTAAAAACGTCAATGTTCTTTCAAAAAATCAGAGTAAAACTAAAGAAAAAAGGAAAATTACCCTGAAAAAACTGGACCTTTGTGGGACCTAACCACAGGAGCTAGAGAATGCCGAACCCCGCAGCCGGGCACATTTCCCACTAGGCTACTGTGGTTGTTGTTAATGGGTTGAATTCCTACACAGTATCTCATCAACATCAATAGTCCATGGATTAATGAAGTGTTATGTTTCTAACAATTTGGATGGATCAGAAGATGACATTCTGTGGGTGGAGGAAGATGATGCAGCTATTGGAGATTCCTCAAGTAGTGAAAGTGAAAACAAGAATTAAAGTTAATTAAAAATTAATGAGAAATAATTTGCATGAGAAATTCTAATGATCAAATATATTCAATTGAAAATTCCCATCAAAATTGCTTATTTCAATTGGTTCAATGTTTATTATTCAATGGTATAATAAACCTCTGTCAATGTGTGCATAATAATTTTTTTACTTTCATTAGGAGTTACAAAAGGGGGGTCATCTTATAATCGGAGTCATCATATATTCGGGTATATATAGTAATTCTTATGCAACTAAATTAATGTTCTGTAAGCCTTCAGAGTGTTGCAAGGCCATAGATACAGTTTAGTAAAGGAGGGGGGGGGTTTAACGGAAAATAATTTCAAAGTTTTAATATTTTAATACATTACTATAAGTACCATAAAAATACATTTTATTTGAATAAAAAAATTTAAAATAAAATTATTCTCTAAATTACAAATTCTTTTTTTCTATTTTTTAAAGCAAATTTGGATATAATATCATCTACATTTAAAGGCACACTGCGATGCACACTCCTCAATGCCAAACCCATTAGACGTTCATCTCCAGTTGAATTCCTAAGCCAGGTTTTAAGGCATATTAAAGAAGAAAAACATCTTTCAAGGGTTGCTGTAGAGCAGGCCAAGGCAGCAAGAATCTTTAATAGTCTTTTTATACTAGGAAAAAGCATATCATCGCAAACTTTGAATGCCTCTAACGCTGTTTTTGGCAAATCATCTTCTGACAGCAAATTTCATTTACACTGCCATATTTCAAATTCTACTATAAGTTGTCCAAAGTCTTCACCATAAATTTTACAAGTCTGTTGGAAAATTTCTGCCTTTTCATTTTTACATTTAGTAGGAAGCAGTAGCTGCAGTTTAGCTATTAGTTTATTATGTGACGCTTTCTTTCAGAATCTAGCATACACACTATATCAACTTGCTTTCCACTTATAACATTTAGAAAATTATCTGCATGCATACTAGCCTCAATATGATATTTTGTTTTCTCATGTTTTCCAAAATATTCTTTCGCATTCTTCCAGTTTAGATAGGCTGTTGTTACTAATGCTCCTAATGCTTGATCTCCTCTGCCTCCAACTTGACGAGAAAACAATACACATATTTTACAGAATGCTCCACCTGCTCTTATGTCTCCCGCATAAACCAATGATAAACATTCTGATATAAAAGAATGTGCTCTTCAATTCAATTTATTTTAGCATTCCTGTGGCTCCAAAAATGTAAATCCCACATAATAAATTATAAAAGTATTCTTCTATTCAACGAATTGATGGAAATGTGCGACTTTGGGCGATTTGAAAGCACTCTGATTGTGATTTTGCAGAGCTATCAACTGGCAACCCATCTACACTGATGAAGTATGTTTTGAGCAGTTTATTTCACTTCCTTCACCCTATGAGTTGCCCTTAAATGTTCCCCTCTCCAATGGTCAAACATAGTAACCTTTCTACGTCACTAAGTAGCGCCTCATATGCTTAAGCATAAATCCGCCCGTCTGAGTTGCAGTTAAAAACTTAACATTTTGTGTTTTCCTCAGTCATTATTTCTTTAGGTTCTTAAGAAAAGAGAATCCGCAAAGGGGGGGGTTTGAACCCCTCAAACCCTCCCCATATATACGGCCCTGCAGTGTTGTAAATCTGTTTAGATGTTTGCTGCCCCAACACATGCTCTATGATCAACTATTTGAAGCTGCAAGTAATTGAGCAGAAGTCTACCCTGATGATATCACGCTAGATTTAGGCCCTCAAATTGTATCTTTCAGGCCCAGATATAAAACACAAATTAGCCAATTTGATTTTGTATATGATTATGTTCATTGTAGAAAACTATATATTAGCTTCAACATTTCCAGATACATTTACAGCCTGTTAAGTATTTCTTACACTTTCTGTTATTATCATCAGAACACTCATTTTCTAAGTTTAAATTGATAAAAAATTATTTAAGTTGCTCAATGGGGCAGAAGCACCACAGTGAACTCACAATGGTTTCTATTAAACGAGCTTGTGCTATTGAAATTGGCGCTTTTGCAATTGTAACCAATTTTACAAAAAGTAAAGCCCGCAAGAATAATTTTGCTAAGTAGCAAGATAATAATGTCATGCGATAGATGCTATTTACATATAGGCTGCAGATTATTTGTCTTGCAGTATAGAAATTGTTGTTATTTACAGCTTCATAATCATATAACCTGATTTCTGTAATATTTGTTTTTGAAATAATATATGCACAATTAAATGCATAAAATTATTAAATGATTGCAAAATATTTTATTTATAAAAAACCAAGATATTAATAAATTTATGACTAAAATTATTCCTTATAAAAAATAAGTTTACATATAAATATTGGAGCAGAGTGGGGCCCAGTGAAGAATTCTCAAACCAGGACTCGGCTTCATCTTGCAATGCCACTGATAGACACATTTTCTATACAGATTAACCCTCTTAGTGCCACCAAATTTTGGTGCTGCTAGGGAAAAGTGCCAGCGTGAATTTTAGAATTTTGTAACACCTTGGGGAAAAAAACAATATGAAGTTATTTTTTTAGAAATGAATTTAATGTTTTATTAATTAACCAAAAAGGGATTAATTGTTGGTGATAAAATTCTGACACATCACATGAAGGTTAAATGTAATTATTACAACACAAATAGTTTGAATAATATTTTGCAACAAAATAAATTATTGTTTTTGTGACAAAAAAGTTATACATTATATGTCACATATACCAAAAAAACTACAATAATTATATAAATGAGTTCACTAGGAAGCTCTATCGAAAAAAATCATAAATAAATAAGGAAAATTTAGTGAATTGCATAACTTTTAGCCGACCCCTGCACACAGTCATTTTCTAATTTCCCATTTTCTTTCAAACTCCTACCATTGGACTGCTCATCTAACACCTATGTTGAACCAGGCAAATGCCGTGCATGCCCTTCTCGCATTTTATGCACACAGTTCGGGACCTAGACCTCTTCTGACCATGTTTTCCACTGCAAACAATACAATTTTTTTCTTTCCCGCCTGGAAGTTGCCTTAGTCCAACTTTTGGCCCACTAATCGATTGACCTGCACGTGTAGATACATCACTCTCTGTTTTCCCAAGCCATTCAGACCCCAGGGCCTCTATGATGCTTGATGTGTATTGAAGCCTAGTCATTTATTTTATGGGATTATTCTCTTTGTAGATTATATATGAATATATGAGCAATCATACAAAAAACAACTTTCTTCCAAAACTTTATCGTATGCCTTTCATCCAAGTAAGAATATACCATCATGTGACAGAGGTGTCAATGCCACCCACATACTTATTGTACAGATCTATTATTTATGGTCTCACTATTTCTTTAGTTTTGTCATGTCTATTCTTTCTTAGAGACGTATTTTGTGCTGTTGCTTTTGTGGAAAGCAGCAGCACAGGATTCTTCTGTGATTTTTTTTCTCTTTGCCCTAAGATAAGAATTTCACCATTTCTATAATATTTCATTTCCCCTACACTAAATTTTTCTTTCAATCCTTGGGGAATGTTCTTTCTATTCCTTCTCAATGTCCCTGTCAAAAATGTATGCTTTTTGAAAAGTTCACGTGCCAAGTCAACACTTGTGAAAAAGTTGTCCACGACAACATGGAACCCCTTCATGAGATAATTTCCTATATCCAAAAGTTTTTTCACAACCACAAAACTTAGTCCATGCTCCTGCAAGTCTCTCCTATCTTCTTTATTCTTTGCTCCACGATAGCAGTAGAAAGCCAAACAATAGTTCACTACCAAGTCACATAACATCCAGAATTTTATGCCCCATTTATGGTGACGTTTGTTAGGCAGATATTGAAGCAGCTGAGAATGACTTTGAGTATCAACTAATGTTTTATCAACGCTAAGGTGCTCATGGGGTGTGTAGTGATGGCGAAATAAATGATTGGCATGGTCAACGATGGGTTGAAATTTTGCATAAGGGTCATATTTTTCATTGCCTGGTGGTAAAAGTTTGGAATTATCTGCGAGGTGAAAAAATTTCAAAAGTAGTTGAAAACAATTTCTTGACATCATTTTACCAAACCATGGAATGGAGTGAGAATTATCTGTCCAGTATGAAAAAATGGTCGGCCTTTTAGTAATACCCATTTCTAATAAAATTGCGATGAATGCTATCATTTCAATTACAGTCACTGCCCGCCACTGCCTCACTCTCGATCTTGGCGATAAAGTTTCATAGGCAGCTAAGAACTGTTCAGAATACCTGTTTGTTTCGAGTACAAATATATTCCATAGTTTCAGTGAAAAAAAAAAACTGAAGTAATCAATGGGGTCAGCGTTTGGCGGCGGCGCATGCTTGGGTCCCGGGATTTCAACATAACTGAAGTTGGTAGGACAACAATTGTCACAGTTTTCGTCGACTAAGCTGAACTCCGGTGGCCGCGTTGAATCAGCCTTATCACTGCAAACATCATCGTCACCACTATCATCTATCACTCTAAGGTTCTTCCTCTTTATCACAATGTCACTGTCATCGGAATCAGAAATCACTTGGTCTCTCCGACACACACTCTCCTCGTCATCTTTCTCTGAATAATCATCGTCATTGCTTAGCGATAACAGATAATTTACCAACTCTTCATCTAGGTTTTCCTCCAAAGTATTTTTGGTTGCCATTTTAGGAGAAAGAAGGGTGATTTACTATATATGCGTAATATTTTCAAGCCTGAGCATCATGCACCCTTTCGCTCGCAAAGGAAGAACCTAACTGATTCCCCTTGAACAAAACAGAAGACGTTCTCTTCGTAACCAATCTCAACATAAGCATTCTCAACCACATGGTAGAAACAAAGTAATCCCCTCTGTCGTAGAATTGCTGACGGTGTCTCCCCCTACATTGAATCACTTGACCGTATGCCGTCTTGGATTGATAGCAAGAGGAATCAAAGTGTTTACAAAGCAATTTTTTTTTCGTCGCATCATCATTGTGGTCGAGTTTCTTTATGTATCATAGTATTCAAGAGTGTTAGCTTTTTTGTAGCAATTCACACTGGTAAACCACTCAGAACTTATAAAACGAGCGTGTTTCAAACGTCTTATTTACTTGGGCTTTGGATGCGTAAACATATACGCATCAAAAATAGAGCAAGTTCCACCCTTTATAAAATCATTCATAATACATACAAAAATTTAAAAAAATACATCTTCGATAAAGTAGAAAATACACTCTTTCAAATGATACCAAAATTATTTATCATCCATTAAAATTGTATTCAGTTATTACGATTTTAATTATGGTCTACGCTTGAGCCGATATATCGGCTCGCGGCACTTTTTGCCCGAGGAGCAAAAGCCGATATATCGGCCCATGGCACTAAGAGGGATAAATTGTACATTGTATTAGAAGATATATTATTTTCAATGAAAATCCCTCAGTTGCTGAGATGGCAGGTTTGAGAGGGGACAAAATTAAAGCAGAAATTTATCAAAACCATTTTATGAGTGATTCCAAAAGATTGTCTGATTTGGATATTTGGAGTGATAGTCATTTACAATGTGAGTTAGTATTCTTTGTGGAAAAAAATGTGATAGTGATATATGATGTAATAGTAACTAATCTTTGTGGAAAAAATAATGAAATGGTAGAAATACTTGTTTGGGTTTGTTTTGAATACCGCCATAGTAAACAACTGCATTTCATATAATAAAACCAATTTACCATCAACTTCTAGACATTGATATACTCAGAAAGCATTCAGAAAGGCTCTCTATACACAAATGATAGGCAATATCTCATGAAAACATTTGGGATGCAAAAGTCACTTAAAATCCTCCAAGAGTTAGTAAAGATTGAAGGCAGAAATAAAGTGCAGTAGTAATAAAAGAAAAATGCCTTTGCATGTTTCCTGGAGAACCACATAGAAAAAGGAGTAAAGGTATTTAATATATTTTTAATGCAATTAAATATAATAAATAATTCCTAAAAATTTTATTAATCTCCAAATGACTGCAGGCAATGTTAAGTAACACACATAATGTATAATTTTGTAAAATAATAACTGGCTAATCAAGATATTTAAACTGGTCTGGGAGAGGGTTAAAAAGGCACCTAAAATTTTTTGCACTGGAAGCCACAAAGGCTTCCACCGGCTCTGTTCAGCTACCATACCATTAACACTCATTTACATCAATAATAGTTAAAAATAGAAAAAATTAGTAATGATTATATAATTAAATTTTTATGCAAACTACACAACATGCTCTAATTACCTTAATCCAGATTCTTCAGTTGTCACCCATGCATAACTCTCATCTAAGACATGAGCTCTGAGGGGCAGAGCATCATCTGGTTCTCTTTTACACCTTCGAGCAAGTTGGCACACTCCTAATGACTCGTATACTGCTGCCCAAATCTCAGGGGCTATAATCACATAAAGCATCATTATTTAGTAAATATTGATAGCTAACCTTTAACAGGTAAATTGCACTTATTAAACGGCAAATTTATGGCAACATGATAAATACAAATAATGGGTGAAATCCCTTTCCCATAGTTATATTAATCACTGGTACATACTTAAACAAATTAACATGCCAAAATTAAAATAAATGCAAGTATCTATGTGCAGGAAACTCCAGAGAATAAATTTGCTACCCTGTGTTAATTATTATAATAAATAAAAACGGATGGATAAGAATATTCTGGTGGAGGATTTTTCAACCATGATCTTTTAACAAAGGGAATGGCTAGTATTTCACTAACCTCCTCTCGCCCAAGCTGGATCCACAAAGCTCCTTGAGTCAAACACGGCCATATCACCATACATGGCGCATGACCTTGGAATGTCAATCTCTAATTCCTCCCTCCATAACTTTTTGTCTTTGAGAATGAGTTCAACCGACTTTCTCATAGAGTCATACGCAGACTTTGGTATTTCAGGGAGACAATCCAGCCGCTTGAAGACAACATATGTTCTGTTATTTAACACTATGCATCCTTTGGTAATAGCTTCTTGTGACCGAAGACAAGTTATAATAGGTAATCCTGCTTCATCCCCATTGATTTCGATGGTTACATCATCCTCTTGAAGTATATTCATTTCTCGAAGAGTATCCCTATATAAAGGAGAAATTTTAGGGTAAATCTCAATGGAAATATTACGAATTAATATTTTTCTAAGTAAGAAAACTTTCCTTATTTGCGTAACTTCCTTGTTTCTGACTAAAACCAGCGCCATTCTTCGTTTGTAGGATTTATATTTTTATGCTTGATTTACGTATTTCGTGCTAGAACAAAAAAATTAAATCGCTCTTTGCTTGTAAAATAAATTCAATAAGCTATGACTAGAGTTCACAAAACACTTACTAAAGGGAAATCAACAAAAATTACACTAATAATCTCTAATGACGAAAGAGCAATTCGTATCACAGATGAACAAATGAGTTCTGATATTCAATTAATTACGGAAGCAGCAACTGTAAATATTTAGCAACCATGTGGATGAAGCTATATACGATATATCGATAGTCTGCAACACGATCTACGGGAGTGAAAGTGCCTAAGAATTATTTATTACAAATTATGCAAAATATGAGGAGGTAAAATAAATAAAGAACATTACATAACTTGAGGTATATTGTAATTAATCATAATAAACAATTTAAAAGATATATTAGTCCTTAGATATGTAGGAAATGGTATATCTCAATCAGATCCGGCCCGTGACATTTAATAGATTTGGGCGATATTAAATTTGGTCGGGGCGGTTATTTTCCATGCAACGTTATATGCCAAGAGTCTTACTACTCGAGAAATTCAACCGGTTTTGATTAACATAGCTTGGGATTTGGTTTTATACGTTTTTTATTTCAATTTTTTCATTTATGGCTCCAAAAAATAAACAAGCCATAGGAAACGTCATTTTTATTAAACAATTAACTTACATCTGAATTTTAAATGAACCATTGCATGTACATACATGCGTTAAAAATGTGTTACCGAGCTAACTTTATAATCAATGTTGTATCAAATTTTATTACCTAAGGTGCAATTTCGTTACACTGTGCAGAATTGAAATTTAAATCAATTTAAATTTTTATGTAAAAGAAAATAAATTTAAACGTTCAACGCTGCGACGAAATATTATTTTTTTCGTCGGTGACTGAAGCCAATTTTTCTGTTTTCAGTTTATTTGGAGGTTCAGAATCAGCAATTGATAACGAAAATTATTTGAAAATAATTTTGCGATTGTAATCGGTATTTTAAATTGGGATGACAATCGTCGTCCTCAGTCAGTGGTAAGTGCCGGCCGAGTGTTTTGCATACCTCATCCCGTTTACGATGACTCGCAGACTTATCAATATCTATAGCTTTATCATCAGCATCTCTTTTATTGATAAGTGATTTGTATGATATATGCTTTTCCAAGATTGGAAACATGATTTTATGATGAAATACAAACTGAAAAATCTATGTGAAAATTATCTATTTTTCTCAATTACGTTGATAATAATACTATAGGCGCATGAATAAACTTTCCATTTTTCTTACTTTGTTTTTAGGTTAAATTCCTAAAATGAGATTTTTCAGGCTAAATTTCTTATAAGGAAAAATTGTCATAAATAAGGAATGAGAAATATGTCATAAAATACTGTTGAACTGCTTTTCCAATTTTATTACAAATTATAATGTATAAAAATAATTTGTATACATTTTTATACATAATTTTGTACTTTATATTTACATTATAAAAACACTATTTACAATTTTTATATTTAATTTTACATTCTTATATTATTTTTATTTTAATCATAATACACGGGTAGTAAATCACCTATTTACAGAGATATATGAAACATATAATAGCACAAATAAAATAAATATAGTAAGATGTTACATTAAATCAGTTATATACATTCATTGAAGTTATAGTTACAAAACAGTAATAAACTTATTGCATTTTATATAAAATATGGCCACCGAAGCACAAAATATTACCAAAATTCATGGATTGCCTTGATTTGTTTAACAGTAGTTTCAAACTCCTGATGTCACATCAAATGTATATGAAAAGAAGGATTTAACTTTAACATACTGCTGTCTACCAACTAAATAACTACGTAGCCAAAACAACATAGTACCTCCGATGCCTACAGTTTCTAATTTATTAATCAGTAAACCACGGTCCACTGTATCAAAAGCGTTACTAAAATCTGTATAAACAGCATCAACTTGCAAATTATTGTTTATGGCACTATAAATATTTTCTTTATAAACTAATAAATTGGTGACAGTAGAACGATTTGCCATAAACCCATGTTGTTGATCAATGATAATATTTTTTAAAAGTGGAGTTAGCATATCGAGAACTAAGCTTTCGAACAATTTAGAGAGACATGATTGAATAGACACAGGTCGACAATTAGTAATATCAGATTTCTTGCCTTTTTTATAAATTGGAACAACGTGACTTATTTTCCATTGGCTTGGATATTCGCCCGAGGAAAGTGACTTATTAAAAAGTATGAGTAGTGGAAAAATTAATACACGGTAGCATTCTTTAATCAAACGTGAGGGAATGTTGTCAGGACCTGGACCTTTTTTAATATCGACAGATTTTAACTTTTTCAAAATGTCATCAGAGGTCACCTTGCATATACGTACATGTGTAGCATTGTCTTCTTTAAAGTTCAAATCATTATTCATATCTGAGTTTGAGCTGTAAACACAAGTAAAGTATTTGGCAAAAAGATTTGCTATAGCTTGTCCATCTTGAGCTACCTCAGATTCTATATACATGTGATTAGGAAGTACATTGTCTTTCCTCAAAGAATTAACATGATTCCAAAAAGGTTTCATGTTGGAATGCAGTAGGGACTCAATATTATCAATATGGTCATGATAACAATGCTTAGACAGATCTTTTACATCTGGCTCATAGCAAGGAAATAGTCTTATAATCAGAAATGGAACTAGACAATTTGAACTTCCTATGGGCTTGTTTCTTTTCATACATTGATGACCGCAGTTCAGAATTGAACCAGCTTGGAAAGGACTAATTTTTTAATTTAAATTTAGGAACATATCCTTCAATTGCACAACCCAATATATCATAAAAGTAATTCACAGGGCTATTTATGTCCAGTTTAATCAGCACATTCCAGTCGATAAGAGATAGATAGTTGGACATACGTCTATAGTCTCCTTTGGGAAAATTATATGATATTGAGTCATATTTGATGAAATCAGAGTTGGTTTTGATCATAAGATCACAGTCGAGGGCTGGATGATGAGGATCAGGTACAATAAGAGACTCGCAGGCCTCACTGACTGAAACTGAAACTTACTAAATAACAGTATTTACAAATGAATATGAAGTTTTTTTTACAAATTTACTATTATACAAATTTAACTAGCATTTTATGTTCTTGTGAAACTCGACGCAACAGGGTTTGAAACAAAAGGCTGGGCATCCCTCACAGGTAGGGCAAAAAAATTTCGTATCCTTCCTGAACCCTCTGGATTTACAATATGTACATTTTGTTTGTTGGATGCGTTTCCATTTGTCGTCAATTTCATGTCTCAGGATAATGCCTCGACAATCCAAAGGTCTTAGAGGGTTGCATGGAAGAAGGATGTGGGATGGGTTTAGAATAGACTGGACGAAGGTAAGATTTATAACATAAATATGGAAATCGTATAAGGGTATTTTGGGATGGGTGTTCCAGTAAAGGAAATAGCTTCACCAAGACAAGGTGAAAATATGGATCCCCAGTTTCTTATTCCATTTTAGAGTCTTATGCTTGATCGGGTAATAAGACATCATTTGATCACAATGATCGATGCCATCCATTGACTCATTATAACAAGCAACGACCTCTGATCTGGAGGAGACACTACCTCCTTGCCGGCGACGGACATCAACCATATTGCTTCCGAATTTGGAACTGATCATCAGAACGCCCCATTTATCTTTCCATTTCATCACGCAGACTCCATGGGAATTAAAACATTCACAACTTTACCTCGTCTTAGTTTTTTTTATATTAAGTCAGGAGGATTCCCCAACCAGTTAGATCAAAGAGATCCTGTATAATAGGTCCTCTAGTAGATGGTGGGCCAAGTCGACAATAATAATAATTATCCATGAAAATCGAATGTCCGGCATCTAATTTGCCTTCCATCAACTTCCATACAACATTGTCGACATATCCCAGCCAACCTACATCTACATCATAGGACCCAGCATCCTTATATAATAATTCTCAAGTATCTGTCTGTCTGTCTTTCCCGGTATTTTTGGACTTTTCCTAATAGAATTAAGAGCTGAAACTTTCACAATCATTAAACCCCCATGAGGTGGTCTCTAGAAAAATCAAACATCCCGGAAAAAGTCCCGGATTCGATTCCAGGAGACAATTATATTTTCCCATAAGTTTACATAGGATTTTCGTTTTTTCAAGGTGCAATGTTTATTTCCTTCATTCATTAAAATATGTAAATATGGAACGAATTTATCCATTTTTGTTTTATTTGATGGCTAAAACTATAAAATATCTTATTCTTGCAATGTTTAGATGTTATACAGAAGAATTTGTCAGAAACATTTCTTTTCGAAATTTTATGGCTTTTTTGTACTCTTGGAGTGTGAGTGAAGGGGATGGCAGGTATAGTCAGTCTGTTTGAAGTCCAACTGTATGTCTGGGTCACAATTATTGTCAAAACAGAGGTGACTGGGGAACTGGCTTGCCTAATGGGAGGGGAAAGAGGGGAGGAAGGTGAAATATTTTGCCTACCAGCTGAGGGAAACTCCACCTCCTCGTCTTCCTCCTCGGTGGTATCGCCCCACTCCATTTTCCCAGACAAATCACTAAAATCACTTTCCTCTTCCTCCTCCCTAAGTAACAAATAGCTCAACTCCTCGTAGACCAAATGTGGCGAGGGGAAGAGTCCCTCTTTCACCTGTGAGTCTGCAACATGTCACCTTCACACATTCTCCCGTTTGTTGTCAGAGGAAGAGGTGTGATATCTGCCCAGGACGTTGACGGCTGGGGACTGTTTTAGGAAGTCGAGGGTTGGGGGTTACTCCTAGAAGTGGGAGGTCAAGGACATTTTTTCCCAGGGGGAATTCTTTTGAGGAGTGCCTTCTCCTTAGCACTGCCTCGACTGGGACCTCGAGTACGAACCATGCTAAAAATATAATATAATAATATAAGATATTACCACCTTTGGCTTTGTCAAAGTTCAAACAATTTCCTCCTTCTTCTGGATGTATTTCAATAAAAGAAGTCCTAAAAAAGACACAAATTGGTTAGAAAGCATCGAAATTAAGTTGGAGGGGGGAGGGGAGAAATTACCTGGAATAGATTTTTTTGCCAAAAAAGTGTCTCCGGAATATGTCGTTCCCATACTATTACAATAAACAAGTTAAAAAAGGATGAGAAGATTAGAATTATATGAAAATATCCATAAAATAATAAAAAAATCTACTTAGAAATGCATACTTACCACCCGGGAAAAAATATTTGTGGCTGGACAAAGAAGGGTCAGATCGTAAAACTAAGCACACGTGTTGACTTGGTGGAACCTAATGAACAACTGCATAGGGAGAGGAAAGTGTTTTGGGTAGGCGTATCCCAACTGCTAGCATGGAAAGGGAAGTAGAGTTTGGAAGACGATCGTCGTCCGCAGTCACAAGCGTGCACCCAGCGGACCACACTTGACGTCCGTCAGCATTGAATGTGATAATAGGAAAAGTTGCATTATCTTGCATTGAGAAGCAGGGTAAGACAGGAGTTGCTACTGTCTAGGGGTGCAAGCGAATTGGGGGGCGCAATATCATCTGGTCCCGCTGCTAGTTTTAACAGCAGTATCATTTTCTTAAATTTTTATACAGGATAAGATTTGGATAGTAAACAATGCAATTGGTGACAAGGGTGACTAATGTTAGATTAGGCATCAAGGGTGGATCCAGGCTTCATCCATGGAGAGGGAGGGAGGGGGGTAAATAATGTACTACCTATATTTTAATGCAGAAAAGAGGTAATATATCGCTTTTGTACAACAAAATTAATATAGTAATGGTAAAGTATATTATAATACCATTCCATACAGAAAAAGGAAATAGATAACTTTTTGAGAAACAAAATGAATAGTACTGAAAAACAGTATTTTTTTCTGATTTTAAATGCAAAATTAAAGAATAAATTCAACTCTTCTATTTTTGGTACTTTTGGTACTTCAAAGGTTTTCTATAATATTATTAACATAAATATAAATGTTATTACAGTGAACTCCCGATCTAACATTTTTTACCGGACCAAGGGAAATCGACTTTAGATGTGGAAAAACATAAGATGCGGAAATGGAGATAATGATATTGGCACATAATAGTACCTTGTCCGGTACATTTTAAATTATTATACAGGATGCCCAAATGTCCTGTATTTCATCAACTGTCCCGTAAAATCCTGCATTTTTTGAAGTGAAAGTTTTTACAAACCGGCTGCATTGCAGCACAGCTAAACTGTCAGTCGCTCCTTGCTTTTTTTTCCCCCATGGCAAGCTTCTCCTCGAAAAGTTAAGGTTCTATCTGGTAACAAATTATAAAAGAATCCTGTTTCTTCAGCGTTAAAAATATCGTATAGTGCATAGTTCTTTATTTTCTCGGGTAACTCTCCTGTCATCCAATGATTCACTGATGCAAGATCTACATTTGCACTCTCTCCTGCAATGACTTTATAAACTACACCATGACGGTTTTTAAACCTATCAAGCCATCCGCTGGATGCGGTAAAAGTAGGAAACCCCAGTTGAGTTGAGATTTGTATTGCCTTTTCACGCATTATAACACCGCTAATCGGGATGTTGGAAGCTCAAGCCTGCTGAAACCACTCTAGTAACAATGCTTCCACTATTTCATATGGTGATGCTCGAGAGTTCATCCTCCTTTTCGCAGCCACACCGCAGTCGTTTACAGCTTTGAGGATCGATGTTTGGTGAGCCATAATTGTGTTCAGCGATGTCACTGCCAGCCCTAATCGCCTTGCCATTTCAACACGTTTCAGATGTGGATTTCTATCTACTTCTTCGATTATTAATCTTTTTTCATCAAGAGTTATAACCTTTCTTTTTGATGCCATTAGAAATATATGGGGTGGAGTACAAAAACTTTTAAACAGCACTGAGAGTAAAATTCTCTAAAATATTTAAAACTCCGTAAATATTACAGCGAGTAAATTTACAGCTTTCAACTTACGAGGTGCAACTGTCACTAAAATAGAAATGACATAGACTGATTGTATTATGTCAATCAGACAAACGAGCAAAGTTCCAACGGTAGACGACTGAACTTCGCTTGTTGCGTACTGAAGACGACGGCTGATAAAGAACTGCCACTGGGAAAGTTTAGATGGTGGAGACTGAGAGTAGAGATGCTACAATGTATGTAGACAAAGTTTGATGGTAATTTAATGGAAGTGAAATCTAGTCGACTCTGCATAGCCGCATTTTTCTGTACATAGATTGTAACTAAGTAGGGCATACTGGAAGCAAAAGAAACACTTTTACTGACCTTATTGAGTCAATCGTAAACTATGTATAACACATATTAACTTAATAGAGGTTGTGTTGCGTTTATGTACATTTTCCAGTTTTCGTAATTTTTATTCTCACGTTATAAGCGGATGTAATTCTAGACGGGGACTAGAAACTCGATACTTGGGATGCGGAAAAACGTTACAAACGAAAAACTTTAGAAGCGGGAAAAGATATGATGGAAGTAAATGGAGCTCTAGCTGGGACCTCAAAATTTCGACTTAAGATGCGGAAAAATGTTAGAAGCGAAAACGTTAGAACAAGAGTTCACTGTATATATGTGCAAAAGTGCTACGACAGACAATCTCTCTTGAGACTTTGCAGATCATCATACATCGTAGAAACCAGCTTACTAACTTACATTAAGCCAAAGCTCACATGTACAGTTTTTATTGTGGACATTTTGCAAGTGTATAAAATGTTACATATGGAAATATGCTAATATTATTCGCGTAACCCCAGGGGTGCAACTTTCCCAGGTTGAATACCACTGGTTTATACCATTGATTAGAGTAAGATCTAAAACTTTTTGACACTATTTTTAGTGAATGATAGGGCCAATCTTTCGACAATAAAATATAGTTTGATATTTGCATTTCAAATTATTGCTATGCAATCAATTGTTGTTCCTGAAGATGATGAATTTCAAAACAGTGATATACTGTAAAATAATTAGAGATATATTCATCTATATTTCTTCGATTGTGTGACAACGCTTCCTTCTTGTATGACCAATGCAGCTTCAGAAAGATAAATGTTAAAAATCCTTGGTCACAGGAAAATAACCATGTGGGTGGCCATAGAGGATATTTATTACCTCTCTTTATATGACTATCCAAACGAATGACTCTTTCCTGAATTGCCCCAGTATGCTGCAACTAACATGTTTCACACCCTTTGCCCAATGTCACACTTTTTTCATGTTTACTCCTCGTTTAATTAATCAAACTTAAGGACTATCTCAAAAAGGGAGCTTACATCTTAAATCACCCTTGGACTTAGCCCTTTCTCTTCCCTATTGAGGAACTTTCCCTTTTCTGGAAAAGGAGGTGCATTTCCCATGTGTAATGCCTTCTTCCCAGAATCAATGGCATTTCTAGGTTCTAAGAATAAGATGACCCAATGCCACCCATCCCATAGACCAGGGATGGGCAACATTTTCTGCATAGTGGGCCACATTGGTGTCAGTCAATCCTTTGGTGGGCCGCATTGGAAATTGCCAATGCTTCGGCAGACTGGATTAAAGATAAATCGGAAGTTATCTAGAGATTTTTAGGCACCACATGAATGAAAATTAAGTAAAAATTTTGTATTTCAGTTAGCATATTAATACAAAAAATCATGATGAAACTAAATTTTAGAAATATGTTTGAGAAAAGATATACTGTAAAGAAGTTTTTGAATTGAGAAATATTTACTAAGGGGTCCCAATTTAAGGCTAGATATTTTAAAAGATTTTATTAGATAAAAAATAATATTTGGGAGGTAAACCAAAAGAAAAAAGTTTTGAAAACTATGAAACACTGGTGATGGACTGCAAAAAATTCTATAGTCAGCCGCAGGTTGGGCACCCTTGCCATAGACAGAAAAAGCCGGACATGGGATCATCAGAGTATATGGAATGCAACAACTAAAGGCTATGTTGGGAAGAAATTTATGATGTTTCTTTCTAATACATGTTGATAAAGAACATTGGATGAGTAACATTTCATGTCTTACAGTTAGAAGGGAGTCGCAGTCGGTGCATCGTGGTGGTTCCTTCTCGATGGTAAAGAGGAACGAGTGGGTCAGGGCTGAATGCCCTATTCTCAAAAGCGCGACCACGACTTCTTCCCTTCTACTATTCCTTACAGAGGATGCCCATGGAGAAATATCCCTTTTTATTTCATGTAGCTTATTTTGCGACATCTCTTGCCACAAAGTTTGCCACTTATTAAGCCCTGCTGTCCTAAACATACCCTTTAGGTCTTGGTGGAGGACAGAGTCGCCATTTGTGACAGGGAGGTTCAAACCCTCCTTCGCAAGTGCGTCCGCCCTCTCATTACCTGCTAAGCCAACATGTCCAGGAATCCAGAGGAAAATGATGTCAACTCCTCTGGAGTTTGAACGGTAAAGGGCTTCCTGTACATCCTGAACTATTGGGTGGACAGGGGAGAAGCAGGTAATGGACCGAAGAGCACTCATGGAGTCCGAACAAATCATATATGGACTGTTCGAAACACCAATGCTCTCCAAGGCCATTCTTATGGCCGTCAATTCAGCCGTGTAAATACTACTCAGCGGGTTGAGCCTTCCCTTAGAAGAGAGATTTTTGCTAGTGAAGGCCCATGCACAGGAGGAAGAGGATCTAGAGCCATCTGTGAAGATCAGTTCACAACCAGGATGATCATTAAGTACTTCAAAAAATAGCGACCTGTACTCACAAGAGAGGGTATTATGTTTTGTATACAGGGCAAGGACCAACAAGACCTTAGGGCGTGGGATCTGCCATGGCGGATATTTAAGAGAGCCGGTAGGGACAATCTTGGGAAGCTGCAATCCAATATTGTCCATATAAGACTTAAAACGTATTCCAAGCGGTTTTGTGGCCCTTGGGTGTCGGTTAAAAATTTCAGTAAAACGGGATTTAAAAATTACATCAAAACACGGGTGTCCTTTCAAAGATAAAATTTTTGTGACATAGTTACACATGAGGATATTTCTCTGGATCTCCAATGGCGGCTCCCCAGCATCGCAATAAATACTAGGAATGGGACTGGTTCTAAAAGCACCAGTTGCCAATCTGATTCCGGCATTGTGTAACGATGTCAGTGGACGCATGTATGACTTCCGGGCCGAGGAGTAGACAATACTCCCATAGTCGATCTTTGACCGCACCAATGCTCTGTACAGCATTAGCATAGATTTGCGGTAAGCTCCCCACAGACGGTTTGTGATATATCTTAAAATGTTTAAAACTTTAAAACACCGTTCCTTTAAAAACTGAATATGACTTTTCCAATTCAGTCGTCTATCCAAGATCAAACCAAGAAAACGGATAGAGTCTGCAAACTCTAAAACATGGCAACCAAGTTTAAGCGTCGGCGGGAGGAAGCATCCCCTTCGCCTATAAAAATGGACACATTTCGTCTTTTCTTGAGAAAAACGAAAACCGTTCGACTGTGACCACTTGTATAGACGATTTAATGTGAGTTGCAGCTGTCTCCCTGCCGTGGGGATTAATGATGACCTACAGAAAATAGCTAGGTCATCTACAAACAAAGATCCTTCCACAGGTGTTTGTATGCATCCAACCACATCATCTATAGCTATGGCAAAAAGTGTCACACTCAGGACGGAGCCTTGGGGAATTCCGTTTTCTTGTGAATAAAATTTGGATAAACTATTTCCTATTCTTACTTTAAAAACACGTCCCGATAAAAAGTTTTTAATAAAAATGGGCAGATTGCCCCTAAAACCCCACTTATGGAGGGTACTTAAAATTTTATGCCGCCATGTGGTGTCATATGCCTTTTCTAAGTCAAAGAAGACACCAACCACGTGTTGCCTAAGAACCAATGCCTCCTGGATGAAGTTATCAATCCGCACCAAATGGTCTATGGTAGACCTATGGCGACGGAACCCACACTGAATTTCGGAAAGAAGGTTTTGGCTTTCAAGACACCAAACTATCCTCTTGTTTACCATTCATTCCTTCAGCTTGCACAGGCAGGATGTTAGGGATATCGGGCGGTGGTTTCCGAGGACAGAGTTGTCCTTTCCCTGCTTAGGGATGGGTACCACCACTGATTCTTTCCACCTGTCTGGGAACTCACCGTCCCTCCACATACGATTGAACGTATTCCTCATGGCAGCTCCAGGAAGGTTACGTAAGAACGTGTTGTGGATGGCGTCCATTCCTGGAGCAGTGTCCTTCAAATCTGCTATTGCAGACTGAAGTTCCCAGGGAGTGAATGGGTCGTTGTAAGGGGCATTCACATTGCCTGACCTGAAGTCTAAACTAAGACGTTCTATTTGGCATTTAACATCAAGAAAAGCGCTTGTGTATTGAGCGCTGCTGCTTACTGCAGCATAGTGCTTGCCAAATACATCCGCTATCTCTAGCGGAGATGTTATTAACGACCCGTTTGCCTTTACCCCTGGGACATGAGGAAGGTGAGCAGTCCCGGAAATACTCCTAACCTTTCTCCTTACCTGTGCAATGGGCGTCTTACAATTGATTGAGGACACATACTTCCTCCAGGATTCTCGTTTTGTGGCAGTTATGACCTGTCGAGCTTTCGATCTTAATTTATGAAAAGCCGACAAATTCCTGCTCGTCGGATACTTATTAAAAATTTTAAGTGCCTTCTTCCTTTGTTGGATAGCCTGAGCACATTCATCATTCCACCATGGCACAGGTGGGCGACGTGACTTGCTGGCAGACCATGGAACACTTACCTCTGCAGCGTGAATAATTGCATCCATAGCAGGGTCAACATTCGCTGCAGCACTAAGAGCAGGGTCATAACAAATTTTTAAAATGTTTTTAAAATTACCCCAATCGGCTTTCTTCAACACCCATTTAGGGGGTAAATTAAAATTATTTAAAAAATCACTTTTCCGGATTAGAGGGAGGAAGTGATCGCTTCCACATAAGTCATTGTGAACGTGCATTTTAAAAATGGGAGCAATAGTGCTTGTACATATAAAAAGATCACTGGCCGAGTATTCACCATTATAAGAATTAAAACGCGTCTTTTCGTTATCATTGATTAAAATCAGATCGTGATGGCTTAAAAACTTTTCTAAAATACGACCTCGGCCATTATAATCTCCCATAGTGTCTCCCCAAAGAGGGCTATGGGCATTGAAATCTCCTAAAAGGATGAATGGCCGAGGTAGCTGGCGGATGAGGTCCTCAAGGGTTCTTTCTGTCACGGAAGCCCACTCCGGAAAGTACACATTGCAAAAAGTGATGTGCTCTGGACAGGCAACCGTAACTGCAACGGCCTGGAACGGTGTCTGCAAATCCACCTGGGAGGTGTAAAGAGTCTCCCGGATGGCCGCAGCGATACCTCCCTGTGCCCTACGACCGCTGAGGTCATCTTTGCAAAATATTTTAAAATCCTTGAGTGAAACCTTGTCAGATCTATTAAAATGAGTCTCCTGTATAAATATACTGGATGGGTTAAAATTGTTTATTAAAATATCAAGCTCCGCCTTATGTTTAAAATACCAGTTACAATTCCATTGAACTGTAAGCATTTAAAATAAATTTAAAATAAGGATAAAAACCATAAAATCTGTAAAAAAGACAGTAAATGCATCGTTCACGTGGAGCGAAGCTTACCGTGTAAGCTTTGTCTTCCTCCCTTTCAACCGTTGTGCGAGGAGGGCTTGCAATTCCTCCTCGTTCAGGCTTTCTTCCTCCATCTCCACCTCAGTGGAGAGAGGACCCTTGCTGGAGGGACCAGGTGGTGGTGTCTTCCCACGCTTGTCAGCATGGGATTCCACTGGTGGCCTGGGTTTTGGTCTTGGTGACTGACTCCTCTTTGGAGAGTCAGCACCAGAGTTGATTCCCCCCTCCATTGAGGTGGTTTCTTTTTTGTTTCTTATTTGTTTTTTAGATGTTAAATTTTTCTTTTCTGTTTCCTTTTTTCTGTTTTCAATCTCTCTTTTATTTTTTTCCTCTTTTGCCTGCGGATGTTCTGCCTCGTGCACGGTTTGGGTAGAACAGGTGACCATTTTCTTTGGAGTTGCTGCTTTCTCCGCATAAGACTTTGAGAATGTCGGTGCTATCAATGTCCTGTACTTCTTCCATGCCTCAAAATACGGAATTTTTTCGATCGTTTTGATTTCTACGATCTTGCGTTCTTCCTGCACTTTGGGGCAATCTCGCGAGTAGACTGGGTGTGGCCCCTCGCAATTGCCGCAAAGTACAGGTGAGGCACATACCTCCCCCTCATGCATAGCTTTGCTACATTTTGGGCAGATGGCTTCGCCCTTGCACCTTGGTGCAACATGACCAAATTTTTGGCACTTGTAGCAACGCATTGGGTTTGGTATATACGGACGTACAGGACATTTCTCATATCCTACATTGACCTTCTCCGGAAGCTTGTCGAGCGAAAAGGTGAGAACCACAGAGGTGGTGTTTATGGTTTCACCATTTCTTTTGGTCATTAATCTACGACAGTTGATGACCCCTTGGGGAGCCATCTCCCTCGTAATCTCTGCGACGTTGACATAGAGAAGGTCATAGCAAGATATGACCCCACGGCAGGTATTCAAAGTCTTATGCGGCTCCACAGTGACAGGAATGTCATGCAGCTTCTTCAAAGCAAGCAGCACTTCACTTTGCTTATCATTTCTGGTTTTAATTAGTAGTGTTCTGTCCCTTAATTTTTTAACAGATTCTAGGTATCATGGGATTGCTCCCGAGAGGACCTTTTGTAGTAGGAAGGGAGAGACCTTAGTAAGGTTCTCGCCTTCGTTTGCACATCTCATAATTAGATAGTTCCTGCAGGCGCAGGTTGACTTATCTCCCCCGTCCACATATGGGCGGGTTCTTTTTGGGGGTGGAGGAAGTATGTGTTCCGCCATTAAATACAGAAAATTCATCCCCTGGTCTCCCCACCCACCACGGAGCCACACATTTGGGACGCCACACTGCAAACCGGTGTGGTCGCCAGGGCTAACCAAAGGATATAGCACCCGCAGCTAGGCTGCCTGCTTCAGGTTAGGTCTCAGCTCCCACTCCACCCACCGTACATGGGCCTCCAACCCCATGCACCTTCGACCCCCCTCCACAGACCTCCATAACCCAAAGCGCTCGCCACTGGGACGCCGAAACGTGACAGAAGCCGATTGGCCAGGTGTGGCTAGCACCTGACCGCCCGTCTACAGTGAATCCAGGGCCTAAGTGGTGTATTACTCCATGGCCCTTCCAAAGCATCCGACTTCTTCCGGAACCAAGGAGCTCAACCACCAGGATCCCCTTCTCCCCCTTACGGGTCGCCGTGCATGGCAAACACACGGGTGGGTTCATAGCCAGATGTTGTGGCTTTATGCATAGGTAGTAACACACATTCTACCTGGACATTGCCCTTGGCAGAAACTGGGGGTTTTTTAACGAGGTCTGCTCCTCACCTCATTGGTCGCCTCTTACGACCAGCAGAGGGGCTGCGGGAGTATTCTCAATCCCCCTACCCGCAGGGGGTATAAACAAATTCGAACAAGGTGGATTGACACCAGCGGGGGTGAACACTGTAACAGATTTTTATGACACATATTTCCAGTACGTAGACCAGCTCTCGGGTCTCTTTCAAGAACTTGGAAATATGTAGTGGGCCTCATTAAAAGAAATTCCGAAGTGTTCAGATGTCGAGAAAACTATGGATTCTGTTTCTAGAAAATGATTTTTTAAGCCTAAATTTGATACTGAACCATTTGACGAGTTTTCATATCTTAAACAGTGATGAGAAAGTATCAGAGTGCAATGCATTTAAAATACCAACAGAACAACACTGGGTGGAACTATTCATTCATTTCACAGACAGAGATATCAGCTAAGAATACATGTCAGAATTAATTCAGTTTATATTATGTCTCCCTAAAACTAATTCTTCTGTTGAACGTGCTTTCTCACAAATGAATATTGTGGACATTTGAAAAATCACAACTCAAAGTCTCAACCTTCAAAGCCTTACTACTGACTAAAATAAATTTCAAGCAAACCTGTTTGGAATTCTACATTTCTCTGAAATCCACTCCTGAATTACTAAAGAAGATTTTATCCAGTGAAAATTATGAAAAATTAAAGGTAGGTTAGCTGTGAATTGGGTAAATTATCATTTTATGTTGAAAACCTAAAGTAATTATACTGATGGTAAATATATGTGAATAAGATGCAACCTCTATAATCTGTACTAATTAATGAAAGGGTGTGTTTGGATTACTGGATTCTAAGTAAAGGACCACATTTTTAAGAAAAAATATTTATTATAATGTATAGTAGGTACATTTCTGCAGTAAAAACTGAAAATTTATGTATGCATACATGATTACATCTTGTATTACATCTTTGTTATATTCCTTTCACTAGTATCTTACATGCCTGCTCGTGCAGCTAACAATGTAATAGTAGTATATCAATATTCATGTAAAATAACAAGGAAAAAATCTATTATGTATTAAACTTCTGTAAGTAAAACACCAATTAATGTACTTACAGTTCACTAAAATTACTGTGAGAGATCTGCATTGATGGATGGGAAAATAGTACTCCATACTGGGCCACAGCAGTAGGAATTAGCAATATCAGCACGATCGGGCATCCAGATATCGTTCATTCCTTTTAAACTATGTTTCAAAGAATCATCTATTCAGCTGCAAGAGACGTTAGTAGTGGACATCTGTGCCCAAATTTGTTACAAAATAAAACTTCAAATTTAACTTTCCGACTCTCGCTTGCTTAACTGACAGTTTACACCTGATGTTGAGAAACAGTTCAGATTACTGGGAGTTCGCATGGGCATCGGCAGAAAATCTTGCAGGGGGGGGGGCAAAACACAAAAATGCCTAACACACAGGGGCAGACACAATTTTTTTCAAACCCGTGAAAATTTTGTTTAACCGGCCTCCAGGTGACGACAAATATACACCAAAGACACAAATTCTATTGAATATTCTATTGAAATTAGCTTAAGGTACGTTTGTCTTGAGTTTTTCACTTTGTGTATGATGATTGCCTTTCCCTTGAAGCATAGCAAAATGTACTCCGACAGGCTTTGCTTTGATGCAAATAAAAAATATGTATTAATCTTTGATTTGCCTAATTTTCAAGGAACGATTAACGTCGAATATAAATATTGCATTTTTATAATATATTGAAAATACCCACCTTTAACGAACAACCATGAATGTGTACATTTGCATTGGCAGAACATTTTTCAGGTTCAAATACATAGTGAGAAAACAACTAATAAAATTCATACAAATTCATATATTTACAAAAATTATTAACAAAAACAGAATAGTCATTCTCAAAATCAAAGAAATTAATTTTTAAACAAAAATTGCAAACACCTTGTGGCAGCACCAAATCTTTCTACTACTTGGTCTATAAACATTTTTTGTTTTCATTTACATATTTCCTATGCATGCTTAACATGCATAGCCCAGACAAATGATCATCACCCGTAGTTGACCTTAACCAAGTCTTTACTCTCTTCATTGTACTAAAACTTCGTCCTATCGTACAAGTAGAAACAGGCAAAGTTAATACAATTAAAACTGCTTTCCTAATAGTCGGGTAAAGGTCTGTGTGATCAATCAAATCCGTTATGCCATTCTCCAACTCAAAATCCGCCTTACTTGACCACATATCATACCATATCATCGCTTCATTTTCCAAATTATCGATTTCATAAATTATGTTTAGATTCAAAATTCTGTTTTTATACTCCTGTCGTCCCAATTGACTCATTTGTTTTGGACAGAGTAGAAAAAGATCGAAATGCTTCTCATTTTCTGGAGAAAATCGGCATTCAAGCAATGAGATAATCGAGTCTAAATATGGAATAAAAACAGAACGATGATAATAATCCTCCACAGGCAAATCTTTGAAATTGGATCCATAGGTCTGGCGTGCACATGTTCTTGGTAACATTAGATTAATGTTCAGTTTTTTGGGTAGATCCTTAACTTCCAAAAAAATGTCGTTAAAATGACTATCAACATTTTGTCTGTGATTTCGGAGCACTATTAAAAGCTTTAGTATATGCTAATAAACTTTCAAAATATCCAACTGAATGGCATGAAGAGCTTGCGTTACTGGTTCTAGTATTGATGAATAAGTTGAAATAATAATGACACTGAGCAAAAAACTTGTTGTGTTTGTGACATTGACTAGTTGATGCGCCTCTTGGGATGCTTTACCAAACTCTGTTTCAGCTATTTGGTTTAATTTTTCATACATTTTCAAAAAGTTAGACGTGAAAACCCTAATACTTTTGTACTTAGTACTCCAACGAGTTTCGCATAGCATTGGTATAGATGGAATCAAGGATCTTCTTTTAGGACTGCCAGGAAAATAGTTTATAATGGCTTTGACTGAGCCAATGGTGTTCCTTATTTCTGGCACTGCATTTAAATCATGTACAACTAGATTTAGTCTGTGTGCAGAACAATGCACGAAAATGGCTTTAGGACATATTTCTTTAATAATGCTCTGCACTCCTCACTCCTTCCCAGCCAATGTTGCACACCCATCATACCCTTGTCCAATAAAGTTTTCAAGGCGCAGCCCGAATTGTGTAAGTTTATTCATTACTAGTAGAAGGTGCTTGCATTCTGCAAGCATATCTTCTCAACTTGAAAAAACATTCATTTTTCATACAGATATTTCATCATTACATCTATTTTTTTAATTCTAAATATTTCACCTCTGCAGCGATTTTTGTTTTTCCCTTATGTAAAAATAATGGGTTAAAACAATCCTCAAACTTTGCAATTTTAAGAATTTTATACTCTACCATTATGGGGTACTAATGTTACATGTTTTTGGCAAATTTTAAGGTTGTAGAACTTCTAGAAGTGAAATAATTTTTTTCTAATTGTTTACATTTTAAACATTTTTAACAGCCGCTGTAATATATTTATGGAGAGATTAATATGTTTATTTGTGCAAATGGACTACTCTGTAAATAACTTGAAACTTTCAGCTTCCTAGCTCATCCCCTAGTACCTAAACAGTTATCTATTTCTTTAAACTTTAAGAATTTTTAACTGCCAAACAAATTTAAATATCGAAATTTTTATAAACTCTATTTCGTATTTTTACAAATTCTACCTATAAAAAAAATTTCAGCCTAGTAGCACATTCGGAAATGCCTAAACCTTGAAAATTTGTTTAAACAATAGCAAATTTTTAACGGCCGCATTGTTGCACTTTTTCAAGATTTTCGTTTTTTCTAGTCGGTTTTGCACAAAATCTTACCTAAGAAAAAATTTCAAATCTCCAGCACACCTGGAAGTGCCTAAACATTAGTATCCTCCTATATGTATGTTATATCCTCCTCCTCCTCTGTAAGAAACGTCTATACAAAATGATAGTTTCATCAATAGACTTAGCATCAAAACTAGTAAGGGTTCCAAATCCCAAAAATTCTTCTCGTATCATGTCCTTACTGTCTACAAATGATGATATGTCAGTGCTTTCATCTGCTAATATAGAAAATCCGACTGATTTATTGACTTCTGCAACGATTTTCTGCATAATGTTCTCTTCAAAGAGTCCAATCAGCTCATGTTCTATTTGCACTGATGTGTATCGAGCATTAGCTGGAAAGTTTTCTAAATGTTTACGGAGTGTTTCATCCCCTGCTTCGATCCGAAATTCATAAAGGCATGTTCCCAATATTGCTGGTTTTTCCACGAAGTGCAATGTCATGTGTGCCACAAAATATGAGAGTGGATAATATGGGAAACAGCATCTTTTCTATTTTCTTCAACTTTTATCCTTGATGAACTGTCAATTTGACAAACAATATTCTGTTCTGGGTTGTTCATTATTTTTAAAAAATTACAGGTATCTATTTGTGCATATTTGTGCCAGGAACTCGAAAGATGATTTTTAGCACTCTGATGAAAATCTTTATATTTTGTGAATGGCTTATTGATGAAAACTCCTTGCATGCCTCGATGAACAGCTTGTGGAAATAATATGCAATATTTTCAAACTGCACCTTCCAGTTTTATTGAGTAACCAAGGAATACATATGTCATTATTATACTTTATTGTACTTAGAAAATATTCAATTTGTAGAATGATAAAAGTTAATGAAAAATTGATAATTTTAGCATTTTAACCAATATTTCTTGGTCTATATCTTGAACATAGATTTTTCTCGATAAATTTTATTAGACTTGAAATCCTATGCTAAAATGCATGTATTTTAAAAGAAAAATGTACTTGCACCAACGGTCCTGAACATCCACTCATCCTCTGGCCTCTAGGGGGAAGGGAAATTCGCCACTGTTCGGACGTTGGAAAATATTATAAACAGACTTAAAGGCCTCTGTACACTGTTCCAAATGACAGATATTATCATTTTGTTCGGCTATCTCGCGTCCATCTGTTTATTAAGATATGAAATTTTTTTGACTGCTCCTAATTTCAGGCATTCTTGATCCATGTCTTCTCGGTGACCCAACCTAGTGGAGTTGATTTCAATAATTCATAGAAGTTCTTAATAAATATTACTTATTTTAAAAAATCTTTTATAACATGCACGCAACCTTTGCATTTAGTAATAGATAAACAAAACCTAAGATTTTGTTAATAAAAAAGATATTTGTTCCAATAAAGTTACATGTTTGAATGGTAAAAATTCTCGCCATACATAGTTAACGTGTTCATTTATTAGACATTTCCGGTTTATTACCATTTAAAAGTAAATTTTAATGAAATTTGTCATTTGTAATGACACTATTATTAGTACTCTTTCTCTAGATTATATGAATAGCATAGAAATTGTAAATTGACAATGTATTTCATATATGTAGAATGTAGCCCCTCCAAAGAACCATAGATTCATCCAGGGAAAACTTTTTTCACAGTATGTATATTCAGTCCATTGTGGAATTAAAATGATCAATTACTGGACGAATTTCTCGGAGCCTATCATTCGTATTCTCATCACTAGAAAAATGTAATGATCTTAAAATTAACAAAAATCCGTTCCAACTCATAAATTGGGAAAAACGAGAGTTTCAATAAATAATGAGTTCTCCAGTAGTCGTTAATGCCATTAATTTCAATTATTCCCATTAGAAAAATAATTCCCAAAAACATTTTTATTTCGTCTCAAGTCATGTCATTCTATCGAGAAATTCGTGAATGGACCCAGCTACACTTGGCTAACACTTCTATTGTGTATTTGTTATTCTCCAGTAATAACATTTCAAAAAACTCTTGAGTGAAAAGAAAATGTGGATAATTAAATGGCATTGAGCCCTCTGGTTGTATTTTTAGCCCCGGACTACATATGAAGAGGATTTGTTCCCTTAGAGGTGGTGTGCTTCTCCATTCCATTATTCTCATGCAATCTGTAGGAGTTTGGGTTGGATCGGGTATCCTAGAAATATCCTCCTGTTGTCCAGATTCTGCTATTTCATCATCATATTCTTCTTGTGTGTCCGACACTAATGCCATATCATCATCAGAGCAATTATCCAAGATTTCTCAGAATTTTTCATCCACATATAAATGAGATTCTTCTTATAATCTGTGTGGTTTGGTTGGTCAGCCATTACTGAAAGAAATTAAAAATATATAAAGTGAAAAATCAATGATAGGTGAAAAACATTTTGGATGAATCGTCACAATACAATATCTTACTAACCTGGAGAGCAAATGTGGAAAGCGCTGAAGGATAAACAACTGAGGAAATTTTTTCCGGCAGAAATCACAGCTGTGGACCTCCTATCACAAAAATAATAATAAACTGTGTCATTTTTAATGAACTAATGGTTAGCAAATAATACGAATTAAAAAAAAATAGTTACCTTTACAGTGGACTGAAAAAGTTTTGTCCTCTGTGAAAAAAGACAAGTCCACGTCATTGAAGCTTGATAAAATAAAAGGGTATCACTTTGTGAAATAGCTGCATTTAAAAGACGTCATAAACTAATGTATTATAATTATGAAAAATAGTTACCTGCAACAAATGGCATCTTGAGCAGGAAAAGTCACAGGGCTCAAACATATTGAAAAAATTCCAAACAAAGCTCTCACAATGATAACTAGATGTATACTGAATGCTCTTAGAAAGGCATTTACCCATGCTAACCCCTGCCACCTTACATTGAAACGATCGGTATCATTGATGCACCAGGCATGTAAGGAGCACCTGGGGGTCTTCCAAAATCATACGCTAGGTGTGTGAGCTGCACTGAACCTGTTAAATTAACTGGAGAGGCTGCAAGTGCAGATAATGACACTGCTTCCAAATTCCCTGATGGATTAGTTGAATTGATTAAAGATGGTGGCTACTGTTCTCATCAGATTTTTAATGTAGATGAAACAGGGTTGTTCTGAAAAATAATGCCAGCCAGAACTTACCCTACCAAGGAACTTACTTACCAAGGAAGAAAAGACTGCCTCTGGATTCAAGACAGCAAAGAACAGGCTAACTATATTGCTTACAGGCAATGCATCAGGCGATTTTAAGCTTAAACCACTGTTAGTGTACCACTCTGAAAATCTCAGGTCTTTTAACGGAATGCTAAAGGGTATGATGCCAGACATATGGAAATCAAAGAAAAGGCTCAGATGACTAGCTCTATTTTCAGGGAGTGATTTGATTTACATTTTGTGCCATCGGTGAAAAAATATTCTAAGGACAACATCTACCATTTAAAGCTCTATTAGTTTTGGAGAATGCACCAGGGTATCCACAGGATTTAAATTAATTGAATCTTAATGTGAAAGTAGTGTTTTCCCCCCAAATACTACCTCATTGCTCCAGCCTATTGAACAAGCTGTGATTGATATTTTCAAGCGGTATTATGTACGTCGCATTAGGCAGCAGGCAATCACAGCAACTGATAAAGAAGATGGTCCAACCCTGAAGGACTTCTGGAAAGGATATGACATATGGAATGTGGTAAACAACATTGGAGATTCTTGGGCTGAGGTCAAGCAGTCAACCATGAATGGATCTTGGAAGAAGCTCTGCCCAGCTTTTCACCAATTATAAAGAATTTGAAGAGACCTCTGATCAGATCAACAGAGATGTAGTTTCCCTGGGTAGGCAACTTCATTTGGAAATAGATGAGGCAGCGGTCGAAGAATTGGTTACATCTCATGCAGAGGAGTTGATCAACAAAGACCTTATTGACTTACAAAAATTCATTAAGTCAAAGAAAGATGGCAAAGATGATTTTGTGACTTTTTCAACTCAACCTAAAGACCTTGCTGAGATCTTCCAGAGCATGGATAACAACATACAACTGATTGAAGAAAAGGACCCTGATGCTGAGAGGAGGTTATTGTTGCAGAATGCATTACACAAGGACATAACCTGCTATGAGGTCCTTTACGAAAAAAAGAAGAATGCAGTTCAACTAAAACTGGATAAATTATTTAACCCTAGATTACTAACCATTCGTCCAGCAGATGACGACCAAAACAAATAAACTCCCTTTACTCCATTTTTGGTTCTAGGTTTAGCTATTTTTATAGTCTCATTTTAGCATGTGTTCCTCTAGTGTGACTGTTTACACAAGGGATTATTTGCTTTGATTTTGTGCTATGCAACTGAGGTCACCTCACAGGTGGTTAGCCTTAACGTTACTTGGTGATCCTAAAATTAAGTCATACTCTTAAGTTGATGATCGCTAATGTTCTGCAAATAGAGCTGCCTCAGCAGAGCCAGAATAAGGGTGAACTGAGTAAACGTTCAATATGTGCATTTTGTCCTAAGAAGAGGAGAAATACAAGATTTCACTTAAGTCCTTGTTCACGTGCTATTTGTGGAGAAGATAGAGGAAACATGCGTTTGGAATGCTGTGATAAAATTTAATACATTATTTTATGTTTAAAAGTACCAGATAATGTTGAAGTATTGTTAAGCATTTAAAAAATTTAAGTGTATTTCTTTTATCTTTTATTAAAAAATATTAGTATGAGGTAATCTGTTAGATGAATGGTTAGGAATCCCATTTGTAAAACGAAGGTTAGTAATCTAGGGTTAAGAAAGTTGACAGGTCACAGGCAGTAGAAGCAGCATCAACATCTGCTGTCAAGATTCCTTCAGAATTCTCAGTCCCTAGCTCATCCAATTTCCCATCTGATAGTCCATCCAATCTCACAGCCAGCAGCCCCTCATCTCCCAATTGATAACATCCAGCTTCTCGATTTAACCAAGTCCAATAAGCACAGTTGAAAACGATTACCGGTATGAAAACCTTTTTGTTTATTGTTTTTAGTTATTTTTTCTTTTTAAATTGCTTAATATTTTTATAATAGCATTTTAGTAATGCAATTTTATCTTTATATAACACAAGAGGAGGCTTAATAAATTTTCTCGCAAAGTGCTGGGACACATCCCCGGTTATAACATGTAACACTATGGGACATTCAACTGTTTGATATTCAACCGCCTTCTGTAGGAATGCATCTTGGTTGAATCTTGGGTGTCACCTGTACTTACAAAGCCTGTGACCCACTTGCATTGGTATCGTGACCCACAGGTTGAGAACTCCTGCTCTATACCATCCTTGACAACTATTTCCAACTTGAGTCAGAGATAGCTAGCCACAACATACGGGTTAAATAAATAGTAGTAATTGATTTTTTAAGTGCGTCGATGGCTATTGGCATTTTGCACTGCCTGCAAATGGACATATGTACACATAGAAGGGAGGAGGCAAACCCGGAGCCAGCATTAGCCTATTCTTTACAAAAAGCACCAAGGGGGCCAACTGCTTAACACTAGAAGGCCGGAGTTTCGGTACACCCTTGGAAGTCGGAGGGGTCAGATTTGACACATGCTTCTTTTGTGTTCCTTACAGGGAACATTGCGTTTTTTATAATTTGTGTTTTCTCTTGTTGCTTGAAGGATTACTGCACTAATATCAAAAGAGTTTCTTAGCCTTTTTTCTGGTGCATTATGTATACAGTTTGAATGTTATTTGTCGATATACTACTCAGAGAAATAATGTTTCTGTCCGAATCTTCACGATTTTAAAGCAGATTTAGGGTAAGTGTCTGAACCAAAAATTGCCGATCAATTGGAAAATCGCTTACAATGTTTAAATGGTTGTTAATCCATGCCTAGAGGAGGAAAACTGTTTCAAATGATGAAAATAGTATCACCATTGCTACAAATTGTTTTATTTATATCAGCTCAGTATATTCAAACAATCACGAAGGTAAGTATATAATATACAAATAATAAGTAAAATAAAAGCAAATGTTATGCATTCTCTGCATATTGTTTTTCATTTTTAGACTTCTTATGAAAAGAGTAAAAAATTGTTCAACAGCTGCTAAAACTCCTACATTCTAGAGCCAAAAGTGAGATAAATAAAATATGCTTTCCTTATGCCTCTTCTGAGCATTTCACACATGTAACCACTTTACGCACTACAAAAGTGCATTTGTTACATACAGCTTTCCTACAAGTTTTGCATGTAGAGTATCCCTTTGCATCCTTCTTACATTTAATTCACACTTGACATTTCTCGCACTTCTCTGTTTTCAGTTCAGTTGTGTCTTCATCATCATCAGTGCGGCGTGATGTCTTGCTAGCTTGTGTATTAGCATCTATGAGCTCCTCCACAAGGGTATGGAGGAACTTTCGGTGAGAGATTTTACTGCTGTTCACTTCCCTATGGAGGACCCAAGCATTTATTCCTGTAAGATCAAGAACGTTGTTGAAGGTATGAAGTGGCCAGTGCCGAGTGGCAGGTTTCACAGAGTAAAGTCTTGCCATTTGATCGACTATACCCACCCCATATTTGTTTTCATTGTAAAATGTGTCAGTTTCTGGTTTTCGTTTCTTGTTTGATCCAATGGTGACATCTGGGTGGAGACTACTCAGGATAAGCACATTCTTGGTGCCCTTGCCCTGGAATACAGTGAGTGTGACGTCATCTTTTATCAGGATTCACGTGTCATGTAGCTGCAAGCGACAGGTTTTAATTTCTGCAGGAATCTCTCTTCTTGCTCGATTGACGGTCCCAACTAAGCTTGTTGATTTCTGCTTCAACGTTTCTGTGAGATGGAGAGAAGTGAATAAGTTGTTGCAAGTTACGTTCCGCCCCTTGTTCAGGAAAGGGGACATCAACTTGAGCACAATATGATCACCAAGGCACGTGTCACTGGGCCTCAAATCATCTTTCCCCAGGTATGGAAAACCATTTATGACTTACTTCTTGGCCTTGTCCACAGCAAGCCAAAATTTCTGCCCATATTTATCAGGCTTGCTTGCCATAAACTATGTAAAGCGGCAGCGGGCTTTTGAGGGGAAAGTTGCTCATCAATTGTTATATAGGGCCCTTGAATATAACAAGCCTGACAGTTCTCGATAAATTTGTTCCACACCTGGGACATCAATGCAAACTTGTCAGTAGCCAGTCGAGTCAATCGTATAGATCTTATGTCAAATCTGAGAAAGTGCAGAATTTCCAGGAAACGGTCTCTAGATATGGCATATTTGCATAGAGGTAAGCCCCATTTCGCTGACCACAAAGATTTGAGGGGAAGAGACTTCGCACCGACCACTCCGCGCAAGTAAAAGATTCCAAGGAATGAATCAAGCTCTTCTAATGTCACTGACCAACTGTTGTCTCCAAGTTTTACACGAGCTTCCGTTTCAGTGCAAGTTTTGATGTGTTTCAGCATACTCTCATCTATCATAAGCCTCCAGGCGCTCATGCAGGTTTGACCCACGTAATGCCTGGTATGTGCTGTGGGCCCTGCCTTTTCTCTCAAAACATTTTGTTGAGCGCACCTCCCAGTATTAGTGTTACCAACATTCACTACTTTCCACTCAGTACCATCTATAGCTTTCCACAAAGAACCAACAGCAATCATTTCCATTGAAGCGTTAGCTCCTCTTCGACGACGACAACAAGTGGAAGTTGAAGGCTGCGCCACCACATATTTGACAACCTCATCTTCTGAAGCTTGAGAAGTGGCAGGTGTATCTCCACGAACACGAGCAGCAGCTGAAGCCCTAGTCCCCACATTACCTCCTCTGCGAGCTCCACGATGGCAAGTATGTCCTCGTGCAGGGGCAGGCACTCCACGTGCAGTTGCAGCTCTACCACAGCCACTAGTGCTTCCTCGACCTGATGGTTTCCCTCTTCCATGGACCTGTGTTCTCCCTGTAAAATAATTGTGGAGACAATAAATTACACTGAAACTGCACTGAAATGTCACTTTCATTTTTCTTCGAAAAACCAAGCTACGTACCAAGTCCTACAGTATCTTCCATTGGATCTTCTGTCGAATCTTCCGGATTACTGTTTTCCGGCTGAAAATCAGGATCGTCCGAATTCGATTCTGAGGATGAGGAACACTGTCGGCTCAAAAGAAACCAATCCTGGTCACTCCGGGAGTCGCAATTTTCATCACAAACGTGATCAGAACCAGATTCATTCTCAGATAGCTCTTGAAGGGCAGCCACAAGCTGCTCAGGGGTCAATCCACTGCGAGCCAGGTTGATAGCGCCCAAACACAACACACAACCAAATGCGCAATAAAGAAAAATTTCCCAATCGTGTGAAAACTACATCTTCGCAGAGACGCAAGTTCAAACACGCTTGACTGCACCAATGCGCACCGCTTCGTCAAGCGCTGGGGAAGGGAAACTCGAGAGCCAGCGAAGGCTGGCAAAGGGGGAAGGAGGGGCGGAAGGGAATATATCAAGCAATCAACATTACAAAATCTTTTTTGTTTATGAATAAATGGTTTAATAGCGAAAAGTGAGCATGTTTGAATGGGTTTCGTATTATTTCTATGCAGGGGTCAGATATGACCCCTCCGGCCTCAAAGGTGAAAATGAAATTTATGGCGGAGCAATACAACCTTAATGAATGGAATTCATCAAATACACTCTTTATCAAGAAAAAGGAAAAGTTACAAAACCGCATCAAAAATTACGTGAACCTGGTAGATCTAAAAATGAAAAGGGGTCAGATTTGACCCCTCCGGCCTTCTAGTGTTAAGGTCCCTTCCGAAGGACGGAACGCTGAATTTGTGCAGTCTCCTCAAACTGCACAAACAGGGGGTCAGGTTTAAATAAAGATATATGAAAAATTTTAAAAATACAAAAATATTTATTTCAAATATTCATAACAGAAAAAAATTCAGGTACTCAAGAATTTTGTTATTATGAAATAACATATTTTTCATAGTATCAGACTTCCAAAATCAGCCTGTGTACTGAAGTCTTGTGCATCTTATAGCTTTAAATATATAGTACATTAAAACAAAGGAAAATTTTTAAATTTGAATATACAAGATTTTTCTAGGGATCTAGTTTACAAAGATTATCTTTGTGAGAATTTTGTATATTAACAAGAATGAGTAGGTTTGTATCACCACTAAATACTATAACAGTCTTAACTTCAGTCTATAATCCTATAAAAAAATAGATTAATATAATGAGTCAGTCTTTTTAAATTTAAAAAAAATACAGAATACTCATTAAATGTAAAATTAAATATTAAAAATACATACATCATAAAACTTAAAAATTATCACAATTATAATAACATACAGCACTTTAAATCAAATACCAATTGGTCAACATCAGCAGCATATGATTTGATATGGTTAATGTTCATTAGCTCTACCCTCCAAGGGCGGCCATGAAGGGTGTACAATTGAGAGGAAAGAATGTGAGCATTGTGTAGTGATTGCATAAACCACTCTTTCTTCTTCCATTTAATAGAATACGCAATGCTCCTTTCAGGATTTCCTTCTTTTCCATCTAAGAAATAGCTACTGGTACAACATCCTGCAGCAGGCTCATTGCTATCCACAAAAGATTCCTTTATGTCATTCAACAATTTTGTTGGAAAATTGACCAAGATAGTAAGACACTGCTGACATGGTGGTACATAAGGCATTTCCCTAACTGGCTTTGGTAGAGGATGACCAGGAGTTGAGGGAGCCAAAGGTGTATCTCTTTGGATTTTATCCCAGTAGCTGGACACATTGTCATGCAGGTGAATTATACCACCTTTGGAATAATTAAGAGCTTTGCAGGCTGTGAGGATTACAGCTTGGGACACACCTGTCTGCCCAATGTACACTCTATCCGCCACATTCTCGGGGCAAACCTGAGGCCACAAGAAATGCACAATTAAAAGAGGATAGTGGAACAACAGCTTAGAAAATTACTTTCTTATTTATATGAGTTAATCTGGGAAAATTCCAAGTAGGCATGCAATAATTAAAAGTCATTACTTGAGTAATTTAATCCCATGAGTCCCAGTAGAGTTGTTTCAGTATTATAAACCTAAAACATCAAAACAATCCGATTCATTCACAGTTTTGAAATACCTTGCATATATATTTATCAGACAAAGATAATGGTAAGGATTTCATAGTGTGCATCCAATCAATAAACAATAAACCTTATCTTAATTTTGAAAAATGACTTTTCAATCTTAAATGATCACTTTTCTTGTAACTAGGAAAATGATACATGAGGTACAATACAATTTTAAAACATCCAAAACAGATGAATATTTCACATACTTTAACAGGGAACTATTGAGCTCTTCTTATGACTGAAAAAATCAAGAACAAGCCTTTAAACAATATTTGACTCATTGAGAATCTATTTTCAGTAAATTACCACTGAGGATGGCTGTTTTGTAGCCAAAATGTATATCTGGTTTTTTACAATCTTGTTATGGCTTTTAAAAATACCATATCTGCCTGAATATAAGCCGATGTTTTTTGTCAAAATCTATCATGAAAAAATCACCCATCAGCTTAAATGCGAGTTCGAGAAAATATTTGGGGTCAGGGTTAAGTCTTGTAGTCACCCATAGATGGCAACATGTCTCTCATTGCCGTCGTGTTCAAATGATAATACTATATTTTTCGTTAAGTAAATATTTGACCTATGATGAATATTAATGAATAAATAATAAAGCTAGAATATTTAATTTAGCAGTACCCATGTTTTGTTGCCGTTGTTACCTGTTCTTTCATTTCTAAATGCTATTGAATAATTTCTTTCATTTCTCAGGGCTATGTATATGTATCATTAAGAAAAGTCAGCAATTTTTAACATTTTCATTATCCAATAATGGAAGTTCCTATTAGTTTTACAAGGCAATTATAGTTATTGCTATAGCCTTTGCGATGTTACCTCATTCATGGAATCTATTAAAGTTACGTACATTGACTACACAGACGATTATGCAAAATGCAATGTTGGCTTTTGATGCTCAACTGTTTCTGAATTTCGGTAAAACTTTTCATGGAACATGTAAAATTATAAAAATGCAATTTCTTAAGGCAATGTAAATGCCCATTACATTGGAAATAGAATTGGAATAAAAATTATTTTTGCAAGGCCACTATTGCTTTATTTCACCTTTTCTGAAAATGAAAATAAATGAAATTATCATCACTGAATGTGGAACATTTTTCAACAATGCAAAATTATAAATTAGAGTAATATTTCAAATGTCAACAACCAAACCATTTCCCAGTATTCTTTGATCTCCAATAATGTATTATAGGCCGTGCATGCATGCCTGACACACCAGCATAAAATCTGCAAAATTTACTTTTTTGTCAAAAATGGTGGAAATTTTTGGGGAATTGGCTTATATTCGGTCAGATGTAGAATTTTTAAATGCTTGTTCTTGAATTTTTTAATTCATATTCTGATAAAACAGGAAAATTTTTATATTATTTTGTGTTGCATGCCTTTGTGTAATCACGTCATCAAGAAATTCTTACACAAGATAAATCACTCATTCAAATAAGTTCCACTGCTTATTTATAAGCTACTGTAGTTTTAATATTTAATTTATAATAGATAAAGAAAAGTTTAAATATGTAATTACAAAGTTAAAAAAATATGTAAAACAATTTCATTTTGAAAATATATTTTATTTTCTAGAAACATAATTTCAACAATGCACAAATAATACATAGCTAGAAAGTTCAAATATGAATTGCCTTTATTTTTTAATTAATTTTCTTTTATTTTGATAGTCTGTGATATTTGATGGTACTAAACTTCTTGAAGCGCTTGTCATTAAATAAATAATCATCAATTGCATTAATCTGGCCAAAAACTGCATCCGGAACATCACCACAACCATAAAGAAACTGTCTCACTTTTTGAATACTCGAGATTGCTTCTGTGATAGAAATTTTAGGCTGTTCCAATACATCATCATCATAATTTTCAAATTCAGCTCCTTCAGTCTTTGCACATTGCCTAATGCTTTCAATTACTTTACCATTGGTTAATTCGTGAGTAGTGAATAAATCACTGTCTGCAGATACGTAGTCCATAAAGTCTATTTTGCTCGAAATACCTGTGACAGCAGTGAATGATTTCCATAGCATTCTGGTTTCAGTATCCATTTTAACTTCTTGTTGATTGGTCATTTCCACTGGAAGAATTCTCATTTTTTGCCAGCATTTTATAATTGTGGATTTTTTTACTGACCACAAAGCACCAGCAATCTTACTGATTGCCTATTTTAAATCAATTTTATCATCTTTAGGTGTGGAAGCATATTATGCAATGCACAATTGTCAATCAGAATTAAAATTTTACATTTGGCTCATATCATACTGGTATCGACTTTTATCAACCACTCGTTAAAGATGCCGTGTGTCATCCACGCTCGCTGGTTACTACGATAATCACAAGGAAGGGAAAGAACATTTTTGAAACAACGAGGCTTGGCTGATTTTCCAATGATTAACGGCTTCGTCTTCTCAGTTCCCGATGAATTGCAACAGAAAAGTACCATCAATCGTTGCTTGGATTTCTTGCCCCTCTACAACAGTCACCCTTAACGGCAAGTGTAAAATTCAGCAACAACTGATAAAACATGCGTCTCATCCGCGTTAAAAATATCATCAAAACAGCAGTCACTAATCACCTTTTTAATATCCCCTGCATGCCACTCATTCACCTTATCTATAGTAACGTCATTTACCTGCTCACAGATTAATTTTGATGTAATTCCATAGCTTTCACAAAATCTGTTTAGCCGCCCAACACTTGCTTGAAACATGTCATGTCCTAGCAGATTTGCTAATTCTAGAGCTTTTTGCAGGAGTGGACCATTACGGGAATGTTTCTGGATCGAACATTTTGAAACCACAAAAAAACAGCCTTAGTGATCTCATCGTAGAGTGCACCTGGCATCCTCCTCCATTGTGGTCCCCTGTATGCATTTCTTATTTGTTCTTCTATTTCGTCACTATCCTTCAAGAAAGTGGATAATGTAGAGGATGTGATACCGTACTCTTTTGCTACATCTCCCTTTTTACTGCCAGAATCTACAGCTATCAGGACTTCTTTTTATCTTCCAGTGAAAAATGTCTGCATTTCTTCAATCATTCCTTAGCCATATTTGCAATGTATGAGGTATACTCCAAACAATTTTTTGGGTAGTGATTTTTGGACATGACTGACAAAACATAGAGATAAGACATGTTTATATAGGCTACAGGGGAGGATGAAGGAACAAATAAAGCATTGGAGGTGGAGAGGGGAGATGGATGTAGAAGGGGTGAAAAGGAAATTATTGGCTGGAGATGGAGTGATGGTAAAAGGTTGAATGGTGGGGGGTGGAGTTGGGAGAAGGGCATTCAAAAATGCAGTAGCTTCAGGGTTAGCTAATTAGTTGAGTAAGAATTATCCAAGAAGGGAGAGTGGGCAGGAAAAGAAAGATGCCTGCAAGGGTGCAGTTGGGTTGTGACACACATTGTAAAATTTTCAGCTTACATTTCTCTCAGAAACACCAACAGAGATATCTCACTCAGTCTAGATACATAATAGAGGGTGTAACATATTTTTTACATTCACAAACAATTATCAACACAGAAAAGCAGATGCCATGGTATTTCCAGTTTACCTGCCCTTAGTGACGTGAAAATGACAGATACGGAATGGTTAAGGCTCCCAGGGAGTCATTTCTTCATAAAAAAGAAACATTGTACGCATAGATGATTTAAAAATTATTTCATTGTACTGAATTTTTTGCAACAATTAATTTCATTCTAACAAGCACTATTATAAAGGGAAGTTGGCCGGAACTTAAAATTTTTTCGTTATAGTGAAATTTTCGTTATAATGGTACTCGTTATAACAAGATTTTACTGTTACAGTAAAACTGAATCCAAAAAATGTATATAATAGAAGGTAGTTCACACTGTGTGTGTTACACTGCCAGTCATTCTTCTGGTGGTGAGTATGGATTAACATGTTGAGTGCTGCAGGCCACTCGAGCAGACCATCTGGCCCCTATACAATACCTAAGTACCGCTCGAGCAGCCTGTGCTCCCCTCTAATTTCTTTTTGTGTTAGGGGGCATAGGCATGGGTTTTAATTTGCCCAAGCATCACTAGGGATCAGTTGGACTCCAACCTTCATAGCGGTGTGCTTAGTTTTCAATTCGGTGTATTTTATTGCTTTCGGTTAGTGTTTTTCAAATATTTGAACAAGGTAAAATTGAATATTCTTCTCATGTACTTTATATTGTATATATTTTAACTATATTCTTCATACAGACTGTCATTTTAAAACTTAACTTTAGAATGAGTGGGCATTCGAAGAAGAAATCTTGTTTGAAGCTACGAAGCTCCCATTTTTGAAGCTGTAAGTAATCATTTTTTATAGCCGATTCATTTTTATATTTCAAACTAAAAATATTATACAAAGAAATGGGTCTTAAGGTGACATCTCTGGAGATGAAACATCAAAAACGGAGTATCGTGGAAAGAGGGATAGCAAAATTCGGAGGAGGACCGAAGGTGAATATTTGATCACATCTTTTATATTACGATAAAATTTTCAAGTTCTTTATTTTATAAACTATAAGTAAAATAAATGACCTATAAACATTTGTGTGGAAATTTTCATATTTATAATGAATAAGGTAAATAATAAGTTCTTTCCATCACAGATAACGAACCAGGAATTTCTATGAGACCTGCCTTACAGGAGAGAGAAGGTAAGCAAGATATATTATCAATCAATATTAATGAATGAAAAATTCCTGTGTCAATGCTGATCTCAGTAGCCTGTATGTTAGCATGTCTTACAATTAGATTGCAAATTCGAATCCCACGTTCAGCATTCATAATTCTTTTCATCTCTAGGTTGTAGATAAACTGTAAATAAACTATAAATGATCCTCAGAGTCAATGAATATCTTATAAACGTGAAATAACTAATCTCAGCATTGATTTCCCATACTTATATTTTATACTAGTAGAAGGTGCATGCATTCTGCAAGCATATTATCTCACCTTGAAAAAACATTAATTTTTCAGACAGATTCATTACACATATTTTTTTAATTCTAAAAATTTCACCTCTGTAGTGATTTTTGTTTTTCCCTTATGTAAAAAAAATAGATGAAAACAATCTCCAAACTTTGCAATTTTAAGAATTTTATACTTTTTCCATTATGGGGTACTAATGCTACACATTTCTGCAAAATTTTAAAGTTGTAGCATTTCTAGAAGTGAAATAATATTTTTCTAATTGTTTAAATTTTAAACATTTTTAACGGCCGCCGCAACGTATTTATGGAGAGATTCAAATGTTTATTTGTGCAAATGCACTACTCTGTAAATTACTTGAAAATTTCAGCCTCCTAGCTCATCCCATAGCACCTAAAAATTTATCTATTTATTTATACTTGAAGAATTTTTAACGGCAATACAAAATAAAATATCAAAATTTCTATAATCCCTATTTCGTTTCATTACAAATCCTACTTCTGAAAAAAATTACAGCTCCGTAGCACATTCGGAAATACATAAACCTTGAAATTTTGTTTAAACAATTGCGAATTTTTAGCAGCCGCATCGTCGAACTTTTTCAAGATTTTCGTTTTTTGTAGTTGGTTTTGCAAAAAATCCTAACTAAAAAAATTTCGAATTTCCAGCTCATCTGGAAGTGGCTAAACATTAGTATCCTCCTATATGTTATATCCTCCTCTGTAAGGAACATCTATATATAATGATGTTATATGTTATATCCTCATCTGTAAATAACGTCTATATATAATTATATTCTATTCTATAACTATAAGGTTTTATGTTGAAGAGGATGATATTCCGAGTATCTTGGCTAGGCTATCCTCGGACAAAGAAGAGATTGGCTTGGATTCAGGGAGCGACTGGCAAAAAAGTTGGACGAGGAACCTGCGGCAGTTATCAACCAACCCTTTGCCTGTCCCTCAGCACATCCTTCGGCCTCTCCCTCAGCCAATAAGGTCATAGTGAGGAGAGATTTGAAGGCATCTCAGCCAGAGATTCCTTTCATCTTCTGCGTTACTTGTGCTAGACACAGGTAGTAATCCCATTAATTATTTTAACTTGCTAGCAAATGAGGAGTTTTCTGTTTTCTTTGGCTTCTAAATGTCCCAAACTAACACTGGGAGAATTAGGTCTTCCTCGCAGGGCAGTGTGGGCAGGAAGAGCACTCAAACCCTCCTTTAAGTGTCTTACGAATGCAGCTGTCCAGCTTGACAAACTGCCAGTTGCGGATTAGATAAAGAAGTCGCAACATAATAAAATATCATCACAAACACTTATGAGCTAAGCAAATAAACAATAAAATTCTGACCACCTTATGATATAATGAAATCACGGCGAAAGAAAACTAGTCACTGCTGCCACACAATTCAGTGGTTTGAGGACGACTATCTGCTGTGACAAGCAATGCATTTCTGTGGAATTAGAATTGCCTGCCTAGTCCCAAGCAATGGCTAGCACAGGAATATCTATGAATGAAAATAAATGGAGCATTACTTTCCCTGACCATATGACCGAGGAATACAAGAATTTCTATGGAAAGAATTTTTGGGAATATCCTGCAATAAACTGACCTGACCATTCCTTTTTATTGGCCCCTTGAGCAGAAAGCTAGTTCAATTATTTGGCATGCATGTGGGCTGTTTTTTTCTGAGTTACGCATGGCAAAATTTCAGGGCTCAAAACAAGAATTTATTCAAATATCATGCTCCCAACCTTTCAATATTACTTTACCGGAAAATATCTAATATTATCGACAAAAACAAAAAAGGATAGTTAAAGCAGGGAGACTCTTGTGAACAATGAACAAACTGACAAAATAACTCAACGCAGAATCATCATCTAGGTTTGACTCAATGGACAAATTAGAGAACCATTTCAATCCCTGAATTGCACAGCACCTTTGTCACATGCCCATTAATCTAATAAGTATGTCGCATACCTCATTTCTCGCATCCATTTAAGTAAATTTTGTCCCCTGTTCTGTTTACGTTTAGCCGATAGATGTAACTGTAATGAAATGTCACTTTTCTGATAACAGCCGGACCCATTAGACATTTTCCCAGGGGAGAGGTAATCTTCACTGGTATAGGTATAGACATGATTTTCTATTCTCTTCCAAAATGCTCCTCAAAATGGAGAGGAAAAGATGAATGGTTGGAAGAGAAGAAATATTCATGCGTTCACCTCAACCAGAGTGGAAAACAAAAGGGTTTTTACCACTACACCCTACAGCCACACACTAAACTGCATTCAGCCTTATTGCCCTCATCAGAGCAATGGGAAATCATTTACCGCAGCTTTCCAGCGTGACACATACTCTACCCACACCATTTCCCTCGAGGAACCTCTTCTTCAAAGCCAGGCAATTTACAAGGCTGCCACTGTTTGCATTCTCTAAGCTAATGCCAATGACTCACAACTAGTGGCAAAAGGCTGAACTATTTACTGCCAGTATCTGATAAAACATGATTTCAAAACTTGCCAAGCAATTGTGATTATTTTCCCAAATTCTGAAGATTTACCATGGAATACGAGACAAAGTTGCATTTAACTTTAAACTTAGAGAGTTAAGTTTCCTTTCCCAGTTCTTACAATTGTGGTAGCTTACCTATTTTTGGAGAAAATGAAGTGCTCGTAATTGATAGTTTCCATATAGATTGTGGACTTACAGGTAATAAAAGTACATAAAAAATGGAATATGTTAATTATTGATAATTTAACACTCAATGGGGCATGACTGGAATTCCAGTCATGATTCTGTCTCTTTGTAACACTTTGGGTGAGCGACCCTCAGGCAGATGAGTTCCCATCTGAATCAGCCACCTGTTTGACTCCAACCTTCCATTGGGTAAGGTCAGTTTTTAAGTCGGTTGTTTTTCTTCGAATTTCAGCCTTCTCGATTGTGCATTTTTCCCATAAGAAAAGCATTGCGCCATTTTTGTAAATTAATTTCGGACACTTGCCGATAAGCTGGGGCAATGAATGTTTGAGTGTTGCTAGAGGGCTGCAATACCTCTTAGGAATTGGAATCATTTTGCTTACAGTGACTTGGATTCGACTCCAGATGCCCCAAAAAAAACTCCCATAAGTAAGCATTGGGAAAAGTTATTCCAGTGGGTAGATCAATCTAACAAGGGAACTACGCCACATTCGGATAACCGATCTTGTTCTCCTTTTGCAAGCGTTTAGGAAACGAGACATAATAGAAAGTGTGCAAGTAATACTGTGGTACATATATTTCACTTTCTTTCTCTAGGGATGTATTTACTCCAATTTCTCCCTTCACATGTGGCCCCACAACCTTCCCGTCGCAGCAATAAACCGACCCCTAAGCAACCGCTCGTGCCATGCCTTCGGCTGCGCGGAGCATACGATCATCCATCCCCAGTATTCGTTACCGCCACAAACAAAAGCATGTGTTCACTCTTTGTAGATTTTGCCCTAGAAACAAGAACATAAAAGTGCAAAGTAAATGTGCAAATTGTGGTGATTTTATATGTAAAGAGCATACGATTTTGAAATGTTACGAATGTTAGGATAGCACTGGTAACTAAAAAAAGTAAAATTTTCTTTATTTACAAAACTAGCCTTATCTTGACAAAATTCTACATAAACTATTTCATTTTAAATTAAAATTATGTACTTTACAGTATAATGAAAATAACTTAACATTTTATTATTAAATTTCAAAAATAATTAAGGGGTTTTTAAAGACCCCACGAGACTAGTTAAGGAACTTTGTTCACGTGACTGACTAAGGGTTAACAGACGAAAACCTTGAAAAAAAATGTACTTTGCAGTTAATTTACATGAAAATAATAATTGCAAAAAATTGAGAGAAAAAAACAGTTACGATTGAGATTCGAAACCCGGACCCTCGTCATAGGAATCCCGAATTTAACCAATTAGGCTAATCGCTACAACGTTAATTTGAAGCAGGAATAGTGTTTTAACTGCTTCTCACATTGAAATTACGTTTTTTCTCAAAAATGCTTGAGAGGCAGGTCGTATTACTTGCACACTTTCTATTATGCCTCGTTTCCTAAACGCTTGCAAAAGGAGAACAAGATCGGTTATCCGAATGTGGCGTAGTTCCCTTGTAAGATGTATAGGCGGCTAAAATTTTAGGATTTCACTCATGATTAACCAGTAAAATAGAAAATTTCAAAATTGTTCATTTTTAGGGGTTATTTTAACCCCATTTGTATGTTAAAATTTAACAATTTTTATCTGAAAAACTATGTCATAAATGCGAAGTTATAGAAATATTTTGTAGCAAATTATGTATAGCAAAAATAAAATCTTGAAAAAACTTAACAATGTGCCACTAAAAATTAGCAAATGTTTAAACAAATTTTTCAAGTTTATGTATTTCCGAATGTGCTACAAAACTGAAATTTCTTAAAAGTAGAATTAAAAAAAAAGAAATAGGGATTATAGAAATGTTGATATTTTAATTTGTTTATCTGTTAAAAATTCTTAAAATTTAAACAAATAGATAAATGTTTAGGTACAACAGGGGAGCTAGGGCACTGAAGTATTTTAGTAATTTAGAGCTTAGTGCAATTGCACAAATACATATTTTAATACCTTCATTAAGTTGCATATATATACATATATATATATATATCATTATAAATCGACGTTTATTACAGAGGAGGAGGAGGAGGATATAACATACTAGTAGAAGGTGCTTGCATATTGCAAGCATTTCATCTCACCTTGAAAAAACATTCATTTATAAGACAGACATTACATCATTGCAAATAGTCTTTTAATTCTAAAGATTTCACCTCCGCAGAGATTTTCATTTTTCCCACATGTAAAAATGATAGTTTAAAACCATCCCCAAATGTTGCAATTTTAAAAATGTTACATTTTCATCATTATGGGATAATAATGCTACACAATTTAGCCAAATTTTAAAATTGTAGCACTTCTACAAGTAAAATAATAGTTTTCTAATTGTTTAAATTTAAATAATTTTTAACGGCCGCCGCAATTCATATATGGTGAAATTGAAATGTTTATTTGTGCAAATTTACTACTCTGTAAATAATTTGAAAATTTCAGCTTCCTAGCTCATCCCGTAATACCTAAAAAGTTATCTAATTGTTTAAACTTTAAGAATTTTTAACTGCCAAACAAATTAAATTATCAGAATTTGTATAATCCCTATTTCGCTTTTTTAAGAATTCTACTTATAAAAAAATTTCAGCTCCGTAGCACATTCGGAAATGCCTAAACTCTGAAAATTTGTTTAAACAATTGCGAATTTTTAACGGCCGCATTGTTGCACTTTTTCATGATTTTCGTTTTTTCTAGACGGTTTTGCACAAACTCCTACCTAAGAAAAAAATTTCGAATCTCCAGCACATCTGGAAGTGCCTAAACATTAGTATCCTCCTATCATTATATATCGACGACTCTTACAGAGGAGGATATATATAACATACTAGTGGTTGGTGCTTGCATACTGCAAGCGTTTCATATGACCTTGAAAAAACATTCATTTTTCAGGCAGACATTTCATCATTACAAATATTCTTCTTATTCTAAATATTTCGCCTCCACGGCGATTTCCGTTTTTCTCACATGTAAAAATAATAGTTTAAACAATCCCCAAATGTTGCAATTTTAATAATTTTACACTTTCGTCATTATGGGATACTGATGCTACACATTTTAGCCAAAATTTCAAGTTGTAGCACTTCTAGAAGTAAAATAATAGTTTTCTAATTGTTTAAATTTAAGTAATTTTTAACGGCCGCCGCAATTCATATATGGTGAAATTGAAATGTTTATTTGTGCAAATTTACTACTCTGTAAATAATTTGAAAATTTCAGCTTCCTAGCTCATCCTGTAATACCTAAACAGTTATCTAATTGTTTAAACTTTAAGAATTTTTAACTGCCAAACAAATTAAATTATCAGAATTTCTATAATCCCTATTTATTTTTTTTAAGAATTCTATTTTTTTTTTTAATTTCAACTCCGTAGCACATGCAGAAATACATAAACCTTGAAAATTTGTTTAAACATTTGCTAATTTTTAGTGGCGATTTGTTAAGCTTTTTCAAGCTTGGTAGTAAATATCCACAAATAAACATTTCAATTTTACCATATATTATTTGTGGCGGTCGTTAAAAATGTTTAAATTTAAAACAATTAGAAAATATTATTTTACTTCTAGAAGTGCTACAACTTTAAAATTTGGCAGAAATGTGTAGCATTAGTACCACAGAATGGAGAAAGTATATAATATGTAAAATTGCAATGTTTTGGGATTGTTTTAATCTATCATTTCTACTTCGGATATGAAATATTTAGAATAAAAATTATTTGTAATGATGAAATATGAATGTTTTTTATGTTGATATGATTTGCTTGCAGAGTGCAAGCACCAACTACTAGTATGTTATATCCTCCTCCTCCTCCTCTGTAAGAGTCGTCGATATATAATGACATATAGGAGGATACTAATGTTTAGGCACTTCCAGATGAGCTGGAAATTCAAAATTTTTTCTTAGGTAGGATTTTGTCGAAAACCGACTAGAAAAAACGAAAATCTTCAAAAAGTGCTAAAATGCCGCCGCTAAAAATTCGCAATTGTTTAAACAAATTTTTAAGGTTTATGTATTTCCAAATGTGCTACAGAGCTGAAATTTTTTTTATTGGTAGGATTTGTAAAAAAAAACGAAATAGGGATTATAGAAATTTTGATATTTTATTTTCTTTGGCAGTTAAAAATTCTTAAAGTTTAAACAAATTGGTAGATGCTTAGACACTTTGCCGCAATTTAGGGAGCTGAAATATTTAAATTATTTAGACGTTCGCCTATGTAAACAAATAAACATTTCAATTTATCCATAAAATAGTTATTTTGGCGGTTCAAAATTATTTAAATTTAAACAATTAGATAAATGTTATTTCACTACTATTAGTACTTTTAAAAATTCGTAGAAATGTGTGGCATTATTAACTCAATTTGGAAAAATTATAATATTCCTAAAATTGCAAAAATTAGCGATAGTTTCACTCCATTATTGTTCCATAATGAAAATACGAAAACCTGTCCAGAGGATAAATCTTGAGAATTAAAGAAATATTTCTCATGATGAAATATCTGTCTGAAAAATGAATTTTTTTTAAAGGTGAGATGAAATGCTTGCAGTATGCAAGTACCTTCTACTAGTGTATATATATATATATATTTATATATATATATATATAATATCAAAATCAAACTCATAAATAAACCAACGCGATCTCCAAGGCAACAGCACTTCAGCCAAGTGGAGCATATATGTATCAAATAACAAATTCCATGAGAAGCATCATTTTCCATGAAATTATAGCAACACTGTAATTTCCAAATTCTCTGGCAATCGGCTTGTGACCAAGTGTTCGTATTTCAATTTTCGTTGCTCAGATCGCCCTGCATGAGCAATAAGTATAATCATCATTATGACAATACCCTACACATTGAATATACGGAAAAATTAGGATATTTTGTGTTAAGATTATGACATCATCATCCATACATTTAGCACGTATTTGGATCAAAATAATCGCAAAATATGTGATGCCATTATATTTAACAATTGAAAAGAGGAGGCCATTACCAGAAATCCAAAACGGGTATCAAATTATACAAAATTTCAATATATATTATTTATTTACATGACAGATTTCAGTATGAAATCGTTATATTTGGGTGTACCCACTACGACTTCAAAAAGGTTTGAGATAGAGGATAAAAGCAGGTAGTGAGAAGAGGAGAGTGTGGGGAGAAAGAGCAGTGGATTTTTGCAATAAAATCAAGGGTCGAAGGCCGGAGGCATCGCAGTGTTTGGATAAGAACCGGCGAGAGGGGAGTGGGAATGACTACGGAGTTTCCCATTGGAGATAAATATCCATTGTGAATGACCAAGTAAGGCATGGAAAGAGCAGATGAAAGGAAGGAACAAAAGTGGGTATATCTTCTCAGTTTTTCAGAATGAAACATCAAAAAAGGTAAGAGTGAGAAGGAAAGAAACATACGTTCTATGTATGTACAATAAAGCACCTGTTGGATCCAACCAATTTACCATGGCTCCCAATGCACCGAATCTTTCTTTTTTCTCACTATGTAACTCTTACAGGGAAATATCCAAAGTGTGTGAATGATCACTGATGTTTTTACATCTATTTCTGGTTCTCAAACATTTGAAGTGTTGCAAAAGTTGTTATAGAGTATATGTAAACAAAACAAAGCTAATCAGGTTAAAAAAATTTCATTCCGTAGCCATACAGCGATAGATAGGCAAACTCATATGTCAGACCCAATGGTAAATTCCAGTCATTTTTTTATTTTTAAAAATTCATTTTTGGTATTTTTGCATTATTATTTTGTATTAGTTGCACAGTTATAAAAAGTATTACAGAAGTGGAGCGGATCAATCACAATGAGATTTCTGGACAAAAAATAAGGGAATTAGAAAAATTACAATGTCTGGGCTCACCTGACATATGAGTAGAAAGAGTTGAGTATTCTACTAGTTACATACACCATCACTCATGTACTGCACACAACTTTTATCCCAAAATGTTGGTAAATAAAGGGATTGTGCATCTTACATGAGGATTTCTGAACAGGTAACATAAATTGCGAATATTGTTAGTAAATTCACTGCCATTCGCTTGCATCTATGTTTATACTTGCAAAAAATGAAGAATTCTACAAAGTACATGCACTGACTTTGTTTCAGAAAAGGGGAATCTGTGAAGAGGCCGACTCTCTATAATCTCAGACGTCAACTTATTCCGGCATGAATTTATTTTGTACCCTCTGAACTGGCACAAAAAATAGGGGTGCACAGGATACACGAGAGTGCATGGTACATGAGTAAATACGGTAAGTTGATCTTAATTAAATTATACAAAATAGAGCAAATTTAAAAATTCTAAACTGAAAATGACGAAAAATATAGCAATTTTATATTTAACCTTTTCACTGCTAAGCCGTCGGCGATTGCTCATTCCGTGCAGCGCTAGATACTCCACAGCGCTTGATTACTGGTTTGTTGTTTTATATGGTTTGCTTTCATCATATAGTTGTTTCATATATGTCCCATCGATCTTTTAGATCCGGGCTTTAGACTGGCACTGGCGAAGTTAAAAATATATATTTTTTATTTTAAATTTTTACGGTTTTTAATTTTTGATGATTTTTTAAATTTTTATTTGCTATGCAATTCAATAATTTCTTTGTGTATGGTACGTCTCGAGTCATGGAACGACACATAGAGCAACTTGGCATTTCTTGCAATTGTACCTTGTCTCCCGTCTCTTATTGTTATTCCGACAAACTACGATATTTCTCATTGGGAATTTAATTTTTGCTGCCTCTGATGCAATGCTAGCCGGAAAAATGCCTTTCCATCAGCCGCAGAGGTGAATCCTCACTCGATCTTTTTCCTCCTCCTGATTGCTTTCTTTCTTTACTGAATTTTTCAAGAATTACTCGGATTAGCACCAAATAAAATTTTGCTATTGGAATATTATTTCCCATCACCACTTGCTAAAGGATGTGCGCATTCAGCACGGAAAGGTCGAATAATATAATCACAGTAAAAGTAGGCAAACAGTAATCCAAGAGTATCCAAAAACAATGTCCAATATGAAAGCCAAGGTCCAGAAATAAAAGTTGAACGAAGCAAAAGAATAAATCCACAAAGCCAAAAATAATGTCCAAAAGAAATGCAAAGATCGAAAAATAAAAAATCGGTGAGAAGGAACACAGCGCGTAACTCTTGAGAAAGACAAGGAGAAACTGAGCTCTGAAATCCGACAAAAGCATATCGAGAAGAAATAAATAAAAGTACTATAAGGGCATAGGGGCTGAGATAAAGTCAAGTGACTCTTGAAGGTTTCTGAAACATGTAGCCAAGTCGGGAACCTAACTCTCCCAAACATTCACTAAAAGGATTTGAATGACATCTACCGGCATTGAAAAGCATTCCTAAATAAGGAAGAGACCGCTAGATATCGCTAGAAGCAAAAACGAGAAAACACGTCTTGAGCAGCGACGCGAAAAACCGGCAAACAAGATATGACGTCCTTAGCACCGAGGGTTCGGCATATCCCGGACGAGTTATCACGTACATAGCACTGAGCGGCCAGAACCCGCTGGACAAGATATTGCATCCATAGCAGCGAAAAGGTTAATCCATTACTATGCAGAACCGTAGTTTTTAAAAACTATTTTTCTTATTTTCTAATAAGTGAAGCTGGCTCAGCATTATGCATTATTCCTTTTCTACAGTGTCCCATTTTGTCAAAAGATAACATGTTTGTCATTAAAAAATAGTTTTTCATGAATAATGTTCAAAAATTAAAGTGAACTTTCAGAAATGTCAGTACAATTCATTTGACAGGAAAGCATACTCTAAGATCAATAAATTGTAAAATATAATTTCAGTGGTTAAACAAAAGGAATTGCAACTGTTATCAAGCAATCACTACTTTGAATTTCACAGAACAAATTCTTCAACTAGCTTAACAATGTACCCTTTGATTATAATGCATCACAGCAGGCTACAAAAAGTCTTGCAATTTCAACTGTACATCTCTTACATTCTAAACATGTATCTATACATGGATTCACCTCATTTTTGTATATTATTACATCCATTGTAATTATAACAACCTACCTGCAGATTATCCCCATGATATATACGGCACTTTCGCAAAACAGCATTTTGAAAGCCATTGCACCTGAAAAACCAAACAAGTTATCAAAGAATGTCGAAAAGATCAGATAATTTACCAAAAAATACAGCTTAATAGTGGTCCTTTATGTTTTGATACCTAGGCTTAGGGGAAATACTCAAAGTAAACTTTTAATAATGAACTTTCAACACGTAAAACTATGTAATGACAAAAGTGCTGCCTAAATTAAAAAAAAAGACAATCATGCCTATTCCACAAATAATATAGAGAACAACGTATCATTACAAGTAGATAACAAACATCAAAAATGCTCATCAAAATCTATACATCATTATACTATAATGGAATAAGTGTGATTTTGTCTGTCCGGAATCTGATTGACTTCCAAGAAGCAAAGCACTGCCTCTGGAGACAAGGAATTGGATTATCTCATAATTGTAACTATACATTAAAAATATAATGTACATAGTTCTTAACTGATCCAATTTTATATGACTTCTAAATCAGATGCCCGTCTTAAAATATATTCATATAATCGTCTTTTCAAAATTGAAGACAAAACTTATACAGTATTTACTCGCATATACGCTGCCACTGCATACAAGCCACACCCTCGTTTTCTGAGACTGAATCTAGGGAAGAAAAAAGTTTCCAAAAATAAGCTGCTCTTCAACAATTGGGCCCTATAAGAAGTTAAGCAGTCATTGTCCGATACATGAGGAAATGCGATTGATTGCGAGTTCATATTTAATGAAGTGTGCAGTGATAATCATTGGAAATAAGTTAAGGTAGAATTTTAAATTTTTTCCTTTTAAATATACTGTGATATAAGACTAACATCGAGTGGCTGTGTGACAATTACTCTAATACATTGCTGTCAACTCACAGAAAGTTAAAAAATGGCAAGGGCTGGACTAAATATCATTATTTTCCTAAGGTAATTTTTTAATGCGCAGGCTTCTGAGTGACTTAACAAAATTTTCCACCGGTACCAGTAGAATGATGTGGTAAGATTAACACAAACTGCAAGCATAGCGTAATTTTCTTTATATTTCAATAATGCCAGAATAAAACGCAATTCTCTTCGCGAATTACGCAAAACATATTGGATGGTGTATGGCAAGTGGTGACACCCAATCCAGTCTAACAAGTGTATCTCCCTGCAGTACACCAGTCATGGTGTCTTGCCTTCCAATATGTCTCGTGACGAATATGTCTCACAAAAAATGTCTCGCTACAAATATGTGCGATGAGTTTGTCGTGTGACCAATTGACGCATGATCAACTGACCAAGATGTATTGACGATATACCACTTTGTACTCAAATTTAAGATGACCTCAGAGTTTTGAAAGCTCAAATTTTGAAAGAAAATCTTGTATTGGTTTCAGGTAAATACGATAATACTACCAATAGCATTGAAATTTTTGTGCTTACTTTTATCTACTTTACTCTCATAAAGGCCCACAAGTCATATTTGTAAACTTAATGAATTCATTTATTTCCATTAAAACAATGATCAGCAACAAAGAAAAGCTAACATGATATCAACAGAAGCATTAATCTACCTTTTACATAACCATTTTTCAGTAAAAAACAAAACTCTTGGATTTTAAAAATTGCTTATACTGAGGTTCATTTCAGTACTTTTAAACTCAAATGGAATGGTGAGCAACTTTACATAGATACAAATGCTTACCTTAATGCCCTCAATAGTTCTTCATTAGGGTCACAGGCATGAACAACTTCTGCCTTAGCATGGGCCAAAAAATACACTGTATATTGTCCAATTCCTGCGAAAAGATCCACGATTGTTTCCCCTTGGCAGTTCATTTCACTAATTCTGTAGCGTTCCCGGGCAGCTCCATGATCAAACAAGTATGACGTAATATACCAGCTGAAACTAGAAGTTAGTACCAGTTAACCAATTAAGAATACATATCATACAAAGGTGAAATATGACATTTACAATCTATTTAGAGTTACAATAAAATTAAAATTGCCATTACCACTATAATGTGGTCTGCTATAGAAAAGAACTTTGTACTGTCATATTTGTTGTTGAGCCAAAAATTTTCATTTAAATTCATTCCTTTCAAAAAGTATAATGTACAATAACTTATTGTATCTAGGAAAACTTAAATGGTAAGACTGCATGGACATCATTTTGTTACAATTTTTTTACACCAGATCAGACATGTACTAAATTACAGTGAGGCCCTCATTTTAGAACGGAATAAATTAAATTTTTATCTAATAATCTAAGATTGTCAATCAAAGTCAGGTTGCTTATGGTTCTATCTATTTCTAACAAACTATAATTGATAATGACGAATCAAATTGTACATTCAATAGAGAGTTATCAAGCTCCTCCTGCTGCTGAAAATAAAATTCCAGAACAAGTATGTAAGCATAAAAAAAATGAAAAATTAAGTACTTGTCTTAGGTATCTCTAATAGTCATAACAAGGTTATAAAAAATTAAGTTATCCTTATTCTGGAATACTATACAGTCATTCCTTACTCAGTACTCTTAACCTCTTAGTGCCACACAACGATTATATCATTGTTGCTTCTACAGCCAGTGGTGCCAATGATGATATAATCATTGTTATACAGAGCAGGTTATAAATCGATGCTGTTCAGTTAATATTGATCAAAGACAGATTGTGATAGCATCCAATAAAAGAGGAGATCAAGCAGCTTTTATGTATGCAGCATATTTTTGTTTACCTCTTGATTTAAGTTTAAGTTAATTCATTTCATATGGTCGTATTTGTGCCTAGCTGATGATAGCACCAGATGAATCGGCATTTCTCTAAGTGCCAAGCTAAGTGATTGTTTTGCACTCAGCTCCTTCTAATATGCTTTGACTTTCTATGGATCTGCTGACATCACGATTACTGATTTTTTTAACACCGCAACTTCTACTGAAAGCAGAAGCAATTAATTACTTGGCAGAACAAACACATTTGGTTGCAGAGAAAAGCAAAGGCAAGTGATCTAGCTATTAAATATAGTTCACTGTAATCATTTTAATTATTGACAAAGGATTTGTTTAGTTCTCGTGCATATGAACGTACCATAAGAAGCTCATGCGGGAAATTTCTTCCAGTGTGGCTGCAGCCTTATTTCGTGAAAGTTCAAAGTAACATTTATTATCCTTAATATTTCATGATGGCTTCTTCATCTAAGGATGAATTTGAAGTTCAGAACGATGAATTGTTCAATTATATTGGCACGTTAAGTGACAATGATTATTTGGAAAAAGAAGATGATGCTGAGTGATCGGAAGAACATGGTGGAAAAGAGGCTTTTTCTTCTGACTCGGACTCAAGTGAAGTCAAGAAACGCCACTCAAAAAATAACAATTTTGTATTCACTGTTTTACCATTAGTTAATCAACATTTTCCCAGGGATTAAACCCTGAAGCTGAAGAAACATAAATTACCCTACGTGCTTAAAATAAATTTTACCGATACTACTTCCTTCTCTTCTACCTCTGTTTTTAATCACGCTTGGAATCACTCTGAATGTCTTTCATCTCCCAAAATCTATTGCATCCACAGAATCTTCAGCCTCGCTCAGACCACTTAGGGCTGGTTGGGGGAATCACATGTTCAATATTATTATCATATTTATAGTTCTCCTGCACGTCATACATGGGGATTTAAAATTTGAATAGAATTGAAAGCGCTGCCATCAGCAGTAAAATATGTATTAAAGAAATGTAAATCTAAGAAACTCACCAAATGAGGAACTAATGGCAAATGAACCTGAGCCAAATACACTCAAATAGTAATACCATCTACTCCCATTCGTTTTGCGAGAACAGCAATGACAGCGCTCCTAGCGGCAGAGAATGGTCGGAGTTCTGAACACCTGACAACTATATGCATTCCGTGAGTAACATGAGCAAATAAATTGAATTCATCGCATTATACCATAATTAGAGGTTAAAAATGTCAAATTACATGGGTGGAATAATCTGTGTAGTTTATGGATGTTTTAATTATAAGTGGCAGAAGAACTCCAGATCTTTTTTTCACTTCCCAAAAGATAAGGAGGTGTAAGTACATAACCAAGAATACATGACATAACTTTTCCAAGAGCCTACCTGAATACAAGTTTCTTTATGTATACGTATCTCTTTCAGATGCCATCAATGGGTCCTGAAAGCAAGGAGAATAGATCTGGATGAGATATTTAACAAAGAAGGACCTGAACCCCTGTACTCCGGTTATCAGATATGTGATGCTTATTTTAAGGAAGGGGATTTCAGGTACCCTCAGCTGAAATCACAAGGGTTCGTTGAAACCATTAATATGAAAACTTGAATAAATCCTTTGTCCCAGTAAATGAAGAGGTATTTCTGTGTGAAATGAACTTTTATATTTGCAAAAGTCCTATTAAGAATTCCTGTTGTTGTGCAACTAGTGTTTTTATTAACCGTGTTTTTATTAACTTGGTTGAAGAGAGGAACCATCCATAGTATATTTCTACCCAGTGGTCAAGAGAAACCTGCCTGTAAAGGCCGAAGAAGAGGGAAAGAGATGTTCACTTAGAACAGAAAAACCTACATCAGTGATTGATATGGGTAAGTAGGGTTACATTAAATATGAAGTCACAAATGTACATTGGCAGATATTGTGAAGTGAAATAGTAGAAATGAGAAAAATAGAACTGGTTTTCTTTTATTTCCTTTTATTGGAGACCCTTGAAATCTCATAAAGTTAGTTAATAGAATTTAAAATTTAATATGACCTGAATTTTTCACTTTCTTTAAACTAAATCTGTGGCTCTGATTTTTTTCTCAGGTCCCTTATCTGATGTCAGATTACCAAAGTGGAGTGAAAATGGATACAGGCTTGATACAGGACTTAGGGTGGGAATCACTAGCTGAGCGCCGATTACGTGATAGGTTAAAACTTCTTGAAAGATTTAGAACGTGTACTTTCTCAGCGACGTCGAAGAAATAATAAGAACTCCCACCTATATCGGTAGAATGGACCATCCTCGTAAAATAAGAGAGATAGCCTGTAGGACGGAGAGATACAAAGGCTCATCTTCCCCTAGAACGATAGCTGAGCAGAATAAAACTTGCGATCAAAAGTAACCTCGCGTGGGGTCGTAAACCCAGACCTAATTTTGGAGTTTTCCCCTTGGTGTTAATGCACCCCCTGCCACACACCCTTGCGGTGGCTTGCAGGGTAAACTGTAGATGTAGATAATCTAATATGCAGTTGGGCTTCAGAATTTCTTTTCTATGTTTTGTTTTTATTGTTGATGATGAAGCATCATCCACTCTGCTGAGGATGTTCACTTCTTCCTTATCCTGCCATCTCAAGGCTAGATGTTTACTTTGCCGCCAAGCTTTGATCTTGCCCTTTTCAACGGATATTTTTTGAAGTCTTTTAGCAAATCACGACGATTTTTCCATAATGTTCCATAGGCATGTTTTATTTTGAACAAGTATGCCAAATAATTTTGGGGATGTGTAAAAATTGTCCATTGTTACACAGTAACCTTTCTTTAGCAGAGGGTCCATTAGTGTTAGGACACATGATGTAGCAAGTCCATAATTCTCATATTCCTCTTTCAAATTTGTACCTTTTCCAGTATAAATTAGTGAATTCCAGATGTAACCAGAACTTGATTCACACAGCATGATAAATTTTATGCCAAACCTTGCTTGTTTCGTAGGGATGAACTGTATCCAGCTGAGCCTTCCTGTATAGTGCATGAGGCTTTCATCAACACTTAGATTTCGTTCTGGAATATATACCTCTCCGAAACGTTTTAGAAGTCTGATATATCTCCCAAATTTTTCTCAATTTTGGGGCTGGATTAGTATTTTCATCAAAAGTTTCATTATTACTGAAATACAGGAATTTCGTGATAAAACTAAATCGCTGTTCGGGCATGACAGTTCCAAAAAAAGGTGTTTGCAACATCCAATTTTTCGACCAAAACCACTTCTGGTTGGGTTTTCCAAGGATTCCTTGTAATATAATTAGACCAAGAAATGCCCACATCTTTTCTTTGATTACAGGAAACCATTTATTAGCACGTGAAAAAGCTGATGCATAATTATTTGTTTCCAATGTAATCATGTCAATAATTTCATCATCAAAAAATAATTGTAAAAATGCTAATAGGTCAGAAATGCCTGCCAATTCCTTTACTGATCCTGATTTGTTAGTGAAACTGAATTCTGGATGAGGAGGATTCACTACATTCACATTCATAGGGCACCACACAGGATCATAAGTAGAAGAGTCAATATCCTCTTCAGAGTCATCATCTTCAGAAATGGAAATATCTGAACTTTCTGAAGAAAGATTAGGAAAATCAGTGCTGTCATCATCCGACAGTAACACCGCCTCAATGTCAGAATCATCATAATAAACATCTCGGTGTGAAGCCCTTCTTTTGTTGTTTGGCTTCAAAGATGACATTGAAGGGCAGGCTGAAATTTAGTAATCATTATAGAGTTTAGGCAAGACAAACAATATTCGGTAAATATTTTATATATATCTATATATTGTACTACAAAATGACATAATACCTGTAGTACAGATGTATATTCAGTATAATAAAAACAATCAGCAAACACGACACAGAACGGCAGGCCAACTTTCCTAATTCACTCTCTAGTTTACGAAAAGTAAATAAGAAGTTACATCACTGCAATATAATAAAGAATACAGTTATAGTTGCCATAGTAAAAAATGAAAGAATACCTGTTGTAAATATTATGTGGTGTATGATGAAAAAAAATGAAATGTTGTCAAAATTCACCAGGTGGCTTCCTTTGACAAAAATAAATTGAACTAGAGAAAAGAATGCAAGATGAACCACAGTTATTTCAGTGAAATATAGTAAAAACATATATATACATTATGGAAAACAAAATGACATAACACCTGTAGTATAGATGTATATTCAGTATAAAAACAATCAGCAAAGATGACACAGAACAGCAAGCCAAATTTCCACATTCACTTTATAGTTTATAAAAGATAAATAGGAAGAATACAATATAATAAAGAATACAATTATAATTTACATAACTATAAAACGAAAGAATACCTGCTGTAAATACGTTCATCATCAATGATCAGAAAACAATCGCAGAACTAAAGAAAAATCATGGTTAGTCAAAAAAAAACAGCATGTAAAATAACCTCAGCCCAGTAGATGGCAGAAGTTCATAGAAAGCAGAAAAAAATCGGGTTTAATGCGAAATTCACAAATTCCTATCACACCCCGAGTCACACTCATGGTTAACACTGGCGGTAAATTCAAGAACCCCGAGCTACACTCGGGCTTAACACCAAGGTGGTTAAAGCTTCTAGGAAATCACTGTCATTGTGGGAAATTTGTAATTTGCTCATGGTGTCGGCAATCTTTCTGTTTTGCCTGCTTTTACGACAAGTACCATCCAAGAAACTGCTCCTCTTCAAGTCAAACCTTGTCTTCAACCATGATCCTGCATCAAACCTTGATCCTATCAATTCCCCTCCTATATATAACCCAAGCCAAAGCCACCCCTATGTTTATCCTGCACTTCCCTCATTCCTGAATACCATTCCCACCCCAACCCAAAATAATGGCCACATAAATTAGTTGTAGTCTGGTTTAGTTATTGCTTTTTCGGCAAACATTTTCAAAAGAGGCAGTAATTAAAAACGTCAATGTTCTTTCAAAAAATCAGAGTAAAACTAAAGAAAAAAGGAAAATTACCCTGAAAAAACTGGACCTTTGTGGGACCTAACCACAGGAGCTAGAGAATGCCGAACCCCGCAGCCGGACACATTTCCCTCTAGGCTACTGTGGTTGTTGTTAAAGAAGAAAAACATCTTTCAAGGGTTGCTGTAGAGCAGGCCAAGGTAGCAAGAATCTTTAATAGTATTTTTATACTAGGAAAAAGCCTATCATCGCAAACTTTGAATGCCTCTAATGCTGTTTTTGGCAAATCATCTTCTGACAGCAAATTCCATTTACACTGCCATATTTCAAATTCTACTATAAGTTGTCCAAAGTCTTCACCATAAATTTTACAAGTCTGTTGGAAAATTTCTGCCTTTTCATTTTTACATTTAGTAGGAAGCAGTAGCTTCAGTTTAGCTATTAGTTTATTATGTGACGCTTTCCTTCAGAATCTAGAATACACACTATATCAACTTGCTTTCCACTTATAACATTTAGAAAATTATCTGCATGCATACTAGCCTCAATATGATATTTTGTTTTCTCATGTTTTCCAAAATATTCTTTCGCATTCTTCCAGTTTAGATAGGTTGTTGTTACTAATGCTCCTAATGCTTGATCTCCTCTGCCTCCAACTTGACGAGCAAACAATACACATATTTTACAGAATGCTCCACCTGCTCTTATGTCTCCCGCATAAACCAATGATAAACATTCTGATATAAAAGAATGTGCTCTTCAATTCAATTTATTTTAGCATTCCTGTGGCTCCAAAAATGTAAATCCCACTTAATAAATTATAAAAGTATTCTTCTATTCAACGAATTGATGGAAATGTGCGACTTTGGGCGATTTGAAAGCACTCTGATTGTGATTTTGCAGAGCTATCAACTGGCAACCCATCTACACTGATGAAGTATGTTTTGAGCAGTTTATTTCACTTCCTTCACCCTATGAGTTGCCCTTAAATGTTCCCCTCTCCAATGGTCAAACATAGTGACCTTTCTACGTCACTAAGTAGCGCCTCATATGCTTAAGCATAAATCCGCCCGTCTGAGTTGCAGTTAAAAACTTAACATTTTGTGTTTTCCTCAGTCATTATTTCTTTAGGTTCTTAAGAAAAGAGAATCCACTAAGGGGGGGTTTGAACCCCTCAAACCCTCCCCATATATACGGCCCTGCAGTGTTGTAAATCTGTTTAGATGTTTGCTGCCCCAACACATGCTCTATGATCAACTATTTGAAGCTGCAAGTAATTGAGCAGAAGTCTACCCTGATGATATCACGCTAGATTTAGGCCCTCAAATTGTATCTTTCAGGCCCAGATATAAAACACAAATTAGCCAATTTGATTTTGTATATGATTATGTTCATTGTAGAAAACTATATATTAGCTTCAACATTTCCAGATACATTTACAGCCTGTTTAGTATTTCTTACACTTTCTGTTATTATCATCAGAACACTCATTTTCTAAGTTTAAATTGATAAAAAATTATTTAAGTTGCTCAATGGGGCAGAAGCACCACAGTGAACTCACAATGGTTTCTATTAAACGAGCTTGTGCTATTGAAATTGGCACTTTTGCAATTGTAACCAATTTTACAAAAAGTAAAGCCCGCAAGAATAATTTTGCTAAGTAGCAAGATAATAATGTCATGCGATAGATGCTATTTACATATAGGCTGCAGATTATTTGTCTTGCAGTATAGAAATTGTTGTTATTTACAGCTTCATAATCATATAACCTGATTTCTGTAATATTTGTTTTTGAAATAATATATGCACAATTAAATGCATAAAATTATTAAATGATTGCAAAATATTTTATTTATAAAAAACCAAGATATTAATAAATTTATGACTAAAATTATTCCTTATAAAAAATAAGTTTACATATAAATATTGGAGCAGAGTGGGGCCCAGTGAAGAATTCTCAAACCAGGACCCGGCTTCATCTTGCAATGCCACTGATAGACACATTTTCTATACAGATTAACCCTCTTAGTGCCACCAAATTTTGGTGCTGCTAGGGATAAGTGCCAGCATGAATTTTAGAATTTTGTAACACCTTGGGGAAAAAAACAATATGAAGTTATTTTTTTAGATATGAATTTAATGTTTCATTGTAATTTACTAAAAATGGATTAATTGTTGGTGATAACATTCTGACACATCACTTGAAGGATAAATGTAATTATTACAACACAAATAGTTTGAATAATATTTTGCAACAAAATAAATTATTGTTTTTGTGACAAAAAAGTTATACATTATATGTCACATATACCAAAAAAACTACAATATTTATATATATGAGTTCACTAGGAAGCTCTATCGAAAAAATCATAAATAAATAAGGAAAATTTAGTGAATTGCATAACTTTTAGCCGACCCCTGCACACAGTCATTTTCTAATTTCCCATTTTCTTTCAAACTCCTACCATTGGACTGCTCATCTAACACCTATGTTGAACCAGGCAAATGCCGTGCATGCCCTTCTCGCATTTTATGCACACAGTTCGGGACCTAGACCTCTTCTGACCATGTTTTCCACTGCAAACAATACAATTTTTTTCTTTCCTGCCTGGAAGTTGCCTTAGTCCAACTTTTGGCCCACTAATCGATTGACCTGCACGTGTAGATACATCACTCTCTGTTTTCCCAAGCCATTCAGACCCCAGGGCCTCTATGATGCTTGATGTGTATTGAAGCCTAGTCATTTATTTTATGGGATTATTCTCTTTGTAGATTATATATGAATATATGAGAAATCATACAAAAAACAACTTTCTTCCAAAACTTTATCGTATGCCTTTCATCCAAGTAAGAATATACCATCATGTGACAGAGGTGTCAATGCCACCCACATACTTATTGTACAGATCTATTATTTATGGTCTCACTATTTCTTTAGTTTTGCCATGTCTATTCTTTCTTAGAGACGTATTTTGTGCTGTTGCTTTTGTGGAAAGCAGCAGCACAGGATTCTTCTGTGATTTTTTTTCTCTTTGCCCTAAGATAAGAATTTCACCATTTCTATAAATATTTCATTTCCCCTACACTAAATTTTTCTTTCAATCCTTGGGGAATGTTCTTTCTATTCCTTCTCAATGTCCCTGTCAAAAATGTATGCTTTTTGAAAAGTTCACGTGCCAAGTCAACACTTGTGAAAAAGTTGTCCACGACAACATGGAACCCCTTCATGAGATAATTTCCTATATCCAAAAGTTTTTTCACAACCACAAAACTTAGTCCATGCTCCTGCAAGTCTCTCCTATCTTCTTTATTCTTTGCTCCACGATAGCAGTAGAAAGCCAAACAATAGTTCACTACCAAGTCACATAACATCCAGAATTTTATGCCCCATTTATGGTGACGTTTGTTAGGCAGATATTGAAGCAGCTGAGAATGACTTTGAGTATCAACTAATGTTTTATCAACGCTAAGGTGCTCATGGGGTGTGTAGTGATGGCGAAATAAATGATTGGCATGGTCAACGATGGGTTGAAATTTTGCATAAGGGTCATATTTTTCATTGCCTGGTGGTAAAAGTTTGGAATTATCTGCGAGGTGAAAAAATTTCAAAAGTAGTTGAAAACAATTTCTTGACATCATTTTACCAAACCATGGAATGGAGTGAGAATTATCTGTCCAGTATGAAAAAATGGTCGGCCTTTTAGTAATACCCATTTCTAATAAAATTGCGATGAATGCTATCATTTCAATTACAGTCACTGCCCGCCACTGCCTCACTCTCGATCTTGGCGATAAAGTTTCATAGGCAGCTAAGAACTGTTCAGAATACCTGTTTGTTTCGAGTACAAATATATTCCATAGTTTCAGTGAAAAAAAAAAACTGAAGTAATCAATGGGGTCAGCGTTTGGCGGCGGCGCATGCTTGGGTCCCGGGATTTCAACATAACTGAAGTTGGTAGGACAACAATTGTCACAGTTTTCGTCGACTAAGCTGAACTCCGGTGGCCGCGTTGAATCAGCCTTATCACTGCAAACATCATCGTCACCACTATCATCTATCACTCTAAGGTTCTTCCTCTTTATCACAATGTCACTGTCATCGGAATCAGAAATCACTTGGTCTCTCCGACACACACTCTCCTCGTCATCTTTCTCTGAATAATCATCGTCATTGCTTAGCGATAACAGATAATTTACCAACTCTTCATCTAGGTTTTCCTCCAAAGTATTTTTGGTTGCCATTTTAGGAGAAAGAAGGGTGATTTACTATATATGCGTAATATTTTCAAGCCTGAGCATCATGCACCCTTTCGCTCGCAAAGGAAGAACCTAACTGATTCCCCTTGAACAAAACAGAAGACGTTCTCTTCGTAACCAATCTCAACATAAGCATTCTCAACCACATGGTAGAAACAAAGTAATCCCCTCTGTCGTAGAATTGCTGACGGTGTCTCCCCCTACATTGAATCACTTGACCGTATGCCGTCTTGGATTGATAGCAAGAGGAATCAAAGTGTTTACAAAGCAATTTTTTTTTTCGTCGCATCATCATTGTGGTCGAGTTTCTTTATGTATCATAGTATTCAAGAGTGTTAGCTTTTTTGTAGCAATTCACACTGGTAAACCACTCAGAACTTATAAAACGAGCGTGTTTCAAACGTCTTATTTACTTGGGCTTTGGATGCGTAAACATATACGCATCAAAAATAGAGCAAGTTCCACCCTTTATAAAATCATTCATAATACATACAAAAATTTAAAAAAATACATCTTCGATAAAGTAGAAAATACACTCTTTCAAATGATACCAAAATTATTTATCATCCATTAAAATTGTATTCAGTTATTACGATTTTAATTATGGTCTACGCTTGAGCCGATATATCGGCTCGCGGCACTTTTTGCCCGAGGAGCAAAAGCCGATATATCGGCCCATGGCACTAAGAGGGATAAATTGTACATTGTATTAGAAGATATATTATTTTCAATGAAAATCCCTCAGTTGCTGAGATGGCAGGTTTGAGAGGGGACAAAATTAAAGCAGAAATTTATCAAAACCATTTTATGAGTTATTCCAAAAGATTGTCTGATTTGGATATTTGGAGTGATAGTCATTTACAATGTGAGTTAGTATTCTTTGTGGAAAAAAATGTGATAGTGATATATGATGTAATAGTTACTAATCTTTGTGGAAAAAATAATGAAATGGTAGAAATACTTGTTTGGGTTTGTTTTGAATACCGCCATAGTAAACAACTGCATTTCATATAATAAAACCAATTTACCATCAACTTCTAGACATTGATATACTCAGAAAGCATTCAGAAAGGCTCTCTATACACAAATGATAGGCAATATCTCATGAAAACATTTGGGATGCAAAAGTCACTTAAAATCCTCCAAGAGTTAGTAAAGATTGAAGGCAGAAATAAAGTGCAGTAGTTATAAAAGAAAAACGCCTTTGCATGTTTCCTGGAGAACCACATAGAAAAAGGAGTAAAGGTATTTAATATATTTTTAATGCAATTAAATATAATAAATAATTCCTAAAAATTTTATTAATCTCCAAATGACTGCAGGCAATGTTAAGTAACACACATAATGTATAATTTTGTAAAATAATAACTGGCTAATCAAGATATTTAAATTGGTCTGGGAGAGGGTTAAAAAGGCACCTAAAATTTTTTGCACTGGAAGCCACAAAGGCTTCCACCGGCTCTGTTCAGCTACCATACCATTAACACTCATTTACATCAATAGTAGTTAAAAATAGAAAAAATTAGTAATGATTATATAATTAAATTTTTATGCAAACTACACAACATGCTCTAATTACCTTAATCCAGATTCTTCAGTTGTCACCCATGCATAACTCTCATCTAAGACATGAGCTCTGAGGGGCAGAGCATCATCTGGTTCTCTTTTACACCTTCGAGCAAGTTGGCACACTCCTAATGACTCGTATACTGCTGCCCAAATCTCAGGGGCTATAATCACATAAAGCATCATTATTTAGTAAATATTGATAGCTAACCTTTAACAGGTAAATTGCACTTATTAAACGGCAAATTTATGGCAACATGATAAATACAAATAATGGGTGAAATCCCTTTCCCATAGTTATATTAATCACTGGTACATACTTAAACAAATTAACATGCCAAAATTAAAATAAATGCAAGTATCTATGTGCAGGAAACTCCAGAGAATAAATTTGGTACCCTGTGTTAATTATTATAATAAATAAAAACGGATGGATAAGAATATTCTGGTGGAGGATTTTTCAACCATGATCTTTAACAAAGGAAATGGCTAGTATCTCACTAACCTCCTCTCGCCCAAGCTGGATCCACAAAGCTCCTTGAGTCAAACACGGCCATATCACCATACATGGCGCATGACCTTGGAATGTCAATCTCTAATTCCTCCCTCCATAACTTTTTGTCTTTGAGAATGAGTTCAACCGACTTTCTCATAGAGTCATACGCAGACTTTGGTATTTCAGGGAGACAATCCAGCCGCTTGAAGACAACATATGTTCTGTTATTTAACACTATGCATCCTTTGGTAATAGCTTCTTGTGACCGAAGACAAGTTATAATAGGTAATCCTGCTTCATCCCCATTGATTTCGATGGTTACATCATCCTCTTGAAGTATATTCATTTCTCGAAGAGTATCCCTATATAAAGGAGAAATTTTAGGGTAAATCTCAATGGAAATATTACGAATTAATATTTTTCTAAGTAAGAAAACTTTCCTTATTTGCGTAACTTCCTTGTTTCTGACTAAAACCAGCGCCATTCTTCGTTTGTAGGATTTATATTTTTATGCTTGATTTACGTATTTCGTGCTAGAACAAAAAAATTAAATCGCTCTTTGCTTGTAAAATAAATTCAATAAGCTATGACTAGAGTTCACAAAACACTTACTAAAGGGAAATCAACAAAAATTACACTAATAATCTCTAATGACGAAAGAGCAATTCGTATCACAGATGAACAAATGAGTTCTGATATTCAATTAATTACGGAAGCAGCAACTGTAAATATTTAGCAACCATGTGGATGAAGCTATATACGATATATCGATAGTCTGCAACACCATCAACGGGAGTGAAAGTGCCTAAGAATTATTTATTACAAATTATGCAAAATATGAGGCGGTAAAATAAATAAAGAACATTACATAACTTGAAGTATATCGTAATTAATCATAATAAACAATTTAAAAGATATATTAGTCCTTAGATATGTAGGAAATGGTATATTTCAATCAGATCCGGCCCGTGAGATTTAATAGATTTGGGCGATATTTAATTTGGTCGGGGCGGTTATTTTCCATGCAACGTTATATGCCAAGAGTCTTACTACTCGAGAAATTCAACCGGTTTTGATTAACATAGCTTGGGATTTGGTTTTATACGTTTTTTATTTCAATTTTTTCATTTATGGCTCCAAAAAATAAACAAACCATAGGAAACGTCATTTTTATTAAACAATTAACTTACATCTGAATTTTAAATGAACCATTGCATGTACATACATGCGTTAAAAATGTGTTACCGCGCTAACTTTATAATCAATGTTGTATCAAATTTTATTACCTAAGGTGCAAATTCATTACACTGTGCAGAATTGAAATTTAAATTTTTATGTAAAAGAAAATAAATTTAAACGTTCAACGCTGCAACGAAATATTATTTTTTCGTCGGTGACTGAAGCCAATTTTCCTGTTTTCAATTTATATGGAGGTTCAGAATCAGCAATTGATAACGAAAATTATTTGAAAATAATTTTGCGATTGTAATCGGTATTTTAAATTGGGATGACAATCGTCGTCCTCAGTCAGTGGTAAGTGCCGGCCGAGTGTTTTGCATACCTCATCCCGTTTACGATGACTCGCAGACTTATCAATATCTATATCTTTATCATCAGCATCTCTTTTATTGATAAGTGATTTGTATGATATATGCTTTTCCAAGATTGGAAACATGATTTTATGATGAAATACAAACTGAAAAATCTATGTGAAAATTATCTATTTTTCTCAATTACGTTGATAATAATACTATAGGCGCATGAATAAACTTTCCATTTTTCTTACTTTGTTTTTAAGTTAAATTCCTAAAATGAGATTTTTCAGGCTAAATTTCTTATAAGGAAAAATTGTCATAAATAAGGAATGAGAAATATGTCATAAAATACTGTTGAACTGCTTTTCCAATTTTATTACAAATTATAATGTATAAAAATAATTTGTATACATTTTTATACATAATTTTGTACTTTATATTTACATTATAAAAACACTATTTACAATTTTTATATTTAATTTTACATTCTTATATTATTTTTATTTTAATCATAATACACGGGTAGTAAATCACCTATTTACAGAGATATATGAAACATATAATAGCACAAATAAAATAAATATAGTAAGATGTTACATTAAATCAGTTATATACATTCATTGAAGTTATAGTTACAAAACAGTAATAAACTTATTGCATTTTATATAAAATATGGCCACCGAAGCACAAAATATTACCTAAATTCATGGATTGCCTTGATTTGTTTAACAGTAGTTTCAAACTCCTGATGTCACATCAAATGTATATGAAAAGAAGGATTTAACTTTAACATACTGCTGTCTACCAACTAAATAACTACGTAGCCAAAACAACATAGTACCTCCGATGCCTACAGTTTCTAATTTATTAATCAGTAAACCACGGTCCACTGTATCAAAAGCGTTACTAAAATCTGTATAAACAGCATCAACTTGCAAATTATTGTTTATGGCACTATAAATATTTTCTTCATAAACTAATAAATTGGTGACAGTAGAACGATTTGCCATAAACCCATGTTGTTGATCAATGATAATATTTTTTAAAAGTGGAGTTAGCATATCGAGAACTAAGCTTTCGAACAATTTAGAGAGACATGATTGAATAGACACAGGTCGACAATTAGTAATATCAGATTTCTTGCCTTTTTCATAAATTGGAACGTGACTTATTTTCCATTGGCTTGGAAATTCACCCGAGGAAAGTGACTTATTAAAAAGTATGAGTAGTGGAAAAATTAATACACGGTAGCATTCTTTAATCAAACGTGAGGGAATGTTGTCAGGACCTGGACCTTTTTTAATATCGACAGATTTTAACTTTTTCAAAATGTCATCAGAGGTCACCTTGCATATACGTACATGTGTAGCATTGTCTTCTTTAAAGTTCAAATCATTATTCATATCTGAGTTTGAGCTGTAAACACAAGTAAAGTATTTGGCAAAAAGATTTGCTATAGCTTGTCCATCTTGAGCTACCTCAGATTCTATATACATGTGATTAGGAAGTACATTGTCTTTCCTCAAAGAATTAACATGATTCCAAAAAGGTTTCATGTTGGAATGCAGTAGGGACTCAATATTATCAATATGGTCATGATAACAATGCTTAGACAGATCTTTTACATCTGGCTCGTAGCAAGGAAATAGTCTTATAATCAGAAATGGAACTAGACAATTTGAACTTCCTATGGGCTTGTTTCTTTTCATACATTGATGACCGCAGTTCAGAATTGAACCAGCTTGGAAAGGACTAATTTTTTAATTTAAATTTAGGAACATATCCTTCAATTGCACAACCCAATATATCATAAAAGTAATTCACAGGGCTATTTATGTCCAGTTTAATCAGCACATTCCAGTCGATAAGAGATAGATAGTTGGACATACGTCTATAGTCTCCTTTGGGAAAATTATATGATATTGAGTCATATTTGATGAAATCAGAGTTGGTTTTGATCATAAGATCACAGTCGAGGGCTGGATGATGAGGATCAGGTACAATAAGAGACTCGCAGGCCTCACTGACTGAAACTGAAACTTACTAAATAACTGTATTTACAAATGAATATGAAGTTTTTTTTACAAATTTACTATTATACAAATTTAACTAGCATTTTATGTTCTTGTGAAACTCGACGCAACAGGGTTTGAAACAAAAGGCTGGGCATCCCTCACAGGTAAGGCAAAAAAATTTCGTATCCTTCCTGAACAATCTGGATTTACAATATGTACATTTTGTTTGTTGGATGCGTTTCCATTTGTCGTCAATTTCATGTCTCAGGATAATGCCTCGACAATCCAAAGGTCTTAGAGGGTTGCATGGAAGAAGGATGTGGGATGGGTTTAGAATAGACTGGACGAAGGTAAGATTTATAACATAAATATGGAAATCGTATAAGGGTATTTTGGGATGGGTGTTCCAGTAAAGGAAATAGCTTCACCAAGACAAGGTGAAAATATGGATCCCCAGTTTCTTATTCCATTTTAGAGTCTTATGCTTGATCGGGTAATAAGACATCATTTGATCACAATGATCGATGCCATCCATTGACTCATTATAACAAGCAACGACCTCTGATCTGGAGGAGACACTACCTCCTTGCCGGCGACGGACATCAACCATATTGCTTCCGAATTTGGAACTGATCATCAGAACGCCCCATTTATCTTTCCATTTCATCACGCAGACTCCATGGGAATTAAAACATCCACAACTTCACCTCGTCTTAGTTTTTTTTATATTAAGTCAGGAGGATTCCCCTACCAGTTAGATCAAAGAGATCCTGTATAATAGGTCCTCTAGTAGATGGTGGGCCAAGTCGACAATAATAATAATTATCCATGAAAATCGAATGTCCGGCATCTAATTTGCCTTCCATCAACTTCCATACAACATTGTCGACATATCCCAGCCAACCTACATCAACATCATAGGACCCAGCATCCTTATATAATAATTCTCAAGTATCTGTCTGTCTGTCTTTCCCGGTATTTTTGGACTTTTCCTAATAGAATTAAGAGCTGAAACTTTCACAATCATTAAACCCCCATGAGGTGGTCTCTAGAAAAATCAAACATCCCGGAAAAAGTCCCGGATTCGATTCCAGGAGACAATTATATTTTCCCATAAGTTTACACAGGATTTTCGTTTTTTCAAGGTGCAATGTTTATTTCCTTCATTCATTAAAATATGTAAATATGGACCGAATTTATCCATTTTTGTTTTATTTGATGGCTAAAACTATAAAATATCTTATTCTTGCAATGTTTAGATGTTATACAGAAGAATTTGTCAGAAACATTTCTTTTCGAAATTTCATGGCTTTTTTGTACTCTTGGAGTGTGAGTGAAGGGGATGGCAGGTATAGTCAGTCTGTTTGAAGTCCAACTGTATGTTTGGGTCACAATTCTAGTGAAAACAGAGGTGACTGGGGAACTGGTTTGCCTAATGGGAGGGGAAAGAGGGGAGGAAGGTGAAATATTTTGCCTACCAGCTGAGGGAAACTCCACCTCCTCGTCTTCCTCCTCGGTGGTATCGCCCCACTCCATTTTCCCAGACAAATCACTAAAATCACTTTCCTCTTCCTCCTCCCTAAGTAACAAATAGCTCAACTCCTCGTAGACCAAATGTGGCGAGGGGAAGAGTCCCTCTTTCACCTGTGAGTCTGCAACATGTCACCTTCACACATTCTCCCGTTTGTTGTCAGAGGAAGAGGTGTGATATCTGCCCAGGACGTTGACGGCTGGGGACTGTTTTAGGAAGTCGAGGGTTGGGGGTTACTCCTAGAAGTGGGAGGTCAAGGACATTTTTTCCCAGGGGGAATTCTTTTGAGGAGTGCCTTCTCCTTAGCACTGCCTCGACTGGGACCTCGAGTACGAACCATGCTAAAAATATAATATAATAATATAAGATATTACCACCTTTGGCTTTGTCAAAGTTCAAACAATTTCCTCCTTCTTCTGGACGTATTTCAATAAAAGAAGTCCTAAAAAAGACACAAATTGGTTAGAAAGCATCGAAATTAAGTTGGAGGGGGGGAGGGGAGAAATTACCTGGAATAGATTTTTTTGCCAAAAAAGTGTCTCCGGAATATGTCGTTCCCATACTATTACAATAAACAAGTTAAAAAAGGATGAGAAGATTAGAATTATATGAAAATATCCATAAAATAATAAAAAAATCTACTTAGAAATGCATACTTACCACCCGGGAAAAAATATTTGTGGCTGGACAAAGAAGGGTCGGATCGTAAAACTAAGCACACGTGTTGACTTGGTGGAACCTAATGAACAACTGCATAGGGAGAGGAAAGTGTTTTGGGTAGGCGTATCCCGACTGCTAGCATGGAAAGGGAAGTAGAGTTTGGAAGACGATCGTCGTCCGCAGTCACAAGCGTGCACCCAGCGGACCACACTTGACATCCGTCAGCATTGAATGTGATAATAGGAAAAGTTGCATTATCTTGCATTGAGAAGCAGGGTAAGACAGGAGTTGCTACTGTCTAGGGGTGCAAGCGAATTGGGGGGCGCAATATCATCTGGTCCTGCTGCTAGTTTTAACAGCAGTATCATTTTCTTAAATTTTTATACAGGATAAGATTTGGATAGTAAACAATGCAATTGGTGACAAGGGTGACTAATGTTAGATTAGGCATCAAGGGTGGATCCAGGTTTCATCCATGGAGAGGGAGGGAGGGGGGTAAATAATGTACTACCTATATTTTAATGCAGAAAAGAGGTAATATATCGCTTTTGTACAACAAAATTAATATAGTAATGGTAAAGTATATTATAATACCATTCCATACAGAAAAAGGAAATAGATAACTTTTTGAGAAACAAAATGAATAGTACTGAAAAACAGTATTTTTTTCTGATTTTAAATGCAAAATTAAAGAATAAATTCAACTCTTCTATTTTTGGTACCTTTGGTACTTCAAAGGTTTTCTATAATATTATTAACATTAATATAAATGTTATTACAGTGAACTCCCGATCTAACATTTTTTACCGGACCAAGGGAAATCGACTTTAGATGTGGAAAAACGTAAGATGCGGAAATGGAGATAATGATATTTGCACATAATAGTACCTTGTCCGGTACATTTTAAATTATTATACAGGATGCCCAAATGTCCTGTATTTCATCAACTGTCCCGTAAAATCCTGCATTTTCTGAAGTGAAAGTTTTTACAAACCGGCTGCATTGCAGCACAGCTAAACTGTCAGTCGCTCCTTGCTTTTTTTTCCCCCATGGCAAGCTTCTCCTCGAAAAGTTAAGGTTCTATCTGGTAACAAATTATAAAAGAATCCTGTTTCATCAGCGTTAAAAATATCGTATGGTGCATAGTTCTTTATTTTCTCGGGTAACTCTCCTGTCATCCAATGATTCACTGATGCAAGATCTACATTTGCACTCTCTCCTGCAATGACTTTATAAACTACACCATGACGGTTTTTAAACCTATCAAGCCATCCGCTGAATGCGGTAAAAGTAGGAAACCCCAGTTGAGTTGAGATTTGTATTGCCTTTTCACGCATTATAACACCGCTAATCGGGATGTTGGAAGCTCGAGCCTGCTGAAACCACTCTAGTAACAATGCTTCCACTCTTTCGTATGGTGATGCTCGAGAGTTCATCCTCCTTTTCGCAGCCACACCGCAGTCGTTTACAGCTTTGAGGATCGATGTTTGGTGAGCCATAATTGTGTTCAGCAATGTCACTGCCAGCCCTAATCGCCTTGCCATTTCAACACGTTTCAGATGTGGATTTCTATCTACTTCTTCGATTATTAATCTTTTTTCATCAAGAATTATAACCTTTCTTTTTGATGCCATTAGAAATATATGGGGTGGAGTACAAAAACTTTTAAACAGCACTGAGAGTAAAATTCTCTAAAATATTTAAAACTCCGTAAATATTACAGCGAGTAAATTTACAGCTTTCAACTTACGAGGTGCAACTGTCACTAAAATAGAAATGACATAGACTGATTGTATTATGTCAATCAGACAAACGAGCAAAGTTCCAACGGTAGACGACTGAACTTCGCTTGTTGCATACCGAAGACGACGGCTGATAAAGAACTGCCACTGGGAAAGTTTAGATGGTGGAGACTGAGAGTAGAGATGCTACAATGTATGTAGACAAAGTTTGATGGTAATTTAATGGAAGTGAAATCTAGTCGACTCTGCATAGCCGCATTTTTCTGTACATAGATTGTAACTAAGTAGGGCATACTGGAAGCAAAAGAAACACTTTTACTGACCTTATTGAGTCAATCGTAAACTATGTATAACACATATTAACTTAATAGAGGTTGTGTTGCGTTTATGTACATTTTCCAGTTTTCGTAATTTTTATTCTCACGTTATAAGCGGATGTAATTCTAGACGGGGACTAGAAACTCGATACTTGGGATGCGGAAAAACGTTACAAACGAAAAACTTTAGAAGCGGGAAAAGATATGATGGAAGTAAATGGAGCTCTAGCTGGGACCTCAAAATTTCGACTTAAGATGCGGAAAAATGTTAGAAGCGAAAACGTTAGAACAAGAGTTCACTGTATATATGTGCAAAAGTGCTACGACAGACAATCTCTCTTGAGACTTTGCAGATCATCATGCATCGTAGAAACCAGCTTACTAACTTACATTAAGCCAAAGCTCACATGTACAGTTTTTATTGTGGACATTTTGCAAGTGTATAAAATGTTACATATGGAAATATGCTAATATTATTCGCGTAACCCCAGGGGTGCAACTTTCCCAGGTTGAATACCACTGGTTTATACCATTGATTAGAGTAAGATCTAAAACTTTTTGACACTATTTTTAGTGAATGATAGGGCCAATCTTTCGACAATAAAATATAGTTTGATATTTGCATTTCAAATTATTGCTATGCAATCAATTGTTGTTTCTGAAGATGATGAATTTCAAAACAGTGATATACTGTAAAATAATTAGAGATATATTCATCTATATTTCTTCGATTGTGTGACAACGCTTCCTTCTTGTATGACCAATGCAGCTTCAGAAAGATAAATGTTAAAAATCCTTGGTCACAGGAAAATAACCATGTGGGTGGCCATAGAGGATATTTATTACCTCTCTTTATATGACTATCCAAACGAATGACTCTTTCCTGAATTGCCCCAGTATGCTGCAACTAATATGTTTCACACCCTTTGCCCAATGTCACACTTTTTTCATGTTTACTCCTCGTTTAATTAATCAAACTTAAGGACTATCTCAAAAAGGGAGCTTACATCTTAAATCACCCTTGGACTTAGCCCTTTCTCCTCCCTATTGAGGAACTTTCCCTTTTCTGGAAAAGGAGGTGCATTTCCCATGTGTAATGCCTTCTTCCCAGAATCAATGGCATTTCTAGGTTCTAAGAATAAGATGACCCAATGCCACCCATCCCATAGACCAGGGATGGGCAACATATTCTGCATAGTGGGCCACATTTGGTGTCAGTCAATCCTTTGGTGGGCCGCATTGGAAATTGCCAATGCTTCGGCAGACTGGATTAAATATAAATCGGAAGTTATCTAGAGATTTTTAGGCACCACATGAATGAAAATTAAGTAAAAATTTTGTATTTCAGTTAACATATTAATACAAAAAATCATGATGAAACTAAATTTTAGAAATATGTTTGAGAAAAGATATACTGTAAAGAAGTTTTTGAATTGAGAAATATTTACTAAGGGGTCCCAATTTAAGGCTAGATATTTTAAAAGATTTTATTAGATAAAAAATAATATTTGGGAGGTAAACCAAAAGAAAAAAGTTTTGAAAACTATGAAACACTGGTGATGGACTGCAAAAAATTCTATAGTCAGCCGCAGGTTGGGCACCCTTGCCATAGACAGAAAAAGCCGGACATGGGATCATCCGAGTATATGGAATGCAACAACTAAAGGCTATGTTGGGAAGAAATTTATGATGTTTCTTTCTAATACATGTTGATAAAGAACATTGGGTGAGTAACATTTCATGTCTTACAGTTAAAAGGGAGTCGCAGTCGGTGCATCGTGGTGGTTCCTTCTCGATGGTAAAGAGGAACGAGTGGGTCAGGGCTGAATGCCCTATTCTCAAACGCGCGACCACGACTTCTTCCCTTCTACTATTCCTTACAGAGGATGCCCATGGAGAAATATCCCTTTTTATTTCATGTAGCTTATTTTGCGACATCTCTTGCCACAAAGTTTGCCACTTATTAAGCCCTGCTGTCCTAAACATACCCTTTAGGTCTTGGTGGAGGACAGAGTTGCCATTTGTGACAGGGAGGTTCAAACCCTCCTTCGCAAGTGCGTCCGCCCTCTCATTACCTGCTAAGCCAACATGTCCAGGAATCCAGAGGAAAATGATGTCAACTCCTCTGGAGTTTGAACGGTAAAGGGCTTCCTGTACATCCTGAACTATTGGGTGGACAGGGGAGAAGCAGGTAATGGACCGAAGAGCACTCATGGAGTCCGAACAAATCATATATGGACTGTTCGAAACACCAATGCTCTCCAAGGCCATTCTTATGGCCATCAACTCCGCCGTGTAAATACTACTCAGCGGGTTGAGCCCTCCCTTAGAAGAGAGATTTTTGCTAGTGAAGGCCCATGCACAGGAGGAAGAGGATCTAGAGCCATCTGTGAAGATCAGTTCACAACCAGGATGATCATTAAGTACTTCAAAAAATAGCGACCTGTACTCACAAGAGAGGGTATTATGTTTTGTATACAGGGCAAGGACCAACAAGACCTTAGGGCGTGGGATCTGCCATGGCGGATATTTAAGAGAGCCGGTAGGGACAATCTTGGGAAGCTGCAATCCAATATTGTCCATATAAGACTTAAAACGTATTCCAAGCGGTTTTGTGGCCCTTGGGTGTCGGTTAAAAATTTCAGTAAAACGGGATTTAAAAATTACATCAAAACACGGGTGTCCTTTCAAAGATAAAATTTTTGTGACATAGTTACACATGAGGATATTTCTCTGGATCTCCAATGGCGGCTCCCCAGCATCGCAATAAATACTAGGAATGGGACTGGTTCTAAAAGCACCAGTTGCCAATCTGATTCCGGCATTGTGTAACGATGTCAGTGGATGCATGTATGACTTCCGGGCCGAGGAGTAGACAATACTCCCATAGTCGATCTTTGACCGCACCAATGCTCTGTACAGCATTAGCATAGATTTGCGGTAAGCTCCCCACAGACGGTTTGTGATATATCTTAAAATGTTTAAAACTTTAAAACACCGTTCCTTTAAAAACTGAATATGACTTTTCCAATTCAGTCGTCTATCCAAGATCAAACCAAGAAAACGGATAGAGTCTGCAAACTCTAAAACATGGCAACCAAGTTTAAGCGTCGGCGGGAGGAAGCATCCCCTTCGCCTATAAAAATGGACACATTTCGTCTTTTCTTGAGAAAAACGAAAACCGTTCGACTGTGACCACTTGTATAGACGATTTAATGTGAGTTGCAGCTGTCTCCCTGCCGTGGGGATTAATGATGACCTACAGAAAATAGCTAGGTCATCTACAAACAAAGATCCTTCCACAGGTGTTTGTATGCATCCAACCACATCATCTATAGCTATGGCAAAAAGTGTCACACTCAGGACGGAGCCTTGGGGAATTCCGTTTTCTTGTGAATAAAATTTGGATAAACTATTTCCTATTCTTACTTTAAAAACACGTCCCGATAAAAAGTTTTTAATAAAAATGGGCAGATTGCCCCTAAAACCCCACTTATGGAGGGTACTTAAAATTTTATGCCGCCATGTGGTGTCATATGCCTTTTCTAAGTCAAAGAAGACACCAACCACGTGTTGCCTAAGAAACAATGCCTCCTGGATGAAGTTATCAATCCGCACCAAATGGTCTATGGTAGACCTATGGCGACGGAACCAACACTGAATTTCGGAAAGAAGGTTTTGGCTTTCAAGACACCAAACTAGCCTCTTGTTTACCATTCTTTCCATCAGTTTGCACAGGCAGGATGTTAGGGATATCGAGCGGTGGTTTCCGAGGACAGAGTTGTCCTTTCCCTACTTAGGGATGGGTACCACCACTGATTCTTTCCACCTGTCTGGGAACACACCGTCCCTCCACATACGATTGAACGTATGCAGAAGATTCCTCATGGCAGCTCCAGGAAGGTTACAAAAGAACGCGTTGTGGATGGCGTCCATTCCTGGAGCAGTGTTCTTCAAATCTGCTATGGCAGACTGAAGTTCCCAGGGAGTGAATGGGTCGTTGTAAGGGGCATTCACATTGCCTGACCTGAAGTCTAAACTAAGACGTTCTATTTGGCATTTAACATCAAGAAAAGTGCTTGTGTATTGAGCGCTGCTGCTTACTCCAGCATAGTGCTCGCAAAATACATCCACTATCTCTAGCGGAGATGTTATTAATGACCCGTTTGCCTTTACCCCTGGGACATGAGGAAGGTGAGCAGTCCCGGAAATACTCCTAACCTTTCTCCATACCTGTGCGATGGGCATCCTACAATTGATTGAGGACACATACTTCCTCCAGGATTCTCGTTTTGGGGCAGTTATGACCTGTCGAGCTTTCGATCTTAATTTATGAAAAGCCGACAAATTCCTGCTCGTCGTATAATTATTAAAAATTTTTAGTGACTTCTTCCTTTGTTGGATAGCCTGAGCACATTCATCGTTCCACCATGGCACAGGTGGGCGACGTGACTTGCTGGCAGACCGTGGAACACTTACCTCTGCAGCGTGAATAATTGCATCCATAGCAGCGTCAACATTCACTGCAGCACTAAGAGCAGAGTCATAACAAATTTTTAAAATGTTTTTAAAATTACCCCAATCGGCTTTCTTCAAGACCCATTTAGGGGGTAAATTAAAATTATTTAAAAAATCACTTTTCCAGATTAGAGGGAGGAAGTGATTGCTTCCACATAAGTCATCGTGAACGTGCATTTTAAAAATGGGAGCAATAGTGCTTGTACATATAAAATGATCACTGGCCGAGTATTCACCATTATAAGAATTAAAACGCGTCTTTTCGTTATCATTGATTAAAATCAGATCGTGATGGCTTAAAAACTTTTCTAAAATACGACCTCGGCCATTATAATCTCCCATAGTGTCTCCCCAAAGAGGGCTATGGGCATTGAAATCTCCTAAAAGGATGAATGGCCGAGGTAGCTGGCAGATGATGTCCTCAAGGGTTCTTTCTGTCACGGAAGCCCACTCCGGAAAGTACACATTGCAAAAAGTGATGTGCTCTGGACAGGCAACCGTAACTGCAACGGTGTCTGCAAATCCACCTGGGAGGTGTAAAGAGTCTCCCGGATGGCTGCAGCGACACCTCCCTGTGCCCTACGACCGCTGAGGTCATCTTTGCAAAATATTTTAAAATCCTTGAGTGAAACCTTGTCAGATCTTTTAAAATGAGTCTCCTGTAAAAATATACTGGATGGGTTAAAATTGTTTATTAAAATATCAAGCTCCGCCTTATGTTTAAAATACCAGTTACAATTCCATTGAACTGTAAGCATTTAAAATAAATTTAAAATAAGGATAAAAACCATAAAATCTGTAAAAAAGACAGTAAATGCATCGTTCACGTGGAGCGAAGCTTACCGTGTAAGCTTTGTCTTCCTCCCTTTCAACCGTTGTGCGAGGAGGGCTTGCAATTCCTCCTCGTTCAGGCTTTCTTCCTCCATCTCCACCTCAGTGGAGAGAGGACCCTTGCTGGAGGGACCAGGTGGTGGTGTCTTCCCACGCTTGTCAGCATGGGATTCCACTGGTGGCCTGGGTTTTGGTCTTGGTGACTGACTCCTCTTTGGAGAGTGAGCACCAGAGGTGATTTCCACCTCCATTGAGGTGGTTTCTTTTTTGTTTCTTATTTGTTTTTTAGATGTTAAATTTTTCTTTTCCGTTTCCTTTTTTCTGTTTTCAATCTCTCTTTTATTTTTTTCCTCTTTTGCCTGCGGATGTTCTGCCTCGTGCACGGTTTGGGTAGAACAGGTGACCATTTTCTTTGGAGTTGCTGCTTTCTCCGCATAAGACTTTGAGAATGTCGGTGCTATCAATGTCCTGTACTTCTTCCATGCCTCAAAATACGGAATTTTTTCGATCGTTTTGATTTCTACGATCTTGCGTTCTTCCTGCACTTTGGGGCAATCTCGCGAGTAGACTGGGTGTGGCCCCTCGCAATTGCCGCAAAGTACAGGTGAGGCACATACCTCCCCCTCATGCATAGCTTTGCTACATTTTGGGCAGATGGCTTCGCCCTTGCACCTTGGTGCAACATGACCAAATTTTTGGCACTTGTAGCAACGCATTGGGTTTGGTATATACGGACGTACAGGACATTTCTCATATCCTACATTGACCTTCTCCGGAAGCTTGTCGAGCGAAAAGGTGAGAACCACAGAGGTGGTGTTTATGGTTTCACCATTTCTTTTGGTCATTAATCTACGACAGTTGATGACCCCTTGGGGAGCCATCTCCCTCGTAATCTCTGCGACGTTGACATAGAGAAGGTCATAGCAAGATATGACCCCACGGCAGGTATTCAAAGTCTTATGCGGCTCCACAGTGACAGGAATGTCATGCAGCTTCTTCAAAGCAAGCAGCACTTCACTTTCCTTATCATTTCTGGTTTTAATTAGTAGTGTTCCGTCCCTTAATTTTTTAACAGATTCTAGGTCCCATGGGATTGCTCCCGAGAGGACCTTTTGTAGTAGGAAGGGAGAGACCTTAGTAAGGTTCTCGCCTTCGTTTGCACATCTCATAATTAGATAGTTCCTGCAGGCGCAGGTTGACTTATCTCCCCCGTCCACATATGGGCGGGTTCTTTTTGGGGGTGGAGGAAGTATGTGTTCCGCCATTAAATACAGAAAATTCATCCCCTGGTCTCCCCACCCACCACGGAGCCACACATTTGGGACGCCACACTGCAAACCGGTGTGGTCGCCAGGGCTAACCAAAGGATATAGCACCCGCAGCTAGGCTGCCTGCTTCAGGTTAGGTCTCAGCTCCCACTCCACCCACCGTACATGGGCCTCCAACCCCATGCACCTTCGACCCCCCTCCACAGACCTCCATAGCCCAAAGCGCTCGCCACTGGGACGCCGAAACGTGACAGAAGCCGATTGGCCAGGTGTGGCTAGCACCTGACCGCCCGTCTACAGTGAATCCAGGGCCTAAGTGGTGTATTACTCCATGGCCCTTCCAAATCATCCGACTTCTTCCGGAACCAAGGAGCTCAACCACCAGGATCCCCTTCTCCCCCTTACGGGTCGCCGTGCATGGCAAACACACGGGTGGGTTCATAGCCAGATGTTGTGGCTTTATGCATAGGTAGTAACACACATTCTACCTGGACATTGCCCTTGGCAGAAACTGGGGGTTTTTTAACGAGGTCTGCTCCTCGCCTCATTGGTCGACTCTTACGACCAGCAGAGGGGCTGCGGGAGTATTCTCAATCCCCCTACCCGCAGGGGGTATAAACAAATTCGAACAAGGTGGATTGACACCAGCGGGGGTGAACACTGTAACAGATTTTTATGACACATATGTCCAGTACGTAGACCAGCTCTCGGGTCTCTTTCAAGAACTTGGAAATATGTAGTGGGCCTCATTAAAAGAAATTCCGAAGTGTTCAGATGTCGAGAAAACTATGGATTCTGTTTCTAGAAAATGATTTTTTAAGCCTAAATTTGATACTGAACCATTTGACGAGTTTTCATATCTTAAACAGTGATGAGAAAGTATCAGAGTGCAATGCATTTAAAATACCAACAGAACAACACTGGGTGGAACTATTCATTCATTTCACAGACAGAGATATCAGCTAAGAATACATGTCAGAAATAATTCAGTTTATATTATGTCTCCCTAAAACTAATTCTTCTGTTGAACGTGCTTTCTCACAAATGAATATTGTGGACATTTGAAAAATCACAACTCAAAGTTTCAACCTTCAAAGCCTTACTACTGACTAAAATAAATTTCAAGCAAACCTGTTTGGAATTCTACATTTCTCTGAAATCCACTCCTGAATTACTAAAGAAGATTTTATCCAGTGAAAATTATGAAAAATTAAAGGTAGGTTAGCTGTGAATTGGGTAAATTATCATTTTATGTTGAAAACCTATATTAATTATACTGATGGTAAATATATGTGAATAAGATGCAACCTCTATAATCTGAACTAATTAATGAAAGGGTGTGTTTGGATTACTGGATTCTAAGTAAAGGACCACATTTTTAAGAAAAAATATTTATTATAATGTATAGTAGGTACATTTCTGCAGTAAAAACTGAAAATTTATGTATGCATACATGATTACATCTTGTATTACATCTTTGTTATATTCCTTTCACTAGTATCTTACATGCCTGCTCGTGCAGCTAACAATGTAATAGTAGTATATCAATATTCATGTAAAATAACAAGGAAAAAATCTATTATGTATTAAACTTCTGTAAGTAAAACACCAATTAATGTACTTACAGTTCACTAAAATTACTGTGAGAGATCTGCATTGATGGATGGGAAAATAGTACTCCATACTGGGCCACAGCAGTAGGAATTAGCAATATCAGCACGATCGGGCATCCAGATATCGTTCATTCCTTTTAAACTATGTTTCAAAGAATCATCTATTCAGCTGCAAGAGACGTTAGTAGTGGACATCTGTGCCCAAATTTGTTACAAAATAAAACTTCAAATTTAACTTTCCGACTCTCGCTTGCTTAACTGACAGTTTACACCTGATGTTGAGAAACAGTTCAGATTACTGGGAGTTCGCATGGGCATCGGCAGAAAATCTTGCAGGGGGGGGCAAAACACAAAAATGCCTAACACACAGGGGCAGACACAATTTTTTTCAAACCCGTGAAAATTTTGTTTAACCGGCCTCCAGGTGACGACAAATATACACCAAAGACACAAATTCTATTGAATATTCTATTGAAATTAGCTTAAGGTACGTTTGTCTTGAGTTTTTCACTTTGTGTATGATGATTGCCTTTCCCTTGAAGCATAGCAAAATGTACTCCGACAGGCTTTGCTTTGATGCAAATAAAAAATATGTATTAATCTTTGATTTGCCTAATTTTCAAGGAACGATTAACGTCGAATATAAATATTGCATTTTTATAATATATTGAAAATACCCACCTTTAACGAACAACCATGAATGTGTACATTTGCATTGGCAGAACATTTTTCAGGTTCAAATACATAGTGAGAAAACAACTAATAAAATTCATACAAATTCATATATTTACAAAAATTATTAACAAAAACAGAATAGTCATTCTCAAAATCAAAGAAATTAATTTTTAAACAAAAATTGCAAACACCTTGTGGCAGCACCAAATCTTTCTACTACTTGGTCTATAAACATTTTTTGTTTTCATTTACATATTTCCTATGCATGCTTAACATGCATAGCCCAGACAAATGATCATCACCCGTAGTTGACCTTAACCAAGTCTTTACTCTCTTCATTGTACTAAAACTTCGTCCTATCGTACAAGTAGAAACAGGCAAAGTTAATACAATTAAAACTGCTTTCCTAATAGTCGGGTAAAGGTCTGTGTGATCAATCAAATCCGTTATGCCATTCTCCAACTCAAAATCCGCCTTACTTGACCACATATCATACCATATCATCGCTTCATTTTCCAAATTATCGATTTCATAAATTATGTTTAGATTCAAAATTCTGTTTTTATACTCCTGTCGTCCCAATTGACTCATTTGTTTTGGACAGAGTAGAAAAAGATCGAAATGCTTCTCATTTTCTGGAGAAAATCGGCATTCAAGCAATGAGATAATCGAGTCTAAATATGGAATAAAAACAGAACGATGATAATAATCCTCCACAGGCAAATCTTTGAAATTGGATCGATAGGTCTGGCGTGCACATGTTCTTGGTAACATTAGATTAATGTTCAGTTTTTTGGGTAGATCCTTAACTTCCAAAAAAATGTCGTTAAAATGACTATCAACATTTTGTCTGTGATTTCGGAGCACTATTAAAAGCTTTAGTATATGCTAATGAACTTTCAAAATATCCAACTGAATGGCATGAAGAGCTTGCGTTACTGGTTCTAGTATTGATGAATAAGTTGAAATAATAATGACACTGAGCAAAAAACTTGTTGTGTTTGTGACATTGACTAGTTGATGCGCCTCTTGGGATGCTTTACCAAACTCTGTTTCAGCTATTTGGTTTAATTTTTCATGCATTTTCAATAAGTTAGACGTGAAAACCCTAATACTTTTGTACTTAGTACTCCAACGAGTTTCGCATAGCATTGGTATAGATGGAATCAAGGATCTTCTTTTAGGACTGCCACGAACATAGTTTATAATGGCTTTGACTGAGCCAATGGTGTTCCTTATTTCTGGCACTGCATTTAAATCATGTACAACTAGATTTAGTCTGTGTGCAGAACAATGCACGAAAATGGCTTTAGGACATATTTCTTTAATAATGCTCTGCACTCCTCGCTCCTTCCCAGCCAATGTTGCACACCCATCATACCCTTGTCCAATAAAGTTTTCAAGGCGCAGCCCGAATTGTGTAAGTTTATTCATTACTAGTAGAAGGTGCTTGCATTCTGCAAGCATATCTTCTCAACTTGAAAAAACATTCATTTTTCATACAGATATTTCATCATTACATCTATTTTTTTAATTCTAAATATTTCACCTCTGCAGCGATTTTTGTTTTTCCCTTATGTAAAAATAATGGGTTAAAACAATCCCCAAACTTTGCAATTTTAAGAATTTTATACTCTACCATTATGGGGTACTAATGTTACATGTTTTTGGCAAATTTTAAGGTTGTAGAACTTCTAGAAGTGAAATAATTTTTTTCTAATTGTTTACATTTTAAACATTTTTAACAGCCGCTGTAATATATTTATGGAGAGATTAATATGTTTATTTGTGCAAATGGACTACTCTGTAAATAACTTGAAACCTTCAGCTTCCTAGCTCATCCCCTAGTACCTAAACAATTATCTATTTCTTTAAACTTGAAGAATTTTTAACTGCCAAACAAATTTAAATATCGAAATTTTTATAAACTCTATTTCGTATTTTTACAAATTCTACCTATAAAAAAAATTTCAGCCTAGTAGCACATTCGGAAATGCCTAAACCTTGAAAATTTGTTTAAACAATAGCAAATTTTTAACGGCCGCATTGTTGCACTTTTTCAAGATTTTCGTTTTTTCTAGTCGGTTTTGCACAAAATCTTACCTAAGAAAAAATTTCAAATCTCCAGCACACCTGGAAGTGCCTAAACATTAGTATCCTCCTATATGTATGTTATATCCTCCTCCTCCTCTGTAAGAAACGTCTATACAAAATGATAGTTTCATCAATAGACTTAGCATCAAAACTAGTAAGGGTTCCAAATCCCAAAAATTCTTCTCGTATCATGTCCTTACTGTCTACAAATGATGATATGTCAGTGCTTTCATCTGCTAATATAGAAAATCCGACTGATTTATTGACTTCTGCAACGATTTTCTGCATAATGTTCTCTTCAAAGAGTCCAATCAGCTCATGTTCTATTTGCACTGATGTGTATCGAGCATTAGCTGGAAAGTTTTCTAAATGTTTACGGAGTGTTTCATCCCCTGCTTCGATCCGAAATTCATAAAGGCATGTTCCCAATATTGCTGGTTTTTCCACGAAGTGCAATGTCATGTGTGCCACAAAATATGAGAGTGGATAATATGGGAAACAGCATCTTTCTATTTTCTTCAACTTTTAGCCTTGATGAACTGTCAATTTGACAAACAATATTCTGTTCTGAGTTGTTCATTATTTTTAAAAAATTACAGGTATCTATTTGTGCATATTTGTGCCAGGAACTCGAAAGATGATTTTTAGCACTCTGATGAAAATCTTTATATTTTGTGAATGGCTTATTGATGAAAACTCCTTGAATGCCTCGATGAACAGCTTGTGGAAATAATATGCAATATTTTCAAACTGCACCTTCCAGTTTTATTGAGTAACCAAGGAATACATATGTCATTATTATACTTTATTGTACTTAGAAAATATTCAATTTGTAGAATGATAAAAGTTAATGAAAAATTGATAATTTTAGCACTTTAACCAATATTTCTTGGTCTATATCTTGAACATAGATTTTTCTCGATAAATTTTATTAGACTGGAAATCCTATGCTAAAATGCATGTATTTTAAAAGAAAAATGTACTTGCACCAACGGTCCTGAACATCCACTCATCCTCTGGCCTCTAGGGGGAAGGGAAATTCGCCACTGTTCGGACGTTGGAAAATATTATAAACAGACTTAAAGGCCTCTGTACACTGTTCCAAATGACAGATATTATCGTTTTGTTCGGCTATCTCGCGTCCATCTGTTTATTAAGATATGAAATTTTTTTGACTGCTCCTAATTTCAGGCGTTCTTGATCCATGTCTTCTCGGTGACCCAACCTAGTGGAGTTGATTTCAATAATTCATAGAAGTTCTTCATAAATATTACTTATTTTAAAAAATCTTTTATAACATGCACGCAACCTTTGCATTTAGTAATAGATAAACAAAACCTAAGATTTTGTTAATAAAAAAGATATTTGTTCCAATAAAGTTACATGTTTGAATGGTAAAAATTCTCGCCATACATAGTTAACGTGTTCATTTATTAGACATTTCCGGTTTATTACCATTTAAAAGTAAATTTTAATGAAATTTGTCATTTGTAATGACACTATTATTACTACTCTTTCTCTAGATTATATGAATAGCATAGAAATTGTAAATTGACAATGTATTTTATATATGTAGAATGTAGCCCCTCCAAAGAACCATAGATTCATCCAGGGAAAACTTTTTTCACAGTATGTATATTCAGTCCATTGTGGAATTAAAATGATCAATTACTGGACGAATTTCTCGGAGCCTATCATTCGTATTCTCATCACTAGAAAAATGTAATGATCTTAAAATTAACAAAAATCCATTCCAACTCATAAATTGGGAAAAAGGAGAGTTTCAATAAATAATGAGTTCTCCAGTAGTCGTTAATGCCATTAATTTCAATTATTCCCATTAGAAAAATAATTCCCAAAAACATTTTTATTTCGTCTCAAGTCATGTCATTCTATCGAGAAATTCGTGAATGGACCCAGCTACACTTGGCTAACACTTCTATTGTGTATTTGTTATTCTCCAGTAATAACATTTCAAAAAACTCTTGAGTGAAAAGAAAATGTGGATAATTAAATGGCATTGAGCCCTCTGGTTGTATTTTTAGCCCCAGACTACATATGAAGGAGATTTGTTCCCTTAGAGGTGGTGTGCTTCTCCATTCCATTATTCTCGTGCAATCTGTAGGAGTTTGGGTTGGATCGGGTATCCTAGAAATATCCTCCTGTTGTCCAGATTCTGCTATTTCATCATCTTATTCTTCTTGTGTGTACGACACTAATGCCATATCATCATCAAAGCAATTATCAAAGATTTCTCAGAATTTTTCATCCACATATAAATGAGATTCTTCTTATAATCTGTTTCCATGAAGTAGATGGTTGGTCAGTCATTACTGAAAGAAATTAAAAATATATGAAGTGAAAAATCAATGATAGGTGAAAAACATTTTGGATGAATCGTCACAATACAATATCTTACTAACCTGGAGAGCAAATGTGGAAAGCGCTGAAGGATAAACAACTGAGGAAATTTTTTCCGGCAGAAATCACAGCTGTGGACCTCCTATCACAAAAATAATAATAAACTCTGTCATTTTTAATGAACTAATGGTTAGCAAATAATACGAATTAAAAAAAAATAGTTACCTTTACACTGGACTGAAAAAGTTTTGTCCTCTGTGAAAAAAGACAAGTCCACGTCATTGAAGCTTGATAAAATAAAAGGGTATCACTTTGTGAAATAGCTGCATTTAAAAGACGTCATCAACGCTGAAGGATAAACAACTGAGGAAATTTTTTCCGGCAGAAATCACAGCTGTGGACCTCCTATCACAAAAATAATAATAAACTGTGTCATTTTTAATGAACTAATGGTTAGCAAATAATACGAATTAAAAAAAAATAGTTACCTTTACACTGGACTGAAAAAGTTTTGTCCTCTGTGAAAAAAGACAAGTCCACGTCATTGAAGCTTGATAAAATAAAAGGGTATCACTTTGTGAAATAGCTGCATTTAAAAGACGTCATAAACTAATGTATTATAATTATGAAAAATAGTTACCTGCAACAAATGGCATCTTGAGCAGGAAAAGTCACAGGGCTCAAACATATTGAAAAAATTCCAAACAAAGCTCTCACAATGATAACTAGATGTATACTGAATACTCTTAGAAAGGCATTTACCCATGCTAACCCCTGCCACCTTACATTGAAACGATCGGTATCGTTGATGCACCAGGCATGTAAGGAGCACATGGGGGTCTTCCAAAATCATACGCTAGGTGTGTGAGCTGCACTGAACCTGTTAAATTAACTGGAGAGGCTGCAAGTGCAGATAATGACACTGCTTCCAAATTCCCTGATGGATTAGTTGAATTGATTAAAGATGGTGGCTACTGTTCTCATCAGATTTTTAATGTAGATGAAACAGGGTTGTTCTGAAAAATAATGCCAGCCAGAACTTACCCTACCAAGGAACTTACTTACCAAGGAAGAAAAGACTGCCTCTGGATTCAAGACAGCAAAGAACAGGCTTACAGGCAATGCATCAGGCGATTTTAAGCTTAAGCCACTGTTAGTGTACCACTCTGAAAATCTCAGGGCTTTTAACGGAATGCTAAAGGGTATGATGCCAGACATATGGAAATCAAAGAAAAGGCTCAGATGACTAGCTCTATTTTCAGGGAGTGATTTGATTTACATTTTGTGCCATCGGTGAAAAAATATTCTAAGGACAACATCTACAATTTAAAGCTCTATTAGTTTTGGAGCATGCACCAGGGCATCCTCAGGATTTAAATTAATTGAATCTTAATGTGAAAGTAGTGTTTTCCCCCCAAATACTACCTCATTGCTCCAGCCTATTGAACAAGCTGTGATTGCTACTTTCAAGCGGTATTATGTACGTCGCATTAGGCAGCAGGCAATCACAGCAACTGATAAAGAAGATGGTCCAACCCTGAAGGACTTCTGGAAAGGATATGACATATGGAATGTGGTAAACAACATTGGAGATTCTTGGGCTGAGGTCAAGCAGTCAACCATGAATGGATCTTGGGAGAAGCTCTGCCCAGCTTTTCACCAATTATAAAGAATTTGAAGAGACCTCTGATCAGATCAACAGAGATGTAGTTTCCCTGGGTAGGCAACTTCATTTGGAAATAGATGAGGCAGAGGTCGAAGAATTGGTTACATCTCATGCAGAGGAGTTGATCAACAAAGACCTTATTGACTTACAAAAATTCATTAAGTCAAAGAAAGATGGCAAAGATGATTTTGTGACTTTTTCAACTCAACCTAAAGACCTTGCTGAGATCTTCAAGAGCATGGATAACATCATACAACTGATTGAAGAAAAGGACCCTGATGCTGAGAGGAGGTTATTGTTCCAGAATGCATTACACAAGGACATAACCTGCTATGAGGTCCTTTACGAAAAAAAGAAGAATGCAGTTCAACTAAAACTGGATAAATTATTTAACCCTAGATTACTAACCATTCGTCCAGCAGATGACAACCAAAACAAATAAACTCCCCTTACTCCATTTTTGGTTCTAGGTTTAGCTATTTTTATAGTCTCATTTTAGCATGTGTTCCTCTAGTGTGACTGTTTACACAAGGGATAATTTGCTTTGATTTTGTGCTATGCAACTGACGTCACCTCACAGGTGGTTAGCCTTAACGTTACTTGGTGATCCTAAAATTAATTCATACTCTTAAGTTGATGATCGCTAATGTTCTGCAAATAGAGCTGCCTCAGCAGAGCCAGAATAAGGGTGAACTGAGTAAATGTACAATATGTGCATTTTGTCCTAAGAAGAGGAGAAATACTAGATTTCACTGAAGTCCTTATTCATGTGCTATTTGTGGAGAAGATAGAGGAAACATGTGTTTGGAATGCTGTGATAAAATTTAATACATTATTTTATGTTTAAAAGTACCAGATAATGTTGAAGTATTGTTAAGCATTTAAAAAATTTAAGTGTATTTCTTTTATTAAAAAATATTAGTATGAGGTAATCTGTTAGATGAATGGTTAGGAATCCCATTTGTAAAACGAAGGTTAGTAATCTAGGGTTAAGAAAGTTGACAGGTCACAGGCAGTAGAAGCAGCTTCAACATCTGCTGTCAAGATTCCCAATCACAGCTTGTTCCATATGTCTGGCATCATACCTTTTAGCGGTCCATTAAAAGCCCTGGGATTTTTGGTGTGGTACACTAACGGTGGCTTAAACTTAACGTTGCCTGATGCATTGTCTGCAAGCGGTCTTTTATTCCTTGGTAAGTAAGTTCCTTGGAAGGGTAAGTTCTGGCTGGCATTATCTTTCAGAACAACCCTGTTTCATCTAAATTAAAAATCTGATGAGAACAGTAGCCACCATCTTTAATCAATTCAACTAATCCATCAGGGAATTTTGAAGCAGTGTCATTATCTGCACTTGCAGCCTCTCCAGTTAATTTAACAGGTTCAGTGCAGCTCACACGCCTAGCGTATGATTTTGGAAGACCCCCATGTACTCCTTACATGGCTGGTGCATCAACGATACCGATCGTTTCAATGTAAGGTGGCAGGGGTTAGCATGGGTAAATGCCTTTCTAAGAGCATTCAGTATACATCTAGTTATCATTGTGAGAGCTTTGTTTGGAAATTTTTCAATATGTTTGAGCCCTGTGACTTTTCCTGCTCATGATGCCATTTGTCACTGAAGTCCTTGTTCACGTGCTATTTGTGGAGAAGATAGAGGAAACATGCGTTTGGAATGCTGTGATAAAATTTAATGCATTATTTTATGTGTAAAAGTACCAGATAATGTTGAAGTATTGTTAACCATTTAAAAAATTTAAGTGTATTTCTTTTATCTTTTATTAAAAAATATTAGTATGAGGTAATCTGTTAGATGAATGGTTAGGAATCCCATTTGTAAAACGAAGGTTAGTAATCTAGGGTTAAGAAAGTTGACAGGTCACTGGCAGTAGAAGCAGCTTCAACATCTGCTGTCAAGATTCCTTCAGAATTCTCAGTCCCTAGCTCATCCAATTTCCCATCTGATAGTCCATCCAATCTCACAGCTAGCAGCCACTCATCTCCCAATTGATAACATCCAGCTTCTCGATTTAACCAAGTCCAATAAGCACAGTTGAAAACAATTACCGGTATGAAAACCTTGTTGTTTATTGTTTTTAGTTATTTTTTTCTTTTTTAATTGCTTAATATTTTTATAATAGCATTTTAGTAATGCAATTTTATCTTTATATAACACAAGAGGGGGCTTAATAAATTTTCTCGCAAAGTGCTGGGACACATCCCCGGTTATAACATGTAACACTAAGGGACATTCAACTGTTTGATATTCAACCGCCTTCTGTACGAATGCATCTTGGTTGAATCTTGGGTGTCACCTGTACACACAAAGCCTGTGACCCACTTGCATTGGTATCGTGACCCACAGGTTGAGAACTCCTGCTCTATACCATCCTTGACAACTATTTCCAACTTGAGTCAGAGATAGCCACAACATATGGGTTAAATAAATAGTAGTAATTGATTTTTTAAGTGTGTCGATGGCTATTGGCATTTTGCACTGCCTGCAAATGGACATATGTACACACAGAAAGGATGAGGCAAACCCGGAGCCAGCATTAGCCTATTCTTTACAAAAAGCACCAAGGGGGCCAACTGCTTAACACTAGAAGGCCGGAGTTTCGGTACGACCTTGGAAGTCGGAGGGGTCAGATTTGACACATGCTTCTTTTGTGTTCCTTACAGGGAACATTGCGTTTTTTATAATTTGTGTTTTCTCTTGTTGCTTGAAGGATTACTGCACTAATATCAAAAGAGTTTCTTAGCCTTTTTTCTGGTGCATTATGTATACAGTTTGAATGTTATTTGTCGATATACTACTCAGAGAAATAATGTTTCTGTCCGAATCTTCACGATTTTAAAGCAGATTTAGGGTAAGTGTCTGAACCAAAAATTGCCGATCAATTGGAAAATCGCTTACAATGTTTAAATGGTTGTTAATCCATGCCTAGAGGAGGAAAACTGTTTCAAATGATGAAAATAGTATCACCATTGCTACAAATTGTTTTATTTATATCAGCTCAGTATATTCAAACAATCACGAAGGTAAGTATATAATATACAAATAATAAGTAAAATAAAAGCAAATGTTATGCATTCTCTGCATATTGTTTTTCATTTTTAGGCTTCTTATGAAAAGAGTAAAAAATTTTTCAACAGCTGCTAAAACTCCTACATTCTAGAGCCAAAAGTGAGATAAATAAAATATGCTTTCCTTATGCCTCTTCTGAGCATTTCACACATGTAACCACTTTACGCACTACAAAAGTGCATTTGTTACATACAGCTTTCCTACAAGTTTTGCATGTAGAGTATCCCTTTGCATCCTTCTTACATTTAATTCACACTTGACATTTCTCGCACTTCTTCTCTGTTTTCAGTTCAGTTGTGTCTTCATCATCATCAGTGCGGCGTGATGTCTTGCTAGCTTGTGTATTAGCATCTATGAGCTCCTCCGCAAGGGTATGGAGGAACTTCCGGTGAGAGATTTTACTGCTGTTCACTTCCCTATGGAGGACCCAAGCATTTATTCCTGTAAGATCAAGAACGTTGTTGAAGGTATGAAGTGGCCAGTGCCGAGCGGCAGGTTTCACAGAGTAAAGTCTTGCCATTTGATCGACTATATCCACCCCATATTTGTTTTCATTGTAAAATGTGTCAGTTTCTGGTTTTCGTTTCTTGTTTGAGCCAATGGTGACATCTGGGTGGAGACTACTCAGGATAAGCACATTCTTGGTGCCCTTGCCCTGGAATACAGTGAGTGTGACATCATCTTTTATCAGGATTCGCGTGTCATGTAGCTGCAAGCAACAGGTTTTAATTTCTGCAGGAATCTCTCTTCTTGCTCGATTGACGGTCCCAACTAAGCTTGTTGATTTCTGCTTCAACGTTTCTGCGAGATGGAGAGAAGTGAATAAGTTGTCGCAAGTTACGTTCCGCCCCTTGTTCAGGAAAGGGGACATCAACTTGAGCACAATATGATCACCAAGGCACGTGTCACTGGGCCTCAAATCATCTTTCCCCAGGTATGGAAAACCATTTATGACGTACTTCTTGGCCTTGTCCACTGCGAGCCAAAATTTCTGCCCGTATTTATCAGGCTTGCTTGCCATAAACTATGTAAAGCGGCAGCGGGCTTTTGAGGGGAAAAGTTGCTCATCAATTGTTATATAGGGCCCTGGAATATAACAAGCCTGACAGTTCTCGATAAATTTGTTCCACACCTGGGACATCAATGCAAACTTGTCAGTAGCCAGTCGAGTCAATCGTATAGATCTTATGTCAAATCTGAGAAAGTGCAGAATTTCCAGGAAACGGTCTCTAGATATGGCATATTTGCATAGAGGTAAGCCCCATTTCGCTGACCACAAAGATTTGAGGGGAAGAGACTTCGCACCGACCACTCCGCGCAAGTAAAAGATTCCAAGGAATGAATCAAGCTCTTCTAATGTCACTGACCAACTGTTGTCTCCAAGTTTTACACGAGCTTCCGTTTCAGTGCAAGTTTTGATGTGTTTCAGCATACTCTCATCTATCATAAGCCTCCAGGCGCTCATGCAGGTTTGACCCACGTAATGCCTGGTATGTGCTGTGGGCCCTGCCTTTTCTCTCAAAACATTCTGTTGAGTGCACCTCCCAGTATTAGTGTTACCAACATTCACTACTTTCCACTCAGTACCATCTATAGCTTTCCACAAAGAACCAACAGCAATCATTTCCATTGAAGCGTTAGCTCCTCTTCGACGACGACAACAAGTGGAAGTTGAAGGCTGAGCCACCATATATTTGACAACCTCATCTTCTGAAGCTTGAGAAGTGGCAGTTGTATCTCCACGAACACGAGCAGCAGCTGAAGCCCTCTTCTTCTTCATCTAAAGGCTAAGCCTTGTCGCTGCAACCATGATTTCCATGGTTGCTACCCTCGGGATATCCAATAGGATCTTTAATGGAGTGGTTTCCTGTTGCCTTCTCCATCCTAAGCCGTTGACTATCAAAATAGTTCCTCCGCCTTTAGGGGCAGTTTCCCACCCCAAGGGCAAGAGGGTGCCCTACCCCTCCACCTTCTCATCCGCCCCTAAATAGGCCGTTGGCACTTGGTAGAGGGGGGACTCCTTATCCCGGGAGTCACTCGGACGCCAGAGCCTCGTCTGTGAAGCAGGGTGCACCAGGTGCAGGTGAAGCCCTATTCCCCACATTACCTCCTCTGCGAGCTCCACGATGGCAAGTATGTCCTCGTGCAGGGGCAGGCACTCCACGTGCAGTTGCAGCTCTACCACAGCCACTAGTGCTTCCTCGACCTGATGGTTTCCCTCTTCCATGGACCTGTGTTCTCCCTGTAAAATAATTGTGGAGACAATAAATTACACTGAAACTGCACTGAAATGTCACTTTCATTTTTCTTCGAAAAACCAAGCTACGTACCAAGTCCTACAGAATCTTCCATTGGATCTTCTGTCGAATCTTCCGGATTACTGTTTACCGGCTGAAAATCAGGATCATCCGAATCCAATTCTGAGGATGAGGAACACTGTCGGCTCGAAAGAAACCAATCCTGGTCACTCCGGGAGTCGCTATTTTCATCACAAACGCGATCAGAACCCGATTCATTCTCAGATAGCTCTTGAAGGGCAGCCACAAGCTGCTCAGGGGTCAGCCCACTGCGAGCCATGTTGATAGCGCCCAATCACGACACACAACCAAATGTGCAATAAAGAAAAATTTCCCAATCGTGTGAAAACTACTTCTACGCAGAGACGCAAGTTCAAACACGCTTGACTGCACCAATGCGCGCCGCTCCGTCAAGCGCTGGGGAAGGGAAACTCGAGAGCCAGCGAAGGCTGTCAAAGGGGGAAGGAGGGGGCGGAAGGGAAAATATCAAGCAATCAACATTACAAAATCTTTTTTGTTTATGAATAAATGGTTTAATAGCGAAAAGTGAGCATGTTTGAATGGGTTTCGTATTATTTCTATGCAGGGGTCAGATATGACCCCTCCGGCCTCAAAGGTAAAAATGAAATTTATGGCGGAGCAATACGACCTTCATGAATGGCATTCATCAAATACACTCTTTATCAAGAAAAAGGAAAACTTACAAAACCGCATCAAAAATTACGTGAACCTGGTAGATCTAAAAATGAAAAGGGGTCAGATTTGACCCCTCCGGCCTTCTAGTGTTAAGGTCCCTTCCGAAGGACGGAACGCTGAATTTGTGCAGTCTCCTCAAACTGCACAAACAGGGGTCAGGTTTAAATAAAGATATATGAAAAATTTTAAAAATACAAAAATATTTATTTCAAATATTCATAACAGAAAAAAATTCAGGTACTCATGAATTTTGTTATTATGTAATAACATATTTTTCAGAGTATCAGACTTCCAAAATCAGCCTGTGTACTGAAGTCTTGTGCATCTTATAGCTTTAAATATATAGTACATTAAAACAAAGGAAAATTTTTAAATTTGAATATACAAGATTTTTCTAGGGATCTAGTTTACAAAGATTATCTTTGTGAGAATTTTGTATATTAACAAGAATGAGTAGGTTTGTATCACCACTAAATACTATAACAGTCTTAACTTCAGTCTATAATCCTATAAAAAAATAGATTAATATAATGAGTCAGTCTTTTTAAATTAAAAAAAAATACAGAATACTCATGAAACGTAAAATTAAATATTAAAAATACATACATCATAAAACTTAAAAATTATCACAATTATAATAACATACAGCACTTTAAATCAAATACCAATTGGTCAACATCAGCAGCATATGATTTGATATGGTTAATGTTCATTAGCTCTACCCTCCAAGGGCGGCCATGAAGGGTGTACAATTGAGAGGAAAGAATGTGAGCATTGTGTAGTGATTGCATAAACCACTCTTTCTTCTTCCATTTAATAGAATACGCAATGCTCCTTTCAGGATTTCCTTCTTTTCCATCTAAGAAATAGCTACTGGTACAACATCCTGCAGCAGGCTCATTGCTATCCACAAAAGATTCCTTTATGTCATTCAACAATTTTGTTGGAAAATTGACCAAGATAGTAAGACACTGCTGGCATGGTGGTACATAAGGCATTTCCCTAACTGGCTTTGGTAGAGGATGACCAGGAGTTGAGGGAGCCAAAGGTGTATCTCTTTGGATTTTATCCCAGTAGCTGGACACATTGTCATGCAGGTGAATTATACCACCTTTGGAATAATTAAGAGCTTTGCAGGCTGTGAGGATTACAGCTTGGGACACACCTGTCTGCCCAATGTACACTCTATCCGCCACATTCTCGGGGCAAACCTGAGGCCACAAGAAATGCACAATTAAAAGAGGATAGTGGAACAACAGCTTAGAAAATTACTTTCTAATTTATATGAGTTAATCTGGGAAAATTCCAAGTAGGCATGCAATAATTAAAAGTCATTACTTGAGTAATTTAATCCCATGAGTCCCAGTAGAGTTGTTTCAGTATTATAAACCTAAAACATCAAAACAATCCGATTCATTCACAGTTTTGAAATACCTTGCATATATATTTATCAGACAAAGATAATGGTAAGGATTTCATAGTGTGCATCCAATCAATAAACAATAAACCTTATCATAATTTTGAAAAATGACTTTTCAATCTTAAATGATCACTTTTCTTGTAACTAGGAAAATGATACACGAGGTACAATACAATTTTAAAACATCCAAAACAGATGAATATTTCACATACTTTAACAGGGAACTATTGAGCTCTTCTTATGACTGAAAAAATCAAGAACAAGCCTTTAAACAATATTTGACTCATTGAGAATCTATTTTCAGTAAATTACCACTGAGGATGGCTGTTTTGTAGCCAAAATGTATATCTGGTTTTTTACAATCTTGTTATGGCTTTTAAAAATACCATATCTGCCTGAATATAAGCCGATGTTTTTTGTCAAAATCTATCATGAAAAAATCACCCATCAGCTTAAATGCGAGTTCGAGAAAATATTTGGGGTCAGGGTTAAGTCTTGTAGTCACCCATAGATGGCAGCATGTCTCTCATTGCCGTCGTGTTCAAATGATAATACTATATTTTTCGTTAAGTAAATATTTGACCTATGATGAATATTAATGAATAAATAATAAAGCTAGAATATTTAATTTAGCAGTACCCATGTTTTGTTGCCGTTGTTACCTGTTCTTTCATTTCTAAATGCTATTGAATAATTTCTTTCATTTCTCAGGGCTATGTATATGTATCATTAAGAAAAGTTAGCAATTTTTAACATTTTCATTATCCAATAATGGAAGTTTCTATTAGTTTTACAAGGCAATTATAGTTATTGCTATAGCCTTTGCGATGTTACCTCATTCATGGAATCTATTAAAGTTACGTACATTGACTACACAGACGATTATGCAAAATGCAATGTTGGCTTTTGATGCTCAACTGTTTCTGAATTTCGGTAAAACTTTTCATGGAACATGTAAAATTATAAAAATGCAATTTCTTAAGGCAATGTAAATGCTCATTACATTGGAAATAGAATTGGAATAAAAATTATTTTTGCAAGGCCACTATTGCTTTATTTCACCTTTTCTGAAAATGAAAATAAATGAAATTATCATCACTGAATGTGGAACATTTTTCAACAATGCAAAATTATAAATTAGAGTAATATTTCAAATGTCAACAACCAAACCATTTCCCAGTATTCTTTGATCTCCAATAATGTATTATAGGCCGTGCATGCATGCCTGACACCAGCATAAAATCTGCAAAATTTACTTTTTTGTCAAAAATGGTGGAAATTTTTGGGGAATTGGCTTATATTCGGTCAGATGTAGAATTTTTAAATGCTTGTTCTTGAATTTTTTAATTCATATTCTGATAAAACAGGAAAATTTTTATTTTATTTTGTGTTGCATGCCTTTGTGTAATCACGTCATCAAGAAATTCTTACACAAGATAAATCACTCATTCAAATAAGTTCCACTGCTTATTTATAAGCTACTGTAGTTTTAATATTTAATTTATAATAGATAAAGAAAAGTTTAAATATGTAATTACAAAGTTAAAAAAATATGTAAAACAATTTCATTTTGAAAATATATTTTATTTTCTAGAAACATAATTTCAACAATGCACAAATAATACATAGCTAGAAAGTTCAAATATGAATTGCCTTTATTTTTTAATTAATTTTCTTTTATTTTGATAGTCTGTGATATTTGATGGTACTAAACTTCTTGAAGCGCTTGTCATTAAATAAATAATCATCAATTGCATTAATCTGGCCAAAAACTGCATCCGGAACATCACCACAACCATAAAGAAACTGTCTCACTTTTTGAATACTCGAGATTGCTTCTGTGATAGAAATTTTAGGCTGTTCCAATACATCATCATCATAATTTTCAAATTCAGCTCCTTCAGTCTTTGCACATTGCCTAATGCATTCAATTACTTCACCATTGGTTAATTCGTGAGTAGTGAATAAATCACTGTCTGCAGATACGTAGTCCATAAAGTCTATTTTGCTCGAAATACCTGTGACAGCAGTGAATGATTTCCATAGCATTCTGGTTTCAGTATCCATTTTAACTTCTTGTTGATTGGTCATTTCCACTGGAAGAATTCTCATTTTTTGCCAGCATTTTATAATTGTGGATTTTTTTACTGACCACAAAGCACCAGCAATCTTACTGATTGCCTATTTTAAATCAATTTTATCATCTTTAGGTGTGGAAGCATATTATGCAATGCACAATTGTCAATCAGAATTAAAATTTTACATTTGGCTCATATCATACTGGTATCGACTTTTATCAACCACTCGTTAAAGATGCCGTGTGTCATCCACGCTCGCTGGTTACTACGATAATCACAAGGAAGGGAAAGAACATTTTTGAAACAACGAGGCTTGGCTGATTTTCCAATGATTAACGGCTTCGTCTTCTCAGTTCCCGATGAATTGCAACAGAAAAGTACCATCAATCGTTGCTTGGATTTCTTGCCCCTCTACAACAGTCACCCTTAACGGCAAGTGTAAAATTCAGCAACAACTGATAAAACATGCGTCTCATCCGCGTTAAAAATATCATCAAAACAGCTGTCACTAATCACCTTTTTAATATCCCCTGCATGCCACTCATTCACCTTATCTATAGTAACGTCATTTACCTGCTCACAGATTAATTTTGATGTAATTCCATAGCTTTCACAAAATCTGTTTAGCCGCCCAACACTTGCTTGAAACATGTCATGTCCTAGCAGATTTGCTAATTCTAGAGCTTTTTGCAGGAGTGGACCATTACGGGAATGTTTCTGGATCGAACATTTTGAAACCACAAAAAAACAGCCTTAGTGATCTCATCGTAGAGTGCACCTGGCATCCTCTTCCATTGTGGTCCCCTGTATGCATTTCTTATTTGTTCTTCTATTTCATCACTATCCTTCAAGAAAGTGGATAATGTAGAGGATGTGATACCGTACTCTTTTGCTACATCTCCCTTTTTACTGCCAGAATCTACAGCTATCAGGACTTCTTTTTATCTTCCAGTGAAAAATGTCTGCATTTCTTCAATCATTCCTTAGCCATATTTGCAATGTATGAGGTATACTCCAAACAATTTTTTGGGTAGTGATTTTTGGACATGACTGACAAAACATAGAGATAAGACATGTTTATATAGGCTACAGGGGAGGATGAAGGAACAAATAAAGCATTGGAGGTGGAGAGGGGAGATGGATGTAGAAGGGGTGAAAAGGAAATTATTGGCTGGAGATGGAGTGATGGTAAAAGGTTGAATGGTGGGGGGTGGAGTTGGGAGAAGGGCATTCAAAAATGCAGTAGCTTCAGGGTTAGCTAATTAGTTGAGTAAGAATTATCCAAGAAGGGAGAGTGGGCAGGAAAAGAAAGATGCCTGCAAGGGTGCAGTTGGGTTGTGACACACATTGTAAAATTTTCAGCTTACATTTCTCTCAGAAACACCAACAGAGATATCTCACTCAGTCTAGATACATAATAGAGGGTGTAACATATTTTTTACATTCACAAACAATTATCAACAGAAAAGCAGATGCCATGGTATTTCCAGTTTACCTGCCCTTAGTGACGTGAAAATGACAGATACGGAATGGTTAAGGCTCCCAGGGAGTCATTTCTTCATAAAAAAGAAACATTGTACGCATAGATGATTTAAAAATTATTTCATTGTACTGAATTTTTTGCAACAATTAATTTCATTCTAACAAGCACTATTATAAAGGGAAGTTGGCCGGAACTTAAAATTTTTTCGTTATAGTGAAATTTTCGTTATAATGGTACTCGTTATAACAAGATTTTACTGTTACAGTAAAACTGAATCCAAAAAATGTATATAATAGAAGGTAGTTCACACTGTGTGTGTTACACTGCCAGTCATTCTTCTGGTGGTGAGTATGGATTAACATGTTGAGTGCTGCAGGCCACTCGAGCAGACCATCTGGCCCCTATACAATACCTAAGTACCGCTCGAGCAGCCTGTGCTCCCCTCTAATTTCTTTTTGTGTTAGGGGGCATAGGCATGGGTTTTAACTTGCCCAAGCATCACTAGGGATCAGTTGGACTCCAACCTTCATAGCGGTGTGCTTAGTTTTCAATTCGGTGTATTTTATTGCTTTCGGTTAGTGTTTTTCAAATATTTGAACAAGGTAAAATTGAATATTCTTCTCATGTACTTTATATTGTATATATTTTAACTATATTCTTCATACAGACTGACATTTTAAAACTTAACTTTAGAATGAGTGGGCATTCGAAGAAGAAATCTTGTTTGAAGCTACGAAGCTCCCATTTTTGAAGCTGTAAGTAATCATGTTTTATAGCCGATTCATTTTTATATTTCAAACTAAAAATATTATACAAAGAAATGGGTCTTAAGGTGACATCTCTGGAGATGAAACGTCAAAAACGGAGTATCGTGGAATGAGGGATAGCAAAATTCGGAGGAGGACCGAAGGTGAATATTTGATCACATCTTTTATATTACGATAAAATTTTCAAGTTCTTTATTTTATAAACTATAAGTAAAATAAATGACCTACAAACATTTGTGTGGAAATTTTCATATTTATAATGAATAAGGTAAATAATAAGTTCTTTCCATCACAGAAAACGAACCAGGAATTTCTATGAGACCTGCTTTACAGGAGAGAGAAGGTAAGCAAGATACATTATCAATCAATATTAATGAATGAAAAATTCCTGTGTCAATGCTGATCTCAGTAGCCTGTATGTTAGCATGTCTTACAATTAGATTGCAAATTCGAATCCCACGTTCAGCATTCATAATTCTTTTCATCTCTAGGTTGTAGATAAACTGTAAATAAACTATAAATGATCCTCAGAGTCAATGAATATCTTATAAACGTGAAATAACTAATCTCAGCATTGATTTCCCATACTTATATTTTATACTAGTAGAAGGTGCATGCATTCTGCAAGCATATTATCTCACCTTGAAAAAACATTAATTTTTCAGACAGATTCATTACACATATTTTTTTAATTCTAAAAATTTCACCTCTGTAGTGATTTTTGTTTTTCCCTTATGTAAAAAAAATAGATGAAAACAATCTCCAAACTTTGCAATTTTAAGAATTTTATACTTTTTCCATTATGGGGTACTAATGCTACACATTTCTGCAAAATTTTAAAGTTGTAGCATTTCTAGAAGTGAAATAATATTTTTCTAATTGTTTAAATTTTAAACATTTTTAACGGCCGCCGCAACGTATTTATGGAGAGATTCAAATGTTTATTTGTGCAAATGCACTACTCTGTAAATTACTTGAAAATTTCAGCCTCCTAGCTCATCCCATAGCAACTAAAAATTTATCTATTTATTTATACTTGAAGAATTTTTAACGGCAATACAAAATAAAATATCAAAATTTCTATAATCCCTATTTCGTTTCATTACAAATCCTACTTCTGAAAAAAATTACAGCTCCGTAGCACATTCGGAAATACATAAACCTTGAAATTTTGTTTAAACAATTGCGAATTTTTAGCAGTCGCATCGTCGAACTTTTTCAAGATTTTCGTTTTTTGTAGTTGGTTTTGCAAAAAATCCTAACTAAAAAAATTTCGAATTTCCAGCTCATCTGGAAGTGGCTAAACATTAGTATCCCCTTATATGTTATATCCTCCTCTGTAAGGAACATCTATATATAATGATGTTATATGTTATATCCTCATCTGTAAAGAACGTCTATATATAATTATATTCTATTCTATAACTATAAGGTTTTATGTTGAAGAGGATGATATTCCGAGTATCTTGGCTAGGCTATCCTCGGACAAAGAAGAGATTGGATTGGATTCAGGGAGCGACTGGCAAAAAAGTTGGACGAGGAACCTGCGGCAGTTATCAACCAACCCTTTGTCTGTCCCTCAGCACATCCTTCGGCCTCTCCCTCAGCCAATAAGGTCATAGTGAGGAGAGATTTGAAGGCATCTCAGCCAGAGATTCCTTTCATCTTCTGCGTTACTTGTGCTAGACACAGGTAGTAATCCCATTAATTATTTTAACTTGCTAGCAAATGAGGAGTTTTCTGTTTTCTTTGGCTTCTAAATGTCCCAAACTAACACTGGGAGAATTAGGTCTTCCTCGCAGGGCAGTGTGGGCAGGAAGAGCACTCAAACCCTCCTTTAAGTGTCTTACGAATGCAGCTGTCCAGCTTGACAAACTGCCAGTTGCGGATTAGATAAAGAAGTCGCAACATAATAAAATATCATCACAAACACTTATGAGCTAAGCAAATAAACAATAAAATTCTGACCACCTTATGATATAATGAAATCACGGCGAAAGAAAACTAGTAACTGCTGCCACACAATTCAGTGGTTTGAGGACGACTATCTGCTGTGACAAGCAATGCATTTCTGTGGAATTAGAATTGCCTGCCTAGTCCCAAGCAATGGCTAGCACAGGAATATCTATGAATGAAAATAAATGGAGCATTACTTTCCCTGACCATATGACCGAGGAATACAAGAATTTCTATGGAAAGAATTTTTGGGAATATCCTGCAATAAACTGACCTGACCATTCCTTTTTATTGGCCCCTTGAGCAGAAAGCTAGTTCAATTATTTGGCATGCATGTGGGCTGTTTTTTTCTGAGTTACGCATGGCAAAATTTCAGGGCTCAAAACAAGAATTTATTCAAATATCATGCTCCCAACCTTTCAATATTACTTTACCGGAAAATATCTAATATTATCGACAAAAACAAAAAAGGATAGTTAAAGCAGGGAGACTCTTGTGAACAATGAACAAACTGACAAAATAACTCAACGCAGAATCATCATCTAGGTTTGACTCAATGGACAAATTAGAGAACCATTTCAATCCCTGAATTGCACAGCACCTTTGTCACATGCCCATTAATACAATAAGTATGTCGCATACCTCATTTCTCGCATCCATTTAAGTAAATTTTGTCCCCTGTTCTGTTTACGTTTAGCCGATAGATGTAACTGTAATGAAATGTCACTTTTCTGATAACAGCCGGACCCATTAGACATTTTCCCAGGGGAGAGGTAATCTTCACTGGTATAGGTATAGACATGATTTTCTATTCTCTTCCAAAATGCTCCTCAAAATGGAGAGGAAAAGATGAATGGTTGGAAGAGAAGAAATATTCATGCGTTCACCTCAACCAGAGTGGAAAACAAAAGGGTTTTTACCACTACACCCTACAGCCACACACTAAACTGCATTCAGCCTTATTGCCCTCATCAGAGCAATGGGAAATCATTTACCGCAGCTTTCCAGCGTGACACATACTCTACCCACACCATTTCCCTCGAGGAACCTCTTCTTTAAAGCCAGGCAATTTACAAGGCTGCCAATGTTTGCATTCTCTAAGCTAATGCCAATGACTCACAACTAGTGGCAAAAGGCTGAACTATTTACTGCCAGTATCTGATAAAACATGATTTCAAAACTTGCCAAGCAATTGTGATTATTTTCCCAAATTCTGAAGATTTACCATGGAATACGAGACAAAGTTGCATTTAACTTTAAACTTAGAGAGTTAAGTTTCCTTTCCCAGTTCTTACAATTGTGGTAGCTTACCTATTTTTGGAGAAAATGAAGTGCTCGTAATTGATAGTTTCCATATAGATTGTGGACTTACAGGTAATAAAAGTACATAAAAAATGGAATGTTAATTATTGATAATTTAACACTCAATGGGGCATGACTGGAATTCCAGTCATGATTCTGTCTCTTTGTAACACTTTGGGTGAGCGACCCTGAGGCAGATGAGTTCCCATCTGAATCAGCCACCTGTTTGACTCCAACCTTCCATTGGGTAAGGTCAGTTTTTAAGTCGGTTGTTTTTCTTCGAATTTCAGCCTTCTTGATTGTGCATTTTTCCCATAAGAAAAGCATTGCGCCATTTTTGTAAATTAATTTCGGACACTTGCCGATAAGCTGGGGCAATGAATGTTTGAGTGTTGCTAGAGGGCTGCAATACCTCTTAGGAATTGGAATCATTTTGCTTACAGTGACTTGGATTCGACTCCAGATGCCCCAAAAAAAACTCCCATAAGTAAGCATTGGGAAAAGTTATTCCAGTGGGTAGATCAATCTAACAAGGGAACTACGCCACATTCGGATAACCGATCTTGTTCTCCTTTTGCAAGCGTTTAGGAAACGAGACATAATAGAAAGTGTGCAAGTAATACTGTGGTACATATATTTCACTTTCTTTCTCTAGGGATGTATTTACTCCAATTTCTCCCTTCACATGTGGCCCCATAACCTTCCCGTCGCAGCAATAAACCGACCCCTAAGCAACCGCGCGTGCCATGCCTTCGGCTGCGCGGAGCATACGATCATCCATCCCCAGTATTCGTTACCGCCACAAACAAAAGCATGTGTTCACTCTTTGTAGATTTTGCCCTAGAAACAAGAACATAAAAGTGCAAAGTAAATGTGCAAATTGTGGTGATTTTATATGTAAAGAGCATACGATTTTGAAATGTTACGAATGTTAGGATAGCACTGGTAACTAAAAAAAGTAAAATTTTCTTTATTTACAAAACTAGCTTTATCTTGACAAAATTCTACATAAACTATTTCATTTTAAATTAAAATTATGTACTTTACAGTATAATGAAAATAACTTAACATTTTACTATTAAATTTCAAAAATAATTAAGGGGTTTTAAAAGACCCCACGAGACTACTTAAGGAACTTTGTTCACGTGACTAACTAAGGGTTAACAGACGAAAACCTTGAAAAAAAATGTACTTTGCAGTTAATTTACATGAAAATAATAATTGCAAAAAATTGAGAGAAAAAAACAGTTACGATTGAGATTCGAAACCCGGACCCTCATCATAGGAATCCTGAATTTAACCAATTAGGCTAATCGCTACAACGTTAATTTGAAGCAGGAATAGTGTTTTAACTGCTTCTCACATTGAAATTACGTTTTTTCTCAAAAATGCTTGAGAGGCAGGTCGTATTACTTGCACACTTTCTATTATGCCTCGTTTCCTAAACGCTTGCAAAAGGCGAACAAGATCGGTTATCCGAATGTGGCGTAGTTCCCTTGTAAGATGTATAGGCGGCTAAAATTTTAGGATTTCACTCATGATTAACCAGTGAAATAGAAAATTTCAAAATTGTTCATTTTTAGGGGTTATTTTAACCCCATTTGTATGTTAAAATTTAACAATTTTTATCTGAAAAACTATGTCATAAATGCGAAGTTATACAAATATTTTGTAGCAAATTATGTATAGCAAAAATAAAATCTTGAAAAAGCTTAACAATGTGCCACTAAAAATTAGCAAATGTTTAAACAAATTTTTCAAGTTTATGTATTTCCGAATGTGCTACAAAACTGAAATTTCTTAAAAGTAGAATTAAAAAAAAAAAAGAAATAGGGATTATAGAAATGTTGATATTTTAATTTGTTTATCTGTTAAAAATTCTTAAAATTTAAACAAATAGATAAATGTTTAGGTACAACAGGGGAACTAGGGCACTGAAGTATTTTAGTAATTTAGAGCTTAGTGCAATTGCACAAATACATATTTTAATACCTTCATTAAGTTGCATATATATATATATATATATATATATATATATATATATATATATATATATATATATATATATATCATTATAAATCGACGTTTATTGCAGAGGAGGAGGAGGAGGATATAACATACTAGTAGAAGGGTCTTGCATACTGCAAGCATTTCATCTCACCTTGAAAAAACATTCATTTATCAGACAGACATTACATCATTGCAAATAGTCTTTTAATTCTAAAGATTTCACCTCCGCAGCGATTTTCATTTTTCCCACATGCAAAAATGATAGTTTAAAACCATCCCCAAATGTTGCAATTTTAAAAATGTTACACTTTCATCATTATGGGATAATAATGCTACACAATTTAGCCAAATTTTAAAATTGTAGCACTTCTACAAGTAAAATAATAGTTTTCTAATTGTTTAAATTTAAATAATTTTTAACGGCCGCCGCATTTCATATATGGTGAAATTGAAATGTTTATTTGTGCAAATTTACTACTCTGTAAATAATTTGAAATTTTCAGCTTCCTAGCTCATCCCGTAATACCTAAACAGTTATCTAATTGTTTAAACTTTAAGAATTTTTAACTGCCAAACAAATTAAATTATCAGAATTTGCATAATCTTTATTTCGCTTTTTTAAGAATTCTACTTATAAAAAAATTTCAGTTCCGTAGCACATTCAGAAATGCCTAAACTCTGAAAATTTGTTTAAACAATTGCGAATTTTTAACGGGCGCATTGTTGCACTTTTTCATGATTTTCGTTTTTTCTAGTCGGTTTTGCACAAACTCCTACCTAAGAAAAAAATTTCGAATCTCCAGCACATCTGGAAGTGCCTAAACATTAGTATCCTCCTATCATTATATATCGACGACTCTTACAGAGGAGGATATATATATAACATACTACTGTCCGCGTCAAAAAGACGTGCATCTCAACTTTGACGCGCGATCATTTGCGCTACGTTTATTGGAAAGAATATACAAAAATACCATAGGAAAGCTTATTTTATGCTTAATAAGGTTTGATTTTTTAATATTTTTAGACAGAAAATGTAAAATTTTACGGCGAGTTAAACACAGAAACTACCCGAAAAAACCAGCTACGCAGCCAACTTTCGCGGAAGTAGTCATATATAATAATTCATAAACGAATAACTACAGAACAAAATCTTTTGAAATTTAAAACAGTGATGAACTAAGATAAAATAGAGGCAATGCAATAATTTTTTAGGCTCTATGTTAATTACAATGGTTTTAATTGGGTTACAACTTCAAAAAGAAACTCGTCAGTGGGGAAAAATGATAGAGGAATTCTGAAAACACTGTTGTAAAGAGAGACATAAAGAAAATTTTTTGTAGGAATCAGATTTTGTTTTAACGTTTTTGTTTTTGTTTAATTAATTTTAATCTACACACAGTACCGTATATGTTGCTTTCTGGGCGCTTTGCGATGTTGCCAAATGTCTCCTTTGTCTCCCTCGCCGGTAGGCGGCCATGGCCCGCACAAAAACCCCCTTATCTCCTCTTAAGTTTCGTCCTCACTGATTTCGTCGCTGCTGGAATCCTCATCGAGGTTGATAGTTAAGGGTTCCATGATATTCTTTAGCACTTGGTCCTTTGCGGCGTAGAAGTCCTCCACCTTGATAGTGTGCTTCACAGCGTTTTCCCACACGTGCTTCGGGGTGTTACGCAGTGCCTCCTTGCACAGTTGCAGGACGTCTTTGATTTTGTGCGTTTTGTTGCGCTTCGCCACGTAATTTTTAACCCAAGCCCATATAAGCTCGATTGCATTGAGTTTACAATGGGCCACTGGAGTCCAAATTAGCTTTACTCTCTTGCCGCTCTCTTTGATGATGCTATCTAGCAAGTATCTGTGAGACTTGAAATGAGGTCTGCCGAGTTCAAGTAGTTCGCTAATGTTTAAAGACTCATATGTATTTTGCCAGCCGGAATCATCTACCTCTGGCTCGATGCGATGCTCAATTAGCCAATTTATTATATCGTCCTTACGCCAACTTTTGGACGGATTTCTTGTTGTTGGGTCTTGCATGGTGTGATACGGGGCTTGGTCAAGAACAATAGCGGTTTCATGATCCATCGCATTTAAAATTCTCCTAAAATACTCTTCAAAGTGTCGAGCATTCATCTCGGAATGATAGTCACCATCCTTTTTGTTTCCCTCGAACACGGGCATACAGTCATTTTCAGGCTGGAGAAAACCATCTTCACCCCCTATATGCAAAATAATTATTCTTTTTCCGGTACCAGAGGGAGTAATAAGGCCACCTTTCCAGCAATTGACCTCTTGAATTACACCTCGATCAAAGTCAATATCATTATTATTTTCATTCACATTTTCTTGCCAACCATATGATAGTGTGTGATTTGCTCCACAAAATGTTTCGTCCAAATACATAATTTTCCATCCTCTTTGACGATCTGACTTTGTTTCCCGAATAGGATCAAATTTAATCACACCATCTTTGACCATTTGAAAAAAAGTTCTAGCACTTTGAATGACATTTTTCTCATGGCTACGTATTTTTTTGTTAATCACAAAAGGCTCACTTTCTAAATTATTTTCTTGATCACTCGAGAAAATACCGTATTTGTTATTACTAATATTTTCTATTCGTTGTAAAGCTAGTCGCTTTTTTCGAGGCATAGCGAAAACACGAGGCACCAACTGAACTGAGATGAGACACTAAATGAACTAAGAAAACAAAACTCTAGACAAAACAAGTACCTTCTTTATTACTCATTATCTGAGTCATTAGCAACCTCCAATGAGGCTAGATAGAGAGAGAAAGAGATAGGAGTTTAAATCCCGCTCAGTCATCCCGCACGCCAGATTGGTGTGGCAACGTCGCTACCTACATCAGCATAGGAAATGAAGCGCCTTATGGCTACAAAGAAAAATATCTATATAAATTTATTAATAGTCTTTATTAAAAATCTGATTCCTACAAAAAAATTTCTTTATGTCTTTCTTTACAACAGTGTTTTCAGAATTCCTCTATCATTTTTCCCCACTGACGAGTTTCTTTTTGAAGTTGTAACCCAATTAAAACCATTGTAATTAACATAGAGCTTAGAAAATTATTGCATTGCCTCTATTTTATCTTAGTTCATCACTGTTTTAAATTTCAAAAGATTTTGTTCTGTAGTTATTCGTTTATGAATTATTATATATGACTACTTCCGCGAAAGTTGGCTGCGTAGCTGGTTTTTTCGGGTAGTTTCTGTGTTTAACTCGCCGTAAAATTTTACATTTTCTGTCTAAAAATATTAAAAAATCAAACCTTATTAAACATAAAATAAGCTTTCCAATGGTATTTTTGTATATTCTTTCCAATATACGTAGCGCAAATGATCGCGCGTCAAAGTTGAGATGCACGTCTTTTTGACGCGGACAGTAGTGGTTGGTGCTTGCATACTGCAAGCGTTTCATATGACCTTGAAAAAACATTCATTTTTCAGGCAGACATTTCATCATTACAAATATTCTTCTTATTCTAAATATTTCGCCTCCACAGCGATTTCCGTTTTTCTCACATGTAAAAATAATAGTTTAAACAATCCCCAAATGATGCAATTTTATTAATATTACACTTTCGTCATTATTGGGTACTGATGCTACACATTTTAGCCAAAATTTCAAGTTGTAGCACTTCTAGAAGTAAAATAATAGTTTTCTAATTGTTTAAATTTAAATAATTTTTAACGGCCGCCGCAATTCATATATGGTAAAATTGAAATGTTTATTTGTGCAAATTTACTACTCTGTAAATAATTTGAAAATTTCAGCTTCCTAGCTAATCCCGTAATACCTAAACAGTTATCTAATTGTTTAAACTTTAAGAATTTTTAACTGCCAAACAAATTAAATTATCAGAATTTGTATAATCCCTATTTCGCTTTTTTAAGAATTCTACTTATAAAAAAGTTTCAGCTCCGTAGCACATTCGGAAATGCCTAAACTCTGAAAATTTGTTTAAACAATTGCGAATTTTTAACGGGCGCATTGTTGCACTTTTTCATGATTTTCGTTTTTTCTAGACGGTTTTGCACAAACTCCTACCTAAGAAAAAAATTTCGAATCTCCAGCACATCTGGAAGTGCCTAAACATTAGTATCCTCCTAATATTATATATCGACGACTCTTACAGAGGAGGATATATATAACATACTAGTGGTTGGTGCTTGCATACTGCAAGCGTTTCATATGACCTTGACAAAACATTCGTTTTTCAGGCAGACATTTCATCATTACAAATATTCTTCTTATTCTAAATATTTCGCCTCCACAGCGATTTCCGTTTTTCTCACATGTAAAAATAATAGTTTAAACAATCCCCAAATGTTGCAATTTTAATAATTTTACACTTTCGTCATTATGGGGTACTGATGCTACACATTTTAGCCAAAATTTCAAGTTGTAGCACTTCTAGAAGTAAAATAATAGTTTTCTAATTGTTTAAATTTAAGTAAATTTTAACGGCCGCCGCAATTCATATATGGTGAAATTGAAATGTTTATTTGTGCAAATTTACTACTCTGTAAATAATTTGAAAATTTCAGCTTCATAGCTCATCCTGTAATACCTAAACAGTTATCTAATTGTTTAAACTTTAAGAATTTTTAACTGCCAAACAAATTAAATTATCAGAATTTCTATAATCCCTATTTATTTTTTTTAAGAATTCTATTTTTTTTTTAATTTCAACTCCGTAGCACATGCAGAAATACATAAACCTTGAAAATTTGTTTAAACATTTGCTAATTTTTAGTGGCGATTTGTTAATCTTTTTCAAGCTTGGTAGTAAATATCCACAAATAAACATTTCAATTTTACCATATATTATTTGTGGCGGTCGTTAAAAATGTTTAAATTTAAAACAATTAGAAAATATTATTTTACTTCTAGAAGTGCTACAACTTTAAAATTTGGCAGAAATGTGTAGCATTAGTACCACAGAATGGAGAAAGTATATAATATGTAAAATTGCAATGGTTTGGGATTGTTTTAATCTATCATTTCTACTTCGGAGGTGAAATATTTAGAATAAAAATTATTTGTAATGATGAAATATGAATGTTTTTTATGTTGATATGATTTGCTTGCAGAGTGCAAGCACCAACTACTAGTATGTTATATCCTCCTCCTCCTCCTCTGTAAGAGTCGTCGATATATAATGACATATAGGAGGATACTAATGTTTAGGCACTTCCAGATGAGCTGGAAATTCAAAATTTTTTCTTAGGTAGGATTTTGTCGAAAACCGACTAGAAAAAACGAAAATCTTCAAAAAGTGCTAAAATGCCGCCGCTAAAAATTCGCAATTGTTTAAACAAATTTTTAAGGTTTATGTATTTCCAAATGTGCTACAGAGCTGAAATTTTTTTTATTGGTAGGATTTGTAAAAAAAAAACGAAATAGGGATTATAGAAATTTTGATATTTTATTTTCTTTGGCAGTTAAAAATTCTTAAAGTTTAAACAAATTGGTAGATGCTTAGACACTATGCCGCAATTTAGGGAGCTGAAATATTTAAATTATTTAGACGTTCGCCTATGTAAACGAATAAACATTTCAATTTATCCATAAAATCGTTATTTTGACGGTTAAAAATTATTTAAATTTAAACAATTAGATAAATGTTATTTCACTACTATTAGTACTTTTAAAAATTCGCAGAAATGTGTGGCATTATTAACTCAATTTGGAAAAATTATAATATTCCTAAAATTGCAAAAATTAGCGATAGTTTCACTCCATTATTGTTCCATAATGAAAATACGAAAACCTGTCCAGAGGATAAATCTTGAGAATTAAAGAAATATTTCTCATGATGAAATATCTGTCTGAAAAATGAATTTTTTTTAAAGGTGAGATGAAATGCTTGCAGTATGCAAGTACCTTCTACTAGTGTATATATATATATATATATATATATATATATATATATATATATATATATATATAATATCAAAATCAAACTCATAAATAAACCAACGCGATCTCCAAGGCAACAGCACTTCAGCCAAGTGGAGCATATATGTATCAAATAACAAATTCCATGAGAAGCATCATTTTCCATGAAATTATAGCAACACTGTAATTTCCAAATTCTCTGGCAATCGGCTTGTGACCAAGTGTTCGTATTTCAATTTTCGTTGCTCAGATCGCCCTGCATGAGCAATAAGTATAATCATCATTATGACAATACCCTACACATTGAATATACGGAAAAATTAGGATATTTTGTGTTAAGATTATGACATCATCATCCATACATTTAGCACGTATTTGGATCAAAATAATCGCAAAATATGTGATGCCATTATATTTAACAATTGAAAAGAGGAGGCCATTACCAGAAATCCAAAACGGGTATCAAATTATACAAAATTTCAATATATATTATTTATTTACATGACAGATTTCAGTATGAAATAGTTATATTTGGGTGTACCCACTACGACTTCAAAAAGGTTTGAGATAGAGGATAAAAGCAGGTAGTGAGAAGAGGAGAGTGTGGGGAGAAAGAGCAGTGGATTTTTGCAATGAAATCAAGGGTCGAAGGCCGGAGGCATCGCAGTGTTTGGATAAGAACCGGCGAGAGGGGAGTGGGAATGACTACGGAGTTTCCCATTGGAGATAAATATCCATTGTGAATGACCAAGTAAGGCATGGAAAGAGCAGATGAAAGGAAGGAACAAAAGTGGGTATATCTTCTCAGTTTTTCAGAATGAAACATCAAAAAAGGTAAGAGTGAGAAGGAAAGAAACATACGTTCTATGTATGTACAATAAAGCACCTGTTGGATCCAACCAATTTACCATGGCTCCCAATGCACCGAATCTTTCTTTTTTCTCACTATGTAACTCTTACAGGGAAATATCCAAAGTGTGTGAATGATCACTGATGTTTTTACATCTATTTCTGGTTCTCAAACATTTGAAGTGTTGCAAAAGTTGTTATAGAGTATATGTAAACAAAACAAAGCTAATCAGGTTAAAAAAATTTCATTCCGTAGCCATACAGCGATAGATAGGCAAACTCATATGTCAGACCCAATGGTATATTCCAGTCATTTTTTTATTTTTAAAAATTCATTTTTGGTATTTTTGCATTATTATTTTGTATTAGTTGCACAGTTATAAAAAGTATTACAGAAGTGGAGCGGATCAATCACAATGAGATTTCTGGACAAAAAATAAGGGAATTAGAAAAATTACAATGTCTGGGCTCACCTGACATATGAGTAGAAAGAGTTGAGTATTCTACTAGTTACATACACCATCACTCATGTACTGCACACAACTTTTATCCCAAAATGTTGGTAAAAAAAGGGATTGTGCATCTTACATGAGGATTTCTGAACAGGTAACATAAATTGCGAATATTGTTAGTAAATTCACTGCCATTCGCTTGCATCTATCTTTATACTCGCAAAAAATGAAGAATTCTACAAAGTACATGCACTGACTTTCTTTCAGAAAAGGGGAATCTGTGAAGAGGCCGACTCTCTATAATCTCAGACGTCAACTGATTCCGGCATGAATTTATTTTTTACCCTCTGAACTGGCACAAAAATAGGGGTGCACAGGATACACAAGAGTGCATGGTACATGAGTAAATACGGTAAGTTGATCTTAATTAAATTATACAAAATAGAGCAAATTTAAAAATTCTAAACTGAAAATGACGAAAAATATAGCAATTTTATATTTAACCTTTTCACTGCTAAGCCGTCGGCGATTGCTCATTCCGTGCAGCGCTAGATACTCCACAGCGCTTGATTACTGGTTTGTTGTTTTATATGGTTTGCTTTCATCATATAGTTGTTTCATATATGTCCCATCGATCTTTTAGATCTGGGCTTTAGACTGGCACTGGCCAAGTTAAAAATATATATTTTTTATTTTAAATTTTTACGGTTTTTAATTTTTGATGATTTTTTAAATTTTTATTTGCTATGCAATTCAATAATTTCTTTGTGTATGGTACGTCTCGAGTCATGGAACGACACATAGAGCAACTTGGCATTTCTTGCAATTGTACCTTGTCTCCCGTCTCTTATTGTTATTCCGACAAACTACGATATTTCTCATTGGGAATTTAATTTTTGCTGCCTCTGATGCAATGCTAGCCGGAAAAATGCCTTTCCATCAGCCGCAGAGGTGAATCCTCACTCGATCTTTTTCCTCCTCCTGATTGCTTTCTTTCTTTACTGAATTTTTCAAGAATTACTCGGATTAGCACCAAATAAAATTTTGCTATTGGAATATTATTTCCCATCACCACTTGCTAAAGGATGTGCGCATTCAGCACGGAAAGGTCGAATAATATAATCACAGTAAAAGTAGGCAAACAGTAATCCAAGAGTATCCAAAAACAATGTCCAATATGAAAGCCAAGGTCCAGAAATAAAAGTTGAACGAAGCAAAAGAATAAATCCACAAAGCCAAAAATAATGTCCAAAAGAAATGCAAAGATCGAAAAATAGAAAATCGGTGAGAAGGAACACAGCGCGTAACTCTTGAGAAAGACAAGGAGAAACTGAGCTCTGAAATCCGACAAAAGCATATCGAGAAGAAAAAAATAAAAGTACTATAAGGGCATAGGGGCTGAGATAAAGTCAAGTGACTCTTGAAGGTTTCTGAAACATGTAGCCAAGTCGGGAACCTAACTCTCCCAAACGTTCACTAAAAGGATTTGAATGACATCTACCGGCATTGAAAAGCATTCCTAAATAAGGAAGAGACCGCTAGATATCGCTAGAAGCAAAAACGAGAAAACACGTCTTGAGCAGCGACGCGAAAAACCGGCAAACGAGATATGACGTCCTTAGCACTGAGGGTTCGGCATATCCCGGACGAGTTATCACGTACATAGCACTGAGCGGCCAGAACCCGCTGGACAAGATATTGCATCCATAGCAGCGAAAAGGTTAATCCATTACTATGCAGAACCGTAGTTTTTAAAAACTATTTTTCTTATTTTCTAATAAGTGAAGCTGGCTCAGCATTATGCATTATTCCTTTTCTACAGTGTCCCATTTTGTCAAAAGATAACATGTTTGTCATTAAAAAATAGTTTTTCATGAATAATGTTCAAAAATTAAAGTGAACTTTCAGAAATGTCAGTACAATTCATTTGACAGGAAAGCATACTCTAAGATCAATAAATTGTAAAATATAATTTCAGTGGTTAAACAAAAGGAATTGCAACTGTTATCAAGCAATCACTACTTTGAATTTCACAGAACAAATTCTTCAACTAGCTTAACAATGTACCCTTTGATTATAATGCATCACAGCAGGCTACAAAAAGTCTTGCAATTTCAACTGTACATCTCTTACATTCTAAACATGCATCTATACATGGATTCACCTCATTTTTGTATATTATTACATCCATTGTAATTATAACAACCTACCTGCAGATTATCCCCATGATATATACGGCACTTTTGCAAAACAGCATTTTGAAAGCCATTGCACCTGAAAAACCAAACAAGTTATCAAAGAATGTCGAAAAGATCAGATAATTTACCAAAAAATACAGCTTAATAGTGGTCCTTTATGTTTTGATACCTAGGCTTAGGGGAAATACTCAAAGTAAACTTTTAATAATGAACTTTCAACACGTAAAACTATTTAATGACAAAAGTGCTGCCTAAATTAAAAAAAAGACAATCATGCCTATTCCACAAATAATATAGAGAACAACGTATCATTACAAGTAGATAACAAACATCAAAAATGCTCATCAAAATCTATACATCATTATACTATAATGGAATAAGTGTGAGTTTGTCTGTCCGGAATCTGATTGACTTCCAAGAAGCAAAGCACTGCCTCTGGAGACAAGGAATTGGATTATCTCATAATTGTAACTATACATTAAAAATATAATGTACATAGTTCTTAACTGATCCAATTTTATATGACTTCTAAATCAGATGCCCGTCTTAAAATATATTCATATAATCGTCTTTTCAAAATTGAAGACAAAACTTATACAGTATTTACTCGCATATACGCTGCCACTGCATACAAGCCACACCCTCGTTTTCTGAGACTGAATCTAGGGAAGAAAAAAGTTTCCAAAAATAAGCTGCTCTTCAACAATTGGGCCCTATAAGAAGTTAAGCAGTCATTGTCCGATACATGAGGAAATGCGATTGATTGCGAGTTCATATTTAATGAAGTGTGCAGTGATAATCATTGGAAATAAGTTAAGGTAGAATTTTAAATTTTTTCCTTTTAAATATACTGTGATATAAGACTAACATCGAGTGGCTGTGTGACAATTACTCTAATACATTGCTGTCAACTCACAGAAAGTTAAAAAATGGCAAGGGCTGGACTAAAAATCATTATTTTCCTAAGGTAATTTTTTAATGCGCAGGCTTCTGAGTGACTTAACAAAATTTTCCACCGGTACCAGTAGAATGATGTGGTAAGATTAACACAAACTGCAAGCATAGCGTAATTTTCTTTATATTTCAATAATGCCAGAATAAAACGCAATTCTCTTCGCGAATTACGCAAAACATATTGGATGGTGTATGGCAAGTGGTGACACCCAATCCAGTCTAACAAGTGTATCTCCCTGCAGTACACCAGTCATGGTGTCTTGCCTTCCAATATGTCTCGTGACGAATATGTCTCACAAAAAATGTCTCGCTACAAATATGTGCGATGAGTTTGTCGTGTGACCAATTGACGCATGATCAACTGACCAAGATGTATTGACGATATACCACTTTGTACTCAAATTTAAGATGACCTCAGAGTTTTGAAAGCTGAAATTTTGAAAGAAAATCTTGTATTGGTTTCAGGTAAATACGATAATACTACCAATAGCATTGAAATTTTTGTGCTTACTTTTATCTACTTTACTCTCATAAAGGCCCACAAGTCATATTTGTAAACTTAATGAATTCATTTATTTCCATTAAAACAATGATCAGCAACAAAGAAAAGCTAACATGATATCAACAGAAGCATTAATCTACCTTTTACATAACCATTTTTCAGTAAAAAACAAAACTCTTGGATTTTAAAAATTGCTTATACTGAGGTTCATTTCAGTACTTTTAAACTCAAATGGAATGGTGAGCAACTTTACATAGATACAAATGCTTACCTTAATGCCCTCAATAGTTCTTCATTAGGGTCACAGGCATGAACAACTTCTGCCTTAGCATGGGCCAAAAAATACACTGTATATTGTCCAATTCCTGCGAAAAGATCCACGATTGTTTCCCCTTGGCAGTTCATTTCACTAATTCTGTAGCGTTCCCGGGCAGCTCCATGATCAAACAAGTATGACGTAATATACCAGCTGAAACTAGAAGTTAGTACCAGTTAACCAATTAAGAATACATATCATACAAAGGTGAAATATGACATTTACAATCTATTTAGAGTTACAATAAAATTAAAATTGCTATTACCACTATAATGTGGTCTGCTATAGAAAAGAACTTTGTACTGTCATATTTGTTGTTGAGCCAAAAATTTTCATTTAAATTCATTCCTTTCAAAAAGTATAATGTACAATAACTTATTGTATCTAGGAAAACTTAAATGGTAAGACTGCATGGACATCATTTTGTTACAATTTTTTTACACCAGATCAGACATGTACTAAATTACAGTGAGGCCCTCATTTTAGAACGGAATAAATTAAATTTTTATCTAATAATCTAAGATTGTCAATCAAAGTCAGGTTGCTTATGGTTCTATCTATTTCTAACAAACTATAATTGATAATGACGAATCAAATTGTACATTCAATAGAGAGTTATCAAGCTCCTCCTGCTGCTGAAAATAAAATTCCAGAACAAGTATGTAAGCATAAAAAAAATGAAAAATTAAGTACTTGTCTTAGGTATCTCTAATAGTCATAACAAGGTTATAAAAAATTAAGTTATCCTTATTCTGGAATACTATACAGTCATTCCTTACTCAGTACTCTTAACCTCTTAGTGAAACACAACGATTATATCATTGTTGCTTCTACAGCCAGTGGTGCCAATGATGATAAAATCATTGTTATACAGAGCAGGTTATAAATCGATGCTGTTCAGTTAATATTGATCAAAGACAGATTGTGATAGCATCCAATAAAAGAGGAGGTCAAGCAGCTTTCATGTATGCAGCATATTTTTGTTTACCTCTTGATTTAAGTTTAAGTTAATTCATTTCATATGGTCGTATTTGTGCCTAGCTGATGATAGCACCAGATGAATCGGCATTTCTCTAAGTGCCAAGCTAAGTGATTGTTTTGCACTCAGCTCCTTCTAATATGCTTTGACTTTCTATGGATCTGCTGACATCACGATTACTGATTTTTTTAACACCGCAACTTCTACTGAAAGCAGAGGCAATTAATTACTTGGCAGAACAAACACATTTGGTTGCAGAGAAAAGCAAAGGCAAGTGATCTAGCTATTAAATATAGTTCACTGTAATCATTTTAATTATTGACAAAGGATTTGTTTAGTTCTCGTGCATATGAACGTACCATAAGAAGCTCATGCGGGAAATTTCTTCCAGTGTGGCTGCAGCCTTATTTCGTGAAAGTTCAAAGTAGCATTTATTATCCTTAATATTTCATGATGGCTTCTTCATCTAAGGATGAATTTGAAGTTCAGAACGATGAATTGTTCAATTATATTGGCACGTTAAGTGACATTGATTATTTGGAAAAAGAAGATGATGCTGAGTGATCGGAAGAACATAGTGGAAAAGAGGCTTTTTCTTCTGACTCGGACTCAAGTGAAGTAAAGAAACGCCACTCAAAAAATAACAATTTTGTATTCACTGTTTTACCATTAGTTAATCAACATTTTCCCAGGGATTAAACCCTGAAGCTGAAGAAACATAAATTACCCTACGTGCTTAAAATAAATTTTACCAATACTACTTCCTTCTCTTCTACCTCTGTTTTTAATCACGCTTGGAATCACTCTGAATGTCTTTCATCGCCCAAAATCTATTGCATCCACAGAATCTTCAGCCTCGCTCAGACCACTTAGGGCTGGTTGGGGGAATCACATGTTCAATATTATTATCATATTTATAGTTCTCCTGCACGTCATACATGGGGATTTAAAATTTGAATAGAATTGAAAGCGCTGCCATCAGCAGTAAAATATGTATTAAAGAAATGTAATTCTAAGAAACTCACCAAATGAGGAACTAATGGCAAATGAACCTGAGCCAAATACACTCAAATAGTAATATCATCTACTCCCATTCGTTTTGCGAGAACAGCAATGACAGCGCTCCTAGCGGCAGAGAATGGTCGGAGTTCTGAACACCTGACAACTATATGCAATCCGTGAGTAACATGAGCAAATAAATTGAATTCATCGCATTATACCATAATTAGAGGTTAAAAATGTCAAATTACATGGGTGGAATAATCTGTGCAGTTTATGGATGTTTTAATTATAAGTGGCAGAAGAACTCCAGATCTTTTTTTCACTTCCCAAAAGATAAGGAGGTGTAAGTACATAACCAAGAATACATGACATAACTTTTCCAAGAGCCTACCTGAATACAAGTTTCTTTATGTATACGTATCTCTTTCAGATGTCATCAATGGGTCCTGAAAGCAAGGAGAACAGATCTGGATGAGATATTTAACAAAGAAGGACCTGAACCCCTGTACTCCGGTTATCAGATATGTGATGCTTATTTTAAGGAAGGGGATTTCAGGTACCCTCAGCTGAAATCACAAGGGTTCGTTGAAACCATTAATATGAAAACTTGAATAAATCCTTTGTCCCAGTAAATGAAGAGGTATTTCTGTGTGAAATGAACTTTTATATTTGCAAAAGTCCTATTAAGAATTCCTGTTGTTGTGCAACTAGTGTTTTTATTAACCGTGTTTTTATTAACTTGGTTGAAGAGAGGAACCATCCATAGTATATTTCTACCCAGTGGTCAAGAGAAAACTGCCTGTAAAGGCCGAAGAAGAGGGAAAGAGATGTTCACTTAGAACAGAAAAACCTACATCAGTGATTGATATGGGTAAGTAGGGTTACATTAAATATGAAGTCACAAATGTACATTGGCAGATATTGTGAAGTGAAATAGTAGAAATGAGAAAAAAAGAACTGGTTTTCTTTTATTGCCTTTTATTGGAGGCCCTTGAAATCTCATAAAGTTAGTTAATAGAATTTAAAATTTAATATGACCTGAATTTTTCACTTTCTTTAAACTAAATCTGTGGCTCTGATTTTTTTCTCAGGTCCCTTATCTGATGTCAGATTACCAAAGTGGAGTGAAAATGGATACAGGCTTGATACAGGACTTAGGGTGGGAATCACTAGCTGAGCGCCGATTACGTGATAGGTTAAAACTTCTTGAAAGATTTAGAACGTGTACTTTCTCAGCGACGTCGAAGAAATAATAAGAACTCCCACCTATATCGGTAGAATGGACCATCCTCGTAAAATAAGAGAGATAGCCTGTAGGACGGAGAGATACAAAGGCTCATCTTCCCCTAGAACGATAGCTGAGCAGAATAAAACTTGCGATCAAAAGTAACCTCGCGTGGGGTCGTAAACCCAGACCTAATTTTGGAGTTTTCCCCTTGGTGTTAATGCACCCCTTGCCACAAAAAATGAAATGTTGTCAAAATTCACCAGGTGGCTTCCTTTGACAAAAATAAATTGAACTAGAGAAAAGAATGCAAGATGAACCACAGTTATTTCAGAGAAATATAGTAAAAACATATATATACATTATGGAAAACAAAATGACATAACACCTGTAGTATAGATGTATATTCAGTATAAAAACAATCAGCAAAGATGACACAGAACAGCAAGCCAAATTTCCACATTCACTTTATAGTTTATAAAAGATAAATAGGAAGAATACAATATAATAAAGAATACAATTATAATTTACATAACTATAAAACGAAAGAATACCTGCTGTAAATACGTTCATCATCAATGATCAGAAAACAATCGCAGAACTAAAGAAAAATCATGGTTAGTCAAAAAAAAACAGCATGTAAAATAACCTCAGCCCAGTAGATGGCAGAAGTTCATAGAAAGCAGAAAAAAATCGGGCTTAATGCGCAAATTCAGAAATTCCTATCACACCCCGAGTCACACTCATGGTTAACACTGGCGGTAAATTCAAGAACCCCGAGCTACACTCGGGCTTAACACCAAGGTGGTTAAAGCTTCTAGGAAATCACTGTCATTGTGGGAAATTTGTAATTTGCTCATGGTGTCGGCAATCTTTCTGTTTTGCCTGCTTTTACGACAAGTACCATCCAAGAAACTGCTCCTCTTCAAGTCAAACCTTGTCTTCAACCATGATCCTGCATCAAACCTTGATCCTATCAATTCCCCTCCTATATATAACCCAAGCCAAAGCCACCCCTATGTTTATCCTGCACTTCCCTCATTCCTGAATACCATTCCCACCCCAACCCAAAATAATGGCCACATAAATTAGTTGTAGTCTGGTTTAGTTATTGCTTTTTCGGCAAACATTTTCAAAAGAGGCAGTAATTAAAAACGTCAATGTTCTTTCAAAAAATCAGAGTAAAACTAAAGAAAAAAGGAAAATTACCCTGAAAAAACTGGACCTTTGTGGGACCTAACCACAGGAGCTAGAGAATGCCGAACCCCGCAGCCGGACACATTTCCCTCTAGGCTACTGTGGTTGTTGTTAAAGAAGAAAAACATCTTTCAAGGGTTGCTGTAGAGCAGGCCAAGGTAGCAAGAATCTTTAATAGTATTTTTATACTAGGAAAAAGCCTATCATCGCAAACTTTGAATGCCTCTAATGCTGTTTTTGGCAAATCATCTTCTGACAGCAAATTCCATTTACACTGCCATATTTCAAATTCTACTATAAGTTGTCCAAAGTCTTCACCATAAATTTTACAAGTCTGTTGGAAAATTTCTGCCTTTTCATTTTTACATTTAGTAGGAAGCAGTAGCTTCAGTTTAGCTATTAGTTTACTATGTGACGCTTTCCTTCAGAATCTAGAATACACACTATATCAACTTGCTTTCCACTTATAACATTTAGAAAATTATCTGCATGCATACTAGCCTCAATATGATATTTTGTTTTCTCATGTTTTCCAAAATATTCTTTCGCATTCTTCCAGTTTAGATAGGCTGTTGTTACTAATGCTCCTAATGCTTGATCTCCTCTGCCTCCAACTTGACGAGCAAACAATACACATATTTTACAGAATGCTCCACCTGCTCTTATGTCTCCCGCATAAACCAATGATAAACATTCTGATATAAAAGAATGTGCTCTTCAATTCAATTTATTTTAGCATTCCTGTGGCTCCAAAAATGTAAATCCCACTTAATAAATTATAAAAGTATTCTTCTATTCAACGAATTGATGGAAATGTGCGACTTTGGGCGATTTGAAAGCACTCTGATTGTGATTTTGCAGAGCTATCAACTGGCAACCCATCTACACTGACGAAGTATGTTTTGAGCAGTTTATTTCACTTCCTTCACCCTATGAGTTGCCCTTAAATGTTCCCCTCTCCAATGGTCAAACATAGTGACCTTTCTACGTCACTAAGTAGCGCCTCATATGCTTAAGCATAAATCCGCCCGTCTGAGTTGCAGTTAAAAACTTAACATTTTGTGTTTTCCTCAGTCATTATTTCTTTAGGTTCTTAAGAAAAGAGAATCCACTAAGGGGGGGTTTGAACCCCTCAAACCCTCCCCATATATACGGCCCTGCAGTGTTGTAAATCTGTTTAGATGTTTGCTGCCCCAACACATGCTCTATGATCAACTATTTGAAGCTGCAAGTAATTGAGCAGAAGTCTACCCTGATGATATCACGCTAGATTTAGGCCCTCAAATTGTATCTTTCAGGCCCAGATATAAAACACAAATTAGCCAATTTGATTTTGTACATGATTATGTTCATTGTAGAAAACTATATATTAGCTTCAACATTTCCAGATACATTTACAGCCTGTTTAGTATTTCTTACACTTTCTGTTATTATCATCAGAACACTCATTTTCTAAGTTTAAATTGATAAAAAATTATTTAAGTTGCTCAATGGGGCAGAAGCACCACAGTGAACTCACAATGGTTTCTATTAAACGAGCTTGTGCTATTGAAATTGGCACTTTTGCAATTGTAACCAATTTTACAAAAAGTAAAGCCCGCAAGAATAATTTTGCTAAGTAGCAAGATAATAATGTCATGCGATAGATGCTATTTACATATAGGCTGCAGATTATTTGTCTTGCAGTATAGAAATTGTTGTTATTTACAGCTTCATAATCATATAACCTGATTTCTGTAATATTTGTTTTTGAAATAATATATGCACAATTAAATGCATAAAATTATTAAATGATTGCAAAATATTTTATTTATAAAAAACCAAGATATTAATAAATTTATGACTAAAATTATTCCTTATAAAAAATAAGTTTACATATAAATATTGGAGCAGAGTGGGGCCCAGTGAAGAATTCTCAAACCAGGACCCGGCTTCATCTTGCAATGCCACTGATAGACACATTTTCTATACAGATTAACCCTCTTAGTGCCACCAAATTTTGGTGCTGCTAGGGATAAGTGCCAGCATGAATTTTAGAATTTTGTAACACCTTGGGGAAAAAAACAATATGAAGTTATTTTTTTAGATATGAATTTAATGTTTCATTGTAATTTACTAAAAATGGATTAATTGTTGGTGATAACATTCTGACACATCACTTGAAGGATAAATGTAATTATTACAACACAAATAGTTTGAATAATATTTTGCAACAAAATAAATTATTGTTTTTGTGACAAAAAAGTTATACATTATATGTCACATATACCAAAAAAACTACAATATTTATATATATGAGTTCACTAGGAAGCTCTATCGAAAAAATCATAAATAAATAAGGAAAATTTAGTGAATTGCATAACTTTTAGCCGACCCCTGCACACAGTCATTTTCTAATTTCCCATTTTCTTTCAAACTCCTACCATTGGACTGCTCATCTAACACCTATGTTGAACCAGGCAAATGCCGTGCATGCCCTTCTCGCATTTTATGCACACAGTTCGGGACCTAGACCTCTTCTGACCATGTTTTCCACTGCAAACAATACAATTTTTTTCTTTCCTGCCTGGAAGTTGCCTTAGTCCAACTTTTGGCCCACTAATCGATTGACCTGCACGTGTAGATACATCACTCTCTGTTTTACCAAGCCATTCAGACCCCAGGGCCTCTATGATGCTTGATGTGTATTGAAGCCTAGTCATTTATTTTATGGGATTATTCTCTTTGTAGATTATATATGAATATATGAGAAATCATACAAAAAACAACTTTCTTCCAAAACTTTATCGTATGCCTTTCATCCAAGTAAGAATATACCATCATGTGACAGAGGTGTCAATGCCACCCACATACTTATTGTACAGATCTATTATTTATGGTCTCACTATTTCTTTAGTTTTGCCATGTCTATTCTTTCTTAGAGACGTATTTTGTGCTGTTGCTTTTGTGGAAAGCAGCAGCACAGGATTCTTCTGTGATTTTTTTTCTCTTTGCCCTAAGATAAGAATTTCACCATTTCTATAAATATTTCATTTCCCCTACACTAAATTTTTCTTTCAATCCTTGGGGAATGTTCTTTCTATTCCTTCTCAATGTCCCTGTCAAAAATGTATGCTTTTTGAAAAGTTCACGTGCCAAGTCAACACTTGTGAAAAAGTTGTCCACGACAACATGGAACCCCTTCATGAGATAATTTCCTATATCCAAAAGTTTTTTCACAACCACAAAACTTAGTCCATGCTCCTGCAAGTCTCTCCTATCTTCTTTATTCTTTGCTCCACGATAGCAGTAGAAAGCCAAACAATAGTTCACTACCAAGTCACATAACATCCAGAATTTTATGCCCCATTTATGGTGACATTTGTTAGGCAGATATTGAAGCAGCTGAGAATGACTTTGAGTATCAACTAATGTTTTATCAACGCTAAGGTGCTCATGGGGTGTGTAGTGATGGCGAAATAAATGATTGGCATGGTCAACGATGGGTTGAAATTTTGCATAAGGGTCATATTTTTCATTGCCTGGTGGTAAAAGTTTGGAATTATCTGCGAGGTGAAAAAATTTCAAAAGTAGTTGAAAACAATTTCTTGACATCATTTTACCAAACCATGGAATGGAGTGAGAATTATCTGTCCAGTATGAAAAAATGGTCGGCCTTTTAGTAATACCCATTTCTAATAAAATTGCGATGAATGCTATCATTTCAATTACAGTCACTGCCCGCCACTGCCTCACTCTCGATCTTGGCGATAAAGTTTCATAGGCAGCTAAGAACTGTTCAGAATACCTGTTTGTTTCGAGTACAAATATATTCCATAGTTTCAGTGAAAAAAAAAAACTGAAGTAATCAATGGGGTCAGCGTTTGGCGGCGGCGCATGCTTGGGTCCCGGGATTTCAACATAACTGAAGTTGGTAGGACAACAATTGTCACAGTTTTCGTCGACTAAGCTGAACTCCGGTGGCCGCGTTGAATCAGCCTTATCACTGCAAACATCATCGTCACCACTATCATCTATCACTCTAAGGTTCTTCCTCTTTATCACAATGTCACTGTCATCGGAATCAGAAATCACTTGGTCTCTCCGACACACACTCTCCTCGTCATCTTTCTCTGAATAATCATCGTCATTGCTTAGCGATAACAGATAATTTACCAACTCTTCATCTAGGTTTTCCTCCAAAGTATTTTTGGTTGCCATTTTAGGAGAAAGAAGGGTGATTTACTATATATGCGTAATATTTTCAAGCCTGAGCATCATGCACCCTTTCGCTCGCAAAGGAAGAACCTAACTGATTCCCCTTGAACAAAACAGAAGACGTTCTCTTCGTAACCAATCTCAACATAAGCATTCTCAACCACATGGTAGAAACAAAGTAATCCCCTCTGTCGTAGAATTGCTGACGGTGTCTCCCCCTACATTGAATCACTTGACCGTATGCCGTCTTGGATTGATAGCAAGAGGAATCAAAGTGTTTACAAAGCAATTTTTTTTTTCGTCGCATCATCATTGTGGTCGAGTTTCTTTATGTATCATAGTATTCAAGAGTGTTAGCTTTTTTGTAGCAATTCACACTGGTAAACCACTCAGAACTTATAAAACGAGCGTGTTTCAAACGTCTTATTTACTTGGGCTTTGGATGCGTAAACATATACGCATCAAAAATAGAGCAAGTTCCACCCTTTATAAAATCATTCATAATACATACAAAAATTTAAAAAAATACATCTTCGATAAAGTAGAAAATACACTCTTTCAAATGATACCAAAATTATTTATCATCCATTAAAATTGTATTCAGTTATTACGATTTTAATTATGGTCTACGCTTGAGCCGATATATCGGCTCGCGGCACTTTTTGCCCGAGGAGCAAAAGCCGATATATCGGCCCATGGCACTAAGAGGGATAAATTGTACATTGTATTAGAAGATATATTATTTTCAATGAAAATCCCTCAGTTGCTGAGATGGCAGGTTTGAGAGGGGACAAAATTAAAGCAGAAATTTATCAAAACCATTTTATGAGTTATTCCAAAAGATTGTCTGATTTGGATATTTGGAGTGATAGTCATTTACAATGTGAGTTAGTATTCTTTGTGGAAAAAAATGTGATAGTGATATATGATGTAATAGTTACTAATCTTTGTGGAAAAAATAATGAAATGGTAGAAATACTTGTTTGGGTTTGTTTTGAATACCGCCATAGTAAACAACTGCATTTCATATAATAAAACCAATTTACCATCAACTTCTAGACATTGATATACTCAGAAAGCATTCAGAAAGGCTCTCTATACACAAATGATAGGCAATATCTCATGAAAACATTTGGGATGCAAAAGTCACTTAAAATCCTCCAAGAGTTAGTAAAGATTGAAGGCAGAAATAAAGTGCAGTAGTTATAAAAGAAAAACGCCTTTGCATGTTTCCTGGAGAACCACATAGAAAAAGGAGTAAAGGTATTTAATATATTTTTAATGCAATTAAATATAATAAATAATTCCTAAAAATTTTATTAATCTCCAAATGACTGCAGGCAATGTTAAGTAACACACATAATGTATAATTTTGTAAAATAATAACTGGCTAATCAAGATATTTAAATTGGTCTGGGAGAGGGTTAAAAAGGCACCTAAAATTTTTTGCACTGGAAGCCACAAAGGCTTCCACCGGCTCTGTTCAGCTACCATACCATTAACACTCATTTACATCAATAGTAGTTAAAAATAGAAAAAATTAGTAATGATTATATAATTAAATTTTTATGCAAACTACACAACATGCTCTAATTACCTTAATCCAGATTCTTCAGTTGTCACCCATGCATAACTCTCATCTAAGACATGAGCTCTGAGGGGCAGAGCATCATCTGGTTCTCTTTTACACCTTCGAGCAAGTTGGCACACTCCTAATGACTCGTATACTGCTGCCCAAATCTCAGGGGCTATAATCACATAAAGCATCATTATTTAGTAAATATTGATAGCTAACCTTTAACAGGTAAATTGCACTTATTAAACGGCAAATTTATGGCAACATGATAAATACAAATAATGGGTGAAATCCCTTTCCCATAGTTATATTAATCACTGGTACATACTTAAACAAATTAACATGCCAAAATTAAAATAAATGCAAGTATCTATGTGCAGGAAACTCCAGAGAATAAATTTGGTACCCTGTGTTAATTATTATAATAAATAAAAACGGATGGATAAGAATATTCTGGTGGAGGATTTTTCAACCATGATCTTTAACAAAGGAAATGGCTAGTATCTCACTAACCTCCTCTCGCCCAAGCTGGATCCACAAAGCTCCTTGAGTCAAACACGGCCATATCACCATACATGGCGCATGACCTTGGAATGTCAATCTCTAATTCCTCCCTCCATAACTTTTTGTCTTTGAGAATGAGTTCAACCGACTTTCTCATAGAGTCATACGCAGACTTTGGTATTTCAGGGAGACAATCCAGCCGCTTGAAGACAACATATGTTCTGTTATTTAACACTATGCATCCTTTGGTAATAGCTTCTTGTGACCGAAGACAAGTTATAATAGGTAATCCTGCTTCATCCCCATTGATTTCGATGGTTACATCATCCTCTTGAAGTATATTCATTTCTCGAAGAGTATCCCTATATAAAGGAGAAATTTTAGGGTAAATCTCAATGGAAATATTACGAATTAATATTTTTCTAAGTAAGAAAACTTTCCTTATTTGCGTAACTTCCTTGTTTCTGACTAAAACCAGCGCCATTCTTCGTTTGTAGGATTTATATTTTTATGCTTGATTTACGTATTTCGTGCTAGAACAAAAAAATTAAATCGCTCTTTGCTTGTAAAATAAATTCAATAAGCTATGACTAGAGTTCACAAAACACTTACTAAAGGGAAATCAACAAAAATTACACTAATAATCTCTAATGACGAAAGAGCAATTCGTATCACAGATGAACAAATGAGTTCTGATATTCAATTAATTACGGAAGCAGCAACTGTAAATATTTAGCAACCATGTGGATGAAGCTATATACGATATATCGATAGTCTGCAACACCATCAACGGGAGTGAAAGTGCCTAAGAATTATTTATTACAAATTATGCAAAATATGAGGCGGTAAAATAAATAAAGAACATTACATAACTTGAAGTATATCGTAATTAATCATAATAAACAATTTAAAAGATATATTAGTCCTTAGATATGTAGGAAATGGTATATTTCAATCAGATCCGGCCCGTGAGATTTAATAGATTTGGGCGATATTTAATTTGGTCGGGGCGGTTATTTTCCATGCAACGTTATATGCCAAGAGTCTTACTACTCGAGAAATTCAACCGGTTTTGATTAACATAGCTTGGGATTTGGTTTTATACGTTTTTTATTTCAATTTTTTCATTTATGGCTCCAAAAAATAAACAAACCATAGGAAACGTCATTTTTATTAAACAATTAACTTACATCTGAATTTTAAATGAACCATTGCATGTACATACATGCGTTAAAAATGTGTTACCGCGCTAACTTTATAATCAATGTTGTATCAAATTTTATTACCTAAGGTGCAAATTCATTACACTGTGCAGAATTGAAATTTAAATTTTTATGTAAAAGAAAATAAATTTAAACGTTCAACGCTGCAACGAAATATTATTTTTTCGTCGGTGACTGAAGCCAATTTTCCTGTTTTCAATTTATATGGAGGTTCAGAATCAGCAATTGATAACGAAAATTATTTGAAAATAATTTTGCGATTGTAATCGGTATTTTAAATTGGGATGACAATCGTCGTCCTCAGTCAGTGGTAAGTGCCGGCCGAGTGTTTTGCATACCTCATCCCGTTTACGATGACTCGCAGACTTATCAATATCTATAGCTTTATCATCAGCATCTCTTTTATTGATAAGTGATTTGTATGATATATGCTTTTCCAAGATTGGAAACATGATTTTATGATGAAATACAAACTGAAAAATCTATGTGAAAATTATCTATTTTTCTCAATTACGTTGATAATAATACTATAGGCGCATGAATAAACTTTCCATTTTTCTTACTTTGTTTTTAAGTTAAATTCCTAAAATGAGATTTTTCAGGCTAAATTTCTTATAAGGAAAAATTGTCATAAATAAGGAATGAGAAATATGTCATAAAATACTGTTGAACTGCTTTTCCAATTTTATTACAAATTATAATGTATAAAAATAATTTGTATACATTTTTATACATAATTTTGTACTTTATATTTACATTATAAAAACACTATTTACAATTTTTATATTTAATTTTACATTCTTATATTATTTTTATTTTAATCATAATACACGGGTAGTAAATCACCTATTTACAGAGATATATGAAACATATAATAGCACAAATAAAATAAATATAGTAAGATGTTACATTAAATCAGTTATATACATTCATTGAAGTTATAGTTACAAAACAGTAATAAACTTATTGCATTTTATATAAAATATGGCCACCGAAGCACAAAATATTACCTAAATTCATGGATTGCCTTGATTTGTTTAACAGTAGTTTCAAACTCCTGATGTCACATCAAATGTATATGAAAAGAAGGATTTAACTTTAACATACTGCTGTCTACCAACTAAATAACTACGTAGCCAAAACAACATAGTACCTCCGATGCCTACAGTTTCTAATTTATTAATCAGTAAACCACGGTCCACTGTATCAAAAGCGTTACTAAAATCTGTATAAACAGCATCAACTTGCAAATTATTGTTTATGGCACTATAAATATTTTCTTCATAAACTAATAAATTGGTGACAGTAGAACGATTTGCCATAAACCCATGTTGTTGATCAATGATAATATTTTTTAAAAGTGGAGTTAGCATATCGAGAACTAAGCTTTCGAACAATTTAGAGAGACATGATTGAATAGACACAGGTCGACAATTAGTAATATCAGATTTCTTGCCTTTTTCATAAATTGGAACGTGACTTATTTTCCATTGGCTTGGAAATTCACCCGAGGAAAGTGACTTATTAAAAAGTATGAGTAGTGGAAAAATTAATACACGGTAGCATTCTTTAATCAAACGTGAGGGAATGTTGTCAGGACCTGGACCTTTTTTAATATCGACAGATTTTAACTTTTTCAAAATGTCATCAGAGGTCACCTTGCATATACGTACATGTGTAGCATTGTCTTCTTTAAAGTTCAAATCATTATTCATATCTGAGTTTGAGCTGTAAACACAAGTAAAGTATTTGGCAAAAAGATTTGCTATAGCTTGTCCATCTTGAGCTACCTCAGATTCTATATACATGTGATTAGGAAGTACATTGTCTTTCCTCAAAGAATTAACATGATTCCAAAAAGGTTTCATGTTGGAATGCAGTAGGGACTCAATATTATCAATATGGTCATGATAACAATGCTTAGACAGATCTTTTACATCTGGCTCGTAGCAAGGAAATAGTCTTATAATCAGAAATGGAACTAGACAATTTGAACTTCCTATGGGCTTGTTTCTTTTCATACATTGATGACCGCAGTTCAGAATTGAACCAGCTTGGAAAGGACTAATTTTTTAATTTAAATTTAGGAACATATCCTTCAATTGCACAACCCAATATATCATAAAAGTAATTCACAGGGCTATTTATGTCCAGTTTAATCAGCACATTCCAGTCGATAAGAGATAGATAGTTGGACATACGTCTATAGTCTCCTTTGGGAAAATTATATGATATTGAGTCATATTTGATGAAATCAGAGTTGGTTTTGATCATAAGATCACAGTCGAGGGCTGGATGATGAGGATCAGGTACAATAAGAGACTCGCAGGCCTCACTGACTGAAACTGAAACTTACTAAATAACTGTATTTACAAATGAATATGAAGTTTTTTTTACAAATTTACTATTATACAAATTTAACTAGCATTTTATGTTCTTGTGAAACTCGACGCAACAGGGTTTGAAACAAAAGGCTGGGCATCCCTCACAGGTAAGGCAAAAAAATTTCGTATCCTTCCTGAACCCTCTGGATTTACAATATGTACATTTTGTTTGTTGGATGCGTTTCCATTTGTCGTCAATTTCATGTCTCAGGATAATGCCTCGACAATCCAAAGGTCTTAGAGGGTTGCATGGAAGAAGGATGTGGGATGGGTTTAGAATAGACTGGACGAAGGTAAGATTTATAACATAAATATGGAAATCGTATAAGGGTATTTTGGGATGGGTGTTCCAGTAAAGGAAATAGCTTCACCAAGACAAGGTGAAAATATGGATCCCCAGTTTCTTATTCCATTTTAGAGTCTTATGCTTGATCGGGTAATAAGACATCATTTGATCACAATGATCGATGCCATCCATTGACTCATTATAACAAGCAACGACCTCTGATCTGGAGGAGACACTACCTCCTTGCCGGCGACGGACATCAACCATATTGCTTCCGAATTTGGAACTGATCATCAGAACGCCCCATTTATCTTTCCATTTCATCACGCAGACTCCATGGGAATTAAAACATCCACAACTTCACCTCGTCTTAGTTTTTTTTATATTAAGTCAGGAGGATTCCCCTACCAGTTAGATCAAAGAGATCCTGTATAATAGGTCCTCTAGTAGATGGTGGGCCAAGTCGACAATAATAATAATTATCCATGAAAATCGAATGTCCGGCATCTAATTTGCCTTCCATCAACTTCCATACAACATTGTCGACATATCCCAGCCAACCTACATCAACATCATAGGACCCAGCATCCTTATATAATAATTCTCAAGTATCTGTCTGTCTGTCTTTCCCGGTATTTTTGGACTTTTCCTAATAGAATTAAGAGCTGAAACTTTCACAATCATTAAACCCCCATGAGGTGGTCTCTAGAAAAATCAAACATCCCGGAAAAAGTCCCGGATTCGATTCCAGGAGACAATTATATTTTCCCATAAGTTTACACAGGATTTTCGTTTTTTCAAGGTGCAATGTTTATTTCCTTCATTCATTAAAATATGTAAATATGGAACGAATTTATCCATTTTTGTTTTATTTGATGGCTAAAACTATAAAATATCTTATTCTTGCAATGTTTAGATGTTATACAGAAGAATTTGTCAGAAACATTTCTTTTCGAAATTTCATGGCTTTTTTGTACTCTTGGAGTGTGAGTGAAGGGGATGGCAGGTATAGTCAGTCTGTTTGAAGTCCAACTGTATGTCTGGGTCACAATTCTAGTCAAAACAGAGGTGACTGGGGAACTGGTTTGCCTAATGGGAGGGGAAAGAGGGGAGGAAGGTGAAATATTTTGCCTACCAGCTGAGGGAAACTCCACCTCCTCGTCTTCCTCCTCGGTGGTATCGCCCCACTCCATTTTCCCAGACAAATCACTAAAATCACTTTCCTCTTCCTCCTCCCTAAGTAACAAATAGCTCAACTCCTCGTAGACCAAATGTGGCGAGGGGAAGAGTCCCTCTTTCACCTGTGAGCCTGCAACATGTCACCTTCACACATTCTCCCGTTTGTTGTCAGAGGAAGAGGTGTGATATCTGCCCAGGACGTTGACGGCTGGGGACTGTTTTAGGAAGTCGAGGGTTGGGGGTTACTCCTAGAAGTGGGAGGTCAAGGACATTTTTTCCCAGGGGGAATTCTTTTGAGGAGTGCCTTCTCCTTAGCACTGCCTCGACTGGGACCTCGAGTACGAACCATGCTAAAAATATAATATAATAATATAAGATATTACCACCTTTGGCTTTGTCAAAGTTCAAACAATTTCCTCCTTCTTCTGGACGTATTTCAATAAAAGAAGTCCTAAAAAAGACACAAATTGGTTAGAAAGCATCGAAATTAAGTTGGAGGGGGGGAGGGGAGAAATTACCTGGAATAGATTTTTTTGCCAAAAAAGTGTCTCCGGAATATGTCGTTCCCATACTATTACAATAAACAAGTTAAAAAAGGATGAGAAGATTAGAATTATATGAAAATATCCATAAAATAATAAAAAAATCTACTTAGAAATGCATACTTACCACCCGGGAAAAAATATTTGTGGCTGGACAAAGAAGGGTCGGATCGTAAAACTAAGCACACGTGTTGACTTGGTGGAACCTAATGAACAACTGCATAGGGAGAGGAAAGTGTTTCGGGTAGGCGTATCCCAACTGCTAGCATGGAAAGGGAAGTAGAGTTTGGAAGACGATCGTCGTCCGCAGTCACAAGCGTGCACCCAGCGGACCACACTTGACGTCCGTCAGCATTGAATGTGATAATAGGAAAAGTTGCATTATCTTGCATTGAGAAGCAGGGTAAGACAGGAGTTGCTACTGTCTAGGGGTGCAAGCGAATTGGGGGGCGCAATAGCATCTGGTCCCGCTGCTAGTTTTAACAGCAGTATCATTTTCTTAAATTTTTATACAGGATAAGATTTGGATAGTAAACAATGCAATTGGTGACAAGGGTGACTAATGTTAGATTAGGCATCAAGGGTGGATCCAGGTTTCATCCATGGAGAGGGAGGGAGGGGGGTAAATAATGTACTACCTATATTTTAATGCAGAAAAGAGGTAATATATCGCTTTTGTACAACAAAATTAATATAGTAATGGTAAAGTATATTATAATACCATTCCATACAGAAAAAGGAAATAGATAACTTTTTGAGAAACAAAATGAATAGTACTGAAAAACAGTATTTTTTTCTGATTTTAAATGCAAAATTAAAGAATAAATTCAACTCTTCTATTTTTGGTACCTTTGGTACTTCAAAGGTTTTCTATAATATTATTAACATTAATATAAATGTTATTACAGTGAACTCCCGATCTAACATTTTTTACCGGACCAAGGGAAATCGACTTTAGATGTGGAAAAACGTAAGATGCGGAAATGGAGATAATGATATTTGCACATAATAGTACCTTGTCCGGTACATTTTAAATTATTATACAGGATGCCCAAATGTCCTGTATTTCATCAACTGTCCCGTAAAATCCTGCATTTTCTGAAGTGAAAGTTTTTACAAACCGGCTGCATTGCAGCACAGCTAAACTGTCAGTCGCTCCTTGCTTTTTTTTCCCCCATGGCAAGCTTCTCCTCGAAAAGTTAAGGTTCTATCTGGTAACAAATTATAAAAGAATCCTGTTTCATCAGCGTTAAAAATATCGTATGGTGCATAGTTCTTTATTTTCTCGGGTAACTCTCCTGTCATCTAATGATTCACTGATGCAAGATCTACATTTGCACTCTCTCCTGCAATGACTTTATAAACTACACCATGACGGTTTTTAAACCATCAAGCCTTGCATACAATGTATGTAGACAAAGTTTGATGGTAATTTAATGGAAGTGAAATCTAGTCGACTCTGCATAGCCGCATTTTTCTGTACATAGATTGTAACTAAGTAGGGCATACTGGAAGCAAAAGAAACACTTTTACTGACCTTATTGAGTCAATCGTAAACTATGTATAACACATATTAACTTAATAGAGGTTGTGTTGCGTTTATGTACATTTTCCAGTTTTCGTAATTTTTATTCTCACGTTATAAGCGGATGTAATTCTAGACGGGGACTAGAAACTCGATACTTGGGATGCTGAAAAACGTTACAAACGAAAAACTTTAGAAGCGGGAAAAGATATGATGGAAGTAAATGGAGCTCTAGCTGGGACCTCAAAATTTCGACTTAAGATGCGGAAAAATGTTAGAAGCGAAAACGTTAGAACAAGAGTTCACTGTATATATGTGCAAAAGTGCTACGACAGACAATCTCTCTTGAGACTTTGCAGATCATCATGCATCGTAGAAACCAGCTTACTAACTTACATTAAGCCAAAGCTCACATGTACAGTTTTTATTGTGGACATTTTGCAAGTGTATAAAATGTTACATATGGAAATATGCTAATATTATTCGCGTAACCCCAGGGGTGCAACTTTCCCAGGTTGAATACCACTGGTTTATACCATTGATTAGAGTAAGATCTAAAACTTTTTGACACTATTTTTAGTGAATGATAGGGCCAATCTTTCGACAATAAAATATAGTTTGATATTTGCATTTCAAATTATTGCTATGCAATCAATTGTTGTTCCTGAAGATGATGAATTTCAAAACAGTGATATACTGTAAAATAATTAGAGATATATTCATCTATATTTCTTCGATTGTGTGACAACGCTTCCTTCTTGTATGACCAATGCAGCTTCAGAAAGATAAATGTTAAAAATCCTTGGTCACAGGAAAATAACCATGTGGGTGGCCATAGAGGATATTTATTACCTCTCTTTATATGACTATCCAAACGAATGACTCTTTCCTGAATTGCCCCAGTATGCTGCAACTAATATGTTTCACACCCTTTGCCCAATGTCACACTTTTTTCATGTTTACTCCTCGTTTAATTAATCAAACTTAAGGACTATCTCAAAAAGGGAGCTTACATCTTAAATCACCCTTGGACTTAGCCCTTTCTCTTCCCTATTGAGGAACTTTCCCTTTTCTGGAAAAGGAGGTGCATTTCCCATGTGTAATGCCTTCTTCCCAGAATCAATGGCATTTCTAGGTTCTAAGAATAAGATGACCCAATTCCACCCATCCCATAGACCAGGGATGGGCAACATATTCTGCATAGTCGGCCACATTTGGTGTCAGTCAATCCTTTGGTGGGCCGCATTGGAAATTGCCAATGCTTCGGCAGACTGGATTAAATATAAATCGGAAGTTATCTAGAGATTTTTAGGCACCACATGAATGAAAATTAAGTAAAAATTTTGTATTTCAGTTAACATATTAATACAAAAAATCATGATGAAACTAAATTTTAGAAATATGTTTGAGAAAAGATATACTGTAAAGAAGTTTTTGAATTGAGAAATATTTACTAAGGGGTCCCAATTTAAGGCTAGATATTTTAAAAGATTTTATTAGATAAAAAATAATATTTGGGAGGTAAACCAAAAGAAAAAAGTTTTGAAAACTATGAAACACTGGTGATGGACTGCAAAAAATTCTATAGTCAGCCGCAGGTTGGGCACCCTTGCCATAGACAGAAAAAGCCGGACATGGGATCATCCGAGTATATGGAATGCAACAACTAAAGGCTATGTTGGGAAGAAATTTATGATGTTTCTTTCTAATACATGTTGATAAAGAACATTGGGTGAGTAACATTTCATGTCTTACAGTTAAAAGGGAGTCGCAGTCGGTGCATCGTGGTGGTTCCTTCTCGATGGTAAAGAGGAACGAGTGGGTCAGGGCTGAATGCCCTATTCTCAAAAGCGCGACCACGACTTCTTCCCTTCTACTATTCCTTACAGAGGATGCCCATGGAGAAATATCCCTTTTTATTTCATGTAGCTTATTTTGCGACATCTCTTGCCACAAAGTTTGCCACTTATTAAGCCCTGCTGTCCTAAACATACCCTTTAGGTCTTGGTGGAGGACAGAGTTGCCATTTGTGACAGGGAGGTTCAAACCCTCCTTCGCAAGTGCGTCCGCCCTCTCATTACCTGCTAAGCCAACATGTCCAGGAATCCAGAGGAAAATGATGTCAACTCCTCTGGAGTTTGAACGGTAAAGGGCTTCCTGTACATCCTGAACTATTGGGTGGACAGGGGAGAAGCAGGTAATGGACTGAAGAGCACTCATGGAGTCCGAACAAATCATATATGGACTGTTCGAAACACCAATGCTCTCCAAGGCCATTCTTATGGCCGTCAACTCCGCCGTGTAAATACTACTCAGCGGGTTGAGCCCTCCCTTAGAAGAGAGATTTTTGCTAGTGAAGGCCCACGCACAGGAGGAAGAGGATCTAGAGCCATCTGTGAAGATCAGTTCACAACCAGGATGATCATTAAGTACTTCAAAAAATAGCGACCTGTACTCACAAGAGAGGGTATTATGTTTTGTATACAGGGCAAGGACCAACAAGACCTTAGGGCGTGGGATCTGCCATGGCGGATATTTAAGAGAGCCGGTAGGGACAATCTTGGGAAGCTGCAATCCAATATTGTCCATATAAGACTTAAAACGTATTCCAAGCGGTTTTGTGGCCCTTGGGTGTCGGTTAAAAATTTCAGTAAAACGGGATTTAAAAATTACATCAAAACACGGGTGTCCTTTCAAAGGTAAAATTTTTGTGACATAGTTACACATGAGGATATTTCTCTGGATCTCCAATGGCGGCTCCCCAGCATTGCAATAAATACTAGGAATGGGACTGGTTCTAAAAGCACCAGTTGCCAATCTGATTCCGGCATTGTGTAACGATGTCAGTGGATGCATGTATGACTTCCGGGCCGAGGAGTAGACAATAATCCCATAGTCGATCTTTGACCGCACCAATGCTCTGTACAGCATTAGCATAGATTTGCGGTAAGCTCCCCACAGACGGTTTGTGATATATCTTAAAATGTTTAAAACTTTAAAACACCGTTCCTTTAAAAACTGAATGTGACTTTTCCAATTCAGTCATCTATCCAAGATCAAACCAAGAAAACGGATAGAGTCTGCAAACTCTAAAACATGGCAACCAAGTTTAAGCGTCGGCGGGAGGAAGCATCCCCTTCGCCTATAAAAATGGACACATTTCGTCTTTTCTTGAGAAAAACGAAAACCGTTCGACTGTGACCACTTGTATAGACGATTTAATGTGAGTTGGAGCTGTCTCCCTGCCGTGGGGATTAATGATGACCTACAGAAAATAGCTAGGTCATCTACAAACAAAGATCCTTCCACAGGTGTTTGTATGCATCCAACCACATCATCTATAGCTATGGCAAAAAGTGTCACACTCAGGACGGAGCCTTGGGGAATTCCGTTTTCTTGTGAATAAAATTTGGATAAACTATTTCCTATTCTTACTTTAAAAACACGTCCCGATAAAAAGTTTTTAATAAAAATGGGCAGATTGCCCCTAAAACCCCACTTATGGAGGGTACTTAAAATTTTATGCCGCCATGTGGTGTCATATGCCTTTTCTAAGTCAAAGAAGACACCAACCACGTGTTGCCTAAGAACCAATGCCTCCTGGATGAAGTTATCAATCCGCACCAAATGGTCTATGGTAGACCTATGGCGACGGAACCAACACTGAATTTCGGAAAGAAGGTTTTGGCTTTCAAGACACCAAACTAGCCTCTTGTTTACCATTCTTTCCATCAGTTTGCACAGGCAGGATGTTAGGGATATCGGGCGGTGGTTTCCGAGGACAGAGTTGTCCTTTCCCTGCTTAGGGATGGGTACCACCACTGATTCTTTCCACCTGTCTGGGAACACACCGTCCCTCCACATACGATTGAACGTATGCAGAAGATTCCTCATGGCAGCTCCAGGAAGGTTACAAAAGAACGCGTTGTGGATGGCGTCCATTCCTGGAGCAGTGTTCTTCAAATCTGCTATGGCAGACTGAAGTTCCCAGGGAGTGAATGGGTCGTTGTAAGGGGCATTCACATTGCCTGACCTGAAGTCTAAACTAAGACGTTCTATTTGGCATTTAACATCAAGAAAAGTGCTTGTGTATTGAGCGCTGCTGCTTACTCCAGCATAGTGCTCGCAAAATACATCCACTATCTCTAGCGGAGATGTTATTAACGACCCGTTTGCCTTTACCCCTGGGACATGAGGAAGGTGAGCAGTCCCGGAAATACTCCTAACCTTTCTCCATACCTGTGCGATGGGCGTCCTACAATTGATTGAGGACACATACTTCCTCCAGGATTCTCGTTTTGAGGCAGTTATGACCTGTCGAGCTTTCGATCTTAATTTATGAAAAGCCGACAAATTCCTGCTCGTCGTATACTTATTAAAAATTTTTAGTGCCTTCTTCCTTTGTTGGATAGCCTGAGCACATTCATCGTTCCACCATGGCACAGGTGGGCGACGTGACTTGCTGGCAGACCGTGGAACACTTACCTCTGCAGCGTGAATAATTGCATCCATAGCAGCGTCAACATTCGCTGCAGCACTAAGAGCAGAGTCATAACAAATTTTTAAAATGTTTTTAAAATTACCCCAATCGGCTTTCTTCAAGACCCATTTAGGGGGTAAATTAAAATTATTTAAAAAATCACTTTTCCGGATTAGAGGGAGGAAGTGATCGCTTCCACATAAGTCATTGTGAACGTGCATTTTAAAAATGGGAGCAATAGTGCTTGTACATATAAAAAGATCACTGGCCGAGTATTCACCATTATAAGAATTAAAACGCGTCTTTTCGTTATCATTGATTAAAATCAGATCGTGATGGCTTAAAAACTTTTCTAAAATACGACCTCGGCCATTATAATCTCCCATAGTGTCTCCCCAAAGAGGGCTATGGGCATTGAAATCTCCTAAAAGGATGAATGGCCGAGGTAGCTGGCAGATGAGGTCCTCAAGGGTTCTTTCTGTCACGAAAGCCCACTCCGGAAAGTACACATTGCAAAAAGTGATGTGCTCTGGACAGGCAACCGTAACTGCAACGGTGTCTGCAAATCCACCTGGGAGGTGTAAAGAGTCTCCCGGATGGCTGCAGCGACACCTCCCTGTGCCCTACGACCGCTGAGGTCATCTTTGCAAAATATTTTAAAATCCTTGAGTGAAACCTTGTCAGATCTTTTAAAATGAGTCTCCTGTAAAAATATACTGGATGGGTTAAAATTTTTTATTAAAATATCAAGCTCCACCTTATGTTTAAAATACCTGTTACAATTCCATTGAACTGTATGCATTTAAAATAAATTTAAAATAAGGATAAAAACCATAAAATCTGTAAAAAAGACAGTAAATGCATCGTTCACGTGAGGCGAAGCTTACCGTGTAAGCTTTGTCTTCCTCCCTTTCAACCGTTGTGCGAGGAGGGCTTGCAATTCCTCCTCATTCAGGCTTTCTTCCTCCATCTCCACCTCAGTGGAGAGAGGACCCTTGCTGGAGGGACCAGGTGGTGGTGTCTTCCCACGCTTGTCAGCATGGGATTCCACTGGTGGCCTGGGTTTTGGTCTTGGTGACTGACTCCTCTTTGGAGAGTGAGCACCAGAGGTGATTTCCACCTCCATTGAGGTGGTTTCTTTTTTGTTTCTTATTTGTTTTTTAGATGTTAAATTTTTCTTTTCTGTTTCCTTTTTTCTGTTTTCAATCTCTCTTTTATTTTTTTCCTCTTTTGCCTGCGGATGTTCTGCCTCGTGCACGGTTTGGGTAGAACAGGTGACCATTTTCTTTGGAGTTGCTGCTTTCTCCGCATAAGACTTTGAGAATGTCGGTGCTATCAATGTCCTGTACTTCTTCCATGCCTCAAAATACGGAATTTTTTCGATCGTTTTGATTTCTACGATCTTGCGTTCTTCCTGCACTTTGGGGCAATCTCGCGAGTAGACTGGGTGTGGCCCCTCGCAATTGCCGCAAAGTACAGGTGAGGCACATACCTCCCCCTCATGCATAGCTTTGCTACATTTTGGGCAGATGGCTTCGCCCTTGCACCTTGGTGCAACATGACCAAATTTTTGGCACTTGTAGCAACGCATTGGGTTTGGTATATACGGACGTACAGGACATTTCTCATATCCTACATTGACCTTCTCCGGAAGCTTGTCGAGCGAAAAGGTGAGAACCACAGAGGTGGTGTTTATGGTTTCACCATTTCTTTTGGTCATTAATCTACGACAGTTGATGACCCCTTGGGGAGCCATCTCCCTCGTAATCTCTGCGACGTTGACATAGAGAAGGTCATAGCAAGATATGACCCCACGGCAGGTATTCAAAGTCTTATGCGGCTCCACAGTGACAGGAATGTCATGCAGCTTCTTCAAAGCAAGCAGCACTTCACTTTCCTTATCATTTCTGGTTTTAATTAGTAGTGTTCCGTCCCTTAATTTTTTAACAGATTCTAGGTCCCATGGGATTGCTCCCGAGAGGACCTTTTGAATTAGGAAGGGAGAGACCTTAGTAAGGTTCTCGCCTTCGTTTGCACATCTCATAATTAGATAGTTCCTGCAGGCGCAGGTTGACTTATCTCCCCCGTCCACATATGGGCGGGTTCTTTTTGGGGGTGGAGGAAGTATGTGTTCCGCCATTAAATACAGAAAATTCATCCCCTGGTCTCACCACCCACCACGGAGCCACACATTTGGGACGCCACACCGCAAACCGGTGTGGTCGCCAGGGCTAACCAAAGGATATAGCACCCGCAGCTAGGCTGCCTGCTTCAGGTTAGGTCTCAGCTCCCACTCCACCCACCGTACATGGGCCTCCAACCCCATGCACCTTCGACCCCCCTCCACAGACCTCCATAGACCAAAGCGCTCGCCACTGGGACGCCGAAACGTGACGGAAGCCGATTGACCAGGTGTGGCTAGCACCTGACCGCCCGTCTACAGTGAATCCAGGGCCTAAGTGGTGTATTACTCCATGGCCCTTCCAAAGCATTCGACTTCTTCCGGAACCAAGGAGCTCAACCACCAGGATACCCTTCTCCCCCTTACGGGTCGCCGTGCACGGCAAACACACGGGTGGGTTCATAGCCAGATGTTGTGGCTTTATGCGTAGGTAGTAACCTACATACTACCTGGACATTGCCCTTGGCAGAAACTGGGGGTTTTTTAACGAGGTCTGCTCCTCGCCTCATTGGTTGACTCTTACGACCAGCAGAGGGGCTGCGGGAGTATTCTCAATCCCCCTACCCGCAGGGGGTATAAACAAATTCGAACAAGGTGGATTGACACCAGCGGGGGTGAACACTGTAACAGATTTTTATGACACATATGTCCAGTACGTAGACCAGCTCTCGGGTCTCTTTCAAGAACTTGGAAATATGTAGTGGGCCTCATTAAAAGAAATTCCGAAGTGTTCAGATGTCGAGAAAACTATGGATTCTGTTTCTAGAAAATGATTTTTTAAGCCTAAATTTGATACTGAACCATTTGATGAGTTTTCATATCTTAAACAGTGATGAGAAAGTATCAGAGTGCAATGCATTTAAAATACCAACAGAACAACACTGGGTGGAACTATTCATTCATTTCACAGACAGAGATATCAGCTAAGAATACATGTCAGAATTAATTCAGTTTATATTATGTCTCCCTAAAACTAATTCTTCTGTTGAACGTGCTTTCTCACAAATGAATATTGTGGACATTTGAAAAATCACAACTCAAAGTCTCAACCTTCAAAGCCTTACTACTGACTAAAATAAATTTCAAGCAAACCTGTTTGGAATTCTACATTTCTCTGAAATCCACTCCTGAATTACTAAAGAAGATTTTATCCAGTGAAAATTATGAAAAATTAAAGGTAGGTTAGCTGTGAATTGGGTAAATTATCATTTTATGTTGAAAACCTATATTAATTATACTGATGGTAAATATATGTGAATAAGATGCAACCTCTATAATCTGAACTAATTAATGAAAGGGTGTGTTTGGATTACTGGATTCTAAGTAAAGGACCACATTTTTAAGAAAAAATATTTATTATAATGTATAGTAGGTACATTTCTGCAGTAAAAACTGAAAATTTATGTATGCATACATGATTACATCTTGTATTACATCTTTGTTATATTCCTTTCACTAGTATCTTACATGCCTGCTCATGCAGCTAACAATGTAATAGTAGTATATCAATATTCATGTAAAATAACAAGGAAAAAATCTATTATGTATTAAACTTCTGTAAGTAAAACACCAATTAATGTACTTACAGTTCACTAAAATTACTGTGAGAGATCTGCATTGATGGATGGGAAAATAGTACTCCATACTGGGCCACAGCAGTAGGAATTAGCAATATCAGCACGATCGGGCATCCAGATATCGTTCATTCCTTTTAAACTATGTTTCAAAGAATCATCTATTCAGCTGCAAGAGACGTTAGTAGTGGACATCTGTGCCCAAATTTGTTACAAAATAAAACTTCAAATTTAACTTTCCGACTCTCGCTTGCTTAACTGACAGTTTACACCTGATGTTGAGAAACAGTTCAGATTACTGGGAGTTCGCATGGGCATCGGCAGAAAATCTTGCAGGGGGGGGGGCAAAACACAAAAATGCCTAACACACAGGGGCAGACACAATTTTTTTCAAACCCGTGAAAATTTTGTTTAACCGGCCTCCAGGTGACGACAAATATACACCAAAGACACAAATTCTATTGAATATTCTATTGAAATTAGCTTAAGGTACGTTTGTCTTGAGTTTTTCACTTTGTGTATGATGATTGCCTTTCCCTTGAAGCATAGCAAAATGTACTCCGACAGGCTTTGCTTTGATGCAAATAAAAAATATGTATTAATCTTTGATTTGCCTAATTTTCAAGGAACAATTAACGTCGAATATAAATATTGCATTTTTATAATATATTGAAAATACCCACCTTTAACGAACAACCATGAATGTGTACATTTGCATTGGCAGAACATTTTTCAGGTTCAAATACATAGTGAGAAAACAACTAATAAAATTCATATATTTACAAAAAATATTAACAAAAACAGAATAGCCATGCTCAAAATCAAAGAAATTAATTTTTAAACAAAAATTGCAAACACCTTGTGGCAGCACCAAATCTTTCTACTACTTGGTCTATAAACATTTTTTGTTTTCATTTACGTATTTCCTATGCATGCTTAACATGCATAGCCCAGACAAATGATCATCACCCGTAGTTGACCTTAACCAAGTCTTTACTCTCTTCATTGTACTAAAACTTCGTCCTATCGTACAAGTAGAAACAGGCAAAGTTAATACAATTAAAACTGCTTTCCTAATAGTCGGGTAAAGGTCTGTGTGATCAATCAAATCCGTTATGCCATTCTCCAACTCAAAATCCGCCTTACTTGACCACATATCATACCATATCATCGCTTCATTTTCCAAATTATCGATTTCATAAATTATGTTTAGATTCAAAATTCTGTTTTTATACTCCTGTCGTCCCAATTGACTCATTTGTTTTGGACAGAGTAGAAAAAGATCGAAATGCTTCTCATTTTCTGGAGAAAATCGGCATTCAAGCAATGAGATAATCGAGTCTAAATATGGAATAAAAACAGAACGATGATAATAATCCTCCACAGGCAAATCTTTGAAATTGGATCGATAGGTCTGGCGTGCACATGTTCTTGGTAACATTAGATTAATGTTCAGTTTTTTGGGTAGATCCTTAACTTCCAAAAAAATGTCGTTAAAATGACTATCAACATTTTGTCTGTGATTTCGGAGCACTATTAAAAGCTTTAGTATATGCTAATGAACTTTCAAAATATCCAACTGAATGGCATGAAGAGCTTGCGTTACTGGTTCTAGTATTGATGAATAAGTTGAAATAATAATGACACTGAGCAAAAAACTTGTTGTGTTTGTGACATTGACTAGTTGATGCGCCTCTTGGGATGCTTTACCAAACTCTGTTTCAGCTATTTGGTTTAATTTTTCATGCATTTTCAAAAAGTTAGACGTGAAAAACCTAATACTTTTGTACTTAGTACTCCAACGAGTTTCGCATAGCATTGGTATAGATGGAATCAAGGATCTTCTTTTAGGACTGCCACGAACATAGTTTATAATGGCTTTGACTGAGCCAATGGTGTTCCTTATTTCTGGCACTGCATTTAAATCATGTACAACTAGATTTAGTCTGTGTGCAGAACAATGCACGAAAATGGCTTTAGGACATATTTCTTTAATAATGCTCTGCACTCCTCGCTCCTTCCCAGCCAATGTTGCACACCCATCATACCCTTGTTCAATAAAGTTTTCAAGGCGCAGCCCGAATTGTGTAAGTTTATTCATTACTAGTAGAAGGTGCTTGCATTCTGCAAGCATATCTTCTCAACTTGAAAAAACATTTATTTTTCATACAGATATTTCATCATTACATCTATTTTTTTAATTCTAAATATTTCACCTCTGCAGCGATTTTTGTTTTTCCCTTATGTAAAAATAATGGGTTAAAACAATCCCCAAACTTTGCAATTTTAAGAATTTTATACTTTACCATTATGGGGTACTAATGTTACATGTTTTTGGCAAATTTTAAGGTTGTAGAACTTCTAGAAGTGAAATAATTTTTTTCTAATTGTTTACATTTTAAACATTTTTAACAGCCGCTGTAATATATTTATGGAGAGATTAATATGTTTATTTGTGCAAATGGACTACTCTGTAAATAACTTGAAACTTTCAGCTTCCTAGCTCATCCCCTAGTACCTAAACAATTATCTATTTGTTTAAACTTTAAGAATTTTTAACTGCCAAACAAATTTAAATATCGAAATTTTTATAAACTCTATTTCGTAGTTTTACAAATTCTACCTATAAAAAAAATTTCAGCCTAGTAGCACATTCGGAAATGCCTAAACCTTGAAAATTTGTTTAAACAATAGCAAATTTTTAACGGCCGCATTGTTGCACTTTTTCAAGATTTTCGTTTTTTCTAGTCGGTTTTGCACAAAATCTTACCTAAGAAAAAATTTCAAATCTCCAGCACACCTGGAAGTGCCTAAACATTAGTATCCTCCTATATGTATGTTATATCCTCCTCCTCCTCTGTAAGAAACGTCTATACAAAATGATAGTTTCATCAATAGACTTAGCATCAAAACTAGTAAGGGTTGCAAATCCCAAAAATTCTTCTCGTATCATGTCCTTACTGTCTACAAATGATGATATGTCAGTGCTTTCATCTGCTAATATAGAAAATCCGACTGATTTATTGACTTCTGCAACGATTTTCTGCATAATGTTCTCTTCAAAGAGTCCAATCAGCTCATGTTCTATTTGCACTGATGTGTATCGAGCATTAGCTGGAAAGTTTTCTAAATGTTTACGGAGTGTTTCATCCACTGCTTCGATCCGAAATTCATAAAGGCATGTTCCCAATATTGCTGGTTTTTCCACGAAGTGCAATGTCATGTGTGCCACAAAATATGAGAGTGGATAATATGGGAAACAGCATCTTTCTATTTTCTTCAACTTTTAGCATTGATGAACTGTCAATTTGACAAACAATATTCTGTTCTGGGTTCTTCATTATTTTTAAAAAATTACAGGTATCTATTTGTGCATATTTGTGCCAGGAACTCGAAAGATGATTTTTAGCACTCTGATGAAAATCTTTATATTTTGTGAATGGCTTATTGATGAAAACTCCTTGCATGCCTCGATGAACAGCTTGTGGAAATAATATGCAATATTTTCAAACTGCACCTTCCAGTTTTATTGAGTAACCAAGGAATACATATGTCATTATTATACTTTATTGTACTTAGAAAATATTCAATTTGTAGAATGATAAAAGTTAATGAAAAATTGATAATTTTAGCATTTTAACCAATATTTCTTGGTCTATATCTTGAACATAGATTTTTCTTGATAAATTTTATTAGACTGGAAATCCTATGCTAAAATGCATGTATTTTAAAAGAAAAATGTACTTGCACCAACGGTCCTGAACATCCACTCATCCTCTGGCCTCTAGGGGGAAGGGAAATTCGCCACTGTACGGACGTTGGAAAATATTATAAACAGACTTAAAGGCCTCTGTACACTGTTCCAAATGACAGATATTATCATTTTGTTCGGCTATCTCGCGTCCATCTGTTTATTAAGATATGAAATTTTTTTGACTGCTCCTAATTTCAGGCGTTCTTGATCCATGTCTTCTCGGTGACCCAACCTAGTGGAGTTGATTTCAATAATTCATAGAAGTTCTTAATAAATATTACTTATTTTAAAAAATCTTTTATAACATGCATGCAACCTTTGCATTTAGTAATAGATAAACAAAACCTAAGATTTTGTTAATAAAAAAGATATTTGTTCCAATAAAGTTACATGTTTGAATGGTAAAAATTCTCGCCATACATAGTTAACGTGTTCATTTATTAGACATTTCCGGTTTATTACCATTTAAAAGTAAATTTTAATGAAATTTGTCATTTGTAATGACACTATTATTACTACTCTTTCTCTAGATTATATGAATAGCATAGAAATTGTAAATTGACAATGTATTTTATATATGTAGAATGTAGCCCCTCCAAAGAACCATAGATTCATCCAGGGAAAACTTTTTTCACAGTATGTATATTCAGTCCATTGTGGAATTAAAATGATCAATTACTGGACGAATTTCTCGGAGCCTATCATTCGTATTCTCATCACTAGAAAAATGTAATGATCTTAAAATTAACAAAAATCCATTCCAACTCATAAATTGGGAAAAAGGATAGTTTCACTAAATAATGAGTTCTCCATTAGTCGTTAATGCCATTAATTTCAATTATTCCCATTAGAAAAATAATTCCCAAAAACATTTTTATTTCGTCTCAAGTCATGTCATTCTATCGAGAAATTCGTGAATGGACCCAGCTACACTTGGCTAACACTTCTATTGTGTATTTGTTATTCTCCAGTAATAACATTTCAAAAAACTCTTGAGTGAAAAGAAAATGTGGATAATTAAATGGCATTGAGCCCTCTGGTTGTATTTTTCGCCCCAGACTACATATGAAGGAGATTTGTTCCCTTAGAGGTGGTGTGCTTCTCCATTCCATTATTCTCGTGCAATCTGTAGGAGTTTGGGTTGGATCGGGTATCCTAGAAATATCCTCCTGTTGTCCAGATTCTGCTATTTCATCATCTTCTTCTTCTTGTGTGTACGACACTAATGCCATATCATCATCAAAGCAATTATCCAAGATTTCTCAGAATTTTTCATCCACATATAAATGAGATTCTTCTTATAATCTGTTTCCATGAAGTAGATGGTTGGTCAGCCATTACTGAAAGAAATTAAAAATATATAAAGTGAAAAATCAATGATAGGTGAAAAACATTTTGGATGAATCGTCACAATACAATATCTTACTAACCTGGAGAGCAAATGTGGAAAGCGCTGAAGGATAAACAACTGAGGAAATTTTTTCCGGCAGAAATCACAGCTGTGGACCTCCTATCACAAAAATAATAATAAACTGTGTCATTTTTAATGAACTAATGGTTAGCAAATAATACGAATTAAAAAAAAATAGTTACCTTTACAGTGGACTGAAAAAGTTTTGTCCTCTGTGAAAAAAGACAAGTCCACGTCATTGAAGCTTGATAAAATAAAAGGGTATCACTTTGTGAAATAGCTGCATTTAAAAGACGTCATAAACTAATGTATTATAATTATGAAAAATAGTTACCTGCAACAAATGGCATCTTGAGCAGGAAAAGTCACAGGGCTCAAACATATTGAAAAAATTCCAAACAAAGCTCTCACAATGATAACTAGATGTATACTGAATGCTCTTAGAAAGGCATTTACCCATGCTAACCCCTGCCACCTTACATTGAAACGATCGGTATCGTTGATGCACCAGGCATGTAAGGAGCACATGGGGGTCTTCCAAAATCATACGCTAGGTGTGTGAGCTGCACTGAACCTGTTAAATTAACTGGAGAGGCTGCAAGTGCAGATAATGACACTGCTTCCAAATTCCCTGATGGATTAGTTGAATTGATTAAAGATGGTGGCTACTGTTCTCATCAGATGTTTAATGTAGATGAAACAGGGTTGTTCTGAAAAATAATGCCAGCCAGAACTTACCCTACCAAGGAACTTACTTACCAAGGAAGAAAAGACTGCCTCTGGATTCAAGACAGCAAAGAACAGGCTAACTATATTGCTTACAGGCAATGCATCAGGCGATTTTAAGCTTAAGCCACTGTTAGTGTACCACTCTGAAAATCTCAGGGCTTTTAACGGAATGCTAAAGGGTATGATGCCAGACATATGGAAATCAAAGAAAAGCCTCAGATGACTAGCTCTATTTTCAGGGAGTGATTTGATTTACATTTTGTGCCATCGGTGAAAAAATATTCTAAGGACAACATCTACAATTTAAAGCTCTATTAGTTTTGGAGCATGCACCAGGGCATCCTCAGGATTTAAATTAATTGAATCTTAATGTGAAAGTAGTGTTTTCCCCCCAAATACTACCTCATTGCTCCAGCCTATTGAACAAGCTGTGATTGCTACTTTCAAGCGGTATTATGTACGTCGCATTAGGCAGCAGGCAATCACAGCAACTGATAAAGAAGATGGTCCAACCCTGAAGGACTTCTGGAAAGGATATGACATATGGAATGTGGTAAACAACATTGGAGATTCTTGGGCTGAGGTCAAGCAGTCAACCATGAATGGATCTTGGGAGAAGCTCTGCCCAGCTTTTCACCAATTATAAAGAATTTGAAGAGACCTCTGATCAGATCAACAGAGATGTAGTTTCCCTGGGTAGGCAACTTCATTTGGAAATAGATGAGGCAGAGGTCGAAGAATTGGTTACATCTCATGCAGAGGAGTTGATCAACAAAGACCTTATTGACTTACAAAAATTCATTAAGTCAAAGAAAGATGGCAAAGATGATTTTGTGACTTTTTCAACTCAACCTAAAGACCTTGCTGAGATCTTCAAGAGCATGGATAATATCATACAACTGATTGAAGAAAATGACCCTGATGCTGAGAGGAGGTTATTGTTGCAGAATGCATTACACAAGGACATAACCTGCTATGAGGTCCTTTACGAAAAAAGAAGAATGCAGTTCAACTAAAACTGGATAAATTATTTAACCCTAGATTACTAACCATTCGTCCAGCAGATGACGACCAAAACAAATAAACTCCCCTTACTCCATTTTTGGTTCTAGGTTTAGCTATTTTTATAGTCTCATTTTAGCATGTGTTCCTCTAGTGTGACTGTTTACACAAGGGATAATTTGCTTTGATTTTGTGCTATGCAACTGACGTCACCTCACAGGTGGTTAGCCTTAACGTTACTTGGTGATCCTAAAATTAATTCATACTCTTAAGTTGATGATCGCTAATGTTCTGCAAATAGAGCTGCCTCAGCAGAGCCAGAATAAGGATGAACTGAGTAAATGTACAATATGTGCATTTTGTCCTAAGAAGAGGAGAAATACTAGATTTCACTGAAGTCCTTATTCATGTGCTATTTGTGGAGAAGATAGAGGAAACATGTGTTTGGAATGCTGTGATAAAATTTAATACATTATTTTATGTTTAAAAGTACCAGATAATGTTGAAGTATTGTTAAGCATTTAAAAAATTTAAGTGTATTTCTTTTATTAAAAAATATTAGTATGAGGTAATCTGTTAGATGAATGGTTAGGAATCCCATTTGTAAAACGAAGGTTAGTAATCGAGGGTTAAGAAAGTTGACAGGTCACAGGCAGTAGAAGCAGCTTCAACATCTGCTGTCAAGATTCCCAATCACAGCTTGTTCCATATGTCTGGCATCATACCTTTTAGCGGTCCATTAAAAGCCCTGGGATTTTTGGTGTGGTACACTAACGGTGGCTTAAACTTAACGTTGCCTGATGCATTGTCTGCAAGCGGTCTTTTATTCCTTGGTAAGTAAGTTCCTTGGTAGGGTAAGTTCTGGCTGGCATTATCTTTCAGAACAACCCTGTTTCATCTAAATTAAAAATCTGATGAGAACAGTAGCCACCATCTTTAATCAATTCAACTAATCCATCAGGGAATTTTGAAGCAGTGTCATTATCTGCACTTGCAGCCTCTCCAGTTAATTTAACAGGTTCAGTGCAGCTCACACGCCTAGCGTATGATTTTGGAAGACCCCCATGCACTCCTTACATGGCTGGTGCATCAACGATACCGATCGTTTCAATGTAAGGTGGCAGGGGTTAGCATGGGTAAATGCCTTTCTAAGAGCATTCAGTATACATCTAGTTATCATTGTGAGAGCTTTGTTTGGAAATTTTTCAATATGTTTGAGCCCTGTGACTTTTCCTGCTCATGATGCCATTTGTCACTGAAGTCCTTGTTCACGTGCTATTTGTGGAGAAGATAGAGGAAACATGCGTTTGGAATGCTGTGATAAAATTTAATGCATTATTTTATGTGTAAAAGTACCAGATAATGTTGAAGTATTGTTAACCATTTAAAAAATTTAAGTGTATTTCTTTTATCTTTTATTAAAAAATATTAGTATGAGGTAATCTGTTAGATGAATGGTTAGGAATCCCATTTGTAAAACGAAGGTTAGTAATCTAGGGTTAAGAAAGTTGACAGGTCACTGGCAGTAGAAGCAGCTTCAACATCTGCTGTCAAGATTCCTTCAGAATTCTCAGTCCCTAGCTCATCCAATTTCCCATCTGATAGTCCATCCAATCTCACAGCCAGCAGCCACTCATCTCCCAATTGATAACATCCAGCTTCTCGATTTAACCAAGTCCAATAAGCACAGTTGAAAACAATAACCGGTATGAAAACCTTGTTGTTTATTGTTTTTAGTTATTTTTTTCTTTTTTAATTGCTTAATATTTTTATAATAGCATTTTAGTAATGCAATTTTATCTTTATATAACACAAGAGGGGGCTTAATAAATTTTCTCGCAAAGTGCTGGGACACATCCCCGGTTATAACATGTAACACTAAGGGACATTCAACTGTTTGATATTCAACCGCCTTCTGTACGAATGCATCTTGGTTGAATCTTGGGTGTCACCTGTACATACAAAGCCTGTGACCCACTTGCATTGGTATCGTGACCCACAGGTTGAGAACTCCTGCTCTATACCATCCTTGACAACTATTTCCAACTTGAGTCAGAGATAGCCACAACATATGGGTTAAATAAATAGTAGTAATTGATTTTTTAAGTGTGTCGATGGCTATTGGCATTTTGCACTGCCTGCAAATGGACATATGTACACACAGAAAGGATGAGGCAAACCCGGAGCCAGCATTAGCCTATTCTTTACAAAAAGCACCAAGGGGGCCAACTGCTTAACACTAGAAGGCCGGAGTTTCGGTACGACCTTGGAAGTCGGAGGGGTCAGATTTGACACATGCTTCTTTTGTGTTCCTTACAGGGAACATTGCGTTTTTTATAATTTGTGTTTTCTCTTGTTGCTTGAAGGATTACTGCACTAATATCAAAAGAGTTTCTTAGCCTTTTTTCTGGTGCATTATGTATACAGTTTGAATGTTATTTGTCGATATACTACTCAGAGAAATAATGTTTCTGTCCGAATCTTCACGATTTTAAAGCAGATTTAGGGTAAGTGTCTGAACCAAAAATTGCCGATCAATTGGAAAATCGCTTACAATGTTTAAATGGTTGTTAATCCATGCCTAGAGGAGGAAAACTGTTTCAAATGATGAAAATAGTATCACCATTGCTACAAATTGTTTTATTTATATCAGCTCAGTATATTCAAACAATCACGAAGGTAAGTATATAATATACAAATAATAAGTAAAATAAAAGCAAATGTTATGCATTCTCTGCATATTGTTTTTCATTTTTAGGCTTCTTATGAAAAGAGTAAAAAATTTTTCAACAGCTGCTAAAACTCCTACATTCTAGAGCCAAAAGTGAGATAAATAAAATATGCTTTCCTTATGCCTCTTCTGAGCATTTCACACATGTAACCACTTTACGCACTACAAAAGTGCATTTGTTACATACAGCTTTCCTACAAGTTTTGCATGTAGAGTATCCCTTTGCATCCTTCTTACATTTAATTCACACTTGACATTTCTCGCACTTCTTCTCTGTTTTCAGTTCAGTTGTGTCTTCATCATCATCAGTGCGGCGTGATGTCTTGCTAGCTTGTGTATTAGCATCTATGAGCTCCTCCGCAAGGGTATGGAGGAACTTCCGGTGAGAGATTTTACTGCTGTTCACTTCCCTATGGAGGACCCAAGCATTTATTCCTGTAAGATCAAGAACGTTGTTGAAGGTATGAAGTGGCCAGTGCCGAGCGGCAGGTTTCACAGAGTAAAGTCTTGCCATTTGATCGACTATATCCACCCCATATTTGTTTTCATTGTAAAATGTGTCAGTTTCTGGTTTTCGTTTCTTGTTTGAGCCAATGGTGATATCTGGGTGGAGACTACTCAGGATAAGCACATTCTTGGTGCCCTTGCCCTGGAATACAGTGAGTGTGACATCATCTTTTATCAGGATTCGCGTGTCATGTAGCTGCAAGCGACAGGTTTTAATTTCTGCAGGAATCTCTCTTCTTGCTCGATTGACGGTCCCAACTAAGCTTGTTGATTTCTGCTTCAACGTTTCTGCGAGATGGAGAGAAGTGAATAAGTTGTCGCAAGTTACGTTCCGCCCCTTGTTCAGGAAAGGGGACATCAACTTGAGCACAATATGATCACCAAGGCACGTGTCACTGGGCCTCAAATCATCTTTCCCCAGGTATGGAAAACCATTTATGACGTACTTCTTGGGCTTGTCCACTGCGAGCCAAAATTTCTGCCCGTATTTATCAGGCTTGCTTGCCATAAACTATGTAAAGCGGCAGCGGGCTTTTGAGGGGAAAAGTTGCTCATCAATTGTTATATAGGGCCCTGGAATATAACAAGCCAGACAGTGCTCGATAAATTTGTTCCACATCTGGGACAACAATGCAAACATGTCAGTAGCCAGTCGAGTCGATCGTGTAGATCTTATGTCAAATCTGAGAAAGCACAGAATTTCCAGGAAACATTCTCTAGATATGGCATATTTGCATAGAGGTAGGCCCCATTTCGCTGACCACAAAGATTTGAGGGGAAGAGACTTCGCACCGACCACTCCGCGCAAGTAAAAGATTCCAAGGAATGAATCAAGCTCTTCTAATGTCACTGACCAACTGTTGTCTCCAAGTTTTACACGAGCTTCCGTTTCAGTGCAAGTTTTGATGTGTTTCAGCATACTCTCATCTATCATAAGCCTCCAGGCGCTCATTCAGGTTTGACCCACGTAATGCCTGGTATGTGCTGTGGGCCCTGCCTTTTCTCTCAAAACATTCTGTTGAGTGCACCTCCCAGTATTAGTGTTACCAACATTCACTACTTTCCACTCAGTACCATCTATAGCTTTCCACAAAGAACCAACAGCAATCATTTCCATTGAAGCGTTAGCTCCTCTTCGACGACGACAACAAGTGGAAGTTGAAGGCTGCGCCACCACATATTTGACAACCTCATCTTCTGAAGCTTGAGAAGTGGCAGGTGTATCTCCACGAACACGAGCAGCAACTGAAGCCCTAGTCCCCACATTACCTCCTCTGCGAGCTCCACGACGGCAAGGATGTCCTTGTGCAGGGGCAGGCACTCCACGTGCAGTTGCAGCTCTACCACTAGTGCTTCCTCGACCTGATGGTTTCCCTCTTCCATGGACCTGTGTTCTCCCTGTAAAATAATTGTGGAGACAATAAATTACACTGAAACTGCACTGAAATGTCACTTTCATTTTTCTTCGAAAAACCAAGCTACGTACCAAGTCCTACAGTATCTTCCATTGGATCTTCTGTCGAATCTTCCGGATTACTGTTTTCCGGCTGAAAATCAGGATCGTCCGAATTCGATTCTGAGGATGAGGAACACTGTCGGCTCGAAAGAAACCAATCCTGGTCACTCCGGGAGTCGCTATTTTCATCACAAATGCGATCAGAACCCGATTCATTCTCAGATAGCTCTTGAAGGGCAGCCACAAGCTGCTCAGGGGTCAGCCCACTGCGAGCCATGTTGATAGCGCCCAAACACGACACACAACCAAATGTGCAATAAAGAAAAATTTCCCAATCGTGTGAAAACTACTTCTACGCAGATACGCAAGTTCAAACACGCTTGACTGCACCAATGCGCGCCGCTCCGTCAAGCGCTGGGGAAGGGAAACTCGAGAGCCAGCGAAGGCTGTCAAAGGGGGAAGGAGGGGGCGGAAGGGAAAATATCAAGCAATCAACATTACAAAATCTTTTTTGTTTATGAATAAATGGTTTAATAGCGAAAAGTGAGCATGTTTGAATGGGTTTCGTATTATTTCTATGCAGGGGTCAGATATGACCCCTCCAGCCTCAAAGGTAAAAATGAAATTTATGGCGGAGCAATACGACCTTCATGAATGGCATTCATCAAATACACTCTTTATCAAGAAAAAGGAAAACTTACAAAACCGCATCAAAAATTACGTGAACCTGGTAGATCTAAAAATGAAAAGGGGTCAGATTTGACCCCTTCGGCCTTCTAGTTTAAAGGTCCCTTCCGAAGGACGGAACGCTGAATTTGTGCAGTCTCCTCAAACTGCACAAACAGGGGGTCAGGTTTAAATAAAGATATATGAAAAATTTTAAAAATACAAAAATATTTATTTCAAATATTCATAACAGAAAAAAATTCAGGTACTCATGAATTTTGTTATTATGTAATAACATATTTTTCAGAGTATCAGACTTCCAAAATCAGCCTGTGTACTGAAGTCTTGTGCATCTTATAGCTTTAAATATATAGTACATTAAAACAAAGGAAAATTTTTAAATTTGAATATACAAGATTTTTCTAGGGATCTAGTTTACAAAGATTATCTTTGTGAGAATTTTGTATATTAACAAGAATGAGTAGGTTTGTATCACCACTAAATACTATAACAGTCTTAACTTCAGTCTATAATCCTATAAAAAAATAGATTAATATAATGAGTCAGTCTTTTTAAATTTAAAAAAAATACAGAATACTCATGAAACGTAAAATTAAATATTAAAAATACATACATCATAAAACTTAAAAATTATCACAATTATAATAACATACAGCACTTTAAATCAAATACCAATTGGTCAACATCAGCAGCATATGATTTGATATGGTTAATGTTCATTAGCTCTACCCTCCAAGGGCGGCCATGAAGGGTGTACAATTGAGAGGAAAGAATGTGAGCATTGTGTAGTGATTGCATAAACCACTCTTTCTTCTTCCATTTAATAGAATACGCAATGCTCCTTTCAGGATTTCCTTCTTTTCCATCTAAGAAATAGCTACTGGTACAACATCCTGCAGCAGGCTCATTGCTATCCACAAAAGATTCCTTTATGTCATTCAACAATTTTGTTGGAAAATTGACCAAGATAGTAAGACACTGCTGACATGGTGGTACATAAGGCATTTCCCTAACTGGCTTTGGTAGAGGATGACCAGGAGTTGAGGGAGCCAAAGGTGTATCTCTTTGGATTTTATCCCAGTAGCTGGACACATTGTCATGCAGGTGAATTATACCACCTTTGGAATAATTAAGAGCTTTGCAGGCTGTGAGGATTACAGCTTGGGACACACCTGTCTGCCCAATGTACACTCTATCCGCCACATTCTCGGGGCAAACCTGAGGCCACAAGAAATGCACAATTAAAAGAGGATAGTGGAACAACAGCTTAGAAAATTACTTTCTAATTTATATGAGTTAATCTGGGAAAATTCCAAGTAGGCATGCAATAATTAAAAGTCATTACTTGAGTAATTTAATCCCATGAGTCCCAGTAGAGTTGTTTCAGTATTATAAACCTAAAACATCAAAACAATCCGATTCATTCACAGTTTTGAAATACCTTGCATATATATTTATCAGACAAAGATAATGGTAAGGATTTCATAGTGTGCATCCAATCAATAAACAATAAACCTTATCTTAATTTTGAAAAATGACTTTTCAATCTTAAATGATCACTTTTCTTGTAACTAGGAAAATGATACACGAGGTACAATACAATTTTAAAACATCCAAAACAGATGAATATTTCACATACTTTAACAGGGAACTATTGAGCTCTTCTTATGACTGAAAAAATCAAGAACAAGCCTTTAAACAATATTTGACTCATTGAGAATCTATTTTCAGTAAATTACCACTGAGGATGGCTGTTTTGTAGCCAAAATGTATATCTGGTTTTTTACAATCTTGTTATGGCTTTTAAAAATACCATATCTGCCTGAATATAAGCCGATGTTTTTTGTCAAAATCTATCATGAAAAAATCACCCATCAGCTTAAATGCGAGTTCGAGAAAATATTTGGGGTCAGGGTTAAGTCTTGTAGTCACCCATAGATGGCAACATGTCTCTCATTGCCGTCGTGTTCAAATGATAATACTATATTTTTCGTTAAGTAAATATTTGACCTATGATGAATATTAATGAATAAATAATAAAGCTAGAATATTTAATTTAGCAGTACCCATGTTTTGTTGCCGTTGTTACCTGTTCTTTCATTTCTAAATGCTATTGAATAATTTCTTTCATTTCTCAGGGCTATGTATATGTATCATTAAGAAAAGTCAGCAATTTTTAACATTTTCATTATCCAATAATGGAAGTTCCTATTAGTTTTACAAGGCAATTATAGTTATTGCTATAGCCTTTGCGATGTTACCTCATTCATGGAATCTATTAAAGTTACGTACATTGACTACACAGACGATTATGCAAAATGCAATGTTGGCTTTTGATGCTCAACTGTTTCTGAATTTCGGTAAAACTTTTCATGGAACATGTAAAATTATAAAAATGCAATTTCTTAAGGCAATGTAAATGCTCATTACATTGGAAATAGAATTGGAATAAAAATTATTTTTGCAAGGCCACTATTGCTTTATTTCACCTTTTCTGAAAATGAAAATAAATGAAATTATCATCACTGAATGTGGAACATTTTTCAACAATGCAAAATTATAAATTAGAGTAATATTTCAAATGTCAACAACCAAACCATTTCCCAGTATTCATTGATCTCCAATAATGTATTATAGGCCGTGCATGCATGCCTGACACACCAGCATAAAATCTGCAAAATTTACTTTTTTGTCAAAAAATGGTGGAAATTTTTGGGGAATTGGCTTATATTCGGTCAGATATAGAATTTTTAAATGCTTGTTCTTGAATTTTTTAATTCATATTCTGATAAAACAGGAAAATTTTTATTTTATTTTGTGTTGCATGCCTTTGTGTAATCACGTCATCAAGAAATTCTTACACAAGATAAATCACTCATTCAAATAAGTTCCACTGCTTATTTATAAGCTACTGTAGTTTTAATATTTAATTTATAATAGATAAAGAAAAGTTTAACTATGTAATTACAAAGTTAAAAAAATATGTAAAACAATTTCATTTTGAAAATATATTTTATTTTCTAGAAACATAATTTCAACAATGCACAAATAATACATAGCTAGAAAGTTCAAATATGAATTGCCTTTATTTTTTAATTAATTTTCTTTTATTTTGATAGTCTGTGATATTTGATGGTACTAAACTTCTTGAAGCGCTTGTCATTAAATAAATAATCATCAATTGCATTAATCTGGCCAAAAACTGCATCCGGAACATCACCACAACCATAAAGAAACTGTCTCACTTTTTGAATACTCGAGATTGCTTCTGTGATAGAAATTTTAGGCTGTTCCAATACATCATCATCATAATTTTCAAATTCAGCTCCTTCAGTCTTTGCACATTGCCTAATGCTTTCAATTACTTCACCATTGGTTAATTCGTGAGTAGTGAATAAATCACTGTCTGCAGATACGTAGTCCATAAAGTCTATTTTGCTCGAAATACCTGTGACAGCAGTGAATGATTTCCATAGCATTCTGGTTTCAGTATCCATTTTAACTTCTTCTTGATTGGTCATTTCCACTGGAAGAATTCTCATTTTTTGCCAGCATTTTATAATTGTGGATTTTTTTACTGACCACAAAGCACCAGCAATCTTACTGATTGCCTATTTTAAATCAATTTTATCATCTTTAGGTGTGGAAGCATATTATGCATGGCACAATTGTCGATCAGAATTAAAATTTTACATTTGGCTCATATCATACTGGTATCGACTTTTATCAACCACTCGTTAAAGATGCCGTGTGTCATCCACGCTCGCTGGTTACTACGATAATCACAAGGAAGGGAAAGAACATTTTTGAAACAAAGAGGCTTGGCTGATTTTCCAATGATTAACGGCTTCGTCTTCTCAGTTCCCGATGAATTGCAACAGAAAAGTACCATCAATCGTTGCTTGGATTTCTTGCCCCTCTACAACGGTCACCCTTAACGGCAAGTGTAAAATTCAGCAACAACTGATAAAACATGCCTGTCTCATCCGCGTTAAAAATATCATCAAAACAGCAGTCACTAATCACCTTTTTAATATCCCCTGCATGCCACTCATTCACCTTATCTATAGTAACGTCATTTACCTGCTCACAGATTAATTTTGATGTAATTCCATAGCTTTCACAAAATCTGTTTAGCCGCCCAACACTTGCTTGAAACATGTCATGTCCTAGCAGATTTGCTAATTCTAGAGCTTTTTGCAGGAGTGGACCATTACGGGAATGTTTCTGGATCGAACATTTTGAAACCACAAAAAAACAGCCTTAGTGATCTCATCGTAGAGTGCACCTGGCATCCTCCTCCATTGTGGTCCCCTGTATGCATTTCTTATTTGTTCTTCTATTTCGTCACTATCCTTCAAGAAAGTGGATAATGTAGAGGATGTGATACTGTACTCTTTTGCTACATCTCCCTTTTTACTGCCAGAATCTACAGCTATCAGGACTTCTTTTTATCTTCCAGTGAAAAATGTCTGCATTTCTTCAATCATTCCTTAGCCATATTTGCAATGTATGAGGTATACTCCAAACAATTTTTTGGGTAGTGATTTTTGGACATGACTGACAAAACATAGAGATAAGACATGTTTATATAGGCTACAGGGGAGGATGAAGGAACAAATAAAGCATTGGAGGTGGAGAGGGGAGATGGATGGAGAAGGGGTGAAAAGGAAATTATTGGCTGGAGATGGAGTGATGGTAAAAGGTTGAATGGTGGGGGGTGGAGTTGGGAGAAGGGCATTCAAAAATGCAGTAGCTTCAGGGTTAGCTAATTAGTTGAGTAAGAATTATCCAAAAAGGGAGAGTGGGCAGGAAAAGAAAGATGCCTGCAAGGGTGCAGTTGGGTTGTGACACACATTGTAAAATTTTCAGCTTACATTTCTCTCAGAAACACCAACAGAGATATCTCACTCAATCTAGATACATAATAGAGGGTGTAACATATTTTTTACATTCACAAACAATTATCAACACAGAAAAGCAGATGCCATGGTATTTCCAGTTTACCTGCCCCTAGTGACGTGAAAATGACAGATACGGAATGGTTAAGGCTCCCAGGGAGTCATTTCTTCATAAAAAAGAAACATTGTACGCATAGATGATTTAAAAATTATTTCATTGTACTGAATTTTTTGCAACAATTAATTTCATTCTAACAAGCACTATTATAAAGGGAAGTTGGCCGGAACTTAAAATTTTTTCGTTATAGTGAAATTTTCGTTATAATGGTACTCGTTATAACAAGATTTTACTGTTACAGTAAAACTGAATCCAAAAAATGTATATAATAGAAGGTAGTTCACACTGTGTGTGTTACACTGCCAGTACTGCTGTAAGTAATCATTTTTTATAGCCGATTCATTTTTATATTTCAAACTAAAAATATTATACAAAGAAATGGGTCTTAAGGTGACATCTCTGGAGATGAAACATCAAAAACGGAGTATCGTGGAAAGAGGGATAGCAAAATTCGGAGGAGGACCGAAGGTGAATATTTGATCACATCTTTTATATTACGATAAAATTTTCAAGTTCTTTATTTTATAAACTATAAGTAAAATAAATGACCTATAAACATTTGTGTGGAAATTTTCATATTTATAATGAATAAGGTAAATTATAAGTTCTTTCCATCACAGATAACGAACCAGGAATTTCTATGAGACCTGCCTTACAGGAGAGAGAAGGTAAGCAAGATATATTATCAATCAATATTAATGAATGAAAAATTCCTGTGTCAATGCTGATCTCAGTAGCCTGTATGTTAGCATGTCTTACAATTAGATTGCAAATTCGAATCCCACGTTCAGCATTCATAATTCTTTTCATCTCTAGGTTGTAGATAAACTGTAAATAAACTATAAATGATCCTCAGAGTCAATGAATATCTTATAAACGTGAAATAACTAATCTCAGCATTGATTTCCCATACTTATATTTTATACTAGTAGAAGGTGCATGCATTCTGCAAGCATATTATCTCACCTTGAAAAAACATTAATTTTTCAGACAGATTCATTACACATACTTTTTTAATTCTAAAAATTTCACCTCTGCAGTGATTTTTGTTTTTCCCTTATGTAAAAAAAATAGATGAAAACAATCTCCAAACTTTGCAATTTTAAGAATTTTATACTTTTTCCATTATGGGGTACTAATGCTACACATTTCTGCAAAATTTTAAAGTTGTAGCATTTCTAGAAGTGAAATAATATTTTTCTAATTGTTTAAATTTTAAACATTTTTAACGGCCGCCGCAACGTATTTATGGAGAGATTCAAATGTTTATTTGTGCAAATGCACTACTCTGTAAATTACTTGAAAATTTCAGCCTCCTAGCTCATCCCATAGCACCTAAAAATTTATCTATTTATTTATACTTGAAGAATTTTTAACGGCAATACAAAATAAAATATCAAAATTTCTATAATCCCTATTTCGTTTCATTACAAATCCTACTTCTGAAAAAAATTACAGCTCCGTAGCACATTCGGAAATACATAAACCTTGAAATTTTGTTTAAACAATTGCGAATTTTTAGCAGCCGCATCGTCGAACTTTTTCAAGATTTTCGTTTTTTGTAGTTGGTTTTGCAAAAAATCCTAACTAAAAAAATTTCGAATTTCCAGCTCATCTGGAAGTGGCTAAACATTAGTATCCTCCTATATGTTATATCCTCCTCTGTAAGGAACATCTATATATAATGATGTTATATGTTATATCCTCATCTGTAAATAACGTCTATATATAATTATATTCTATTCTATAACTATAAGGTTTTATGTTGAAGAGGATGATATTCCGAGTATCTTGGCTAGGCTATCCTCGGACAAAGAAGAGATTGGCTTGGATTCAGGGAGCGACTGGCAAAAAAGTTGGACGAGGAACCTGCGGCAGTTATCAACCAACCCTTTGCCTGTCCCTCAGCACATCCTTCGGCCTCTCCCTCAGCCAATAAGGTCATAGTGAGGAGAGATTTGAAGGCATCTCAGCCAGAGATTCCTTTCATCTTCTGCGTTACTTGTGCTAGACACAGGTAGTAATCCCATTAATTATTTTAACTTGCTAGCAAATGAGGAGTTTTCTGTTTTCTTTGGCTTCTAAATGTCCCAAACTAACACTGGGAGAATTAGGTCTTCCTCGCAGGGCAGTGTGGGCAGGAAGAGCACTCAAACCCTCCTTTAAGTGTCTTACGAATGCAGCTGTCCAGCTTGACAAACTGCCAGTTGCGGATTAGATAAAGAAGTCGCAACATAATAAAATATCATCACAAACACTTATGAGCTAAGCAAATAAACAATAAAATTCTGACCACCTTATGATATAATGAAATCACGGCGAAAGAAAACTAGTCACTGCTGCCACACAATTCAGTGGTTTGAGGACGACTATCTGCTGTGACAAGCAATGCATTTCTGTGGAATTAGAATTGCCTGCCTAGTCCCAAGCAATGGCTAGCACAGGAATATCTATGAATGAAAATAAATGGAGCATTACTTTCCCTGACCATATGACCGAGGAATACAAGAATTTCTATGGAAAGAATTTTTGGGAATATCCTGCAATAAACTGACCTGACCATTCCTTTTTATTGGCCCCTTGAGCAGAAAGCTAGTTCAATTATTTGGCATGCATGTGGGCTGTTTTTTTCTGAGTTACGCATGGCAAAATTTCAGGGCTCAAAACAAGAATTTATTCAAATATCATGCTCCCAACCTTTCAATATTACTTTACCGGAAAATATCTAATATTATCGACAAAAACAAAAAAGGATAGTTAAAGCAGGGAGACTCTTGTGAACAATGAACAAACTGACAAAATAACTCAACGCAGAATCATCATCTAGGTTTGACTCAATGGACAAATTAGAGAACCATTTCAATCCCTGAATTGCACAGCACCTTTGTCACATGCCCATTAATACAATAAGTATGTCGCATACCTCATTTCTCGCATCCATTTAAGTAAATTTTGTCCCCTGTTCTGTTTACGTTTAGCCGATAGATGTAACTGTAATGAAATGTCACTTTTCTGATAACAGCCGGACCCATTAGACATTTTCCCAGGGGAGAGGTAATCTTCACTGGTATAGGTATAGACATGATTTTCTATTCTCTTCCAAAATGCTCCTCAAAATGGAGAGGAAAAGATGAATGGTTGGAAGAGAAGAAATATTCATGCGTTCACCTCAACCAGAGTGGAAAACAAAAGGGTTTTTACCACTACACCCTACAGCCACACACTAAACTGCATTCAGCCTTATTGCCCTCATCAGAGCAATGGGAAATCATTTACCGCAGCTTTCCAGCGTGACACATACTCTACCCACACCATTTCCCTCGAGGAACCTCTTCTTCAAAGCCAGGCAATTTACAAGGCTGCCACTGTTTGCATTCTCTAAGCTAATGCCAATGACTCACAACTAGTGGCAAAAGGCTGAACTATTTACTGCCAGTATCTGATAAAACATGATTTCAAAACTTGCCAAGCAATTGCGATTATTTTCCCAAATTCTGAAGATTTACCATGGAATACGAGACAAAGTTGCATTTAACTTTAAACTTAGAGAGTTAAGTTTCCTTTCCCAGTTCTTACAATTGTGGTAGCTTACCTATTTTTGGAGAAAATGAAGTGCTCGTAATTGATAGTTTCCATATAGATTGTGGACTTACAGGTAATAAAAGTACATAAAAAATGGAATGTTAATTATTGATAATTTAACACTCAATGGGGCATGACTGGAATTCCAGTCATGATTCTGTCTCTTTGTAACACTTTGGGTGAGCGACCCTCAGGCAGATGAGTTCCCATCTGAATCAGCCACCTGTTTGACTCCAACCTTCCATTGGGTAAGGTCAGTTTTTAAGTAGGTTGTTTTTCTTCGAATTTCAGCCTTCTCGATTGTGCATTTTTCCCATAAGAAAAGCATTGCGCCATTTTTGTAAATTAATTTCGGACACTTGCCGATAAGCTGGGGCAATGAATGTTTGAGTGTTGCTAGAGGGCTGCAATACCTCTTAGGAATTGGAATCATTTTGCTTACAGTGACTTGGATTCGACTCCAGATGCCCCAAAAAAAACTCCCATAAGTAAGCATTGGGAAAAGTTATTCCAGTGGGTAGATCAATCTAACAAGGGAACTACGCCACATTCGGATAACCGATCTTGTTCTCCTTTTGCAAGCGTTTAGGAAACGAGACATAATAGAAAGTGTGCAAGTAATACTGTGGTACATATATTTCACTTTCTTTCTCTAGGGATGTATTTACTCCAATTTCTCCCTTCACATGTGGCCCCACAACCTTCCCGTCGCAGCAATAAACCGACCCCTAAGCAACCGCTCGTGCCATGCCTTCGGCTGCGCGGAGCATACGATCATCCATCCCCAGTATTCGTTACCGCCACAAACAAAAGCATGTGTTCACTCTTTGTAGATTTTGCCCTAGAAACAAGAACATAAAAGTGCAAAGTAAATGTGCAAATTGTGGTGATTTTATATGTAAAGAGCATACGATTTTGAAATGTTACGAATGTTAGGATAGCACTGGTAACTAAAAAAAGTAAAATTTTCTTTATTTACAAAACTAGCTTTATCTTGACAAAATTCTACATAAACTATTTCATTTTAAATTAAAATTATGTACTTTACAGTATAATGAAAATAACTTAACATTTTACTATTAAATTTCAAAAATAATTAAGGGGTTTTAAAAGACCCCACGAGACTAGTTAAGGAACTTTGTTCACGTGACTGACTAAGGGTTAACAGACGAAAACCTTGAAAATAAATGTACTTTGCAGTTAATTTACATGAAAATAATAATTGCAAAAAATTGAGAGAAAAAAACAGTTACGATTGAGATTCGAAACCCGGACCCTCGTCATAGGAATCCCGAATTTAACCAATTAGGCTAATCGCTACAACGTTAATTTGAAGCAGGAATAGTGTTTTAACTGCTTCTCACATTGAAATTATGTTTTTTCTCAAAAATGCTTGAGAGGCAGGTCGTATTACTTGCACACTTTCTATTATGCCTCGTTTCCTAAACGCTTGCAAAAGGAGAACAAGATCGGTTATCCGAATGTGGCGTAGTTCCCTTGTAAGATGTATAGGCGGCTAAAATTTTAGGATTTCACTCATGATTAACCAGTAAAATAGAAAATTTCAAAATTGTTCATTTTTAGGGGTTATTTTAACCCCATTTGTATGTTAAAATTTAACAATTTTTATCTGAAAAACTGTCATAAATGCGAAGTTATACAAATATTTTGTAGCAAATTATATATAGCAAAAATAAAATCTTGAAAAAGCTTAACAATGTGCCACTAAAAATTAGCAAATGTTTAAACAAATTTTTCAAGTTTATGTATTTCCGAATGTGCTACAAAACTGAAATTTCTTAAAAGTAGAATTAAAAAAAAAGTAATAGGGATTATAGAAATGTTGATATTTTAATTTGTTTATCTGTTAAAAATTCTTAAAATTTAAACAAATAGATAAATGTTTAGGTACAACAGGGGAGCTAGGGCACTGAAGTATTTTAGTAATTTAGAGCTTAGTACAATTGCACAAATACATATTTTAATACCTTCATTAAGTTGCATATATATATATATATATATATATCATTATAAATCGACGTTTATTACAGAGGAGGAGGAGGAGGATATAACATACTAGTAGAAGGTGCTTGCATACTGCAAGCATTTCATCTCACCTTGAAAAAACATTCATTTATCAGACAGACATTACATCATTGCAAATAGTCTTTTAATTCTAAAGATTTCACCTCCGCAGCGATTTTCAATTTTCCCACATGTAAAAATGATAGTTTAAAACCATCCCCAAATGTTGCAATTTTAAAAATGTTACATTTTCATCATTATGGGATAATAATGCTACACAATTTAGCCAAATTTTAAAATTGTAGCACTTCTACAAGTAAAATAATAGTTTTCTAATTGTTTAAATTTAATAATTTTTTATCGGCCGCCGCAATTCATATATGGTGAAATTGAAATGTTTATTTGTGCAAATTTACTACTCTGTAAATAATTTGAAAATTTCAGCTTCCAAGCTCATCCCGTAATACCTAAAAAGTTATCTAATTGTTTAAACTTTAAGAATTTTTAACTGCCAAACAAATTAAATTATCAGAATTTGTATAATCCCTATTTCGCTTTTATAGGAATTCTACTTATAAAAAAATTTCAGTTCCGTAGCACATTCAGAAATGCCTAAACTTTTGAAAATTTGTTTAAACAATTGCGAATTTTTAACGGGCGCATTGTTGCACTTTTTCATGATTTTCGTTTTTTCTAGTCGGTTTTGCACAAACTCCTACCTAAGAAAAAAATTTCGAATCTCCAGCACATCTGGAAGTGCCTAAACATTAGTATCCTCCTATCATTATATATCGACGACTCTTACAGAGGAGGATATATATAACATACTAGTGGTTGGTGCTTGCATACTGCAAGCGTTTCATATGACCTTGAAAAAACATTCATTTTTCAGGCAGACATTTCATCATTACAAATATTCTTCTTATTCTAAATATTTCGCCTCCACAGCGATTTCCGTTTTTCCCACATGTAAAAATAATAGTTTAAACAATCCCCAAATGTTGCAATTTTAATAATTTTACACTTTCGTCATTATGGGATACTGATGCTACACATTTTAGCCAAAATTTCAAGTTGTAGCACTTCTAGAAGTAAAATAATAGTTTTCTAATTGTTTAAATTTAAGTAATTTTTAACGGCCGCCGCAATTCATATATGGTGAAATTGAAATGTTTATTTGTGCAAATTTACTACTCTGTAAATAATTTCAAAATTTCAGCTTCCTAGCTCATCCTGTAATACCTAAACAGTTATCTAATTGTTTAAACTTTAAGAATTTTTAACTGCCAAACAAATTAAATTATCAGAATTTCTATAATCCCTATTTATTTTTTTTAAGAATTCTATTTTTTTTTAAATTTCAACTCCGTAGCACATGCAGAAATACATAAACCTTGAAAATTTGTTTAAACATTTGCTAATTTTTAGTGGCGATTTGTTAAGCTTTTTCAAGCTTGGTAGTAAATATCCACAAATAAACATTTCAATTTTACCATATATTATTTCTGGCGGTCGTTAAAAATGTTTAAATTTAAAACAATTAGAAAAATATTATTTTACTTCTAGAAGTGCTACAACTTTAAAATTTGGCAGAAATGTGTAGCATTAGTACCACAGAATGGAGAAAGTATAAAATTTGTAAAATTGCAATGTCTTGGGATTGTTTTAATCTATCATTTCTACTTCGGAGGTGAAATATTTAGAATAAAAATTATTTGTAATGATGAAATATGAATGTTTTTTATGTTGATATGATTTGCTTGCAGAGTGCAAGCACCAACTACTAGTATGTTATTTCCTCCTCCTCCTCCTCTGTAAGAGTCGTCGATATATAATGACATATAGGAGGATACTAATGTTTAGGCACTTCCAGATGAGCTGGAAATTCAAAATTTTTTCTTAGGTAGGATTTTGTCGAAAACCGACTAGAAAAAACGAAAATCTTCAAAAAGTGCAAAAATGCCGCCGCTAAAAATTCGCAATTGTTTAAACAAATTTTTAAGGTTTATGTATTTCCAAATGTGCTACAGAGCTGAAATTTTTTTTATTGGTGGGATTTGTAAAAAAAAACGAAATAGGGATTATAGAAATTTTGATATTTTATTTTCTTTGGCAGTTAAAAATTCTTAAAGTTTAAACAAATTGGTAGATGCTTAGACACTATGCCGCAATTTAGGGAGCTGAAATATTTAAATTATTTAGACGTTCGCCTATGTAAACGAATAAACATTTCAATTTATCCATAAAATCGTTATTTTGACGGTTTTTTTATTTTTAAAAATTCATTTTTGGTATTTTTGTATTATTATTTTGTATTAGTTGCACAGTTATAAAAAGTATTACAGAAGTGGAGCGGATCAATCACAATGAGATTCTGGACAAAAACTAAGGGAATTAGAAAAATTACAATGTCTGGGCTCACCTGACATATGAGTAGAAAGAGTTGAGTATTCTACTAGTTACATACACCATCACTCATGTACTGCACACAACTTTTATCCCAAAATGTTGGTAAAAAAAGGGATTGTACATCTTACATGAGGATTTCTGAACAGGTAACATAAATTGCGAATATTGTTAGTAAATTCACTGCCATTCGCTTGCATCTATGTTTATACTTGCAAAAAATGAAGAATTCTACAAAGTACATGCACTGACTTTGTTTCAGAAAAGGGGAATCTGTGAAGAGGCCGACTCTCTATAATCTCAGACGTCAACTTATTCCGGCATGAATTTATTTTTTACCCTCTGAACTGGCACAAAAAATAGGGGTGCACAGGATACACGAGAGTGCATGGTACATGAGTAAATACGGTAAGTTGATCTTAATTAAATTATACAAAATAGAGCAAATTTATAAATTCAAAATGATGAAAAATATAGAAATTTTATATTTAACCTTTTCACTGCTAAGCCGTCGGCGATTGCTCATTCTGTGCAGCGCTAGATACTCCACAGTGCTTGGTTACTGGTTTGTTGTTTTATATGGTTTGCTTTCATCATATAGTTGTTTCATATATGTCCCATCGATCTTTTAGATCCAGGCTTTAGACCGGCACTGGCTAAGTTAAAAATATATATTTTTTATTTTAAATTATTACGTTTTTTTAATTTTTGATGATTTTTTAAATTTTTATTTGCTATGCAATTCAATATTTCTTTGTGTATGGTACGTCTCGAGTCATGGAACGACACATAGAGCAACTTGGCATTTCTTGCAATTGTACCTTGTCTCCCGTCTCTTATTGTTATTCCGACAAACTACGATATTTCTCATTGGGAATTTAATTTTTGCTGCCTCTGATGCAATGCTAGCCGGAAAAATGCCTTTCCATCAGCCGCAGAGGTGAATCCTCACTCGATCATTTTCCTCCTGATTGCTTTCTTTCTTTACTGAATTTTTCAAGAATTACTCGGATTAGCACCAAATAAAATTTTGCTATTGGAATATTATTTCCCATCACCACTTGCTAAAGGATGTGCGCATTCAGCACGGAAAGGTCGAATAATATAATCACAGTAAAAGTAGGCAAACAGTAATCCAAGAGTATCCAAAAACAATGTCCAATATGAAAGCCAAGGTCCAGAAATAAAAGTTGAACGAAGCAAAAGAATAAATCCACAAAGCCAAAAATAATGTCCAAAAGAAATGCAAAGATCGAAAAATAAAAAATCGGTGAGAAGGAACACAGCGCGTAACTCTTGAGAAAGACAAGGAGAAACTGAGCTCTGAAATCCGACAAAAGCATATCGAGAAGAAATAAATAAAAGTACTATAAGGGCATAGGGGCTGAGATAAAGTCAAGTGACTCTTGAAGGTTTCTGAAACATGTAGCCAAGTCGGGAACCTAACTCTCCCAAACATTCACTAAAAGGATTTGAATGACATCTACCGGCATTGAAAAGCATTCCTAAATAAGGAAGAGACCGCTAGATATCGCTAGAAGCAAAAACGAGAAAACACGTCTTGAGCAGCGACGCGAAAAACCGGCAAACAAGATATGACGTCCTTAGCACCGAGGGTTCGGCATATCCCGGACGAGTTATCACGTACATAGCACTGAGCGGCCAGAACCCGCTGGACAAGATATTGCATCCATAGCAGCGAAAAGGTTAATCCATTACTATGCAGAACCGTAGTTTTTAAAAACTATTTTTCTTATTTTCTAATAAGTGAAGCTGGCTCAGCATTATGCATTATTCCTTTTCTACAGTGTCCCATTTTGTCAAAAGATAACATGTTTGTCATTAAAAAATAGTTTTTCATGAATAATGTTCAAAAATTAAAGTGAACTTTCAGAAATGTCAGTACAATTCATTTGACAGGAAAGCATACTCTAAGATCAATAAATTGTAAAATATAATTTCAGTGGTTAAACAAAAGGAATTGCAACTGTTATCAAGCAATCACTACTTTGAATTTCACAGAACAAATTCTTCAACTAGCTTAACAATGTACCCTTTGATTATAATGCATCACAGCAGGCTACAAAAAGTCTTGCAATTTCAACTGTACATCTCTTACATTCTAAACATGCATCTATACATGGATTCACCTCATTTTTGTATATTATTACATCCATTGTAATTATAACAACCTACCTGCAGATTATCCCCATGATATATACGGCACTTTCGCAAAACAGCATTTTGAAAGCCATTGCACCTGAAAAACCAAACAAGTTATCAAAGAATGTCGAAAAGATCAGATAATTTACCAAAAAATACAGCTTAATAGTGGTCCTTTATGTTTTGATACCTAGGCTTAGGGGAAATACTCAAAGTAAACTTTAAATAATGAACTTTCAACACGTACAACTATTTAATGACAAAAGTGCTGCCTAAATTAAAAAAAAGACAATCATGCCTATTCCACAAATAATATAGAGAACAACGTATCATTACAAGTAGATAACAAACATCAAAAATGCTCATCAAAATCTATACATCATTATACTATAATGGAATAAGTGTGAGTTTGTCTGTCCGGAATCTGATTGACTTCCAAGAAGCAAAGCACTGCCTCTGGAGACAAGGAATTGGATTATCTCATAATTGTAACTATACATTAAAAATATAATGTACATAGTTCTTAACTGATCCAATTTTATATGACTTCTAAATCAGATGACCGTCTTAAAATATATTCATATAATCGTCTTTTCAAAATTGAAGACAAAACTTATACAGTATTTACTCGCATATACGCTGCCACTGCATACAAGCCACACCCTCGTTTTCTGAGACTGAATCTAGGGAAGAAAAAAGTTTCCAAAAATAAGCTGCTCTTCAACAATTGGGCCCTATAAGAAGTTAAGCAGTCATTGTCCGATACATGAGGAAATGCGATTGATTGTGAGTTCATATTTAATGAAGTGTGCAGTGATAATCATTGGAAATAAGTTAAGGTAGAATTTTAAATTTTTTCCTTTTAAATATACTGTGATATAAGACTAACATCGAGTGGCTGTGTGACAATTACTCTAATACCTTGCTGTCAACTCACAGAAAGTTAAAAAATGGCAAGGACTGGACTAAATATCATTATTTTCCTAAGGTAATTTTTTAATGCGCAGGCTTCTGAGTGACTTAACAAAATTTTACACTGGTACGAGTAGAATGATGTGGTAAGATTAACACAAACTGCAAGCATAGCGTAGTTTTCTTTATATTTCAATAATACCAGAATAAAACGCAATTCTCTTTGCGAATTACGCAAAACATATTGGATGGTGTATGGCAAGTGGTGACACCCAATCCAGTCTAACAAGTGTATCTCCCTGCAGTACACCAGTCATGGTGTCTTGCCTTCCAATATGTCTCGTGACGAATATGTCTCACAAAAAATGTCTCGCTACAAATATGTGCGATGAGTTTGTCGTGTGACCAATTGACGCATGATCAACTGACCAAGATGTATTGACGATATACCACTTCGTACTCAAATTTAAGATGACCTCAGAGTTTTGAAAGCTGAAATTTTGAAAGAAAATCTTGTATTGGTTTCAGGTAAATACGATAATACTACCAATAGCATTGAAATTTTTGGGCTTACTTTCATCTACTTTACTCTCATAAAGGCCCACAAGTCATATTTGTAAACTTAATGAATTCATTTATTTCCATTAAAACAATGATCAGCAACAAAGAAAAGCTAACATGATATCAACAGAAGCATTAATCTACCTTTTACATAACCATTTTTCAGTAAAAACAATTCTTGGATTTTAAAAATTGCTTATACTGAGGTTCATTTCAGTACTTTTAAACTCAAATGGAATGGTGAGCAACTTTACATAGATACAAATGCTTACCTTAATGCCCTCAATAGTTCTTCATTAGGGTCACAGGCATGAACAACTTCTGCCTTAGCATGGGCCAAAAAATACACTGTATATTGTCCAATTCCTGCGAAAAGATCCACGATTGTTTCCCCTTGGCAGTTCATTTCACTAATTCTGTAGCGTTCCCGGGCAGCTCCATGATCAAACAAGTATGACGTAATATACCAGCTGAAACTAGAAGTTAGTACCAGTTAACCAATTAAGAATACATATCATACAAAGGTGAAATATGACATTTAAAATCTATTTAGAGTTACAATAAAATTAAAATTGCTATTACCACTATAATGTGGTCTGCTATAGAAAAGAACTTTGTACTGTCATATTTGTTGTTGAGCCAAAAATTTTCATTTAAATTCATTCCTTTCAAAAAGTATAATGTACAATAACTTATTGTATCTAGGAAAACTTAAATGGTAAGACTGCATGGACATCATTTTGTTACAATTTTTTTACACCAGATCAGACATGTACTAAATTACAGTGAGGCCCTCATTTTAGAACGGAATAAATTAAATTTTTATCTAATAATCTAAGATTGTCAATCACAAGTCAGGTTGCTTATGGTTCTATCTATTTCTAACAAACTATAATTGATAATGACGAATCAAATTGTACATTCAATAGAGAGTTATCAAGCTCCTCCTGCTGCTGAAAATAAAATTCCAGAACAAGTATGTAAGCATAAAAAAAATGAAAAATTAAGTACTTGTCTTAGGTATCTCTAATAGTCATAACAAGGTTATAAAAAATTAAGTTATCCTTATTCTGGAATACTATACAGTCATTCCTTACTCAGTACTCTTAACCTCTTAGTGCCACACAACGATTATATCATTGTTGCTTCTACAGCCAGTGGTGCCAATGATGATATAATCATTGTTATACAGAGCAGGTTATAAATCGATGCTGTTCAGTTAATATTGATCAAAGACAGATTGTGATAGCATCCAATAAAAGAGGAGGTCAAGCAGCTTTCATGTATGCAGCATATTTTTGTTTACCTCTTGATTTAAGTTTAAGTTAATTCATTTCATATGGTCGTATTTGTGCCTAGCTGATGATAGCACCAGATGAATCGGCATTTCTCTAAGTGCCAAGCTAAGTGATTGTTTTGCACTCAGCTCCTTCTAATATGCTTTGACTTTCTATGGATCTGCTGACATCACGATTACTGATTTTTTTAACACCGCAACTTCTACTGAAAGCAGAGGCAATTAATTACTTGGCAGAACAAACACATTTGGTTGCAGAGAAAAGCAAAGGCAAGTGATCTAGCTATTAAATATAGTTCACTGTAATCATTTTAATTATTGACAAAGGATTTGTTTAGTTCTCGTGCATATGAACGTACCATAAGAAGCTCATGCGGGAAATTTCTTCCAGTGTGGCTGCAGCCTTATTTCGTGAAAGTTCAAAGTAGCATTTATTATCCTTAATATTTCATGATGGCTTCTTCATCTAAGGATGAATTTGAAGTTCAGAACGATGAATTGTTCAATTATATTGGCACGTTAAGTGACATTGATTATTTGGAAAAAGAAGATGATGCTGAGTGATCGGAAGAACATAGTGGAAAAGAGGCTTTTTCTTCTGACTCGGACTCAAGTGAAGTAAAGAAACGCCACTCAAAAAATAACAATTTTGTATTCACTGTTTTACCATTAGTTAATCAACATTTTCCCAGGGATTAAACCCTGAAGCTGAAGAAACATAAATTACCCTACGTGCTTAAAATAAATTTTACCGATACTACTTCCTTCTCTTCTACCTCTGTTTTTAATCACGCTTGGAATCACTCTGAATGTCTTTCATCTCCCAAAATCTATTGCATCCACAGAATCTTCAGCCTCGCTCAGACCACTTAGGGCTGGTTGGGGGAATCACATGTTCAATATTATTATCATATTTATAGTTCTCCTGCACGTCATACATGGGGATTTAAAATTTGAATAGAATTGAAAGCGCTGCCATCAGCAGTAAAATATGTATTAAAGAAATGTAAATCTAAGAAACTCACCAAATGAGGAACTAATGGCAAATGAACCTGAGCCAAATACACTCAAATAGTAATACCATCTACTCCCATTCGTTTTGCGAGAACAGCAATGACAGCGCTCCTAGCGGCAGAGAATGGTCAGAGTTCTGAACACCTGACAACTATATGCATTCCGTGAGTAACATGAGCAAATAAATTGAATTCATCGCATTATACCATAATTAGAGGTTAAAAATGTCAAATTACATGGGTGGAATAATCTGTGCAGTTTATGGATGTTTTAATTATAAGTGGCAGAAGAACTCCAGATCTTTTTTTCACTTCCCAAAAGATAAGGAGGTGTAAGTACATAACCAAGAATACATGACATAACTTTTCCAAGAGCCTACCTGAATACAAGTTTCTTTATGTATACGTATCTCTTTCAGATGTCATCAATGGGTCCTGAAAGCAAGGAGAACAGATCTGGATGAGATATTTAACAAAGAAGGACCTGAACCCCTGTACTCCGGTTATCAGATATGTGATGCTTATTTTAAGGAAGGGGATTTCAGGTACCCTCAGCTGAAATCACAAGGGTTCGTTGAAACCATTAATATGAAAACTTGAATAAATCCTTTGTCCCAGTAAATGAAGAGGTATTTCTGTGTGAAATGAACTTTTATATTTGCAAAAGTCCTATTAAGAATTCCTGTTGTTGTGCAACTAGTGTTTTTATTAACCGTGTTTTTATTAACTTGGTTGAAGAGAGGAACCATCCATAGTATATTTCTACCCAGTGGTCAAGAGAAACCTGCCTGTAAGGCCGAAGAAGAGGGAAAGAGATGATGAAGTTCACTTAGAACAGAAAAACCTACATCAGTGATTGATATGGGTAAGTAAGGTTACATTAAATATGAAGTCACAAATGTACATTGGCAGGTATTGTGAAGTGAAATAGTAGAAATGAGAAAAATAGAACTGGTTTTCTTTTATTGCCTTTTATTGGAGGCCCTTGAAATCTCATAAAGTTAGTTAATAGAATTTAAAATTTAATATGACCTGAATTTTTCACTTTCTTTAAACTAAATCTGTGGCTCTGATTTTTTTCTCAGGTCCCTTATCTGATGTCAGATTACCAAAGTGGAGTGAAAATGGATACAGGCTTGATACAGGACTTAGGGTGGGAATCACTAGCTGAGCGCCGATTACGTGATAGGTTAAAACTTCTTGAAAGATTTAGAACGTGTACTTTCTCAGCGACGTCGAAGAAATAATAAGAACTCCCACCTATATCGGTAGAATGGACCATCCTCGTAAAATAAGAGAGATAGCCTGTAGGACGGAGAGATACAAAGGCTCATCTTCCCCTAGAACGATAGCTGAGCAGAATAAAACTTGCGATCAAAAGTAACCTCGCGTGGGGTCGTAAACCCAGACCTAATTTTGGAGTTTTCCCCTTGGTGTTAATGCACCCCCTGCCACACACCCTTGCGGTGGCTTGCAGGGTAAACTGTAGATGTAGATAATCTAATATGCAGTTGGGCTTCAGAATTTCTTTTCTATGTTTTGTTTTTATTGTTGATGATGAAGCATCATCCACTCTGCTGAGGATGTTCACTTCTTCCTTATCCTGCCATTTCAAGGCTAGATGTTTACTTTGCCGCCAAGCTTTGATCTTGCCCTTTTCAACGGATATTTTTTGAAGTCTTTTAGCAAATCACGACGATTTTTCCATAATGTTCCATAGGCATGTTTTATTTTGAACAAGTATGCCAAATAATTTTGGGGATGTGTAAAAATTGTCCATTGTTACACAGTAATCTTTCTTTAGCAGAGGGTCCATTAGTGTTAGGACACATGATGTAGCAAGTCCATAATTCTCATATTCCTCTTTCAAATTTGTACCTTTTCCAGTATAAATTAGTGAATTCCAGATGTAACCAAAACTTGATTCACACAGCATGATAAATTTTATGCCAAACCTTGCTTGTTTCGTAGGGATGAACTGTATCCAGCTGAGCCTTCCTGTATAGTGCATGAGGCTTTCATCAACACTTAGATTTCGTTCTGGAATATATACCTCTCCGAAATGTTTTAGAAGTCTGATATATCTCCCAAATTTTTCTCAATTTTGGGGCTGGATGAGTATTTTCATCAAAAGTTTCATTATTACTGAAATGCAGGAATTTCGTGATAAAACTAAATCGCTGTTCGGGCATGACAGTTCCAAAAAAAGGTGTTTGCAACATCCAATTTTTCGACCAAAACCACTTCTGGTTGGGTTTTCCAAGGATTCCTTGTAATATAATTAGACCAAGAAATGCCCACATCTTTTCTTTGATTACAGGAAACCATTTATTAGCACGTGAAAAAGCTGATGCATAATTATTTGTTTCCAATGTAATCATGTCAATAATTTCATCATCAAAAAATAATTGTAAAAATGCTAATAGGTCAGAAATGCCTGCCAATTCCTTTACTGATCCTGATTTGTTAGTGAAACTGAATTCTGGATGAGGAGGATTCACTACATTCACATTCATAGGGCACCACACAGGATCATAAGTAGAAGAGTCAATATCCTCTTCAGAGTCATCATCTTCAGAAATGGAAATATCTGAACTTTCTGAAGAAAGATTAGGAAAATCAGTGCTGTCATCATTCGACAGTAACACCGCCTCAATGTCAGAATCATCATAATAAACATCTCGGTGTGAAGCCCTTCTTTTGTTGTTTGGCTTCAAAGATGACATTGAAGGGCAGGCTGAAATTTAGTAATCATTATAGAGTTTAGGCAAGACAAACAATATTCGGTAAATATTTTATATATATCTATATATTGTACTACAAAATGACATAATACCTGTAGTACAGATGTATATTCAGTATAATAAAAACAATCAGCAAACACGACACAGAACGGCAGGCCAACTTTCCTAATTCACTCTCTAGTTTACGAAAAGTAAATAAGAAGTTACATCACTGCAATATAATAAAGAATACAGTTATAGTTGCCATAGTAAAAAATGAAAGAATACCTGTTGTAAATATTATGTGGTGTATGATGAAAAAAAATGAAATGTTGTCAAAATTCACCAGGTGGCTTCCTTTGACAAAAATAAATTGAACTAGAGAAAAGAATGCAAGATGAACCACAGTTATTTCAGAGAAATATAGTAAAAACATATATATACATTATGGAAAACAAAATGACATAACACCTGTAGTATAGATGTATATTCAGTATAAAAACAATCAGCAAAGATGACACAGAACAGCAAGCCAAATTTCCACATTCACTTTATAGTTTATAAAAGATAAATAGGAAGAATACAATATAATAAAGAATACAATTATAATTTACATAACTATAAAACAAAAGAATACCTGCTGTAAATACGTTCATCATCAATGATCAGAAAACAATCGCAGAACTAAAGAAAAATCATGGTTAGTCAAAAAAAAACAGCATGTAAAATAACCTCAGCCCAGTAGATGGCAGAAGTTCATAGAAAGCAGAAAAAAATCGGGCTTAATGCGCAAATTCAGAAATTCCTATCACACCCCGAGTCACACTCATGGTTAACACTGGCGGTAAATTCAAGAACCCCGAGCTACACTCGGGCTTAACACCAAGGTGGTTAAAGCTTCTAGGAAATCACTGTCATTGTGGGAAATTTGTAATTTGCTCATGGTGTCGGCAATCTTTCTGTTTTGCCTGCTTTTACGACAAGTACCATCCAAGAAACTGCTCCTCTTCAAGTCAAACCTTGTCTTCAACCATGATCCTGCATCAAACCTTGATCCTATCAATTCCCCTCCTATATATAACCCAAGCCAAAGCCATCCCTATGTTTATCCTGCACTTCCCTCATTCCTGAATACCATTCCCACCCCAACCCAAAATAATGGCCACATAAATTAGTTGTAGTCTGGTTTAGTTATTGCTTTTTCGGCAAACATTTTCAAAAGAGGCAGTAATTAAAAACGTCAATGTTCTTTCAAAAAATCAGAGTAAAACTAAAGAAAAAAGGAAAATTACCCTGAAAAAACTGGACCTTTGTGGGACCTAACCACAGGAGCTAGAGAATGCCGAACCCCGCAGCCGGACACATTTCCCACTAGGCTACTGTGGTTGTTGTTAACCTCTCAAGCGAGACTTTAATCTACAGCATTTAAATCGCTCAGCGTGACTTTTTTCGCAAGTGCAAAATACTTCATGCATGCATTCACTTTAATATTTTTTTACTTTAATTATCATTTCAAAAATTTCCAAAAAATTATGTCATATTTAAAATTGTTCTTTTTATATAATAAAAAATAAATACATACATTTATTTCAATCCAATTTCCTTTATGTGCTGCTCCTCCGACGTTTAGTAGTTCAGCTGCATGTGGTATCGCTCGAAACAGGGGTCTAAACAGAGAGACGGTGTCCCTGGGCAGTTTTTACACCTGTATTTTGTTTCCTTTCTCCTTCCATTTTTTGTGCACACCACACACTTTCTTCTTCTAATCTTAAAAGTCTCCGTTTTAGGGTTTTCTTGAATAAAATGCTTTCCTATCAGCCGCATACATTCAGTGTCGGTATCTGAGGGTCGTCCTTTATGCTTCTCAATATTTTGCCCATGGTAACTAGCTATTATCCTATCAACAAGGTTTATTCTAAAAGATAAGTGGTCTTTTTTGTTACCAGACTTATAATACAGAATATAGGCATTCAAAACAGCCGTATTTACAAAATGGTTGAAAAGCTTTTTTACCACACTTTTGTTCTTTTTCTTTCCAGTAAGAATGTCACTAAAAGCTGATCTTTTAAATCTACACGTCCCATATATTTATTATAGTCTAATATACATGTTGGTTTATTTACAACTTCTGTTCCACCCTTTCGGCTTACAGTTTGCATTATATCTGAATGCTTAGTAGTCAGCATTGACACATCGCGCTTATCCTTCCACTTCAACGCCACTAATTTCCCACACTGTGCACTAACTACTTCCCCTTTCTTCAATTTCTTATTTACATTTTTAGGCATACCTTTGCGATTGATTTTTACAGTTCCAACAGCATCTGTTGTTCTCTGAACCAATCTTCGAAAAAGATCGGGACTACTGTAAAAATTATCCATATAAACACATCTACCCGAGTCCAATAGTTTCTCACTCAAACTCAGAACAACTTTAGTTGATAAAAGATCTGTTTCCTTAGTTATTTCACAACCTACTTTTGTCCCCGAGCCACTATAAATTATAAAATCCCACAAATATCCTGAGGAATCACATAATTCAAAGAGTTTTATACCAAACCGCGAAGCTTTCATTGGAATATACTGTTTCCATGAAAGCCTACCTTTCCACAGCAGTAAAGACTCATCGACACTTATTTCTTTACCCGGTATATAAATTTTCTGGGATTTATTTTTCAAATACTCACTGATAGGCAGAATTTTATACAATTTAGGATCTCTATTTACAATGTCTTTATCAGTATTATCTACAAAATGCAAAAAATTTGCTCAACAAGGAAAATCTTTCTTCACTCATTACATTTGGAATAAATGGCGTTTCTATTATATGTTTTCTACTAAAATACATTCTGAGGGACCCCAACCCAAAATAATGGCCACATAAATTAGTTGTAGTCTGGTTTAGTTATTGCTTTTTCGGCAAACATTTTCAAAAGAGGCAGTAATTAAAAACGTCAATGTTCTTTCAAAAAATCAGAGTAAAACTAAAGAAAAAAGGAAAATTACCCTGAAAATATTGGACCTTTGTGGGACCTAACCACAGGAGCTAGAGAATGCCGACAGCCGCAGCCGGACACATTTCCCACTAGGCCACTCTGGTTGTTGTTAAAGAAGAAAAACATCTTTCAAGGGTTGCTGTAGAGCAGGCCAAGGTAGCAAGAATCTTTAATAGTCTTTTTATACTAGGAAAAAGCATATCATCGCAAACTTTGAATACCTCTAACGCTGTTTTTGGCAAATCATCTTCTGACAGCAAATTCCATTTACACTGCCATATTTCAAATTCTACTATAAGTTGTCCAAAGTCTTCACCATAAATTTTACAAGTCTGTTGGAAAATTTCTGCCTTTTCATTTTTACATTTAGTAGGAAGCAGTAGCTGCAGTTTAGCTATTCGTTTATTATGTGACGCTTTCTTTCAGAATCTAGAATACACACTATATCAACTTGCGTTCCACTTATAACATTTAGAAAATTATCTGCATGCATACTAGCCTCAATATGATATTTTGTTTTCTCATGTTTTCCAAAATATTCTTTCGCATTCTTCCAGTTTAGATAGGCTGTTGTTACTAATGCTCCTAATGCTTGATCTCCTCTGCCTCCAACTTGACGAGCAAACAATACACATATTTTACAGAATGCTCCACCTGCTCTTATGTCTCCCGCATAAACCAATGATAAACATTCTGATATAAAAGAATGTGCTCTTCAATTCAATTTATTTTAGCATTCCTGAGGCTCCAAAAATGTAAATCCCACTTAATAAATTATAAAAGTATTCTTCTATTCAACGAATTGATGGAAATGTGCGACTTTGGGCGATTTGAAAGCACTCTGATTGTGATTTTGCAGAGCTATCAACTGGCAACCCATCTACACTGACGAAGTATGTTTTGAGCAGTTTATTTCACTTCCTTCACCCTATGAGTTGCCCTTAAATGTTCCCCTCTCCAATGGTCAAACATAGTGACCTTTCTACGTCACTAAGTAGCTCCTCATATGCTTAAGCATAAATCCGCCCGTCTGAGTTGCAGTTAAAAACTTAACATTTTGTGTTTTCCTCAGTCATTATTTCTTTAGGTTCTTAAGAAAAGAGAATCCGCTAAGGGGGGGTTTGAACCCCTCAAACCCTCCCCATATATACGGCCCTGCAGTGTTGTAAATCTGTTTAGATGTTTGCTGCCCCAACACATGCTCTATGATCAACTATTTGAAGCTGCAAGTAATTGAGCAGAAGTCTACCCTGATGATATCACGCTAGATTTAGGCCCTCAAATTGTATCTTTCAGGCCCAGATATAAAACACAAATTAGCCAATTTGATTTTGTATATGATTATGTTCATTGTAGAAAACTATATATTAGCTTCAACATTTCCAGATACATTTACAGCCTGTTTAGTATTCCTTACACTTTCTGTTATTATCATCAGAACACTCATTTTCTAAGTTTAAATTGATAAAAAATTATTTAAGTTGCTCAATGGGGCAGAAGCACCACAGTGAACTCACAATGGTTTCTATTAAACGAGCTTGTGCTATTGAAATTGGCACTTTTGCAATTGTAACCAATTTTACAAAAAGTAAAGCCCGCAAGAATAATTTTGCTAAGTAGCAAGATAATAATGTCATGCGATAGATGCTATTTACATATAGGCTGCAGATTATTTGTCTTGCAGTATAGAAATTGTTGTTATTTACAGCTTCATAATCATATAACCTGATTTCTGTAATATTTGTTTTTGAAATAATATATGCACAATTAAATGCATAAAATTATTAAATGATTGCAAAATATTTTATTTATAAAAAACCAAGATATTAATAAATTTATGACTAAAATTATTCCTTATAAAAAATAAGTTTACATATAAATATTGGAGCAGAGTGGGGCCCTGTGAAGAATTCTCAAACCAGGACCCGGCTTCATCTTGCAATGCCACTGATAGACACATTTTCTATACAGATTAACCCTCTTAGTGCCACCAAATTTTGGTGCTGCTAGGGATAAGTGCCAGCGTGAATTTTAGAATTTTGTAACACCTTGGGGAAAAAAACAATATGAAGTTATTTTTTTAGATATGAATTTAATGTTTTTTTAATTAACTAAAAATGGATTAATTGTTGGTGATAAAATTCTGACACATCACATGAAGGTTAAATGTAATTATTACAACACAAATAGTTTGAATAATATTTTGCAACAAAATAAATTATTGTTTTTGTGACAAAAAAGTTATACATTATATGTCACATATACCAAAAAAACTACAATATTTATATATATGAGTTCACTAGGAAGCTCTATCGAAAAAATCATAAATAAATAAGGAAAATTTAGTGAATTGCATAACTTTTAGCCGACCCCTGCACACAGTCATTTTCTAATTTCCCATTTTCTTTCAAACTCCTACCATTGGACTGCTCATCTAACACCTATGTTGAACCAGGCAAATGCTGTGCATGCCCTTCTCGCATTTTATGCACACAGTTCGGGACCTAGACCTCTTCTGACCATGTTTTCCACTGCAAACAATACAATTTTTTTCTTTCCTGCCTGGAAGTTGCCTTAGTCCAACTTTTGGCCCACTAATCGATTGACCTGCACGTGTAGATACATCACTCTCTGTTTTCCCAAGCCATTCAGACCCCAGGGCCTCTATGATGCTTGATGTGTATTGAAGCCTAGTCATTTATTTTATGGGATTATTCTCTTTGTAGATTATATATGAATATATGAGCAATCATACAAAAAACAACTTTCTTCCAAAACTTTATCGTATGCCTTTCATCCAAGTAAGAATATACCATCATGTGACAGAGGTGTCAATGCCACCCACACACTTATTGTACAGATCTATTATTTATGGTCTCACTATTTCTTTAGTTTTGCCATGTCTATTCTTTCTTAGAGACGTATTTTGTGCTGTTGCTTTTGTGGAAAGCAGCAGCACAGGATTCTTCTGTGATTTTTTTTCTCTTTGCCCTAAGATAAGAATTTCACCATTTCTATAATATTTCATTTCCCCTACACTAAATTTTTCTTTCAATCCTTGGGGAATGTTCTTTCTATTCCTTCTCAATGTCCCTGTCAAAAATGTATGCTTTTTGAAAAGTTAACGTGCCAAGTCAACACCTGTGAAAAAGTTGTCCACGACAACATGGAACCCCTTCATGAGATAATTTCCTATATCCAAAAGTTTTTTCACAACCACAAAACTTAGTCCATGCTCCTGCAAGTCTCTCCTATCTTCTTTATTCTTTGCTCCACGATAGCAGTAGAAAGCCAAACAATAGTTCACTACCAAGTCACATAACATCCAGAATTTTATGCCCCATTTATGGTGACGTTTGTTAGGCAGATATTGAAGCAGCTGAGAATGACTTTGAGTATCAACTAATGTTTTATCAACGCTAAGGTGCTCATGGGGTGTGTAGTGATGGCGAAATAAATGATTGGCTTGGTCAACGATGGGTTGAAATTTTGCATAAGGGTCATATTTTTCATTGCCTGGTGGTAAAAGTTTGGAATTATCTGCGAGGTGAAAAAATTTCAAAAGTAGTTGAAAACAATTTCTTGACATCATTTTACCAAACCATGGAATGGAGTGAGAATTATCTGTCCAGTATGAAAAAATGGTCGGCCTTTTAGTAATACCCATTTCTAATAAAATTGCGATGAATGCTATCATTTCAATTACAGTCACTGCCCGCCACTGCCTCACTCTCGATCTTGGCGATAAAGTTTCATAGGCAGCTAAGAACTGTTCAGAATACCTGTTTGTTTCGAGTACAAATATATTCCATAGTTTCAGTGAAAAAAAAAAACTGAAGTAATCAATGGGGTCAGCGTTTGGCGGCGGCGCATGCTTGGGTCCCGGGATTTCAACATAACTGAAGTTGGTAGGACAACAATTGTCACAGTTTTCGTCGACTAAGCTGAACTCCGGTGGCCGCGTTGAATCAGCCTTATCACTGCAAACATCATCGTCACCACTATCATCTATCACTCTAAGGTTCTTCCTCTTTATCACAATGTCACTGTCATCGGAATCAGAAATCACTTGGTCTCTCCGACACACACTCTCCTCGTCATCTTTCTCTGAATAATCATCGTCATTGCTTAGCGATAACAGATAATTTACCAACTCTTCATCTAGGTTTTCCTCCAAAGTATTTTTGGTTGCCATTTTAGGAGAAAGAAGGGTGATTTACTATATATGCGTAATATTTTCAAGCCTGAGCATCATGCACCCTTTCGCTCGCAAAGGAAGAACCTAACTGATTCCCCTTGAACAAAACAGAAGACGTTCTCTTCGTAACCAATCTCAACATAAGCATTCTCAACCACATGGTAGAAACAAAGTAATCCCCTCTGTCGTAGAATTGCTGACGGTGTCTCCCCCTACATTGAATCACTTGACCGTATGCCGTCTTGGATTGATAGCAAGAGGAATCAAAGTGTTTACAAAGCAATTTTTTTTTCGTCGCATCATCATTGTGGTCGAGTTTCTTTATGTATCATAGTATTCAAGAGTGTTAGCTTTTTTGTAGCAATTCACACTGGTAAACCACTCAGAACTTATAAAACGAGCGTGTTTCAAACGTCTTATTTACTTGGGCTTTGGATGCGTAAACATATACGCATCAAAAATAGAGCAAGTTCCACCCTTTATAAAATCATTCATAATACATACAAAAATTTAAAAAAATACATCTTCGATAAAGTAGAAAATACACTCTTTCAAATGATACCAAAATTATTTATCATCCATTAAAATTGTATTCAGTTATTACGATTTTAATTATGGTCTACGCTTGAGCCGATATATCGGCTCGCGGCACTTTTTGCCCGAGGAGCAAAAGCCGATATATCGGCCCATGGCACTAAGAGGGATAAATTGTACATTGTATTAGAAGATATATTATTTTCAATGAAAATCCCTCAGTTGCTGAGATGGCAGGTTTGAGAGGGGACAAAATTAAAGCAGAAATTTATCAAAACCATTTTATGAGTGATTCCAAAAGATTGTCTGATTTGGATATTTGGAGTGATAGTCATTTACAATGTGAGTTAGTATTCTTTGTGGAAAAAAATGTGATAGTGATATATGATGTAATAGTTACTAATCTTTGTGGAAAAAATAATGAAATGGTAGAAATACTTGTTTGGGTTTGTTTTGAATACCGCCATAGTAAACAACTGCATTTCATATAATAAAACCAATTTACCATCAACTTCTAGACATTGATATACTCAGAAAGCATTCAGAAAGGCTCTCTATACACAAATGATAGGCAATATCTCATGAAAACATTTGGGATGCAAAAGTCACTTAAAATCCTCCAAGAGTTAGTAAAGATTGAAGGCAGAAATAAAGTGCAGTAGTAATAAAAGAAAAACGCCTTTGCATGTTTCCTGGAGAACCACATAGAAAAAGGAGTAAAGGTATTTAATATATTTTTAATGCAATTAAATATAATAAATAATTCCTAAAAATTTTATTAATCTCCAAATGACTGCAGGCAATGTTAAGTAACACACATAATGTATAATTTTGTAAAATAATAACTGGCTAATCAAGATATTTAAACTGGTCTGGGAGAGGGTTAAAAAGGCACCTAAAATTTTTTGCACTGGAAGCCACAAAGGCTTCCACCGGCTCTGTTCAGCTACCATACCATTAACACTCATTTACATCAATAATAGTTAAAAATAGAAAAAATTAGTAATGATTATATAATTAAATTTTTATGCAAACTACACAACATGCTCTAATTACCTTAATCCAGATTCTTCAGTTGTCACCCATGCATAACTCTCATCTAAGACATGAGCTCTGAGGGGCAGAGCATCATCTGGTTCTCTTTTACACCTTCGAGCAAGTTGGCACACTCCTAATGACTCGTATACTGCTGCCCAAATCTCAGGGGCTATAATCACATAAAGCATCATTATTTAGTAAATATTGATAGCTAACCTTTAACAGGTAAATTGCACTTATTAAACGGCAAATTTATGGCAACATGATAAATACAAATAATGGGTGAAATCCCTTTCCCATAGTTATATTAATCACTGGTACATACTTAAACAAATTAACATGCCAAAATTAAAATAAATGCAAGTATCTATGTGCAGGAAACTCCAGAGAATAAATTTGCTACCCTGTGTTAATTATTATAATAAATAAAAACGGATGGATAAGAATATTCTGGTGGAGGATTTTTCAACCATGATCTTTTAACAAAGGGAATGGCTAGTATTTCACTAACCTCCTCTCGCCCAAGCTGGATCCACAAAGCTCCTTGAGTCAAACACGGCCATATCACCATACTTGGCGCATGACCTTGGAATGTCAATCTCTAATTCCTCCCTCCATAACTTTTTGTCTTTGAGAATGAGTTCAACCGACTTTCTCATAGAGTCATACGCAGACTTTGGTATTTCAGGGAGACAATCCAGCCGCTTGAAGACAACATATGTTCTGTTATTTAACACTATGCATCCTTTGGTAATAGCTTCTTGTGACCGAAGACAAGTTATAATAGGTAATCCTGCTTCATCCCCATTGATTTCGATGGTTACATCATCCTCTTGAAGTATATTCATTTCTCGAAGAGTATCCCTATATAAAGGAGAAATTTTAGGGTAAATCTCAATGGAAATATTACGAATTAATATTTTTCTAAGTAAGAAAACTTTCCTTATTTGCGTAACTTCCTTGTTTCTGACTAAAACCAGCGCCATTCTTCGTTTGTAGGATTTATATTTTTATGCTTGATTTACGTATTTCGTGCTAGAACAAAAAAATTAAATCGCTCTTTGCTTGTAAAATAAATTCAATAAGCTATGACTAGAGTTCACAAAACACTTACTAAAGGGAAATCAACAAAAATTACACTAATAATCTCTAATGACGAAAGAGCAATTCGTATCACAGATGAACAAATGAGTTCTGATATTCAATTAATTACGGAAGCAGCAACTGTAAATATTTAGCAACCATGTGGATGAAGCTATATACGATATATCGATAGTCTGCAACACCATCAACGGGAGTGAAAGTGCCTAAGAATTATTTATTACAAATTATGCAAAATATGAGGCGGTAAAATAAATAAAGAACATTACATAACTTGAAGTATATCGTAATTAATCATAATAAACAATTTAAAAGATATATTAGTCCTTAGATATGTAGGAAATGGTATATTTCAATCAGATCCGGCCCGTGAGATTTAATAGATTTGGGCGATATTTAATTTGGTCGGGGCGGTTATTTTCCATGCAACGTTATATGCCAAGAGTCTTACTACTCGAGAAATTCAACCGGTTTTGATTAACATAGCTTGGGATTTGGTTTTATACGTTTTTTATTTCAATTTTTTCATTTATGGCTCCAAAAAATAAACAAACCATAGGAAACGTCATTTTTATTAAACAATTAACTTACATCTGAATTTTAAATGAACCATTGCATGTACATACATGCGTTAAAAATGTGTTACCGCGCTAACTTTATAATCAATGTTGTATCAAATTTTATTACCTAAGGTGCAAATTCATTACACTGTGCAGAATTGAAATTTAAATTTTTATGTAAAAGAAAATAAATTTAAACGTTCAACGCTGCAACGAAATATTATTTTTTCGTCGGTGACTGAAGCCAATTTTCCTGTTTTCAATTTATATGGAGGTTCAGAATCAGCAATTGATAACGAAAATTATTTGAAAATAATTTTGCGATTGTAATCGGTATTTTAAATTGGGATGACAATCGTCGTCCTCAGTCAGTGGTAAGTGCCGGCCGAGTGTTTTGCATACCTCATCCCGTTTACGATGACTCGCAGACTTATCAATATCTATAGCTTTATCATCAGCATCTCTTTTATTGATAAGTGATTTGTATGATATATGCTTTTCCAAGATTGGAAACATGATTTTATGATGAAATACAAACTGAAAAATCTATGTGAAAATTATCTATTTTTCTCAATTACGTTGATAATAATACTATAGGCGCATGAATAAACTTTCCATTTTTCTTACTTTGTTTTTAAGTTAAATTCCTAAAATGAGATTTTTCAGGCTAAATTTCTTATAAGGAAAAATTGTCATAAATAAGGAATGAGAAATATGTCATAAAATACTGTTGAACTGCTTTTCCAATTTTATTACAAATTATAATGTATAAAAATAATTTGTATACATTTTTATACATAATTTTGTACTTTATATTTACATTATAAAAACACTATTTACAATTTTTATATTTAATTTTACATTCTTATATTATTTTTATTTTAATCATAATACACGGGTAGTAAATCACCTATTTACAGAGATATATGAAACATATAATAGCACAAATAAAATAAATATAGTAAGATGTTACATTAAATCAGTTATATACATTCATTGAAGTTATAGTTACAAAACAGTAATAAACTTATTGCATTTTATATAAAATATGGCCACCGAAGCACAAAATATTACCTAAATTCATGGATTGCCTTGATTTGTTTAACAGTAGTTTCAAACTCCTGATGTCACATCAAATGTATATGAAAAGAAGGATTTAACTTTAACATACTGCTGTCTACCAACTAAATAACTACGTAGCCAAGACAACATAGTACCTCCGATGCCTACAGTTTCTAATTTATTAATCAGTAAACCACGGTCCACTGTATCAAAAGCGTTACTAAAATCTGTATAAACAGCATCAACTTGCAAATTATTCTTTATGGCACTATAAATATTTTCTTTATAAACTAATAAATTGGTGACAGTAGAACGATTTGCCATAAACCCATGTTGTTGATCAATGATAATATTTTTTAAAAGTGGAGTTAGCATATCGAGAACTAAGCTTTCGAACAAGGTTAGAGAGACATGATTGAATAGACACAGGTCGACAATTAGTAATATCAGATTTCTTGCCTTTTTTATAAATTGGAACAACGTGACTTATTTTCCATTGGCTTGGATATTCGCCCGAGGAAAGTGACTTATTAAAAAGTATGAGTAGTGGAAAAATTAATACACTGTAGCATTCTTTAATCAAACGTGAGGGAATGTTGTCAGGACCTGGACCTTTTTTAATATCGACAGATTTTAACTTTTTCAAAATGTCATCAGAGGTCACCTTGCATATACGTACATGTGTAGCATTGTCTTCTTTAAAGTTCAAATCATTATTCATATCTGAGTTTGAGCTGTAAACACAAGTAAAGTATTTGGCAAAAAGATTTGCTATAGCTTGTCCATCTTGAGCTACCTCAGATTCTATATACATGTGATTAGGAAGTACGTTGTCTTTCCTCAAAGAATTAACATGATTCCAAAAAGGTTTCATGTTGGAATGCAGTAGGGACTCAATATTATCAATATGGTCCTGATAACAATGCTTAGACAGATCTTTTACATCTGGCTCGTAGCAAGGAAATAGTCTTATAATCAGAAATGGAACTAGACAATTTGAACTTCCTATGGGCTTGTTTCTTTTCATATATTGATGACCGCAGTTCAGAATTGAACCAGCTTGGAAAGGACTAATTTTTTAATTTAAATTTAGGAACATATCCTTCAATTGCACAACCCAATATATCATAAAAGTAATTCACAGGGCTATTTATGTCCAGTTTAATCAGCACATTCAGTCGATAAGAGATAGATAGTTGGCTGGATGATGAGGATCAGGTACAATGAGAGACTCGCAGGCCTCACTGACTGAAACTGAAACTTACTAAATAACTGTATTTACAAATGAATATGAAGTTTTTTTTACAAATTTACTATTATACAAATTTAACTAGCATTTTATGTTCTTGTGAAACTCGACGCAACAGGGTTTGAAACAAAAGGCTGGGCATCCCTCACAGGCAGGGCAAAAAAATTTCGTATCCTTCCTGAACCCTCTGGATTTACAATATGTACATTTTGTTTGTTGGATGCGTTTCCATTTGTCGTCAATTTCATGTCTCAGGATAATGCCTCGACAATCCAAAGGTCTTAGAGGGTTGCATGGAAGAAGGATGTGGGATGGGTTTAGAATAGGCTGGACGAAGGTAAGATTTATAACATAAATATGGAAATCGTATAAGGGTATTTTGGGATGGGTGTTCCAGTAAAGGAAATAGCTTCACCAAGACGAGGTGAAGAATATGGATCCCCAGTTTCTTATTCCATTTTAGAGTCTTATGCTTGATCGGGTAATAAGACACCATTTGATCACAATGATCGATGCCATCCATTGACTCATTATAACAAGCAACGACCTCTGATCTGGAGGAGACACTACCTCCTTGCCGGCGACGGACATCAACCATATTGCTTCCGAATTTGGAACTGATCATCAGAACGCCCCATTTATCTTTCCATTTCATCACGCAGACTCCATGGGAATTAAAACATCCACAACTTCACCTCGTCTTAGTTTTTTTTATATTAAGTCAGGAGGATTCCCCTACCAGTTAGATCAAAGAGATCCTGTATAATAGGTCCTCTAGTAGATGGTGGGCCAAGTCGACAATAATAATAATTATCCATGAAAATCGAATGTCCGGCATCTAATTTGCCTTCCATCAACTTCCATAAAACATTGTCGACATATCCCAGCCAACCTACATCAACATCATAGGACCCAGCATCCTTATATAATAATTCTCAAGTATCTGTCTGTCTGTCTTTCCCGGTATTTTTGGACTTTTCCTAATAGAATTAAGAGCTGAAACTTTCACAATCATTAAACCCCCATGAGGTGGTCTCTAGAAAAATCAAACATCCCGGAAAAAGTCCCGGATTCGATTCCAGGAGACAATTATATTTTCCCATAAGTTTACACAGGATTTTCGTTTTTTCAAGGTGCAATGTTTATTTCCTTCATTCATTAAAATATGTAAATATGGAACGAATTTATCCATTTTTGTTTTATTTGATGGCTAAAACTATAAAATATCTTATTCTTGCAATGTTTAGATGTTATACAGAAGAATTTGTCAGAAACATTTCTTTTCGAAATTTCATGGCTTTTTTGTACTCTTGGAGTGTGAGTGAAGGGGATGGCAGGTATAGTCAGTCTGTTTGAAGTCCAACTGTATGTCTGGGTCACAATTCTAGTCAAAACAGAGGTGACTGGGGAACTGGTTTGCCTAATGGGAGGGGAAAGAGGGGAGGAAGGTGAAATATTTTGCCTACCAGCTGAGGGAAACTCCACCTCCTCGTCTTCCTCCTCGGTGGTATCGCCCCACTCCATTTTCCCAGACAAATCACTAAAATCACTTTCCTCTTCCTCCTCCCTAAGTAACAAATAGCTCAACTCCTCGTAGACCAAATGTGGCGAGGGGAAGAGTCCCTCTTTCACCTGTGAGTCTGCAACATGTCACCTTCACACATTCTCCCGTTTGTTGTCAGAGGAAGAGGTGTGATATCTGCCCAGGACGTTGACGGCTGGGGACTGTTTTAGGAAGTCGAGGGTTGGGGGTTACTCCTAGAAGTGGGAGGTCAAGGACATTTTTTCCCAGGGGGAATTCTTTTGAGGAGTGCCTTCTCCTTAGCACTGCCTCGACTGGGACCTCGAGTACGAACCATGCTAAAAATATAATATAATAATATAATAATATAAGATATTACCACCTTTGGCTTTGTCAAAGTTCAAACAATTTCCTCCTTCTTCTGGACGTATTTCAATAAAAGAAGTCCTAAAAAAGACACAAATTGGTTAGAAAGCATCGAAATTATGTTGGAGGGGGGGAGGGGAGAAATTATCTGGAATAGATTTTTTTGCCAAAAAAGTGTCTCCGGAATATGTCGTTCCCATACTATTACAATAAACAAGTTAAAAAAGGATGAGAAGATTAGAATTATATGAAAATATCCATAAAATAATAAAAAAATCTACTTAGAAATGCATACTTACCACCCGGGAAAAAATATTTGTGGCTGGACAAAGAAGGGTCGGATCGTAAAACTAAGCACACGTGTTGACTTGGTGGAACCTAATGAACAACTGCATAGGGAGAGGAAAGTGTTTCGGGTAGGCGTATCCTGACTGCTAGCATGGAAAGGGAAGTAGAGTTTGGAAGACGATCGTCGTCCGCAGTCACAAGCGTGCACCCAGCGGACCACACTTGACGTCCGTCAGCATTGAATGTGATAATAGGAAAAGTTGCATTATCTTGCATTGAGAAGCAGGGTAAGACAGGAGTTGCTACTGTCTAGGGGTGCAAGCGAATTGGGGGGCGCAATAGCATCTGGTCCCGCTGCTAGTTTTAACAGCAGTATCATTTTCTTAAATTTTTATACAGGATAAGATTTGGATAGTAAACAATGCAATTGGTGACAAGGGTGACTAATGTTAGATTAGGCATCAAGGGTGGATCCAGGCTTCATCCATGGGGTGGGAGGGAGGGGGGTAAATAATGTACTACCTATATTTTAATGCAGAAAAGAGGTAATATATCGCTTTTGTACAACAAAATTAATATAGTAATGGTAAAGTATATTATAATACCATTCCATACAGAAAAAGGAAATAGATAACTTTTTGAGAAACAAAATGAATAGTACTGAAAAACAGTATTTTTTCTGATTTTAAATGCAAAATTAAAGAATAAATTCAACTCTTCTATTTTTGGTACCTTTGGTACTTCAAAGGTTTTCTATAATATTATTAACATTAATATAAATGTTATTACAGTGAACTCCCGATCTAACATTTTTTACCGGACCAAGGGAAATCGACTTTAGATGTGGAAAAACGTAAGATGCGGAAATGGAGATAATGATATTTGCACATAATAGTACCTTGTCCGGTACATTTTAAATTATTATACAGGATGCCCAAATGTCCTGTATTTCATCAACTGTCCCGTAAAATCCTGCATTTTCTGAAGTGAAAGTTTTTACAAACCGGCTGCATTGCAGCACAGCTAAACTGTCAGTCGCTCCTTGCTTTTTTTTCCCCCATGGCAAGCTTCTCCTCGAAAAGTTAAGGTTCTATCTGGTAACAAATTATAAAAGAATCCTGTTTCATCAGCGTTAAAAATATCGTATGGTGCATAGTTCTTTATTTTCTCGGGTAACTCTCCTGTCATCCAATGATTCACTGATGCAAGATCTACATTTGCACTCTCTCCTGCAATGACTTTATAAACTACACCATGTCGGTTTTTAAACCTATCAAGCCATCCGCTGGATGCGGTAAAAGTAGGAAACCCCAGTTGAGTTGCGATTTGTATTGCCTTTTCATGCATTATAACACCGCTAATCGGGATGTTGGAAGCTCGAGCCTGCTGAAACCACTCTAGTAACAATGCTTCCACTCTTTCGTATGGTGATGCTCGAGAGTTCATCCTCCTTTTCGCAGCCACACCGCAGTCGTTTACAGCTTTGAGGATCGATGTTTGGTGAGCCATAATTGTGTTCAGCAATGTCACTGCCAGCCCTAATCGCCTTGCCATTTCAACACGTTTCAGATGTGGATTTCTATCTACTTCTTCGATTATTAATCTTTTTTCATCAAGAGTTATAACCTTTCTTTTTGATGCCATTAGAAATATATGGGGTGGAGTACAAAAACTTTTAAACAGCACTGAGAGTAAAATTCTCTAAAATATTTAAAACTCCGTAAATATTACAGCGAGTAAATTTAAAGCTTTCAACTTACGAGGTGCAACTGTCACTAAAATAGAAATGACATAGACTGATTGTATTATGTCAATCAGACAAACGAGCAAAGTTCCAACGGTAGACGACTGAACTTCGCTTGTTGCGTACCGAAGACGACGGCTGATAAAGAACTGCCACTGGGAAAGTTTAGATGGTGGAGACTGAGAGTAGAGATGCTACGATGTATGTAGACAAAGTTTGATGGTAATTTAATGGAAGTGAAATCTAGTCGACTCTGCATAGCCGCATTTTTCTGTACATAGATTGTAACTAAGTAGGGCAAACTGGAAGCAAAAGAAACACTTTTACTGACCTTATTGAGTCAATCGTAAACTATGTATAACACATATTAACTTAATAGAGGTTGTGTTGCGTTTATGTACATTTTCCAGTTTTCGTAATTTTTATTCTCACGTTATAAGCGGATGTAATTCTAGACGGGGACTAGAAACTCGATACTTAGGATGCGGAAAAACGTTACAAACGAAAAACTTTAGAAGCGGGAAAAGATATGATGGAAGTAAATGGAGCTCTAGCTGGGACCTCAAAATTTCGACTTAAGATGCGGAAAAATGTTAGAAGCGAAAACGTTAGAACAAGAGTTCACTGTATATATGTGCAAAAGTGCTACGACAGACAATCTCTCTTGAGACTTTGCAGATCATCATACATCGTAGAAACCAGCTTACTAACTTACATTAAGCCAAAGCTCACATGTACAGTTTTTATTGTGGACATTTTGCAAGTGTATAAAATGTTACATATGGAAATATGCTAATATTATTCGCGTAACCCCAGGGGTGCAACTTTCCCAGGTTGAATACCACTGGTTTATACCATTGATTAGAGTAAGATCTAAAACTTTTTGACACTATTTTTAGTGAATGATAGGGCCAATCTTTCGACAATAAAATATAGTTTGATATTTGCATTTCAAATTATTGCTATGCAATCAATTGTTGTTCCTGAAGATGATGAATTTCAAAACAGTGATATACTGTAAAATAATTAGAGATATATTCATCTATATTTCTTCGATTGTGTGACAACGCTTCCTTCTTGTATGACCAATGCAGCTTCAGAAATATAAATGTTAAAAATCCTTGGTCACAGGAAAATAACCATGTGGGTGGCCATAGAGGATATTTATTACCTCTCTTTATATGACTATCCAAACGAATGACTCTTTCCTGAATTGCCCCAGTATGCTGCAACTAACATGTTTCACACCCTTTGCCCAATGTCACACTTTTTTCATGTTTACTCCTCGTTTAATTAATCAAACTTAAGGACTATCTCAAAAAGGGAGCTTACATCTTAAATCACCCTTGGACTTAGCCCTTTCTCTTCCCTATTGAGGAACTTTCCCTTTTCTGGAAAAGGAGGTGCATTTCCCATGTGTAATGCCTTCTTCCCAGAATCAATGGCATTTCTAGGTTCTAAGAATAAGATGACCCAATTCCACCCATCCCATAGACCAGGGATGGGCAACATATTCTGCATAGTGGGCCACATTTGGTGTCAGTCAATCCTTTGGTGGGCCGCATTGGAAATTGCCAATGCTTCGGCAGACTGGATTAAATATAAATCGGAAGTTATCTAGAGATTTTTAGGCACCACATGAATGAAAATTAAGTAAAAATTTTGTATTTCAGTTAACATATTAATACAAAAAATCATGATGAAACTAAATTTTAGAAATATGTTTGAGAAAAGATATACTGTAAAGAAGTTTTTGAATTGAGAAATATTTACTAAGGGGTCCCAATTTAAGGCTAGATATTTTAAAAGATTTTATTAGATAAAAAATAATATTTGGGAGGTAAACCAAAAGAAAAAAGTTTTGAAAACTATGAAACACTGGTGATGGACTGCAAAAAATTCTATAGTCAGCCGCAGGTTGGGCACCCTTGCCATAGACAGAAAAAGCCGGACATGGGATCATCCGAGTATATGGAATGCAACAACTAAAGGCTATGTAGGGAAGAAATTTATGATGTTTCTTTCTAATACATGTTGATAAAGAACATTGGGTGAGTAACATTTCATGTCTTACAGTTAGAAGGGAGTCGCAGTCGGTGCATCATGGTGGTTCCTTCTCGATGGTAAAGAGGAACGAGTGGGTCAGGGCTGAATGCCCTATTCTCAAAAGCGCGACCACGACTTCTTCCCTTCTACTATTCCTTACAGAGGATGCCCATGGAGAAATATCCCTTTTTATTTCATGTAGCTTATTTTGCGACATCTCTTGCCACAAAGTTTGCCACTTATTAAGCCCTGCTGTCCTAAACATACCCTTTAGGTCTTGGTGGAGGACAGAGTCGCCATTTGTGACAGGGAGGTTCAAACCCTCCTTCGCAAGTGCGTCCGCCCTCTCATTACCTGCTAAGCCAACATGTCCAGGAATCCAGAGAAAAATGATGTCAACTCCTCTGGAGTTTGAACGGTAAAGGGCTTCCTGTACATCCTGAACTATTGGGTGGACAGGGGAGAAGCAGGTAATGGACTGAAGAGCACTCATGGAGTCCGAACAAATCATGTATGGACTGTTCGAAACACCAATGCTCTCCAAGGCCATTCTTATGGCCGTCAACTCCGCCGTGTAAATACTACTCAGCGGGTTGAGCCCTCCCTTAGAAGAGAGATTTTTGCTAGTGAAGGCCCACGCACAGGAGGAAGAGGATCTAGAGCCATCTGTGAAGATCAGTTCACAACCAGGATGATCATTAAGTACTTCAAAAAATAGCGACCTGTACTCACAAGAGAGGGTATTATGTTTTGTATACAGGGCAAGGACCAAAAAGACCTTAGGGCGTGGGATATGCCATGGCGGATATTTAAGAGAGCCGGTAGGGACAATCTTGGGAAGCTGCAATCCAATATTGTCCATATAAGACTTAAAACGTATTCCAAGCGGTTTTGTGGCCCTTGGGTGTCGGTTAAAAATTTCAGTAAAACGGGATTTAAAAATTACATCAAAACACGGGTGTCCTTTCAAAGATAAAATTTTTGTGACATAGTTACACATGAGGATATTTCTCCGGATCTCCAATGGCGGCTCCCCAGCATCGCAATAAATACTAGGAATGGGACTGGTTCTAAAAGCACCAGTTGCCAATCTGATTCCGGCATTGTGTAACGATGTCAGTGGACGCATGTATGACTTCCGGGCCGAGGAGTAGACAATACTCCCATAGTCGATCTTTGACCGCACCAATGCTCTGTACAGCATTAGCATAGATTTGCGGTAAGCTCCCCACAGACGGTTTGTGATATATCTTAAAATGTTTAAAACTTTAAAACACCGTTCCTTTAAAAACTGAATATGACTTTTCCAATTCAGTCGTCTATCCAAGATCAAACCAAGAAAACGGATAGAGTCTGCAAACTCTAAAACATGGCAACCAAGTTTAAGCGTCGACGGGAGGAAGCATCCCCTTCGCCTATAAAAATGGACACATTTCGTCTTTTCTTGAGAAAAACGAAAACCGTTCGACTGTGACCACTTGTATAGACGATTTAATGTGAGTTGGAGCTGTCTCCCTGCCGTGGGGATTAATGATGACCTACAGAAAATAGCTAGGTCATCTACAAACAAAGATCCTTCCACAGGTGTTTGTATGCATCCAACCACATCATCTATAGCTATGGCAAAAAGTGTCACACTCAGGACGGAGCCTTGGGGAATTCCGTTTTCTTGTGAATAAAATTTGGATAAACTATTTCCTATTCTTACTTTAAAAACACGTCCCGATAAAAAGTTTTTAATAAAAATGGGCAGATTGCCCCTAAAACCCCACTTATGGAGGGTACTTAAAATTTTATGCCGCCATGTGGTGTCATATGCCTTTTCTAAGTCAAAGAAGACAAAATACGACCTCGGCCATTATAATCTCCCATAGTGTCTCCCCAAAGAGGGCTATGGGCATTGAAATCTCCTAAAAGGATGAATGGCCGAGGTAGCTGGCAGATGAGGTCCTCAAGGGTTCTTTCTGTCACGAAAGCCCACTCCGGAAAGTACACATTGCAAAAAGTGATGTGCTCTGGACAGGCAACCGTAACTGTAACGGTGTCTGCAAATCCACCTGGGAGGTGTAAAGAGTCTCCCGGATGGCTGCAGCGACACCTCCCTGTGCCCTACGACCGCTGAGGTCATCTTTGCAAAATATTTTAAAATCCTTGAGTGAAACCTTGTCAGATCTTTTAAAATGAGTCTCCTGTAAAAATATACTGGATGGGTTAAAATTTTTTATTAAAATATCAAGCTCCACCTTATGTTTAAAATACCTGTTACAATTCCATTGAACTGTATGCATTTAAAATAAATTTAAAATAAGGATAAAAACCATAAAATCTGTAAAAAAGACAGTAAATGCATCGTTCACGTGAAGCGAAGCTTACCGTGTAAGTTTTGTCTTCCTCCCTTTCAACCGTTGTGCGAGGAGGGCTTGCAATTCCTCCTCGTTCAGGCTTTCTTCCTCCATCTCCACCTCAGTGGAGAGAGGACCCTTGCTGGAGGGACCAGGTGGTGGTGTCTTCCCACGCTTGTCAGCATGGGATTCCACTGGTGGCCTGGGTTTTGGTCTTGGTGACTGACTCCTCTTTGGAGAGTGAGCACCAGAGGTGATTTCCACCTCCATTGAGGTGGTTTCTTTTTTGTTTCTTATTTGTTTTTTAGATGTTAAATTTTTCTTTTCTGTTTCCTTTTTTCTGTTTTCAATCTCTCTTTTATTTTTTTCCTCTTTTGCCTGCAGATGTTCTGCCTCGTGCACGGTTTGGGTAGAACAGGTGACCATTTTCTTTGGAGTTGCTGCTTTCTCCGCATAAGACTTTGAGAATGTCGGTGCTATCAATGTCCTGTACTTCTTCCATGCCTCAAAATACGGAATTTTTTCGATCGTTTTGATTTCTACGATCTTGCGTTCTTCCTGCACTTTGGGGCAATCTCGCGAGTAGACTGGGTGTGGCCCCTTGCAATTGCCGCAAAGTACAGGTGAGGCACATACCTCCCCCTCATGCATAGCTTTGCTACATTTTGGGCAGATGGCTTCGCCCTTGCACCTTGGTGCAACATGACCAAATTTTTGGCACTTGTAGCAACGCATTGGGTTTGGTATATACGGACGTACAGGACATTTCTCATATCCTACATTGACCTTCTCCGGAAGCTTGTCGAGCGAAAAGGTGAGAACCACAGAGGTGGTGTTTATGGTTTCACCATTTCTTTTGGTCATTAATCTACGACAGTTGATGACCTCTTGGGGAGCCATCTCCCTCGTAATCTCTGCGACGTTGACATAGAGAAGGTCATAGCAAGATATGACCCCACGGCAGGTATTCAAAGTCTTATGCGGCTCCACAGTGACAGGAATGTCATGCAGCTTCTTCAAAGCAAGCAGCACTTCACTTTGCTTATCATTTCTGGTTTTAATTAGTAGTGTTCCGTCCCTTAATTTTTTAACAGATTCTAGGTCCCATGGGATTGCTCCCGAGAGGACCTTTTGAATTAGGAAGGGAGAGACCTTAGTAAGGTTCTCGCCTTCGTTTGCACATCTCATAATTAGATAGTTCCTGCAGGCGCAGGTTGACTTATCTCCCCCGTCCACATATGGGCGGGTTCTTTTTGGGGGTGGAGGAAGTATGTGTTCCGCCATTAAATACAGAAAATTCATCCCCTGGTCTCCCCACCCACCACGGAGCCACACATTTGGGACGCCACACCGCAAACCGGTGTGGTCGCCAGGGCTAACCAAAGGATATAGCACCCGCAGCTAGGCTGCCTGCTTCAGGTTAGGTCTCAGCTCCCACTCCACCCACCGTACATGGGCCTCCAACCCCATGCACCTTCGACCCCCCTCCACAGACCTTCATAGCCCAAAGCGCTCGCCACTGGGACGCCGAAACGTGACGGAAGCCGATTGACCAGGTGTGGCTAGCACCTGACCGCCCGTCTACAGTGAATCCAGGGCCTAAGTGGTGTATTACTCCATGGCCCTTACAAAGCATTCGACTTCTTCCGGAACCAAGGAGCTCAACCACCAGGATACCCTTCTCCCCCTTACGGGTCGCCGTGCACGGCAAACACACGGGTGGGTTCATAGCCAGATGTTGTGGCTTTATGCGTAGGTAGTAACCTACATACTACCTGGACATTGCCCTTGGCAGAAACTGGGGGTTTTTTAACGAGGTCTGCTCCTCGCCTCATTGGTCGACTCTTACGACCAGCAGAGGGGCTGCGGGAGTATTCTCAATCCCCCTACCCGCAGGGGGTATAAACAAATTCGAACAAGGTGGATTGACACCAGCGGGGGTGAACACTGTAACAGATTTTTATGACACATATGTCCAGTACGTAGACCAGCTCTCGGGTCTCTTTCAAGAACTTGGAAATATGTAGTGGGCCTCATTAAAAGAAATTCCGAAGTGTTCAGATGTCGAGAAAACTATGGATTCTGTTTCTAGAAAATGATTTTTTAAGCCTAAATTTGATACTGAACCATTTGATGAGTTTTCATATCTTAAACAGTGATGAGAAAGTATCAGAGTGCAATGCATTTAAAATACCAACAGAACAACACTGGGTGGAACTATTCATTCATTTCACAGACAGAGATATCAGCTAAGAATACATGTCAGAATTAATTCAGTTTATATTATGTCTCCCTAAAACTAATTCTTCTGTTGAACGTGCTTTCTCACAAATGAATATTGTGGACATTTGAAAAATCACAACTCAAAGTCTCAACCTTCAAAGCCTTACTACTGACTAAAATAAATTTCAAGCAAACCTGTTTGGAATTCTACATTTCTCTGAAATCCACTCCTGAATTACTAAAGAAGATTTTATCCAGTGAAAATTATGAAAAATTAAAGGTAGGTTAGCTGTGAATTGGGTAAATTATCATTTTATGTTGAAAACCTATATTAATTATACTGATGGTAAATATATGTGAATAAGATGCAACCTCTATAATCTGAACTAATTAATGAAAGGGTGTGTTTGGATTACTGGATTCTAAGTAAAGGACCACATTTTTAAGAAAAAATATTTATTATAATGTATAGTAGGTACATTTCTGCAGTAAAAACTGAAAATTTATGTATGCATACATGATTACATCTTGTATTACATCTTTGTTATATTCCTTTCACTAGTATCTTACATGCCTGCTCGTGCAGCTAACAATGTAATAGTAGTATATCAATATTCATGTAAAATAACAAGGAAAAAATCTATTATGTATTAAACTTCTGTAAGTAAAACACCAATTAATGTACTTACAGTTCACTAAAATTACTGTGAGAGATCTGCATTGATGGATGGGAAAATAGTACTCCATACTGGGCCACAGCAGTAGGAATTAGCAATATCAGCACGATCGGGCATCCAGATATCGTTCATTCCTTTTAAACTATGTTTCAAAGAATCATCTATTCAGCTGCAAGAGACGTTAGTAGTGGACATCTGTGCCCAAATTTGTTACAAAATAAAACTTCAAATTTAACTTTCCGACTCTCGCTTGCTTAACTGACAGTTTACACCTGATGTTGAGAAACAGTTCAGATTACTGGGAGTTCGCATGGGCATCGGCAGAAAATCTTGCAGGGGGGGGGGCAAAACACAAAAATGCCTAACACACAGGGGCAGACACAATTTTTTTCAAACCCGTGAAAATTTTGTTTAACCGGCCTCCAGGTGACGACAAATATACACCAAAGACACAAATTCTATTGAATATTCTATTGAAATTAGCTTAAGGTACGTTTGTCTTGAGTTTTTCACTTTGTGTATGATGATTGCCTTTCCCTTGAAGCATAGCAAAATGTACTCCGACAGGCTTTGCTTTGATGCAAATAAAAAATATGTATTAATCTTTGATTTGCCTAATTTTCAAGGAACGATTAATGTCGAATATAAATATTGCATTTTTATAATATATTGAAAATACCCACCTTTAACGAACAACCATGAATGTGTACATTTGCATTGGCAGAACATTTTTCAGGTTCAAATACATAGTGAGAAAACAACTAATAAAATTCATATATTTACAAAAAATATTAACAAAAACAGAATAGCCATTCTCAAAATCAAAGAAATTAATTTTTAAACAAAAATTGCAAACACCTTGTGGCAGCACCAAATCTTTCTACTACTTGGTCTATAAACATTTTTTGTTTTCATTTACATATTTCCTATGCATGCTTAACATGCATAGCCCAGACAAATGATCATCACCCGTAGTTGACCTTAACCAAGTCTTTACTCTCTTCATTGTACTAAAACTTCGTCCTATCGTACAAGTAGAAACAGGCAAAGTTAATACAATTAAAACTGCTTTCCTAATAGTCGGGTAAAGGTCTGTGTGATCAATCAAATCCGTTATGCCATTCTCCAACTCAAAATCCGCCTTACTTGACCACATATCATACCATATCATCGCTTCATTTTCCAAATTATCGATTTCATAAATTATGTTTAGATTCAAAATTCTGTTTTTATACTCCTGTCGTCCCAATTGACTCATTTGTTTTGGACAGAGTAGAAAAAGATCGAAATGCTTCTCATTTTCTGGAGAAAATCGGCATTCAAGCAATGAGATAATCGAGTCTAAATATGGAATAAAAACAGAACGATGATAATAATCCTCCACAGGCAAATCTTTGAAATTGGATCGATAGGTCTGGCGTGCACATGTTCTTGGTAACATTAGATTAATGTTCAGATTTTTGGGTAGATCCTTAACTTCCAAAAAAATGTCGTTAAAATGACTATCAACATTTTGTCTGTGATTTCGGAGCACTATTAAAAGCTTTAGTATATGCTAATGAACTTTCAAAATATCCAACTGAATGGCATGAAGAGCTTGCGTTACTGGTTCTAGTATTGATGAATAAGTTGAAATAATAATGACACTGAGCAAAAAACTTGTTGTGTTTGTGACATTGACTAGTTGATGCGCCTCTTGGGATGCTTTACCAAACTCTGTTTCAGCTATTTGGTTTAATTTTTCATGCATTTTCAAAAAGTTAGACGTGAAAACCCTAATACTTTTGTACTTAGTACTCCAACGAGTTTCGCATAGCATTGGTATAGATGGAATCAAGGATCTTCTTTTAGGACTGCCACGAACATAGTTTATAATGGCTTTGACTGAGCCAATGGTGTTCCTTATTTCTGGCACTGCATTTAAATCATGTACAACTAGATTTAGTCTGTGTGCAGAACAATGCACGAAAATGGCTTTAGGACATATTTCTTTAATAATGCTCTGCACTCCTCGCTCCTTCCCAGCCAATGTTGCACACCCATCATACCCTTGTCCAATAAAGTTTTCAAGGCGCAGCCCGAATTGTGTAAGTTTATTCATTACTAGTAGAAGGTGCTTGCATTCTGCAAGCATATCTTCCCAACTTGAAAAAACATTTATTTTTCATACAGATATTTCATCATTACATCTATTTTTTTAATTCTAAATATTTCACCTCTGCAGCGATTTTTGTTTTTCCCTTATGTAAAAATAATGGGTTAAAACAATCCCCAAACTTTGCAATTTTAAGAATTTTATACTCTACCATTATGGGGTACTAATGTTACATGTTTTTGGCAAATTTTAAGGTTGTAGAACTTCTAGAAGTGAAATAATTTTTTTCTAATTGTTTACATTTTAAACATTTTTAACAGCCGCTGTAATATATTTATGGAGAGATTAATATGTTTATTTGTGCAAATGGACTACTCTGTAAATAACTTGAAACTTTCAGCTTCCTAGCTCATCCCCTAGTACCTAAACAGTTATCTATTTCTTTAAACTTTAAGAATTTTTAACTGCCAAACAAATTTAAATATCGAAATTTTTATAAACTCTATTTCGTATTTTTACAAATTCTACCTATAAAAAAAATTTCAGCCTAGTAGCACATTCGGAAATGCCTAAACCTTGAAAATTTGTTTAAACAATAGCAAATTTTTAACGGCCGCATTGTTGCACTTTTTCAAGATTTTCGTTTTTTCTAGTCGGTTTTGCACAAAATCTTACCTAAGAAAAAATTTCAAATCTCCAGCACACCTGGAAGTGCCTAAACATTAGTATCCTCCTATATGTATGTTATATCCTCCTCCTCCTCTGTAAGAAACGTCTATACAAAATGATAGTTTCATCAATAGACTTAGCATCAAAACTAGTAAGGGTTCCAAATCCCAAAAATTCTTCTCGTATCATGTCCTTACTGTCTACAAATGATGATATGTCAGTGCTTTCATCTGCTAATATAGAAAATCCGACTGATTTATTGACTTCTGCAACGATTTTCTGCATAATGTTCTCTTCAAAGAGTCCAATCAGCTCATGTTCTATTTGCACTGATGTGTATCGAGCATTAGCTGGAAAGTTTTCTAAATGTTTATGGAGTGTTTCATCCCCTGCTTCGATCCGAAATTCATAAAGGCATGTTCCCAATATTGCTGGTTTTTCCACGAAGTGCAATGTCATGTGTGCCACAAAATATGAGAGTGGATAATATGGGAAACAGCATCTTTCTATTTTCTTCAACTTTTAGCCTTGATGAACTGTCAATTTGACAAACAATATTCTGTTCTGGGTTCTTCATTATTTTTAAAAAATTACAGGTATCTATTTGTGCATATTTGTGCCAGGAACTCGAAAGATGATTTTTAGCACTCTGATGAAAATCTTTATATTTTGTGAATGGCTTATTGATGAAAACTCCTTGCATGCCTCGATGAACAGCTTGTGGAAATAATATGCAATATTTTCAAACTGCACCTTCCAGTTTTATTGAGTAACCAAGGAATACATATGTCATTATTATACTTTATTGTACTTAGAAAATATTCAATTTGTAGAATGATAAAAGTTAATGAAAAATTGATAATTTTAGCATTTTAACCAATATTTCTTGGTCTATATCTTGAACATAGATTTTTCTTGATAAATTTTATTAGACTGGAAATCCTATGCTAAAATGCATGTATTTTAAAAGAAAAATGTACTTGCACCAACGGTCCTGAACATCCACTCATCCTCTGGCCTCTAGGGGGAAGGGAAATTCGCCACTGTTCGGACGTTGGAAAATATTATAAACAGACTTAAAGGCCTCTGTACACTGTTCCAAATGACAGATATTATCATTTTGTTCGGCTATCTCGCATCCATCTGTTTATTAAGATATGAAATTTTTTTGACTGCTCCTAATTTCAGGCGTTCTTGATCCATGTCTTCTCGGTGACCCAACCTAGTGGAGTTGATTTCAATAATTCATAGAAGTTCTTAATAAATATTACTTATTTTAAAAAATCTTTTATAACATGCACGCAACCTTTGCATTTAGTAATAGATAAACAAAACCTAAGATTTTGTTAATAAAAAAGATATTTGTTCCAATAAAGTTACATGTTTGAATGGTAAAAATTCTCGCCATACATAGTTAACGTGTTCATTTATTAGACATTTCCGGTTTATTACCATTTAAAAGTAAATTTTAATGAAATTTGTCATTTGTAATGACACTATTATTACTACTCTTTCTCTAGATTATATGAATAGCATAGAAATTGTAAATTGACAATGTATTTTATATATGTAGAATGTAGCCCCTCCAAAGAACCATAGATTCATCCAGGGAAAACTTTTTTCACAGTATGTATATTCAGTCCATTGTGGAATTAAAATGATCAATTACTGGACGAATTTCTCGGAGCCTATCATTCGTATTCTCATCACTAGAAAAATGTAATGATCTTAAAATTAACAAAAATCCATTCCAACTCATAAATTGGGAAAAAGGATAGTTTCACTAAATAATGAGTTCTCCATTAGTCGTTAATGCCATTAATTTCAATTATTCCCATTAGAAAAATAATTCCCAAAAACATTTTTATTTCGTCTCAAGTCATGTCATTCTATCGAGAAATTCGTGAATGGACCCAGCTACACTTGGCTAACACTTCTATTGTGTATTTGTTATTCTCCAGTAATAACATTTCAAAAAACTCTTGAGTGAAAAGAAAATGTGGATAATTAAATGGCATTGAGCCCTCTGGTTGTATTTTTCGCCCCAGACTACATATGAAGGAGATTTGTTCCCTTAGAGGTGGTGTGCTTCTCCATTCCATTATTCTCGTGCAATCTGTAGGAGTTTGGGTTGGATCGGGTATCCTAGAAATATCCTCCTGTTGTCCAGATTCTGCTATTTCATCATCTTCTTCTTCTTGTGTGTACGACACTAATGCCATATCATCATCAAAGCAATTATCCAAGATTTCTCAGAATTTTTCATCCACATATAAATGAGATTCTTCTTATAATCTGTTTCCATGAAGTAGATGGTTGGTCAGCCATTACTGAAAGAAATTAAAAATATATAAAGTGAAAAATCAATGATAGGTGAAAAACATTTTGGATGAATCGTCACAATACAATATCTTACTAACCTGGAGAGCAAATGTGGAAAGCGCTGAAGGATAAACAACTGAGGAAATTTTTTCCGGCAGAAATCACAGCTGTGGACCTCCTATCACAAAAATAATAATAAACTGTGTCATTTTTAATGAACTAATGGTTAGCAAATAATACGAATTAAAAAAAAATAGTTACCTTTACAGTGGACTGAAAAAGTTTTGTCCTCTGTGAAAAAAGACAAGTCCACGTCATTGAAGCTTGATAAAATAAAAGGGTATCACTTTGTGAAATAGCTGCATTTAAAAGACGTCATAAACTAATGTATTATAATTATGAAAAATAGTTACCTGCAACAAATGGCATCTTGAGCAGGAAAAGTCACAGGGCTCAAACATATTGAAAAAATTCCAAACAAAGCTCTCACAATGATAACTAGATGTATACTGAATGCTCTTAGAAAGGCATTTACCCATGCTAACCCCTGCCACCTTACATTGAAACGATCGGTATCGTTGATGCACCAGGCATGTAAGGAGCACATGGGGGTCTTCCAAAATCATACGCTAGGTGTGTGAGCTGCACTGAACCTGTTAAATTAACTGGAGAGGCTGCAAGTGCAGATAATGACACTGCTTCCAAATTCCCTGATGGATTAGTTGAATTGATTAAAGATGGTGGCTACTGTTCTCATCAGATGTTTAATGTAGATGAAACAGGGTTGTTCTGAAAAATAATGCCAGCCAGAACTTACCCTACCAAGGAACTTACTTACCAAGGAAGAAAAGACTGCCTCTGGATTCAAGACAGCAAAGAACAGGCTAACTATATTGCTTACAGGCAATGCATCAGGCGATTTTAAGCTTAAGCCACTGTTAGTGTACCACTCTGAAAATCTCAGGGCTTTTAACGGAATGCTAAAGGGTATGATGCCAGACATATGGAAATCAAAGAAAAGGCTCAGATGACTAGCTCTATTTTCAGGGAGTGATTTGATTTACATTTTGTGCCATCGGTGAAAAAATATTCTAAGGACAACATCTACAATTTAAAGCTCTATTAGTTTTGGAGCATGCACCAGGGCATCCTCAGGATTTAAATTAATTGAATCTTAATGTGAAAGTAGTGTTTTCCCCCCAAATACTACCTCATTGCTCCAGCCTATTGAACAAGCTGTGATTGCTACTTTCAAGCGGTATTATGTACGTCGCATTAGGCAGCAGGCAATCACAGCAACTGATAAAGAAGATGGTCCAACCCTGAAGGACTTCTGGAAAGGATATGACATATGGAATGTGGTAAACAACATTGGAGATTCTTGGGCTGAGGTCAAGCAGTCAACCATGAATGGATCTTGGGAGAAGCTCTGCCCAGCTTTTCACCAATTATAAAGAATTTGAAGAGACCTCTGATCAGATCAACAGAGATGTAGTTTCCCTGGGTAGGCAACTTCATTTGGAAATAGATGAGGCAGAGGTCGAAGAATTGGTTACATCTCATGCAGAGGAGTTGATCAACAAAGACCTTATTGACTTACAAAATTCATTAAGTCAAAGAAAGATGGCAAAGATGATTTTGTGACTTTTTCAACTCAACCTAAAGACCTTGCTGAGATCTTCAAGAGCATGGATAACATCATACAACTGATTGAAGAAAAGGACCCTGATGCTGAGAGGAGGTTATTGTTGCAGAATGCATTACACAAGGACATAACCTGCTATGAGGTCCTTTACGAAAAAAAGAAGAATGCAGTTCAACTAAAACTGGATAAATTATTTAACCCTAGATTACTAACCATTCGTCCAGCAGATGACGACCAAAACAAATAAACTCCCCTTACTCCATTTTTGGTTCTAGGTTTAGCTATTTTTATAGTCTCATTTTAGCATGTGTTCCTCTAGTGTGACTGTTTACACAAGGGATAATTTAGATATAGATAGATAGATAGATAATAGAGCTGCCTCAGCAGAGCCAGAATAAGGGTGAACTGAGTAAATGTACAATATGTGCATTTTGTCCTAAGAAGAGGAGAAATACTAGATTTCACTGAAGTCCTTATTCATGTGCTATTTGTGGAGAAGATAGAGGAAACATGTGTTTGGAATGCTGTGATAAAATTTAATACATTATTTTATGTTTAAAAGTACCAGATAATGTTGAAGTATTGTTAAGCATTTAAAAAATTTAAGTGTATTTCTTTTATTAAAAAATATTAGTATGAGGTAATCTGTTAGATGAATGGTTAGGAATCCCATTTGTAAAACGAAGGTTAGTAATCGAGGGTTAAGAAAGTTGACAGGTCACAGGCAGTAGAAGCAGCTTCAACATCTGCTGTCAAGATTCCCAATCACAGCTTGTTCCATATGTCTGGCATCATACCTTTTAGCGGTCCATTAAAAGCCCTGGGATTTTTGGTGTGGTACACTAACGGTGGCTTAAACTTAACGTTGCCTGATGCATTGTCTGCAAGCGGTCTTTTATTCCTTGGTAAGTAAGTTCCTTGGTAGGGTAAGTTCTGGCTGGCATTATCTTTCAGAACAACCCTGTTTCATCTAAATTAAAAATCTGATGAGAACAGTAGCCACCATCTTTAATCAATTCAACTAATCCATCAGGGAATTTTGAAGCAGTGTCATTATCTGCACTTGCAGCCTCTCCAGTTAATTTAACAGGTTCAGTGCAGCTCACACGCCTAGCGTATGATTTTGGAAGACCCCCATGTACTCCTTACATGGCTGGTGCATCAACGATACCGATCGTTTCAATGTAAGGTGGCAGGGTTTAGCATGGGTAAATGCCTTTCTAAGAGCATTCAGTATACATCTAGTTATCATTGTGAGAGCTTTGTTTGGAAATTTTTCAATATGTTTGAGCCCTGTGACTTTTCCTGCTCATGATGCCATTTGTCACTGAAGTCCTTGTTCACGTGCTATTTGTGGAGAAGATAGAGGAAACATGCGTTTGGAATGCTGTGATAAAATTTAATGCATTATTTTATGTGTAAAAGTACCAGATAATGTTGAAGTATTGTTAACCATTTAAAAAATTTAAGTGTATTTCTTTTAACTTTTATTAAAAAATATTAGTATGAGGTAATCTGTTAGATGAATGGTTAGGAATCCCATTTGTAAAACGAAGGTTAGTAATCTAGGGTTAAGAAAGTTGACAGGTCACTGGCAGTAGAAGCAGCTTCAACATCTGCTGTCAAGATTCCTTCAGAATTCTCAGTCCCTAGCTCATCCAATTTCCCATCTGATAGTCCATCCAATCTCACAGCCAGCAGCCACTCATCTCCCAATTGATAACATCCAGCTTCTCGATTTAACCAAGTCCAATAAGCACAGTTGAAAACAATTACCGGTATGAAAACCTTGTTGTTTATTGTTTTTAGTTATTTTTTTCTTTTTTAATTGCTTAATATTTTTATAATAGCATTTTAGTAATGCAATTTTATCTTTATATAACACAAGAGGGGGCTTAATAAATTTTCTCGCAAAGTGCTGGGACACATCCCCGGTTATAACATGTAACACTAAGGGACATTCAACTGTTTGATATTCAACCGCCTTCTGTACGAATGCATCTTGGTTGAATCTTGGGTGTCACCTGTACATACAAAGCCTGTGACCCACTTGCATTGGTATCGTGACCCACAGGTTGAGAACTCCTGCTCTATACCATCCTTGACAACTATTTCCAACTTGAGTCAGAGATAGCCACAACATATGGGTTAAATAAATAGTAGTAATTGATTTTTTAAGTGTGTCGATGGCTATTGGCATTTTGCACTGCCTGCAAATGGACATATGTACACACAGAAAGGATGAGGCAAACCCGGAGCCAGCATTAGCCTATTCTTTACAAAAAGCACCAAGGGGGCCAACTGCTTAACACTAGAAGGCCGGAGTTTCGGTACATCCTTGGAAGTCGGAGGGGTCAGATTTGACACATGCTTCTTTTGTGTTCCTTACAGGGAACATTGCGTTTTTTATAATTTGTGTTTTCTCTTGTTGCTTGAAGGATTACTGCACTAATATCAAAAGAGTTTCTTAGCCTTTTTTCTGGTGCATTATGTATACAGTTTGAATGTTATTTGTCGATATACTACTCAGAGAAATAATGTTTCTGTCCGAATCTTCACGATTTTAAAGCAGATTTAGGGTAAGTGTCTGAACCAAAAATTGCCGATCAATTGGAAAATCGCTTACAATGTTTAAATGGTTGTTAATCCATGCCTAGAGGAGGAAAACTGTTTCAAATGATGAAAATAGTATCACCATTGCTACAAATTGTTTTATTTATATCAGCTCAGTATATTCAAACAATCACGAAGGTAAGTATATAATATACAAATAATAAGTAAAATAAAAGCAAATGTTATGCATTCTCTGCATATTGTTTTTCATTTTTAGGCTTCTTATGAAAAGAGTAAAAAATTTTTCAACAGCTGCTAAAACTCCTACATTCTAGAGCCAAAAGTGAGATAAATAAAATATGCTTTCCTTATGCCTCTTCTGAGCATTTCACACATGTAACCACTTTACGCACTACAAAAGTGCATTTGTTACATACAGCTTTCCTACAAGTTTTGCATGTAGAGTATCCCTTTGCATCCTTCTTACATTTAATTCACACTTGACATTTCTCGCACTTCTTCTCTGTTTTCAGTTCAGTTGTGTCTTCATCATCATCAGTGCGGCGTGATGTCTTGCTAGCTTGTGTATTAGCATCTATGAGCTCCTCCGCAAGGTTATGGAGGAACTTCCGGTGAGAGATTTTACTGCTGTTCACTTCCCTATGGAGGACCCAAGCATTTATTCCTGTAAGATCAAGAACGTTGTTGAAGGTATGAAGTGGCCAGTGCCGAGCGGCAGGTTTCACAGAGTAAAGTCTTGCCATTTGATCGACTATATCCACCCCATATTTGTTTTCATTGTAAAATGTGTCAGTTTCTGGTTTTCGTTTCTTGTTTGAGCCAATGGTGATATCTGGGTGGAGACTACTCAGGATAAGCACATTCTTGGTGCCCTTGCCCTGGAATACAGTGAGTGTGACATCATCTTTTATCAGGATTCGCGTGTCATGTAGCTGCAAGCGACAGGTTTTAATTTCTGCAGGAATCTCTCTTCTTGCTCGATTGACGGTCCCAACTAAGCTTGTTGATTTCTGCTTCAACGTTTCTGCGAGACGGAGAGAAGTGAATAAGTTGTCGCAAGTTACGTTCCGCCCCTTGTTCAGGAAAGGGGACATCAACTTGAGCACAATATGATCACCAAGGCACGTGTCACTGGGCCTCAAATCATCTTTCCCCAGGTATGGAAAACCATTTATGACGTACTTCTTGGCCTTGTCCACTGCGAGCCAAAATTTCTGCCCGTATTTATCAGGCTTGCTTGCCATAAACTATGTAAAGCGGCAGCGGGCTTTTGAGGGGAAAAGTTGCTCATCAATTGTTATATAGGGCCCTGGAATATAACAAGCCAGACAGTGCTCGATAAATTTGTTCCACATCTGGGACAACAATGCAAACATGTCAGTAGCCAGTCGAGTCGATCGTGTAGATCTTATGTCAAATCTGAGAAAGCACAGAATTTCCAGGAAACATTCTCTAGATATGGCATATTTGCATAGAGGTAGGCCCCATTTCGCTGACCACAAAGATTTGAGGGGAAGAGACTTCGCACCGACCACTCCGCGCAAGTAAAAGATTCCAAGGAATGAATCAAGCTCTTCTAATGTCACTGACCAACTGTTGTCTCCAAGTTTTACACGAGCTTCCGTTTCAGTGCAAGTTTTGATGTGTTTCAGCATACTCTCATCTATCATAAGCCTCCAGGCGCTCATGCAGGTTTGACCCACGTAATGCCTGGTATGTGCTGTGGGCCCTGCCTTTTCTCTCAAAACATTCTGTTGAGTGCACCTCCCAGTATTAGTGTTACCAACATTCACTACTTTCCACTCAGTACCATCTATAGCTTTCCACAAAGAACCAACAGCAATCATTTCCATTGAAGCGTTAGCTCCTCTTCGACGACGACAACAAGTGGAAGTTGAAGGCTGCGCCACCATATATTTGACAACCTCATCTTCTGAAGCTTGAGAAGTGGCAGGTGTATCTCCACGAACACGAGCAGCAGCTGAAGCCCTAGTCCCCACATTACCTCCTCTGCGAGCTCCACGATGGCAAGGATGTCCTTGTGCAGGGGCAGGCACTCCACGTGCAGTTGCAGCTCTACCACTAGTGCTTCCTCGACCTGATGGTTTCCCTCTTCCATGGACCTGTGTTCTCCCTGTAAAATAATTGTGGAGACAATAAATTACACTGAAACTGCACTGAAATGTCACTTTCATTTTTCTTCGAAAAACCAAGCTACGTACCAAGTCCTACAGTATCTTCCATTGGATCTTCTGTCGAATCTTCCGGATTACTGTTTTCCGGCTGAAAATCAGGATCGTCCGAATTCGATTCTGAGGATGAGGAACACTGTCGGCTCGAAAGAAACCAATCCTGGTCACTCCGGGAGTCGCTATTTTCATCACAAATGCGATCAGAACCCGATTCATTCTCAGATAGCTCTTGAAGGGCAGCCACAAGCTGCTCAGGGGTCAGCCCACTGCGAGCCATGTTGATAGCGCCCAAACACGACACACAACCAAATGTGCAATAAAGAAAAATTTCCCAATCGTGTGAAAACTACTTCTACGCAGAGACGCAAGTTCAAACACGCTTGACTGCACCAATGCGCGCCGCTCCGTCAAGCGCTGGGGAAGGGAAACTCGAGAGCCAGCGAAGGCTGTCAAAGGGGGAAGGAGGGGGCGGAAGGGAAAATATCAAGCAATCAACATTACAAAATCTTTTTTGTTTATGAATAAATGGTTTAATAGCGAAAAGTGAGCATGTTTGAATGGGTTTCGTATTATTTCTATGCAGGGGTCAGATATGACCCCTCCGGCCTCAAAGGTAAAAATGAAATTTATGGCGGAGCAATACGACCTTCATGAATGGCATTCATCAAATACACTCTTTATCAAGAAAAAGGAAAACTTACAAAACCGCATCAAAAATTACGTGAACCTGGTAGATCTAAAAATGAAAAGGGGTCAGATTTGACCCCTCCGGCCTTCTAGTTTAAAGGTCCCTTCCGAAGGACGGAACGCTGAATTTGTGCAGTCTCCTCAAACTGCACAAACAGGGGGTCAGGTTTAAATAAAGATATATGAAAAATTTTAAAAATACAAAAATATTTATTTCAAATATTCATAACAGAAAAAAATTCAGGTACTCATGAATTTTGTTATTATGTAATAACATATTTTTCAGAGTATCAGACTTCCAAAATCAGCCTGTGTACTGAAGTCTTGTGCATCTTATAGCTTTAAATATATAGTACATTAAAACAAAGGAAAATTTTTAAATTTGAATATACAAGATTTTTCTAGGGATCTAGTTTACAAAGATTATCTTTGTGAGAATTTTGTATATTAACAAGAATGAGTAGGTTTGTATCACCACTAAATACTATAACAGTCTTAACTTCAGTCTATAATCCTATAAAAAAATAGATTAATATAATGAGTCAGTCTTTTTAAATTTAAAAAAAATACAGAATACTCATGAAACGTAAAATTAAATATTAAAAAATACATACATCATAAAACTTAAAAATTATCACAATTATAATAACATACAGCACTTTAAATCAAATACCAATTGGTCAACATCAGCAGCATATGATTTGATATGGTTAATGTTCATTAGCTCTACCCTCCAAGGGCGGCCATGAAGGGTGTACAATTGAGAGGAAAGAATGTGAGCATTGTGTAGTGATTGCATAAACCACTCTTTCTTCTTCCATTTAATAGAATACGCAATGCTCCTTTCAGGATTTCCTTCTTTTCCATCTAAGAAATAGCTACTGGTACAACATCCTGCAGCAGGCTCATTGCTATCCACAAAAGATTCCTTTATGTCATTCAACAATTTTGTTGGAAAATTGACCAAGATAGTAAGACACTGCTGACATGGTGGTACATAAGGCATTTCCCTAACTGGCTTTGGTAGAGGATGACCAGGAGTTGAGGGAGCCAAAGGTGTATCTCTTTGGATTTTATCCCAGTAGCTGGACACATTGTCATGCAGGTGAATTATACCACCTTTGGAATAATTAAGAGCTTTGCAGGCTGTGAGGATTACAGCTTGGGACACACCTGTCTGCCCAATGTACACTCTATCCGCCACATTCTCGGGGCAAACCTGAGGCCACAAGAAATGCACAATTAAAAGAGGATAGTGGAACAACAGCTTAGAAAATTACTTTCTAATTTATATGAGTTAATCTGGGAAAATTCCAAGTAGGCATGCAATAATTAAAAGTCATTACTTGAGTAATTTAATCCCATGAGTCCCAGTAGAGTTGTTTCAGTATTATAAACCTAAAACATCAAAACAATCCGATTCATTCACAGTTTTGAAATACCTTGCATATATATTTATCAGACAAAGATAATGGTAAGGATTTCATAGTGTGCATCCAATCAATAAACAATAAACCTTATCTTAATTTTGAAAAATGACTTTTCAATCTTAAATGATCACTTTTCTTGTAACTAGGAAAATGATACACGAGGTACAATACAATTTTAAAACATCCAAAACAGATGAATATTTCACATACTTTAACAGGGAACTATTGAGCTCTTCTTATGACTGAAAAAATCAAGAACAAGCCTTTAAACAATATTTGACTCATTGAGAATCTATTTTCAGTAAATTACCACTGAGGATGGCTGTTTTGTAGCCAAAATGTATATCTGGTTTTTTACAATCTTGTTATGGCTTTTAAAAATACCATATCTGCCTGAATATAAGCCGATGTTTTTTGTCAAAATCTATCGTGAAAAAATCACCCATCAGCTTAAATGCGAGTTCGAGAAAATATTTGGGGTCAGGGTTAAGTCTTGTAGTCACCCATAGATGGCAGCATGTCTCTCATTGCCGTCGTGTTCAAATGATAATACTATATTTTTCGTTAAGTAAATATTTGACCTATGATGAATATTAATGAATAAATAATAAAGCTAGAATATTTAATTTAGCAGTACCCATGTTTTGTTGCCGTTGTTACCTGTTCTTTCATTTCTAAATGCTATTGAATAATTTCTTTCATTTCTCAGGGCTATGTATATGTATCATTAAGAAAAGTTAGCAATTTTTAACATTTTCATTATCCAATAATGGAAGTTCCTATTAGTTTTACAAGGCAATTATAGTTATTGCTATAGCCTTTGCGATGTTACCTCATTCATGGAATCTATTAAAATTACGTACATTGAATACACAGACGATTATGCAAAATGCAATGTTGGCTTTTGATGCTCAACTGTTTCTGAATTTCGGTAAAACTTTTCATGGAACATGTAAAATTATAAAAATGCAATTTCTTAAGGCAATGTAAATGCTCATTACATTGGAAATAGAATTGGAATAAAAATTATTTTTGCAAGGCCACTATTGCTTTATTTCACCTTTTCTGAAAATGAAAATAAATGAAATTATCATCACTGAATGTGGAACATTTTTCAACAATGCAAAATTATAAATTAGAGTAATATTTCAAATGTCAACAACCAAACCATTTCCCAGTATTCATTGATCTCCAATAATGTATTATAGGCCGTGCATGCATGCCTGACACACCAGCATAAAATCTGCAAAATTTACTTTTTTGTCAAAAAATGGTGGAAATTTTTGGGGAATTGGCTTATATTCGGTCAGATATAGAATTTTTAAATGCTTGTTCTTGAATTTTTTAATTCATATTCTGATAAAACAGGAAAATTTTTATTTTATTTTGTGTTGCATGCCTTTGTGTAATCACGTCATCAAGAAATTCTTACACAAGATAAATCACTCATTCAAATAAGTTCCACTGCTTATTTATAAGCTACTGTAGTTTTAATATTTAATTTATAATAGATAAAGAAAAGTTTAACTATGTAATTACAAAGTTAAAAAAATATGTAAAACAATTTCATTTTGAAAATATATTTTATTTTCTAGAAACATAATTTCAACAATGCACAAATAATACATAGCTAGAAAGTTCAAATATGAATTGCCTTTATTTTTTAATTAATTTTCTTTTATTTTGATAGTCTGTGATATTTGATGGTACTAAACTTCTTGAAGCGCTTGTCATTAAATAAATAATCATCAATTGCATTAATCTGGCCAAAAACTGCATCCGGAACATCACCACAACCATAAAGAAACTGTCTCACTTTTTGAATACTCGAGATTGCTTCTGTGATAGAAATTTTAGGCTGTTCCAATACATCATCATCATAATTTTCAAATTCAGCTCCTTCAGTCTTTGCACATTGCCTAATGCTTTCAATTACTTCACCATTGGTTAATTCGTGAGTAGTGAATAAATCACTGTCTGCAGATACGTAGTCCATAAAGTCTATTTTGCTCGAAATACCTGTGACAGCAGTGAATGATTTCCATAGCATTCTGGTTTCAGTATCCATTTTAACTTCTTCTTGATTGGTCATTTCCACTGGAAGAATTCTCATTTTTTGCCAGCATTTTATAATTGTGGATTTTTTTACTGACCACAAAGCACCAGCAATCTTACTGATTGCCTATTTTAAATCAATTTTATCATCTTTAGGTGTGGAAGCATATTATGCATGGCACAATTGTCGATCAGAATTAAAATTTTACATTTGGCTCATATCATACTGGTATCGACTTTTATCAACCACTCGTTAAAGATGCCGTGTGTCATCCACGCTCGCTGGTTACTACGATAATCACAAGGAAGGGAAAGAACATTTTTGAAACAAAGAGGCTTGGCTGATTTTCCAATGATTAACGGCTTCGTCTTCTCAGTTCCCGATGAATTGCAACAGAAAAGTACCATCAATCGTTGCTTGGATTTCTTGCCCCTCTACAACGGTCACCCTTAACGGCAAGTGTAAAATTCAGCAACAACTGATAAAACATGCCTGTCTCATCCGCGTTAAAAATATCATCAAAACAGCAGTCACTAATCACCTTTTTAATATCCCCTGCATGCCACTCATTCACCTTATCTATAGTAACGTCATTTACCTGCTCACAGATTAATTTTGATGTAATTCCATAGCTTTCACAAAATCTGTTTAGCCGCCCAACACTTGCTTGAAACATGTCATGTCCTAGCAGATTTGCTAATTCTAGAGCTTTTTGCAGGAGTGGACCATTACGGGAATGTTTCTGGATCGAACATTTTGAAACCACAAAAAAACAGCCTTAGTGATCTCATCGTAGAGTGCACCTGGCATCCTCCTCCATTGTGGTCCCCTGTATGCATTTCTTATTTGTTCTTCTATTTCGTCACTATCCTTCAAGAAAGTGGATAATGTAGAGGATGTGATACTGTACTCTTTTGCTACATCTCCCTTTTTACTGCCAGAATCTACAGCTATCAGGACTTCTTTTTATCTTCCAGTGAAAAATGTCTGCATTTCTTCAATCATTCCTTAGCCATATTTGCAATGTATGAGGTATACTCCAAACAATTTTTTGGGTAGTGATTTTTGGACATGACTGACAAAACATAGAGATAAGACATGTTTATATAGGCTACAGGGGAGGATGAAGGAACAAATAAAGCATTGGAGGTGGAGAGGGGAGATGGATGGAGAAGGGGTGAAAAGGAAATTATTGGCTGGAGATGGAGTGATGGTAAAAGGTTGAATGGTGGGGGGTGGAGTTGGGAGAAGGGCATTCAAAAATGCAGTAGCTTCAGGGTTAGCTAATTAGTTGAGTAAGAATTATCCAAGAAGGGAGAGTGGGCAGGAAAAGAAAGATGCCTGCAAGGGTGCAGTTGGGTTGTGACACACATTGTAAAATTTTCAGCTTACATTTCTCTCAGAAACACCAACAGAGATATCTCACTCAATCTAGATACATAATAGAGGGTGTAACATATTTTTTACATTCACAAACAATTATCAACACAGAAAAGCAGATGCCATGGTATTTCCAGTTTACCTGCCCCTAGTGACGTGAAAATGACAGATACGGAATGGTTAAGGCTCCCAGGGAGTCATTTCTTCATAAAAAAGAAACATTGTACGCATAGATGATTTAAAAATTATTTCATTGTACTGAATTTTTTGCAACAATTAATTTCATTCTAACAAGCACTATTATAAAGGGAAGTTGGCCGGAACTTAAAATTTTTTCGTTATAGTGAAATTTTCGTTATAATGGTACTCGTTATAACAAGATTTTACTGTTACAGTAAAACTGAATCCAAAAAATGTATATAATAGAAGGTAGTTCACACTGTGTGTGTTACACTGCCAGTACTGCTGTAAGTAATCATTTTTTATAGCCGATTCATTTTTATATTTCAAACTAAAAATATTATACAAAGAAATGGGTCTTAAGGTGACATCTCTGGAGATGAAACATCAAAAACGGAGTATCGTGGAAAGAGGGATAGCAAAATTCGGAGGAGGACCGAAGGTGAATATTTGATCACATCTTTTATATTACGATAAAATTTTCAAGTTCTTTATTTTATAAACTATAAGTAAAATAAATGACCTATAAACATTTGTGTGGAAATTTTCATATTTATAATGAATAAGGTAAATAATAAGTTCTTTCCATCACAGATAACGAACCAGGAATTTCTATGAGACCTGCCTTACAGGAGAGAGAAGGTAAGCAAGATATATTATCAATCAATATTAATGAATGAAAAATTCCTGTGTCAATGCTGATCTCAGTAGCCTGTATGTTAGCATGTCTTACAATTAGATTGCAAATTCGAATCCCACGTTCAGCATTCATAATTCTTTTCATCTCTAGGTTGTAGATAAACTGTAAATAAACTATAAATGATCCTCAGAGTCAATGAATATCTTATAAACGTGAAATAACTAATCTCAGCATTGATTTCCCATACTTATATTTTATACTAGTAGAAGGTGCATGCATTCTGCAAGCATATTATCTCACCTTGAAAAAACATTAATTTTTCAGACAGATTCATTACACATATTTTTTTAATTCTAAAAATTTCACCTCTGCAGTGATTTTTGTTTTTCCCTTATGTAAAAAAAATAGATGAAAACAATCTCCAAACTTTGCAATTTTAAGAATTTTATACTTTTTCCATTATGGGGTACTAATGCTACACATTTCTGCAAAATTTTAAAGTTGTAGCATTTCTAGAAGTAAAATAATATTTTTCTAATTGTTTAAATTTTAAACATTTTTAACGGCCGCCGCAACGTATTTATGGAGAGATTCAAATGTTTATTTGTGCAAATGCACTACTCTGTAAATTACTTGAAAATTTCAGCCTCCTAGCTCATCCCATAGCACCTAAAAATTTATCTATTTATTTATACTTGAAGAATTTTTAACGGCAATACAAAATAAAATATCAAAATTTCTATAATCCCTATTTCGTTTCATTACAAATCCTACTTCTGAAAAAAATTACAGCTCCGTAGCACATTCGGAAATACATAAACCTTGAAATTTTGTTTAAACAATTGCGAATTTTTAGCAGCCGCATCGTCGAACTTTTTCAAGATTTTCGTTTTTTGTAGTTGGTTTTGCAAAAAATCCTAACTAAAAAAATTTCGAATTTCCAGCTCATCTGGAAGTGGCTAAACATTAGTATCCTCCTATATGTTATATCCTCCTCTGTAAGGAACATCTATATATAATGATGTTATATGTTATATCCTCATCTGTAAATAACGTCTATATATAATTATATTCTATTCTATAACTATAAGGTTTTATGTTGAAGAGGATGATATTCCGAGTATCTTGGCTAGGCTATCCTCGGACAAAGAAGAGATTGGCTTGGATTCAGGGAGCGACTGGCAAAAAAGTTGGACGAGGAACCTGCGGCAGTTATCAACCAACCCTTTGCCTGTCCCTCAGCACATCCTTCGGCCTCTCCCTCAGCCAATAAGGTCATAGTGAGGAGAGATTTGAAGGCATCTCAGCCAGAGATTCCTTTCATCTTCTGCGTTACTTGTGCTAGACACAGGTAGTAATCCCATTAATTATTTTAACTTGCTAGCAAATGAGGAGTTTTCTGTTTTCTTTGGCTTCTAAATGTCCCAAACTAACACTGGGAGAATTAGGTCTTCCTCGCAGGGCAGTGTGGGCAGGAAGAGCACTCAAACCCTCCTTTAAGTGTCTTACGAATGCAGCTGTCCAGCTTGACAAACTGCCAGTTGCGGATTAGATAAAGAAGCCGCAACATAATAAAATATCATCACAAACACTTACGAGCAAAGTAAATAAACAATAAAATACTGACCACCTTATGATATAATGAAATCACGGCGAAAGAAAACTAGTAACTGCTGCCACACAATTCAGTGGTTTGAGGACGACTATCTGCTGTGACAAGCAATGCATTTCTGTGGAATTAGAATTGCCTGCCTAGTCCCAAGCAATGGCTAGCACAGGAATATCTATGAATGAAAATAAATGGAGCATTACTTTCCCTGACCATATGACCGAGGAATACAAGAATTTCTATGGAAAGAATTTTTGGGAATATCCTGCAATAAACTGACCCGACCATTCCTTTTTATTGGCCCCTTGAGCAGAAAGCTAGTTCAATTATTTGGCATGCATGTGGGCTGTTTTTTTCTGAGTTACGCATGGCAAAATTTCAGGGCTCAAAACAAGAATTTATTCAAATATCATGCTCCCAACCTTTCAATATTACTTTACCGGAAAATATCTAATATTATCGACAAAAACAAAAAAGGATAGTTAAAGCAGGGAGACTCTTGTGAACAATGAACAAACTGACAAAATAACTCAACGCAGAATCATCATCTAGGTTTGACTCAATGGACAAATTAGAGAACCATTTCAATCCCTGAATTGCACAGCACCTTTGTCACATGCCCATTAATCCAATAAGTATGTCGCATACCTCATTTCTCGCATCCATTTAAGTAAATTTTGTCCCCTGTTCTGTTTACGTTTAGCCGATAGATGTAACTGTAATGAAATGTCACTTTTCTGATAACAGCCGGACCCATTAGACATTTTCCCAGGGGAGAGGTAATCTTCACTGGTATAGGTATAGACATGATTTTCTATTCTCTTCCAAAATGCTCCTCAAAATGGAGAGGAAAAGATGAATGGTTGGAAGAGAAGAAATATTCATGCGTTCACCTCAACCAGAGTGGAAAACAAAAGGGTTTTTACCACTACACCCTACAGCCACACACTAAACTGCATTCAGCCTTATTGCCCTCATCAGAGCAATGGGAAATCATTTACCGCAGCTTTCCAGCGTGACACATACTCTACCCACACCATTTCCCTCGAGGAACCTCTTCTTCAAAGCCAGGCAATTTACAAGGCTGCCACTGTTTGCATTCTCTAAGCTAATGCCAATGACTCACAACTAGTGGCAAAAGGCTGAACTATTTACTGCCAGTATCTGATAAAACATGATTTCAAAACTTGCCAAGCAATTGCGATTATTTTCCCAAATTCTGAAGATTTACCATGGAATACGAGACAAAGTTGCATTTAACTTTAAACTTAGAGAGTTAAGTTTCCTTTCCCAGTTCTTACAATTGTGGTAGCTTACCTATTTTTGGAGAAAATGAAGTGCTCGTAATTGATAGTTTCCATATAGATTGTGGACTTACAGGTAATAAAAGTACATAAAAAATGGAATGTTAATTATTGATAATTTAACACTCAATGGGGCATGACTGGAATTCCAGTCATGATTCTGTCTCTTTGTAACACTTTGGGTGAGCGACCCTCAGGCAGATGAGTTCCCATCTGAATCAGCCACCTGTTTGACTCCAACCTTCCATTGGGTAAGGTCAGTTTTTAAGTAGGTTGTTTTTCTTCGAATTTCAGCCTTCTCGATTGTGCATTTTTCCCATAAGAAAAGCATTGCGCCATTTTTGTAAATTAATTTCGGACACTTGCCGATAAGCTGGGGCAATGAATGTTTGAGTGTTGCTAGAGGGCTGCAATACCTCTTAGGAATTGGAATCATTTTGCTTACAGTGACTTGGATTCGACTCCAGATGCCCCAAAAAAAACTCCCATAAGTAAGCATTGGGAAAAGTTATTCCAGTGGGTAGATCAATCTAACAAGGGAACTACGCCACATTCGGATAACCGATCTTGTTCTCCTTTTGCAAGCGTTTAGGAAACGAGACATAATAGAAAGTGTGCAAGTAATACTGTGGTACATATATTTCACTTTCTTTCTCTAGGGATGTATTTACTCCAATTTCTCCCTTCACATGTGGCCCCACAACCTTCCCGTCGCAGCAATAAACCGACCCCTAAGCAACCGCTCGTGCCATGCCTTCGGCTGCGCGGAGCATACGATCATCCATCCCCAGTATTCGTTACCGCCACAAACAAAAGCATGTGTTCACTCTTTGTAGATTTTGCCCTAGAAACAAGAACATAAAAGTGCAAAGTAAATGTGCAAATTGTGGTGATTTTATATGTAAAGAGCATACGATTTTGAAATGTTACGAATGTTAGGATAGCACTGGTAACTAAAAAAAGTAAAATTTTCTTTATTTACAAAACTAGCTTTATCTTGACAAAATTCTACATAAACTATTTCATTTTAAATTAAAATTATGTACTTTACAGTATAATGAAAATAACTTAACATTTTACTATTAAATTTCAAAAATAATTAAGGGGTTTTAAAAGACCCCACGAGACTAGTTAAGGAACTTTGTTCACGTGACTGACTAAGGGTTAACAGACGAAAACCTTGAAAATAAATGTACTTTGCAGTTAATTTACATGAAAATAATAATTGCAAAAAATTGAGAGAAAAAAACAGTTACGATTGAGATTCGAAACCCGGACCCTCGTCATAGGAATCCCGAATTTAACCAATTAGGCTAATCGCTACAACGTTAATTTGAAGCAGGAATAGTGTTTTAACTGCTTCTCACATTGAAATTATGTTTTTTCTCAAAAATGCTTGAGAGGCAGGTCGTATTACTTGCACACTTTCTATTATGCCTCGTTTCCTAAACGCTTGCAAAAGGAGAACAAGATCGGTTATCCGAATGTGGCGTAGTTCCCTTGTAAGATGTATAGGCGGCTAAAATTTTAGGATTTCACTCATGATTAACCAGTAAAATAGAAAATTTCAAAATTGTTCATTTTTAGGGGTTATTTTAACCCCATTTGTATGTTAAAATTTAACAATTTTTATCTGAAAAACTGTCATAAATGCGAAGTTATACAAATATTTTGTAGCAAATTATATATAGCAAAAATAAAATCTTGAAAAAGCTTAACAATGTGCCACTAAAAATTAGCAAATGTTTAAACAAATTTTTCAAGTTTATGTATTTCCGAATGTGCTACAAAACTGAAATTTCTTAAAAGTAGAATTAAAAAAAAAGTAATAGGGATTATAGAAATGTTGATATTTTAATTTGTTTATCTGTTAAAAATTCTTAAAATTTAAACAAATAGATAAATGTTTAGGTACAACAGGGGAGCTAGGGCACTGAAGTATTTTAGTAATTTAGAGCTTAGTACAATTGCACAAATACATATTTTAATACCTTCATTAAGTTGCATATATATATATATATCATTATAAATCGACGTTTATTACAGAGGAGGAGGAGGAGGATATAACATACTAGTAGAAGGTGCTTGCATACTGCAAGCATTTCATCTCACCTTGAAAAAACATTCATTTATCAGACAGACATTACATCATTGCAAATAGTCTTTTAATTCTAAAGATTTCACCTCCGCAGCGATTTTCATTTTTCCCACATGTAAAAATGATAGTTTAAAACCATCCCCAAATGTTGCAATTTTAAAAATGTTACATTTTCATCATTATGGGATAATAATGCTACACAATTTAGCCAAATTTTAAAATTGTAGCACTTCTACAAGTAAAATAATAGTTTTCTAATTGTTTAAATTTAATAATTTTTTATCGGCCGCCGCAATTCATATATGGTGAAATTGAAATGTTTATTTGTGCAAATTTACTACTCTGTAAATAATTTGAAAATTTCAGCTTCCAAGCTCATCCCGTAATACCTAAAAAGTTATCTAATTGTTTAAACTTTAAGAATTTTTAACTGCCAAACAAATTAAATTATCAGAATTTGTATAATCCCTATTTCGCTTTTATAGGAATTCTACTTATAAAAAAATTTCAGCTCCGTAGCACATTCAGAAATGCCTAAACTCTGAAAATTTGTTTAAACAATTGCGAATTTTTAACGGGCGCATTGTTGCACTTTTTCATGATTTTCGTTTTTTCTAGTCGGTTTTGCACAAACTCCTACCTAAGAAAAAAATTTCGAATCTCCAGCACATCTGGAAGTGCCTAAACATTAGTATCCTCCTATCATTATATATCGACGACTCTTACAGAGGAGGATATATATAACATACTAGTGGTTGGTGCTTGCATACTGCAAGCGTTTCATATGACCTTGAAAAAACATTCATTTTTCAGGCAGACATTTCATCATTACAAATATTCTTCTTATTCTAAATATTTCGCCTCCACAGCGATTTCCGTTTTTCCCACATGTAAAAATAATAGTTTAAACAATCCCCAAATGTTGCAATTTTAATAATTTTACACTTTCGTCATTATGGGATACTGATGCTACACATTTTAGCCAAAATTTCAAGTTGTAGCACTTCTAGAAGTAAAATAATAGTTTTCTAATTGTTTAAATTTAAGTAATTTTTAACGGCCGCCGCAATTCATATATGGTGAAATTGAAATGTTTATTTGTGCAAATTTACTACTCTGTAAATAATTTCAAAATTTCAGCTTCCTAGCTCATCCTGTAATACCTAAACAGTTATCTAATTGTTTAAACTTTAAGAATTTTTAACTGCCAAACAAATTAAATTATCAGAATTTCTATAATCCCTATTTATTTTTTTTAAGAATTCTATTTTTTTTTAAATTTCAACTCCGTAGCACATGCAGAAATACATAAACCTTGAAAATTTGTTTAAACATTTGCTAATTTTTAGTGGCGATTTGTTAAGCTTTTTCAAGCTTGGTAGTAAATATCCACAAATAAACATTTCAATTTTACCATATATTATTTCTGGCGGTCGTTAAAAATGTTTAAATTTAAAACAATTAGAAAAATATTATTTTACTTCTAGAAGTGCTACAACTTTAAAATTTGGCAGAAATGTGTAGCATTAGTACCACAGAATGGAGAAAGTATAAAATTTGTAAAATTGCAATGTCTTGGGATTGTTTTAATCTATCATTTCTACTTCGGAGGTGAAATATTTAGAATAAAAATTATTTGTAATGATGAAATATGAATGTTTTTTATGTTGATATGATTTGCTTGCAGAGTGCAAGCACCAACTACTAGTATGTTATTACCTCCTCCTCCTCCTCTGTAAGAGTCGTCGATATATAATAACATATAGGAGGATACTAATGTTTAGGCACTTCCAGATGAGCTGGAAATTCAAAATTTTTTCTTAGGTAGGATTTTGTCGAAAACCGACTAGAAAAAACGAATATCTTCAAAAAGTGCAAAAATGCCGCCGCTAAAAATTCGCAATTGTTTAAACAAATTTTTAAGGTTTATGTATTTCCAAATGTGCTACAGAGCTGAAATTTTTTTTATTGGTGGGATTTGTAAAAAAAAACGAAATAGGGATTATAGAAATTTTGATATTTTATTTTCTTTGGCAGTTAAAAATTCTTAAAGTTTAAACAAATTGGTAGATGCTTAGACACTATGCCGCAATTTAGGGAGCTGAAATATTTAAATTATTTAGACGTTCGCCTATGTAAACGAATAAACATTTCAATTTATCCATAAAATCGTTATTTTGACGGTTTTTTTATTTTTAAAAATTCATTTTTGGTATTTTTGTATTATTATTTTGTAATAGTTGCACAGTTATAGAAAGTATTACAGAAGTGGAGCGGATCTATCACAATGAGATTCTGGACAAAAACTAAGGGAATTAGAAAAATTACAATGTCTGGGCTCACCTGACATATGAGTAGAAAGAGTTGAGTATTCTACTAGTTACATACACCATCACTCATGTACTGCACACAACTTTTATCCCAAAATGTTGGTAAAAAAAGGGATTGTACATCTTACATGAGGATTTCTGAACAGGTAACATAAATTGCGAATATTGTTAGTAAATTCACTGCCATTCGCTTGCATCTATCTTTATACTCGCAAAAAATGAAGAATTCTACAAAGTACATGCACTGACTTTGTTTCAGAAAAGGGGAATCTGTGAAGAGGCCGACTCTCTATAATCTCAGACGTCAACTTATTCCGGCATGAATTTATTTTTTACCTTCTGAACTGGCACAAAAAAAGGGGTGCACAAGATACACAAGAGTGCATGATACACGAGTAAATACGGTATGTTGATCTTAATTAAATTATACAAAATAGAGCAAATTTAAAAATTCTAAACTGAAAATGACGAAAAATATAGCAATTTTATATTTAACCTTTTCACTGCTAAGCCGTCGGCGATTGCTCATTCTGTGCAGCGCTAGATACTCCACAGTGCTTGATTACTGGTTTGTTGTTTTATATGGTTTGCTTTCATCATATAGTTGTTTCATATATGTCCCATCGATCTTTTAGATCCAGGCTTTAGACCGGCACTGGCTAAGTTAAAAATATATATTTTTTATTTTAAATTATTACGTTTTTTTAATTTTTGATGATTTTTTAAATTTTTATTTGCTATGCAATTCAATATTTCTTTGTGTATGGTACGTCTCGAGTCATGGAACGACACATAGAGCAACTTGGCATTTCTTGCAATTGTACCTTGTCTCCCGTCTCTTATTGTTATTCCGACAAACTACGATATTTCTCATTGGGAATTTAATTTTTGCTGCCTCTGATGCAATGCTAGCCGGAAAAATGCCTTTCCATCAGCCGCAGAGGTGAATCCTCACTCGATCATTTTCCTCCTGATTGCTTTCTTTCTTTACTGAATTTTTCAAGAATTACTCGGATTAGCACCAAATAAAATTTTGCTATTGGAATATTATTTCCCATCACCACTTGCTAAAGGATGTGCGCATTCAGCACGGAAAGGTCGAATAATATAATCACAGTAAAAGTAGGCAAACAGTAATCCAAGAGTATCCAAAAACAATGTCCAATATGAAAGCCAAGGTCCAGAAATAAAAGTTGAACGAAGCAAAAGAATAAATCCACAAAGCCAAAAATAATGTCCAAAAGAAATGCAAAGATCGAAAAATAAAAAATCGGTGAGAAGGAACACAGCGCGTAACTCTTGAGAAAGACAAGGAGAAACTGAGCTCTGAAATCCGACAAAAGCATATCGAGAAGAAATAAATAAAAGTACTATAAGGGCATAGGGGCTGAGATAAAGTCAAGTGACTCTTGAAGGTTTCTGAAACATGTAGCCAAGTCGGGAACCTAACTCTCCCAAACATTCACTAAAAGGATTTGAATGACATCTACCGGCATTGAAAAGCATTCCTAAATAAGGAAGAGACCGCTAGATATCGCTAGAAGCAAAAACGAGAAAACACGTCTTGAGCAGCGACGCGAAAAACCGGCAAACGAGATATGACGTCCTTAGCACCGAGGGTTCGGCATATCCCGGACGAGTTATCACGTACATAGCACTGAGCGGCCAGAACCCGCTGGACAAGATATTGCATCCAGAGCAGGGAAAAGGTTAATCCATTACTATGCAGAACCGTAGTTTTTAAAAACTATTTTTCTTATTTTCTAATAAGTGAAGCTGGCTCAGCATTATGCATTATTCCTTTTCTACAGTGTCCCATTTTGTCAAAAGATAACATGTTTGTCATTAAAAAAATAGTTTTTCATGAATAATGTTCAAAAATTAAAGTGAACTTTCAGAAATGTCAGTACAATTCATTTGACAGGAAAGCATACTCTAAGATCAATAAATTGTAAAATATAATTTCAGTGGTTAAACAAAAGGAATTGCAACTGTTATCAAGCAATCACTACTTTGCATTTCACAGAACAAATTCTTCAACTAGCTTAATAATGTACCCTTTGATTATAATGCATCACAGCAGGCTACAAAAAGTCTTGCAATTTCAACTGTACATCTCTTACATTCTAAACATGCATCTATACATGGATTCACCTCATTTTTGTATATTATTACATCCATTGTAATTATAACAACCTACCTGCAGATTATCCCCATGATATATACGGCACTTTCGCAAAACAGCATTTTGAAAGCCATTGCACCTGAAAAACCAAACAAGTTATCAAAGAATGTCGAAAAGATCAGATAATTTACCAAAAAATACAGCTTAATAGTGGTCCTTTATGTTTTGATACCTAGGCTTAGGGGAAATACTCAAAGTAAACTGTTAATAATGAACTTTCAACACGTAAAACTATTTAATGACAAAAGTGCTGCCTAAATTAAAAAAAAAAGACAATCATGCCTATTCCACAAATAATATAGAGAACAACGTATCATTACAAGTAGATAACAAACATCAAAAATGCTCATCAAAATCTATACATCATTATACTATAATGGAATAAGTGTGAGTTTGTCTGTCCGGAATCTGATTGACTTCCAAGAAGCAAAGCACTGCCTCTGGAGACAAGGAATTGGATTATCTCATAATTGTAACTATACATTAAAAATATAATGTACATAGTTCTTAACTGATCCAATTTTATATGACTTCTAAATCAGATGACCGTCTTAAAATATATTCATATAATCGTCTTTTCAAAATTGAAGACAAAACTTATACAGTATTTACTCGCATATACGCTGCCACTGCATACAAGCCACACCCTCGTTTTCTGAGACTGAATCTAGGGAAGAAAAAAGTTTCCAAAAATAAGCTGCTCTTCAACAATTGGGCCCTATAAGAAGTTAAGCAGTCATTGTCCGATACATGAGGAAATGCGATTGATTGCGAGTTCATATTTAATGAAGTGTGCAGTGATAATCATTGGAAATAAGTTAAGGTAGAATTTTAAATTTTTTCCTTTTAAATATACTGTGATATAAGACTAACATCGAGTGGCTGTGTGACAATTACTCTAATACCTTGCTGTCAACTCACAGAAAGTTAAAAAATGGCAAGGGCTGGACTAAATATCATTATTTTCCTAAGGTAATTTTTTAATGCGCAGGCTTCTGAGTGACTTAACAAAATTTTACACTGGTACGAGTAGAATGATGTGGTAAGATTAACACAAACTGCAAGCATAGCGTAGTTTTCTTTATATTTCAATAATACCAGAATAAAACGCAATTCTCTTTGCGAATTACGCAAAACATATTGGATGGTGTATGGCAAGTGGTGACACCCAATCCAGTCTAACAAGTGTATCTCCCTGCAGTACACCAGTCATGGTGTCTTGCCTTCCAATATGTCTCGTGACGAATATGTCTCACAAAAAATGTCTCGCTACAAATATGTGCGATGAGTTTGTCGTGTGACCAATTGACGCATGATCAACTGACCAAGATGTATTGACGATATACCACTTCGTACTCAAATTTAAGATGACCTCAGAGTTTTGAAAGCTGAAATTTTGAAAGAAAATCTTGTATTGGTTTCAGGTAAATAATACTACCAATAGCATTGAAATTTTTGGGCTTACTTTCATCTACTTTACTCTCATAAAGGCCCACAAGTCATATTTGTAAACTTAATGAATTCATTTATTTCCATTAAAACAATGATCAGCAACAAAGAAAAGCTAACATGATATCAACAGAAGCATTAATCTACCTTTTACATAACCATTTTTCAGTAAAAACAACTCTTGGATTTTAAAAATTGCTTATACTGAGGTTCATTTCAGTACTTTTAAACTCAAATGGAATGGTGAGCAACTTTACATAGATACAAATGCTTACCTTAATGCCCTCAATAGTTCTTCATTAGGGTCACAGGCATGAACAACTTCTGCCTTAGCATGGGCCAAAAAATACACTGTATATTGTCCAATTCCTGCGAAAAGATCCACGATTGTTTCCCCTTGGCAGTTCATTTCACTAATTCTGTAGCGTTCCCGGGCAGCTCCATGATCAAACAAGTATGACGTAATATACCAGCTGAAACTAGAAGTTAGTACCAGTTAACCAATTAAGAATACATATCATACAAAGGTGAAATATGACATTTAAAATCTATTTAGAGTTACAATAAAATTAAAATTGCTATTACCACTATAATGTGGTCTGCTATAGAAAAGAACTTTGTACTGTCATATTTGTTGTTGAGCCAAAAATTTTCATTTAAATTCATTCCTTTCAAAAAGTATAATGTACAATAACTTATTGTATCTAGGAAAACTTAAATGGTAAGACTGCATGGACATCATTTTGTTACAATTTTTTTACACCAGATCAGACATGTACTAAATTACAGTGAGGCCCTCATTTTAGAACGGAATAAATTAAATTTTTATCTAATAATCTAAGATTGTCAATCACAAGTCAGGTTGCTTATGGTTCTATCTATTTCTAACAAACTATAATTGATAATGACGAATCAAATTGTACATTCAATAGAGAGTTATCAAGCTCCTCCTGCTGCTGAAAATAAAATTCCAGAACAAGTATGTAAGCATAAAAAAAATGAAAAATTAAGTACTTGTCTTAGGTATCTCTAATAGTCATAACAAGGTTATAAAAAATTAAGTTATCCTTATTCTGGAATACTATACAGTCATTCCTTACTCAGTACTCTTAACCTCTTAGTGCCACACAACGATTATATCATTGTTGCTTCTACAGCCAGTGGTGCCAATGATGATATAATCATTGTTATACAGAGCAGGTTATAAATCGATGCTGTTCAGTTAATATTGATCAAAGACAGATTGTGATAGCATCCAATAAAAGAGGAGGTCAAGCAGCTTTCATGTATGCAGCATATTTTTGTTTACCTCTTGATTTAAGTTTAAGTTAATTCATTTCATATGGTCGTATTTGTGCCTAGCTGATGATAGCACCAGATGAATCGGCATTTCTCTAAGTGCCAAGCTAAGTGATTGTTTTGCACTCAGCTCCTTCTAATATGCTTTGACTTTCTATGGATCTGCTGACATCACGATTACTGATTTTTTTAACACCGCAACTTCTACTGAAAGCAGAGGCAATTAATTACTTGGCAGAACAAACACATTTGGTTGCAGAGAAAAGCAAAGGCAAGTGATCTAGCTATTAAATATAGTTCACTGTAATCATTTTAATTATTGACAAAGGATTTGTTTAGTTCTCGTGCATATGAACGTACCATAAGAAGCTCATGCGGGAAATTTCTTCCAGTGTGGCTGCAGCCTTATTTCGTGAAAGTTCAAAGTAGCATTTATTATCCTTAATATTTCATGATGGCTTCTTCATCTAAGGATGAATTTGAAGTTCAGAACGATGAATTGTTCAATTATATTGGCACGTTAAGTGACATTGATTATTTGGAAAAAGAAGATGATGCTGAGTGATCGGAAGAACATAGTGGAAAAGAGGCTTTTTCTTCTGACTCGGACTCAAGTGAAGTAAAGAAACGCCACTCAAAAAATAACAATTTTGTATTCACTGTTTTACCATTAGTTAATCAACATTTTCCCAGGGATTAAACCCTGAAGCTGAAGAAACATAAATTACCCTACGTGCTTAAAATAAATTTTACCGATACTACTTCCTTCTCTTCTACCTCTGTTTTTAATCACGCTTGGAATCACTCTGAATGTCTTTCATCTCCCAAAATCTATTGCATCCACAGAATCTTCAGCCTCGCTCAGACCACTTAGGGCTGGTTGGGGGAATCACATGTTCAATATTATTATCATATTTATAGTTCTCCTGCACGTCATACATGGGGATTTAAAATTTGAATAGAATTGAAAGCGCTGCCATCAGCAGTAAAATATGTATTAAAGAAATGTAAATCTAAGAAACTCACCAAATGAGGAACTAATGGCAAATGAACCTGAGCCAAATACACTCAAATAGTAATACCATCTACTCCCATTCGTTTTGCGAGAACAGCAATGACAGCGCTCCTAGCGGCAGAGAATGGTCAGAGTTCTGAACACCTGACAACTATATGCATTCCGTGAGTAACATGAGCAAATAAATTGAATTCATCGCATTATACCATAATTAGAGGTTAAAAATGTCAAATTACATGGGTGGAATAATCTGTGCAGTTTATGGATGTTTTAATTATAAGTGGCAGAAGAACTCCAGATCTTTTTTTCACTTCCCAAAAGATAAGGAGGTGTAAGTACATAACCAAGAATACATGACATAACTTTTCCAAGAGCCTACCTGAATACAAGTTTCTTTATGTATACGTATCTCTTTCAGATGTCATCAATGGGTCCTGAAAGCAAGGAGAACAGATCTGGATGAGATATTTAACAAAGAAGGACCTGAACCCCTGTACTCCGGTTATCAGATATGTGATGCTTATTTTAAGGAAGGGGATTTCAGGTACCCTCAGCTGAAATCACAAGGGTTCGTTGAAACCATTAATATGAAAACTTGAATAAATCCTTTGTCCCAGTAAATGAAGAGGTATTTCTGTGTGAAATGAACTTTTATATTTGCAAAAGTCCTATTAAGAATTCCTGTTGTTGTGCAACTAGTGTTTTTATTAACCGTGTTTTTATTAACTTGGTTGAAGAGAGGAACCATCCATAGTATATTTCTACCCAGTGGTCAAGAGAAACCTGCCTGTAAGGCCGAAGAAGAGGGAAAGAGATGATGAAGTTCACTTAGAACAGAAAAACCTACATCAGTGATTGATATGGGTAAGTAAGGTTACATTAAATATGAAGTCACAAATGTACATTGGCAGGTATTGTGAAGTGAAATAGTAGAAATGAGAAAAATAGAACTGGTTTTCTTTTATTGCCTTTTATTGGAGGCCCTTGAAATCTCATAAAGTTAGTTAATAGAATTTAAAATTTAATATGACCTGAATTTTTCACTTTCTTTAAACTAAATCTGTGGCTCTGATTTTTTTCTCAGGTCCCTTATCTGATGTCAGATTACCAAAGTGGAGTGAAAATGGATACAGGCTTGATACAGGACTTAGGGTGGGAATCACTAGCTGAGCGCCGATTACGTGATAGGTTAAAACTTCTTGAAAGATTTAGAACGTGTACTTTCTCAGCGACGTCGAAGAAATAATAAGAACTCCCACCTATATCGGTAGAATGGACCATCCTCGTAAAATAAGAGAGATAGCCTGTAGGACGGAGAGATACAAAGGCTCATCTTCCCCTAGAACGATAGCTGAGCAGAATAAAACTTGCGATCAAAAGTAACCTCGCGTGGGGTCGTAAACCCAGACCTAATTTTGGAGTTTTCCCCTTGGTGTTAATGCACCCCCTGCCACACACCCTTGCGGTGGCTTGCAGGGTAAACTGTAGATGTAGATAATCTAATATGCAGTTGGGCTTCAGAATTTCTTTTCTATGTTTTGTTTTTATTGTTGATGATGAAGCATCATCCACTCTGCTGAGGATGTTCACTTCTTCCTTATCCTGCCATTTCAAGGCTAGATGTTTACTTTGCCGCCAAGCTTTGATCTTGCCCTTTTCAACGGATATTTTTTGAAGTCTTTTAGCAAATCACGACGATTTTTCCATAATGTTCCATAGGCATGTTTTATTTTGAACAAGTATGCCAAATAATTTTGGGGATGTGTAAAAATTGTCCATTGTTACACAGTAATCTTTCTTTAGCAGAGGGTCCATTAGTGTTAGGACACATGATGTAGCAAGTCCATAATTCTCATATTCCTCTTTCAAATTTGTACCTTTTCCAGTATAAATTAGTGAATTCCAGATGTAACCAAAACTTGATTCACACAGCATGATAAATTTTATGCCAAACCTTGCTTGTTTCGTAGGGATGAACTGTATCCAGCTGAGCCTTCCTGTATAGTGCATGAGGCTTTCATCAACACTTAGATTTCGTTCTGGAATATATACCTCTCCGAAACGTTTTAGAAGTCTGATATATCTCCCAAATTTTTCTCAATTTTGGGGCTGGATGAGTATTTTCATCAAAAGTTTCATTATTACTGAAATGCAGGAATTTCGTGATAAAACTAAATCGCTGTTCGGGCATGACAGTTCCAAAAAAAGGTGTTTGCAACATCCAATTTTTCGACCAAAACCACTTCTGGTTGGGTTTTCCAAGGATTCCTTGTAATATAATTAGACCAAGAAATGCCCACATCTTTTCTTTGATTACAGGAAACCATTTATTAGCACGTGAAAAAGCTGATGCATAATTATTTGTTTCCAATGTAATCATGTCAATAATTTCATCATCAAAAAATAATTGTAAAAATGCTAATAGGTCAGAAATGCCTGCCAATTCCTTTACTGATCCTGATTTGTTAGTGAAACTGAATTCTGGATGAGGAGGATTCACTACATTCACATTTATAGGGCACCACACAGGATCATAAGTAGAAGAGTCAATATCCTCTTCAGAGTCATCATCTTCAGAAATGGAAATATCTGAACTTTCTGAAGAAAGATTAGGAAAATCAGTGCTGTCATCATTCGACAGTAACACCGCCTCAATGTCAGAATCATCATAATAAACATCTCGGTGTGAAGCCCTTCTTTTGTTGTTTGGCTTCAAAGATGACATTGAAGGGCAGGCTGAAATTTAGTAATCATTATAGAGTTTAGGCAAGACAAACAATATTCGGTAAATATTTTATATATATCTATATATTGTACTACAAAATGACATAATACCTGTAGTACAGATGTATATTCAGTATAATAAAAACAATCAGCAAACACGACACAGAACGGCAGGCCAACTTTCCTAATTCACTCTCTAGTTTACGAAAAGTAAATAAGAAGTTACATTACTGCAATATAATAAAGAATACAGTTATAGTTGCCATAGTAAAAAATGAAAGAATACCTGTTGTAAATATTATGTGGTGTATGATGAAAAAAAATGAAATGTTGTCAAAATTCACCAGGTGGCTTCCTTTGACAAAAATAAATTGAACTAGAGAAAAGAATGCAAGATGAACCACAGTTATTTCAGAGAAATATAGTAAAAACATATATATACATTATGGAAAACAAAATGACATAACACCTGTAGTATAGATGTATATTCAGTATAAAAACAATCAGCAAAGATGACACAGAACAGCAAGCCAAATTTCCACATTCACTTTATAGTTTATAAAAGATAAATAGGAAGAATACAATATAATAAAGAATACAATTATAATTTACATAACTATAAAACAAAAGAATACCTGCTGTAAATACGTTCATCATCAATGATCAGAAAACAATCGCAGAACTAAAGAAAAATCATGGTTAGTCAAAAAAAAACAGCATGTAAAATAACCTCAGCCCAGTAGATGGCAGAAGTTCATAGAAAGCAGAAAAAAATCGGGCTTAATGCGCAAATTCAGAAATTCCTATCACACCCCGAGTCACACTCATGGTTAACACTGGCGGTAAATTCAAGAACCCCGAGCTACACTCGGGCTTAACACCAAGGTGGTTAAAGCTTCTAGGAAATCACTGTCATTGTGGGAAATTTGTAATTTGCTCATGGTGTCGGCAATCTTTCTGTTTTGCCTGCTTTTACGACAAGTACCATCCAAGAAACTGCTCCTCTTCAAGTCAAACCTTGTCTTCAACCATGATCCTGCATCAAACCTTGATCCTATCAATTCCCCTCCTATATATAACCCAAGCCAAAGCCACCCCTATGTTTATCCTGCACTTCCCTCATTCCTGAATACCATTCCCACCCCAACCCAAAATAATGGCCACATAAATTAGTTGTAGTCTGGTTTAGTTATTGCTTTTTCGGCAAACATTTTCAAAAGAGGCAGTAATTAAAAACGTCAATGTTCTTTCAAAAAATCAGAGTAAAACTAAAGAAAAAAGGAAAATTACCCTGAAAATATTGGACCTTTGTGGGACCTAACCACAGGAGCTAGAGAATGCCGACAGCCGCAGCCGGACACATTTCCCACTAGGCCACTCTGGTTGTTGTTAAAGAAGAAAAACATCTTTCAAGGGTTGCTGTAGAGCAGGCCAAGGTAGCAAGAATCTTTAATAGTCTTTTTATACTAGGAAAAAGCATATCATCGCAAACTTTGAATACCTCTAATGCTGTTTTTGGCAAATCATCTTCTGACAGCAAATTCCATTTACACTGCCATATTTCAAATTCTACTATAAGTTGTCCAAAGTCTTCACCATAAATTTTACAAGTCTGTTGGAAAATTTCTGCCTTTTCATTTTTACATTTAGTAGGAAGCAGTAGCTGCAGTTTAGCTATTCGTTTATTATGTGACGCTTTCTTTCAGAATCTAGAATACACACTATATCAACTTGCGTTCCACTTATAACATTTAGAAAATTATCTGCATGCATACTAGCCTCAATATGATATTTTGTTTTCTCATGTTTTCCAAAATATTCTTTCGCATTCTTCCAGTTTAGATAGGCTGTTGTTACTAATGCTCCTAATGCTTGATCTCCTCTGCCTCCAACTTGACGAGCAAACAATACACATATTTTACAGAATGCTCCACCTGCTCTTATGTCTCCCGCATAAACCAATGATAAACATTCTGATATAAAAGAATGTGCTCTTCAATTCAATTTATTTTAGCATTCCTGAGGCTCCAAAAATGTAAATCCAACTTAATAAATTATAAAAGTATTCTTCTATTCAACGAATTGATGGAAATGTGCGACTTTGGGCGATTTGAAAGCACTCTGATTGTCATTTTGCAGAGCTATCAACTGGCAACCCATCTACACTGACGAAGTATGTTTTGAGCAGTTTATTTCACTTCCTTCACCCTATGAGTTGCCCTTAAATGTTCCCCTCTCCAATGGTCAAACATAGTGACCTTTCTACGTCACTAAGTAGCTCCTCATATCCTTAAGCATAAATCCGCCCGTCTGAGTTGCAGTTAAAAACTTAATATTTTGTGTTTTCCTCAGTCATTATTTCTTTAGGTTCTTAAGAAAAGAGAATCCGCTAAGGGGGGGTTTGAACCCCTCAAACCCTCCCCATATATACGGCCCTGCAGTGTTGTAAATCTGTTTAGATGTTTGCTGCCCCAACACATGCTCTATGATCAACTATTTGAAGCTGCAAGTAATTGAGCAGAAGTCTACCCTGATGATATCACGCTAGATTTAGGCCCTCAAATTGTATCTTTCAGGCCCAGATATAAAACACAAATTAGCCAATTTGATTTTGTATATGATTATGTTCATAGTAGAAAACTATTTATTAGATTCAACATTTCCAGATACATTTACAGCCTGTTTAGTATTCCTTACACTTTCTGTTATTATCATCAGAACACTCATTTTCTAAGTTTAAATTGATAAAAAATTATTTAAGTTGCTCAATGGGGCAGAAGCACCACAGTGAACTCACAATGGTTTCTATTAAACGAGCTTGTGCTATTGAAATTGGCACTTTTGCAATTGTAACCAATTTTACAAAAAGTAAAGCCCGCAAGAATAATTTTGCTAAGTAGCAAGATAATAATGTCATGCGATAGATGCTATTTACATATAGGCTGCAGATTATTTGTCTTGCAGTATAGAAATTGTTGTTATTTACAGCTTCATAATCATATAACCTGATTTCTGTAATATTTGTTTTTGAAATAATATATGCACAATTAAATGCATAAAATTATTAAATGATTGCAAAATATTTTATTTATAAAAAACCAAGATATTAATAAATTTATGACTAAAATTATTCCTTATAAAAAATAAGTTTACATATAAATATTGGAGCAGAGTGGGGCCCTGTGAAGAATTCTCAAACCAGGACCCGGCTTCATCTTGCAATGCCACTGATAGACACATTTTCTATACAGATTAACCCTCTTAGTGCCACCAAATTTTGGTGCTGCTAGGGATAAGTGCCAGCGTGAATTTTAGAATTTTGTAACACCTTGGGGAAAAAAACAATATGAAGTTATTTTTTTAGATATGAATTTAATGTTTTTTAATTAACTAAAAATGGATTAATTGTTGGTGATAAAATTCTGACACATCACATGAAGGTTAAATGTAATTATTACAACACAAATAGTTTGAATAATATTTTGCAACAAAATAAATTATTGTTTTTGTGATAAAAAAGTTATACATTATATGTCACATATACCAAAAAAACTACAATATTTATATATATGAGTTCACTAGGAAGCTCTATCGAAAAAATCATAAATAAATAAGGAAAATTTAGTGAATTGCATAACTTTTAGCCGACCCCTGCACACAGTCATTTTCTAATTTCCCATTTTCTTTCAAACTCCTACCATTGGACTGCTCATCTAACACCTATGTTGAACCAGGCAAATGCCGTGCATGCCCTTCTCGCATTTTATGCACACAGTTCGGGACCTAGACCTCTTCTGACCATGTTTTCCACTGCAAACAATACAATTTTTTTCTTTCCTGCCTGGAAGTTGCCTTAGTCCAACTTTTGGCCCACTAATCGATTGACCTGCACGTGTAGATACATCACTCTCTGTTTTCCCAAGCCATTCAGACCCCAGGGCCTCTATGATGCTTGATGTGTATTGAAGCCTAGTCATTTATTTTATGGGATTATTCTCTTTGTAGATTATATATGAATATATGAGCAATCATACAAAAAACAACTTTCTTCCAAAACTTTATCGTATGCCTTTCATCCAAGTAAGAATATACCATCATGTGACAGAGGTGTCAATGCCACCCACATACTTATTGTACAGATCTATTATTTATGGTCTCACTATTTCTTTAGTTTTGCCATGTCTATTCTTTCTTAGAGACGTATTTTGTGCTGTTGCTTTTGTGGAAAGCAGCAGCACAGGATTCTTCTGTGATTTTTTTTCTCTTTGCCCTAAGATAAGAATTTCACCATTTCTATAATATTTCATTTCCCCTACACTAAATTTTTCTTTCAATCCTTGGGGAATGTTCTTTCTATTCCTTCTCAATGTCCCTGTCAAAAATGTATGCTTTTTGAAAAGTTCACGTGCCAAGTCAACACTTGTGAAAAAGTTGTCCACGACAACATGGAACCCCTTCATGAGATAATTTCCTATATCCAAAAGTTTTTTCACAACCACAAAACTTAGTCCATGCTCCTGCAAGTCTCTCCTATCTTCTTTATTCTTTGCTCCACGATAGCAGTAGAAAGCCAAACAATAGTTCACTACCAAGTCACATAACATCCAGAATTTTATGCCCCATTTATGGTGACGTTTGTTAGGCAGATATTGAAGCAGCTGAGAATGACTTTGAGTATCAACTAATGTTTTATCAACGCTAAGGTGCTCATGGGGTGTGTAGTGATGGCGAAATAAATGATTGGCTTGGTCAACGATGGGTTGAAATTTTGCATAAGGGTCATATTTTTCATTGCCTGGTGGTAAAAGTTTGGAATTATCTGCGAGGTGAAAAAATTTCAAAAGTAGTTGAAAACAATTTCTTGACATCATTTTACCAAACCATGGAATGGAGTGAGAATTATCTGTCCAGTATGAAAAAATGGTCGGCCTTTTAGTAATACCCATTTCTAATAAAATTGCGATGAATGCTATCATTTCAATTACAGTCACTGCCCGCCACTGCCTCACTCTCGATCTTGGCGATAAAGTTTCATAGGCAGCTAAGAACTGTTCAGAATACCTGTTTGTTTCGAGTACAAATATATTCCATAGTTTCAGTGAAAAAAAAAAAACTGAAGTAATCAATGGGGTCAGCGTTTGGCGGCGGCGCATGCTTGGGTCCCGGGATTTCAACATAACTGAAGTTGGTAGGACAACAATTGTCACAGTTTTCGTCGACTAAGCTGAACTCCGGTGGCCGCGTTGAATCAGCCTTATCACTGCAAACATCATCGTCACCACTATCATCTATCACTCTAAGGTTCTTCCTCTTTATCACAATGTCACTGTCATCGGAATCAGAAATCACTTGGTCTCTCCGACACACACTCTCCTCGTCATCTTTCTCTGAATAATCATCGTCATTGCTTAGCGATAACAGATAATTTACCAACTCTTCATCTAGGTTTTCCTCCAAAGTATTTTTGGTTGCCATTTTAGGAGAAAGAAGGGTGATTTACTATATATGCGTAATATTTTCAAGCCTGAGCATCATGCACCCTTTCGCTCGCAAAGGAAGAACCTAACTGATTCCCCTTGAACAAAACAGAAGACGTTCTCTTCGTAACCAATCTCAACATAAGCATTCTCAACCACATGGTAGAAACAAAGTAATCCCCTCTGTCGTAGAATTGCTGACGGTGTCTCCCCCTACATTGAATCACTTGACCGTATGCCGTCTTGGATTGATAGCAAGAGGAATCAAAGTGTTTACAAAGCAATTTTTTTTTCGTCGCATCATCATTGTGGTCGAGTTTCTTTATGTATCATAGTATTCAAGAGTGTTAGCTTTTTTGTAGCAATTCACACTGGTAAACCACTCAGAACTTATAAAACGAGCGTGTTTCAAACGTCTTATTTACTTGGGCTTTGGATGCGTAAACATATACGCATCAAAAATAGAGCAAGTTCCACCCTTTATAAAATCATTCATAATACATACAAAAATTTTAAAAAATACATCTTCGATAAAGTAGAAAATACACTCTTTCAAATGATACCAAAATTATTTATCATCCATTAAAATTGTATTCAGTTATTACGATTTTAATTATGGTCTACGCTTGAGCCGATATATCGGCTCGCGGCACTTTTTGCCCGAGGAGCAAAAGCCGATATATCGGCCCATGGCACTGAGAGGGATAAATTGTACATTGTATTAGAAGATATATTATTTTCAATGAAAATCCCTCAGTTGCTGAGATGGCAGGTTTGAGAGGGGACAAAATTAAAGCAGAAATTTATCAAAACCATTTTATGAGTGATTCCAAAAGATTGTCTGATTTGGATATTTGGAGTGATAGTCATTTACAATGTGAGTTAGTATTCTTTGTGGAAAAAAATGTGATAGTGATATATGATGTAATAGTTACTAATCTTTGTGGAAAAAATAATGAAATGGTAGAAATACTTGTTTGGGTTTGTTTTGAATACCGCCATAGTAAAGAACTGCATTTCATATAATAAAACCAATTTACCATCAACTTCTAGACATTGATATACTCAGAAAGCATTCAGAAAGGCTCTCTATACACAAATGATAGGCAATATCTCATGAAAACATTTGGGATGCAAAAGTCACTTAAAATCCTCCAAGAGTTAGTAAAGATTGAAGGCAGAAATAAAGTGCAGTAGTAATAAAAGAAAAACGCCTTTGCATGTTTCCTGGAGAACCACATAGAAAAAGGAGTAAAGGTATTTAATATATTTTTAATGCAATTAAATATAATAAATAATTCCTAAAAATTTTATTAATCTCCAAATGACTGCAGGCAATGTTAAGTAACACACATAATGTATAATTTTGTAAAATAATAACTGGCTAATCAAGATATTTAAATTGGTCTGGGAGAGGGTTAAAAAGGCACCTAAAATTTTTTGCACTGGAAGCCACAAAGGCTTCAACCGGCTCTGTTCAGCTACCATACCATTAACACTCATTTACATCAATAATAGTTAAAAATAGAAAAAATTAGTAATGATTATATAATTAAATTTTTATGCAAACTACACAACATGCTCTAATTACCTTAATCCACATTCTTCAGTTGTCACCCATGCATAACTCTCATCTAAGACATGAGCTCTGAGGGGCAGAGCATCATCTGGTTCTCTTTTACACCTTCGAGCAAGTTGGCACACTCCTAATGACTCGTATACTGCTGCCCAAATCTCGGGGGCTATAATCACATAAAGCATCATTATTTAGTAAATATTGATAGCTAACCTTTAACAGGTAAATTGCACTTATTAAACGGCAAATTTATGGCAACATGATAAATACAAATAATGGGTGAAATCCCTTTCCCATAGTTATATTAATCACTGGTACATACTTAAACAAATTAACATGCCAAAATTAAAATAAATGCAAGTATCTATGTGCAGGAAACTCCAGAGAATAAATTTGCTACCCTGTGTTAATTATTATAATAAATAAAAACGGATGGATAAGAATATTCTGGTGGAGGATTTTTCAACCATGATCTTTTAACAAAGGGAATGGCTAGTATTTCACTAACCTCCTCTCGCCCAAGCTGGATCCACAAAGCTCCTTGAGTCAAACACGGCCATATCACCATACTTGGCGCATGACCTTGGAATGTCAATCTCTAATTCCTCCCTCCATAACTTTTTTTCTTTGAGAATGAGTTCAACCGACTTTCTCATAGAGTCATACGCAGACTTTGGTATTTCAGGGAGACAATCCAGCCGCTTGAAGACAACATATGTTCTGTTATTTAACACTATGCATCCTTTGGTAATAGCTTCTTGTGACCGAAGACAAGTTATAATAGGTAATCCTGCTTCATCCCCATTGATTTCGATGGTTACATCATCCTCTTGAAGTATATTCATTTCTCGAAGAGTATCCCTATATAAAGGAGAAATTTTAGGGTAAATCTCAATGGAAATATTACGAATTAATATTTTTCTAAGTAAGAAAACTTTCCTTATTTGCGTAACTTCCTTGTTTCTGACTAAAACCAGCGCCATTCTTCGTTTGTAGGATTTATATTTTTATGCTTGATTTACGTATTTCGTGCTAGAACAAAAAAATTAAATCGCTCTTTGCTTGTAAAATAAATTCAATAAGCTATGACTAGAGTTCACAAAACACTTACTAAAGGGAAATCAACAAAAATTACACTAATAATCTCTAATGACGAAAGAGCAATTCGTATCACAGATGAACAAATGAGTTCTGATATTCAATTAATTACGGAAGCAGCAACTGTAAATATTTAGCAACCATGTGGATGAAGCTATATACGATATATCGATAGTCTGCAACACCATCAACGGGAGTGAAAGTGCCTAAGAATTATTTATTACAAATTATGCAAAATATGAGGCGGTAAAATAAATAAAGAACATTACATAACTTGAAGTATATCGTAATTAATCATAATAAACAATTTAAAAGATATATTAGTCCTTAGATATGTAGGAAATGGTATATTTCAATCAGATCCGGCCCGTGAGATTTAATAGATTTGGGCGATATTTAATTTGGTCGGGGCGGTTATTTTCCATGCAACGTTATATGCCAAGAGTCTTACTACTCGAGAAATTCAACCGGTTTTGATTAACATAGCTTGGGATTTGGTTTTATACGTTTTTTATTTCAATTTTTTCATTTATGGCTCCAAAAAATAAACAAACCATAGGAAACGTCATTTTTATTAAACAATTAACTTACATCTGAATTTTAAATGAACCATTGCATGTACATACATGCGTTAAAATGTGTTACCGCGCTAACTTTATAATCAATGTTGTATCAAATTTTATTACCTAAGGTGCAAATTCATTACACTGTGCAGAATTGAAATTTAAATTTTTATGTAAAAGAAAATAAATTTAAACGTTCAACGCTGCAACGAAATATTATTTTTTCGTCGGTGACTGAAGCCAATTTTCCTGTTTTCAATTTATATGGAGGTTCAGAATCAGCAATTGATAACGAAAATTATTTGAAAATAATTTTGCGATTGTAATCGGTATTTTAAATTGGGATGACAATCGTCGTCCTCAGTCAGTGGTAAGTGCCGGCCGAGTGTTTTGCATACCTCATCCCGTTTACGATGACTCGCAGACTTATCAATATCTATAGCTTTATCATCAGCATCTCTTTTATTGATAAGTGATTTGTATGATATATGCTTTTCCAAGATTGGAAACATGATTTTATGATGAAATACAAACTGAAAAATCTATGTGAAAATTATCTATTTTTCTCAATTACGTTGATAATAATACTATAGGCGCATGAATAAACTTTCCATTTTTCTTACTTTGTTTTTAAGTTAAATTCCTAAAATGAGATTTTTCAGGCTAAATTTCTTATAAGGAAAAATTGTCATAAATAAGGAATGAGAAATATGTCATAAAATACTGTTGAACTGCTTTTCCAATTTTATTACAAATTATAATGTATAAAAATAATTTGTATACATTTTTATACATAATTTTGTACTTTATATTTACATTATAAAAACACTATTTACAATTTTTATATTTAATTTTACATTCTTATATTATTTTTATTTTAATCATAATACACGGGTAGTAAATCACCTATTTACAGAGATATATGAAACATATAATAGCACAAATAAAATAAATATAGTAAGATGTTACATTAAATCAGTTATATACATTCATTGAAGTTATAGTTACAAAACAGTAATAAACTTATTGCATTTTATATAAAATATGGCCACCGAAGCACAAAATATTACCTAAATTCATGGATTGCCTTGATTTGTTTAACAGTAGTTTCAAACTCCTGATGTCACATCAAATGTATATGAAAAGAAGGATTTAACTTTAACATACTGCTGTCTACCAACTAAATAACTACGTAGCCAAGACAACATAGTACCTCCGATGCCTACAGTTTCTAATTTATTAATCAGTAAACCACGGTCCACTGTATCAAAAGCGTTACTAAAATCTGTATAAACAGCATCAACTTGCAAATTATTGTTTATGGCACTATAAATATTTTCTTCATAAACTAATAAATTGGTGACAGTAGAACGATTTGCCATAAACCCATGTTGTTGATCAATGATAATATTTTTTAAAAGTGGAGTTAGCATATCGAGAACTAAGCTTTCGAACAATTTAGAGAGACATGATTGAATAGACACAGGTCGACAATTAGTAATATCAGATTTCTTGCCTTTTTCATAAATTGGAACGTGACTTATTTTCCATTGGCTTGGAAATTCACCCGAGGAAAGTGACTTATTAAAAAGTATGAGTAGTGGAAAAATTAATACACGGTAGCATTCTTTAATCAAACGTGAGGGAATGTTGTCAGGACCTGGACCTTTTTTAATATCGACAGATTTTAACTTTTTCAAAATGTCATCAGAGGTCACCTTGCATATACGTACATGTGTAGCATTGTCTTCTTTAAAGTTCAAATCATTATTCATATCTGAGTTTGAGCTGTAAACACAAGTAAAGTATTTGGCAAAAAGATTTGCTATAGCTTGTCCATCTTGAGCTACCTCAGATTCTATATACATGTGATTAGGAAGTACGTTGTCTTTCCTCAAAGAATTAACATGATTCCAAAAAGGTTTCATGTTGGAATGCAGTAGGGACTCAATATTATCAATATGGTCATGATAACAATGCTTAGACAGATCTTTTACATCTGGCTCGTAGCAAGGAAATAGTCTTATAATCAGAAATGGAACTAGACAATTTGAACTTCCTATGGGCTTGTTTCTTTTCATATATTGATGACCGCAGTTCAGAATTGAACCAGCTTGGAAAGGACTAATTTTTTAATTTAAATTTAGGAACATATCCTTCAATTGCACAACCCAACATATCATAAAAGTAATTCACAGGGCTATTTATGTCCAGTTTAATCAGCACATTCCAGTCGATAAGAGATAGATAGTTGGACATACCACTATAGTCTCCTTTGGGAAAATTATATGATATTGAGTCATATTTGATGAAATCAGAGTTGGTTTTGATTATAAGATCACAGTCGAGGGCTGGATGATGAGGATCAGGTACAATGATAGACTCGCAGGCCTCACTGACTGAAACTGAAACTTACTAAATAACTGTATTTACAAATGAATATGAAGTTTTTTTTACAAATTTACTATTGTACAAATTTAACTAGCATTTTATGTTCTTGTGAAACTCGACGCAACAGGGTTTGAAACAAAAGGCTGGGCATCCCTCACAGGCAGTGCAAAAAAATTTCGTATCCTTCCTGAACCCTCTGGATTTACAATATGTACATTTTGTTTGTTGGATGCGTTTCCATTTGTCGTCAATTTCATGTCTCAGGATAATGCCTCGACAATCCAAAGATCTTAGAGGGTTGCATGGAAGAAGGATGTGGGATGGGTTTAGAATAGGCTGGACGAAGGTAAGATTTATAACATAAATATGGAAATCGTATAAGTGTATTTTGGGATGGGTGTTCCAGTAAAGGAAATAGCTTCACCAAGACGAGGTGAAGAATATGGATCCCCAGTTTCTTATTCCATTTTAGTGTCTTATGCTTGATCGGGTAATAAGACACCATTTGATCACAATGATCGATGCCATCCATTGACTCATTATAACAAGCAACGACCTCTGATCTGGAGGAGACACTACCTCCTTGCCGGCGACGGACATCAACCATATTGCTTCCGAATTTGGAACTGATCATCAGAACGCCCCATTTATCTTTCCATTTCATCACGCAGACTCCATGGGAATTAAAACATCCACAACTTCACCTCGTCTTAGTTTTTTTTATATTAAGTCAGGAGGATTCCCCTACCAGTTAGATCAAAGAGATCCTGTATAATAGGTCCTCTAGTAGATGGTGGGCCAAGTCGACAATAATAATAATTATCCATGAAAATCGAATGTCCGGCATCTAATTTGCCTTCCATCAACTTCCATACAACATTGTCGACATATCCCAGCCAACCTACATCTACATCATAGGACCCAGCATCCTTATATAATAATTCTCAAGTATCTGTCTGTCTGTCTTTCCCGGTATTTTTGGACTTTTCCTAATAGAATTAAGAGCTGAAACTTTCACAATCATTAAACCCCCATGAGGTGGTCTCTAGAAAAATCAAACATCCCGGAAAAAGTCCCGGATTCGATTCCAGGAGACAATTATATTTTCCCATAAGTTTACATAGGATTTTCGTTTTTTCAAGGTGCAATGTTTATTTCCTTCATTCATTAAAATATGTAAATATGGAATGAATTTATCCATTTTTGTTTTATTTGATGGCTAAAACTATAAAATATCTTATTCTTGCAATGTTTAGATGTTATACAGAAGAATTTGTCAGAAACATTTCTTTTCGAAATTTTATGGCTTTTTTGTACTCTTGGAGTGTGAGTGAAGGGGATGGCAGGTATAGTCAGTCTGTTTGAAGTCCAACTGTATGTCTGGGTCACAATTCTTGTCAAAACAGAGGTGACTGGGGAACTGGCTTGCCTAATGGGAGGGGAAAGAGGGGAGGAAGGTGAAATATTTTGCCTACCAGCTGAGGGAAACTCCACCTCCTCGTCTTCCTCCTCGGTGGTATCGCCCCACTCCATTTTCCCAGACAAATCACTAAAATCACTTTCCTCTTCCTCCTCCCTAAGTAACAAATAGCTCAACTCCTCGTAGACCAAATGTGGCGAGGGGAAGAGTCCCTCTTTCACCTGTGAGTCTGCAACATGTCACCTTCACACATTCTCCCGTGTGTTGTCAGAGGAAGAGGTGTGATATCTGCCCAGGACGTTGACGGCTGGGGACTGTTTTAGGAAGTCGAGGGTTGGGGGTTACTCCTAGAAGTGGGAGGTCAAGGACATTTTTTCCCAGGGGGAATTCTTTTGAGGAGTGCCTTCTCCTTAGCACTGCCTCGACTGGGACCTCGAGTACGAACCATGCTAAAAATATAATTTAAAAAATATTACAAGTATGGAAAGTTAATTTTATATATCATATTGATGTTTCATAAAAGATGGAGAGGGGGTGAATGTATGTACATTATTCCTCTCTGAAGTTTATCGTTCAGAAATGGCAGCTATCAATAAATCGTAGCTTTCACACGTGTAGCTAGATAACAGAAAATAAGAAATAATCAGAAGAATAAATAGCAGTTTTCAAGAATTTAAAATGACGTAAGTAAAAACAACTTACATTTCTCTCCATTACAAGAGGAATTAATTATCAAGTAAACATGTATTTCGGAGGAACACTGGGAAAAGGAAAAATACAATTTGAAAATCTCCGAAGATACCATCAACAGTTAGTAAATATTTCAAATATAAAAAATTTGATTGTTAAAAGATATTACCACCTTTGGCTTTGTCAAAGTTCAAACAATTTCCTCCTTCTTCTGGACGTATTTCAATAAAAGAAGTCCTAAAAAAGACACAAATTGGTTAGAAAGCATCGAAATTAAGTTGGAGGGGGGGAGGGGAGAAATTACCTGGAATAGATTTTTTTGCCAAAAAAGTGTCTCCGGAATATGTTGTTCCCATACTATTACAATAAACAAGTTAAAAAAGGATGAGAAGATTAGAATTATATGAAAATATCCATAAAATAATAAAAAAATCTACTTAGAAATGCATACTTACCACCCGGGAAAAAATATTTGTGGCTGGACAAAGAAGGGTCGGATCGTAAAACTAAGCACACGTGTTGACTTGGTGGAACCTAATGAACAACTGCATAGGGAGAGGAAAGTGTTTCGGGTAGGCGTATCCCGACTGCTAGCATGGAAAGGGAAGTAGAGTTTGGAAGACGATCGTCGTCCGCAGTCACAAGCGTGCACCCAGCGGACCACACTTGACGTCCGTCAGCATTGAATGTGATAATAGGAAAAGTTGCATTATCTTGCATTGAGAAGCAGGGTAAGACAGGAGTTGCTACTGTCTAGGGGCGCAAGCGAATTGGGGGGCGCAATAGCATCTGGTCCCGCTGCTAGTTTTAACAGCAGTATCATTTTCTTAAATTTTTATACAGGATAAGATTTGGATAGTAAACAATGCAATTGGTGACAAGGGTGACTAATGTTAGATTAGGCATCAAGGGTGGATCCAGGCTTCATCCATGGGGAGGGAGGGAGGGGGTAAATAATGTACTACCTATATTTTAATGCAGAAAAGAGGTAATATATCGCTTTTGTACAACAAAATTAATATAGTAATGGTAAAGTATATTATAATACCATTCCATACAGAAAAAGGAAATAGATAACTTTTTGAGAAACAAAATGAATAGTACAGAAAAACAGTATTTTTTTCTGATTTTAAATGCAAAATTAAAGAATAAATTCAACTCTTCTATTTTTGGTACCTTTGGTACTTCAAAGGTTTTCAATAATATTATTAACATTAATATAAATGTTATTACAGTGAACTCCCGATCTAACATTTTTTACTGGACCAAGGGAAATCGACTTTAGATGTGGAAAAACGTCAGATGCGGAAATGGAGATAATGATATTTGCACATTGTCCGGTACATTTTAAATTATTATACAGGATGCCCAAATGTCCTGTATTTCATCAACTGTCCCGTAAAATCCTGTATTTTCTGAAGTGAGAGTTTTTACAAATATATTATAATAAGAAAAACATCGCAAATAAATTTATATTTTCAATTGTATTCCAAATTCTTGCTCTCGTTCTTATTCTAATTAAACACAAATATGTCAGGAAAAATTATTCTTTAAAGGTAAGGGGATATTTTCTATACATTTCCGAACAATTCAGATAAAATCAAAAGCACTCAGTACCATGGCAAGAATTGAATGATTAAAAAATGGTAATTGAAAATTTCTTTGCTCACGTCTTTACCGAATATGAAGATTCTACTACAGTTGTAATGAAGAAAACTACTCTAGATAAGTCATGAGAAAAGGTATTAGCAACTTACCTGGTTAACCTCCAATATCATACCCATAACAGGAACAAAATTATATGAATATCGATGATCAAAACTAAATGGTGAATCCACAGCGTCGGAAGTAAGTCTTGTGTGCATGCGTCGATTGAATAAAATGTTTCTTCCGGATGGATCAAATAAGGAAAACCAAGAGATTAAGACATTAAATTGTAAAAAATTGATTGGAGAGATTTTAAGGAAAAAATCTTTAAAAGTTAAAAAAAAATGCAAGTTACATACCATATCTGTTTAGGATATGTTATTTGAAGAAAAAAGATCACTACTAATTTTGAATGACAATTACAAATGAAAACCATACAAATATAAATGATAAAATTTAGTATTTTTTGAAAAAGTCAGATATTTTACTTTGTTGCTTTCTTTCATTTGCGTGAATATCATAGAGTCCCTTTTCAAGTTTATCAGTTCCTTCAAGAAGGTGTTCCGTCCCAATACGGGACCACAAATATCTCTTGATGGTAACCAAGTCCTCCAGAGCTTGTTTAAAGCTTGGTGGTTCAATTTCGTTTACATCATCATCTTCATTTTTAAGACAGTCATCATGTTGTAAATCAGAAATTTCACTCACTGTTAGTAAACCACAAGTAGCAACATTATCATCAAAGGTCAAAAACTCATCAAATGTCATTTCATTCAACTGCAACAGCTTCCAGTCATCATTATCGACTTCCTGAAGAGCATCTTGTTCTTCATAGTCAGCAACGGCATCACGGAAAAACCCAGCTTTTCTAAAACAATTCTTTATCGTTTCAGTCTTAATGGCTTTCCAAGCTGATGTTAAATAATGCATGGCCTCTAAAACTGACAATTTCAGTGTAATTTTGCTGGAATCCATAATTGCCACTGCTTTGGATACCAGCGCCTTTCTATACTGCTGTTTCAAGCTGTGTAAAATACCTAGATCCAATGGTTGCAAATGACTTGTGCAATTCGCTGGTAAAAAAATAACTTTAACATTCTGTAGATTGGCAGTATCTTGTGGATGAGCTGCACAACGATCCACAAACAGCAACACTTTTCTCGAGGCGGAACACATTTTTGCATCAAACTCTTGCAAATACTCCATGAATAATTTTGATGTCATCCATGCCTTGGAGTTTTTTTTATACTTACATGGGAGTGTCCTCACATTCTTGAAGCATCGCGGTTTGGCGAATTTTCCAATCACAAGTGGTTGGAGTTTTTCGCTACCGGCTGCATTGCAGCACAGCAAAACTGTCAGTCGCTCCTTGCTTTTTTTTCCCCATGGCAAGCTTCTCCTTGAAAAGTTAAGGTTCTATCTGGTAACAAATTATAAAAGAATCCTGTTTCATCAGCGTTAAAAATATCGTATGGTGCTTAGTTCTTTATTTTCTCGGGTAACTCTCCTGTCATCCAATGATTCACTGATGCAAGATCTACATTTGCACTCTCTCCTGCAATGACTTTATAAACTACACCATGATGGTTTTTAAACCTATCAAGCCATCCGCTGGATGCGGTAAAAGTAGGAAACCCCAGTTGAGTTGCGATTTGTATTGCCTTTTCACGCATTATAACACCGCTAATTGGGATGTTGGAAGCGCGAGCCTACTGAAACCACTCTAGTAACAATGCTTCCACTCTTTCGTATGGTGATGCTCGAGAGTTCTTCCTCCTTTTCGCAGCCACACCGCAGTCGTTTACAGCTTTGAGGATCGATGTTTGGTGAGCCATAATTGTGTTCAGCGATGTCACTGCCAGCCCTAATCGCCTTGCCATTTCAACACGTTTCAGATGTGGATTTCTATCTACTTCTTCGATTATTAATCTTTTTTCATCAAGAGTTATAACCTTTCTTTTTGATGCCATTAGAAATATATGGGGTGGAGTACAAAAACTTTTAAACAGCACTGAGAGTAAAATTCTCTAAAATATTTAAAACTCCGTAAATATTACAGCGAGTAAATTTACAGCTTTCAGACGACGGCTGATAAAGAACTGCCACTGGGAAAGTTTAGATGGTGGAGACTGAGAGTAGAGATGCTACGATGTATGTAGACAAAGTTTGATGGTAATTTAATGGAAGTGAAATCTAGTCGACTCTGCATAGCCGCATTTTTCTGTACATAGATTGTAACTAAGTAGGGCAAACTGGAAGCAAAAGAAACACTTTTACTGACCTTATTGAGTCAATCGTAAACTATGTATAACACATATTAACTTAATAGAGGTTGTGTTGCGTTTATGTACATTTTCCAGTTTTCGTAATTTTTATTCTCACGTTATAAGCGGATGTAATTCTAGACGGGGACTAGAAACTCGATACTTAGGATGCGGAAAAACGTTACAAACGAAAAACTTTAGAAGCGGGAAAAGATATGATGGAAGTAAATGGAGCTCTAGCTGGGACCTCAAAATTTCGACTTAAGATGCGGAAAAATGTTAGAAGCGAAAACGTTAGAACAAGAGTTCACTGTATATATGTGCAAAAGTGCTACGACAGACAATCTCTCTTGAGACATTGCAGATCATCATACATCGTAGAAACCAGCTTACTAACTTACATTAAGCCAAAGCTCACATGTACAGTTTTTATTGTGGACATTTTGCAAGTGTATAAAATGTTACATATGGAAATATGCTAATATTATTCGCGTAACCCCAGGGGTGCAACTTTCCCAGGTTGAATACCACTGGTTTATACCATTGATTAGAGTAAGATCTAAAACTTTTTGACACTATTTTTAGTGAATGATAGGGCCAATCTTTCGACAATAAAATATAGTTTGATATTTGCATTTCAAATTATTGCTATGCAATCAATTGTTGTTCCTGAAGATGATGAATTTCAAAACAGTGATATACTGTAAAATAATTAGAGATATATTCATCTATATTTCTTCGATTGTGTGACAACGCTTCCTTCTTGTATGACCAATGCAGCTTCAGAAAGATAAATGTTAAAAATCCTTGGTCACAGGAAAATAACCATGTGGGTGGCCATAGAGGATATTTATTACCTCTCTTTATATGACTATCCAAACGAATGACTCTTTCCTGAATTGCCCCAGTATGCTGCAACTAATATGTTTCACACCCTTTGCCCAATGTCACACTTTTTTCATGTTTACTCCTCGTTTAATTAATCAAACTTAAGGACTATCTCAAAAAGGGAGCTTACATCTTAAATCACCCTTGGACTTAGCCCTTTCTCTTCCCTATTGAGGAACTTTCCCTTTTCTGGAAAAGGAGGTGCATTTCCCATGTGTAATGCCTTCTTCCCAGAATCAATGGCATTTCTAGGTTCTAAGAATAAGATGACCCAATTCCACCCATCCCATAGACCAGGGATGGGCAACATATTCTGCATAGTGGGCCACATTTGGTGTCAGTCAATCCTTTGGTGGGCCGCATTGGAAATTGCCAATGCTTCGGCAGACTGGATTAAATATAAATCGGAAGTTATCTAGAGATTTTTAGGCACCACATGAATGAAAATTAAGTAAAAATTTTGTATTTCAGTTAACATATTAATACAAAAAATCATGATGAAACTAAATTTTAGAAATATGTTTGAGAAAAGATATACTGTAAAGAAGTTTTTGAATTGAGAAATATTTACTAAGGGGTCCCAATTTAAGGCTAGATATTTTAAAAGATTTTATTAGATAAAAAATAATATTTGGGAGGTAAACCAAAAGAAAAAAGTTTTGAAAACTATGAAACACTGGTGATGGACTGCAAAAAATTCTATAGTCAGCCGCAGGTTGGGCACCCTTGCCATAGACAGAAAAAGCCGGACATGGGATCATCAGAGTATATGGAATGCAACAACTAAAGGCTATGTTGGGAAGAAATTTATGATGTTTCTTTCTAATACATGTTGATAAAGAACATTGGGTGAGTAACATTTCATGTCTTACAGTTAGAAGGGAGTCGCAGTCGGTGCATCGTGGTGGTTCCTTCTCGATGGTAAAGAGGAACGAGTGGGTCAGGGCTGAATGCCCTATTCTCAAAAGCGCGACCACGACTTCTTCCCTTCTACTATTCCTTACAGAGGATGCCCATGGAGAAATATCCCTTTTTATTTCATGTAGCTTATTTTGCGACATCTCTTGCCACAAAGTTTGCCACTTATTAAGCCCTGCTGTCCTAAACATACCCTTTAGGTCTTGGTGGAGGACAGAGTCGCCATTTGTGACAGGGAGGTTCAAACCCTCCTTCGCAAGTGCGTCCGCCCTCTCATTACCTGCTAAGCCAACATGTCCAGGAATCCAGAGGAAAATGATGTCAACTCCTCTGGAGTTTGAACGGTAAAGGGCTTCCTGTACATCCTGAACTATTGGGTGGACAGGGGAGAAGCAGGTAATGGACTGAAGAGCACTCATGGAGTCCGAACAAATCATGTATGGACTGTTCGAAACACCAATGCTCTCCAAGGCCATTCTTATGGCCGTCAACTCCGCCGTGTAAATACTACTCAGCGGGTTGAGCCCTCCCTTAGAAGAGAGATTTTTGCTAGTGAAGGCCCACGCACAGGAGGAAGAGGATCTAGAGCCATCTGTGAAGATCAGTTCACAACCAGGATGATCATTAAGTACTTCAAAAAATAGCGACCTGTACTCACAAGAGAGGGTATTATGTTTTGTATACAGGGCAAGGACCAAAAAGACCTTAGGGCGTGGGATCTGCCATGGCGGATATTTAAGAGAGCCGGTAGGGACAATCTTGGGAAGCTGCAATCCAATATTGTCCATATAAGACTTAAAACGTATTCCAAGCGGTTTTGTGGCCCTTGGGTGTCGGTTAAAAATTTCAGTAAAACGGGATTTAAAAATTACATCAAAACACGGGTGTCCTTTCAAAGATAAAATTTTTGTGACATAGTTACACATGAGGATATTTCTCCGGATCTCCAATGGCGGCTCCCCAGCATCGCAATAAATACTAGGAATGGGACTGGTTCTAAAAGCACCAGTTGCCAATCTGATTCCGGCATTGTGTAACGATGTCAGTGGACGCATGTATGACTTCCGGGCCGAGGAGTAGACAATACTCCCATAGTCGATCTTTGACCGCACCAATGCTCTGTACAGCATTAGCATAGATTTGCGGTAAGCTCCCCAAAGACGGTTTGTGATATATCTTAAAATGTTTAAAACTTTAAAACACCGTTCCTTTAAAAACTGAATATGACTTTTCCAATTCAGTCGTCTATCCAAGATCAAACCAAGAAAACGGATAGAGTCTGCAAACTCTAAAACATGGCAACCAAGTTTAAGCGTCGGCGGGAGGAAGCATCCCCTTCGCCTATAAAAATGGACACATTTCGTCTTTTCTTGAGAAAAACAAAAACCGTTCGACTGTGACCACTTGTATAGACGATTTAATGTGAGTTGGAGCTGTCTCCCTGCCGTGGGGATTAATGATGACCTACAGAAAATAGCTAGGTCATCTACAAACAAAGATCCTTCCACAGGTGTTTGTATGCATCCAACCACATCATCTATAGCTATGGCAAAAAGTGTCACACTCAGGACGGAGCCTTGGGGAATTCCGTTTTCTTGTGAATAAAATTTGGATAAACTATTTCCTATTCTTACTTTAAAAACATGTCCCGATATAAAGTTTTTAATAAAAATGGGCAGATTGCCCCTAAAACCCCACTTATGGAGGGTACTTAAAATTTTATGCCGCCATGTGGTGCCATATGCCTTTTCTAAGTCAAAGAAGACACCAACCATGTGTTGCCTAAGAACCAATGCCTCCTGGATGAAGTTATCAATCCGCACCAAATGGTCTATGGTAGACCTATGGCGACGGAACCCACACTGAATTTCGGAAAGAAGGATTTGGCTTTCAAGACACCAAACTAGCCTCTTGTTTACCATTCTTTCCATCAGTTTGCACAGGCAGGATGTTAGGGATATCGGGCGGTGGTTTCCGAGGACAGAGTTGTCCTTTCCCTGCTTAGGGATGGGTACCACCACTGATTCTTTCCACCTGTCTGGGAACACACCGTCCCTCCACATACGATTGAACGTATGCAGAAGATTCCTCATGGCAGCTCCAGGAAGGTTACGTAAGAACGCGTTGTGGATGGCGTCCATTCCTGGAGCAGTGTTCTTCAAATCTGCTATGGCAGACTGAAGTTCCCAGGGAGTGAATGGGTCATTGTAAGGGGCATTCACATTGCCTGACCTGAAGTCTAAACTAAGACGTTCTATTTGGCATTTAACATCAAGAAAAGTGCTTGTGTATTGAGCGCTGCTGCTTACTCCAGCATAGTGCTCGCAAAATACATCCGCTATCTCTAGCGGAGATGTTATTAACGACCCGTTTGCCTTTACCCCTGGGACATGAGGAAGGTGAGCAGTCCCGGAAATACTCCTAACCTTTCTCCATACCTGTGCGATGGGCGTCCTACAATTGATTGAGGACACATACTTCCTCCAGGATTCTCGTTTTGCGGCAGTTATGACCTGTCGAGCTTTCGATCTTAATTTATGAAAAGCCGACAAATTCCTGCTCGTCGGATACTTATTAAAAATTTTAAGTGCCTTCTTCCTTTGTTGGATAGCCTGAGCACATTCATCGTTCCACCATGGCACAGGTGGGCGACGTGACTTGCTGGCAGACCGTGGAACACTTACCTCTGCAGCGTGAATAATTGCGACCATAGCAGCGTCAACATTCGCTGCAGCACTAAGAGCAGGGTCATAACAAATTTTAAAAATGTTTTTAAAATTACCCCAATCGGCTTTCTTCAAGACCCATTTAGGGGGTAAATTAAAATTATTTAAAAAATCACTTTTCCAAATTAGAGGGAGGAAGTGATCGCTTCCACATAAGTCATCGTGAACGTGCATTTTAAAAATGGGAGCAATAGTGCTTGTACATATAAAAAGATCACTGGCCGAGTATTCACCATTATAAGAATTAAAACGCATCTTTTCGTTATCATTGATTAAAATCAGATCGTGATGGCTTAAAAACTTTTCTAAAATACGACCTCGGCCATTATAATCTCCCATAGTGTCTCCCCAAAGAGGGCTATGGGCATTGAAATCTCCTAAAAGGATAAATGGCCGAGGTAGCTGGCAGATGAGGTCCTCAAGGGTTCTTTCAGTCACGGAAGCCCACTCCAGAAAGTACACATTGCAAAAAGTGATGTGCTCTGGACAGGCAACCGTAACTGCAACGGTGTCTGCAAATCCATCTGGGAGGTGTAAAGAGTCTCCCGGATGGCTGCAGCGACACCTCCCTGTGCCCTACAACCGCTGAGGTCATCTTTGCAAAATATTTTAAAATCCTTGAGTGAAACCTTGTCAGATCTTTTAAAATGAGTCTCCTGTAAAAATATACTGGATGGGTTAAAATTGTTTATTAAAATATCAAGCTCCGCCTTATGTTTAAAATACCTGTTACAATTCCATTGAACTGTAAGCATTTAAAATAAATTTAAAACAAGGATAAAAACCATAAAATCTGTAAAAAAGACAGTAAATGCATCGTTCACGTGAAGCGAAGCTTACCGTGTAAGCTTTGTCTTCCTCCCTTTCAACCGTTGTGCGAGGAGGGCTTGCAATTCCTCCTCGTTCAGGCTTTCTTCCTCCATCTCCACCTCAGTGGAGAGAGTACCCTTGCTGGAGGGACCAGGTGGTGGTGTCTTCCCACGCTTGTCAGCATGGGATTCCACTGGTGGCCTGGGTTTTGGTCTTGGTGACTGACTCCTCTTTGGAGAGTGAGCACCAGAGGTGATTTCCACCTCCATTGAGGTGGTTTCTTTTTTGTTTCTTATTTGTTTTTTAGATGTTAAATTTTTCTTTTCTGTTTCCTTTTTTCTGTTTTCAATCTCTCTTTTATTTTTTTCCTCTTTTGCCTGCGGATGTTCTGCCTCGTGCACGGTTTGGGTAGAACAGGTGACCATTTTCTTTGGAGTTGCTGCTTTTTCCGCATAAGACTTTGAGAATGTCGGTGCTATCAATGTCCTGTACTTCTTCCATGCCTCAAAATACGGAATTTTTTCGATCGTTTTGATTTCTACGATCTTGCGTTCTTCCTGCACTTTGGGGCAATCTCGCGAGTAGACTGGGTGTGGCCCCTCGCAATTGCCGCAAAGTACAGGTGAGGCACATACCTCCCCCTCATGCATAGCTTTGCTACATTTTGGGCAGATGGCTTCACCCTTGCACCTTGGTGCAACATGACCAAATTTTTGGCACTTGTAGCAACGCATTGGGTTTGGTATATACGGACGTACAGGACATTTCTCATACCCTACATTGACCTTCTCCGGAAGCTTGTCGAGCGAAAAGGTGAGAACCACAGAGGTGGTGTTTATGGTTTCACCATTTCTTTTGGTCATTAATCTACGACAGTTGATGACCCCTTGGGGAGCCATCTCCCTCGTAATCTCTGCGACGTCGACATAGAGAAGGTCATAGCAAGATATGACCCCACGGCAGGTATTCAAAGTCTTATGTGGCTCCACAGTGACAGGAATGTCATGCAGCTTCTTCAAAGCAAGCAGCACTTCACTTTGCTTATCATTTCTGGTTTTAATTAGTAGTGTTCCGTCCCTTAATTTTTTAACAGATTCTAGGTCCCATGGGATTGCTCCCGAGAGGACCTTTTGAATTAGGAAGGGAGAGACCTTAGTAAGGTTCTCGCCTTCGTTTGCACATCTCATAATTAGATAGTTCCTGCAGGCGCAGGTTGACTTATCTCCCCCGTCCACATATGGGCGGGTTCTTTTTGGGGGTGGAGGAAGTATGTGTTCCGCCATTAAATACAGAAAATTCATCCCCTGGTCTCCCCACCCACCACGGAGCCACACATTTGGGACGCCACACCGCAAACCGGTGTGGTCGCCAGGGCTAACCAAAGGATATAGCACCCGCAGCTAGGCTGCCTGCTTCAGGTTAGGTCTCAGCTCCCACTCCACCCACCGTACATGGGCCTCCAACCCCATGCACCTTCGACCCCCCTCCACAGACCTCCATAGCCCAAAGCGCTCGCCACTGGGACGCCGAAACGTGACGGAAGCCGATTGACCAGGTGTGGCTAGCACCTGACCGCCCGTCTACAGTGAATCCAGGGCCTAAGTGGTGTATTACTCCATGGCCCTTTCAAAGCATTCGACTTCTTCCGGAACCAAGGAGCTCAACCACCAGGATCCCCTTCTCCCCCTTACGGGTCGCCGTGCACGGCAAACACACGGGTGGGTTCATAGCCAGATGTTGTGGCTTTATGCGTAGGTAGTAACCCACATACTACCTGGACATTGCCCTTGGCAGAAACTGGGGGTTTTTTAACGAGGTCTGCTCCTCGCCTCATTGGTCGCCTCTTACGACCAGCAGAGGGGCTGCGGGAGTATTCTCAATCCCCCTACCCGCAGGGGGTATAAACAAACTCAAACAAGGTGTATTGACACCAGCGGTGGTGAACACTGTAACAGATTTTTATGACACATATGTCCAGTACGTAGACCAGCTCTCGGGTCTCTTTCAAGAACTTGGAAATATGTAGTGGGCCTCATTAAAAGAAATTCCGAAGTGTTCAGATGTCGAGAAAACTATGGATTCTGTTTCTAGAAAATGATTTTTTAAGCCTAAATTTGATACTGAACCATTTGATGAGTTTTCATATCTTAAACAGTGATGAGAAAGTATCAGAGTGCAATGCATTTAAAATACCAACAGAACAACACTGGGTGGAACTATTCATTCATTTCACAGACAGAGATATCAGCTAAGAATACATGTCAGAATTAATTCAGTTTATATTATGTCTCCCTAAAACTAATTCTTCTGTTGAACGTGCTTTCTCACAAATGAATATTGTGGACATTTGAAAAATCACAACTCAAAGTCTCAACCTTCAAAGCCTTACTACTGACTAAAATAAATTTCAAGCAAACCTGTTTGGAATTCTACATTTCTCTGAAATCCACTCCTGAATTACTAAAGAAGATTTTATCCAGTGAAAATTATGAAAAATTAAAGGTAGGTTAGCTGTGAATTGGGTAAATTATCATTTTATGTTGAAAACCTATATTAATTATACTGATGGTAAATATATGTGAATAAGATGCAACCTCTATAATCTGAACTAATTAATGAAAGGGTGTGTTTGGATTACTGGATTCTAAGTAAAGGACCACATTTTTAAGAAAAAATATTTATTATAATGTATAGTAGGTACATTTCTGAAGTAAAAACTGAAAATTTATATATGCATACATGATTACATCTTTGTTATATTCCTTTCACTAGTATCTTATATGCCTGCTCGTGTAGCTAACAATGTAATAGTAGTATATCAATATTCATGTAAAATAACAAGGAAAAAATCTATTATGTATTAAACTTCTGTAAGTAAAACACCAATTAATGTACTTACAGTTCACTAAAATTACTGTGAGAGATCTGCATTGATGGATGGGAAAATAGTACTCCATACTGGGCCACAGCAGTAGGAATTAGCAATATCAGCACGATCGGGCATCCAGATATCGTTCATTCCTTTTTAACTATGTTTCAAAGAATCATCTATTCAGCTGCAAGAGACGTTAGTAGTGGACATCTGTGCCCAAATTTGTTACAAAATAAAACTTCAAATTTAACTTTCCGACTCTCGCTTGCTTAACTGACAGTTTACACCTGATGTTGAGAAACAGTTCAGATTACTGGGAGTTCGCATGGGCATCGGCAGAAAATCTTGCAGGGGGGGGCAAAACACAAAAATGCCTAACACACAGGGGCAGACACAATTTTTTTCAAACCCGTGAAAATTTTGTTTAACCGGCCTCCAGGTGACGACAAATATACACCAAAGACACAAATTCTATTGAATATTCTATTGAAATTAGCTTAAGGTACGTTTGTCTTGAGTTTTTCACTTTGTGTATGATGATTGCCTTTCCCTTGAAGCATAGCAAAATGTACTTCGACAGGCTTTGCTTTGATGCAAATAAAAAATATGTATTAATCTTTGATTTGCCTAATTTTCAAGGAACGATTAACGTCGAATATAAATATTGCATTTTTATAATATATTGAAAATACCCACCTTTAACGAACAACCATGAATGTGTACATTTGCATTGGCAGAACATTTTTCAGGTTCAAATACATAGTGAGAAAACAACTAATAAAATTCATACAAATTCATATATTTACAAAAATTATTAACAAAAACAGAATAGTCATTCTCAAAATCAAAGAAATTAATTTTTAAACAAAAATTGCAAACACCTTGTGGCAGCACCAAATCTTTCTACTACTTGGTCTATAAACATTTTTTGTTTTCATTTACATATTTCCTATGCATGCTTAACATGCATAGCCCAGACAAATGATCATCACCCGTAGTTGACCTTAACCAAGTCTTTACTCTCTTCATTGTACTAAAACTTCGTCCTATCGTACAAGTAGAAACAGGCAAAGTTAATACAATTAAAACTGCTTTCCTAATAGTCGGGTAAAGGTCTGTGTGATCAATCAAATCCGTTATGCCATTCTCCAACTCAAAATCCGCCTTACTTGACCACATATCATACCATATCATCGCTTCATTTTCCAAATTATCGATTTCATAAATTATGTTTAGATTCAAAATTCTGTTTTTATACTCCTGTCGTCCCAATTGACTCATTTGTTTTGGACAGAGTAGAAAAAGATCGAAATGCTTCTCATTTTCTGGAGAAAATCGGCATTCAAGCAATGAGATAATCGAGTCTAAATATGGAATAAAAACAGAACGATGATAATAATCCTCCACAGGAAAAATCTTTGAAATTGGATCGATAGGTCTGGCGTGCACATGTTCTTGGTAACATTAGATTAATGTTCAGTTTTTTGGGTAGATCCTTAACTTCCAAAAAAATGTCGTTAAAATGACTATCAACATTTTGTCTGTGATTTCGGAGCACTATTAAAAGCTTTAGTATATGCTAATGAACTTTCAAAATATCCAACTGAATGGCATGAAGAGCTTGCGTTACTGGTTCTAGTATTGATGAATAAGTTGAAATAATAATGACACTGAGCAAAAAACTTGTTGTGTTTGTGACATTGACTAGTTGATGCGCCTCTTGGGATGCTTTACCAAACTCTGTTTCAGCTATTTGGTTTAATTTTTCATGCATTTTCAATAAGTTAGACGTGAAAACCCTAATACTTTTGTACTTAGTACTCCAACGAGTTTCGCATAGCATTGGTATAGATGGAATCAAGGATCTTCTTTTAGGACTGCCACGAACATAGTTTATAATGGCTTTGACTGAGCCAATGGTGTTCCTTATTTCTGGCACTGCATTTAAATCATGTACAACTAGATTTAGTCTGTGTGCAGAACAATGCACGAAAATGGCTTTAGGACATATTTCTTTAATAATGCTCTGCACTCCTCGCTCCTTCCCAGCCAATGTTGCACACCCATCATACCCTTGTCCAATAAAGTTTTCAAGGCGCAGCCCGAATTGTGTAAGTTTATTCATTAATAGTAGAAGGTGCTTGCATTCTGCAAGCATATCTTCTCAACTTGAAAAAACATTCATTTTTCATACAGATATTTCATCATTACATCTATTTTTTTAATTCTAAATATTTCACCTCTGCAGCGATTTTTGTTTTTCCCTTATGTAAAAATAATGGGTTAAAACAATCCCCAAACTTTGCAATTTTAAGAATTTTATACTTTACCATTATGGGGTACTAATGTTACATGTTTTTGGCAAATTTTAAGGTTGTAGAACTTCTAGAAGTGAAATAATTTTTTTCTAATTGTTTACATTTTAAACATTTTTAACAGCCGCTGTAATATATTTATGGAGAGATTAATATGTTTATTTGTGCAAATGGACTACTCTGTAAATAACTTGAAACTTTCAGCTTCCTAGCTCATCCCCTAGTACCTAAACAATTATCTATTTCTTTAAACTTGAAGAATTTTTAACTGCCAAACAAATTTAAATATCGAAATTTTTATAAACTCTATTTCGTATTTTTACAAATTCTACCTATAAAAAAAATTTCAGCCTAGTAGCACATTCGGAAATGCCTAAACCTTGAAAATTTGTTTAAACAATAGCAAATTTTTAACGGCCGCATTGTTGCACTTTTTCAAGATTTTCGTTTTTTCTAGTCGGTTTTGCACAAAATCTTACCTAAGAAAAAATTTCAAATCTCCAGCACACCTGGAAGTGCCTAAACATTAGTATCCTCCTATATGTATGTTATATCCTCCTCCTCCTCTGTAAGAAACGTCTATACAAAATGATAGTTTCATCAATAGACTTAGCATCAAAACTAGTAAGGGTTCCAAATCCCAAAAATTCTTCTCGTATCATGTCCTTACTGTCTACAAATGATGATATGTCAGTGCTTTCATCTGCTAATATAGAAAATCCGACTGATTTATTGACTTCTGCAACGATTTTCTGCATAATGTTCTCTTCAAAGAGTCCAATCAGCTCATGTTCTATTTGCACTGATGTGTATCGAGCATTAGCTGGAAAGTTTTCTAAATGTTTACGGAGTGTTTCATCCCCTGCTTCGATCCGAAATTCATAAAGGCATGTTCCCAATATTGCTGGTTTTTCCACGAAGTGCAATGTCATGTGTGCCACAAAATATGAGAGTGGATAATATGGGAAACAGCATCTTTCTATTTTCTTCAACTTTTAGCCTTGATGAACTGTCAATTTGACAAACAATATTCTGTTCTGAGTTGTTCATTATTTTTAAAAAATTACAGGTATCTATTTGTGCATATTTGTGCCAGGAAATCGAAAGATGATTTTTAGCACTCTGATGAAAATCTTTATATTTTGTGAATGGCTTATTGATGAAAACTCCTTGCATGCCTCGATGAACAGCTTGTGGAAATAATATGCAATATTTTCAAACTGCACCTTCCAGTTTTATTGAGTAACCAAGGAATACATATGTCATTATTATACTTTATTGTACTTAGAAAATATTCAATTTGTAGAATGATAAAAGTTAATGAAAAATTGATAATTTTAGCATTTTAACCAATATTTCTTGGTCTATATCTTGAACATAGATTTTTCTTGATAAATTTTATTAGACTGGAAATCCTATGCTAAAATGCATGTATTTTAAAAGAAAAATGTACTTGCACCAACGGTCCTGAACATCCACTCATCCTCTGGCCTCTAGGGGGAAGGGAAATTCGCCACTGTTCGGACGTTGGAAAATATTATAAACAGACTTAAAGGCCTCTGTACACTGTTCCAAATGACAGATATTATCATTTTGTTCGGCTATCTCGCATCCATCTGTTTATTAAGATATGAAATTTTTTTGACTGCTCCTAATTTCAGGCGTTCTTGATCCATGTCTTCTCGGTGACCCAACCTAGTGGAGTTGATTTCAATAATTCATAGAAGTTCTTAATAAATATTACTTATTTTAAAAAATCTTTTATAACATGCACGCAACCTTTGCATTTAGTAATAGATAAACAAAACCTAAGATTTTGTTAATAAAAAAGATATTTGTTCCAATAAAGTTACATGTTTGAATGGTAAAAATTCTCGCCATACATAGTTAACGTGTTCATTTATTAGACATTTCCGGTTTATTACCATTTAAAAGTAAATTTTAATGAAATTTGTCATTTGTAATGACACTATTATTACTACTCTTTCTCTAGATTATATGAATAGCATAGAAATTGTAAATTGACAATGTATTTTATATATGTAGAATGTAGCCCCTCCAAAGAACCATAGATTCATCCAGGGAAAACTTTTTTCACAGTATGTATATTCAGTCCATTGTGGAATTAAAATGATCAATTACTGGACGAATTTCTCGGAGCCTATCATTCGTATTCTCATCACTAGAAAAATGTAATGATCTTAAAATTAACAAAAATCCATTCCAACTCATAAATTGGGAAAAAGGATAGTTTCACTAAATAATGAGTTCTCCATTAGTCGTTAATGCCATTAATTTCAATTATTCCCATTAGAAAAATAATTCCCAAAAACATTTTTATTTCGTCTCAAGTCATGTCATTCTATCGAGAAATTCGTGAATGGACCCAGCTACACTTGGCTAACACTTCTATTGTGTATTTGTTATTCTCCAGTAATAACATTTCAAAAAACTCTTGAGTGAAAAGAAAATGTGGATAATTAAATGGCATTGAGCCCTCTGGTTGTATTTTTCGCCCCAGACTACATATGAAGGAGATTTGTTCCCTTAGAGGTGGTGTGCTTCTCCATTCCATTATTCTCGTGCAATCTGTAGGAGTTTGGGTTGGATCGGGTATCCTAGAAATATCCTCCTGTTGTCCAGATTCTGCTATTTCATCATCTTCTTCTTCTTGTGTGTACGACACTAATGCCATATCATCATCAAAGCAATTATCCAAGATTTCTCAGAATTTTTCATCCACATATAAATGAGATTCTTCTTATAATCTGTTTCCATGAAGTAGATGGTTGGTCAGCCATTACTGAAAGAAATTAAAAATATATAAAGTGAAAAATCAATGATAGGTGAAAAACATTTTGGATGAATCGTCACAATACAATATCTTACTAACCTGGAGAGCAAATGTGGAAAGCGCTGAAGGATAAACAACTGAGGAAATTTTTTCCGGCAGAAATCACAGCTGTGGACCTCCTATCACAAAAATAATAATAAACTGTGTCATTTTTAATGAACTAATGGTTAGCAAATAATACGAATTAAAAAAAAATAGTTACCTTTACACTGGACTGAAAAAGTTTTGTCCTCTGTGAAAAAAGACAAGTCCACGTCATTGAAGCTTGATAAAATAAAAGGGTATCACTTTGTGAAATAGCTGCATTTAAAAGACGTCATAAACTAATGTATTATAATTATGAAAAATAGTTACCTGCAACAAATGGCATCTTGAGCAGGAAAAGTCACAGGGCTCAAACATATTGAAAAAATTCCAAACAAAGCTCTCACAATGATAACTAGATGTATACTGAATGCTCTTAGAAAGGCATTTACCCATGCTAACCCCTGCCACCTTACATTGAAACGATCGGTATCGTTGATGCACCAGGCATGTAAGGAGCACATGGGGGTCTTCCAAAATCATACGCTAGGTGTGTGAGCTGCACTGAACCTGTTAAATTAACTGGAGAGGCTGCAAGTGCAGATAATGACACTGCTTCCAAATTCCCTGATGGATTAGTTGAATTGATTAAAGATGGTGGCTACTGTTCTCATCAGATTTTTAATGTAGATGAAACAGGGTTGTTCTGAAAAATAATGCCAGCCAGAACTTACCCTACCAAGGAACTTACTTACCAAGGAAGAAAAGACTGCCTCTGGATTCAAGACAGCAAAGAACAGGCTTACAGGCAATGCATCAGGCGATTTTAAGCTTAAGCCACTGTTAGTGTACCACTCTGAAAATCTCAGGGCTTTTAACGGAATGCTAAAGGGTATGATGCCAGACATATGGAAATCAAAGAAAAGCCTCAGATGACTAGCTCTATTTTCAGGGAGTGATTTGATTTACATTTTGTGCCATCGGTGAAAAAATATTCTAAGGACAACATCTACAATTTAAAGCTCTATTAGTTTTGGAGCATGCACCAGGGCATTCTCAGGATTTAAATTAATTGAATCTTAATGTGAAAGTAGTGTTTTCCCCCCAAATACTACCTCATTGCTCCAGCCTATTGAACAAGCTGTGATTGCTACTTTCAAGCGGTATTATGTACGTCGCATTAGGCAGCAGGCAATCACAGCAACTGATAAAGAAGATGGTCCAACCCTGAAGGACTTCTGGAAAGGATATGACATATGGAATGTGGTAAACAACATTGGAGATTCTTGGGCTGAGGTCAAGCAGTCAACCATGAATGGATCTTGGGAGAAGCTCTGCCCAGCTTTTCACCAATTATAAAGAATTTGAAGAGACCTCTGATCAGATCAACAGAGATGTAGTTTCCCTGGGTAGGCAACTTCATTTGGAAATAGATGAGGCAGAGGTCGAAGAATTGGTTACATCTCATGCAGAGGAGTTGATCAACAAAGACCTTATTGACTTACAAAAATTCATTAAGTCAAAGAAAGATGGCAAAGATGATTTTGTGACTTTTTCAACTCAACCTAAAGACCTTGCTGAGATCTTCAAGAGCATGGATAACATCATACAACTGATTGAAGAAAAGGACCCTGATGCTGAGAGGAGGTTATTGTTGCAGAATGCATTACACAAGGACATAACCTGCTATGAGGTCCTTTACGAAAAAAAGAAGAATGCAGTTCAACTAAAACTGGATAAATTATTTAACCCTAGATTACTAACCATTCGTCCAGCAGATGACAACCAAAACAAATAAACTCCCCTTACTCCATTTTTGGTTCTAGGTTTAGCTATTTTTATAGTCTCATTTTAGCATGTGTTCCTCTAGTGTGACTGTTTACACAAGGGATAATTTGCTTTGATTTTGTGCTATGCAACTGACGTCACCTCACAGGTGGTTAGCCTTAACGTTACTTGGTGATCCTAAAATTAATTCATACTCTTAAGTTGATGATCGCTAATGTTCTGCAAATAGAGCTGCCTCAGCAGAGCCAGAATAAGGGTGAACTGAGTAAATGTACAATATGTGCATTTTGTCCTAAGAAGAGGAGAAATACTAGATTTCACTGAAGTCCTTATTCATGTGCTATTTGTGGAGAAGATAGAGGAAACATGTGTTTGGAATGCTGTGATAAAATTTAATACATTATTTTATGTTTAAAAGTACCAGATAATGTTGAAGTATTGTTAAGCATTTAAAAAATTTAAGTGTATTTCTTTTATTAAAAAATATTAGTATGAGGTAATCTGTTAGATGAATGGTTAGGAATCCCATTTGTAAAACGAAGGTTAGTAATCTAGGGTTAAGAAAGTTGACAGGTCACAGGCAGTAGAAGCAGCTTCAACATCTGCTGTCAAGATTCCCAATCACAGCTTGTTCCATATGTCTGGCATCATACCTTTTAGCGGTCCATTAAAAGCCCTGGGATTTTTGGTGTGGTACACTAACGGTGGCTTAAACTTAACGTTGCCTGATGCATTGTCTGCAAGCGGTCTTTTATTCCTTGGTAAGTAAGTTCCTTGGAAGGGTAAGTTCTGGCTGGCATTATCTTTCAGAACAACCCTGTTTCATCTAAATTAAAAATCTGATGAGAACAGTAGCCACCATCTTTAATCAATTCAACTAATCCATCAGGGAATTTTGAAGCAGTGTCATTATCTGCACTTGCAGGCTCTCCAGTTAATTTAACAGGTTCAGTGCAGCTCACACGCCTAGCGTATGATTTTGGAAGACCCCCATGTACTCCTTACATGGCTGGTGCATCAACGATACCGATCGTTTCAATGTAAGGTGGCAGGGGTTAGCATGGGTAAATGCCTTTCTAAGAGCATTCAGTATACATCTAGTTATCATTGTGAGAGCTTTGTTTGGAAATTTTTCAATATGTTTGAGCCCTGTGACTTTTCCTGCTCATGATGCCATTTGTCACTGAAGTCCTTGTTCACGTGCTATTTGTGGAGAAGATAGAGGAAACATGCGTTTGGAATGCTGTGATAAAATTTAATGCATTATTTTATGTGTAAAAGTACCAGATAATGTTGAAGTATTGTTAACCATTTAAAAAATTTAAGTGTATTTCTTTTATCTTTTATTAAAAAATATTAGTATGAGGTAATCTGTTAGATGAATGGTTAGGAATCCCATTTGTAAAACGAAGGTTAGTAATCTAGGGTTAAGAAAGTTGACAGGTCACTGGCAGTAGAAGCAGCTTCAACATCTGCTGTCAAGATTCCTTCAGAATTCTCAGTCCCTAGCTCATCCAATTTCCCATCTGATAGTCCATCCAATCTCACAGCCAGCAGCCACTCATCTCCCAATTGATAACATCCAGCTTCTCGATTTAACCAAGTCCAATAAGCACAGTTGAAAACAATTACCGGTATGAAAACCTTGTTGTTTATTGTTTTTAGTTATTTTTTTCTTTTTTAATTGCTTAATATTTTTATAATAGCATTTTAGTAATGCAATTTTATCTTTATATAACACAAGAGGGGGCTTAATAAATTTTCTCGCAAAGTGCTGGGACACATCCCCGGTTATAACATGTAACACTAAGGGACATTCAACTGTTTGATATTCAACCGCCTTCTGTACGAATGCATCTTGGTTGAATCTTGGGTGTCACCTGTACATACAAAGCCTGTGACCCACTTGCATTGGTATCGTGACCCACAGGTTGAGAACTCCTGCTCTATACCATCCTTGACAACTATTTCCAACTTGAGTCAGAGATAGCCACAACATATGGGTTAAATAAATAGTAGTAATTGATTTTTTAAGTGTGTCGATGGCTATTGGCATTTTGCACTGCCTGCAAATGGACATATGTACACACAGAAAGGATGAGGCAAACCCGGAGCCAGCATTAGCCTATTCTTTACAAAAAGCACCAAGGGGGCCAACTGCTTAACACTAGAAGGCCGGAGTTTCGGTACGACCTTGGAAGTCGGAGGGGTCAGATTTGACACATGCTTCTTTTGTGTTCCTTACAGGGAACATTGCGTTTTTTATAATTTGTGTTTTCTCTTGTTGCTTGAAGGATTACTGCACTAATATCAAAAGAGTTTCTTAGCCTTTTTTCTGGTGCATTATGTATACAGTTTGAATGTTATTTGTCGATATACTACTCAGAGAAATAATGTTTCTGTCCGAATCTTCACGATTTTAAAGCAGATTTAGGGTAAGTGTCTGAACCAAAAATTGCCGATCAATTGGAAAATCGCTTACAATGTTTAAATGGTTGTTAATCCATGCCTAGAGGAGGAAAACTGTTTCAAATGATGAAAATAGTATCACCATTGCTACAAATTGTTTTATTTATATCAGCTCAGTATATTCAAACAATCACGAAGGTAAGTATATAATATACAAATAATAAGTAAAATAAAAGCAAATGTTATGCATTCTCTGCATATTGTTTTTCATTTTTAGGCTTCTTATGAAAAGAGTAAAAAATTTTTCAACAGCTGCTAAAACTCCTACATTCTAGAGCCAAAAGTGAGATAAATAAAATATGCTTTCCTTATGCCTCTTCTGAGCATTTCACACATGTAACCACTTTACGCACTACAAAAGTGCATTTGTTACATACAGCTTTCCTACAAGTTTTGCATGTAGAGTATCCCTTTGCATCCTTCTTACATTTAATTCACACTTGACATTTCTCGCACTTCTTCTCTGTTTTCAGTTCAGTTGTGTCTTCATCATCATCAGTGCGGCGTGATGTCTTGCTAGCTTGTGTATTAGCATCTATGAGCTCCTCCGCAAGGGTATGGAGGAACTTCCGGTGAGAGATTTTACTGCTGTTCACTTCCCTATGGAGGACCCAAGCATTTATTCCTGTAAGATCAAGAACGTTGTTGAAGGTATGAAGTGGCCAGTGCCGAGCGGCAGGTTTCACAGAGTAAAGTCTTGCCATTTGATCGACTATATCCACCCCATATTTGTTTTCATTGTAAAATGTGTCAGTTTCTGGTTTTCGTTTCTTGTTTGAGCCAATGGTGACATCTGGGTGGAGACTACTCAGGATAAGCACATTCTTGGTGCCCTTGCCCTGGAATACAGTGAGTGTGACATCATCTTTTATCAGGATTCGCGTGTCATGTAGCTGCAAGCGACAGGTTTTAATTTCTGCAGGAATCTCTCTTCTTGCTCGATTGACGGTCCCAACTAAGCTTGTTGATTTCTGCTTCAACGTTTCTGCGAGATGGAGAGAAGTGAATAAGTTGTCGCAAGTTACGTTCCGCCCCTTGTTCAGGAAAGGGGACATCAACTTGAGCACAATATGATCGCCAAGGCACGTGTCACTGGGCCTCAAATCATCTTTCCCCAGGTATGGAAAACCATTTATGACGTACTTCTTGGCCTTGTCCACTGCGAGCCAAAATTTCTGCCCGTATTTATCAGGCTTGCTTGCCATAAACTATGTAAAGCGGCAGCGGGCTTTTGAGGGGAAAAGTTGCTCATCAATTGTTATATAGGGCCCTGGAATATAACAAGCCTGACAGTTCTCGATAAATTTGTTCCACACCTGGGACATCAATGCAAACTTGTCAGTAGCCAGTCGAGTCAATCGTATAGATCTTATGTCAAATCTGAGAAAGTGCAGAATTTCCAGGAAATGGTCTCTAGATATGGCATATTTGCATAGAGGTAAGCCCCATTTCGCTGACCACAAAGATTTGAGGGGAAGAGACTTCGCACCGACCACTCCGCGCAAGTAAAAGATTCCAAGGAATGAATCAAGCTCTTCTAATGTCACTGACCAACTGTTGTCTCCAAGTTTTACACGAGCTTCCGTTTCAGTGCAAGTTTTGATGTGTTTCAGCATACTCTCATCTATCATAAGCCTCCAGGCGCTCATGCAGGTTTGACCCACGTAATGCCTGGTATGTGCTGTGGGCCCTGCCTTTTCTCTCAAAACATTCTGTTGAGTGCACCTCCCAGTATTAGTGTTACCAACATTCACTACTTTCCACTCAGTACCATCTATAGCTTTCCACAAAGAACCAACAGCAATCATTTCCATTGAAGCGTTAGCTCCTCTTCGACGACGACAACAAGTGGAAGTTGAAGGCTGAGCCACCATATATTTGACAACCTCATCTTCTGAAGCTTGAGAAGTGGCAGTTGTATCTCCACGAACACGAGCAGCAGCTGAAGCCCTATTCCCCACATTACCTCCTCTGCGAGCTCCACGATGGCAAGTATGTCCTCGTGCAGGGGCAGGCACTCCACGTTCAGTTGCAGCTCTACCACAGCCACTAGTGCTTCCTCGACCTGATGGTTTCCCTCTTCCATGGACCTGTGTTCTCTCTGTAAAATAATTGTGGAGACAATAAATTACACTGAAACTGCACTGAAATGTCACTTTCATTTTTCTTCGAAAAACCAAGCTACGTACCAAGTCCTACAGAATCTTCCATTGGATCTTCTGTCGAATCTTCCGGATTACTGTTTTCCGGCTGAAAATCAGGATCATCCGAATCCAATTCTGAGGATGAGGAACACTGTCGGCTCGAAAGAAACCAATCCTGGTCACTCCGGGAGTCGCTATTTTCATCACAAACGCGATCAGAACCCGATTCATTCTCAGATAGCTCTTGAAGGGCAGCCACAAGCTGCTCAGGGGTCAGCCCACTGCGAGCCATGTTGATAGCGCCCAATCACGACACACAACAAAATGCGCAATAAAGAAAAATTTCCCAATCGTGTGAAAACTACTTCTACGCAAGTTCAAACACGCTTGACTGCACCAATGCACGCCGCTCCGTCAAGCGCTGGGGAAGGGAAACTCGAGAGCCAGCGAAGGCTGTCAAAGGGGGAAGGAGGGGGCGGAAGGGAAAATATCAAGCAATCAACATTACAAAATCTTTTTTGTTTATGAATAAATGGTTTAATAGCGAAAAGTGAGCATGTTTGAATGGGTTTCGTATTATTTCTATGCAGGGGTCAGATATGACCCCTCCGGCCTCAAAGGTAAAAATGAAATTTATGGCGGAGCAATACGACCTTCATGAATGGCATTCATCAAATACACTCTTTATCAAGAAAAAGGAAAACTTACAAAACCGCATCAAAAATTACGTGAACCTGGTAGATCTAAAAATGAAAAGGGGTCAGATTTGACCCCTCCGGCCTTCTAGTTTAAAGGTCCCTTCCGAAGGACGGAACGCTGAATTTGTGCAGTCTCCTCAAACTGCACAAACAGGGGGTCAGGTTTAAATAAAGATATATGAAAAATTTTAAAAATACAAAAATATTTATTTCAAATATTCATAACAGAAAAAAATTCAGGTACTCATGAATTTTGTTATTATGTAATAACATATTTTTCAGAGTATCAGACTTCCAAAATCAGCCTGTGTACTGAAGTCTTGTGCATCTTATAGCTTTAAATATATAGTACATTAAAACAAAGGAAAATTTTTAAATTTGAATATACAAGATTTTTCTAGGGATCTAGTTTACAAAGATTATCTTTGTGAGAATTTTGTATATTAACAAGAATGAGTAGGTTTGTATCACCACTAAATACTATAACAGTCTTAACTTCAGTCTATAATCCTATAAAAAAATAGATTAATATAATGAGTCAGTCTTTTTAAATTTAAAAAAAATACAGAATACTCATGAAACGTAAAATTAAATATTAAAAATACATACATCATAAAACTTAAAAATTATCACAATTATAATAACATACAGCACTTTAAATCAAATACCAATTGGTCAACATCAGCAGCATATGATTTGATATGGTTAATGTTCATTAGCTCTACCCTCCAAGGGCGGCCATGAAGGGTGTACAATTGAGAGGAAAGAATGTGAGCATTGTGTAGTGATTGCATAAACCACTCTTTCTTCTTCCATTTAATAGAATACGCAATGCTCCTTTCAGGATTTCCTTCTTTTCCATCTAAGAAATAGCTACTGGTACAACATCCTGCAGCAGGCTCATTGCTATCCACAAAAGATTCCTTTATGTCATTCAACAATTTTGTTGGAAAATTGACCAAGATAGTAAGACACTGCTGACATGGTGGTACATAAGGCATTTCCCTAACTGGCTTTGGTAGAGGATGACCAGGAGTTGAGGGAGCCAAAGGTGTATCTCTTTGGATTTTATCCCAGTAGCTGGACACATTGTCATGCAGGTGAATTATACCACCTTTGGAATAATTAAGAGCTTTGCAGGCTGTGAGGATTACAGCTTGGGACACACCTGTCTGCCCAATGTACACTCTATCCGCCACATTCTTGGGGCAAACCTGAGGCCACAAGAAATGCACAATTAAAAGAGGATAGTGGAACAACAGCTTAGAAAATTACTTTCTAATTTATATGAGTTAATCTGGGAAAATTCCAAGTAGGCATGCAATAATTAAAAGTTATTACTTGAGTAATTTAATCCCATGAGTCCCAGTAGAGTTGTTTCAGTATTATAAACCTAAAACATCAAAACAATCCGATTCATTCACAGTTTTGAAATACCTTGCATATATATTTATCAGACAAAGATAATGGTAAGGATTTCATAGTGTGCATCCAATCAATAAACAATAAACCTTATCTTAATTTTGAAAAATGACTTTTCAATCTTAAATGATCACTTTTCTTGTAACTAGGAAAATGATACACGAGGTACAATACAATTTTAAAACATCCAAAACAGATGAATATTTCACATACTTTAACAGGGAACTATTGAGCTCTTCTTATGACTGAAAAAATCAAGAACAAGCCTTTAAACAATATTTGACTCATTGAGAATCTATTTTCAGTAAATTACCACTGAGGATGGCTGTTTTGTAGCCAAAATGTATATCTGGTTTTTTACAATCTTGTTATGGCTTTTAAAAATACCATATCTGCCTGAATATAAGCCGATGTTTTTTGTCAAAATCTATCATGAAAAAATCACCCATCAGCTTAAATGCGAGTTCGAGAAAATATTTGGGGTCAGGGTTAAGTCTTGTAGTCACCCATAGATGGCAGCATGTCTCTCATTGCCGTCGTGTTCAAATGATAATACTATATTTTTCGTTAAGTAAATATTTGACCTATGATGAATATTAATGAATAAATAATAAAGCTAGAATATTTAATTTAGCAGTACCCATGTTTTGTTGCCGTTGTTACCTGTTCTTTCATTTCTAAATGCTATTGAATAATTTCTTTCATTTCTCAGGGCTATGTATATGTATCATTAAGAAAAGTTAGCAATTTTTAACATTTTCATTATCCAATAATGGAAGTTTCTATTAGTTTTACAAGGCAATTATAGTTATTGCTATAGCCTTTGCGATGTTACCTCATTCATGGAATCTATTAAAGTTACGTACATTGACTACACAGACGATTATGCAAAATGCAATGTTGGCTTTTGATGCTCAACTGTTTCTGAATTTCGGTAAAACTTTTCATGGAACATGTAAAATTATAAAAATGCAATTTCTTAAGGCAATGTAAATGCTCATTACATTGGAAATAGAATTGGAATAAAAATTATTTTTGCAAGGCCACTATTGCTTTATTTCACCTTTTCTGAAAATGAAAATAAATGAAATTATCATCACTGAATGTGGAACATTTTTCAACAATGCAAAATTATAAATTAGAGTAATATTTCAAATGTCAACAACCAAACCATTTCCCAGTATTCTTTGATCTCCAATAATGTATTATAGGCCGTGCATGCATGCCTGACACACCAGCATAAAATCTGCAAAATTTACTTTTTTGTCAAAAATGGTGGAAATTTTTGGGGAATTGGCTTATATTCGGTCAGATGTAGAATTTTTAAATGCTTGTTCTTGAATTTTTTAATTCATATTCTGATAAAACAGGAAAATTTTTATTTTATTTTGTGTTGCATGCCTTTGTGTAATCACGTCATCAAGAAATTCTTACACAAGATAAATCACTCATTCAAATAAGTTCCACTGCTTATTTATAAGCTACTGTAGTTTTAATATTTAATTTATAATAGATAAAGAAAAGTTTAAATATGTAATTACAAAGTTAAAAAAATATGTAAAACAATTTCATTTTGAAAATATATTTTATTTTCTAGAAACATAATTTCAACAATGCACAAATAATACATAGCTAGAAAGTTCAAATATGAATTGCCTTTATTTTTTAATTAATTTTCTTTTATTTTGATAGTCTGTGATATTTGATGGTACTAAACTTCTTGAAGCGCTTGTCATTAAATAAATAATCATCAATTGCATTAATCTGGCCAAAAACTGCATCCGGAACATCACCACAACCATAAAGAAACTGTCTCACTTTTTGAATACTCGAGATTGCTTCTGTGATAGAAATTTTAGGCTGTTCCAATACATCATCATCATAATTTTCAAATTCAGCTCCTTCAGTCTTTGCACATTGCCTAATGCTTTCAATTACTTCACCATTGGTTAATTCGTGAGTAGTGAATAAATCACTGTCTGCAGATACGTAGTCCATAAAGTCTATTTTGCTCGAAATACCTGTGACAGCAGTGAATGATTTCCATAGCATTATGGTTTCAGTATCCATTTTAACTTCTTGTTGATTGGTCATTTCCACTGGAAGAATTCTCATTTTTTGCCAGCATTTTATAATTGTGGATTTTTTTACTGACCACAAAGCACCAGCAATCTTACTGATTGCCTATTTTAAATCAATTTTATCATCCTTAGGTGTGGAAGCATATTATGCAATGCACAATTGTCAATCAGAATTAAAATTTTACATTTGGCTCATATCATACTGGTATCGACTTTTATCAACCACTCGTTAAAGATGCCGTGTGTCATCCACGCTCGCTGGTTACTACGATAATCACAAGGAAGGGAAAGAACATTTTTGAAACAACGAGGCTTGGCTGATTTTCCAATGATTAACGGCTTCGTCTTCTCAGTTCCCGATGAATTGCAACAGAAAAGTACCATCAATCGTTGCTTGGATTTCTTGCCCCTCTACAACAGTCACCCTTAACGGCAAGTGTAAAATTCAGCAACAACTGATAAAACATGCGTCTCATCCGCGTTAAAAATATCATCAAAACAGCAGTCACTAATCACCTTTTTAATATCCCCTGCATGCCACTCATTCACCTTATCTATAGTAACGTCATTTACCTGCTCACAGATTAATTTTGATGTAATTCCATAGCTTTCACAAAATCTGTTTAGCCGCCCAACACTTGCTTGAAACATGTCATGTCCTAGCAGATTTGCTAATTCTAGAGCTTTTTGCAGGAGTGGACCATTACGGGAATGTTTCTGGATCGAACATTTTGAAACCACAAAAAAACAGCCTTAGTGATCTCATCGTAGAGTGCACCTGGCATCCTCTTCCATTGTGGTCCCCTGTATGCATTTCTTATTTGTTCTTCTATTTCATCACTATCCTTCAAGAAAGTGGATAATGTAGAGGATGTGATACCGTACTCTTTTGCTACATCTCCCTTTTTATTGCCAGAATCTACAGCTATCAGGACTTCTTTTTATCTTCCAGTGAAAAATGTCTGCATTTCTTCAATCATTCCTTAGCCATATTTGCAATGTATGAGGTATACTCCAAACAATTTTTTGGGTAGTGATTTTTGGACATGACTGACAAAACATAGAGATAAGACATGTTTATATAGGCTACAGGGGAGGATGAAGGAACAAATAAAGCATTGGAGGTGGAGAGGGGAGATGGATGGAGAAGGGGTGAAAAGGAAATTATTGGCTGGAGATGGAGTGATGGTAAAAGGTTGAATGGTGGGGGGTGGAGTTGGGAGAAGGGCATTCAAAAATGCAGTAGCTTCAGGGTTAGCTAATTAGTTGAGTAAGAATTATCCAAGAAGGGAGAGTGGGCAGGAAAAGAAAGATGCCTGCAAGGGTGCAGTTGGGTTGTGACACACATTGTAAAATTTTCAGCTTACATTTCTCTCAGAAACACCAACAGAGATATCTCACTCAGTCTAGATACATAATAGAGGGTGTAACATATTTTTTACATTCACAAACAATTATCAACAGAAAAGCAGATGCCATGGTATTTCCAGTTTACCTGCCCTTAGTGACGTGAAAATGACAGATACGGAATGGTTAAGGCTCCCAGGGAGTCATTTCTTCATAAAAAAGAAACATTGTACGCATAGATGATTTAAAAATTATTTCATTGTACTGAATTTTTTGCAACAATTAATTTCATTCTAACAAGCACTATTATAAAGGGAAGTTGGCCGGAACTTAAAATTTTTTCGTTATAGTGAAATTTTCGTTATAATGGTACTCGTTATAACAAGATTTTACTGTTACAGTAAAACTGAATCCAAAAAATGTATATAATAGAAGGTAGTTCACACTGTGTGTGTTACACTGCCAGTCATTCTTCTGGTGGTGAGTATGGATTAACATGTTGAGTGCTGCAGGCCACTCGAGCAGACCATCTGGCCCCTATACAATACCTAAGTACCGCTCGAGCAGCCTGTGCTCCCCTCTAATTTCTTTTTGTGTTAGGGGGCATAGGCATGGGTTTTAACTTGCCCAAGCATCACTAGGGATCAGTTGGACTCCAACCTTCATAGCGGTGTGCTTAGTTTTCAATTCGGTGTATTTTATTGCTTTCGGCTAGTGTTTTTCAAATATTTGAACAAGGTAAAATTGAATATTCTTCTCATGTACTTTATATTGTATATATTTTAACTATATTCTTCATACAGACTGACATTTTAAAACTTAACTTTAGAATGAGTGGGCATTCGAAGAAGAAATCTTGTTTGAAGCTACGAAGCTCCCATTTTTGAAGCTGTAAGTAATCATTTTTTATAGCCGATTCATTTTTATATTTCAAACTAAAAATATTATACAAAGAAATGGGTCTTAAGGTGACATCTCTGGAGATGAAACGTCAAAAACGGAGTATCGTGGAATGAGGGATAGCAAAATTCGGAGGAGGACCGAAGGTGAATATTTGATCACATCTTTTATATTACGATAAAATTTTCAAGTTCTTTATTTTATAAACTATAAGTAAAATAAATGACCTACAAACATTTGTGTGGAAATTTTCATATTTATAATGAATAAGGTAAATAATAAGTTCTTTCCATCACAGAAAACGAACCAGGAATTTCTATGAGACCTGCTTTACAGGAGAGAGAAGGTAAGCAAGATACATTATCAATCAATATTAATGAATGAAAAATTCCTGTGTCAATGCTGATCTCAGTAGCCTGTATGTTAGCATGTCTTACAATTAGATTGCAAATTCGAATCCCACGTTCAGCATTCATAATTCTTTTCATCTCTAGGTTGTAGATAAACTGTAAATAAACTATAAATGATCCTCAGAGTCAATGAATATCTTATAAACGTGAAATAACTAATCTCAGCATTGATTTCCCATACTTATATTTTATACTAGTAGAAGGTGCATGCATTCTGCAAGCATATTATCTCACCTTGAAAAAACATTAATTTTTCAGACAGATTCATTACACATATTTTTTTAATTCTAAAAATTTCACCTCTGTAGTGATTTTTGTTTTTCCCTTATGTAAAAAAAATAGATGAAAACAATCTCCAAACTTTGCAATTTTAAGAATTTTATACTTTTTCCATTATGGGGTACTAATGCTACACATTTCTGCAAAATTTTAAAGTTGTAGCATTTCTAGAAGTGAAATAATATTTTTCTAATTGTTTAAATTTTAAACATTTTTAACGGCCGCCGCAACGTATTTATGGAGAGATTCAAATGTTTATTTGTGCAAATGCACTACTCTGTAAATTACTTGAAAATTTCAGCCTCCTAGCTCATCCCATAGCACCTAAAAATTTATCTATTTATTTATACTTGAAGAATTTTTAACGGCAATACAAAATAAAATATCAAAATTTCTATAATCCCTATTTCGTTTCATTACAAATCCTACTTCTGAAAAAAATTACAGCTCCGTAGCACATTCGGAAATACATAAACCTTGAAATTTTGTTTAAACAATTGCGAATTTTTAGCAGCCGCATCGTCGAACTTTTTCAAGATTTTCGTTTTTTGTAGTTGGTTTTGCAAAAAATCCTAACTAAAAAAATTTCGAATTTCCAGCTCATCTGGAAGTGGCTAAACATTAGTATCCTCCTATATGTTATATCCTCCTCTGTAAGGAACATCTATATATAATGATGTTATATGTTATATCCTCATCTGTAAATAACGTCTATATATAATTATATTCTATTCTATAACTATAAGGTTTTATGTTGAAGAGGATGATATTCCGAGTATCTTGGCTAGGCTATCCTCGGACAAAGAAGAGATTGGCTTGGATTCAGGGAGCGACTGGCAAAAAAGTTGGACGAGGAACCTGCGGCAGTTATCAACCAACCCTTTGCCTGTCCCTCAGCACATCCTTCGGCCTCTCCCTCAGCCAATAAGGTCATAGTGAGGAGAGATTTGAAGGCATCTCAGCCAGAGATTCCTTTCATCTTCTGCGTTACTTGTGCTAGACACAGGTAGTAATCCCATTAATTATTTTAACTTGCTAGCAAATGAGGAGTTTTCTGTTTTCTTTGGCTTCTAAATGTCCCAAACTAACACTGGGAGAATTAGGTCTTCCTCGCAGGGCAGTGTGGGCAGGAAGAGCACTCAAACCCTCCTTTAAGTGTCTTACGAATGCAGCTGTCCAGCTTGACAAACTGCCAGTTGCGGATTAGATAAAGAAGCCGCAACATAATAAAATATCATCACAAACACTTACGAGCAAAGTAAATAAACAATAAAATACTGACCACCTTATGATATAATGAAATCACGGCGAAAGAAAACTAGTAACTGCTGCCACACAATTCAGTGGTTTGAGGACGACTATCTGCTGTGACAAGCAATGCATTTCTGTGGAATTAGAATTGCCTGCCTAGTCCCAAGCAATGGCTAGCACAGGAATATCTATGAATGAAAATAAATGGAGCATTACTTTCCCTGACCATATGACCGAGGAATACAAGAATTTCTATGGAAAGAATTTTTGGGAATATCCTGCAATAAACTGACCCGACCATTCCTTTTTATTGGCCCCTTGAGCAGAAAGCTAGTTCAATTATTTGGCATGCATGTGGGCTGTTTTTTTCTGAGTTACGCATGGCAAAATTTCAGGGCTCAAAACAAGAATTTATTCAAATATCATGCTCCCAACCTTTCAATATTACTTTACCGGAAAATATCTAATATTATCGACAAAAACAAAAAAGGATAGTTAAAGCAGGGAGACTCTTGTGAACAATGAACAAACTGACAAAATAACTCAACGCAGAATCATCATCTAGGTTTGACTCAATGGACAAATTAGAGAACCATTTCAATCCCTGAATTGCACAGCACCTTTGTCACATGCCCATTAATCCAATAAGTATGTCGCATACCTCATTTCTCGCATCCATTTAAGTAAATTTTGTCCCCTGTTCTGTTTACGTTTAGCCGATAGATGTAACTGTAATGAAATGTCACTTTTCTGATAACAGCCGGACCCATTAGACATTTTCCCAGGGGAGAGGTAATCTTCACTGGTATAGGTATAGACATGATTTTCTATTCTCTTCCAAAATGCTCCTCAAAATGGAGAGGAAAAGATGAATGGTTGGAAGAGAAGAAATATTCATGCGTTCACCTCAACCAGAGTGGAAAACAAAAGGGTTTTTACCACTACACCCTACAGCCACACACTAAACTGCATTCAGCCTTATTGCCCTCATCAGAGCAATGGGAAATCATTTACCGCAGCTTTCCAGCGTGACACATACTCTACCCACACCATTTCCCTCGAGGAACCTCTTCTTCAAAGCCAGGCAATTTACAAGGCTGCCACTGTTTGCATTCTCTAAGCTAATGCCAATGACTCACAACTAGTGGCAAAAGGCTGAACTATTTACTGCCAGTATCTGATAAAACATGATTTCAAAACTTGCCAAGCAATTGTGATTATTTTCCCAAATTCTGAAGATTTACCATGGAATACGAGACAAAGTTGCATTTAACTTTAAACTTAGAGAGTTAAGTTTCCTTTCCCAGTTCTTACAATTGTGGTAGCTTACCTATTTTTGGAGAAAATGAAGTGCTCGTAATTGATAGTTTCCATATAGATTGTGGACTTACAGGTAATAAAAGTACATAAAAAATGGAATGTTAATTATTGATAATTTAACACTCAATGGGGCATGACTGGAATTCCAGTCATGATTCTGTCTCTTTGTAACACTTTGGGTGAGCGACCCTCAGGCAGATGAGTTCCCATCTGAATCAGCCACCTGTTTGACTCCAACCTTCCATTGGGTAAGGTCAGTTTTTAAGTCGGTTGTTTTTCTTCGAATTTCAGCCTTCTCGATTGTGCATTTTTCCCATAAGAAAAGCATTGCGCCATTTTTGTAAATTAATTTCGGACACTTGCCGATAAGCTGGGGCAATGAATGTTTGAGTGTTGCTAGAGGGCTGCAATACCTCTTAGGAATTGGAATCATTTTGCTTACAGTGACTTGGATTCGACTCCAGATGCCCCAAAAAAAACTCCCATAAGTAAGCATTGGGAAAAGTTATTCCAGTGGGTAGATCAATCTAACAAGGGAACTACGCCACATTCGGATAACCGATCTTGTTCTCCTTTTGCAAGCGTTTAGGAAACGAGACATAATAGAAAGTGTGCAAGTAATACTGTGGTACATATATTTCACTTTCTTTCTCTAGGGATGTATTTACTCCAATTTCTCCCTTCACATGTGGCCCCACAACCTTCCCGTCGCAGCAATAAACCGACCCCTAAGCAACCGCTCGTGCCATGCCTTCGGCTGCGCGGAGCATACGATCATCCATCCCCAGTATTCGTTACCGCCACAAACAAAAGCATGTGTTCACTCTTTGTAGATTTTGCCCTAGAAACAAGAACATAAAAGTGCAAAGTAAATGTGCAAATTGTGGTGATTTTATATGTAAAGAGCATACGATTTTGAAATGTTACGAATGTTAGGATAGCACTGGTAACTAAAAAAAGTAAAATTTTCTTTATTTACAAAACTAGCTTTATCTTGACAAAATTCTACATAAACTATTTCATTTTAAATTAAAATTATGTACTTTACAGTATAATGAAAATAACTTAACATTTTACTATTAAATTTCAAAAATAATTAAGGGGTTTTAAAAGACCCCACGAGACTAGTTAAGGAACTTTGTTCACGTGACTAACTAAGGGTTAACAGACGAAAACCTTGAAAAAAAATGTACTTTGCAGTTAATTTACATGAAAATAATAATTGCAAAAAATTGAGAGAAAAAAACAGTTACGATTGAGATTCGAAACCCGGACCCTCATCATAGGAATCCTGAATTTAACCAATTAGGCTAATCGCTACAACGTTAATTTGAAGCAGGAATAGTGTTTTAACTGCTTCTCACATTGAAATTACGTTTTTTCTCAAAAATGCTTGAGAGGCAGGTCGTATTACTTGCACACTTTCTATTATGCCTCGTTTCCTAAACGCTTGCAAAAGGCGAACAAGATCGGTTATCCGAATGTGGCGTAGTTCCCTTGTAAGATGTATAGGCGGCTAAAATTTTAGGATTTCACTCATGATTAACCAGTGAAATAGAAAATTTCAAAATTGTTCATTTTTAGGGGTTATTTTAACCCCATTTGTATGTTAAAATTTAACAATTTTTATCTGAAAAACGATGTCTTAAATGCGAAGTTATACAAATATTTTGTAGCAAATTATGTATAGCAAAAATAAAATCTTGAAAAAGCTTAACAATGTGCCACTAAAAATTAGCAAATGTTTAAACAAATTTTTCAAGTTTATGTATTTCCGAATGTGCTACAAAACTGAAATTTCTTAAAAGTAGAATTAAAAAAAAAAAGAAATAGGGATTATAGAAATGTTGATATTTTAATTTGTTTATCTGTTAAAAATTCTTAAAATTTAAACAAATAGATAAATGTTTAGGTACAACAGGGGAGCTAGGGCACTGAAGTATTTTAGTAATTTAGAGCTTAGTGCAATTGCACAAATACATATTTTAATACCTTCATTAAGTTGCATATATATATATATCATTATAAATCGACGTTTATTACAGAGGAGGAGGAGGAGGATATAACATACTAGTAGAAGGTGCTTGCATACTGCAAGCATTTCATCTCACCTTGAAAAAACATTCATTTATCAGACAGACATTACATCATTGCAAATAGTCTTTTAATTCTAAAGATTTCACCTCCGCAGCGATTTTCATTTTTCCCACATGTAAAAATGATAGTTTAAAACCATCCCCAAATGTTGCAATTTTAAAAATGTTACATTTTCATCATTATGGGATAATAATGCTACACAATTTAGCCAAATTTTAAAATTGTAGCACTTCTACAAGTAAAATAATAGTTTTCTAATTGTTTAAATTTAATAATTTTTTATCGGCCGCCGCAATTCATATATGGTGAAATTGAAATGTTTATTTGTGCAAATTTACTACTCTGTAAATAATTTGAAAATTTCAGCTTCCAAGCTCATCCCGTAATACCTAAAAAGTTATCTAATTGTTTAAACTTTAAGAATTTTTAACTGCCAAACAAATTAAATTATCAGAATTTGTATAATCCCTATTTCGCTTTTATAGGAATTCTACTTATAAAAAAATTTCAGCTCCGTAGCACATTCAGAAATGCCTAAACTCTGAAAATTTGTTTAAACAATTGCGAATTTTTAACGGGCGCATTGTTGCACTTTTTCATGATTTTCGTTTTTTCTAGTCGGTTTTGCACAAACTCCTACCTAAGAAAAAAATTTCGAATCTCCAGCACATCTGGAAGTGCCTAAACATTAGTATCCTCCTATCATTATATATCGACGACTCTTACAGAGGAGGATATATATAACATACTAGTGGTTGGTGCTTGCATACTGCAAGCGTTTCATATGACCTTGAAAAAACATTCATTTTTCAGGCAGACATTTCATCATTACAAATATTCTTCTTATTCTAAATATTTCGCCTCCACAGCGATTTCCGTTTTTCCCACATGTAAAAATAATAGTTTAAACAATCCCCAAATGTTGCAATTTTAATAATTTTACACTTTCGTCATTATGGGATACTGATGCTACACATTTTAGCCAAAATTTCAAGTTGTAGCACTTCTAGAAGTAAAATAATAGTTTTCTAATTGTTTAAATTTAAGTAATTTTTAACGGCCGCCGCAATTCATATATGGTGAAATTGAAATGTTAATTTGTGCAAATTTACTACTCTGTAAATAATTTCAAAATTTCAGCTTCCTAGCTCATCCTGTAATACCTAAACAGTTATCTAATTGTTTAAACTTTAAGAATTTTTAACTGCCAAACAAATTAAATTATCAGAATTTCTATAATCCCTATTTATTTTTTTTAAGAATTCTATTTTTTTTTTAATTTCAACTCCGTAGCACATGCAGAAATACATAAACCTTGAAAATTTGTTTAAACATTTGCTAATTTTTAGTGGCGATTTGTTAAGCTTTTTCAAGCTTGGTAGTAAATATCCACAAATAAACATTTCAATTTTACCATATATTATTTCTGGCGGTCGTTAAAAATGTTTAAATTTAAAACAATTAGAAAAATATTATTTTACTTCTAGAAGTGCTACAACTTTAAAATTTGGCAGAAATGTGTAGCATTAGTACCACAGAATGGAGAAAGTATAAAATTTGTAAAATTGCAATGTCTTGGGATTGTTTTAATCTATCATTTCTACTTCGGAGGTGAAATATTTAGAATAAAAATTATTTGTAATGATGAAATATGAATGTTTTTTATGTTGATATGATTTGCTTGCAGAGTGCAAGCACCAACTACTAGTATGTTATTTCCTCCTCCTCCTCCTCTGTAAGAGTCGTCGATATATAATGACATATAGGAGGATACTAATGTTTAGGCACTTCCAGATGAGCTGGAAATTCAAAATTTTTTCTTAGGTAGGATTTTGTCGAAAACCGACTAGAAAAAACGAAAATCTTCAAAAAGTGCAAAAATGCCGCGGCTAAAAATTCGCAATTGTTTAAACAAATTTTTAAGGTTTATGTATTTCCAAATGTGCTACAGAGCTGAAATTTTTTTTATTGGTGGGATTTGTAAAAAAAAACGAAATAGGGATTATAGAAATTTTGATATTTTATTTTCTTTGGCAGTTAAAAATTCTTAAAGTTTAAACAAATTGGTAGATGCTTAGACACTATGCCGCAATTTAGGGAGCTGAAGTATTTAAATTATTTAGACGTTCGCCTATGTAAACGAATAAACATTTCAATTTATCCATAAAATCGTTATTTTGACGGTTAAAAATTATTTAAATTTAAACAATTAGATAAATGTTATTTCACTACTATTAGTACTATAAATTTAAAAATTCGCAGAAATGTGTGGCATTATTAACTCAATTTGGAAAAATTATAATATTCCTAAAATTGCAAAAATTAGCGATAGTTTCACTCCATTATTGTTCCATAATGAAAATACAAAAACCTGTCCAGAGGATAAATCTTGAGAATTAAAGAAATATTTCTCATGATGAAATATCTGTCTGAAAAATGAATTTTTTTTAAAGGTGAGATGAAATGCTTGCAGTATGCAAGTACCTTCTACTAGTGTATATATATATATATATATATATATAATATCAAAATCAAACTCATAAATAAACCAACGCGATCTCCAAGGCAACAGCACTTCAGCCAAGTGGAGCATATATGTATCAAATAACAAATTCCATGAGAAGCATCATTTTCCATGAAATTATAGCAACACTGTAATTTCCAAATTCTCTGGCAATCGGCTTGTGACCAAGTGTTCGTATTTCAAGTTTCGTTGCTCAGATCGCCCTGCATGAGCAATAAGTATAATCATCATTATGACAATACCCTACACATTGAATATACGGAAAAATTAGGATATTTTGTGTTAAGATTATGACATCATCATCCATACATTTAGCACGTATTTGGATCAAAATAATCGCAAAATATGTGATGCCATTATATTTAACAATTGAAAAGAGGAGGCCATTACCAGAAATCCAAAACGGGTATCAAATTATACAAAATTTCAATATATATTATTTATTTACATGACAGATTTCAGTATGAAATCGTTATATTTGGGTGTACCCACTATGACTTCAAAAAGGTTTGAGATAGAGGATAAAAGCAGGTAGTGAGAAGAGGAGAGTGTGGGGAGAAAGAGCAGTGGATTTTTGCAATGAAATCAAGGGTCGAAGGCCGGAGGCATCGCAGTGTTTGGATAAGAACCGGGGAGAGGGGAGTGGGAATGACTACGGAGTTTCCCATTGGAGATAAATATCCATTGTGAATGACCAAGTAAGGCATGGAAAGAGCAGATGAAAGGAAGGAACAAAAGTGGGTATATCTTCTCAGTTTTTCAGAATGAAACATCAAAAAAGGTAAGAGTGAGAAGGAAAGAAACATACGTTCTATGTATGTACAATAAAGCACCTGTTGGATCCAACCAATTTACCATGGCTCCCAATGCACCGAATCTTTCTTTTTTCTCACTATGTAACTCTTACAGGGAAATATCCAAAGTGTGTGAATGATCACTGATGTTTTTACATCTATTTCTGGTTCTCAAACATTTGAAGTGTTGCAAAAGTTGTTATAGAGTATATGTAAACAAAACAAAGCTAATCAGGTTAAAAAAATTTCATTCCGTAGCCATACAGCGATAGATAGGCAAACTCATATGTCAGACCCAATGGTATATTCCAGTCATTTTTTTATTTTTAAAAATTCATTTTTGGTATTTTTGTATTATTATTTTGTATTAGTTGCACAGTTATAAAAAGTATTACAGAAGTGGAGCGGATCAATCACAATGAGATTTCTGGACAAAAACTAAGGGAATTAGAAAAATTACAATGTCTGGGCTTACCTGACATATGAGTAGAAAGAGTTGAGTATTCTACTAGTTACATACACCATCACTCATGTACTGCACACAACTTTTATCCCAAAATGTTGGTAAAAAAAGGGATTGTGCATCTTACATGAGGATTTCTGAACAGGTAACATAAATTGCGAATATTGTTAGTAAATTCACTGCCATTCGCTTGCATCTATCTTTATACTCGCAAAAAATGAAGAATTCTACAAAGTACATGCACTGACTTTGTTTCAGAAAAGGGGAATCTGTGAAGAGGCCGACTCTCTATAATCTCAGACGTCAACTTATTCCGGCATGAATTTATTTTTTACCCTCTGAACTGGCACAAAAATAGGGGTGCACAGGATACACAAGAGTGCATGGTACATGAGTAAATACGGTAAGTTGATCTTAATTAAATTATACAAAATAGAGCAAATTTAAAAATTCTAAACTGAAAATGACGAAAAATATAGCAATTTTATATTTAACCTTTTCACTGCTAAGCCGTCGGCGATTGCTCATTCCGTGCAGCGCTAGATACTCCACAGCGCTTGATTACTGGTTTGTTGTTTTATATGGTTTGCTTTCATCATATAGTTGTTTCATATATGTCCCATCGATCTTTTAGATCTGGGCTTTAGACTGGCACTGGCCAAGTTAAAAATATATATTTTTTATTTTAAATTTTTACGGTTTTTAATTTTTGATGATTTTTTAAATTTTTATTTGCTATGCAATTCAATAATTTCTTTGTGTATGGTACGTCTCGAGTCATGGAACGACACATAGAGCAACTTGGCATTTCTTGCAATTGTACCTTGTCTCCCGTCTCTTATTGTTATTCCGACAAACTACGATATTTCTCATTGGGAATTTAATTTTTGCTGCCTCTGATGCAATGCTAGCCGGAAAAATGCCTTTCCATCAGCCGCAGAGGTGAATCCTCACTCGATCTTTTTCCTCCTCCTGATTGCTTTCTTTCTTTACTGAATTTTTCAAGAATTACTCGGATTAGCACCAAATAAAATTTTGCTATTGGAATATTATTTCCCATCACCACTTGCTAAAGGATGTGTGCATTCAGCACGGAAAGGTCGAATAATATAATCACAGTAAAAGTAGGCAAACAGTAATCCAAGAGTATCCAAAAACAATGTCCAATATGAAAGCCAAGGTCCAGAAATAAAAGTTGAACGAAGCAAAAGAATAAATCCACAAAGCCAAAAATAATGTCCAAAAGAAATGCAAAGATCGAAAAATAGAAAATCGGTGAGAAGGAACACAGCGCGTAACTCTTGAGAAAGACAAGGAGAAACTGAGCTCTGAAATCCGACAAAAGCATATCGAGAAGAAATAAATAAAAGTACTATAAGGGCATAGGGGCTGAGATAAAGTCAAGTGACTCTTGAAGGTTTCTGAAACATGTAGCCAAGTCGGGAACCTAACTCTCCCAAACATTCACTAAAAGGATTTGAATGACATCTACCGGCATTGAAACGCATTCCTAAATAAGGAAGAGACCGCTAGATATCGCTAGAAGCAAAAACGAGAAAACACGTCTTGAGCAGCGACGCGAAAAACCAGCAAACGAGATATGACGTCCTTAGCACTGAGGGTTCGGCATATCCCGGATGAGTTATCACGTACATAGCACTGAGCGGCCAGAACCCGCTGGACAAGATATTGCATCCATAGCAGCGAAAAGGTTAATCCATTACTATGCAGAACCGTAGTTTTTAAAAACTATTTTTCTTATTTTCTAATAAGTGAAGCTGGCTCAGCATTATGCATTATTCCTTTTCTACAGTGTCCCATTTTGTCAAAAGATAACATGTTTGTCATTAAAAAATAGTTTTTCATGAATAATGTTCAAAAATTAAAGTGAACTTTCAGAAATGTCAGTACAATTCATTTGACAGGAAAGCATACTCTAAGATCAATAAATTGTAAAATATAATTTCAGTGGTTAAACAAAAGGAATTGCAACTGTTATCAAGCAATCACTACTTTGAATTTCACAGAACAAATTCTTCAACTAGCTTAACAATGTACCCTTTGATTATAATGCATCACAGCAGGCTACAAAAAGTCTTGCAATTTCAACTGTACATCTCTTACATTCTAAACATGCAATACACTGTATATTGTCCAATTCCTGCGAAAAGATCCACGATTGTTTCCCCTTGGCAGTTCATTTCACTAATTCTGTAGCGTTCCCGGGCAGCTCCATGATCAAACAAGTATGACGTAATATACCAGCTGAAACTAGAAGTTAGTACCAGTTAACCAATTAAGAATACATATCATACAAAGGTGAAATATGACATTTACAATCTATTTAGAGTTACAATAAAATTAAAATTGCCATTACCACTATAATGTGGTCTGCTATAGAAAAGAACTTTGTACTGTCATATTTGTTGTTGAGCCAAAAATTTTCATTTAAATTCATTCCTTTCAAAAAGTATAATGTACAATAACTTATTGTATCTAGGAAAACTTAAATGGTAAGACTGCATGGACATCATTTTGTTACAATTTTTTTACACCAGATCAGACATGTACTAAATTACAGTGAGGCCCTCATTTTAGAACGGAATAAATTAAATTTTTATCTAATAATCTAAGATTGTCAATCAAAGTCAGGTTGCTTATGGTTCTATCTATTTCTAACAAACTATAATTGATAATGACGAATCAAATTGTACATTCAATAGAGAGTTATCAAGCTCCTCCTGCTGCTGAAAATAAAATTCCAGAACAAGTATGTAAGCATAAAAAAAATGAAAAATTAAGTACTTGTCTTAGGTATCTCTAATAGTCATAACAAGGTTATAAAAAATTAAGTTATCCTTATTCTGGAATACTATACAGTCATTCCTTACTCAGTACTCTTAACCTCTTAGTGCCACACAACGATTATATCATTGTTGCTTCTACAGCCAGTGGTGCCAAAGATGATATAATCATTGTTATACAGAGCAGGTTATAAATCGATGCTGTTCAGTTAATATTGATCAAAGACAGATTGTGATAGCATTCAATAAAAGAGAAGGTCAAGCAGCTTTCATGTATGAAGCATATTTTTGTTTACCTCTTGATTTAAGCTTAAGTTAATTCATTTCATATGGTCGTATTTGTGCCTAGCTGATGATAGCACCAGATGAATCGGCATTTCTCTAAGTGCCAAGCTAAGTGATTGTTTTGCACTCAGCTCCTTCTAATATGCTTTGACTTTCTATGGATCTGCTGACATCACGATTACTGATTTTTTTAACACCGCAACTTCTACTGAAAGCAGAGGCAATTAATTACTTGGCAGAACAAACACATTTGGTTGCAGAGAAAAGCAAAGGCAAGTGATCTAGCTATTAAATATAGTTCACTGTAATCATTTTAATTATTGACAAAGGATTTGTTTAGTTCTCGTGCATATGAACGTACCATAAGAAGCTCATGCGGGAAATTTCTTCCAGTGTGGCTGCAGCCTTATTTCGTGAAAGTTCAAAGTAGCATTTATTATCCTTAATATTTCATGATGGCTTCTTCATCTAAGGATGAATTTGAAGTTCAGAACGATGAATTGTTCAATTATATTGGCACGTTAAGTGACATTGATTATTTGGAAAAAGAAGATGATGCTGAGTGATCGGAAGAACATGGTGGAAAAGAGGCTTTTTCTTCTGACTCGGACTCAAGTGAAGTCAAGAAACGCCACTCAAAAAATAACAATTTTGTATTCACTGTTTTACCATTAGTTAATCAACATTTTCCCAGGGATTAAACCCTGAAGCTGAAGAAACATAAATTACCCTACGTGCTTAAAATAAATTTTACCGATACTACTTCCTTCTCTTCTACCTCTGTTTTTAATCACGCTTGGAATCACTCTGAATGTCTTTCATCGTCCAAAATCTATTGCATCCACAGAATCTTCAGCCTCGCTCAGACCACTTAGGGCTGGTTGGGGGAATCACATGTTCAATATTATTATCATATTTATAGTTCTCCTGCACGTCATACATGGGGATTTAAAATTTGAATAGAATTGAAAGCGCTGCCATCAGCAGTAAAATATGTATTAAAGAAATGTAAATCTAAGAAACTCACCAAATGAGGAACTAATGGCAAATGAACCTGAGCCAAATACACTCAAATAGTAATACCATCTACTCCCATTCGTTTTGCGAGAACAGCAATGACAGCGCTCCTAGCGGCAGAGAATGGTCAGAGTTCTGAACACCTGACAACTATATGCATTCCGTGAGTAACATGAGCAAATAAATTGAATTCATCGCATTATACCATAATTAGAGGTTAAAAATGTCAAATTACATGGGTGGAATAATCTGTGCAGTTTATGGATGTTTTAATTATAAGTGCCAGAAGAACTCCAGATCTTTTTTCACTTCCCAAAAGATAAGGAGGTGTAAGTACATAACCAAGAATACATGACATAACTTTTCCATGAGCCTACCTGAATACAAGTTTCTTTATGTATACGTATCTCTTTCAGATGTCATCAATGGGTCCTGAAAGCAAGGAGAACAGATCTGGATGAGATATTTAACAAAGAAGGACCTGAACCCCTGTACTCCGGTTATCAGATATGTGATGCTTATTTTAAGGAAGGGGATTTCAGGTACCCTCAGCTGAAATCACAAGGGTTCGTTGAAACCATTAATATGAAAACTTGAATAAATCCTTTGTCCCAGTTAATGAAGAGGTATTTCTGTGTGAAATGAACTTTTATATTTGCAAAAGTCCTATTAAGAATTCCTGCTGTTGTGCAACTAGTGTTTTTATTAACCGTGTTTTTATTAACTTGGTTGAAGAGAGGAACCATCCATAGTATATTTCTACCCAGTGGTCAAGAGAAACCTGCCTGTAAAGGCCGAAGAAGAGGGAAAGAGATGTTCACTTAGAACAGAAAAACCTACATCAGTGATTGATATGGGTAAGTAGGGTTACATTAAATATGAAGTCACAAATGTACATTGGCAGATATTGTGAAGTGAAATAGTAGAAATGAGAAAAATAGAACTGGTTTTCTTTTATTTCCTTTTATTGGAGACCCTTGAAATCTCATAAAGTTAGTTAATAGAATTTAAAATTTAATATGACTAAATCTGTGGCTCTGATTTTTTTCTCAGGTCCCTTATCTGATGTCAGATTACCAAAGTGGAGTGAAAATGGATACAGGCTTGATACAGGACTTAGGGTGGGAATCACTAGCTGAGCGCCGATTACGTGATAGGTTAAAACTTCTTGAAAGATTTAGATCATGTACTTTCTCAGCAACGTCGAAGAAATAATAAGAACTCCCACCTATATCGGTAGAATGGACCATCCTCGTAAAATAAGAGAGATAGCCTGTAGGACGGAGAGATACAAAGGCTCATCTTCCCCTAGAACGATAGCTGAGCAGACTAAAACTTGCGATCAAAAGTAACCTCGCGTGGGGTCGTAAACCCAGACCTAATTTTGGAGTTTTCCCCTTGGTGTTAATGCACCCCCTGCCACACACACTTGCGGTGGCTTGCAGGGTAAACTGTAAATGTAGATAATCTAATATGCAGTTGGGCTTCAGAATTTCTTTTCTATGTTTTGTTTTTATTGTTGATGATGAAGCATCATCCACTCTGCTGAGGATGTTCACTTCTTCCTTATCCTGCCATTTCAAGGCTAGATGTTTACTTTGCCGCCAAGCTTTGATCTTGCCCTTTTCAACGGATATTTTTTGAAGTCTTTTAGCAAATCACGACGATTTTTCCATAATGTTCCATAGGCATGTTTTATTTTGAACAAGTATGCCAAATAATTTTGGGGATGTGTAAAAATTGTCCATTGTTTCACAGTAACCTTTCTTTAGCAGAGGGTCCATTAGTGTTAGGACACATGATGTAGCAAGTCCATAATTCTCATATTCCTCTTTCAAATTTGTACCTTTTCCAGTATAAATTAGTGAATTCCAGATGTAACCAGAACTTGATTCACACAGCATGATAAATTTTATGCCAAACCTTGCTTGTTTCGTAGGGATGAACTGTATCCAGCTGAGCCTTCCTGTATAGTGCATGAGGCTTTCATCAACACTTAGATTTCGTTCTGGAATATATACCTCTCCGAAACGTTTTAGAAGTCTGATATATCTCCCAAATTTTTCTCAATTTTGGGGCTGGATTAGTATTTTCATCAAAAGTTTCATTATTACTGAAATGCAGGAATTTCGTGATAAAACTAAATCGCTGTTCGGGCATGACAGTTCCAAAAAAAGGTGTTTGCAACATCCAATTTTTCGACCAAAACCACTTCTGGTTGGGTTTTCCAAGGATTCCTTGTAATATAATTAGACCAAGAAATGCCCACATCTTTTCTTTGATTACAGGAAACCATTTATTAGCACGTGAAAAAGCTGATGCATAATTATTTGTTTCCAATGTAAACATGTCAATAATTTCATCATCAAAAAATAATTGTAAAAATGCTAATAGGTCAGAAATGCCTGCCAATTCCTTTACTGATCCTGATTTGTTAGTGAAACTGAATTCTGGATGAGGAGGATTCACTACATTCACATTTATAGGGCACCACACAGGATCATAAGTAGAAGAGTCAATATCCTCTTCAGAGTCATCGTCTTCAGAAATGGAAATATCTGAACTTTCTGAAGAAAGATTAGGAAAATCAGTGCTGTCATCATCCGACAGTAACACCGCCTCAATGTCAGAATCATCATAATAAACATCTCGGTGTGAAGCCCTTCTTTTGTTGTTTGGATTCAAAGATGACATTGAAGGGCAGGCTGAAATTTAGTAATCATTATAGAGTTTAGGCAAGACAAACAATATTCGGTAAATATTTTATATATATCTATATATTGTACTACAAAATGACATAATACCTGTAGTACAGATGTATATTCAGTATAATAAAAACAATCAGCAAACACGACACAGAACGGCAGGCCAACTTTCCTAATTCACTCTCTAGTTTACGAAAAGTAAATAAGAAGTTACATCACTGCAATATAATAAAGAATACAGTTATAGTTGCCATAGTAAAAAATGAAAGAATACCTGTTGTAAATATTATGTGGTGTATGATGAAAAAAAAATGAAATGTCAAAATTCACAAGGTGGCTTCCTTTGACAAAAATAAATTGAACTAGAGAACAGAATGCGAGATGAACCACAGTTATTTCAGTGAAATATAGTAAAAACATATATATACATTATGGAAAACAAAATGACATAACACCTGTAGTATAGATGTATATTCAGTATAAAAACAATCAGCAAAGATGACACAGAACAGCAAGCCAAATTTCCACATTCACTTTATAGTTTATAAAAGATAAATAGGAAGAATACAATATAATAAAGAATACAATTATAATTTACATAACTATAAAACAAAAGAATACCTGCTGTAAATACGTTCATCATCAATGATCAGAAAACAATCGCAGAACTAAAGAAAAATCATGGTTAGTAAAAAAAAAACAGCATGTAAAATAACCTCAGCCCAGTAGATGGCAGAAGTTCATAGAAAGCAGAAAAAAATCGGGCTTAATGCGCAAATTCAGAAATTCCTATCACACCCCGAGTCACACTCAGGGTTAACACTGGCGGTAAATTCAAGAACCCCGAGCTACACTCGGGCTTAACACCAAGGTGGTTAAAGCTTCTAGGGAATCACTGTCATTGTGGGAAATTTGTAATTTGCTCATGGTGTCGGCAATCTTTCTGTTTTGCCTGCTTTTACGACAAGTACCATCCAAGAAACTGCTCCTCTTCAAGTCAAACCTTGTCTTCAACCATGTTCCTGCATCAAACCTTGATCCTATCAATTCCCCTCCTATATATAACCCAAGCCAAAGCCACCCCTATGTTTATCCTGCACTTCCCTCATTCCTGAATACCATTCCCACCCCAACCCAAAATAATGGCCACATAAATTAGTTGTAGTCTGGTTTAGTTATTGCTTTTTCGGCAAACATTTTCAAAAGAGGCAGTAATTAAAAACGTCAATGTTCTTTCAAAAAATCAGAGTAAAACTAAAGAAAAAAGGAAAATTACCCTGAAAAAACTGGACCTTTGTGGGACCTAACCACAGGAGCTAGAGAATGCCGAACCCCGCAGCCGGACACATTTCCCACTAGGCTACTGTGGTTGTTGTTAATGGGTTGAATTCCTACACAGTATCTCATCAACATCAATAGTACATGGATTAATGAAGTGTTATGTTTCTAACAGTTTGGATGGATCAGAAGATGACATTCTGTGTGTGGAGGAAGATGATGAAGCTATTGAAGATTCCTCCAGTAGTGAAAGTGAAAATAACAATTAAAGTTAATTAAAAATTAATGAGAAATAATTTGCATGAGAAATTCTAATGATCAAAAATATTCAATTGAAAATTCCCATCAAAATTGCTTATTTCAATTGGTTCAACATTTATTATTCAATGGTATAATAAACCTCTGTCAATGTGTGCATAATAATTTTTTTACTTTCATTAGGAGTTACAAATGGGGGGTCATCTTATAATCGGAGTCATCATATATTCGGGTATTTATAGTAATTCTTATGCAACTAAATTAATGCTTTGTAAGGCTTCACAGTGTTGCAGGGCCGTAGATAGAGTTTAGTAAAGGGGGGGGGGGGGGGTTTAACGGAAAATAATTTCAAAGTTTTAATATTTTAATACATTACTATAATATTACTATATATAATTTTACAAGTCTGTAGGAAAATTTCTGCCTTTTCATTTTTACATTTAGTAGGAAGCAGTAGCTGCAGTTTAGCTATTAGTTTATTATGTGACGCTTTCCTTCAGAATCTAGAATACACACTATATCAACTTGCTTTCCACTTATAACATTTAGAATATTATCTGCATGCATACTAGCCTCAATATGATATTTTGTTTTCTCATGTTTTCCAAAATATTCTTTCGCATTCTTCCAGTTTAGATAGGTTGTTATTACTAATGCTCCTAATGCTTGATCTCCTCTGCCTCCAACTTGACGAGCAAACAATACACATATTTTACAGAATGCTCCACCTGCTCTTATGTCTCCCTCATAAACCAATGATAAACATTCTGATATAAAAGAATGTGCTCTTCAATTCAATTTATTTTAGCATTCCTGAGGCTCCAAAAATGTAAATCCCACTTAATAAATTATAAAAGTATTCTTCTATTCAACGAATTGATGGAAATGTGCGACTTTGGGCGATTTGAAAGCACTCTGATTGTGATTTTGCAGAGCTATCAACTGGCAAACCATCTACACTGATGAAGTATGTTTTGAGCAGTTTATTTCACTTCCTTCACCCTATGAGTTGCCCTTAAATGTTCCCCTCTCCAATGGTCAAACATAGTGACCTTTCTACGTCACTAAGTAGCGCCTCATATGCTTAAGCATAAATCCGCCCGTCTGAGTTGCAGTTAAAAACTTAACATTTTGTGTTTTCCTCAGTCATTATTTCTTTAGGTTCTTAAGAAAAGAGAATCCGCTAAGGGGGGGTTTGAACCCCTCAAACCCTCCCCATATATACGGCCCTGCAGTGTTGTAAATCTGTTTAGATGTTTGCTGCCCCAACACATGCTCTATGATCAACTATTTGAAGCTGCAAGTAATTGAGCAGAAGTCTACCCTGATGATATCACGCTAGATTTAGGCCCTCAAATTGTATCTTTCAGGCCCAGATATAAAACACAAATTAGCCAATTTGATTTTGTATATGATTATGTTCATTGTAGAAAACTATATATTAGCTTCAACATTTCCAGATACATTTACAGCCTGTTTAGTATTTCTTACACTTTCTGTTATTATCATCAGAACACTCATTTTCTAAGTTTAAATTGATAAAAAATTATTTAAGTTGCTCAATGGGGCAGAAGCACCACAGTGAACTCACAATGGTTTCTATTAAACGAGCTTGTGCTATTGAAATTGGCGCTTTTGCAATTGTAACCAATTTTACAAAAAGTAAAGCCCGCAAGAATAATTTTGCTAAGTAGCAAGATAATAATGTCATGCGATAGATGCTATTTACATATAGGCTGCAGATTATTTGTCTTGCAGTATAGAAATTGTTGTTATTTACAGCTTCATAATCATATAACCTGATTTCTGTAAAATTTGTTTTTGAAATAATATATGCACAATTAAATGCATAAAATTATTAAATGATTGCAAAATATTTTATTTATAAAAAACCAAGATATTAATAAATTTATGACTAAAATTATTCCTTATAAAAAATAAGTTTACATATAAATATTGGAGCAGAGTGGGGCCCAGTGAAGAATTCTCAAACCAGGACCCGGCTTCATCTTAAAGATTGAAGGCAGAAATAAAGTGCAGTAGTAATAAAAGAAAAATGCCTTTGCATGTTTCCTGGAGAACCACATAGAAAAAGGAGTAAAGGTATTTAATATATTTTTAATGCAATTAAATATAATAAATAATTCCTAAAAATTTTATTAATCTCCAAATGACTGCAGGCAATGTTAAGTAACACACATAATGTATAATTTTGTAAAATAATAACTGGCTAATCAAGATATTTAAACTGGTCTGGGAGAGGGTTAAAAAGGCACCTAAAATTTTTTGCACTGGAAGCCACAAAGGCTTCCACCGGCTCTGTTCAGCTACCATACCATTAACACTCATTTACATCAATAATAGTTAAAAATAGAAAAAATTAGTAATGATTATATAATTAAATTTTTATGCAAACTACACAACATGCTCTAATTACCTTAATCCAGATTCTTCAGTTGTCACCCATGCATAACTCTCATCTAAGACATGAGCTCTGAGGGGCAGAGCATCATCTGGTTCTCTTTTACACCTTCGAGCAAGTTGGCACACTCCTAATGACTCGTATACTGCTGCCCAAATCTCAGGGGCTATAATCACATAACGCATCATTATTTAGTAAATATTGATAGCTAACCTTTAACAGGTAAATTGCACTTATTAAACGGCAAATTTATGGCAACATGATAAATACAAATAATGGGTGAAATCCCTTTCCCATAGTTATATTAATCACTGGTACATACTTAAACAAATTAACATGCCAAAATTAAAATAAATGCAAGTATCTATGTGCAGGAAACTCCAGAGAATAAATTTGCTAGCCTGTGTTAATTATTATAATAAATAAAAACGGATGGATAAGAATATTCTGGTGGAGGATTTTTCAACCATGATCTTTTAACAAAGGGAATGGCTAATATTTCACTAACCTCCTCTCGCCCAAGCTGGATCCACAAAGCTCCTTGAGTCAAACACGGCCATATCACCATACTTGGCGCATGACCTTGGAATGTCAATCTCTAATTCCTCCCTCCATAACTTTTTTTCATTGAGAATGAGTTCAACCGACTTTCTCATAGAGTCATACGCAGACTTTGGTATTTCAGGGAGACAATCCAGCCGCTTGAAGACAACATATGTTCTGTTATTTAACACTATGCATCCTTTGGTAATAGCTTCTTGTGACCGAAGACAAGTTATAATAGGTAATCCTGCTTCATCCCCATTGATTTCGATGGTTACATCATCCTCTTGAAGTATATTCATTTCTCGAAGAGTATCCCTATATAAAGGAGAAATTTTAGGGTAAATCTCAATGGAAATATTACGAATTAATATTTTTCTAAGTAAGAAAACTTTCCTTATTTGCGTAACTTCCTTGTTTCTGACTAAAACCAGCGCCATTCTTCGTTTGTAGGATTTATATTTTTATGCTTGATTTACGTATTTCGTGCTAGAACAAAAAAATTAAATCGCTCTTTGCTTGTAAAATAAATTCAATAAGCTATGACTAGAGTTCACAAAACACTTACTAAAGGGAAATCAACAAAAATTACACTAATAATCTCTAATGACGAAAGAGCGATTCGTATCACAGATGAACAAATGAGTTCTGATATTCAATTAATTACGGAAGCAGCAACTGTAAATATTTAGCAACCATGTGGATGAAGCTATATACGATATATCGATAGTCTGCAACACCATCAACGGGAGTGAAAGTGCCTAAGAATTATTTATTACAAATTATGCAAAATATGAGGCGGTAAAATAAATAAAGAACATTACATAACTTGAAGTATATCGTAATTAATCATAATAAACAATTTAAAAGATATATTAGTCCTTAGATATGTAGGAAATGGTATATTTCAATCAGATCCGGCCCGTGAGATTTAATAGATTTGGGCGATATTTAATTTGGTCGGGGCGGTTATTTTCCATGCAACGTTATATGCCAAGAGTCTTACTACTCGAGAAATTCAACCGGTTTTGATTAACATAGCTTGGGATTTGGTTTTATACGTTTTTTATTTCAATTTTTTCATTTATGGCTCCAAAAAATAAACAAACCATAGGAAACGTCATTTTTATTAAACAATTAACTTACATCTGAATTTTAAATGAACCATTGCATGTACATACATGCGTTAAAAATGTGTTACCGCGCTAACTTTATAATCAATGTTGTATCAAATTTTATTACCTAAGGTGCAATTTCATTACACTGTGCAGAATTGAAATTTAAATGAATTTAAATTTTTATGTAAAAGAAAATAAATTTAAACGTTCAACGCTGCGACGAAATATTATTTTTTCGTCGGTGACTGAAGCCAATTTTCCTGTTTTCAATTTATATGGAGGTTCAGAATCAGCAATTGATAACGAAAATTATTTGAAAATAATTTTGCGATTGTAATCGGTATTTTAAATTGGGATGACAATCGTCGTCCTCAGTCAGTGGTAAGTGCCGGCCGAGTGTTTTGCATACCTCATCCCGTTTACGATGACTCGCAGACTTATCAATATCTATAGCTTTATCATCAGCATCTCTTTTATTGATAAGTGATTTGTATGATATATGCTTTTCCAAGATTGGAAACATGATTTTATGATGAAATACAAACTGAAAAATCTATGTGAAAATTATCTATTTTTCTCAATTACGTTGATAATAATGCTATAGGCGCATGAATAAACTTTCCATTTTTCTTACTTTGTTTTTAAGTTAAATTCCTAAAATGAGATTTTTCAGGCTAAATTTCTTATAAGGAAAAATTGTCATAAATAAGGAACGAGAAATATGTCATAAAATACTGTTGAACTGCTTTTCCAATTTTATTACAAATTATAATGTATAAAAATAATTTGTATACATTTTTATACATAATTTTGTACTTTATATTTACATTATAAAAACACTATTTACAAATTTTATATTTAATTTTACATTCTTATATTATTTTTATTTTAATCATAATACACGGGTAGTAAATCACCTATTTACAGAGATATATGAAACATATAATAGCACAAATAAAATAAATATAGTAAGATGTTACATTAAATCAGTTATATACATTCATTGAAGTTATAGTTACAAAACAGTAATAAACTTATTGCATTTTATATAAAATATGGCCACCGAAGCACAAAATATTACCTAAATTCATGGATTGCCTTGATTTGTTTAACAGTAGTTTCAAACTCCTGATGTCACATCAAATGTATATGAAAAGAAGGATTTAACTTTAACATACTGCTGTCTACCAACTAAATAACTACGTAGCCAAGACAACATAGTACCTCCGATGCCTAGTTTCTAATTTATTAATCAGTAAACCACGGTCCACTGTATCAAAAGCGTTACTAAAATCTGTATAAACAGCATCAACTTGCAAATTATTGTTTATGGCACTATAAATATTTTCTTCATAAACTAATAAATTGGTGACAGTAGAACGATTTGCCATAAACCCATGTTGTTGATCAATGATAATATTTTTTAAAAGTGGAGTTAGCATATCGAGAACTAAGCTTTCGAACAATTTAGAAAGACATGATTGAATAGACACAGGTCGACAATTAGTAATATCAGATTTCTTGCCTTTTTTATAAATTGGAACAACGTGACTTATTTTCCATTGGCTTGGATATTCGCCCGAGGAAAGTGACTTATTAAAAAGTATGAGTAGTGGAAAAATTAATACACTGTAGCATTCTTTAATCAAACGTGAGGGAATGTTGTCAGGACCTGGACCTTTTTTAATATCGACAGATTTTAACTTTTTCAAAATGTCATCAGAGGTCACCTTGCATATACGTACATGTGTAGCATTGTCTTCTTTAAAGTTCAAATCATTATTCATATCTGAGTTTGAGCTGTAAACACAAGTAAAGTATTTGGCAAAAAGATTTGCTATAGCTTGTCCATCTTGAGCTACCTCAGATTCTATATACATGTGATTAGGAAGTACGTTGTCTTTCCTCAAAGAATTAACATGATTCCAAAAAGGTTTCATGTTGGAATGCAGTAGGGACTGAATATTATCAATATGGTCCTGATAACAATGCTTAGACAGATCTTTTACATCTGGCTCGTAGCAAGGAAATAGTCTTATAATCAGAAATGGAACTAGACAATTTGAACTTCCTATGGGCTTGTTTCTTTTCATACATTGATGACCGCAGTTCAGAATTGAACCAGCTTGGAAAGGACTAATTTTTTAATTTAAATTTAGGAACATATCCTTCAATTGCACAACCCAATATATCATAAAAGTAATTCACAGGGCTATTTATGTCCAGTTTAATCAGCACATTCCAGTCGATATGAGATAGATAGTTGGACATACCACTATAGTCTCCTTTGGGAAAATTATATGATATTGAGTCATATTTGATGAAATCAGAGTTGGTTTTGATCATAAGATCACAGTCGAGGGCTGGATGATGAGGATCAGCTACAATGAGAGATTCGCAGGCCTCACTGACTGAAACTGAAACTTACTAAATAACTGTATTTACAAATGAATATGAAGTTTTTTTTACAAATTTACTATTGTACAAATTTAACTAGCATTTTATGTTCTTGTGAAACTCGACGCAACAGGGTTTGAAACAAAAGGCTGGGCATCCCTCACAGGCAGGGCAAAAAAATTTCGTATCCTTCCTGAACCCTCTGGATTTACAATATGTACATTTTGTTTGTTGGATGCGTTTCCATTTGTCATCAATTTCATGTCTCAGGATAATGCCTCGACAATCCAAAGGTCTTAGAGGGTTGCATGGAAGAAGGATGTGGGATGGGTTTAGAATAGGCTGGACGAAGGTAAGATTTATAACATAAATATGGAAATCGTATAAGGGTATTTTGGGATGGGTGTTCCAGTAAAGGAAATAGCTTCATCAAGACGAGGTGAAGAATATGGATCCCCAGTTTCTTATTCCATTTTAGAGTCTTATGCTTGATCGGGTAATAAGACATCATTTGATCACAATGATCGATGCCATCCATTGACTCATTATAACAAGCAACGACCTCTGATCTGGAGGAGACACTACCTCCTTGCCGGTGACGAACATCAACCATATTGCTTCTGAATTTGGAACTGATCATCAGAACGCCCCATTTTTCTTAGTAGGGCATACTGGAAGCAAAAGAAACACTTTTACTGACCTTATTGAGTCAATCGTAAACTATGTATAACACATATTAACTTAATAGAGGTTGTGTTGCGTTTATGTACATTTTCCAGTTTTCGTAATTTTTATTCTCACGTTATAAGCGGATGTAATTCTAGACTGGGACTAGAAACTCGATACTTAGGATGCAGAAAAACGTTACAAACGAAAAACTTTAGAAGCGGGAAAAGACATAATGGAAGTAAATGGAGCTCTAGCTGGGACCTCAAAATTTCGACTTAAGATGCGGAAAAATGTTAGAAGCAAAAACGTTAGAACAAGAGTTCACTGTATATATGTGCTAAAGTGCTACGACAGACAATCTCTCTTGAGACTTTGCAGATCATCATACATCGTAGAAACCAGCTTACTAACTTACATTAAGCCAAAGCTCACAAGTACAGTTTTTATTGTGGACATTTTGCAAGTGTATAAAATGTTACATATGGAAATATGCTAATATTATTCACGTAACCCCAGGGGTGCAACTTTCCCAGGTTGAATACCACTGGTTTATACCATTGATTCGAGTAAGATCTAAAACTTTTTGACACTATTTTTAGTGAATGATAGGGCCAATCTGTTGACAATAAAATATAGTTTGATATTTGCATTTCAAATTATTGCTATGCAATCAATTGTTGTTCCTGAAGATGATGAATTTCAAAACAGTGATATACTGTAAAAAAATTAGAGATATATTCATCTATATTTCTTCGATTGTGTGACAACACTTCCTTCTTGTATGACCAATACAGCTTCAGAAAGATAAATGTTAAAAATCCTTGGTCACAGTAAAATAACCATGTGGGTGGCCATAGAGGATATTTATTACCTCTCTTTATATGACTATCCAAACGAATGACTCTTTCCTGAATTGCCCCAGTATGCTGCAACTAATATGTTTCACACCCTTTGCCCAATGTCACACTTTTTTCATGTTTACTCCTCGTTTAATTAATCAAACTTAAGGACTATCTCAAAAAGGGAGCTTACATCTTAAATCACCCTTGGACTTAGCCCTTTCTCTTCCCTATTGAGGAACTTTCCCTTTTCTGGAAAAGGAGGTGCATTTCCCATGTGTAATGCCTTCTTCCCAGAATCAATGGCATTTCTAGGTTCTAAGAATAAGATGACCCAATGCCACCCATCCCATAGACCAGGGATGGGCAACATTTTCTGCATAGTGGGCCACATTGGTGTCAGTCAATCCTTTGGTGGGCCGCATTGGAAATTGCCAATGCTTCGGCAGACTGGATTAAAGATAAATCGGAAGTTATCTAGAGATTTTTAGGCACCACATGAATGAAAATTAAGTAAAAATTTTGTTTTTCAGTTAACATATTAATACAAAAAATCATGATGAAACTAAATTTTAGAAATATGTTTGAGAAAAGATATACTGTAAAGAAGTTTTTGAATTGAGAAATATTTACTAAGGGGTCCCAATTTAAGGCTAGATATTTTAAAAGATTTTATTAGATAAAAAATAATATTTGGGAGGTAAACCAACAGAAAAAAGTTTTGAAAACTATGAAACACTGGTGATGGACTGCAAAAAATTCTATAGTCAGCCGCAGGTTGGGCACCCTTGCCATAGACAGAAAAAGCCGGACATGGGATCATCAGAGTATATGGAATGCAACAACTAAAGGCTATGTTGGGAAGAAATTTATGATGTTTCTTTCTAATACATGTTGATAAAGAACATTGGGTGAGTAACATTTCATGTCTTACAGTTAGAAGGGAGTCGCAGTCGGTGCATCGTGGTGGTTCCTTCTCAATGGTAAAGAGGAACGAGTGGGTCAGGGCTGAAGGCCCTATTCTCAAACGCACGACCATGATTTCTTCCATTCTACTATTCCTTACAGAGGATGCCCATGGAGAAATATCCCTTTTTATTTCCTGTAGCTTATTTTGCAACATCTCTTGCCACAAAGTTTGCCACTTATTAAGCCCTGCTGTCCTAAACAAACCCTTTAGGTCTTGGTGGAGGACAGAGTCGCCATTTGTGACAGGGAGGTTCAAACCTTCCCTTGCAAGTGCGTCCGCCCTTTCATTACATGCTAATCTAACATGTCCAGGAATCCAGAGGAAAATGATGTCAACTGCTCTGGAGTTTAAATGGTAAAGGGCTTCCTGTACATCCTGAACTATTGGCTGGACAGGGGAGAAGCAGGTAATGGACTGAAGAGCACTCACGGAGTCCGAACAAATCATATATGGACGGTTCAAAACACCAATGCTCTCCAAGGCCTTTCATATGGCCGTGTACTCCGCCGTGTAAATACTACTCAGCGGGTTGAGCCCTCCCTTAGAAGAGAGATTTTTGCTAGTGAAGGCCCACGCACAGGAGGAAGAGGATCTAGAGCCATCTGTGAAGATCAGTTCACAACCAGAATGATCATTAAGTACTTCAAAAAATAGCGACCTGTACTCACAAGAGAGGGTATTATGTTTTGTATACAGGGCAAGGACCAAAAAGACCTTAGGGCGTGGGATCTGCCATGGCGGATATTTAAGAGAGCCGGTAGGAACAATCTTGGGAAGCTGCAATCCAATATCGTCCATATAAGACTTAAAACGTATTCCAAGCGGTTTTGTGGCCCTTGGGTGTCGGTTAAAAATTCCAGTAAAACGGGATTTAAAAATTACATCAAAACACGGGTGTCCTTTCAAAGATAAAATTTTTGTGACATAGTTACACATGAGGATATTTCTCCGGATCTCCAATGGCGGCTCCCCAGCATCGCAATAATACTAGGAATGGGACTGGTTCTAAAAGCACCAGTTGCCAATCTGATTCCGGCATTGTGTAACGATGTCAGTGGATGCATGTATGACTTCCGGGCCGAGGAGTAGACAATACTCTCATAGTCGATCTTTGACCGCACCAATGCTCTGTACAGCATTAGCATAGATTTGCGGTCAGCTCCCCACAGACGGTTTGTGATATATCTTAAAATGTTTAAAACTTTAAAACACCGTTCCTTTAAAAACTGAATATGACTTTTCCAATTCAGTCGTCTATCCAAGATCAAACCAAGAAAACGGATAGAGTCTGCAAACTCTAAAACATGGCAACCAAGTTTAAGCGTCGGCGGGAGGAAGCATCCCCTTCGCCTATAAAAATGGACACATTTCGTCTTTTCTTGAGAAAAACAAAAACCGTTCGACTGTGACCACTTGTATAGACGATTTAATGTGAGTTGGAGCTGTCTCCCTGCCGTGGGGATTAATGATGACCTACAGAAAATAGCTAGGTCATCTACAAACAAAGATCCTTCCACAGGTGTTTGTATGCATCCAACCACATCATCTATAGCTATGGCAAAAAGTGTCACACTCAGGACGGAGCCTTGGGGAATTCCGTTTTTTTGTGAATAAAATTTGGATAAACTATTTCCTATTCTTACTTTAAAAACACATCCCGATAAAAAGTTTTTAATAAAAATGGGCAGATTGCCCCTAAAACCCCACTTATGGAGGGTACTTAAAATTGTATGCCGCCATGTGGTGTCATATGCCTTTTCTAAGTCAAAGAAGACACCAACCACGTGTTGCCTAAGAACGAATGCCTCCTGGATGAAGTTATCAATCCGCACCAAATGGTCTATGGTAGACCTATGGCGACGGAACCCACACTGAATTTCGGAAAGAAGGTTTTGGCTTTCAAGACACCAAACTAGCCTCTTGTTTACCATTCTTTCCATCAGTTTGCACAGGCAGGATGTTAGGGATATCGGGCGGTGGTTTCCGAGGACAGAGTTGTCCTTTCCCTGCTTAGGGATGGGTACCACCACTGATTCTTTCCACCTGTCTGGCAACACACCGTCCCTCCACATACGATTGAACGTATGCAGAAGATTCCTCATGGCAGCTCCAGGAAGGTTACGTAAGAACGCGTTGTGGATGGCGTCCATTCCTGGAGCAGTGTTCTTCAAATCTGCTATGGCAGACTGAAGTTCCCAGGGAGTGAATGGGTCATTGTAAGGGGCATTCACATTGCCTGACCTGAAGTCTAAACTAAGACGTTCTATTTGGCATTTAACATCAAGAAAAGTGCTTGTGTATTGAGCGCTGCTGCTTACTCCAGCATAGTGCTCGCAAAATACATCCACTATCTCTAGCGGAGATGTTATTAACGACTCGTTTGCCTTTACCAATGGGACATGAGGAAGGTGAGCAGTCCCGGAAATACTCCTAATCTTTCTCCATACCTGTGCGATGGGCGTCCTACAATTGATTGAGGACACATACTTCCTCCAGGATTCTCGTTTTGAGGCAGTTATGACCTGTCGAGCTTTCGATCTTAATTTACGAAAAGCCGACAAATTATTTAAAAAATCACTTTTCCAAATTAGAGGGAGGAAGTGATTGCTTCCACATAAGTCATCGTGAACGTGCATTTTAAAAATGGGAGCAATAGTGCTTGTACATATAAAAAGATCACTGGCCGAGTATTCACCATTATAAGAATTAAAACGCGTCTTTTCGTTATCATTGATTAAAATCAGATCGTGATGGCTTAAAAACTTTTCTAAAATACGACCTCGGCCATTATAATCTCCCATAGTGTCTCCCCAAAGAGGGCTATGGGCATTGCTGCTTTCTCCGCATAAGACTTTGAGAATGTCGGTGCTATCAATGTCCTGTACTTCTTCCATGCCTCAAAATACGGAATTTTTTCGATCGTTTTGATTTCTACGATCTTGCGTTCTTCCTGCACTTTGGGGCAATCTCGCGAGTAGACTGGGTGTGGCCCCTCGCAATTGCCGCAAAGTACAGGTGAGGCACATACCTCCCCCTCATGCATAGCTTTGCTACATTTTGGGCAGATGGCTTCACCCTTGCACCTTGGTGCAACATGACCAAATTTTTGGCACTTGTAGCAACGCATTGGGTTTGGTATATACGGACGTACAGGACATTTCTCATACCCTACATTGACCTTCTCCGGAAGCTTGTCGAGCGAAAAGGTGAGAACCACAGAGGTGGTGTTTATGGTTTCACCATTTCTTTTGGTCATTAATCTACGACAGTTGATGACCCCTTGGGGAGCCATCTCCCTCGTAATCTCTGCGACGTCGACATAGAGAAGGTCATAGCAAGATATGACCCCACGGCAGGTATTCAAAGTCTTATGTGGCTCCACAGTGACAGGAATGTCATGCAGCTTCTTCAAAGCAAGCAGCACTTCACTTTGCTTATCATTTCTGGTTTTAATTAGTAGTGTTCCGTCCCTTAATTTTTTAACAGATTCTAGGTCCCATGGGATTGCTCCCGAGAGGACCTTTTGAATTAGGAAGGGAGAGACCTTAGTAAGGTTCTCGCCTTCGTTTGCACATCTCATAATTAGATAGTTCCTGCAGGCGCAGGTTGACTTATCTCCCCCGTCCACATATGGGCGGGTTCTTTTTGGGGGTGGAGGAAGTATGTGTTCCGCCATTAAATACAGAAAATTCATCCCCTGGTCTTCCCACCCACCACGGAGCCACACATTTGGGACGCCACACCGCAAACCGGTGTGGTCGCCAGGGCTAACCAAAGGATATAGCACCCGCAGCTAGGCTGCCTGCTTCAGGTTAGGTCTCAGCTCCCACTCCACCCACCGTACATGGGCCTCCAACCACATGCACCTTCGACCCCCCTCCACAGACCTCCATAGCCCAAAGCGCTCGCCACTGGGACGCCGAAACGTGACGGAAGCCGATTGACCAGGTGTGGCTAGCACCTGACCGCCCGTCTACAGTGAATCCAGGGCCTAAGTGGTGTATTACTCCATGGCCCTTTCAAAGCATTCGACTTCTTCCGGAACCAAGGAGCTCAACCACCAGGATCCCCTTCTCCCCCTTACGGGTCGCCGTGCACGGCAAACACACGGGTGGGTTCATAGCCAGATGTTGTGGCTTTATGCGTAGGTAGTAACCCACATACTACCTGGACATTGCCCTTGGCAGAAACTGGGGGTTTTTTAACGAGGTCTGCTCCTCGCCTCATTGGTCGCCTCTTACGACCAGCAGAGGGGCTGCGGGAGTATTCTCAATCCCCCTACCCGCAGGGGGTATAAACAAACTCAAACAAGGTGTATTGACACCAGCGGTGGTGAACACTGTAACAGATTTTTATGACACATATGTCCAGTACGTAGACCAGCTCTCGGGTCTCTTTCAAGAACTTGGAAATATGTAGTGGGCCTCATTAAAAGAAATTCCGAAGTGTTCAGATGTCGAGAAAACTATGGATTCTGTTTCTAGAAAATGATTTTTTAAGCCTAAATTTGATACTGAACCATTTGATGAGTTTTCATATCTTAAACAGTGATGAGAAAGTATCAGAGTGCAATGCATTTAAAATACCAACAGAACAACACTGGGTGGAACTATTCATTCATTTCACAGACAGAGATATCAGCTAAGAATACATGTCAGAATTAATTCAGTTTATATTATGTCTCCCTAAAACTAATTCTTCTGTTGAACGTGCTTTCTCACAAATGAATATTGTGGACATTTGAAAAATCACAACTCAAAGTCTCAACCTTCAAAGCCTTACTACTGACTAAAATAAATTTCAAGCAAACCTGTTTGGAATTCTACATTTCTCTGAAATCCACTCCTGAATTACTAAAGAAAATTTTATCCAGTGAAAATTATGAAAAATTAAAGGTAGGTTAGCTGTGAATTGGGTAAATTATCATTTTATGTTGAAAACCTATATTAATTATATGGATGGTAAATATATGTGAATAAGATCCAACCTCTATAATCTGAACTAATTAATGAAAGGGTGTGTTTGGATTACTGGATTCTAAGTAAAGGACCACATTTTTAAGAAAAAATATTTATTATAATGTATAGTAGGTACATTTCTGCAGTAAAAACTGAAAATTTATATATGCATACATGATTACATCTTTGTTATATTCCTTTCACTAGTATCTTATATGCCTGCTCGTGTAGCTAACAATGTAATAGTAGTATATCAATATTCATGTAAAATAACAAGGAAAAAATCTATTATGTATTAAACTTCTGTAAGTAAAACACCAATTAATGTACTTACAGTTCACTAAAATTACTGTGAGAGATCTGCATTGATGGATGGGAAAATAGTACTCCATACTGGGCCACAGCAGTAGGAATTAGCGATATCAGCACGATCGGGCATCCAGATATCGTTCATTCCTTTTAAACTATGTTTCAAAGAATCATCTATTCAGCTGCAAGAGACGTTAGTAGTGGACATCTGTGCCCAAATTTGTTACAAAATAAAACTTCAAATTTAACTTTCCGACTCTCGCTTGCTTAACTGACAGTTTACACCTGATGTTGAGAAACAGTTCAGATTACTGGGAGTTCGCATGGGCATCGGCAGAAAATCTTGCAGGGGGGGGCAAAACACAAAAATGCCTAACACACAGGGGCAGACACAATTTTTTTCAAACCCGTGAAAATTTTGTTTAACCGGCCTCCAGGTGACGACAAATATACACCAAAGACACAAATTCTATTGAATATTCTATTGAAATTAGCTTAAGGTACGTTTGTCTTGAGTTTTTCACTTTGTGTATGATGATTGCCTTTCCCTTGAAGCATAGCAAAATGTACTCCGACAGGCTTTGCTTTGATGCAAATAAAAAATATGTATTAATCTTTGATTTGCCTAATTTTCAAGGAACGATTAACGTCGAATATAAATATTGCATTTTTATAATATATTGAAAATACCCACCTTTAACGAACAACCATGAATATGTGTACATTTGCATTGGCAGAACATTTTTCAGGTTCAAATACATAGTGAGAAAACAACTAATATAATTCATATATTTACAAAAAATATTAACAAAAACAGAATAGCCATTCTCAAAATCAAAGAAATTAATTTTTAAACAAAAATTGCAAACACCTTGTGGCAGCACCAAATCTTTCTGCTACTTGGTCTATAAACATTTTTTGTTTTCATTTACATATTTCCTATGCATGCTTAACATGCATAGCCCAGACAAATGATCATCACCCGTAGTTGACCTTAACCAAGTCTTTACTCTATTCATTGTACTAAAACTTCATCCTATCATACAAGTAGAAACAGGCAAAGTTAATACAATTAAAACTGCTTTCCTAATAGTCGGGTAAAGGTCTGTGTGATCAATCAAATCCGTTATGCCATTCTCCAACTCAAAATCCGCCTTACTTGACCACATATCATACCATATCATCGCTTCATTTTCCAAATTATCGATTTCATAAATTATGTTTAGATTCAAAATTCTGTTTTTATACTCCTGTCGTCCCAATTGACTCATTTGTTTTGGACAGAGTAGAAAAAGATCGAAATGCTTCTCATTTTCTGGAGAAAATTGGCATTCAAGCAATGAGATAATCGAGTCTAAATATGGAATAAAAACAGAACGATGATAATAATCCTCCACAGGCAAATCTTTGAAATTGGATCGATAGGTCTGGCGTGCACATGTTCTTGGTAACATTAGATTAATGTTCATTTTTTTGGGTAGATCCTTAACTTCCAAAAAAATGTCGTTAAAATGACTATCAACATTTTGTCTGCGATTTCGGAGCACTATTAAAAGCTTTAGTATATGCTAATGAACTTTCAAAATATCCAACTGAATGGCATGAAGAGCTTGCGTTACTGGTTCTAGTATTGATGAATAAGTTGAAATAATAATGACACTGAGCAAAAAACTTGTTGTGTTTGTGACATTGACTAGTTGATGTGCCTCTTGGGATGCTTTACCAAACTCTGTTTCAGCTATTTGGTTTAATTTTTCATGCATTTTCAAAAAGTTAGACGTGAAAACCCTAATACTTTTGTACTTAGTACTCCAACGAGTTTCGCATAGCATTGGTATAGATGGAATCAAGGATCTTCTTTTAGGACTGCCACGAACATAGTTTATAATGGCTTTGACTGAGCCAATGGTGTTCCTTATTTCTGGCACTGCATTTAAATCATGTACAACTAGATTTATTCTGGGAGCAGAACAATGCACGAAAATGGCTTTAGGACATATTTCTTTAATAATGCTCTGCACTCCTCGCTCCTTCCCAGCCAATGTTGCACACCCATCATACCCTTGTCCAATAAAGTTTTCAAGGTGCAGCCCGAATTGTGTAAGTTTATTCATTACTAGTAGAAGGTGCTTGCATTCTGCAAGCATATCTTCTCAACTTGAAAAAACATTCATTTTTCATACAGATATTTCATCATTACATCTATTTTTTTAATTCTAAATATTTCACCTCTGCAGCGATTTTTGTTTTTCCCTTATGTAAAAATAATGGGTTAAAACAATCCCCAAACTTTGCAATTTTAAGAATTTTATACTTTACCATTATGGGGTACTAATGTTACATGTTTTTGGCAAATTTTAAGGTTGTAGAACTTCTAGAAGTGAAATATTTTTTTCTAATTGTTTACATTTTAAACATTTTTAACAGCCGCTGTAATATATTTATGGAGAGATTAATATGTTTATTTGTGCAAATGGACTACTCTGTAAATAACTTGAAACTTTCAGCTTCCTAGCTCATCCCCTAGTACCTAAACAATTATCTATTTCTTTAAACTTTAAGAATTTTTAACTGCCAAACAAATTTAAATATCAAAATTTTTATAAACTCTATTTCGTATTTTTACAAATCCTACCTATAAAAAAAATTTCAGCCCAGTAGCACATTCGGAAATGCCTAAACCTTGAAAATTTGTTTAAACAATAGCAAATTTTTAACGGCAGCATTGTTGCACTTTTTCAAGATTTTCGTTTTTACTAGTCGGTTTTGCACAAAATCTTACCTAAGAAAAAAATTTCAAATCTCCAGCACATCTGGAAGTGCCTAAACATTAGTATCCTCCTATATGTATGTTATATCCTCCTCCTCCTCTGTAAGAAACATCTATACAAAATGATAGTTTCATCAATTGACTTAGCATCAAAACTAGTAAGGGTTGCAAACCCAAAAAATTCTTCTCATATCATGTCCTTACTGTCTACAAATCGCACACCAAGACACAATTGTTCTTTACCTAATATGTCAGTGCTTTCATCTGCTAATATAGAAAATCCGACTTATTTATTGACTTCTGCAACAATTTTCTGCATAATGTTCTCTTCAAAGAGTCCAATCAGCCCATGGTCTATTTGCACTGATGTGTATCGAGCATTAGCTGGAAAATTTTCTAAATGTTTACGGAGTGTTTCATCCCCTGCTTCGATCCGAAATTCATAAAGGCATGTTCCCAATATTGCTGGTTTTTCCACGAAGTGCAATGTCGTGTGTGCCACAAAATATGAGAGTGGATAATATGGGAAACAGCATCTTTCTATTTTCTTCAACTTTTAGCATTGATGAACTGTCAATTTGACAAACAATATTCTGTTCTGGGTTGTTCTTTATTTTTAAAAAATTACAGGTATCTATTTGTGCATATTTGTGCCAGGAAATCGAAAGATGATTTTTAGCACTCTGATGAAAATCTTTATATTTTGTGAATGGCTTATTGATGAAAACTCCTTGCATGCCTCGATGAACAGCTTGTGGAAATAATATGCAATATTTGCAAACTGCACCTTTCAGTTTTATTGAGTAACCAAGGAATACATATGTCATTATTATACTTTGTTGTACTTAGAAAATCTTCAATTAGTAGAATGATAAAAGTTAATGAAAAATTGATAATTTTAGCTTATTAACCAATATTTCTTGGTCTATATCTTGAACATAGATTTTTCTCGATAAATTTTATTAGACTGGAAATCCTATGTTAAAACGCATGTATTTTAAAAGAAAAATGTTCTTGCACCGTCGGTCCTGTACATCCACTCATCCTCTGGCCTCTAGGGGGAAGGGAAATCCGCCACTGTTCGGACGTTGGAAAATATTATAAACAGACTTAAAGGCCCCTGTACACTGTTCCGAATGACAGATATTATCGTTTTGTTCGGCTATCTCGCATGCATCTGTTTATTAAGATATGAATTTTTTTTGACTGCTCCTAATTTCAGGCATTCTTGATCCCCGTATTCACAGAGTCCTGCGCCACGGGGATGTTGCCCCAGCATCCATGTCTTCTCGGTGACCCTACCTAGTGGAGTTGATTTCAATAATTCATTGGAGTTCTTAATAAATATTACTTATTAAAAAAAATCTTTTATAACGTGCACGCAACCTTTTTATTTCGTCTCAAGTCATGTCATTCTATCGAGAAATTCGTGAATGGACCCAGCTACACTTGGCTAACACTTCTATTGTGTATTTGTTATTCTCCAGTAATAACATTTCAAAAAACTCTTGGGTGAAAAGAAAATGTGGATAATTAAATGGCATTGAGCCCTCTGGTTGTATTTTTAGCCCCGGACTACATATGAAGGAGATTTGTTCCCTTAGAGGTAGTGTGCTTCTCCATTCCATTATTCTCGTGCAATCTGTAGGAGTTTGGGTTGGATCGGGTATCCTAGAAATATCCTCCTGTTGTCCAGATTCTGCTATTTCATCATCATATTCTTCTTGTGTGTCCGACACTAATGCCATATCATCATCAGAGCAATTATCCACGATTTCTCAGAATTTTTCATCCACATATAAATGAGGTTCTTCTTATAATCTGTTTCCATGAAGTAGATAGTTGGTCAGCCATTACTGAAAGAAATTAAAAATATATAAAGTGAAAAATCAATGATAGGTGAAAAACATTTTGGATGAATCGTCACAATACAATATCTTACTAACCTGCAGAGCAAACGTGGAAAGCGCTGAACGATAAACAACTGAAGAAATTTTTTCCGGCAGAAATCACATCTGTGGACCTCCTATCACAAAAATAATAATAAACTGTTTCATTTTTAATTAACTAATGGTTAAAAATTAATAAGAATTAATGAAAAATAGTTACCTTTACAGTAAACTGAAAAAGTTTTGTTCTCTGTGAAAAAAGACAAGTCCACTTCATTGAAGCTTGCTAGAATAAAAGGGTATCACTTTGTGAAATAGCCGCATTTAAAAGACGTCATAAACTAATGTATTATGTTTATGAAAAATAGTTACCTGCAACAAATGGCATCTTGAGCAGGAAAAGTCACAGGGCTCAAACATATTGAAAAAATTCCAAACAAAGCTCTCACAATGATAACTAGATGTATAAATGCTCTTAGAAAGGCATTTACCCATGCTAACCCCTGCCACCTTACATTGAAACGATCGGTATCGTTGATGCACCAGCCATGTAAGGAGTACATGGGGGTCTTCCAAAATCATACGCTAGGCGTGTGAGCTGCACTGAACCTGTTAAATTAACTGGAGAGCCTGCAAGTGCAGATAATGACACTGCTTCCAAATTCCCTGATGGATTAGTTGAATTGATTAAAGATGGTGGCTACTGTTCTCATCAGATTTTTAATGTAGATGAAACAGGGTTGTTCTGAAAGATAATGCCAGCCAGAACTTACCCTACCAAGGAACTTACTTACCAAGGAATAAAAGACCGCTTGCAGACAATGCATCAGGCAACGTTAAGTTTAAGCCACCGTTAGTGTACCACACCAAAAATCCCAGGGCTTTTAATGGACTGCTAAAGGGTATGATGCAAGACATATGGAACAAGCTGTGATTGGGAATCTTGACAGCAGATGTTGAAGCTGCTTCTACTGCCTGTGACCTGTCAACTTTCTTAACCCTTGCAGCATTTTCCTACTTTTGACGGTTTTTCGAGTTCCCCATAAGTTTTTCAGCAAATGACGACCCCTGCCTGCGACGCACCCTGCGTGCGACGCACCCTTTTTCGTGGGAATATATAGCAACGGACATTAGCCCGGAAGAGGGCACTAGTAGAACGCGGGTAGAACCAATTAGCGTACGCGAGTGGAACGCAATCTACCGGCACCTGACTGTAAGCGGCATTAGTTGCGAGCCGACAACGTCGAAAGTGAGGGGAGCAGTGAAGGAAAGGGGAAGAGCGAGATAAGACGTGGGAAGAGAGATCGAAGACAGCAGAGCGAACGCAGCCGTGGGAAAGGTGATCAGCGCGTCGAACTCTTCGGCATATCATTTCTGATTCAAGTGGACATTTCTTATAAGTATTGTAATATATTTGTGTTTTGTATAACGTCACTGCAATATAATTGTTAGTACGTTTTGTGACATTTATCCAGTGTATGCTTTTGTTAATTGGTCGGCAGCAGCAGTGTCTCCGAATGTAACGTATCGTTTAACTATTTTATAATACTTATAGTATTACGAGAGATTAATGTAAAATGAGACAGTTTCGTCTCACCCTAGATTACTAACCTTCGTTTTACAAATGGGATTCCTAACCATTCATCTAACAGATTACCTCATAATAATATTTTTTAATAAAAGATAAAAGAAATACACTTAAATTTTTTAAATGCTTAACAATACTTCAACATTACCTGGTACTTTTAAACATAAAATAATGTATTAACTTTTATCACAGCATTCCAAACACATGCTTCCTCTATCTTCTCCACAAATAGCACGTGAACAAGGACTTAAGTGAAATCTTGTATTTCTCCTCTTCTTAGGACAAAATGCACATATTGAACGTTTACTCAGTTCACCCTTATTCTGGCTCTGCTGAGGCAGCTCTATTTGCAGAACATTAGCGATCATCAACTTAAGAGTATGACTTAATTTTAGGATCACCAAGTAACGTTAAGGCTAACCACCTGTGAGGTGACGTCAGTTGCATAGCACAAAATCAAAGCAAATTATCCCTTGTGTAAACAGTCACACTAGAGGAACACATGCTAAAATGAGACTATAAAAATAGCTAAACCTAGAACCAAAAATGGAGTAAGGGGAGTTTATTTGTTTTGGTTGTCATCTGCTGGACGAATGGTTAGTAATCTAGGGTTAAATAATTTATCCAGTTTTAGTTGAACTGCATTCTTCTTTTTTTCGTAAAGGACCTCATAGCAGGTTATGTCCTTGTGTAATGCATTCTGCAACAATAACCTCCTCTCAGCATCAGGGTCCTTTTCTTCAATCAGTTGTATGATGTTATCCATGCTCTTGAAGATCTCAGCAAGGTCTTTAGGTTGAGTTGAAAAAGTCACAAAATCATCTTTGCCATCTTTCTTTGACTTAATGAATTTTTGTAAGTCAATAAGGTCTTTGTTGATCAACTCCTCTGCATGAGATGTAACCAATTCTTCGACCTCTGCCTCATCTATTTCCAAATGAAGTTGCCTACCCAGGGAAACTACATCTCTGTTGATCTGATCAGAGGTCTCTTCAAATTCTTTATAATTGGTGAAAAGCTGGGCAGAGCTTCTTCCAAGATCCATTCATGGTTGACTGCTTGACCTCAGTCCAAGAATCTCCAATGTTGTTTACCATATTCCATATGTTATATCCTTTCCAGAAGTCCTTCAGGGTTGGACCATCTTCTTTATCAGTTGCTGTGATGATTGCCTGCTGCCTAAGGCAACGTGGATAATACCGCTTGAATGTAGCATTCTTAGGTGGGCCGTGTTATCAAGAAGGTTGAGAAACGCTGCTTTATACAGAAAGTACGCCATACCGAAAATTCCCGGGAGGATTAGAGATAAGAAAAGATGACTAATTTATTGCCTCATGAAATAATCCGGAATTTTCTTTTGTTTCATCTTTCAGTGGCACTTAATATATAGTCCTGCATCGTCAAATGATTTAAGAAGTCTCTTCCACATCATCATATTTCATAATAAACACCTTTTATTTTATTTTATCTCAATGCATTAGTGAAAATACGAGAGGGACAACTCCTACATTTTCAGTATCTTAAATCCCTTCTTTTGGGATTTTGACGGAGTTCTGCATATCTTTTTGTATTAAAGACAAAAGATGCCTTCAAAGTTGGTGTAAAACGACTCGAATGAGCCAGAATTGGTTATACACGAGTCATTTACAGATAAAAGCATACATCAATACCATGAAAATATTTAAAAATACGTTATTTCGAAGAATGCTTCTTCAAAATATTTATACAGTATTTATTGATGAAGACTCAAAAAAAAGTACAGTGAAACTCGGATATAACGAGTTACCTGCTATAGCGAGCAAAAATCAAATGCACGTTTCCTATTTACACCGCATAACGCTGATTCAGTTACCGTTCTCCTTTTTGGGAATGCATCCCCAGTGTTAAATAGGGTGTGACTCTACAGTAGAATCTTGATATGACGTATCTCTGCGGAGCAGGAATTTCTATACTTTATACAAAAAGTACGCTATATCAAAAATTCCCAGGAGTATTAGTGATAAGAAAAGAAGACTCCTACTTCAACACTAATTTATTGCTTCGTCAAATAATCTGAAATTTCCTAGTGTTTCATCTCTTTGTGGAATTTAACATAAAGTCTTGCATCGCAAAATGGTTTAAACAAACTCTCTTGCACATCAACATATTTCATAATAATTACCTTTAATTTCTCCAAACCAGTGGCGGCTCGTGTATAGGCACTGCGGAACTGCAGCACCCCCTATTTCCACTTGATATTATTGATAACATTTAATATAATGAGTCCTTTTTTCTTTAATTCTTTCTTTATTTTTGTAGTACAATATATATACCTTAAGCTTAATGTCAGTACTTCAGTAGCCATCCCCCAGTTTATGAAAAAGATACAAAAATCTTTGTATGGAACTGTGCGCTTCACAGTGCCAGCGACGTGGTGTTTGACTGTTGTGCGCATGCGCACATAGGAGGGGGGGTTGGGGAGGAAGGCGGGACTGCCAGGTAGAGAGAGCACTGTTGCTCTCGCAGTGCCGGCTCTGGCGTGATGGTGAAAGGAAGTTTTTTTTTACTCAGCGTGTGTTGTGCTTAAAAACCGTGTACCATATTCTTGAATGTGATAAAGTGTAGAAGAGTGTAGAATTAGATTATTATTCTGCTTCCAGCTATTCTATTTGATTCATTTTTTTTCGGTTCTTTTATTTAACAGAAAACTTTAACCATGGCCTTGCATCCCCAAGAAATAAGTTCTGTGACTGTAAGTGAACTTTAACAGCTTAAGTTTTCACAGCTATCTCTCCATGAGAAAGTTACAGTTAAGAAAAGAGGTCGTTCAACACCTGATATTCTAATATCTCAGCCAGGCAAAAGCAACAACAAGAAATATATTCGTAGCTTTAATTCTGAATGGTACCAACGGAAAAGTAGGCTTTGCGGCTGTGAAGTAAAAAATGCACTCTTTTGCTTCCCGTGTTTGCTGTTTGAAGGTGATGTACCGTGGACAAAAGATGGTTTTAGAAATATAAACAAAATGAAAGAAAAACTGAAAAGCATGAGAAGTCAAAAAAGCACGTTGATAATGTTGTTTCACTGTCACTTTTAGGAACCGTAAGTATTAAGGAGAAACTTAGTGAGGCATACAGACTTTCAATCAATGAGCATAATATAAAAGTTAAAAAGAACCGTGAAATTTTGTCCAAAATAATAGACTGCATTTACTTTTGTGGAAACTTTGAAACTCCCTTACGTGGACATGATGAAAAAGACGTTCAGTAAATCCAGGGGTATTTAGAGGATTAGTAAATTTTGCATCTAAATTAGATTCAGATTTGAAGAATCACTTAGAAACCAGTGCAGTCTTCAAAGGTGTTTCTAAGACCATTCAGAATGAGATACTTGACTGCCTGCTACAAATATACCATGAGGAGATACGGACGGAAATTAGAAAAGCTTCCTTTGTAGCTGTCATGGCTGATGACACAACAGATGTTTTGGAACACACTCAAATGGTCCTTGTTCTACGGTACATATTGAATGAAGAAATATTTGAGCGTTTTTGGGGATTCTTTATTCCAGAAAATCAAACTGCAGATGGCATATCAAAACGTATTTTAGAACAATTGGACATAAACCTTCAAGGAAATGGACAAAAACTGATAGCTCAGACATTTGATGGTGCAAATGTCATGAAAGACAAAAAAGCAGGAGTCCAAGCAAAAATAAAAGCAGTTTATAGTAATGCACATTTCATTCACTGTTATGCACATCAACTTAATTTAATAATGAGAAATGCAGCAAGTATTACACGAAGCGCAAGAATATTTTTCTCTAACATTCTGGCTATTCCAACATTCTTCTCAAGATCACCACAACGTGTGTCCATTCTAAAGATACATATGGACGTCAGCATTCCACGTCCATCCTCTACAAGGTGGAATTTCAACATACGGACCATAAACAGAGTTCATGAAAATTTGCAACCTTTAAAAAACTGCCTTACTGAAATTCAGTCAACATCAAATGCAGATCAAACCATTGCAGAAGCAACAGGAATTTTAAAATACCTGAATGATGATAATTTCAAGTTTTGGTTAGAGCTTTTTCATCAGATTATGCCTCATGTTGAAATAATTTACAACCAAATGCAATCTCGAGAAATTAGTGTGTTTAAAGTTAATGAATATATAACAAATTTCAAAACTGCTATTTTACAATTGAGAAACTCAAAGTACTGTGAGAATCCTTCAAAGACACTCATGGCAGAAGCTAAGGAAGTGTGTGACTATATATGTGTTGATATAATTGCCAGATATTCTTCCACTAAACACTTAGTAGCTGCTAAATTGTTCAACAAGAAATGCTTCACTAGATTTAAGAATGAACATCCCACAAAAGAGATAGTACTGACCACTGAAGCTTATCCCATGATTGACAAAGAAAAGCTTGAAACTGAACTAAAAGTATTCTATTGTAGGACTGATATTCATGAATATTGCAAATTAATTGAGCTGCTGAAATTTATCTTGGAAAATAATCTAGATGATGTTTTTGGTGAAATTACGAAACTGACAAAAATCCTCTTGACAATTCCCATGACTACGTCAGAGGCAGAGTGCTGCTTTTCAACATTGAAAAGAATAAAAACTTTTTTAAGAAGCACTATGAATTCGGAAAGACTAAATGCGCTTGCAGTACTTTCAATGGAGAAAAATTTCCTCAATTGTCATCCAGAGATCAAGGAGAAAATTGTTGAACTTTTTGCGCAAATTAAAACAAGAAGAATGGATTTCATTTTTAAATGAATAGATCAAGCTTGAACTGTAACAATTTAAGTTAAAGTAAGTAAAAAATGTTTGGTTTTTTTTGTTAAGATTTTATCAAGTTCCTGAATAAAATTTTATTTTTATACATGTTTTTTTCCTTTTACAGAATTTTAAAACAAAGGCTAAAAATTTTCTGGAGCAGCACCACCACTAATTTTAGCTACGAGCCGCCACTGCTCCAAACACTCCGATGCCTCTAACGATGTCGCACATGACTCAACCTCTATCTCATCTTCAGAATCATTATTTCCTCACCTGGTTCATTAATCTCTAGAACAACACCATCCGTTAATCAAGGGGTGGCTTCCAAATAATTACCAACATCTGAAAACTCCTCATACATAAGTGGAAAATAAAGCTGAAGTTTTGAGGAGAGAACTTTCCAAAGCCCTACATAAACATTGAAATCAGCAACACTAGAGATTAGGATTTTATCTCAATGCATTAGTGAAAACACGAGAGGGAATACTGATCCTCGTTTCTACTGAGTTGAGTATTTAAAAAATTCATAATTAAGAATAATGAAAATATCAGTATAATCTATTTTATGTTGTTTTAAAATCGTTAGCAATTTTAAAATAGCAGACAAATGTGTCATAAAGGCCACGGTTGATGCCTCACACAAGTGTATTGTCTTTCCTTCTCAAAGTTAGTGGATCTTCAACATGTCTAGCGATGGATTTCCAAGAATTAGCAACAATGGAAGAGAATTCGTTTATAAAAATTAATAAATCATTACAAGAATGTTGAATACCATGGGTTATAATTTCGATACAATGTAAATTGTATTTTTTGACAGAGTGGAAGAATTCACTCACTTTTGAGTTATACAGTGTAGTGAATGTCATCAGTGATTTTATCTCTCGGACATGGCTAGCTTTAGTTCGTCTTTTCCCTTCGATTATTGCATGTGTTAACTTGAAGCAGTTCTAATACAGTGGAAGTCATAACTATGTATGAGTGATTTAATTGCTTTTTTAAACAATTAATATTACCCTAATTTAAGAATAACAAAGCCAAAAAAAACAAGACTGTAATAGGCCCTGTATTTTGATAGACTAAAGGATAAAACTTTATAAATACAAGGGAAATATGGTAAAAGGTTCAAGAAAACCATAGTGGAAGAACATGTAGTTCTACTGCAAGAGCCTGGAAAGAAATATATTGGTCATTTGAATCCTGAGAACGGCTCCGCGAAATATATTCAGGCTAGTATTTTACAATACTTCCAGCAGAACAATATAGACATCACGAATCTATTAGCTATTGGTTGTGATGGAACAGCTGTCAACACGAGTTAGTTTTCCGCCTCTTTGAGCAACATTTAGGACGACCACTGCAATGGTTAGCGTGCCAACTTCATTCTAACAAACTGATTCTTCGCCACCTACTGCAATACCTTGATGGAAGCACAACCGACTCATTCACTTAGGGAAACTTTTAGAAACTTGCGAACTCTTAGCAATAGTGAGTTTCAATAGAATTGAAGTTGACTGGCCATCAGTAGACCACGAGGATCCTAGCACTGATCAAAAATAGTGTCCATATATGCCACTTTTCCCTGTACAGGCAATTTCAAATAAAAATTTTTTTTTTTCGACCCACCCTACTAGTCATAATTTGGGATGAATAAAGTGTTGAATATGTTTAATATCATACCTTTTAATTTTTGTTAGTGATTAATATTAAATTCTTTATTAACTTGGTGAAAAAATTTTTTTATCTTTGCATAATTAGTGAAAATGTAATTATAAATCAAATAAACTTGTAGCAAATTGTAAAACCCAAAAATCGACAATGCTAGAAAATTTTCAAATAATAAAAATTGAAAAAAAAAAGATCGCAAGTGCTGGGGTAGAACTGGCACTCCAAACTTCAGCAATCTAGGATTTAGCCACCTAGGCCACCGGTTGACCTTGATACGCGGCCTCATAGTATGGAATATATTCGAACGCTCGCTAAATTTCATCGCGAATATCTCACGAATACTTGGGAATCTTCTTGCTTTGGCATTTTTCATCACTAAGAGGGAGCTCATGCTCACCAAGTTGCAACCAAATCGGCGACAAACATGTCGTAAGGTCCCCTTACTTACTTACTTATAATCCGGTGAAGGATGCATTTTTATTATCGCGAGCAGCAAGTATGGATATTATCAGACGTTGTTATATGGACTTTAAGTAGCTGCATGCGCCTTAGTTATTGCTAAGATGAGGCAAAGAAAAACAGCTAAAAATAAAAGATGGAAAAATCGAAGATGATGGACAAAGCCATGGATTCTTCGTCGTGATGAAGGGCACAGCATTCACGACTTGGTCCACTATGAATTGCGCAAAGAAGACATGGAAAGTTATAAAAACTACCTACGGATGGATTCATCAACATTGGATCAACTTTTGGTACTAGTTAAGAATAAAATTAGCCCTCAAAACACTACTCTACGGGAGAATATATCCACAGAAATATGGTAATTAATTTGAATTTTTGTATTATTAGTTAATATACGTACAATTGGTACAGGGAGACTTTTTTTTGCAGTTCTCTTATAGAATCTCTACAAGCACAATTAGTGCTGTCATTCCTGAATTTTGTAAGGCAATTTATGAATTCTTGTCATTTTTAAATGACGAAAAATAGGACGGACTCTATTCCATCATTTTTGTATTATTTTTCACTGAAACCGTGCGTGTGCATGCGCACAACGTGTTTAAAGCATACACACCTTCATTTAAAAACAACAGCCATCCGTAACTCATGCACACAGATCTTATTACCCCATAAGCTGAGAGTGCTCGTGCCATTTGGAATTCGCCTGTGTGTATACTTAAAAATGGTCAAATAAACTACGTAACCAAGTACCCCCATTTCTCAATCGTAGACAAGTAAGTAGGTCAGTTTAAGAATTGAGGGCCTGAAAGAGTTGCTGAAACGGTCCGCGGAGTTCAAAAGTTTGGGAAACGATAGTATAGATTAATATTAAATTTAAAATTCGATAATCACCCAATGTTTCGATATCGTTTCATGAGTAATATTTCATTACAATGCTATTTTCTCTAACCTGCAGTTTATTTGTCGATTTATAAGTATCGGTATTTTCTAGAAATATAAATCAAATACAGTCAGACCTCGATTTAGGGCCACCAGTTACTGTCTTTGGCGCTAAAGCGGAGGTGGCGGTAAAGCAAAGTAAATGCCTGTAGTATGTAACCATAAGATGGAAGCTTTATTCACAGCAATTCATAGGCGATATGCGTGGATGACATTAAATCAGGGTCTAACTGTACGAAAAGTATTATTTATTTCAAACAGCTTTCTCCGGCAAAAGATCTATGTTATAATAGTTTTAGTGATTTATTCTGATAATTAACTATAAATAGATATTTCACGTTAATTTAATAGACTGGGAAACGCTGGTATAGATTAATATTAAATTTAAAATTCGATAATCACCCAATGTTTCGATATCGTTTCATGAATATTTCCCATAAAGAAAGCATTTGAAATCTCTGTGTATTCCATTTACGTAGTATACTTTTCCATCTTATTTTATTTTGAATGTGAAAATTCTTCAGTTTACAAAAATTACTCATGAGTGAAATTGCCTATAGTTTTCTCGAGAGCAACTTGTAAGCATTATTCCAAACATATTCATTACCTTTTTTGGAGAAAATAATTTGTTGGACACATCCAATTTTTTGATCTAGATTTCAGCCATAACTGATATTTCCTTTTGGAATTTTCGGTTGGAAATTAACAAAAGTGACAACAGTTATTCAGTTGCATGAAATTTTTATTACAGGCAGAAATGAAAAATAAATGTACTTGTTTAGGATAAAAATTAAACTTTACATAATTGAGACTCTCTCAACAGTGGAAGGTTTCAAATCTTTCCAAGTCAAATTCCTTTACATCCAAGCAGAACAGATTTAAAGATCCTTCTCCTTGGTTGGTAACTGAAAATTAAACAGAATTATCTTTTATAAGAAACCAGTTTCATGAATCACACACTACTTAAAAATGAATATCAAAGCTGCCTTTGGTGTGAAGTTAAATGAAAAACTGAAACAGCTTTTACACAAAAAATAGCAAATACTGGTGATAGTACACACAATCAGACACACCTACCCAGTTTACTGAACACTAATTCTCTCCAGGGAATCATTTTCCCGCAAGCTCACATGCATAACACTTTGGTCCCTGGAGAGAATTACTTTTCCATTAACCGGGTCGGTGTCTGTACATGTACTATCACCAGTATTTACATATTCATTTTTTTGTGCACAAGGTGTTTAAATTTTTCGAACACTATGTCGCAGCATATACCATGTTTTTCGCCAAATAAAATGCCCTTCTTTCCTTAAAAAATGACCCTACAAATCAGTCTGTATCTTATACACTGAAGGTAAGATTATTACTGCTCTCAATCCTGACAATAACGAACCCACTCATCCACAAAATGGAATAATTGGCAGTAATTCCTAACAAAAACATTAAAATACACATTATTAATTATGAAAAAGTAGTTAATATATACAGTAATACATTATGCAACGTGAATTCCAACTATGTACTTTCATTATTGTGCTTTATTGCATGTCCGCCCGCAGTAATTACAATTTTGGTGCATTTTTGAAGTAAGTCATATGTTTTAGTTAATAACCACTCAGTGAGTATTTAATTTTTCGAAACTGGAGGTGAGCATTTAAATTGCAACTGAAGTGAATCAAATCGCAAATCAATTAAAAAATACATTAATTATTCAGTAATTGATTTGTTTGTTCTTAAAATTTGTCTTAAACTATTTTTACCACAAGACGTGAATTAAAATGTTAATATATATTAATTATTACAATAAAAATTTAATTTGTTAATAATATTTAATGAACACAAATTCCTAAAATATGGTATAAAGAGCATAAAAATTTACACAATTACTAAGTGATTAAAAAATAATAAAATAAATAACATAAATGTTATTAATTTTAATGTATTGTATTTGTAATTTGTTGTATTTTAAATTACCGTATTGTCCCGAATATAACACGGTGTTTGTTTTTCTAAAAATGAAATTTTAAAAGTAGTCCCGCGTAATATTTGAGTAATAGTAATTTTAAAAGATCGTAAAATCGTGTTTCAAAAAATCACCGTACATTCCGCACATCTGTTAAGTGATACAAGATACCTGTTACATTGTAAACACATCAGGCATACATATTACAATGTACTTGAAAAGCGTCTGAGGTGAAAATAGATCGAGTTCAGTCGGCGGCTGAACTCCTCACTAGTCATTGAATTGAAGCTATCAGTGCATCGGCGTATTCTTTGTACCTACCTTAGCGAGTTTTTACCCATGCATTATTTTAACAATGGGTGACAAAAAGGATGCTGATCATGTTGAGAAAAAAGGTTCTTCCAAATCCCAGGTTAAGAGAGGAATCCAAAGAAGTTATAACATGAATTTAAAAATAGTCAATAGCAGCGAAAAGGTTAAAGGTGGCCGACCCCTGCTTTAATTCTCCCAACCACTCATTCCTCCCTGTACACAAAATCAGCCATCAAATTTAGGTGAGCACATGTAGGGAAATTAAATGTTTTAGATTATTATTTTAGGTTTAAGAATGTTTTATAATGTTTATCAAAGGATACCTATTGTTTTCATTGTTTTTAATGATCATATTTAATTTTGTCTGAAATATGGTTCGATGGAACTGTCCACTCCATTATAACATGTAATCTTATGGGAAAACACCCTTTGCTATTGGTCCTTTTGCTATTGGACCTGTTTTCCAGGAACCAATTGGGGACGAATAGCGAATGGTGCCTGTATACATAAACAAATAAAAAACAAAACATTAACCCAAGTACAGTCACAATTAGAGGTGGGACGAATCCAAAATTTTCTCTAATCCGAACCCAAATCCAAATTCTAAAAGGTTCTCGAATCCCTCGAATCTCGAAAACTAGCATTCGAACTTGCTCTGAGTCGCTACGAGGTGATATTGGTGATCCGGGTACAAGTGAAATTGCAACAATCGTGTTCTTTTTTAATGAATGCCTCAATTGGACGTCAATAAAACTAATCATTCTAAAGTTTTGAGTTAAAATGTTTAACGGTTTTTTAGGCTAGGATTCGAAAGATTCGAATGACGAATAAAGCACGAAGATTCGAGTTTTCGAATCTCGAATCTTTTTCAAGATTCGCGGGATTCGAGGAATCGAATGTCCCATCCCTAGTCACAATAAAGGAATTAAATTAAAAATATGTCAATTAGGTTAGGATGCTTGAACACATCTACCCCTATTCACAGTATTTCTTATGAGAAATTGTCCGACTAACATAATTTCATCTTACATAACATTTTTTAACAACGCATCTATCGTGTTGGTAGGGGACTGGATGAATGGTACTATGTAATTTTCGTTATTTTTTAAAGAAGGAAGGAATACCCCCAAGTAAATGCCAATACAGTGAAGTTCTAATTTATCACTTCTTCCAGAAGTAAACTCAGAAAAATGCAAAATGAAAATTGACGAATTGATGGAGAAATTTTCAGAATTAAATTGCCTTCGTTGACTCCCACCTACAACCTCTCATTCGTCAATTCCCTTCCTTCATCCAAGACACTAACCACTTTCTCAAACGTCTCAAACACCTCCCCTTTCCTCTCCCACCCAATACCATTTTGGCCACTATCGATGTCTGTTCCCTCTACACAAACATCACCCACGATGATGGACTCTCTGCCCTTAGTAAACTCCTTGACTCAAGACCACCCGACGCAAGACCTTCCTCCCATTTCTTATTAGACTTTGCAGCTATGGTGCTAAAAATGAAAAACTTCACCTTCGATGGGCATCACTACCTTCAAATTAGAGGCACTGCGATGGGCACCCGAATGGCGCCTTCATACGCCAATTGTTACTTGGGAGAATGGGAATGACACTTCCTCAACGTACCACTTAGACCACTTTTGTGGCTGAGATATATCGACGATGTCTTCCTCATTTGGAAGCATGGACCTGACTCTCTCTATTCCTTTCTCTCGCGCCTCTCCTCTCATCCTTCACTCTCTTTCACCCACCAATCTTCTACCTCCCACATCACATTCCTGGATGTCGATCTTTACCTTCAAGACAGCAAAATTCGCACCTGTGTTCATATCAAACCCACCAACAGCCTCCAATACCTCCACTTTGATAGCTGCCATCCCCTTCATACCAAAACCTCTATCCCCTATGCCCTTGCTCAATGAGGATGGAGGCTTTGTTCCGATAGAGCATCCCCTCTACAGTACTACTCTGTCCTCCAGGACGCTCTCCTCAAACATGGCTACCCTCCAGTCTTGGTCCGCGAACAGATACATAGGGCGATGACGCCTACCCACCATGGATCCCTTCCACACACACCTACTATCCCTGTATCAACCCCTCCACTAACTCTTACTACACTTTTCCTTCCTGGTATCCACGAAGCCCTCAAAACAATCCTCCATGCTGCCCACCCAATTCTTACCTCTTCCTCCCAACAGTCCCTCTTTACCAACCTTTTTGCCACTCCCCCCACTCATCTCCTTCTGCCGGCCCCCTAATTTGGGAAATATCTTGTGGATGAAGGAACTTCCCCCCACGCCTCTTGTAATAGGGTCTCACCCCTGTGGCAAACCTCGCCGCCTTACTTGCCCTATCCACCTACCCTCATCTTCTTTCTCGAGTCCCTCCACCAATATCACCTACCCCATCACCTCTAGAAGCAACTGCATCACCCGTAACTTCATTTGCCTCCTTACCTGCACTCTTTGTCCCGCGTTTTATGTAGGCCTCACCAGCAATCCTTTAAATATCCGCATGAACGGTCACCGGAATAGCGTCTCTCTCAGACGCCCCCTCCCAGTTGCATTACACGCTAATGCCCACAATGTCCCCTTCAATAGTTGCTACATTGTAAGGGTTATTCACGCCTTACCCAATGACACTCCTGCCCCCCTTCTCCGACACTGGGAACTTGCACACATACATCTTCTCGTCTCTTTCTCTCCGCCTGGTCTCAACCTCCGCTAACCCTATTAACCCCCTTACATTGTCTCCTTGTTACTTTGTAATTATTCACACTCTACCTCATCACACTCCCTCCTTATTGGTTATCCACCCTTCCTATTCCCCCCCTCCTCCGATCATCAACCCCCACATCATCCTGTCATTCCCCGCTCAGTGTGTCACTCTCATTTACTCTATCGCTGAAGAAGGGCATAGGCCCAATAAGCTTGCGTGTGTTTTTGTGTTCGTGTGTTTAACGTGTGTCTTCGATGCCCCCAGCAGCCTGCGAACTTGGTCTCCAACTTGGTAAGTGTCAGCTGGGCTTCCTTCAACACCTTGTTGCCACCCTCATCACTACCTTTTCATTTCCTGAAGTCTATATATATATATATGTGTGTGTGTGTGTGTCCGGCACCTCAAATTTGGTCTTCCCCTTCCGTTCATAACAGCTGGCGAGGTCAACAAACCACCTCCTTCCCCGCCACTCATCGGTCAAACTCCCTGTCTTGCGGACCTCCTGGGATTCCCAACGCCACCATCACTTCATATCCTGAAAAAGACCCCCACTTTCCTAACCCGCAAACCTTTGAAGCGCTCATATTTTTCGCACACTCCTGCCACCACCTCTTCATCTTGCCAACCAGATGAAGTCTTGAACCTTTCCTCCCATGTACTTACCCCTGCCGAGAATGAACTCCTCTCACGCGGCCTTTCCTTTTGTCCCACCACCAAATTTGATCATTTTCGGATCCTTGCCGACGTCCAGTCCTTTGTCTACTACGTCTAAAAACCAACCCTCCCATAGAAGACTCTCTCACCTCTGCCAACCCTAAACTCCCTCCCGGCCTCCCACCTACCTTTTCCATCTTCAAACCTCCTTCCCAATACATTCCACCCACCCTTCCTTCCCTACACCCGGTCGAACAATACCTCAATTATATCCTTTCCAGAATCTCCCAACCTAACTTTTCCGATCTTATCGACCATACAGATAATCTTACCAGACGTGAAAGGCATGCCATTTCCACACTCAAACATCTTGACCATATCATCATCCTCCCTGCCGACAAGGGCACCACCACGGTTGTGATGGATGGCGCCAAATATGACGAGGAAGCCGAGCGCCAACTTTCTGACGAAACCTTTTACCATCACCTTACTTCCAACCCCACAGACCACCACTCCTACCAAATTTCGTCCTATCTTCATTCCTCAGGCAAACAGGAAGGCCTTTCCGATTCCGCCATTGCTCTAATAATCCCCAACAAACCCCGCACACCCACATTCTATCTTCTCCCTAAAATCCATAAACCCAACATCCCCGGCCGCCCCATTGTTGCCAGCTTTAATTCCCCTACAGAACGCATCTCCGCCTTCGTTGACTCCCACCTACAACCTCTCATTCGTCAATTCCCTTCCTTCATCCAAGACACTAACCACTTTCTCAAACGTCTCAAACACCTCCCCTTTCCTCTCCCACCCAATACCATTTTGGCCACTATCGATGTCTGTTCCCTCTACACAAACATCACCCACGATGATGGACTCTCTGCCCTTAGTAAACTCCTGGACTCAAGATCACCTGACGCAAGACCTTCCTCCCATTTCTTATTAGACTTGGCAGCAATGGTGCTCAAATTGAACAACTTCTCTTTCGATGGTCGTCACTACCTTCAAATTAGAGGCACTGCGATGGGCACCCGAATGGCGCCTTCATACGCCAATTGCTACCTTGGAGAATGGGAAAGACTCTTCCTCAACGTTCCACTCAGACCACTTTTGTGGCTGAGATACATCGACGATGTCTTCCTCATTTGGACGCATGGACCTGACTCTCTCCTTTCCTTTCTCTCGTGTCTCTCCTCCCATCCTTCACTGTCCTTCACCCACCAATCCTCTACCTCCCACATCACATTCCTGGATGTCGATCTTTACCTTCAAGACAGCAAAATCCGCACCTGTGTTCACATCAAACCCACCAACAGCCTCCAATACCTCCACTTTGATAGCTGCCATCCCCTTCATACCAAAACCTCTATCCCCTATGCCCTTGCTCGTCGAGGATGGAGGCTTTGTTCCGATAGAGCATCCCTTCTAGAGTATTACTCTGTCCTCGAGGATGCTCTTCTCAAACGTGGTTACCCTCCAGTCTTGGTCCGCGAACAGATCCATAGGGCGATGACGCCTACCCACATTGGATCTCATTCTCACACACCCACTATTCCTGCATCTACCCCTCCACTCACTCTTACGACACTTTTCCATCCTGGTATCCACGAAGCTCTCAAAACAATCCTTCATGCTGCCCACCCAATTCTTACCTCTTCCTCCCATCAGTCCCTCTTTATCAACCTTTTTGCCAATCCTCCGCTCCTCTCCTTCCGCCGGCGCCCAAATTTGGGAAATATCTTGTGGAGGAAGGAACTTCCCACTTCTACCAGCTTCTTGCAATAGGTTCCCACCCCTGCGGAAAACCTCGCTGCCTCACTTGCCCTATCCACCTACCATCATCTTCTTTCTCGAGTCCCTCCACCAACATCACCTACCCCATCACCTCCAGAAGCAACTGCACCACCCATAACGTCATTTACCTCCTTACCTGCACCCTTTGTCCCGCGTTTTACGTAGGCCTCACCAGCAATCCGTTAAACATCCGAATGAACGGTCACCGGAATAGCGTTTCTCTCAGACGCCCCCTCCCAGTTGCATTACATGCTAATACCCACAATGTCCCCTTCAATAGTTGCTACAATGTTAGGATTATTCGCGCTTTACCCTATGACACTCCTGCCCCCCTTCTCCGACACTGGGAACTAGCACATATCCATCTTCTGGACTCTTTCTCTCCGCCTGGCCTCAACCTCCGCTAACTCTACCTCATCCCACTCCCTCTTTATTGGCTATCCACCCCTCCTACTCCCCACCTCCTCCAATCATCAACCTTCCCACATCACCCTGTCATTCCTTGCCCAGTGTGTCACTTTACGTTACTCTTTCGCTGAAGAAGGGCATAGGCCCGATAAGCTTGCGTGTGTTTTTGTGTTCGTGTGTTTTACGTGTCTCTTCGACGCCCCCAGCAGCCTGCCAGCTTGGTCCTCAACTTGGTGAGTGTCCGCTGGGCTTCCCTCAACACCTTGTTGCCACCCTCATCACTACCTTTTCTTTTCCTTTAGTTAATATATATATATATATATATATATATATATATATATAACAACTTACGGAAAAGGAAAGGTAAAATGAATATATGGATGTCAACAAGGTGTTGGGATGAGGAAACCCAGTGAGCACTCACCAATCAGACGACTTCAGGTTGGCGAGGCCCCGGGGATGTCGAAGCGACACACGTAAAATAACACAAAAACACAGAAACATCACAAACGTAAAGCTTTCGGAACTACTCCTTCAGCTACAGAGAGAGAACTTTTGTGTTATTTTACGTGTGTCGCTTCGACATCCCCGGGGCCTTGCCAACCTGAAGTCGTCTGATTGGTGAGTGCTCACTGGGTTTCCTCATCCCAACACCTTGTTGACATCCATATATATATATATATATATATATATATATATATATATATATATATATATATATATATATATATAGAGGATATATATCATTATATATAAACGTTCCTTACAGAGGAGGAGGATGACCTAACATATAGGAGGATACTAATGTTTAGGCACTTCCAGATGAGCTGGAGATTCGAAATTTAAATTTTTTTCATAGGTAGGATTTTGTGCAAACCCGGCTAGAAAAAAGGAAAATCTCGAAAAAGTGTAGTAACTTTAAAATTTGGCAGAAATGTGTAGCATTAGTACCCCATAATGGAGAAAGTATAAAATTCTTAAAACTGCAAAGTTTGGGGATTTTTCAAATCTATTATTTTTACATAAGGGAAAAACGAAAATCATTGCGGAGGTGAAATCTTTAGAATTAAAAAAATATTTGTAATGATGATATATGTCTGAAAAATGAATGTTTTTTCAAGGTGAGATGAAATGCTTGCAGAATGCAAGCACCTTCTACTAGTATAAATAATAATGCCCGATCTCTGATTGGCCGGCTAGTCAACCAATAAAAACCTGCCAAAAAGTTTGCCAACGTCGATTACCGTAATATAGTATATAAGGTTGATAGGACAGACAGAGTAAACACATAAGTGTGTTTATGAAATAACATGTGCTAAATAAATCAAACTTCTAGCAGACTATACCTCTTTCTTTTTGCTGTCGTATTTCATCTCTTTTTCCATAGCTATAACTCCGAGATTTTTCCAATCTTCTTCAGTAACTCCGAGAAGTATTCTGACATGATCATTTTTTGCACACAGATAACCACACCCCGTCCCATCCTCCACTGAAAAACTAAAATAAATAATTATGAAATAACTTTTTCACTTTAGGCTTTTTAAATTAAAAATATTTATGCATATCAATTTCTGTAACACATGCTTAAGACTTATGACATTGAAGTAATATAAAAATAACGGCAAAATGGACTGAAATAAAACAGCGAATAGATCTGATGTGGCCCTCACATGGCTTTCCCCATAGCTGTAATATATTTTAAAAACCCCAAATAGGTTAATAAATATTTTAAGGAACTGCGAGAAAATTTTAAAGAGTTTACAAACAAATAAACTCAAACTGTAGCCATCTGATATTTGGATATAGCCCTGAAGCTCCAACAATTAAGAAAATAAAAGGAGCGTCAAGTGTTTACAATGGTCGGCGGTAGGTGGTGTGGTTGTGGCAACTAAAAGATTTAGTTTTTAAAATATCTCTTCAACAATGCATTATATGGGAAAATGTTTGGTACAAAGGTTGTTATTACATTTTCTACTACTTTTATTCCAGTCCTATTTTACATTTACCAAATATTAAAGCAAATATTAAAAGAAATCTGATGTAGCCACCACATGACTTAATCCATATCTGTGATATTTCTAAAAATTCCAAATAGGTTATATAATAATAAATATTTTAAGAAACCTAGAAAATTTTAGACTTTACAAAGAACCTAAATAAACTCAAACCATAGCCTTCTGATATTGGATATAGACACAAAGCTCCAACAATTAAGAAAAGAAAAAGGAGCGTTACTAAGACGTAACTAAGCGTCAATTATTAACAATAATCGTCGGTAGATGGCATGGTGGAGGAAGCTAAAAATATAAGATATCTCTTAAACAATGCATTGTATGGAAAAATGTCTTAAACAAAAGTTGTAGAAAACTAAATTTCCTACAACTTTTATTCCAATACATTTGTACATTTATCAAATATTAAAGCAAATATCTCAAAATAATGGATAAATGACAAGAGTAAATACCCACTTCCAGTTGACCGATTTTAACAAAAACTAATTGGTTCTTCTGACTTTTATAAAAACCTTAAATATAAAATTTTGCATTGACCTGATTAATAGTTCTATTGTTTGTTCGATTTTTCTATTTTTACTTTGTTTACTTGTTTTCATGAAAAAATCGACTTCGAGGTCACCTGAACACGTTTCGACCATTTTCTCAATGATGTCTGTCTGTCTATATGTGATAGCTTTTTGTGGGTGCTCTAACTCAAAAACTATAAGTCAGGTCCATGCAAAATTTTATATTTAACATTTTTATAAAAGTTAGAAGATCTGATTAGTTTTTGGTAAAAATTGGTCGACCGTTATTTATCTGTTATTTTGAAATATTTGTTTTAATATTTGATAAATGTAAAAATCTATTGGAATAAAAGTTGTAGGAAATTTCTTTTACTACAACCTTTGTTTAAAACATTTTTCCATATAATGCATTGTTTAAGAGATAACTTATATTTTTAGCTGCCACCGCCACGTCACCTACCGATGACTATTGTTAACAATTGACACTTAGTTACGTCTTAGTAATGCTCCTTTTTCTTTTGTTAATTTACAAACGTAAGTAAATATTGACAACAATCCCAGAGCTAACAACATGTAATTCGCCATATAAATACGGAGAAAGTCATGTGTTGTGTTGCCCACATCAGTTTATTTTAATTCAATTTATAATGAAATTATCTATTGCTTACTAGTAGAATATTTATCCTAGTATTATTTTAGAATTAATTTTATTTTACACTACCAGCAAACATTTTGTTTGATAAAAATGCTCATATTTTCATAAAAAACCACCATTCTGAGCATAACACAAGATAATCGTAAATAAATAATATAATTCAAGGTATAAAGGGTTATAAACCTATCAGAGGCTTATATTGCAAATAAGCTTACTTAGCCTTTGCATTGACGACAGCTTCCCCTGAATCGCAAGCACATCTGGCAGAGTAAGATTTCTTTTTAGTAATTGTGGAGCCACACACACTGCATACTGTATTCAACTCCAACTTCCAAATTTTAGACACGGATATTATTGCCCAAAATGGAGTCTCGGATGTTCCTCACACATTACTTATAAAACTGCTACTCATTTTGGGCTCGCTGTAGTTACTGGAAATTGATAAATCACTCCATTATTTATTGATTCCGTTTATAAAATAGGTTATTAGGATAATACAAAAGGAAACTCGTAGAGAAACCTTGGCTCTATTTTCCCTGGGTATTCTAAAACATTTATGCTCGTCATGCAGGTAGACTGGAAGAAATAATTATTTTTCCACGACCGCCTCTTCTCCACAAACTTCAAGCAGATAGTCGCTCCAGGCAAAAGACCCAAAGGATATCTCTTGGCCATCCATTTGATCATGTAGACGTTAACTGTCTCCTGACTTGTTCCATCTTTTAACTCCAATATGATGTTCTTCCCACCTAAATAATAAAAAAACTTAGTCTTAGTACTCCTGATATCACAGATCGCTAACTGCTATTATTGTCTTAATGGTTCATGGGCTATGTCACAGTGTATTTATTATTATTATTAAAAAATACATTGCAATTAGGCCATCCAGCCAGGTGGCAAAAGAAACATAATATATCTATAAAAATAATGATATTTACACTCACAATTTTTAAAAAAATACACTTTCTACAATATCTTTAATATAAAAATTCAATTTTGCACCTGAAGTGCGGATTTTCGGAGTTCATGGAAGGCCTTCACGGCTACGATAGCGGTCACGGGGCCCATGAAGTCCCCACTGTACTACACCCTTCCAAGCAATCCCCTACTTTTCCAGCACTTAGGTACAATTACAGTCATGCTTTGGTTTTTGGCAAATAACTTTTAAATCTTCAAAAAAGTACATGTTTATTATAAACTTCACAGACATTATTATTCTCTATAACTTTTGTTTGAAACATTTTTTTGTAGACTGCACTGTTATGGAGATATCCCATTTATTTAATATTCGCTTTAATATTTGATAAATGCAAAACAGTACTGGAATAAAAGTCTATTGTCTAAACTTAATCATTTTTGCCTCCCAGTCCATTGGTAATTTTTGGCTCACCCTTGTCGATGTACGAACACACAAATTGTTCCTCCTCATGAAACGGAATCCCCAGGAAGCCCACGATGTCCATCTTGAGCAATGCATTTCGCTTGCAATAAGACCCTCGTTGTTGAAATTCTAATGACTTTTGCCCTTTCTCGTATCACCCACTCATACAGTTCTTCCTCGAGTTCTAGCCAAAAGCATTTTTCAAAACGCATTGCTCGTTTTTTCCGATGCAACTTTTTCAGCACCAATTCGCCTTTACGCCATTCTCGTACATTTGATTCCCTTACTTTAAACTTTCTTCCAGCCTCACGATTTCCATTTTCTATAGCGAATTTTACGACTTCTAATTTAAACTGCGAAGTGTATGATTTTTGCTTTCGCACATTTTCATTTTCCATGGTAAATTAAAAAACTTTTTCAATACCGACTCCAAGCTAATTCAAGACCCAATAAGACCATGTGGTGTACAGTGAAAACAATTTAATAATGGAAAGCCACAGCAAATTTTAATTGATTCATTTTTTTCAGGAAGCGCTTGTTTCAAATAGATTTTTTTACTGTCTGTTATCTATACATTTGTACCAGGTTCGAAGAAAATCACTTGCACGTTATCTATCAGGTGCACATTATAGACCAGAAAATACGGTAATAAGTATAACATAATTCAGGGTATAAAGGGTTAAAATGTGTTCGGAGATGTCTTTTTGTTTGTCCTACATAACATTTGATTAGAAAAACGTTTTGCAGTCCATAGGGCCCTAAAAATACCATTTGCAAAAATATTAGGCCATGACTTTGCATGCAAGGATAATCCATAAATGGTTAATCAATCTACAATTCAGTGAACGTTCAATTTTGAGGTAAGCACAGAACGAAAAAATTTCCTTCGGTAAAAATTGCACAATCAAAATAAAGCAAAAATCTGACCGGGAACGCCATATCCAAAGTCACATGTGGGAATGGGCTGATGAAATTTTGGCTTTTGATGAGTCCTGTTTAATAGTACCCCTTTCACATGTACCACTTCCCTTTCCGTCATGTTTTCTATAGAATCCTTAACTCTGGAAAGAAATAACACAAATTTTTTAGGACTCTTATACAATACAATGGCAATTAAGCTTAAATAATAAAAACAATATTTTACTAGCCCAAAGGTCACAATAGTGTTGACATAGGATAAGTCAATATCCATAGTAAACTTAAGGTAAATAATACCGTATTAGCCCGAATATAATGTGACCCCGAATATAGTGCGACCCCAAGTATTTTGAAAGAAATTTTAGAAAAAGGTGAAAAACATTTAATTTCTCTATTTTGCACATTTAAATTACCTGTAAACTCATGAATTGTGTACTAAAGGGGGGTAATGTGACGCCACGTTTAGACGGTCCTCGTTTTCTAACGTTGAGTGTCGCGACCCTGCGTGAAGTTGTGCCGGTGCTGTGGTTGCTGCAATTTGACCTTGATCTATTTTAAAGTCTCCTCAGACCCTTACCGAGTATATTTGTACAATGTAGCATCGTAACATGAACGTCCAATTCACTTACAATGTAGCAATTATAAACATATGCGCTGAAACAGGCGTCATGAAACGCGCCAATACGCAGTTATTTTTTAAAGATGCAAGTATTCGAATATAGTACGAATGAAACAAGTACTCGATAGTGCGAATGCGACTTTCAAAGGTACATATTGAGGGAAAAACATCGCACTACATTCGGGTCAATATGGTAGATTTTATATATATATACACACACACACATTCTAAAAATAAATATTGGTATATATCTCCTCTTGTTGCTTTATGCACCTTTCATGTCCCCAATAATTTAAGTTGCAAAAAGGTTGCCGACCACTGTTGTAGATTATTAACTCTCGGATTACCAATGGGGGTCCATTTTGTACCCTGCACCATTTTTTCACACTATTTGAACAGTTTGTATTTAAAAAATATATTGTCATTTTTCGCTCCATAAACATGAATTGTAAACCTGAAAAATAATTTACTACAAACAGAGAACCGACTTTTTTCTGGATATTTCACAGTTTTGGGTGTACTTGAAAATTAATTCCCCAGCTAAAGGGTTAAATTCAAGCTCAAAAAATAAAGAAAAAAGAAAATACCAACCCGTAAACTTCCTTGTTTACCAAAGAATCCATAGGCAGAAGAGGCGAAACAAATGGTCCTTGAAGAATCGAGTTTTCAGGGATCGCCACTCCATTACTCACAGATTGGAGAAATCTTTTTGCCATGTCCAATTCCGGTAGCTGAAAACTGTTCAAATTAATTCAAATCAGCGACAAGAAAACTGCAATTTTTTTCAGCACATCTTTAGAATTAACTTGATAATAAATTATTACATCACTATTCGCCGTGGGTGTGTTCCTGAATGTAACAACAAACCATTTTAATATACAGGATATGTTCTGATGGAAAATTTTTCTGTAATTAACCCTTTAACTGCTACGTTGTTAGTTTTCATGCTGTGCTGCTGTATGCTAAGACATTTAATATGTTCCACACTGATAAATAGTTTCTTCCAAGCTTCCTGCTTTTAACTAATAGATTTGTATCATTATATATCGACGACTCTTACAGAGGAGGAGGATATAACATATATATATATATATATATATATATATATATATATATATAACATATATAGCACTGGTGGTGTAGTGGTTAGCGTGTCCGCTTTCTATTGCAAAGTTCGGGGGTTCAAACCCCTCGAATGGAGGTTTTATTTAAAAAAAAAAAACTATCATCAGTGCCTGGCAGTAGGCAGCAGTACTGTCAGTATGGTATAGAGCCGAAAACAAATGATGTTGGTTGGGTCTATATCCAATACAGCTGTAGGCGTGATCAGGACGATTTGAATGGCTACAGTACTGCGATGTGGAAAGCAAGAGGGAAACTACCACATTACAATCCCTAGTAAAGATTATATGGTTGGACAATATGAGTTCTCTCGAGGTAAAACAATCCGGAGGTAAAATAGTCCCCCAATCGGATCTCCGGGCGGGGACTGCCTTGAGGAAAACATTTGTCGAAAGTAAATTACGAATAGGGACTTGGAACGTAAGAACTATGAGAAAGGCAGGAAAGCTAGAGAACTTGAAAGAAGAAATGAGAAGAAATAGAGTTGACATTATAGGGCTAAGCGAAACTAGATGGGAGGGAGAAGGACAGTTCGACTCGGAAGAATTCACGGTAGTTTATTCTGGAGGAAATAGTGGGGAAAGGGGAGTAGCTCTGGTACTTAGGAAAGATATGATGAAAAGCGTGACAAAGATAATAGCAATGAACGATAGACTGATGGCAATAAAGCTAAAAGCAGTCCCAGTGGACATGCTGATAATCCAGGTATATATGCCAACGTCAGCTCATGACGATGAAGAAATAGATGAGATCTATGAGCAAATTAATGAAATTTACGAAGAAGACGGAAGAGGAAAGGTAAACTGCATAATAATGGGAGATTGGAACAGCATAGTCGGAGAAGGACAGGAAGAAAATGTTGTCGGGCAATACGGACTTGGGAAGAGAAATCGAGGAGGGGAGAAACTCGTAGAATTCTGCATCAATAATGACCTTGTAGTGACTAATACATGGTTCAAAAACCATAAACGAAGGTTATACACATGGAAAAGCCCAGGAGATAGAATGAGATGCCAAATAGATTACATCCTTGTAAAACAAAGATTCAGGAACAGCATAAAGAACGCCAAGGCATTTCAAGGAGCGGATATTGATTCAGATCACAGCCTTCTAATAGTTGACGTGAGTACAAAGCTCAAACAAATAAGAAAAACGAGAAGAGAAAGACAGACCTGGGACCTAGAAAAACTGAAAGAAAGGCAGGATGTAGTCAGCATGAAGTTGGAAGATAACCTAAGAAAGTTGGAAAACAAATCGAAGACCGTTGATATAGAATGGGATGAAATTAAAACCAGTATCAAGGATACCTTGGATAAAGAGATTGGAAAACAAGAGAAGAAAATCAGAAAACCATGGATCACGAAGGAAATGCTGGAGAAAATGGATGAGAGACGAAAATGGAAAAACGTTAACACTGAAGAAGGTAGAGCCAACTATAGGCGTACAAACAATGAGTTGAGAAGGGTAACAGATAAAGCTAGAGAAAATTGGATAAAAGGAAAATGTGATGAAATAGAACAAATGGAGAAGTTAGGACGGTACGATATGATGTACGCTAGGGCACTGGAATTAGAAGATAAGAAGTCTAATGGAATTTGTGGTAAAGGAATTATGAATACGGATGGGAAGATAGTCTCAGAAACAAAGGATGTAGCACAGGTATGGGAAGAATACATTAAGGAATTATACGGCAAACAGGCAGGAGCGGCAAAAATAGAACTGGAAAATGAGGAAAACATTGAAGAAGACAACTTAGGACCAAGTATTATGGAGAGCGAAGTAGAAAAAGCAATAGTGGAACTAAAGAAGGGGAAAGCCACGGGCAGCGATGGAATACCGGCTGAGATACTTAAAGTCATAGGATCAGAAGGGCTAAAAGCGATCACGAAATTAATTAATAAGATTTACGACACGGGAGAGTGGCCTCAGGATTTCCTAGAAGTAACAATGATCCCTCTAAAGAAGAAGCCAAAGGCAATGCAGTGTAAAGATTACAGAACTATAAGCCTTCTGTCACACACATCGAAGATCATCACGAGGATTCTTAATAAAAGGCTGGAGAAAAAGGCAGAAGAAATAATAGGGGAAGATCAATTCGGTTTCAGAAAAGGACGAGGAACTAGAGATGCTATAGGAGTAGTTAAAATCATATCAGAAAGGGCAATAGAATACAGTCAAGATATCTGCGCATGTTTCGTAGACTGGCAGAAGGCCTTTGATAGAGTAAATTGGGTAAAGTTGATGAAGATATTAAAGGATATAGGTGTAGACTGGAAAGATAGGAGACTGATTAGGAATCTATATGAGAATCAAGTTGTAAAGGTCAGATTTGAGAATGTGGACACCTGCGGAATAAATATCGGTAGAGGAGTAAGACAAGGCTGCTGCCTATCGCCAACCCTATTCAATATATATGGAGAAAGTCTAATGCAAGAAGCTTTAGATGGCACAGGGGATTTCAAAATTGGAGGAAGGATTATAAGAACAGTAAAATACGCAGATGATCAAGTACTTCTAGCAAGAAAGGAAGAGGAACTACAAAAAATGATAAATAGACTAGTGATAACAGGTAGAAAATACGGTATGGAAATAAATACAGAAAAATCCAAGGTCATTCGAATATCGGGTAAAGAAGAGAATCTGAGCATAACTATTGGGGGAAAGCCATTAGAACAAGTTTCAGAATATAAATACCTTGGAAGTATCATAACACGAGAGGCAAAATGTACGGATGAGATCAAAACTAGAATAGGAAAAGCAAAAGCGGCTTTCAGGAGAAAGAAACAACTACTTACAGGGAATATAAGGGAAGATATCCGCAAGAAGTTGATAAAATGCTACGTATGGAGTATAGCATTGTATGGGGCAGAAACATGGACGCTAAGGAAAAATGACATCAAATACTTGGCAAGCTTTGAAATGTGGACTTGGAGGAGAATGTTGAAGATAAAATGGACAGATAGGATGAAAAACGATGAAGTGCTACAAAGAATAGGAGAGAAGCGAATGATTATACAGACTATCAGAAAGAGGAAGGCTAACTGGGTTGGACATTACATGAGGAGAGAGAGTATGATTAAAGATGTGTTAGAAGGAAAACTAGATGGGAAAAGGGAAAGAGGTAGGAAAAGGTATCAGCTAATAGACGATTTGAAAGGGAAAGAGAGTTATCAAGATATGAAGAGGACAGCGGAAAATAGGAGTATATGGAGAACCAGGTTTAACCATGAATAATCACGGACCTGTCTACGGACAGACTACCTATGATGATGATGATAACATATATATGTATAACATATAGGAGGATACTAATGTTTAGGCACTTCCAGATGAGCTGGAGATTCGAAATTTTTTTCTTATGTGTGATTTTGTGCAAAACCGACTAGGAAAAACGAAAATCTTGAAAAAGTGCAACAATGTGGCTTCTAAAAATTCGCAATTATTTAAACAAATTTTCAAGGTTTATGTCTTTCCGAATATGCTATGGAGCTGAAGTTTTTTTTAGAGGTAGGATTTGTAAAAAACGAAATATACAAATTTTGATATTTTAAATTGTGTTGCCGTTAAAAATTCTTCAAGTTTAAACAAATACAGTAGAAGATCATTTATCCGGAATGTCCGGGACCTGGCCTCTTCCGGATAAACGATATTTCCGCTGTTTAGATAGCTTAACTACAAAAGAGCACAATCATCAAAAAAAGACGTTTAAGCACGTAATATATTATAATACGTAATACGGGACTAAAGTAGGGTAAGAAATAAATGAGTTTAAAAAGAGTATATGTTTTAGAAAATCTTTAATTTAATGCAAACTTTTCATGCGATGAATTTGAGAATGTATGTATTAAATATCGTCGTCAATTTTGCAGCAAAAGAAGACGTAGATGGGTATATCTGAAAACGGAAAAAAATAATATGTATGTTACAACGTAAGTTGACAAAAACATTCGTAATTACATAATTTCAAGTAGACATACATAACTGGTTAATATTATTTTACTATCATGCAAATAGATTTCACTTCGGATACCATGCTGTGTGCGTACTCCCACACGATCTGGATGTAAGCCAATCTAATTCGCTCGTCAATATGCGATAAACACCCCAAAACAATTTTACAATGATCGGTCTACTTGTTCATACATAAAATAATAACTATTTTATACTGCATATATATAATAATCATTATTAAGAAAATTCTCAATTTTCAAAGCCCACTCATTTCCGTAAAAACCGCAAAAAAGAAGCATATAGAAATAAAAATTGAAATTTTATTTGCCTGGAAATCCTTGTTGATCTGCAGATAGGGATGTAGAGAATCACTTAAGGCTAAAGCCTATTGCCCCAATAAACTATTTCCAGCACACAAGCTATACAGTTACAGATATCTCTATGCAGTTTTCGCAATTGTAAACTTTTTATTTTTTATAAATTTTCTTAGCTTTTTATATTTTTAATATAACAAATTTAAAGCCTTTCAAATTTCTAAATACGATGATTAAAAAACTTTCCGAAAAAAGTAAAAACCTAAAAAGATAATAGAAATAATAAAAATCCATTATCAAGTTACAGAATAATATTTTTTCTAACATTTAATAAGTTATGCTTGAAATAAATATTGCATTGTTCGCCCCCGGCTATAAGCGATCCTGGCGGCGAAGGGAGAAAACGGAAGTGTTGCGCCAGTGCAATCTCGGCGTCCATCCGCGATGACTCACGATGAGAGTGGAGAGGGGAACTAGGGGAGGTGAATGTGACGTGAGAGAGGAGTAGAGCTTCGCAAGGAGGCGCATCGCCAGCAATCGGCAATTTGAACTCGGTTGAAAGGAGGTGATTCTGTTTGAGGTGTCGTCCACATTCATCGTTGCTCACACTTTTTACTTTACGTTTGTATTTTTAAGTTCATCATTGTAGTTTGCCGATAGAAATTGCAATGGAATATATATATATATATATATGCTTTTCTGCTGTCACTCCTAAATGCTGAACTGTTTAACAATTCTTATATCCTCATTTACCTTCCTTTACTTGAAGCCATTTGTACTGTTCTATAAATACACTTGTTTGTTTTTCGTTCCAACAATCCGGGAGGGCAAGATTATCTATTTCTTTCATTGACGAACATGATGGTTTTTCTTCACTGACTGGTCGTTCAACTGGTTCGAAATTTGGTTCCGTTGGCTTCGACGCTCCACAATGATTTTCGTTACTATCATTATATTCCGTGTCTGTTTTCACCGTCTTCACATTTAAAAAACTTAATAGATTACCCTGTCGTTTTGACATTTTTGGGATCAGGATCTGAAAAATTATTTATGACTATATTCAATTTTTTGATGCGATTAATGCAGTAGCATTTTGTAAATTAAAAGTACGACTTCTAATTTTAATTATGTTAATTTTAACAAATAATTTCTAACGATTAAGCAAAATTTTTATTATTGTTCAACATTTTAACGTCAAAACTTTTGTTAATTATTTCTTTGTATAATTAAAAAAATAATGGAAATTTTGAGCTAAACCACTAACCTTATTTTTCAGCTTACACCCATAACTTCCGTTATATGAAGAAATCAAGGTATCATGGCAACACTTTTCCATAAAAGCATTGCAACTTACTGGAACCCCACTCACAAAAACACTGATTTACTCAGTCACCATATACAAGCTTATCGCTCAAATGCCCCTCAAAACAGTTCATTCTGTGGGCGAAAAGCCGAATGTAGTCCGAAAAAATATTTCGTACGCATTTCTGAACATTTGGTTTTATGTATCATTTTATCTATGAACTCCGATGCAATTGTATGAGAAATTGCCTAGTTTATTGACAGAAAATCACGAGTTGGTTACAATGTGTGAGCTTAGAAGGTGAGAAGATAACAAAGTCCCGAAATACTTTTACTCGTGCGTTGAAAGCTGGAGAACATTACATTGTATTGGGAAGGGGGAAGAGAGACGAAATTAATGAGACACGTAAAGAAATTGCACCTTTCCTAATGTTAATGTATTGCGACTTTGTCAGGTCATTCTCAACAAGAAGCGCCAGCGCTTCTTCTCCGGTGTATAGTGTGGGTAGTAATGTTGAAAATTTATAAACTTTTTTAACTTTTATAGCTCGACGAGGAGTTGCTTGAGTGACTTCTTTCATCAATGCTGCAGCGTCTCATTTTCCTGAAATATGGAAAGAATGTTGAGCCGAGAAAACGATTTCTTCTTGCGTATGCGAGCCAGGAAGATGAGAGCTCTTATGAAAGTCTGAGACGCAGCGCACGAAAGAGAGTCCTGAGTAAGCACTGCTACGGCCAGGTCCGAGATAGAAAAAAATAAAATACTAACACGTAAACACAGACAGCAAGGAACCACAGAACAAAAGCAGACCGCATTGGCTTACATATCCACTCTCTGAAAGCACATAAATCAGAGCCGTAGCGATAAGAAAACTTTTCGGACGCAGACGGTGTGTCGCACACGTTTGAGGCATGGGAAAGAGTGGACACAGACGCTGCGTCGCACACGCTGGAGGGGTTAATTAAAGGCCGCTATGGGATGCTTTGTATCCAAATCATCAATCCTTGTCGCTGGATGCGAAAATTTTCGTGCTATCTGGGTAGATAATAGTAAATTGCAGTAAAATAAAATAATTAGGAAGTGATGAGTTTTGAGTTTTTAATACCTTTGTTTTAATATAATTTATTTAATTGTATATTTTCATACTTTATGTTTATAATCATTGCCGTGCTTAACAACCGGCCATAGATACACGGCTAATTCCGGTGTAGCGTGTGTGATTGGCCACAAAACAAAAAAGCTGCTCCATTTGGACATAAGGAATAAATTTTGTGCAATGCGCCAATACTTGGAAAAGCGCGGGAAACCGACAATACACGACAACTGCTACCGAAATTGGAGTTCGTCATCTAGTGCCATGGAAGCTGACATGGTCGTGGAAGCATTCCGCTCCAGTATGATAATACATGGCGTGGAATATCATTATCTCGTTGGTGATGGAGATTCGAGCGTGATGAAGAAGGTGCATGAGTGCGTACCTTACGGAAGAAGCGTCAAAAAAATCGAGTGCGCAAATCATGCCGTGAAGTGTTATACAAAAGCACTTTTTAAACTAGCTGAGACACGGCCGGATTTTAAAAGAACCCTCAATAAAAACAAAATAATTAGGCTAAAAAGAGCAGCACGTGGTGCTATTATTTATAATGCAAATGAGCAAAACTCTGCCGAAGAACTAATAGATGATTTGAAGAATGGGCCATTCCATGTCTTTGGAAGTCATGAAGGATGCCGAACCTACTTCTGCGACAATACCACCAAAGAGAAGGGGGCGCTTGATTCGAAGGAAGAAGCATGCATTGAAACAATTGAAGAGGCATTGAAGCCTTTGATTCGGAAAGCCGGCCAGTTACTGACTAACGACACAAGTAACTACGCAGAAAATTTTATGGCTTTAGTAGCAAAATTTGTTGGCGGAAAGCAGGTTAACAGGTCAAAAAAGGATCATACCAGCACAGGGCTTATGGTGCTGGCCTCGATTTTCATGTTATGAGGCATGGAAAATTCTTGCGGAAAAAAGTCCCCATAAATCTCTGCGATCAACATGCCAACGCAAGTTGAAACGTCTACAGGCAGTAAAGAAGTGCCTAGACGGAAGACAAAAGGGCAAACCCAAGAAGCGGCTAAATTTCGAGGATGGCGCAAAGGATTACAGGGAAATGTGCCAAAAGTTGGACATGGACAACGACGAATTCGAGAAAGAGGCGTCTTTGTTTATTGAAAACTTGAAAGTGAATCAAGAATCAAGAGATGCCTTGCAGAGAGCCACTCAAGGTCAAGCTGCCAACGATAGGTGGTTTGATGAAAGAAAAAACAGACTGACTTCCTCTAACTTTGGCCTTGTCCGCAAATGGAGAAAGACATCAAAGTGGAGCCCCCTTGTGAAGCGCCTATTGTACTCGATGCAGTTTGAGAATGAAGCGACGCGGTATGGGCAGCTCCGAGAGAAAGATGCAATTAGGGAGTACGAGGCGATCACTGGGAGATGAGTATTCCCTTCGGGGCTCTTCGTGGACCTGGAGCACTCTTTCTTTGCTGCTTCACCAGACGGCTTGACTGACGACGGAGGCATTGTGGAAATAAATAATGGAGAAAGTTGATTCAAAATGGCCAGAAGACGTAATCTCTTGTTTTGTCAGGACACGAACATATATAAGGGTGAAAGAGTTGATTTCTCGAGGGAAGATCCTGTGAATGGTAAGCAATTCAAGAAAAAACTGAGGAAGTTGATAATTTCCAGCAATTGATTAAATAAGTCCTATTCAAATAATATAAACTTTTATAACTTTTTTAGTTCTCATAACTCAACGCAGCAAGTGGCAGCATAGCAAGAGAAAATGTAGCAAGTCTAGTGTGGTTATCATATATTCCACAAATGTCTGTACACCAGGGGGGACCACTCCCTGAGTACGTCCTTGTAGGTGGGCCTCAATCACAGTTCACATCATCTGTGGTTTTCATATTCTCATCAATCAATCTTAGCTTTTACAAGTAAATGTTTGGTTACAATATTGTTAATATTGATTTTATATTGGTGACAAAATGCCAATGGAGTTAATGGTAAGAAAGTTTGTACCATATTTTGTTATGTAACATATGGTCCATGTTAGGACCAGATGTGTTGTTTATGATTACAAAATAAATTTCTGAATTCAACAAATTTTTGCATTTATCAATTAATATTTAATTCTGCTTTTAAATTATTTTCACTACAACCCATCTTAATTATAACATCTATAAACTGAGCAGTCCAATCTTTTTGGAGTAATGTGGTATTGTTTAATTAAAAAAATATGACATGGTCAGCACATGATTTTTCCATAGATAGTAGACAGTTGGTCAGTTGTATTTAAATGCAAATGTAACTTGAGCATATCATAGAATTTTATTTTTGCCATTATTCTAAGGAAAAACTTAAAACCATAAAATTTGTAACCTGCATGTACTAAGGCAGCAACACCCTATTTATTGAGGGCTTCATAGATATTTTGTAAGCTAAGCTTGAAGTGATAGGTCTTACATCTTGTGATTGTCATATGCGCAGTTGAATTTTCAAAATTACTAAATATAAACTTGGTAAACCTAATAGGCTAATTTTTGGTGGAAGGGGTAAGCCATTTTCCATAAGATAACAAAAATCGATTTTTCAATTTAAAGACTTTCACTCTTTTGTAAATTAAAATTAGAAAAATAAATAACGAGATTGTATTGATGCCTTAATCCTAATATGTACTATATACATTAAGGAATGCATGTGAATGTTTTAATATGAGGGAGGAAGAAATAAAGAAGGAGAGAGACAAAATTAAAGGTTCCATAGATTAAAAATAATTTTGGACGTAAAAGAATTGTGTACCGTGATGTATTTCTTTGTCATGCAATTTCCATTCACCCATAACTATTTTTTATCTCTGGAGCACTCAATTATGTGAATTTTATATTTATTGTTTACTTTTTAGTGTATCTAAGAGTTGGTTTCATTAATCTTATTATTTCAATTTAATTCACGCAAACCCGTCATATTTGAAGGGCAATTACGCTAGTGAATGATAAAAATGCCAGTATTTACGCGAAATTTGAAGAAATCAATGACGAAAAAACTAAAAAATTAACTTGGGAAAAATCGGCCTTTGAGTGAGAATCATACGGAAAATGAATTAGAGAATTTTTTATGGAGGGGGCACATATTTGTTAGTTTGCCCCAGGTGCTAAAATAGCTAGTTACGGCGCTGCCTGAGAGTACATAAATTTTAACGTTGAAATAAACAAGTTATTCGAATCTTTAAAAATGTCTTTGTACCTATTTTGCCTGATAGTCATTGTAATATAATTAGTATTCTTTTAAAATATATAAAGGTTAATTAGATTTCATGAACTATCTAGCGTCAATAGATAAAAGAAATGAACGCTGACGCAGGACGTAATAGTAAGTCTGACGGCTTTTATGGGATTGAAAAATAAGAAAACGGAAGGTCAATCACGTGAGCATCTATTGTGAACACCGAGGGCCTTCTAGGCTAGGTCTTGGGGAAAAAAGGTGTGGCAGATTCACACCTAAAGGTGCGGTGAGTGCAATCGCCGATGTCTCCGCCCAAAATCTAATACTTTTTTATCATATAAGGTCAGCCTACTCACGGCAGAGCTAGAGGGGAGGGTGATGTTGACAGGTGCATTCAATCGCCAGAGAATATTTTCCTCGTGTGCCAGTGTGCCGGCAGGGGGAGGGAACTCTTATCGGGCGATTTGGTTCTCGTCAGATACATCAAGTTAGGGCAGGTGTAGTTGAGCGCTGTCGTCGCTCTAATTTGAATGGTAAGGCAGCCAATGAGTGAGCGCCAAGCCGAATTTGAAGTGATCATGTGATCATGTTGAGAAGTTGAAACTGTTGAACTAGGTAACTGCGTAACTGAAAGTTTATCCGCCATTACGGGAAATCTTGGGAAAGTGTTATTTTTTAGTACAGGTAAGGATGTTTTGACTATAGAGGAGTATATGAATGAATGGTTAACAACTTCATATATGCTGGTGATACATGTGACTCTCTGTGTGTTAATTAAGTTATTTTCTGTACGTTGCAACGTTTCCACTAGCTTGCAAAAATGAATCAAGCAGAGAAGATGGTGCATTCACGTAAGTGCTACGCACTAAACTGCAAGCATACGAGGGGAACGACTGGAGATCTAAAGTTGAAATTACATTCGTTTCCTCACACGGAATCTACGTAAGTACTATTAGCTATATTTGTAAAAATATTTTTGTAAGTCGACAGAATTATATGCAGTAATACCTCGATATGCGAAGTAGAAGCGCTCCGTGAGTTGCTTTCGAGTATTGAAACAATATATCGATTAATTAATGTACTTCTGTATTTTATTACCTACAGTACTACATATTGTGTAATAATATTACGTACCAAGAAAAATAAAGAATGAGTTACGTTTCTTTTTGAGATTAATCTTACTATGGTTGTGTTTACGTATGTGAAATTATATCCAGATTGCAATTTGGAACACACGAACCTTGTTCTACCGCCCAACTCAGCTTAGTTGTTATTTTTGATCCTTTAATAAGTGACTGAGAACGTTCTCTCGGATGTGTTTGTTTATTCCTAAGAAAGGCTGTGGCCTTATATCTATTGCATAATAAGTATAGCCAATTTGACATCCTATACATATATGTATATGTCCTGGGATGAATAAAAATTATTATTGTTATGGGATTGCAATTTTTAACTTGAAACCTCTCGTTTCGAGATACGGCGAGTATATCGTGGACTACCTGTAGTAAAAAGGTCACTTATTTAGTGTACAGATTATTCGCATATCGAGTTATTACTGTAGTTAGATATGTATCTCAGCATTTTCAACTTTAATAATAGTAACCATTTAACGAGATACTTCACTATGGCTTGTTTTCATGTGATGCATATCTTCACTTTAGGCTCTTTAGGAGCAAAGTTGTATTTGATGCATATGTTGAAGTGTTAATAATTCTGTAATGTTATCATTCCAGGTGCCGAGAATGGGTTGCAAGGGCAGGGAACCCCGCTTTATTTGATAGGCCCATTATGACACTGAACAAAAGGGCATATTTGTGCGAACATCATTTCACCCCGTCAATACAGGTCCTTATACAATAATTGCCCTCTTGCCTTTCCCTTAATTGAGGCTGACTGGCTGATTTAATGCTGGTCCATACATATTTTATCAGGTGTGCGTTAGTGGTAAAATACTTCATATACTTAATGGTTGGTGACTCACTTGAATGTTTCATTGCTATTTCAATCAACATTTGCTTTGATTCCTATGCTTATTGATTCATTGAGACTGGCAAAAGTCATTTCTGTTCATACTTTGTCATGACTTGTTACTTTATTATTGTTATGATGTTTGTCTGGTGGCTGGCTTCTGCAGCTTTCATATGTTAATTATTCTTTCATCTGGAACAATTTTTGAAACGAGAAAAAAGTCTGCTATGACCGGGAATTGAACCCGGGTCTTCCACTTGCCGGGCGGATATTCTACCCCTGAACTATCGTAGCAGAACATTTTCTCTCGTTTCTGAACACGGATGTTTTCCTTTGAGGACATCTGTCGGGGCAGTTTGATATTAGCTTGGCTAGTTCCCGTCCCACAAAGGAAAACATCCGTGTTCAGAAACGAGAGAAAATGTTCTGCTACGATAGTTCAGGGGTAGAATATCCGCCCGGCAAGTGGAAGACCCGGGTTCAATTCCCGGTCATAGCAGACTTTTTTCTCGTTTCAAAAATTGTTCCAACTTTCACAGCTTATGCCTGTCTGCATAGGATCTTCGGATCATATCATTCCATCAATTTCATTCTTTCATCTGTTACAAACATTCTACTGTATTATTTTTTCAATGTGTGCATGTTTCCTATATTTATTGAACAATAATTGATCTATGTGGTTCAATTCCATTTAATATCTGTTATATGTAAATATGTACAATATTTCTTCTGCAATAAAACTATTTAAAATTAAATTGTTATTCTTTCTATTCTCACCCATTACTCCTCTGGTTACGTTATTCGTAAAAAGGTTTGATTTGCTAAATAAATAAATTAGCGTCATTTATTGAAAAATAATGAATAAAACTAAATTGGTGTATGATTTTTGAAAATTGCGCTCGCCGTCTGTACGAAGCTGCCATTGGCTGCTGAAATTCGTCTGCTAGCTGCCTTTTCTCCGCATCGATTGGCTGCAAAAATGACGTCATACGTCACAACGCAACAGCAGCGCCAGCTAGCCAGTGCCTGCCCTAACTTTTTGTACTAGCCAGCTAAGACCACGATTTTAACATGGGAGTTCCCTCCCCCTGGTGCCGGGCACTTCCCCTCCTTTGCTGATTAGGTCGGGGAAGGGAGGAGGGTATCATCTTGGTTCTGCCCCATCCCTTCCATGTTCTTTTGGTTACGTCATTGGTGCGACAGGACTAATCCCTACGTCCAAAATTCGAACTACTAGTGCACGAAATCCGAGCGACAGCGGTGGCATCTAGCATCCGAGATTCACATTATGACTCACTAGGCTTTACCCTTAAGAGTAGGATTTGTGGTAACAGCATCTGCAGAAACTGAAGGAGAGGATGATGAAACAGTTCTTTTAAAAAAATCTGTCAGTGTCATCTGCTTGCACTTGCTACGCCCTTCTTTTTCAAATTTTTCTTTTAGCCTGTACATCTGGAGTACCTCCTGCTCAGTTGTAAAGGACCTTTGCTCCATGAACTTGATTAGATTATCACAACATACAATAGCCTTGAACATAGTCATTTTCTTCTCCTCGTCAACTAACACATCACTGTCCTCGCTGTCTTCACTCTCATTTAACATGGGGCCAATAACAGCATCGATAATTTCAATGTCAGTAAAAGTTTGACAAATAGGAGCATTTTTATCACATTCAATCCATCCCTCAATTTCATTATCGGTTAGGTCTGGGATAGCATTAATTCCCCTCGTATATTGCACAAATTCTACAAAATCATCATTAAGTTCGGATGAATCAAATCCAAGAAAGTCGTCTGTGTCTCTGGAATCTTCATTAAATTTTGATTCTCGCAAAATATTATGCCAACACCGTTTTAAAACTGAGGGTGTTACTTTATTCCATGCATGTGAAATACACCACACCGCGTCCTTCAGTGTTACATCCTTTTTGAACCGTTCGTAGCTGAAAGACCCCTCAAAATTTTCAATTTTTCTTATTAATTCACTTCGATAATGGCATTTAAAATTTTTAATTATGCCTTGATCCATTGGTTGGATGAGAGACGTATAATTTGGGGGTAAATACGACACAAAAACATTCTCCTTGACGAGAGTTTCTACTGGAGGGTGAGCAGGGCAGTTGTCCAACAATAATAATATTTTTGCATTTTCAGGTAAGCCAACCTTCTTGAAATGATCCCTTACCTCAGGTAAAAAATGACCATTAAACCACTCACCAAAAATGTCTTGAGTGATCCAAGCACGTTTGTTTGCACGGTAAATCACGGGGAAAATCTTTATGCCTTTGAAAACTCTAGGTTTTGCACTTTTTCCTATTACCATGAGCTTGCACTTGTGTGTGCCGGCAGAATTGGAACACATCATTACAGTAAGTCTCTCCTTAGACTCTTTTACTCCCGACGCTGCTTTTTCATCAATGCAAACAAAAGTATGCCGTGGGAGACAACGCCAAAACAAACCTGTCTCGTCCATATTGTATATTTGCTCCGTGCTAAGTCCATGTTCTTCCACCAACTTTGCTAAATCATTAACATATTTCTCCACTGATTCATAATTTGCTGATATTTTTTCACCGGAAACTTTTAAATACCATATACCATGGCGATTTTTTAATTTCTGCAACCATCCCGTAGAATAATCACATTCTCCTTCGATTTTTAGGTGTTCGTGGTAAGATTTCGCCTTCTCCATTATCATAGGACCTGAGATAGGAATCCCTTCACTCCTACGTTGGCGGAACCACTCATACACTACTTTGTCTAGGTCACTACTCTTGGGACCACGTAAAGTTTTCCTTTTTGAGATACCGGCCATTGAATCTGATTCTGCAACAAATTGGAAAATTTTATCTTTCTGCGCCTTTATGTCATATATTGTAGATTGTCCTACACCATACTCCTGAAGAAGTTGAGATACACTTACGCTGCGATCTATTTTTTTCAAAACCTCCACTTTTTGCTGGATAGTGAGATTCTGTCTTTTTCTCTTGCCGGCACTTGTTCCAGTCCCAACGTCTTCTGGATGCGTCTTCTTGGGTATTCTCTCCATTATTACGGTTGAGGGACAGGATGAATAAAATATTTGCAAAACTGCTGTTTACCACTTAAAACAAAAAAGTTTTAACACCTTGTAAACATACCTTTAACACCTCTCGCGCACATGGTTAGAAAGCAACAAGCAGTGGTGGTGGCTTTCGGAACTAATATGGCAAATCGTTCTTCAATTATGTATTAAATTGGCGCTACTGAAAAAATGGACCGTGATAAAATTCTTTTAGAATAATTCCGTTGTTTGGATGTTTCCGTTGTTTAGAATTCCGGATAAACGATCCTCTACTGTAGATAACTGTTTAGGTACTATGGGGTGAGCTAGGAATCTGAAATTTTCAAGTTATTTACAGAGTAGTGCATTTGCACAAATAAACATTTGAATCACTCCATAAATATAGTGCCGTTAAAAATGTTTAAAATTTAAACAATTAGAAAAATATTATTTTACTTCAAGAAGTGCTACAACTTTAAAATTTGGCAGAAATGTGTAGCATTAGTACCCCATAATGGAGAGAGTATAAAATTCTTAAAATTGCAAAGTTTGGGGATTGTTTTAATCTACTATTTTTGCATAAGGGAAAAACGAAAACCGGTCCCGAGGAAAAATCTTTAGAATTAAAGAAATATTTCTCATGATGAAATATCTCTCTGAAAAATTAATGTTATTTCAAGGTGAGTTGAAATGCTTGCAGTATGCAAGCACCTTCTACTAGTATGTACTAGAAGTAAAAAGTAAATCTAAATTTCAAATAATGGAATATTCCAGAAAGTAAATATAATTTTCGGTATATAAAAAGTACTTTATCAAATAAATACACAAATATTTCTTTCCCATATAACTTTCACATACCCTAAACTATTTTTCCTTTCTGCAACATTCAATTACATGTTTTTTTTATTTTTCATTTTTCAGTGCATATGAAAGTTGGTTTCCTCAATTTTTTATTTATATTGTATTTTAACTTAATGCAGTAGGAAATAAGTAAGTAATTAATGCATTAAAACTGATACTTACACAAGCCAGGGGAGCGCATCTATGGGGTGACAATAAGAATTCTTCGGTGAATGAACGGGTTGCAACAGACGTGTTCTGAGACGATCTCATAAACATTTCATCCAATATTCGAGGTATATTTTCCCTATTCAAAAAATTACAAAAAATTCAATATTATCTAGGTCAATGTTTCTCAAACTATTTTTAACTTTAAACTTTTTAACACTCAGACATCATATTGGAGCCTCGTTCATGCATGCAAAATTATAATGTGTAGGTTTTTAGCTTGATTTCAAAAATGTAAATAAAAACCTGCCATTGTAGCTTTGACACCCATCCGTCTGTAGACATTCAACTTTTTTGTTTTAAGTTATAGATGAAAAATTCTCTTTTGGTTGTGGAGGCAATAATTAAATTTCACGATTCGTATTTTACTAGTTTACAATGTTTCTTTGTTTCGACTCAGCAACTGCTGGATGTCTTTTGATGAAATTTGGTAATGGAAAGTTTTGCTAAAATTGGTCTACTAATTCCAATTTTGGTTAAAATCGGACAACAATTACGACCACTTTACCTGAAGACCTACATGTAGTTTACAATGTTCCTCTGTTTCAACTCGGGAACCGATGGATGTATTCTGATGAAATTTGGTATTTGGAAGTTTTGCTAAAATTGGTCACCTGATTCCAATTTTAGTTAAAATCGGACAATAATTACAAGTACTTTACATGAAGACCTACATGTTCTTGTTAAATACTCATCTGAGCGAAAAATTTAGAGAACATTGTGAAATCTCAAAGAACGCATTTAGTAACTCTGTGTTCTCCGACATGGAGTACACCTTTCATATCTTGTTAAATATAACAAATGATTCAACAAAAAACATTTGTTAATTAATGATTTTCTCTTTCCATTGCCAAACTGATGAGTGAGCCATATATACTGCATGTGAAACAGTGGTACAGCAGAGCCGGTTGTGGTGCAGCCGGCTAGTGTGTGCTTCCCGAACCTTGACACTGGGATCATACTTTCAAATCCTGTTGCTGGTAATATAAATTAATGTACAACATTAGTTGGGTAAAAAATTACCAGCTAAAGGATTTGAACCCATGTCAGTGCTCAGGAAGCACGTACAGCTGGCTGCACCACGATTGGCCCTGCTGAATCACTGTTTCGCACCTGGTATATATGGTACGCTCATCGGATTGGCAATGCAAAGAGAATATCGTTAATTAACAAATGTTTTTTTTTGTTTAATCATTTGCTTAATTTAATGAAATGATATTTTTCATAATAATGGATTTATTTGCGTGATTTATGAGATACAGTCAACTTTGGTTATACCGGCCTCGGATATAACGGATTTTGTTTTCATTCCCTGACCATTTTACTATGCTATATCACTGTAACTATCTTGGTTAAACTGGTCTTCCATATAACAGATCTTCGGTTATAATGGATTTCTGCTGCATTCTCTAACATTAATTTTTCTCGGCTATAACATTTTTAACACAGATGTCGTGGAATTTTCCCAGCCTGACTCATCGACCTCCTCTCTCCCCCCGCTTTTGTGCCACCTCATGCCCTGCTACTTGGATGCCTGGAGAAGATTAGGTGAGGGCCGAAATGAATACAATGACATGGGCCATAACAAACATGGCGTCATCCATCGAGAAGCTCTCAGGCTTCGCCGAGACGATTCAAGGCCTCCAGAACACCTTGGAGGTGAAGGCTCTCGCTTCCCGAGCACCTTCCACCCCCACATCGTACCCCACTACTCCCGCGTGTGCTACATGCGACGAGGGAGTAAATACGGAAAATATCATACGAAATAGAGAGAGGAAGTTAGCGGAATGGACCTGCCACTTCTCCAGAATGAGCGTGCTATGTGTCCCCCGGAGAAGAGACAATTAAGCTGTCGGAGTGCGCACATTGCACGTATAGATACCGTTTACCAATAGTTCTTACTTAAACTTAAGTGCAAGATGAGATTTTAATTTAATAGAATAAATGATAAATGAAATGCATGTGTAATAAAGATACATATGCTCAACTACTTTTTCTTCTGCAACTCCTCTTGTCTTGTACATAACAATTTTGATCAATACAGCAATACCAAACTTCCTCTGTTCTACTATCCATCATTTCCTTCTCTAGTTGTGGCCATTTAAGACCAAGCTTACGAAGAATATGTTTCTATTTTCTCGTCCGCTTCAGTTTTTCCTCATTTTCTTCATTCACAGTACACTGCCACCTAATCCCCAACAGCAACTCGTAATCCCTGCGAAATTTGTATCCTGCATTTACGATCAGTTTATAACCTTTCTCGCTGTGAATGGAAAACATGCTGATGCCGATATTTTCCAGAAACAATTGAAATTGCTCGATTTGCTTCATGAAGCAGGACTGATGCACCTTCAAATACAGTCGACTCCCGAGATTCGACCGCTCGAGATTCGACCAACTCGAGAATTCGACTGGTCGAACTAGCAGACGTCACATCCGGACCAGACGTCAGACGTCGTTAAAGCTGTTGTAGTAGTTTGAATTTGTGCTGATTTCGCTCATTTTTTAGTTTTAATCATTTATAATAGGTTTAGTTTCTCTCCAGATATCGTTATTCCTGTTATAGTAGTTTGAATTTGTATTAATTTCGCTCGTTTTTTAGTTTTAATCATTTATATAAGATTTAGTTTCTCTCCAGAAATCATTATTCCTGTTATAGTAGTTTGAATTTGTATTAGTTTCACTCGTTTTTTAGTTTTAATCATTTATATAAGGTGTAGTTTCTCTCCAGACATCGTTATTCCTGTTATTGCAGTTTGAATTTGTACTGATTTCGCTCGTTTTTTAGTTGTAATCATTTATATTAGTTATATTTTATTTTTAAATTTATCCCTTGACATGGCATCTAAAAGGAAATTTAATAGTGATAATGCGAGTGTATCCAATAAAAGAGTGCATAAGACTCATAGTTACGAATTAAAATTAAAAATTTTAAAGCGTGTTGATCAATAGGAAAGCCATGCTGAAATCGCACGGCCAGCAGAAGCTGCTTCAACTTCGGAAGCAAGGACTAACCCACCCAATTCCCCAGTTAATAGCAAATCCAGTAGCCCCTCTTCTTCCAACTAAAATTTCTGAACTTTGTAATTAATAAACTAAGTCCAGTAGACGCAGTTGTAAAAGATTTAAGGAAATAAAATATTGTCAATGTCATTGTTTTTTAAATCCTAAGTAATTTTCTCCTTTTTAATAACTTTTATATAATTTTGCTGTGATAACGGTATAGTTTTATGCATACATATATTCAGTACTGTAGCAAGTTGGGCCACAAACCGTCTTTGCTAGGGCTCTTTAGGGATGTGCTGCGATCTGCATGTATGCGCCGTTTATTAAAAATTTTGGAACTCGAATAGTCAAACTATTACTCGTGATTTTCCTGTTAAATGTGTTGGTAAAGTACAAATACAAGTAATTGTAAATGACATGGGAAACAATGAGGCAGATTGGATTCAATTTGGAATATTTTACGCAAGATAGTCATACGAAAAAAAGATTTTTTCTTTACAGTGCGCGTATAAATTATATAGTAAATTTTTTTTATCGATTCATAAAAATATTGTTTCAGTAACATTTGAGAAATGTTATTTTATGTTTATATAACGCGAGAGTGAACTTGGTAATTTTTTCCCGAGTGTTATTGTACCGAAAATCGGCGTTCGACATTCGACTGTTCGAGATTCGACCGCATTTTCAGGAACGCATCCCAGTCAAATCTCGGGAGTCGCCTGTATATGAATCTCCTTTGAGTAATAAGCAATACAACCCTATTGAAAATGGTCATAACTGACTATTCGCGCAATTGGACAACACCATTTCCAATAATAGAAACAAACAAAACCTTGATGATAACGAGCCCCTGGCAAGTTAGGACCCGGGTTGCAGCCAAAATAGGTGCAGCTCGGTTCGGATGCAAGATACGCACATACAAGAAGATAAAGTCGTGTGTGCTATAAAAATTGAGGGCACGGCACATCAAAAACTATTGTGACGCAGCGCAGGTGCACAGCTTACAATGGGACCTTACGACATGTTACTTGCCGATTTGGTTGAAACTTGGTGAGCATGTAGTACCTCCTTATAGATGAAAAATACCAAAGCAAGACATTGCATCTCTCAAGCATTCGCGATCAAATTGACCTTCGGTGTCATAGTAAGGTATACATTGGAACGCTAGATCACTCGCCAAATTTGATCACGAATATCTTGCGAATGCTTGAGAGGTGCAATGTCTTGCTTTGGCATTTTTCACCTCTAGGGAGGTACTACATGCTCACCAAGTTTCAACCAAATCAGCGACTAACATGTCGTAAGGTCCCCTTGTTAGAGAAAACCCTGGAAGCCACCGAGCAAAAAATCCATGATCTACTCGGATAAACCAGTCATTGGAAAATTTGTAGATTGACAAGACATTTTCTTATTCAAAAAGAATTTTCCAAATATTCCCAGTAGTTTGGCTGTAAAACCATTTCAAAGTTTTGAATTTTCCAAATTTGAAGCCATCTAGCAGAAACTCTATGAACAACCGTGAAAGCTCAATCGGTGAAAACTTAACGGATTTGTAAGAATTTTCCAAATATCTTTTAAAACAAAAAAGTTGAGTCCAACGATGAACATACTTAGTGATCAAGTAAACAAATTTTTTCTTTTACCAAAATGTGCTAAAAAAAATAACAGCATTACCTTGTTAATAGGAAGGACTAGCAAGCCTTTCTTCACAAATTCGCATCAAATTAGAGCCCAACTTTGTCAGACATAGACGCTTGAGTCATTCTCCGCTTTTATTGAATTTCTGTAATTTTTTTTGATAGCTGTCGTACCACACTACACCTCTCTTGAAATGTATTGACGTCCACAGTTTGAGAAACACAGACATATCTATACTATATTTCAAATGTATGGATGTATGTTAAGCTATCCAAATCCACACCTTCAAAGGTATCGTAACAAAACTTGGCACAATTATTGGGGGCACCAAGGGAAAAGCCATAGGGTAGTTTAAATCCGTCAGATTTCCCACAAAAAAGTTATTTGCATTTTTTTATTCCCCGTAAGATAGCACGTGAAAATTTACTTTTATAAGAGCAAGCTTTCATTCATTTGCTTATATAAATTCGACAAATTGACATAAGAACTTCGTACCTACACAGTATTTAAGAAGATTTATCATAGTTTCTTATTCTTATAGTTTTTTGTCTTTGTCTCAAAATCACTCGCATTTTACGTTTATTCCCCTTATTTTGGACTAAATTTGCATTTTTAACGATAAATACCTTGACGACAATAACATTGTTAAAGTCCAAAGACAATGTTGTATCGGTTTATTTATTTAGTTACTTAACAAATATTCTTATTTAGTGAATTGTGCTTAAACGTGGTGTAATAATATAGTAAGTATATTATTTAAATTAAATTTGAATTTAACGATTTTTTCAACACATTGCTGGTGAGAATTTACGTATTTTATTTTGCATGATTTAAGTGCGATTAATCAATTTATTAATTAGTTTATATATAGTTAACCTTCAAACTAATAAGTAATAAATTAGTAGAAAAGGTTAAATAGTTGGAATTGAATATGTATGTATGTTACGCTATACAAATCCACATGCTTTGTCCTTTGTATTTTTTGCTCTAGATTCTACAATTATTAAGGATTAAAATAAAATAATTTGTATTTTATAAATCAATATGAAAAGTTTTAAATCAAGTCTATAAATTTTTGTAATAAAATATGTTCCATATTTCATTTAAGCAGCAAACCCTGCAAAGCTGAATAAATCTTCTAGTGTAATCATAAAACACATGAAGGGTTTTTTGCCCACCTCAAAACACTCGAATCTTCCAAGAAGACGGACTTGACCATCTCTTCCAGTTCAAAAAGTAAGTTCTTCGCCCATAAAAAGTCTTCGAAACTCCATTTTTTCTCCACTGCCAAATGGACAAGAGGATGCACATCTTTGACACTTGTTGTTGGCGATGGACTGACGGACCTTTGAAGAAATGATAAAAATCCTCACTTTATAAAATAAAATAAACTGATGTGAGCAACACATGACTTTCTCCATATTTATATGACAAATTACATGTTGTTAGCTTTGGGATCACTGTCAATGTTTACTTCCGGTTGACAATTAAAAAAAGTAAAAGGAGCATTACTAAGAGGTAACTAAGTGTCAATTGTTAACAATAGTCTTCGGTAGGTGCCATGGTGGTGGCAGCTAAAAATATAAGATATCTCTTAAACGATGCATTATATGGAAAAATGTTTCAAACAAAGGTTGTAGAAAATTAAATTTCCTACAACTTGTATTCTGATATATTTTTAGATTAATCAAATATTAAAGCAAATATTTCAAAATAACGGATAAGTGACAAGAGTAAACACCCACTTCCGCTCGACCCATTTTTACCAAAAACTAATCAGATCTTCTAACATTTTATAAAAAAAGTTAAATATAAAATTTTGCATTGACCTGATTAATAGTTTTTGGGTTAGAGTGCCCACAAAAATCTATCACATACAGACATCATTGAGAAAATAGTCAAAACATGTTCAGGGGACCTTAAAACATGTATTTCTGTTGAAATCTCGAATTCGATTTTTTTCATGAAAATAATTCTTTCTCTATACTTTGTATATGGAGAAAGTAAAAATAACCTGGTTCGAGTCCAGTAGATAATTGCTATTTACCATAAGATACATTGTAAAAATCAATTTAGCAACCTGCAAGCCTTCATTCTTTTGCTCATAAAAATTAGAAAAATTGACCTTCAAACATTTTAAAGGAAAATGGAGTTTCTTATTCATATTGTTGATTGTCTCTCTAGATCCAGAAATGCACAAATGCAATGTTAAAATTACATTTTGGTAAAATTTATAATTTATATTAATAAGCACTAATTATACTTATATGTATTTTGATATGTATAGGTATTTTGTTATATATATATATTTATATTATTATTATTATTATATTTTTATATTGTTTTGGGTGTATCCAATGTAAAGGCCAATGTGCTGTTTTTGGACCAAAATAAATAAATACTAAACTGTGAAGATACGTAGCTCCTTCCGCACATATTTTGCACCACCAACAACTTTACAATGGGTATTTTAAACCACAACACGGTCTGCTATCTTGAATGGTGGCAAATTTGCGACGAGGCTCATGTACGTTGAACAAAGGATGTAGTCACCGTCCAGTTGGTGTAGTCCAAAATGCTCCAGCGAGTCATCACTAACCTTTCCCTTTTTTCAGGTGACCATGGAAACCAAAAAGAAAACAAGATTTGTACTTGAAAGAAGAAGCGACAGGTTAGAAAAACCTTTCAATTGTTCACTGTTAATCTTTACAAGGCATATGAGGTTCGTTTATACTTGCCGAAAAGGAAATTGATGCTAAACAGGTGTCCATGATTGATTTTTCGAGAGATATCGATACTGGATGCATCTTTGAAGGTGGGGTTGTTTCAAATATTATCTCTTTGTCGCTATTTCCCTATGGATAAAAATCTCTAATTTAAAATCGATTGATGCAGCCTTGACACGGTGGAACTCCATATTCAGGAAAATGAATAAAATGTTTGGTAAACAATCCACTTGAATAACTCTCACAGAACAGACAACCGGTTTTGACTAACACTTACAATTAGTCATCATCAGGTCAAGAATAAAGACACTACAACGTATGTATAGGAAATGGGCGAAGATCGGGGAGGGAGGTGTGGAGAAAACAGGAGAGGGGGAAGGAAGAGGGGATCTTAAACGGTGCTTTTTAGGGTGCGGGCAGAGGGGGAAGAAGACGGTTTGGGTAATTGTTTAGCAAGGGAAAGACCGAGGGAAGGAGCAGGGAGTGGGTTGGGAAGAGATGTTCCTTAATAATAATATTGTCCAACCATATTGCATCTCGAAAACATAAACTGGAGACTCAACCTTCTCGAACAATTAGAAATTCTCCACCACGTGAAGACCCACGCCAACGACATTATTCATTTTCAATTCAATTCAATTTCAACTAAAGATGCCATTTTAATAGTAATAAAAAGTTAAGCAAAAGGAGAGGGTTTTAAAAGCGATTTGAACTACATTTTATATTAGGTTCTTTCTCTATATACATAGTATGAGAAAGTATTTTCATGAAAAAAATCGAACTCGAGATTTCAACAGTAATACACGTTTTAAGATTCCCTGAACACATTCTGACTAGTTTCGCGATGATGTCTGTCTGTATGTGATAGATTTTTGTGGGCGCTCTAACTCAAAACCTATTAATCAGGTCAATGCAAAATTTTATATTTAACATTTTTATAAAAGTTAGAAGATCTGATTAGTTTTTGGTAAAAATCGGTCAACCAGAAGTGGGTGTTTACTCTTGTCACTTATCCGTTATTTTGAAATATTTGCTTTAATATTTGATAAATGTAAAAATGTATCGGAATAAAAGTTGTAGGAAATTTCATTTTCTACAACCTTTGTATGGCACATTTTTCCATATAATGCATTGTTTAAGAGATATCTTATATTTTTAGCTGCCACCACCATGTCACCTACCGAAGACTATTGCTAACAATTGACGCTTAGTTACCTCTTAGTAAAACTCCTTTTTCTTTTCTTAATTGTCAACCGGAAGTAAAAATTGACAACGATCCCAGAGCTAACAACATGTAATTTGTCTTATAAATATGGAGAAAGTCATGTGTTGTCCACATCAGTTTATTTTTTAAATGTTTTTCTCTTTCAATTTTTCCCATTTAAATAACATGGGAATGAGCGTATTGTTGGATTAAAAATCTACATGACAACCGTTATAAACAATACCTAATTACTATATATAAAAGCCTAAATCTGTTGGTTGGTACGCTATACCTGTTCATCTATCTTATCTAATGTTCGTATAAGTGTCAGATTTAGCTCACTTCCTTCCAATATAGTTGAATATATTAAGTTTCAATTTTCCCATTGAATTTCAACTGGCATTTACACTAGTACCTAATATTAACTAAAAGAAATAATATTTACCTCAAATAAAGTAGGGAAGAAAGAAACACTAAGGTTATTCACAGAAGGGCAATCACCAAAAAAAACTATAAATCTGGCTAATTATTTCAAAAGGTGAGTGGAAGACAGTTTTAATGTGCAAATTTAAGTGCTTTCGGTATTTAAAAACTTTTTATGTATTCTGCATATTCTCTATACTTGGTAGACAGCGAAATATCTTTTTCATTAACAGTGAAAAAGGAATTAAGTGAAAGATATCTAAGAAGATAAAATAAGAAAACTTCTATAGCAATTCTTTCATTTAGACCGGCTCGAAAAAAGTTGAGAAACACTGTACTAGACTATACCGAAACTGATTGCAAGTCCAACAATAGTCGTTGCAATGGAAACTCTCGTAATGAGTGATAAAAATTGCAAAAATGCCAGTATTTACGCGAAATTCTAGGAAATAAAATCGATAGGCAAAATGCTACTATATAAATTAGAATCTTCATTCCTTTCTTCAGAGAATAGTACAAATCCCGATCTCATATTACAATTCCTAGTTATTTTAATGTGCAAAAGAAAATTTCACCGCACGATGGATTTCATATTTCCAATGGGAAGGATATTTCCTTGAATCGAACCCGGGACTTTCAATCTTCGCAACACAAACTATCCTCGGGAGTTCGGCCCCGGTAGCGAGTGTCGTGAAAATCGGTCTATTGGTTCTCAAGTTAATAGGAGAGGACAGACAACGAAGAAACTATACGTCTATTTCCATTCTGGAAAGTAGGCTAATTATATGATACGGAAACAGGTGGTGAATATATGCACAGTTGACATTTGGATGAATAGAAAATGAATAAATAAAAATTGATACAATTGAACCATATTAGGGACGAAATAAATCAAAACTAAATTAATAACTATGTTAGGTTCAGAATGGAAATTATGTGATAAAAAGTATGCAAGTATAACATATACGCGTAACACATCAATTACTATCATTACTATTTACCTTGCTTAGATAATTTGTAGTAAGTCTTGTGAAGCGATAAGTCATGCCGATTTTCATCGATTTTAGCCATTCCAAATGATGTGAATGTCTCACGATGATGTTGGAGGGCTTTGAGTTGACTACTTCTGTATAAGACGTGGGACATTTTAAACTGGAAAAGAATGAACATTCTCGTGCCAATAAAATCACTACATCTTTACATTTAATTATTCGGTAATTAATATCATTTCACGCGCAATAGGTTCCAAGAGTCGTTTTGTTCTTATAATTGATGTAAAAATTCCATTGATTAGTAAGAATGAAACTAAAGCACAATGTCAAGTTCTCACCGTAGTACATGACTAAGCGCCGTTACAGTGCCAGTTACATCTACATGTGACTTATTATAAACGGTTTCCATGACTCAGGAACAGAAACCATGTAACTCCATATCTGTTATACAAAAACAATAATACCGTTTACGTTTTGGCGGTAACTTAAATTTCGATTGTCACAGCATAGTTACATATAATGAAAACATCAAAAATTTGAAATACGAAAAGCGCTATGGCTGGCTATGGTGATATCGCTTAAAACCATAAAAGACTGAAGCGGAAAGATATCCATCAAGTCATATACTACATGAGAGGCTCAAATTCGATATCGAGATAAAAAAGAAGCTTTACGGAAATTAACTTAAAAACCTACAACTACACGAGTGTAGTTGTATGGAAGAGAGACTGTGGCAGACAGAATAGAAAAGTATGGCGATTCAACAGTTTTAATGTGTAAAACGTAATTATTACAAATTATGGGAAGTATAGGCGAATTGAATACTTAAAAAACATCGGATAATTTAAAGTATATTGTAATTTATCATAATCAGTTATTTAACGAACATATGATGCAGATGCGTAGGGAAAAAAGTAAATGATATTTTTATCCCCATTCCTCATCAACCAAGAGCTGAAAAAGGATAGAAGTATTAAGAAATGTTGAATATTCGTAATAAAAGGTAATACCCAGCAGACTTTTTTTAATCTGTTTGTTTGTTACTATTTCGTTCTAGTTGTCAAACTTGGGTTGTTTTAACATATCCTAAGAGTTGTCACCAACATAGATTAAGTATATTTAGTTATGATGTTTGAAGGAATGGAAGAAGATAGGCTACTAGCCTTAATGGCTGTGATTATCCATAGATTCCTACGTCTTCTGATATGTAATTGTAAAATCGATCCGATTTAGAATCTCCATTATTTTGGTGTCAATTATGTGCTTGCGCAAAATCGAGTCGATTATACTTTTTTAGTACCTGAAACATACCATCAAGTATTGAAAAAAACATTTCGGATACATAACCTGCTGGACTAAACGTTCGACGACGGACTTAGTCAAAAGTTGGGAGAAATCTACGAGGGGAAGGCAATAGGTTGTCTCTGTGACAATAAAGCATTGCATTGAATGTCTTTTGATATATCACCTCCCCGTAGTTTTTCTGTTACGTCGAGTTATCTAAAACTAAAAACGGCTCGCGTATGAGGCAACTTGACAAGGATATATTTTTAACCGAAAATAATGACATTAGCGTTACTATGACTTTTTAAATGGCGACTGTATCAGTCTATGTAGTTTTAAGCAAGGTATTGTTGGGAATTAATTTTTATGATAAGGAAATTAATTAAATTGCCACTATGTTTTACGATATTTTATTCTCAGGCATATCATACTATTTGTTTCTTGAAAAAAACAAAAATCCTAAATTTCCTATTTGGTGAAACAGTGAGTTCAAGTGCCTGGTTCTTAGAAAGAAACGGAGACAAAAATGGTCGTGGAGATGATAATCAATTTTTCTTAGTTAATATCTGAATGCAACTTCATGCCCACTAATTATGATAAAGATTATATTTCCTCAAGAGAGAATAGTCTTAAAACAGATCCAAAATGTTTTTTGTTGTAAGAAGTAAGAAATCTGAATACGATGTACCTGGTAGAATGTATTAAGATGATATTTACGATGAAAATGGACAAGAAATTGTGAAGTTAATTGTTATGCACTTTGGAGCTGTCTACTCCAAGAATGACAGATGTTTAATTTTTCTCTCTATGACACTATTGATGCAAACTTTTTTATCGTTACTTGATCAGATGTATTTAAGTAAGTTGACCAGATCATTTTACTAATGAGGAGGGCAAATACACTAATTTTTAACAAAAAAAGGATAAAGGAAGGACAAATTTGATGATGAAAAAATCTATTTACAAGGCTTATTTCATATTTATTTTGATAAAATAATAGTTGTAAATGAGCCCATGCACTAAATCAGGCTTAAGGCATTCAATATTTTTTCATTTAAAATATATTGTAACCTTGGAAAAAAATGCCTCTATATAATTTTAGAAAATATTTTTTCACAGTAGCACAAGATATATATGTATACTTATCTTGATTTACAACAAGTAATATCACATAAATTTCAATTACTAAAGTTCAAAAGTGAACTAAACAAACTTTCAACATTACCATTCAGTAATTAAAAGTGTAGATAAAATCCAATCCCAACATTGACAAATTAAAACCAAGTAAAAAATTATTTAAGATTCGACGAGAAAATATCCTCAATGTAATAATAATTCGAGCGTTTATTTTAAGGGGAATATTTAGACCATTGATTCTATTCTTACATATAAGCCAGTATGAAGAACACAAACATTCATACTCTCGGAGGGATTTGATCTAACACAGCTTATTCTTGTTAAAATTGCTTGAAAACTAGTATTTCTGAGCCAAAATTTATTTAAACCATTTATATATTTTTGAAATATCAAGTTTCTCAAGAGGCTGAAATTTGTAGAATGATTGCAATTTTTACTACCAAATTTTTGGGGCTCCACATTAATGAGTCCCTAAGCTGGGAACACCATATTAATTACATCTGTGGCAAAGTTGCCTCAGGCTGCTTTATTTTAAGGAGGTTGATGTGCCTTACAAATGTCAATATGGCTATGATTGTATATTATGCTTACATATTTAGCAGGTTGAAATATGACATGGCAGTCTGGGGCTATTCCCATCATGCACTGCGCCTTTTTAAACTGCAAAAATGGGCAGTCAGAATTATGCGCAATGCCAAAAGGCAAGACAGTTGCAGAGGTATTTAAGAAAATGAAAATACTTCCTCTTCCCTGTATTTACATTTGCTATTGTATCTCGTATATTAAGAATAACATGAAATCATTAGAAATAAAGTGTAACAATGATGTCCACAACTATAATACGAGAAGAAAATTGATTGTAATGTAATGGGTCACAATTTAAAATTATATAGAAATGGACCTATTTATATGGGGTGCAAACTTATTAACAGCCTACCATCAGGTATTAAAAATGAAAATAAATTACTTATGTTCAAGAGGAAACTAAAACATTTCCTCTTAGAAAATTGCTTCTACTTGGTTGATGAGTATTTTAATGTTAAGGTAATTTAAGTGTCTTTGTATTGTCCTTAAGTTACTAATCTTAGGTTAATGACGGGTCTTATATTTGTAACTGCAAATCCTCTGGACCAATAAAAAATTATTATTATTATTATTATAACTGGCAGATTAAGGATTCTGCCGCCCCTAGGCCCTGAAATAATTGTTGCTCTATTTGAACTTATTTTTGTATTTACGAATTAGTGTGAACTAAATATGAAACTAAAAATCATTATAATTGAGCATTTATAAGTTTTATTGTATATCAAAACACTCAAACATTAAATATGGTAACTAATTATATATGTTTTACGTCTACACTTTTGGTCGGTTCTCACTGGCAGTATTGCCACATTAATTCTTACGCATTTACATTTTAGCGCAAAAATAAATTATTAGATTCATAACAAACTATCATTAATACTAAATAATAATTTCAATTAGTGAACTTGCAGACAAAATTGCCTCCTATACAATTGCCACCCTAGGCCTGGGCTTTGTTGGCCTAGGTGGTAATACGCCACTGGAATATAAAGTATAAAATGAAACATTCATTCCAGAAGATCAAGTATTCCTTATCGCTTAGAAAACCAGACCAGAGAGCTGAAAAAATCTTTTAACAAGCAGCATGCCAGGAAGATTAGCATACTAAGAACCGAGCCTAGAGTGAAAGATACCGAACCACAGGCAGAACTCCACAGCCTATGCTGCAGCATGTAGTACAACGTAACAAAGAGACAACAAACCTACTAAATTTCATGACACTGGTTAGCATAGATATAAGGAAGGACAAAAACAGAAAACTTCCAATAGGTGGACATATGCTTCATCTGTGTGGTCACCATATTACCAAAGCCGTTCTCACTCAATAGAGAAAGTTCAGCAGAAGTTTTTAATTTCAAACTCGGGTATTGCGCATCTGACATACATTATAAACACCTTCGTTCTAGTCTCAACTAAAAAATACGACATTTCCATCAAGAAATCTCTGATATTGTAACATTACTAAAAATAGTAAATTCCACTTATGACTGATCTATTATCATTAATTCAGTTTCGCATACCCTCTTATAATATTAGATCCACCGATAGTCCTTCCAAAAGGAGGACATCTGATCACCTTAATTTAAGAAGCTTGACTCTTCAAATATTTCAAGAACTTAGGCACAGATGCAATATCCCAGTATATTCTCAAAACTCAAATTAATAAAAAAATTATTTAAGAACAACAATGACCCAATATATTCTTTCATTCAGATTTATTTACCATCAAATTTACATGGTAAGTCGGGAATAATACAAGAAATCATTTACAACAAAGCATAATATATTAAGACGAAGCAGTTTACAAAATCGTACAGAAGTTACATAGAAGAAGAATACATAGTTATCACGTAGTTAGTTTGCAACTTTAGTTAGTATGCAAAATATAACTTAATACTCAGGAGAATGGATTTTTATCGCACACAAATTCATTCAAGTCATAGGTTCTCAAGCATTGCAATGTTGAACATCAAAGCCAACATGGTCGATAAATTAGATGTAGATGAAAAGATTTATTAGTTTTAAGCAGTTAAATTATCTAAATTTGTATTAAAATGTTAGTTTACTTTAACTTTATTATTTAAATTTCAACTATACATATAAATTCTTATTTGATTTTTTGTATAATATCTCATGATTTGTTTTTCTATGTTAAAATTCCTGGAACTTCCAAATCAATTGAGAATGAAATAAAATCAACAGGCACTAATGTAGTATTTCTTCATATTGTAATGCAGACATTACCAATAAGTGTAATTATTAAGCAAACTATAATATTAAAATGAATAGATAAGAGAGACATATAGGCAAAAGTATTAGCATGCAAATTTGTCACCAATTACTTTAAAAATTACCTCCAAACACATCTTGAATTAGAGGTGAGAGTGATAAGGCTTAAATGCTACATGAGCACTACATTGTTGTTAATTGAATTCTACTAAATGAAGATTACTAAATCTCAACAGACTTAAAATTTATTCACTTATAGGAAATGGGCTTGAAAAATATTATATCATTCTTACGGAAGCTGAAATTTAAAGTAATTATGATATTAGGCAAAAGATACTTGTATACAATCATTATTAATGATACTTTAAATTACACAAATATTAAGAATAATAACAACAGTGATTTAAATAACCTCTGTGGAAAATTCCGAGCAAATTTGTAATGAATTCACAAATCTTATTAGTATACCTTTAGTAAAACTCTAATCAAAAGCTAATCAAGCTTACATCAGAGGAGGTAGTAAACTATGCTTAATCATAGCTATCTATACATAATAAGCCTAACACATTGTGTACGTGTCATAATAAATAGCTGCTTCTTAGACACACACACACACACACATATACATATACATATACATATATATATATATATATATATATATATATATATATATATATATATATATATATATATATATATATATATATATATAGGATATATCATAAAAACCTAAGGTACTTCTAGAAGAGCTACAGAGCTGAAATTTGGAAGGAAGATAGGTAATTGCGTACAACCTCTGGAAAAAATCCGAAATTTCAGAAAAACTTAAATTTAAGCGGTGTTTTTGACCCCCAAGTCCGATTTTAAACACCCATACTAAAAGCATTGAAAACTGTGCAGGGGTACATAACATTACTTTTTAAAATTATTTTAAATTAAGATACAAAATCTAGACATGCACCGTGCTGCGGATAAAAGAATGAAGTTTATTTTTCTTGAAGATAAAATTCAAATTCATGCTGAATTTGCATGAAAATTTGATTCTAATAATAAAATTCAAAAATTAAAATACCATAGCAATGACTCCATTTCAATGCGAATTGATTTTCCGTACTTCAAAAGTATTGAATTAATGCATTATAATCCATTTGATTTCAGCCAAGGACGTATATATATAATAACGTGATCCTTTTAAATTAATTTTTTAATCTGGATACGTACTAAAAGGCACAGATGATGAAAGCATAATCATAACCATCATAACACACAAAATAACTTAATTTTAATGTACCACATAGGCTATTGTCTTAAGTTAGTGATGATTATAGTTATAGCTAAAAAAGGTTGATCCGAGTTGTGAAACTTGAAAACTTGGACGCAAAGTGAAAAATTATGTATAACAAATGACCTTGAGGTTTTTAATCAATGAAAAATAACAGACTTATACAAATTATGTATAACAAATGACCTTGAGGTTCTTAATCAATGAAAAATGACATACTTATAAAAACTATATTATCTTTATGAGCGATGAATTCGACATATTTTAGTTTTTAACTTCATATTTATGAGCTTAATATTACTAGAATAGTGAATTAATCTTTATCATCTGCAGCTACCATGGTAAAATGTATGAAAAAGGCTGGAAGTGGACTGCAGCAAAAATGTACTATATACAGAGACATAAACGACATACCTACTTTAGACAGCATAATTTAGTAAAACATTTTAACTGCAAACTTTATTCTAAGAGCCATTATAACATGATTAATTACAGTTATTGCTGAGATGATTTTCTCGTAAAAGCAGCATAATTTCGGAAGTAGTGGCGAGTGATTGGTAGAACTATGGAAAAGTATTATTTATTTGTGCGCATACAGTGCGATACGTGGGATTTGGGAGAGAGATCAATGGCAAAACCATTAATTACCGATAATTCCATTGCAATACAAATACAAAAATTTCCTCATTTGATATCTACAAATGGTGATTTATATCTACAAATGGTGATTTGCTGGACTCAAGTAGTTTCAATTCTCACCACATACGGTGCTACTTCTACGGGAGGGGGTGTATATTGCACTTAATCTCACTAGTTTTTATTAAATTAGATAGTTTTTAAGACCCGTTATCATCAGATCTTACAAAAATTATGTTATTTATAAAATAAAAAATTTTCAGACTTTTAAAGATTAATTTTGCATATAAGTACAAAAAAATCAAATGATCAATTTCCAAATTGAACAAATGAGTTACGAAATTGTCCATCAAACCGCCAAATGCAGGTGAGCCACGGCTTCCGTAGGTTCATCGTTCGCCATTATCCGTGTGCGTCTTGTAGCAAGTACTACGTTCAACTTCTGTTTAAAAACTTCCGATCTTTTTGTATTCTATTCTATCCCCTAGTAAACATATTTATTATATCGTGATTGAAATAATATTCTCGAAATAAGGTAAGTCTTCCCTTTGGTTTTTCGAAGATCACTTCGTTGAATTTGTCCTTATTACAATTGAAAGTAATCGCATATTCTTGATTTCAGAACGAAATCAACTGAGAAGGATACGCCAATCCAAGGAAGCGAGCCGTGATACATGGGTAAGTTCATAATTTCCTCTATACAATCTTTTTCGTGCAAACATTAAGTTAAATGCGCCTACGTTTACGTGAATCAATGCAATCCATGAGGAATGGCTACTATAATCTAACTTGGTGTCTTACTGTATTCTCGAACTTTTTAAAGCACCTTATTAAAACCTTCGGTTTGATTTTTTTCCGTAAAATGATTTGTTAAGAATCGAGCTAATAGTCACTTACCTGAATTAGCTTTACGCCATCAGAATCTTTAAATACCTATGTGCTGTTTAGTTTATCATACTGCATGAAGTGTTCGACAATTTTTCTCTTTCGTTTTAGAGGCGTTTGTAGTAATTTTTTGGCGAGGAGATTTCGGAATACCGTTTTAAATTGCCGTTGAATTCTTTACAAATTCCAAAAGTGTCGAGAAGGGTCAGATTCCAACTTTTTGTTTCCTTCATAATTGGTCGTTTTGGCATTATTATTATATCTATTATTTTAATTGAAAATTAGCATGCCCGTTGCAGCTTCGCTTCCGGAGAAATCGACAAAAAAGTTATATATGTAGCTAAAAGTTCTCATTATTTATGACTTTTATGTGTTTGAAAAGAATTATCATATTATTATTTCAAATGTTACTTAGAGTGTCAAGCATATTTCTGAATATAGGACATTTTTGGTGCTGTTGTAGGGTCATGAGATAGCAAAACGAATTTGGTTCGGAGTAGGCACTCGACTTGCTGCAACGTAGTTGTCCTTGAGTGAAGGTCACTCAAAAACTCGTCGCAAATGCTAACCTGACGGAAAATTTTGGGCGAAACCAATCGAATGGACAGCTGTCTTCGTTTGGTTTCACGGGAATCGGCTGTCGTTTCTTCGCCGGGTTTTCCGACACCTCTCGGGAAAGAGACTGGTAGTATTGGGAGTCCGTAGCTATATTCAAAATTTCAAAATGGCGCATTTACCTACATTAACAGCTCCCGAAAGAGGGACGGAGATAACCTTGAGATAGAGCATCCTCGGATGCGTCGGGGGAGGGGGAGAAGAGTTCGGGAACCAATAAGCGAGAGGAGAGCTTTTACTTTTCATGTGGCGTCCGACGCTCAACACTCGTTACGAAATGAATTATATAGATGATATATACATTCAATTACTTAGCTAATAAATATGAAGCGGGATGGAAATTTTTCTAAATTTTAGTTTTAAGCTATGCAACGCCAACGCGCATTCCTAGCCAACCGTTATATTTCTGCAATTCGGTATCCTTTAATATTTATTTGATCGCTTCGTCTCCGGTTATATTATTTACAGGTTCAGTTGCTTCATTAGGCAACGACAGCTGATTTGCGCGATTACGTTATTTAGAGATCTTCCTACATGTAAGCACTCCATCCAAGTTGCGAGGACTTCTCTTCTTGACAAATCTTTGAGAAATATTCTCCGGTGAAAGGGGACCAAATTTTTATATTGTGTTGGTTTTACGGAGATTCTTAGAAAGAAACATTCGGCATAGTTCGGTCCCAGATATTCTCGACATATTTGTGTTTAGGGCAGAGGCAGCCGGTCTAGCGGAGTTAATAAAAAAAAAATCCCCCTCGGCATCTTTGGGCTCGCACAAGGTCACGTTAAAATGGACCGAGCTAAAGCGCAGTGCTTCCAAAACTATGGTCCGCGAAGGTTTCCAAAATGCTTTTTTAGAATGAGCCACATGTTTAGTTGAATTATTTTTTGGGAAAACTTAATCGCTTATTTATTATTTCTCTCCCTCCTCTCTCCCTCCTCTCTCCCTCCTCTCTCCCTCCTCTCTCCCTCCTCTCTCCCTCCTCTCTCCCTCCTCTCTCCCTCCTCTCTCCCTCCTCTCTCCCTCCTCTCTCCCTCCTCCGTCCCTCCTCCGTCCCTCCCCCCCTGCCATCTCTTCGCTCCTCCCTCCCTCACTCACTCTATTCCTTCCCTGCTCCTTCACAACCCCACCTTGCCGCCTATCACCCCAGGTCCTTTCTCTCCGATACCACAAGCTTCATTTATATAAGTACGTAAATCCTATCTTTTCCAAACTAAAGCCTTCAGTTTGCAATAATGTGCGTTCTTATGGGAATTGAGATTTCTTGCCGAAATAAACGTCGCAATATACATTGCACAAATTTCCTCATATACGTATGTATATATTTTCGACTGTTCGATTATAAAAGAACAAAATGGGAAAGTATACTCCATGAATGGAATACACAGATTTAAAACGCGTTCATAATGGAAAATACGTATGAAAAGGTATCGAAAGATTGGGCGATTCTCGAATTTTTATCTCAAAGTCGTAATTGTCTTGTAGTAAATGTTCTCTAACCAAATAAAGTTTTAAATGTATACCTCACAGATCATATAAGAGAATGGAAGTGAAATATATGGATTTTTAATTGGTGTTTGCCAAGAGAACCGTCTTCGCGATCGATGTAAACAAAATATGCGATGTTTTGCTCGGGATTTTCTCGAATTTTTATTTCCGAAACCATTAACTCGTATGTGTTCTCGTTGACTTTCTTGAAGTAAATGATGTTCTCTATCCGATTAAATTTTTTAATATATACCTTACAGATCATATAAGAGCTAGGGGGATAAAAGTTTGATATTTCATTGTTGCTTGATGGATGCCATTTAACGAGATACGAGTATAAGTTTATTAAAGTAATTATATAAAGTGGAAGTTATAATTAACAGATTCAGTGGAAAATCGCAATTGGACGATAAATTTTAATAACCATCACTCGTGCTTAATTAAATTAAAATCTGTCCAGCGGTTTAGGAGATGAAAGTTACGATGGACGGACGGACAAGACATGCCCATTAGGCGTTCCGCTATTACCGCTTCGCTGGTAAAGCACGCCTAAAAACTCGTATAAATCAAAGTTAGCCGCAGTTTAGCGTATATCTTAATGCCACTGGTTGGTATTTAGTAATTTTTTGGGGCATATGGCTTAGTTAATATTATTTGTGACATCAGGTTGTACGATTGGATGGATTTTAACCAAAATCCTTAGTCATTTTGGAGTAAATTGAATTTTGTTTAAAAATATCCTAGAATTAAGTGCCCTTAATGTTTGTGCAATATCATTCATATCTTCAGGGTGACTATTATGAATGTAATTATCCTCAAATTTTAGATATCATTCGATTTAGTGTAACCGTTTAGACTGCAAAACGATTTTGGTGGGATCGCGGCAAAGTCGTGACGTCATAGGGTTTGGGTAAGGTAGCGTAGCGTAAGTTTTAACTACTTTCTAAAAACGAAATGGACAAATTTTGCAAATAACTAAATAAACGTGCGTATATTCTTGGAACACAGCTGCACTGGAGTAGGCTAGTGTCGTAAAGAGGAAAGAGACGAAAAGAAAACGGATCGTTCTAGAGCGTCTCTTTCTCGGTGATGGAAGGGACCCTCCTTGTTTTCTTCGTGGCATATCTTCTCATATCTCATCATGCGTGCTCTCATTCGAAGGAACACTTCATATTCTCAAGACTAAAATAACTCGAGAGGCAATAAATCATTGTACATTGGTGCCGGCTCGGCGAGACCTCGAGGAAATAATTTCAGTGAAGATTTTGTGAGCTAAGCTAAGTGGTCACGGAATGGACGATAGGAATACAATACTTCTCTTTGTTAGGCATCCAAATGCGGAAACATTCTCTCTCTCTCTCTCTCTGAGAGCGAGAGAGAGAGTTAATAACCAGGCATAGGCTCCAAGGAGTCGGTGTTTACAAGAAGCCAAGGAAGCGAATGCAGTAGACCATTGAGTAGACCAGAGAGGCGCAAGCTAAGACTATACACTGAACTTCAGCGTGTGATATCACAATACATCGAATATATCTATATATCGACGACTATTTCCGAAAAAATTGCATTCAGGAATCTGTAACACATTTTAATTGGCATGGTCTTTAATATTCAGAGGTTATTAACGTAAAAGAGTATTAAGATATTATATTGTAAATTTAATATTTAATGCAGAACAAAATGCCTCCCGTCGCTGAAGGGTTAAGCGCGGTCGTAGGTAGGTATACGATGTCGAAACGAAAGTATTAATACCGTAATCATATGATGTATCGAATGAAAAGTATCGATACCACGAAAGTATCGGACCGAAAGTACCGATGTCATTAGAAAATCGAAAGAAATGAATCGAGTATAAAAGTACTTGGTATCGAAAGGAAAATACCGATATGAGTAAAGTATCGATACTCTTTTCGTGTCCCTAGTCGTAGGTAGTACAGGCGAGGGTGTGGGGAGCGGGGATTATGAACAAATTGTCTAGACCTCGAGGGATAGGGCGAATGCTGGGGAAGGGGCGGTGTGGCTTCCTCTACGGTGTCGCTGGTCGGCGTGCTATTCGAGGCCACGCCTTCTGAGGAACTCCCGTCGCACGGAGGGGAAGTCGGCGACGCCGGGCTTTCTGCTTCGTCTGATAAACAAGGACTCGTGACACGCGCCTCTTCCTCTATCTTGTCCTCAGCTGGGCTCTCAGTATACTCGGTCCAACCTGCTGACGGTAGAAAGGCCTCGGGGGAAGGGCCGCCGGCCTGTGGCTCCGGAAAGAGATGTGGGGAATTTTCCTGGGCCTTTCTTCCTTTAGCCGGAACAATCTGCGGCGGTTGGGGAGGGAATTCCAAAATGACCGGGGTGAGGTTTAATGCGATTTCGGTGAACAAGTAATGTTCGATGGGGGAAGTTCAACCTGACATTTGAGGGCGGAAATACCTCAAAAATTTTATAGGGACCCTTCCATGGCTCGTGAAACTTCTTTACCTGCCCAACCTTTAGGCAGGGGTCGCTTAAATAGACTAAATCCCCAACCTGATATTTCCGATTATCAATTAATTCCCTTCTCTTGAACCTCACGAGCTCTTCGATTACTCTTCTTTTGTCAACATTTCTCGCAGTCTCCTCCGCAGCTTGTTGACATATTCATCATTCATTCCCTTTATATTTCTCCCTACGCAATCAAAGGGAGAGCTCATTTTGTAACCAAATACGATTTCGTGCGTCGTAAACTTCGTGCTCGTGTGCACACTGGTGTTATAGGCCGTCACTGCGTATGGCAACCATTCATCCCAATCTTGATTGCGCTGGTTCACGTAAAGGCTTAAAATCTGTGCTATCATCCTATGAAGCCTTTCCACCCGCCCGTTGCATTCTGGATGACAACTAGTCGTCCTCAGCTTGGTGATTCCTAGGCATTTACAAACGTTTTTAAATAAGTCCGCCATAAAATTACTACCTTGATCAGTTAGTATTTTGTCCGGAAGTTAGGTAGCACCAGAGCCGTCTCTAAGACTAATGTATTTCCACATGTGATACGGAGTTAAATTCTTTTTATAAGTAGAATTCGTAAAAAAAAAACCAAATAGGGATTGTAGAAATTTTGATATTTAAATTTGTTTGGCATTAAAAAATTCTTAAAGTTTAAACAAATAGGTAACTCTTTAGACTTTACGGGATGAGCTACGAAGCTGAAATTTTCAAGTTATGGTCAGAGTAGTGCATTTGCACAAATAAACATTTGAATCTCTCCATAAGCATATTGCGGCGGCCGTTAAAAATGTTTAAAATTTAACAATAGGAAAAATATTATTTCACTTATAGAAGTACTACAACTTTAAAATTTGGCAGAAATGTGTAGCATTAGTACCCCATAATGGAGAAAGTATAAAATTCTTAAAATTGCAAAGTTTTGGGATTGTTTTTATCTATTATTTTTACATAAGGGAAAAACGAAAATCGCTCTGGAGGTGAAATATTTAGAATTAATAGAAAAATTGTAATGATGAAATATGAAAAATGAATGTTTTTTTATGTTGAGATGATATGCTTGCAAAATGCAAGCACCAACTACTAGTATATGTTATATCCTCCTCTGTAAGAAACGTGGATATATAATGATAACATATAGGCGGATACTAATGTTTAGGCACTTCCAGATGAGCTGGAGATTCGAAATTTTTTCTTAAGTAGGATTTTATGCAAAACCGTCTAGAAAAAACAAAAATCTTGAAAATGTGCAACAATGCGGCCGCTAAAAATTCGCAATTGTTTAACAAAATTTTCAAGGTTGATGTATTTACAAATGTGCTACGTAGCTGAAATTTTTTTTAGAGGTAGGATTTGTAAAATAACGAAATGGGGATTATAGAAATTTTGATATTTTTATTTGTTTGGCATTTAAAAACTCTTAAATTTTAAACAAATTTGTAGATGCTTAGACACTACGCCCCAAGTTACGGAGCGGAAATTTTTAAATTATTTATAGGTCAGCCTATGTAAACGAATAAACATTTCAATTTATCCATAAAATCGTTATTTTTGCTGTTGAAAATTATTTAAATTTAAACAATTAGATAAATGTTATTTCACTTCTAATTGTGGTATAAATTTGAAATTTGGCAGAAATGTTTGGCATTATTAACTCAATGTGGGAAAAGTATAATATTCCTAAAATAGCAAAAATTGGCGATCGTTTTACTCCATTATTTTTCCATTAGGAAAAAACGGTAAAATCGGTCCCGAGGAGAAATCTTTTGAATTATAGATATATTTCCCATGATGAAATATCTCTCTGAAAAATTAATGTTCTTTCAAGGTGAAATGAAATGCTTGCAGTATGCAAGCACCTTCTACTAGTAATATTATACAAGTACCTTTTAAATTCTAGATACAATTTTATTAATTTGAAACCCTCTAAAGTAGCTCTCACATTATATTGATCTAAATTGATTATTGCAGGGGACCGGCAATGTGGGACCATGGACCAATAGGAGGAAGATGACATACAGCTCAAGAGGAAGAAGATTCCATGCAGTGTGGATGGAGAGGACCCGATGCTGCCTGGAAGAGGAGGAAATGCCTGTGCACAGGAAGGACCACAATGTTTTCTTCAGGTAGCATATATAGATATAAAAAATAAATAAATATCAAAATTATATATAATATATATTATAAATATATAATTTTGTGGGTGGGGGAATAGAGGGGAGGGAGAGAGGGGGGACTAGAGGGGATAGGGCAGAGGGAAGGGGGAGAGAGAGGGGAAATAGAGGGGAGAGGGCAGAGGGAAGGGCGAGAGAGGGAGAGAGTGGGGGGATGGAGGGGAGAGGGAAGGGGGAAGAGATGTGTAATAGAGGGGAGAGGGCAGATGGAAGGGGGAGAGAGGGGAAGGAGTGGTGGAGAGTGGGGAGGAGAGAGGGAAGGGGGAGAGGGAAGCAGAAGAGGAGGTAGAGAGGGGAGGAGAAGCGGAGGTGGAGAGAGGGAGGGGAATGGAAGGATTTCTTGGAAATGGTTTGAAATTATAATATAAGCAGTTTTTTTATATATAAGGAATGAACTTTGATATACTTCATTCATCTGAAGTATTTAAAAAATAGTAAATAAATTAATTCTTCAGTGGCAGAGATAATTTAAATCCTAGGCTATCTCACAGATGGACATTTAAACAAAATTTGGAATTTTGACGTATGTAGACAATAACTTTGATCTTTTTTCTATTTAATGGATTTGCAAGCAATTTTTATATTGTTTTAATAATACTATTGTTATTTTACCTATTTTCATTGTGATATTATTGTAAAATATTACAATTTGCTCGGCAAATAGAATATTTCATAAAACAAGAATGATTAGCATAAAAGTATTTATTTTAGGCATGTGACATTTGTGTTGTTTCCTCTAACTCCATTCTAATAGCATGGTCAAGATGTCCCTTTCGCTCTATTATTTGAGAGATACTATGAATTGATTACAAACATTATGGATATGACTGTAAAACTATAGAGATTCTAAGTTTATTTTAATTTCTTTAATAGTTTAATTTTGTGGTAAGCCTCAAAAAGGAAACACACTTCCTCGTGCATTTTTTAATTGTTCCATGTATATATTAGTTTATTCTGCTATTATTTTTATCCGTTCTTGGTCGTAAAATAGTTGAAAACATTCAACAATATAAACCACACATTTGGCAACATTCTGAGCTCTGTAGTTTCCAATAAATACCTCCTGTTGTGAAATATAATTTTACATGCTCTCCCAGTGAAATTCTTCGTCCCTTTTCATCTTCACTATGTGGCTGATTTATGCGTTCATCTGCAACTGCAACATCATCAATATAACTGAAACCACTCTCACTATCATTACTATGTGAGATGTCATTGGATTTCTCCAACATTTTTTGCAACTCTTCATCACTGAAACCCAGTGCACATGTACTACACATTTCTGTACAGGGAAAAGAAAAATGCTTGAATGTTTTCAGAATATATTCCTAAAAACTGATGATATGTAAAGTATAGGTATTAAATTAGGAACTTTTTATTAAATTTTGAACTTGACCATCCATGCAGTGTGGATGTGTAATACAAAATGGAACCAAGGAACTGGAATGTTTCTCTATCTTTGTGCAGCCATATTTGCATTTATTTCAATGAAATAATAAGAATGTCTTTCAGATGCACTTAGAAATCTACTAACAGATTGGGGTGTTCATGCTAGGTTTGTTTGGGTTCTTCATAACAAATACCATATCTTTCTGTGCTCATGCTTTCATATACCTGTAGGAGCATGACTGATGCTTGAAAGGGTCTCGAAAGCCTCGAGGTTATAAGATCCTTTTGCTATCGGCATCTTTTTTTATTACAAAGGTAGATACTCTGCAGCTTGTGAAGAAATTGAGATTGATGCTGAAGGGTTAAATCAGGGGTCTGCAACCTACGGCCCGCAGGCCACGTGCGGCCCTCGAGAACGTTTTATGCGGCCTGCAATGCTGTAATGAAAAAGTGATTAGGAGAATTTCTTGTGGGCAATTTTATATTTTTTGAGTAAAATTATGGTCTCAAAGCCTTTTCTGGTGAAGTTTTAATGCTAGTAAACTACGTGGACTTGATTTCATTCATATGAATTCACAGAATCTCTAGAAAACTTCTGATTTATTTGCTCATCCGGCCTGCTGAGGCTTTCTTGACTCGTAATGCGGCCCTCCGAAACATTCACAACTGCAAATGTGGCCCGCCAAGCAGAAAAAGGTGCCAACCTCGGGGTTAAATTGAGAAATTACATTTCAAACTCTCAAATGTATTATCGTCAGTATTTCTTTTTTACCAAAAGAATGACAACTTTAAATGCATTCCAATTTATTATATTATGGATTTGTCTTTTTATGTTAATTAGTTATCATCAGTTTTCACTTTCGAATATTAAGTTATATGTAAAATTCGTTGCTGTATTGGATAAATTATAGGGATGGGACAATTGAATCCTCAGTTCTGCCAGTTTTCTCAAGAACCGAAATAACCAGAACCAACTGTTTACAATCGGTTCTTTGGTTCTGATCCTTATTTTAATAAAAAGCATGGAAAGATGCACACATCATGTGTGTATGCATGCAGGGTGGAGCCTTTCCTTATGATTTACATAATCATGTCACAAAAGATAAATATTAATTGCTTAGTATAATGTCTACAAACTGCCAGTAATGATTCCAAGGAAATGTAAAATTTTCAATTCACCAACTAATATCCTAATCAATTGTAATTAATAAAACAATCAACAATTATTTAAAACTTACCTCACTGGAATAGTAGTAATGTAATCTTTTTGTTAATGTTCATTCCTTAGTTGTAAATTTCTTTTCACTCTAAAATGCTGTTTAAACATAAAAAATAGATGTATTTACGTTCATTTTTTCATCATAGATTATCCATTTTCCTAATGTTGCATATACACAAAAGAAAATGAAATTAATTGGGTATTTAAAGCAGTTATTGTGTACATCAGTCATCATGAACAGTTTTCGTTGACGACAAAGTCGTAAGTGAATTACGACTTTCTCGTTCGATTTTCTTGGAATTGGCTACACCTTCAATAAAGATATAGTGAACAAAATGTTATTTGATTAAATCTGCTAAGTTCTTAAATGACTTTTTCATTATAAGTGATATTGTGTGAGATACAAAGAAAAGATCATATTTTGTCACCTGTAAAGTGGTACTCCCGATTAGGTCACGTTTATATCATATATATATTATATTAATGTAATTTTCTTAGTTTCTTTTCCCCGATGTCCTAAATACCAAATTTAATCAACATCTGCCGAGTAGTTTCTGAGATGAAACATGTGGATGGATGGATATGACTTGAACATTAAGCACTTTTTTTATTTACTGTAAAGAATGCCTAAAAATGATTGTCTCAGTAACAGATGATAACTGAAATGCAACTGCCTCACTCAGCCACATTTTTCTGCAATGGCATTCAATTTTCGATACATATATTGCTACGAACATCCAACCAAGTCTTGCGCGGTCTCTCTCTCCCTTTCTCGCCATTTACTCTTTCTTCATATATTTGCTGGCTGATTCTACTCTCCTCCATTCTCTCTATATGTCCGAACCACCTCAGCAGACCTATCTCATACAGATCTGTCACACTAGCTTTCATACCACATTCGTTCATCACCCAAATATTCCTTACTTTGTCCCTCCTAGACTTTCCACAAACTCTTCTCATGTATCCCATCCTAACCGCATTCATACTACTTCTATGCTTCTCTTGACACACCCATGTTTCACTGCCATACAGCAAGGTAGGCATTAAAACACTCTTGTATACAGATATTTTCGCTACTTTTGACAACCATTCATTCTTTGCAATCGACCACACATTCCCTGCCACCTTTCTACCAGCATTCACTCTCCTTTTGATTTCCCCATCTACTCGACCATTTTACTGAACATTCTACCAAGGTATACAAATTCATCCACTACCTCAATCGTTCCACCATTTATGCTAAATTGACAGCCGTTCACCTCAATCTCCTGATCGAACAAAACTACCTTGGTTTTGGCCACATTTATCCTTAAGTCCATTCTTCCTGTCGTATCATGCAGGCTATCTAACATTCTCTGAAATTCTCCTGGGTTCTCAGCCATTAACACAGCATCATCAGCATACAAAAGTACACGAACATTCTCTCCACCAATCGTAACACCCACCATATCCATAAATGCCTGTCTCACACATTTATCCATGAACACATTAAATAACCAAGGGGACATGACACATCCTTGTCATACACCTTGCTCAACTCTAAACCAATCATTCATCATGCCATTCACCTTTACACACGCCCTACTTCCAGTATACACTACCTTTATAGCATTCAGCAACCAACCATTCACTCCATACTTGCTCAAAACATTCCACAATTCATTACGATTCACTCTATCATATGCTTTCTCTAGATCAAGAAATGCACAGTACACTTTCTTTCTTACATCCATGCACTTCTCAACCACTTGTTGTAGGGCAAATATTTGGTCGGTGCAACCCCTTCCAGGCATGAAGCCCCATTACACTCCCTACATTTTATCCATAATTACCTTTTGTACTCTTTCAATCAAAACTTTCTCATACACCTTTCCAGGTATACTCAGCAAACTAATTGCTCTATAATTCTTACATTGTCTTATCTCACTTACATTGTAGAACGGTACAATTACATCATCCTTCCATTCAGCAGGAGAGCTCGAAATCCTTGCACACAGATTGCACAGATCATACATCCAACAGATAAGCAAATCACCTCCATACTTCAACATCTCTCCCGTTATGCCATTCACACCTGCAGCTTTTCCATTTCTCAACATATTCACAGCTTTTACTACCTCGTTCTTACTAATCCTATCATATGCATTAATATTCACTCCAACAGATTCACTCGGATTTTTAGACCCATTCACAACATTTCCATACAACTCTTCAAAATACTTTTTCCTACACTTCCCTTACGTCACTCTCATTCCATACCATATCACCATTCTTTCCTTGTATTCCACGCACACCCTTACTCACTCCTTGCCTTGCTCTCTTCACCCATTTCCAGAACAACTTCTTATTCCCCTCAAAATCATTCTGCGTTTTCTCAGCTTCATTGTTCTTTACTCTCTTTCACAATATTTTTTGCAGTTCTCCTTTTCTCTTTATACATTTCATACTGCCTTTTGCTGATTTTCATTCTTAGCAGCAACCATTCTCACATATGCCTCCTTTTTCTCATTCACAGCCGCTTTAACTCTCTCATTCCACCATGCATCACCTCTCATTCATCCAACAACTGCAGTTCCAAACACCTTAGTAGCACACTGCAAGATGATACCTTTCAATCTGTTTCAAGCCTTCTCCACATTCTCTTCTCTCATTCCCTCCTTCCATTCACTCTCTTCTGCCATCAGCCTTTCTTGTAGAACACTTTCATATTCCCACCTATTCATTTGCCTTTGCAGTCTTTCCACTTTTACTCTAGTTACCTTCTCCCCTTTCCTCTTTATCGCAATCCATTTTCTCCCAAGATCTACTCTAGAGATCACTAAATATTGGTCTGATCCACATTCCGCGCCTCTCTCAACTCTCATATCATTCACAAGCTCCCTCAACCGTTCATCATACATAACAAAATCGATCACACTCTTCGCTTTCCCTCTTGTCCATGCATACAAGTGGATTGACTTGTGTTTGAACCGTGTGTTGGAGACAAACAATCCCATTTCCATACATACATTCACCAAGCTTTTGCCATTATCATTCACTCTTGGGTCACCAAATGGTCCAAGGACCCTTTTCGTGCCTTCTCCTTTTACTCCCACCCATCCATTCATATCTCCGAGCATAATTACTCTTTCTCCTGATTCACACTCACTCAAAATATCTCTCAATTCTTCCCAAAATTTATTCTTATGATATTCATTCTCACCGCCAACCGGAGCATAACATGTAACAAGCACAATTACTCACACACCCACTTTCATCTGCACCCACAACAGTCATGCTGACACTAATTCATGCTTTCTCACATGCATCTTAGCCCTTTCATTCAGTATCAATCCTACACCTTGACTACTGTGAACACATTCATCTACTCCAGACCAAAAGGCGAAACTACCGTTATTCATTTGTATCACATTCCTTCCTTTACGCTGAGTTTCACTCACACATCTATCCTCCTCTTATCCATTTCATTCAATCTAGGAGGGACAAAGTAAGGAATAATTGGGTGATGAACAAATGTGGTATGAAAGCTAGTTTGACAGATCTGTATGAGATAGGTCTGCTGTGGTGGTTCGGACATATAGAGAGAATGGAGGAGAGTAGAATCACCAAGCAAATAAATGAAGAAAGAGTGAATGGCGAGAGAGGGAGAGGCAGACCGCGCAAGACTTGGTTGTATGTTCGTCGAATTTGTACTCCGACCGTATAATAAATAGCCAGAAGAACTATTGCTAAATACCCTAATACTTATATGGTCGGAGTACAAATTCTACGAATAGAATAACGCCGTAATCTCTACTTCTACCATCTTGGTTGGATGTGGTTAGTGCGACTCTGAGAAAAAGGAAAAAGTATAACGAATAAAAGGAAATGTATGACTCAGTGTATGAGTGTAAGTTTAGCAAAAGAAGTGTGCAAGGATAGAAGAGTGTGGAGGAAGCATGTGTTGATGGGTTGGTAATTGAAAAACATGGCATGGCTTACCCTGAAAGGGAAAGCGTCAAGGTGTGTGTGTGCATTTCAGATTGTAAGTTTTCAATGAAAAATATTATTATTTTAATTGTTATATTTGTTTAAAATATAATTTTATGAATGACCTACCTTACAGATCATATAAGAGCTAGGGGGATAAAAGTTTGATATTTCATTGTTGCTTGATGGATGCCATTTAACGAGATACGAGTATAAGTTTATTAAAGTAATTATATAAAGTGGAAGTTATAATTGACAGATTCAGTGGAAAATCGCAATTGGACGATAAAGTTTAATAACCATCATTCATGCTTAATTAAATTAAAATCTGTCCAGCGGTTTAGGAGATGAAAGTTTTAGGAGATGAAAGTTACGATGGACGGACGGACAAGACATGCCCATAAGGCGTTCCGCTATTACCGCTTCGCTGGTAAAGAACGCCTAAAAACTCGTATAAATCAAAGTTAGCCGCAGTTTAGCGTATATCTTAATGCCACTGGTTGGTATTTAGTAATTTTTTGGGGCATATGGCTTAGTTAATATTATTTGCGACATCAGTTTGTACGATTGGATGGATTTTAACCAAAATCCGTATAGACATTTTGGAGTAAATTGAATTTTGTTTAAAAATATCCTAGAATTAAGTGCCCTTAATGTTTGTGCAATATCATTCATCTCTTCAGGGTGACTATTATGAATGATATTATCCTCAAATTTTAGATATCATTCGATTTAGTGTAACCGTTTAGACTGCAAAACGATTTTGGTTGGATCGCGGCAAAGTCGTGACGTGATAGGGTTTGGGTAAGGTAGCTTAGCGTACATTTTAATGTCACTGGACGCCATATGGTGACCTTTAGAGATATATGGCTTACGTAGTATTAGTAGATTAGATTTGATTGATTTTAATCAAGTTCTCTGAACTCGTTTTTGAGTAAATCAAATTTTTCTAAAAATCGCCAATAATAAACTACTGTTGAGTCCTCCGCCACTCGGGGGTCCTCTGGGTGAAAGAAGGGAACTCGGAAAGGAAACGCCGTTGCGATGGTTTGATTAACTACATGATTCTCATCGGTGTTGCCGCTTCGCGTACAAACTTCCAACTGCGCAATCTCAGCGCGGTTTTTTCCCGCGCGCCCGCGTTTTACTGTCGGCGTCACCTCGTGATTGCCCATGGCCACGTTCTATTGGCTGCCCTGGTCGGACCTTATAGGGCAAACCACTCCAAGATGGCAACTGCAAACGTGCAAGTTTGCGGGGTTCCAGCCCGGGGTGGAAGTGGGTGGTGGTTGGGGAGATGGAATGTCACTGTTTGGATTGGGGAACGGTCCCCCGGCCGTGGGCCCTTACACCAACCTCCTCCCAGTGGCGAAACTACAGCTTTTGGGCCCCTAGCAAAAAATCTCTCGGGGCCCCACTTAATAATTGAATATTTGTTAGCGTATTCTGAGTGCAGTGTCTTTTTTTTGGTCATGGGGTGATCTAAATAATTGGAACTACGTCGAGCCCTCTTGACCCACGTAGTTCCCAAGAAAATTTTGGGACCCTTTGCTAATCGTTCTCGTCATAATATAATTTTTTTTCAACTCCCTCCCCGGCGCGGGCGTATCATCCAACCACTAATAATAAGTATACACACAAAATCATAGACAACAATAATTACACTTTACTCTCCTACCCTTCCCCGCCGGTTTCAGTAATTTTTACGGAATTCGTTTTCTGTTCTTGGCTCCGGGAGCAGTACTACGTATTGACCTTGCCGCGACTCTTTTAATTTCGATTATAAACATTTCTTATAGAATGATATTTTTGTTTAACACTTAGGAATGATTTATTATTTTAAATTTATAAATAGAGTACGTTTTGTGAACTCTTAAATTGACTTGTATAATTTTTTTGGTGCACATGAATGGAAAACGGAAAAAAACTTTCTCACATCTCTTTTTTATTCTTCACTTTATCAGTTCGTAATACTTTCTTTTATAATCGTACGGATAATTTCTTATATTTTTAGGAATTTTAACCATTTCTTTTGTTCATCTGGCTCTTATTAACATTATAAATTTTTTTTTCGAAAGTTACGATTTTAACATCCACTTTGTCTACTTTAAAATATACAGTATTTTAAATTTTAACTGTACTTTCTAAAACCTAAATGGACAGATTATGCAAATAACTAAATAAACGTGCGTATATTCTTGGAACACAGCTGCACTGGAGTAGGCTAGTATCGTGAAGAGGCAAGAGACGAAATGAGAACGGATCGTTCTAGAGCGTCTTTCTCGGTGATGGAAGGGACCCTCCGTGTTATTCTCAAGACTAAACGAACTCGAGAAGCAATAAATCATTGTATATTGGTGCCGGCTCGGCGAGACCTCGAGGAAGTAATTTCAGTGAAGATTTTGTGAGCTAAGCTAAGTGGTCACGGAATGGACGATAGGAATACAATACTTCTCTTTGTTAGGCATCCAAATGCGGAAACATTCTCTCTCTCTCTCTGAGAGCGAGAGAGAGAGAGAGAGAGTTAATAACCAGACAGGCTCCAAGGAGTCGGTGTTTACAAGAAGCCAAGGAAGCGAATGCAGTAGACCATTGAGTAGACCAGAGAAGCGCAAGCTAAGGCTATACAGAGAACTTCAGCGTGTGATATCACAATCCATCGAATATATCGATATATCGACGACTATTTCCGAAAAAATTGCATTCAGGAATCTGTAATACATTTCAATTGGCATGGTCTTTACCCTTCCGGCGTGTGCGACGTGGCATTCACGTCCTCCCTTTCCTTTCCTCCAGCGTGTGCGACGTAGCATTCACGTCCTCTCTTTCCCATGCGTCCAGCGCGAAATTTTCATTAAGTTTTGTTATCGCTACGGCTCTGATTTATGTGCTTTCAGAGAGTGAATGTGCAAGCCAATGCTGTCTGCTTTCGTTCTGTGGTTCCTCGTTGTCTGTGTTTACGTGTTAGTATTTTTTTAATTTTTTTTTCTATCTCGGACCTGTCCGTAGCAGTGCTTACTACTAAGGCTCTTCAGGCCTCTTATCTTTCGTGCGTTGCGTCTCAGACTTTCAAAAGAGCTCTCATCTTCCTGGCTCTTGTTTACGATGCTTCGAGCTGATGGTCGAGGTTTCTTAGTGCCTGCGTTTTCGTCGGGCATTTTTTTAATTTTTTTTTTCATCTTGGGTCTGTCCTTTAGCCGAACCCCTATTTAGTGCACTATGGCTTGTAGCTCTCGTGAGTTGGCGGATTGGGAAGTGTTTTGGAGAAATATAGTGAAAGTAGTGTAGATATATATTCTGAAGATTCGAACGGATACTCTATTGATTCCAGTTCCGAAGAGGAATTGGAAGAAATAACTCACTCAACTGTGAATATTCAAGAGAATATTTGGGGAGATGTCGACAGTGATAACCCTCCTCGGCCTTTTGCGTGTGATTTAGTTGGAAAACAAATAGTGCAGGTTTTATCAACAGATTATCCCTTTAGATATTTTGAGTTATTTTTTGATGGTCTAATTGCCCTCATAGTGGTTGAAACTAATCGTTACGTGGAACAATTCCTTGCCCGCGAGAAAAATAAGATCACGTCTTTAAAAAATCGCGCTATCAAAAGTGGTTTGCTTTGCTAATGTTGATGGGAATAATTAAAAAACCAACTCTCAGAATGTATTTTAGTAGAAAACATATATTAGAAACGCCATTTATTCCAAATGTAATGAGTGAAGAAAGATTTTATTTGTTGAGCAAATTTTTGCATTTTGTAGATAATACCGATAAAGACATTGTAAATAGAGATCCTATTGTATAAAATTCTACCTATCAGCGATTATTTGAAAAATAAATTCCATAAAATTTATATACCGGGTAAAGAAGTGTGTACCAGACGCAGCTGAGCTACTAAACGTCGGAGGAGCAGCACATAGTAGAAATTGGATTGAAATAAATGTATGTATTTATTTTTTATTATATAAAATGAACAATTTTAAATACGACATAATTTTTTGTACATTTTTGAAATGATAATTAAAGTACAAAAAATATTAATGTGAATGCATGCATTTTAGTATTTTGTGCTTGCGAAAAAAAGTCACGCTGAGCGATTTAATCTTCAGATGTTATTAACGTAAAAGAATATTAAGATATTATATTGTAAATTTAATATTTAATGCAGAACAATATACAGCCGTTGGTTTCAAGATTTCATTCATCTAACATATATAGATGAAAATTTATATTTTTTTAAAGATGGTACTTACAAAATCTGATATTCTGTTTGAATACTATCCGGCCGTACGATGCCATTGGATTTAAATGCCTCCCGTCGCTGAAGGGTTAAGCGCGGTCGTAGGTTGGGATACGATATCGAAACGAAAGTATTGATACCGTAATCATATGATGTATCGAATGAAAAGTATCGATACCACAAAAGTATCGGACCGAAAGTACCGATGTCACTAGAAAATCGAAAGAAAAGAATCGAGTACAAAAGTACTTGGTATCGAAAGGAAATTACCGATGCGAGTAAAGTATCGATACTTTTTCGTATCTAAGGACACGAAATCGAAACGAAAGTATCGATACCTTACTCATACGTTATGCCGAATGAAAAGTATCGATGCCACAAAAGTATCGGACCGAAAGTACCGATATCATTAGAAAATCGAAAGAAAGGGAATCAAGTACAAGAGTACTTGGTATCGAAAGGAAATTACCGATATGAGTAAACTATCGCTACTCTTTTCGTATCCCTAGTCGTAGGTAGTACGGGCGAGGGTGTGGGGAAGGGGGATCATGAAAAAATTGTCTAGACCTCAAGGGATAGAGCGAACGCTGGGGAATTCCCGTCGCACGGAGGGGAAGTCGGCGGCGCCGGGCTTTATGCTTCGTCTGATAAACTAGGACTCGTGACACGCGCCTCTTCCTCTATCTTGTCCTCAGCTGGGCTCTCAGTATCCTCGGTCCAACCTGCTGACGGTAAAAAGGCCTCGGGGGAAGGGCCGCCGGCCTGTGGCTCCGGAAAGAGGTGTGGGGAACTTCCCTGGGGCTTTCTTCCTTTCGCCGGAACAATCTGCGTCGTTGGGGGAGGGGATTCCAAAATGACCGGGGTGAGGTTTAATGCGATTTCGGTGAACAAATAATGTTCGATGGGGGAAGTTGCAACCTGACATTTGAGGGCAGAAATACCTCAAGAATTTTATAGGGCACCTTCCATGGCTTGTGAAACTTCTTTACCTACCCAACCTTTAGGCAGGGGTCGCTTAAATAGACTAAATCCCCAACCTGATATTTCCGATTATCAATTAATTCCCTTCTCTTGAACCTCAAGAGCTCTTCGATTATTCTTCTTTCGTCGACATTTCTCGCAGTCTCCTCCGCAGCTTGTTGTCATATTCATCATTCATTCCCTTTATATTTCTCCCTACGCAATCAAAGGGCTATAAACAGTACACGAGTAAACGAGCACCTATCTCCTCTTCTCGAGACATTTTCTCGAATACAATTTCTACTATAGCTCCTCATAGGCGCGGGCTTTTGGCAACTGGCCACCCCCCCCCCCCCCCTTCAGACGGCTCTGGGTAGCACTTAAAGTGATTCACGGCCCACACCACGCCTAATAACTCCTTCTCCGTCGCGGAGTAATTCATTTTCGCCGCATTCAGGTGTCTCGTGGCATATGCTACAGAGTGTTCTTCCCCTCCAACCTCCTGGGATAGTACAGCCCCCAAAGCGAAATTTGAAGCGTCAGTAGAGACCAAGCCCGGGTAAAAAAATTCGCAATTGTTTAAACAAATTTTCAAGGTTTGTTTTTCCACATGTAATACGGAGCTGAAATTTTTTTTAGAGGTAGGATTTGTAAAATAACGAAATGGGGATTATAGAAATTTTGATATTTTTATTTGTTTGGCATTTAAAAACTCTTAAATTTTAAACAAATTTGTAGATGCTTAGACACTACGCCCCAAGTTACGGAGCGGAAATTTTTAAATTATTTATAGGTCAGCCTATGTAAACGAATAAACATTTCAATTTATCCATAAAATCGTTATTTTTGCTGTTGAAAATTATTTAAATTTAAACAATTAGATAAATGTTATTTCACTTCTAATTGTGGTATAAATTTGAAATTTGGCAGAAATGTTTGGCATTATTAACTCAATGTGGGAAAAGTATAATATTCCTAAAATAGCAAAAATTGGCGATTGTTTTACTCCATTATTTTTCCATTAGGAAAAAACGGTAAAATCGGTCCCGAGGAGAAATCTTTTGAATTATAGATATATTTCCCATGATGAAATATCTCTCTGAAAAATTAATGTTCTTTCAAGGTGAAATGAAATGCTTGCAGTATGCAAGCACCTTCTACTAGTAATATTATACAAGTACCTTTTAAATTCTAGATACAATTTTATTAATTTGAAACCCTCTAAAGTAGCTCTCACATTATATTGATCTAAATTGATTATTGCAGGGGACCGGCAATGTGGGACCATGGACCAATAGGAGGAAGATGACATACAGCTCAAGAGGAAAGAAGATTCCATGCAGTGTGGATGGAGAGGACCCGATGCTGCCTGGAAGAGGAGGAAATGCCTGTGCACAGGAAGGACCACAATGTTTTCTTCAGGTAGCATATATAGATATAAAAAATAAATAAATATCAAAATTATATATAATATATATTATAAATATATAATTTTGTGGGTGGGGGAATAGAGGGGAGGGAGAGAGGGGGGGACTAGAGGGGATAGGGCAGAGGGAAGGGGGAGAGAGAGGGGAAATAGAGGGGAGAGGGCAGAGAGAAGGGCGAGAGAGGGAGAGAGTGGGGGAATGGAGGGGAGAGGGAAGGGGGAAGAGATGTGTAATAGAGGGGAGAGGGCAGATGGAAGGGGGAGAGAGGGGAAGGAGTGGTGGAGAGTGGGGAGGAGAGAGGGAAGGGGGAGAGGGAAGCGGAAGAGGAGGTAGAGAGGGGAGGAGAAGCGGAGGTGGAGAGAGGGAGGGGAATGGAAGGATTTATTGGAAATGGTTTGAAATTATAATATAAGCAGTTTTTTTATATATAAGGAATGAACTTTGATATACTTCATTCATCTGAAGTATTTAAAAAATAGTAAATAAATTAATTCTTCAGTGGCAGAGATAATTTAAATCCTAGGCTATCTCACAGATGGACATTTAAACAAAATTTGGAATTTTGACGTATGTAGACAATAACTTTGATCTTTTTTCTATTTAATGGATTTGCAAGCAATTTTTATATTGTTTTAATAATACTATTGTTATTTTACCTATTTTCATTGTGATATTATTGTAAAATATTACAATTTGCTCGGCAAATAGAATATTTCATAAAACAAGAATGATTAGCGTAAAAGTATTTCTTTTAGGCATGTGACATTTGTGTTGTTGCCTCTAACTTCATTCTAATAGCATGGTCAAGATATACATAAACAGACTTCAGATGGTTTGTTATCTCTTCTTCATTTTCATGACTATGCAGTCCCATCTCTGAGTGGCCCTTCTCAGCTCCGCAATATCTTGCAATCAAGAATTGTTTACAAATAGTGCCTGATGGACCTACAGTATGAACAAGGGTGACAAACATCTCAAAAACTAGTCCGTATTTGCTTTACTCTCGCATGATCTTTTTGCCAAAAGAAAGCTCATCTTAGCATGAGCTGAATTTTTTAAATCTGTAAATGTCCCTTTGGCTCTATTATTTGAGAGATACTATGAATTGATTACAAACATTATGAATATGACTGTAAAACTATAGAGATTTTAAGTTTATTTTAATTTCTTTAATAGTTTAATTTTATGTGGTAAGCCTCAAAAAGGAAACACTGCCTCTTGCATTTTTTAATTGTTCCATGTATCTATTAGTTTATTTTGCTATAACAGTAAAACCCCTATTTAATGAATCGCTGGGGGATTAGAATATATTTCACTAAATTGGGGTTTTTATTAAATAGAGGTTTTCAATTAAAATGAGTTAAATGTATCTTTTTTGCTTGTGTATTAGTTCCATTGTGCAATACCAAAATAAGGCCACTGAAAATGGTCTCTATAATAAAAATCCATTTTTCAATATTGTATGCAAAATACTTATATTAATACTTTTAAAATAAACATTTATAAACAAATTCCAGTGACAAACGAGCCTTATTGCTATTGAATATGAAAATTTCTGTAATGAATCATTCATATGATTACAAAAAATTATTTCCAAATTTTAAAAGTATTTTCAAAATTGACATAAATCTTGAAACAATTTTTCATCCCTCCTTTAAAAAGCTTCATCATACAACATTAAATAGAAAATATTAAAATATATTTGGATTGTCACAAAAAATTATCAAAATTATACAAAAACCAAGCATATAGAAAAAGCTACAATAAAATGATTTATTAAAATAGTCCAGCAAACTTGTTTGCTTCTTCTGGCGGGTGCTGTGAACATTCAGAACTTCTTGCTCCAAAGAATTTACTTTTGATATAGTAGATCTGTCCACATAGAAGTTAAATATCTTCGCACCACTTCAAGTGCCTGAACCACTTCACCAAGTGTGGGAACTGATTCTTCTTCTTGTACTGCCTCTTCTTCTTCTACTACTGCCTCTTCTTCTTCTTCCTCTGCCTCTTTGGCATCACAAATTTCTTCCACATCTTGTGGAGGACCAGATGTACTCTCAAGATCATCACACCAGACAAACTCTTCAAAATTTGTGTCCATGTCAGGTGCAACTTTCAACCAATTTTCGTGGTCAATCACATCGATATCTACATCAATTTCCATAGCATTGTTGCAATTGAACGCAGCCTTATGAAAACAGTTTGATCTTGTTTGAGGTGTAACTGAATTCCATGCAGCTGTTACCATATGCATACCCTGAAGGATGCTCAGTTTCAAATGTTTCTTCATCTCGATGTAGGATACTGCTTTCTGCACCAAAGCCTTCCTGTACTTTGCTTTTATGGATTGAATAATGCCCAAGTCAAGTGGCTGCAGATGGCTAGTACAATTAGCTGGAAAAAACACCACTTTAATATTGCGAAGAAAATCAGTATCTGGAGGGTGGGCCGGACATTTATCAATAAATAGAGAAATTTTTCTATTTGCACCACCCATCTTTGCATCTAATGATTTCAAAAATGTTTTAAATATATCCGTTGTCATCCATGCATTTTTATTACTGGCATATTTACATGGCAATGCCCGTACATTTTTAAAACACCTTGGCTTGGCAAATTTACCTATTATTAGAGGCGTCAACTTTTCACTGCCATCTGAATTTGCACATAAAAGTGCAGTTATCCTATATTTACTTCTCTTTTCACCATGGCACTTGTCTCCTCTAGTAGCAAGAGTTTTTGATGGAAGAAGGTTGAAAAAAATGCGTTTCATCTGCATTAAATATATCATTTAGCTTATAGCCTTCTAAATACCTTACCAATGTTACACTCTTCCAGTAGTCAACAGCTCCTTCATCAACACTAGCACTTTTGCCACAAACACTTTTATATTCAAGTCCATGGCGCTTCTTAAATCTGTCCAGCCATCCATTGGAACCCTTAAAGTTTTCTATTCTAAGCCTAGTTGCTACCCTAATTGCTTTCTCCTTCAACAGTACACCATTGATTGGGAGGTTGGCAGAGCACATTCCCTCAAACCACTCTATCAATATCTTCTCCATTTCATCATATGGTGATGATTTGATATTTTTTCTTTTGATGGTTTTACCCCCACATTTCACTTCTTTGTCTAGTATTAATTGTTTATTCTTCATTATACAAAACAATAAAGACGGTGCAAGATTAAATTTGCATGTAATTTCTATCGCAGGCATGCTTGGGTTCTTTTCCGCTTCTTGAATGATTTTCACTTTTTTCGTAATTGTCAGCTTCTTCCTTTTACTAGTAGCCATTATTAAGGAATAAAAATAATAAAAAGAATATATTTCACATATGCTCCAGGTTTACAGTGATCGCCGAACAGGCAGGCAGCACAACGAAGAGTTGAACTGATAGATAAGGTAGATGGAGAGGGGACAGGCATTACATCCTTGGGATAGGAGTAATCAGCTGACATGTCTCACAAGGAAAGCCCCCAAGGTATCGGATTGAGACTTTGCAGAATGAAAGTATATGCAAAATAATGGAATCCAATTTTTACCTAGGTGCCAACTCGACGTTGTTTACGAGAAAATGTCCTTTGAAAATCGCGATCCGAGAGTCATCAAAATAAGAACGTTAAAACTTTTTCATGAGCAAAAAGAAATCACAAAAGAAACATTGTATGTAAAAATTACGATATACGCTCAAAACATTGTGAATGGCTCATCACGTGCAAGCGTCTACATTGTCTGCTAAGACGGTAGCATCTGCAATGGGACCAAAATTTTTTTCTCTGATTTTTTTATTTGATCGCAATTTCCAGCATATCGTCGATAAAACTTGCACAACATTAAAAAAAAATTTATTCCATGCATTATAACTAATATTTTCTTCATTATTCTTCACTAACATAATTTTACGGATCACTACCCATTTGCTTTACCATCATGATTGCACCCCAGAAATAATATTTGAAATCCAACTCATTTACCCTAGACCAACGCTCTTAGATAATTAGGAAAGGACTTTTAACGTTCTTATTTTGACGACTCTCGGATCGCGATTTTCAAAGGACATTTTATCGTAAACGACGTCGAGTATATAGCACACTATGACAACAGGTAACTGAGCGTGATTTCATAAATGAAGAACATACAAGCAGGATTCATTACATTGTAGGATTTACGGTTTCCTTGCGGCCTTTACCGTCTTAGCAGACAATGTAGCCGCTTGTGCGTGATGAGCCATTCACAATGTTTTGAGCGTATATCGTAATTTTTACGTACAATATGTTTCTTTTGTGATTTCTTTTTGCTCATGAAAAAGTTTACTAAATGCGGGAAACATCAAATAAAAATTGAAGAATGAGTAAGTAATATTCTTTCACTAAATGCGGGAAAATAATACATTGTTAATATGGGGCTATTGTCGGGACATGAAAAAATCTTCACTATATCCGAGATTTCACTAAATGCGGGAAAAATAAATCGGGGTTTTACTGTATTTTTATCCGATCTTGGTCGTAAAATAGTTGAAAACATTCAACAATATAAACCACACATTTGGCAACATTCTGAGCTCTGTAGTTTCCAATAATTACCTCCTGTTGTGAAATAAAATTTTCCATGCTCTCCCAGTGAAATTCTTTGTCCCTTTTCATCTTCACTATGTGGCTAATTTATGCGTTCATCTGCAACTGCAACATCATCAATATAACTGAAACCACTCTCACTATCATTACTATGTGAGATGTCATTGGATTCCTCCAACATTTTTTGCAACTCTTCATCACTGAAACCCAGTGCACATGTACTACACATTTCTGTACAGGGAAAAGAAAAATGCTTGAATGTTTTTAGAATATATTCCTAAAAACTGATGACATGTTAAGTATAGGAATAAAATTAGGAACTTTTTATTAAATTTTGAACTTGACCATCCATGCAGTGTGGATGTGTAATACAAAAGGGAACCAAGGGACTGGAACGTTTCTCTATCTTTGTGCAGCCATATTTGCATTTATTTCAATGAAATAATAAGAATGTCTTTCAGATGCACTTAGAAATCTACTAACAGATTGGGGTGTTCATGCTAGGTTTGTTTCGGTTCTTCATAACAAATACCATATCTTTCTGTGCTCATGCTTTCATATACCTGTAGGAGCATGACTGATGCTTGAAAGGGTCTCGAAAGCCTCGAGGTTATAAGATCCTTTTGCTATCGGCATCTTTTTTTATTACAAAGGTAGATACTCTGCAGCTTGTGAAGAAATTGAGATTGATGCTGAAGGGTTAAATCAGGGGTCTGCAACCTACGGCCTGCAGGCCACGTGCGGCCCTCGAGAATGCTTTATGCGGCCTGCAATGCTGTAATGAAAAAGTGATTAGGAGAATTTCTTGTGGGCAATTTTATATTTTTTGAGTAAAATTATGGTCTCAAAGCCTTTTCTGGTGAAGTTTTAATGCTAGTAAACTACGTGGACTTGATTTCATTCATATGAATTCACAGAATCTCTAGAAAACTTCTGATTTATTTGCTCATCCGGCCTGCTGAGGCTTTCTTGACTCGTAATGCGGCCCTCCGAAACATTCACAACTGCAAATGTGGCCCGCCAAGCAGAAAAAGGTGCCGACCTTGGGGTTAAATTGAGAAATTACATTTCAAACTCTCAAATGTATTATCGTAAGTATTTCTTTTTTACCAAAAGAATGACAACTTTGAATGCATTCCAATTTATTATATTATGGTTTTGTCTTTTTATGTTAATTAGTTATCATCAGTTTTCACTTTCGAATATTAAGTTATATGTAAAATTCGTTGCTGTATTGGATAAATTATAGGGATGGGACAATTGAATCCTCGGTTCTGCCAGTTTTCTCAAGAACCGAAATAACCAGAACCAACTGTTTACAATCGGTTCTTTGGTTCTGATCCTTATTTTAATAAAAAGCATGGAAAGATGCACACATCGTGTGTATGCATGCAGGGTGGAGCCTTTCCTTATGATTTACATAATCATGTCACAAAAGATAAATATTAATTGCTTAGTATAATGTCTACAAACTGCCAGTAATGATTCCAAGGAAATGTAAAATTTTCAATTCACCAACTAATATCCTAATCAATTGTAATTAATAAAACAATCAACAATTATTTAAAACTTACCTCACTGGAATAGTAGTAATGTAATCTTTTTGTTAATGTTCATTCCTTAGTTGTAAATTTCTTTTCACTCTAAAATGCTGTTTAAACATAAAAAATAGATGTATTTACGTTCATTTTTTCATCATAGATTATCCATTTTCCTAATGTTGCATATACACAAAAGAAAATGAAATTAATTGGGTATTTAAAGCAGTTATTGTGTACATCAGTCATCATGAACAGTTTTCGTTGATGACAAAGTCGTAAGTGAATTACGACTTTCTCGTTCGATTTTCTTGGAATTGGCTACACCTTCGATAAAGATATAGTGAACAAAATGTTATTTGATTAAATCTGCTAAGTTCTTAAATGACTTTTTCATTATAAGTGATATTGTGTGAGATACAAAGAAAAGATCATATTTTGTCACCTGTAAAGTGGTACTCCCGATTAGGTCACGTTTATATCATATATATATTATATTAATGTAATTTTCTTAGTTTCTTTTCCCCGATGTCCTAAATACCAAATTTAATCAACATCTGCCGAGTAGTTTCTGAGATGAAACATGTGGATGGATGGATATGACTTGAACATTAAGCACTCTTTTTTTATTTACTGTAAAGAATGCCTAAAAATGATTGTCTCAGTAACAGATGATAACTGAAATGCAACTGCCTCACTCAGCCACATTTTTCTGCAATGGCATTCAATTTTCGATACATATATTGCTGATGGAATTTGTTCGTTGATTACGATGTAAATTTTTTATCCTGGATGTGTTATCAGTTATAAATGGGATGAGCAAGTCTGAATTTCCTTTATTTCAAGAGGGAAATGAGCTCTGTAGCATATACAAAAATCAGGATGATGAATCAGTTCAACAAATGATAGTTGTAGAAAAATATCTATCAAAAAATGAAGAATGGATTTCGAACTGACCATATTCAATATTTGGTTCATGGCTGTGATTTTATAGTGTACAAATTCAAGCAATATTTTGAGTCATATCCATCAGTTTGAAGTGTTACTATATCTTATTAACAGAAATAAGTTTTAATTTTTTGTGTAGTAATTTTGAATAGATATCCCATGGATAATTTTGGAATTTAACCGATTTATTGTGAACCCTTAAAATAAAGCCATGTCGTACGTTTGGAACAACTTCAGAATTGATGGTACCAATGACAAATATGCTATATGCAACTATTGTAAAGCTAGAATTTCCTGTGGTGCATCAAAAAGCACTTCTAACTTAATAGAACCGAAACTGAGAACTGGGATCAGATTAAAAACTGGAATGGGGAAAAAGTAGAACCACCCCATCCCAAATATATTTCTAAGGATTTTCTCATAAAATGTGACGAATATTTATTTAATTTCTTCTCGCTTGCATAAGATTTCCTGCAGTAATCCTTGTTTTTTTGCCATATTTATAAAAGGTCTTGAGAAAAAATCAGGTATGCTTTAGTGTGCTAGGCAAGCATGCACAAACTAGAATACATTATTCAAGTTTGAAGAAGTGTGGGAAATGGTTATCATCTAAAAAAAATAATGTATGATCAATTAAACATCAATTATTAACAATATACTTCTAAATGATTTCTTTGTATTATGGACGATATTAAATATTCCATTTTTAAGGGAACCATTGCAGAATGAAAATTTTGTTAACATTGTTCTGGTTCCAATGCAATATTTTTTCCTGTTGCAGATCCAGGAAGAGGAATCATTTTGGAACCAGATCTTTCCCATCTCTGATAAGGATAAGTATATTTTAAGTTTTTTATTGTAAATAACCATGTTTTTTGATCCATATTGTAAATATCTTACTTTTAAATTACAATATTTAAATTAAAAAGTGGAAGGAAGGATTATCACATAATTTAGAGAAATGCTACATGTAAATTGCAGTTACATATGTGTGAATAAATGCATTTACTAGCTGAGATCACTATCAATTATTGATTGGCTGGAGTAGTTGGTGCTATTCTTATTTTAGAAAAATATTTTCATAACATGCTAATTTTTTCAATATAAACTAATGTAATGATGAATGTTGCATAATAACAAATTGCATATATTGTGGTTCTGCATATTGGGGTATTGCTGTACTTTAAATATAGCCTATAGAACTGTGTTTTGGTTTTTGTATTTAATCAGTTAACATATATACCTGAATCCAAGACAGGTTTTTTCCAAATTTCTGCTTGCAAAAAATCTGGGGTTGTCTCAAATTGGAGTACAGTCATATCATATCTATGCATTGTGGTACCATTGATTGCATGTAATTTCACCATGCTTCAATTCACATGATAAACTAGTCGTGCATCAATACATCGTTCGACCAACTCATTGCTCGGCAAACTCATCACTCCACTAATTCATTGCATAACAATTACATTGCGAGACATTTGTTACAAAACAATTAAAAAAGACAAGATACCATGATGAATTTGTTGAGAATTGAATTGATACATGAGTTTGTCATGCAATATATTGATGTGATGAACTAACCTTGATCAACTAAGCATGATGAACAAACTATGATGAACAAACCATGATGAACAAACCATGATGAATTGACAAATAGATGCATAACCAAATGACCACAACCAGTTGTGATAGAACCATATGAAATCTGATCATGCATAAAATCATATTATAAACAAATAAAACAGTTAAAATAATATTTTTCATTGAAAACTTGCAATCTGGAATGCAATAAATATACACACACCTTGATGCTTTCCCTTGCAGGGTAAGCCATGCCATATTTTTTCAATTACCAACCCATCACCACATGCTTCTTCCACACACTTCTATCCTTGCACACTTCTTTTGCTTCACTTAACTCATGAACTGAGTCATACATTTCTTTTTATTCGTTATACTTTTCCCTTTTTATCAGAGTCGCACTAACCACATCCAACGAAAATGGTAGAAGTAGAGACTACGGCATTATTCTATTCATAGAATTTGTACTCCGACCATATAAGTATTAGGGTATTTAGCGATAGTTCTTCTGGCTATTTATAATACGGTTGGAGTACAAATTCTATGAACATCCAACCAAGTCTTGCATGGTCTGCCTCTCCCTCTCTCGCCATTCACTCTTTCTTCATATATTTGCTGGGTGATTCTACTCTATTCCATTCTCTCTATGTCCAAACCACCTCAGCAGACCTATCTCATACAGATCTGTCAAACTAGCTTTCATACCACATTTGTTCATCACCCAATTATATCTTACTTTATCCCTCCTAGATTTTCCACAAACTCTTCTCATGTATCCCATCCCAACTGCATTCATACTACTTTTATGTTTCTCCTGACACATCCATGTTTCACTGCCATACAGCAAGGTAGGCATTAAAATACTTGTATACAGATATTTTCGCTTCTTTTGACAACCATTCATTCTTTGCAATCGACCACATTCCCTGCCACCTTTCTACCAGCATTCACTCTCCTTTTGATTTCCCCATCTACTCGACCATTTTACTAAACATTCTACCAAGGTATACAAATTCATCCACTACCTCAATCGTTTCATCATTTATGCTAAATTGACAGCCGTTCACCTCATTCTCCCGATCGATCAAAACTACCTTGGTTTTGGCCACATTTATCCTTAAGTCCATTCTCCCTGTCATATCAGGCAGGCTATCTGCAATTCTTCTGGGTTCTCAGCCATTAACACAGCATCATCAGCATACAAAAGTACACGAACATTCTCTCCACCAATCGTAACACCCACCATATCCATAAATGCCTGTCTCACACATTTATCCATGAACACATTAAATAACCAAGGGGACATGACACATCCTTGTCATACACCTTGCTCAACTCTAAACCAATCATTCATCATGCCATTCACCTTTACACACGCCCTACTTCCAGTATACACTACCTTTATAGCATTCAGCAACCAACCATTCACTCCATACTCGCTCAAAACATTCCACAATTCATTACGATTCACTCTATCATATGCTTTCTCTAGATCAAGAAATGCACAGTACACTTTCTTTCTTACTTCCATGCACTTCTCAACCACTTGTTGTAGGGCAAATATTTGGTCGGTGCAACCCCTTCCAGGCATGAAGCCCCATTACACTCCCTACATTTTATCCATAATTACTTTTTGTACTCTTTCAATCAAAACTTTCTCATACACCTTTCCAGGTATACTCAGCAAACTAATCGCTCTATAATTCTTACATTCAGTCCTATCTCCCTTACCTTGTAGAACGGTACAATTACATCATCCTTCCATTCAGCAGGAGAGCTCGAAATCCTTGCACACAGATTGCACAGATCATACATCCAACAGATAAGCAAATCACCTCCATACTTCAACATCTCTCCTGTTATGCCATTCACACCTGCAGCTTTTCCATTTCTCAACATATTCACAGCTTTTACTACCTCGTTCTTGCTAATCCTATCATATTCATTAATTTTCACTCCAACAGATTCACTCGGATTTTTAGACCCATTCACAACATTTCCATACAACTCTTCAAAATACTTTTTCCTACACTTCCCTTACGTCACTCTCATTCCATACCATATCACCATTCTTTCCTTGTATTCCGCGCACACCCTTACTCACTCCTTGCCTTGCTCTCTTCACCCATTTCCAGAACAACTTCTTATTCCCCTCAAAATCATTCTGCGTTTTCTCAGCTTCATTCATCCGCAATTGTTCTTTACTCTCTTTCACAATATTTTTTGCAGTTCTCCTTTTCTCTTTATACATTTCATACTGCCTTTTGCTGATTTTCATTCTTAGCAGCAACCATTCTCACATATGCCTCCTTTTTCTCATTCACAGCCGCTTTAACTCTCTCATTCCACCGTGCATCACCTCTCATTCATCCAACAACTGCAGTTCCAAACACCTTAGTAGCACACTGCAAGATGATACCTTTCAATCTGTTTCAAGCCTTCTCCACATTCTCTTCTCTCATTCCCTCCTTCCATTCACTCTCTTCTGCCATCAGCCTTTCTTGTAGAACACTTTCATATTCCCACCTATTCATTTGCCTTTGCAGTCTTTCCACTTTTACTCTAGTTACCTTCTCCCCTTTCCTCTTTATCACAATCCATTTTCTCTCAAGATCTACTCTAGAGATCACTAAATAGTGGTCTGATCCACATTCCGCGCCTCTCGCAACTCTCCTATCATTCACAAGCTCCCTCAACCGTTCATCATACATAACAAAATCTATCACACTCTTCGCTTCCCCTCTTGTCCATGCATACAAGTGGATTGACTTGTGTTTGAACCGTGTGTTGGAGACAAACAATCCCATTTCCATACATACATTCACCAAGCTTTTGCCATTATCATTCACTCTTGGGTCACCAAATAGTCCAAGGACCCTTTCGGTGCCTTCTCCTTTTACTCCCACCCATCCATTCATATCTCCGAGCATAATTACTCTTTCTCCTGATTCACACTCACTCAAAATATCTCTCAATTCTTCCCAAAATTTATTCTTATGATATTCATTCTCACTGCCAACCGGAGCATAACATGTAACAAGCATAACTACTCACACACCCACTTTCATCTGCACCCACAACAGCCTTGCTGACACTAATTCATGCTTTCTCACATGCATCTTAGCCTTTTCATTCAGTATCAATCCCACACCTTGACTACTGTGAATGCATTCATCTACTCCAGACCAAAAGGCCAAACTACCATTATTCATTTCTATCACATCCCTCCCTTTATGCTTAGTTTCACTCACAAATCTCTCCTCCATTTATCCATTTCATTCATCAATTTACTCTTTCCCATACACACCTCTTACATTCCTTGTTACAATCGTCCATACCATGTCATCATCAGATGGGCCAACTTGCTTTGAGCTATGCAGCCCATACAGGTTTTGGTCGTCCGAGGCATTCTTATAGCATATTGCAGTAATGTTTAAAACAGGGTAAGCAAGCTTAGTAGCCTATTCTGTACCCGTGCCACATGCAGCATTTCCTACTACCAAGCAGACTATTTTTTATTATGAAGCATGTGCGGGTTATTTTAAAAACAGGTTTTGGTAATCGAATACAGGTTTTTTTCAGGATAGGTATTAAGAAGCAATTGTGGGTTATTTTAAAAACATGTTTTGGGAAGCGAATACGGGTTCTTTTCAACATTGGTATTTAAAAGCGATTGCGAAATATTTTAAAAACACGTTTTTGGAGTTGAGTATGGGTTTTTTTCAGGATATGTATTAAGGAGCGATTTCGGATTTAAAAAAGTATATAGGAAAAGATTACGGGATCTTTTCAGATTACTTATTATGATGTGTGTGCGGATGATTTTAAAAACATGTTTCGGGAAATGAATATGGGTTCTTTTCAAAATAAGTATTAAGAAGCGATTGCGGATATTTTTAAAAACAAGTTTTGGAAATCAAATACGGTTTTTTTTCAGGATAGGTATAAAGAAGCGATTGCGGATTATTTTTGATATTTTTAAAAACAGGTTTTGGAAATCAAATACGGGTTTTTTTCAGGATAGGTATAAAGAAGCGATTGCGGATTATTTTTAAAACAGCATTTTAGAAAAGAATACGGGTTCTTTTCAGAATATTTATTATGAAGCGTGTGCGGATGATTTTAAAAACGATTTGGGAATCGAATACGGGTTCTTTGCAAGATAGGTATTAAGAAGCGATTGCGGGTTATTTTAAAACCAGGTTTATGGAAAATAATAAGGGTTCTATTCAGAATACTTATTATGATGCGTGTGCGGATTATTTTAAAAACAATTTGGGAATCGAATACAGTTTCTTTGCAAGATAGGTATTAAGAAGCGATTGCGGGTTATTTTAAAACCAGGTTTATGGAAAATAATAAGGGTTCTATTCAGAATACTTATTATGATGCGTGTGCGGATTATTTTAAAAACGATTTGGGAATCGAATATGGGTTCTTTGCAGGATGGGTATTATAATGCGTTTGCAGATGATTTTAAAAATATGTTTTGGGAAATGAATACTGGTTCTTTTTAAGATAGGTATTAAGAAGCGATTGCAGATTATTTTAAAAACAGGTTTTGAAATTCGAATACGGTTTTTTTCAGGATAGGTATTAAAAGCGATTGCGGAATATTTCAAAAACATGTTTTTGGGAAAAAAATACGGGTTTTTTACAGGATAGGTATTAAGAAGCGATTGCGGGTTATTTTAAAATCAGGTTTTGGGAAAAGAATATGTTCTTTTTAAGATAGGTATTAAAAAGCGATTGCGGATTTTTTTAAAACGGGTTTTGGTAATCGAATAAGGTTTTCTTTTCAGGATAGGTATTAATATGCTATGGCGGATTATTTTAAAAACAGGTTTTGGGAATCGAATACGGTTTTTTTTAGGGTATGTATTAAGAAGCGATTTTGGAATATTTTAAAAACAGGTTTTGGGAATCAAATACGGTTTTTTTTTTCAGGATAGGTATTAAAAAGCAATTGCGGATTATTTTAAGAACAGGTTTTGGGAAAAGAATACGGTTTTTTTTAGGGTATGTATTAAGAAGCGATTTTGGAATATTTTAAAAACAGGTTTTGGGAATCAAATACGGTTTTTTTTTTCAGGATAGGTATTAAAAAGCAATTGCGGATTATTTTAAGAACAGGTTTTGGGAAAAGAATACGGGTTCTTTTCAGAATACTTAATATGATGCGTCTGCGGATGATTTTAAAAACATGTTTCGGGAAACAAATACGGGTTCTTTTCAAGATAGGTATTAAAAATCGATTGCGGAATATTTTAAAAACAGGTTTTGGGTATCGAATACAGGTTATTTTTCAGGGTAGGTATTAAGAAGCGATTGCGGTATATTTTAAAAACAGATTTTGGGTATCGAATAAAGGTTGTTTTTTTTCAGGATAGGTATTAAGAAGCGATTGCAGATTATTTTAAAAACGGGTTTTGGGAATCGAATACGGTTTTTTTTCAGGATTGGTATTAAAAAGCGATTGCGGATTATTTCAAAAACGGAATTTGGGAAACGAATACGGTTTTTTTTTCAGGATAGGTATTAAGTTGCGATGGCGGATTATTTTTAAAACAGGTTTTGGGAAAAGAATACGGGTTTTTTTTCAGAATACTTATTTTTGGGAAACGATTTCGGTTTTTTTCAGGTTAGGTATTAAGAAGCGATTGGATGAGTTTGCGGATGATTTTAAAACATGATTCGGGAAACGAATATGGGTTCTTTTCAAGATAGGTATTAAAAGCGACTGCGGAATATTTTTAAAACAGGTTCTGGGAATCAAATACGGTTTTTTTTTTCAGGAAAGGTATTATGAAGAGATTGCGGATTAATTTTAAAACAGCTTTTGGGAAAAGAATACAGGTTCTTTCCAGAATACTTATTATGATGCGTGTGCGGATGATTTTAAAAACATGTTTCAGGAAACAAATACGGGTTCTTTTCAAGATAGGTATTAAAAATCGATTGCGGAATATTTTAAAAACTGGTTTTGTGTATCGAATACAGGTTATTTTTCAGGGTAGGTATTAAGAAGCGATTGCGGTATATTTTAAAAACAGATTTTGGGAAAAGAATGCGAATTCCTTTCAAGATAGGTATTTAAAAGCGATTGCAGATTATTTTAAAAACGGGTTTTGGGAATCGAATACGGTTTTTTTTTCAGGATAGGTATTAAAGATGCCATGGCGGATTATTTTAAAAACAGGCTATGGGAAAATAATACGAGTTCTTTTCAGAATACTTATTATGACGCGTGTGCGGATGATTTTTAAAACATGTTTCGGGAAACGAATACGGGTTATTTTCAAGATAGGTATTAAAAAGCGATTGCGGAATATTTTAAAAACAAGTTTTGGGAAGCGATTACGGTTTTTTTTTCAGTTTAGGTATTAAGAAGCGATTGGATGCGTGTGCGGATAATTTTAAAAACATGATTCGGGAAACGAATACGGATTCTTTTCAAGATAGGTATTAAAAAGCGATTGCGGAATGTTTTAAAAACAGGTTTTGGGAATCGAATACGGTATTTTTTCAGGATAGGTATTAAGAAGTGATTGGATGCGTGTGCGGTTGATTTTAAAAACATGATTCGGGAAACGAATACGGATTCTTTTCAAGACAGATATTAAAAAGCGATTGCGGAATATTTTAAAAACAGGTTTTGGGAAAATAATACTGGTACTTTTCAGAATACTTATTATTGATGCGTGTCAGGATGATTTTAAAAACGTTTTGGGAAACGAATACGAGTTCTTTTCAAGATAGGTATAAAAGAGCAAATGCAGATTAATTTAAAAACAGGTTTTGGGAATCGAATACGGTTTTTTTTCAGGGTATGTATTAAGAAGCGATTTTGGAATATTTTAAAAACAGGTTTTGGGAATCGAATACGGTTTTTTTTTCAGGATAGGTATTAAAAAGCGATTGCGGAATAATTTAAAAACAGGTTTTGGGAATCGAATACGGTTTTTTTTTCAGGATAGGTGTTAAAAAGCAATTGCGGATTATTTTAAGAACAGGTTTTGGGAAAAGAATACGGGTTCCTATCAGAATACTTATTATTATGCGTGTGCGGATGATTTTAAAAACGTTTCGGGATACAAGTACGGGTTCTTTTCAAGATAGGTAATGGAATTAAAATTTAAATCTCCCGAACCGTAAATTAACCCAGAGACCACTCACACGTCAATAAGAAATAAGGAAAATTAAATTATGATTACAAGTTTGCAGGACGATGATGGCATACAGGGACCCTTTTTCTAAAACTTTCCTAAAAAGAAGAAAAAGAAAACACGCATAACCACTTGAAATCCCTAGATACGTATTTCGTGAGCTATGCTCCCATCTTCAGTAGCTGAAGTCGTATGAATTGTTTGTTTGGTCTTGTGTATTTATGTGCTCCGGGTAAAAGTGAAAGGAGGGCAGAGGGGTGGGGGAATCCTTAACGGTTAGCTAGTAGAGGGGTGAGTAAGGGATAGGTCCTCGGTCGTTATTCATAACCGTCTCATTGAATTTGTTTCGAAAATACTCTCGTAAGCGTCAAGTTTCCAGTCGGTTTGTGTTGATTTTAACAGAGACATGTTTTCGATTTTAATCGGGTGATTGTTTTCCTGTATGTGTATTGCGACGCTAGACCTGTTACATCTATTGTGTTTGAAGTGTGCAAGGTGTTCTTTGAACCTGATTTCTAGCTTCCGTTTAGTTTGCCCTATGTAGACTTTCTCGCAGTCTGTGCAAGCGATTTTGTATATGCCGGATCTTTGTAGAGTCGGGATCGTGTCTTTTGGGTTGTGTAGTAAGTTGGAGAGTTTGTTTTCATTCACAGGTACTGCATTAAGGTTGTGTTTTGAGAAGATGTTTGATAAACCGTTTGTGATGCCAGGGACGAATGGGATTTTTACGTATTTTGTTTTTTTTGGAGGGCGTGCTTGTGAGAGTAATCTGTTTTTTCAAAGAAAGACTGCGCTTGTGTTTGTGAAAAATATTCTCTATCATCTGAGGGTCGTAACCATTGATTTTAGCGCATTTTTTATATATTTTAATTCTGTGATGAAATGAACTTCAGAAAGAGGAACGTCTAAGCGTCTATGTACCATTGAGTGGATTTGTGCTAATTTATGTGAAATATGGTCATTGGAATCAGAGGGAATGTACGTGTCTGTGTGTGTGGGTTTTCGGTAAATCCCGAACTTGATTTGGTTGTTTTATCTTTTTACGGGACGGTCAACAAATGGGCATGTATTTTGTTTTTCAACTTCATGTGTAAATTTAATGGAAGGATATTGATCGTTTAGTTCCTGTAGAAAATCAGTTAAGTGATTACTGGTGATATCGAAAATCACGAAAATATCGTCAACGTATCTTAGCCATAAGTGAGGGAAGTATTTGAAAGTGTTATTGCATTGTTTCTCTAAGTTAACCATGAATAGATTGGCTAAGAACGGTGAAATGGAGTTTCCCATTGTTGTACCGTACTTTTGTTGGTAGAACTTGTTGTAAACTTGAAAGAAATTTTGGTTCATGCATAAGCGTCTTACTAATTCATCTAGTTTTAATGGTAAGTTTTGATCGGTGAGCCATTCTTCGAGGAATTGTAATGTTTCACTGATGGGAACGCTAGGAAAGAGAGAGGCAACATCGAAAGAAACTAAAATTTCACTGTCCTGTAGTATAATGACTTTAACCACCATATTTCACATAAATTAGCACAATTCCACTCAATGGTACATAGACTGTTACAGGTTCCTCTTTCTGAAGTTGATTTCCTCACAGAATTAAAATATATCGAAAATGCGCTAAAATCAATGGTTGGGACCCTTAGATGATAGAGAATATTTTACACAAACACAAGCGCAGTCTTTCTTTGAAAAAAACAGATTACTCTCACAAGCACGCCTCCCAAAAAACACAAATACGTAAAAAATCCCATTCGTCCCTGGCATCACAAACGGCTTATGAAACATCTTCTCAAAACAGAACCTTAAAGCAGTACTTGTCTCCAACTTACTACAACTTACTACACAATCTAAAAGGCACGATCCCGACTCTACATAGATCCGGCATATACAAAATCGCTTGCACAGACTGCGAGAAAGTCTACATAGGGCAAACTAAACGGAAGCTAGAAACCAGGTTCAAAGAACACCTTGCACACTTCAAACCCAATAGATGTAACAGGTCTAGCGTCGCAATACACATAGAGGAAAACAATCACCCGATTAAAATCGAAAACATGTCTCTGTTAAAATCAACACAAACCGACTTGAAACTTGACGCTTCCGAGAGTATTTTCATAAACAAATTCAAAGAGACGGTTATGAATAACGACCGCGGACCTATCCCTTACTCACCCCTCTACTCGAAACCGTTAAGAATTCCCCCACCCCTCTGCCCTCCTTTCACTTTTACCCAGAACACATAAATACACAAGACCAAACACAAACAATTCATACTTCAGCTACTGAAGATGGGAGCATAGCTCCCGAAATACGTGTCTAGAGATTTCCAGTGTGTTTGTGCGTGTTTTTCTTTTTCTTCTTTTTTGGATAGTTTTAGACAACAGGTCCCTGTAGGACATCATCGTCCCGCAAACTTGTAAGCATAATTTAATTTTCCTTATTTCTTATTGACGTGTGAGGGCTCTCTGGGTTAATTTACGGTTCAGGAGTTTTAAATTTTAACTCCAATCTGTTCACCGTAGTCTCCAATTCCATTTTTAAAGAAAAATATTAAAAAGCGATTGCGTTATATTTTGAAAACAGGTTTTGGGCATCGAATACGGTTTTTTTTTCAGGATAGGTATTAAGAATCGATTACGGGTTATTTTAAAAACAGGTTTTGGGAAAAGAATACGGGTTCTTTTCAGAATACTTATTATGATGCGTGTGCGGATGATTTTAAAAACGTTTCGGGGTACGAATACGGGTTCTTTTCAAGATAGGTATAAAAAAGCAAATGCAGATTAATTTAAAAACAGGTTTTGGAAATCGAATATTGTTTTTTTTTTTCAGAATAGGTATTAAGAAGCGATTGCGGGTTATTTTAAAATCAGGTTTATGGAAAATAATACGGGTTCTATATAAAATACTTGTTATGTTGCGTGTGCGGATGATTTTAAAAACATGTTTTGGGAAACGAATAAAGGTTCTTTTCAAAATAGTTATTAAAAAGCGATTGCGGAATATTTTAAAAACAAGTTTTGGGAATCGAATACGGTTTCATTTCAGGATAGATATTAAGAAGCGATTGCGGGTTATTTTTAAAACTGGTTTTAGGAAAAGAATACGGGTTCTTTTCAGAATTCTCATTATGATGCGTGTGCGGATGATTTGAAAAACATGTTTCGGGAAACGAATACGGATTCTTTTCAAGATAGGTATTAAAAAGCGATTGCAGAATATTTTAAAAACAGGTTTTGGGAATTGAATACGATTTTTTTTTCAGGATAGGTATTATGAAGCGATTGCGGATTATTTTAAAAAAAGGTTTTGGGCAAATAATACTGGTACTTTTCAGAATACTTATTATTGATGCGTGTCCGGATGATTTTAAAAACGTTTCGGGAAACGAATACGGATTTTTTTCAAGATAGGTATTAAAAAGCGATTGCGGAATATTTTAAAATCAGGTTTTGGGAATCGAATACGGTTTCATTTCAGGATAGATATTAAGAAGCGATTGCGGGTTATTTTTAAAACTGGTTTTAGGAAAAGAATACGGGTTCTTTTCAGAATTCTCATTATGATGCGTGTGCGGATGATTTGAAAAACATGTTTCGGGAAACGAATACGGATTCTTTTCAAGATAGGTATTAAAAAGCGATTGCGGAATATTTTAAAATCAGGTTTTGGGAATCGAATACGGTTTCATTTCAGGATATGTATTAAGAAGCGATTGCGGGTTATTTTTAAAACTGGTTTTGGGAAAAGAATACGGGTTCTCTTCAGAATTCTTAATATGATGCGTGTGCGGATGATTTGAAAAACATGTTTCGGGAAACGAATACGGGTTCTTTTCAAGATAGGTATTTAAAATCGATTGCGGATTATTTTAAAACAGGTTTAGGGAATCGAATCCGGGTTTTTTTTCAGCATAGGTATTAAGAAGCGATTGCGAATTATTTTAAGAACAGGTTTTGGGAAAAGAATACGGGTTTTTCTTATTATACTTATTATGATGCATGTGCGAATGATTTTAAAAACATGTTTCGGGAGACGAATATGGGTTCTTTTCAAGATAGGTATTAAAAGCGACTGCGGAATATTTTTAAAAGAGGTTCTGGGAATCAAATACGGTTTTTTTTTTTCAGGAAAGGTATTATGAAGAGATTGCGGATTAATTTTAAAACAGCTTTTGGGAAAAGAATACTGGTTCTTTCCAGAATACTTATTATGATGCGTGTGCGGATGATTTTAAAAACATGTTTCAGGAAACAAATACGGGTTCTTTTCAAGATAGGTATTAAAAATCGATTGCGGAATATTTTAAAAACAGGTTTTGGGAATCGAATACAGGTTATTTTTCAGGGTAGGTATTAAGAAGCGATTGCGGTTTATTTTAAAAACAGGTTTTGGGAAAAGAATGCGAATTTCTTTCGAGATAGGTATTTAAAAGCGATTGCAGATTATTTTTAAAACGTGTTTTTGGAATCGAATACGGTTTTTTTTCAGGATAGGTATTAAAGATGCGATGGCGGATTATTTTAAAAACAGGCTATGGGAAAATAATACGAGTTCTTTTCAGAATACTTATTATGATGCGTGTGCGGATGATTTTTAAAACATGTTTACGGGAAACGAATACGGGTTATTTTCAAGATAGGTATTATAAAGCGATTGCGGAATATTTAAAAACAGGTTTTGGGAATCGAATACGGTATTTTTTTTCAGAATAGGTATTAAGCAGTGATTGCGGATTATATTAAAATCAGGTTTATGGAAAATAATGCGGGTTCTTTTCAGAATACTTATTATGATGCGTGTGCGGATGATTTTAAAAACGTTTCGGGGTACGAATACGGGTTCATTTCAAGATAGGTATAAAAAAGCAAATGCAGCTTAATTTAAAAACAGGTTTTGGAAATCGAATACGGTTTTTTTTTCAGAATAGGTATTAAGAAGCGATTGCGGGTTATTTTAAAATCAGGTTTATGGAAAATAATATGGGTTCTATATAGAACACTTGTTATGATGCGTGTGCGGATGATTTTAAAAACATGTTTTGGGAAACGAATAAAGGTTCTTTTCAAAATAGGTATTAAAAAGCGATTGCGGAATATTTAAAAAAAAAGTTTTGGGAAACGATTACGGGTTTTTTTTCAGGTTAGGTATTAAGAAGCGATTGCGGATTATTTTTAAAAAAGGTTTTGGTAAAATAATACTGGTACTTTTCAGAATACTTATTATTGATGCGTGTGCGGATGATTTTAAAAACATTATTCGGGAAACGAATACGGATTCTTTTCAAGATGGGTATTAAAAAGCGATTGCAGAATATTTTAAAAACAGGTTTTGGGAATTGAATACGGTTTTTTTTTCAGGATAGGTATTATGAAGCGATTGCGGATTATTTTTAAAAAAGGTTTTGGTAAAATAATACTGGTACTTTTCAGAATACTTATTATTGATGCGTGTCTGGATGATTTTAAAAACGTTTCGGGATACGAATACGGATTCTTTTCAAGATAGGTATTAAAAAGCGATTGCGGAATATTTTAAAAACAGGTTTTGGGAAACGAATACGGTTTCATTTCAGGATAGGTATTAAGAAGCGATTGCGGGTTATTTTTAAAACAGCTTTTGGGAAAATAATACATGTTCTTTTCAGAATACTTATTATGATGCGTGTGCGGATAATTTTAAATCATGTTTCGGGAAACGAATACGGGTTCTTTTAAAGATAGATATTAAAAAGATACTGCGGAATATTTAAAAAAAGGTTTTGGGAATCAAATAAGTTTTTTTTTCAGGATAGGTATTAATAAGCGATTGCGGGTTATTTTAAAATCAGGTTTATGGAAAATAATACGGTTTCTATATAGAATACTTATTATGATGCGTGTGCGGATGATTTTAAAAACATGTTTCGGGATACGAATACGGGTTCTTTTCAAGATTGGTATTAAAAAGCGATTGCGGAATATTTTAAAAACAGGTTTTGGGAATCGAATATGGGTTTTTTTTTTCAGTTTAGGTATTAAGAAGCGATTGGATGCGTGTGCGGATGATTTTAAAAACATGATTCGGGAATCGAATACGGATTCTTTTCATGATAATTATTAAAAATCGATTGCGGAATATTTTTAAAATAGTTTTTGGGAATCGAATACGTTTTTTTTTCAGGATAGGTATTGAGATGCGATTGCGGATTATTTTTAAAACAGCTTTTGGGAAAATAATACATGTTCTTTTCAGAATACTTATTATGATGCGTGTGCGGTGGATTTTAAAAACGTTTCGAGAAACGAATACGGATTCTTTTCAAGATAGGTATTGAAAAGCAAATGCAGACAAGCTTAAAAACAGGTTTTGGGAATCGAATACGATTTTTTTTCTTCAGGATAGGTATTAAGAAGCGATTGCGGATTATTTTAAAAACAGGTTTTGGGAAAAGACTACGGGTTCTTTTCAAAATAGGTATTAAAAATCGATTGCGGATTATTTTAAAAATGGGGTTTGGGAATCGAATAGTTTTTTTTCAGGATAGGTATTAAGATGCGATGGCGGATTATTTTAAAAACAGGTTTGGGGAAAATAATATAGATTCTTTACAGAATCCGTATTATGATGCGTGTGCGGATGATTTTAAAAACATGATTCGGGAATCGAATACGGATTCTTTTCATGATAATTATTAAAAATCGATTGCGGAATATTTTTAAAATAGTTTTTGGGAATCGAATACGTTTTTTTTTCAGGATAGGTATTGAGATGCGATTGCGGATTATTTTTAAAACAGATTTTGGGAAAAGAATACGGGCTCCTATCAGAATACTTATTAATATGCGTGTGCGGATGATTTTAAAAACATGTTTGGGGAAACAAATACGGGTTCTTTTCAAGATAAGTAATGGAATTAAAATTTAAAACTCCCGAACCCTAAATTAACCCAGAGAGCACTCAGTCTTCAATAAAAAATAAGGAAAATTAAATTATGCTTACAAGTTTGCATGACGATGATGGCCTTCAGGGACCTCTAGGTATTAAGATGCGATTGCGGATTATTTTTAAAATAGCTTTTGCGAATATAATAAATGTTCTTTTCAGAATATTTATTATGATGCGTGTGCGGATGATTTAAAAACATGTTTCGGGAAACGAATAAGGGTTCTTTTCAAGATAGGTATTAGAAAGATATTGCGGAGTATTTAAAAAAGGTATTGGGAATCAAAAAAGGGTTTTTTTCAGGATAGGTATTAAGAAGCAATTGCGGGTTATTTTAAAATCAGGTTTATGGAAAATAATACGGGTTCTATATAGAATACTTTCTATGATGCGTGTGCGGATGATTTTAAAAACATGTTTCGGGAAACGAATACGGGTTCTTTTCAAGATAGGTATTAAAAATCGATTGCGGAATATTTTAAAAACAGGTTCTGGGATTCGAATACGGGTTATTTTTCAGGGTAGGTATTAAGAAGCGATTGCGGAATATTTTAAAAACAGGTTTATGGAAAATAATACGGGTTTTTTATAGAATACTTGTTATGATGCGTGTGCGGAAGATTTTAAATACATGTTTCGGGATACGAATACGGATTCTTTTCATGATAGGTATTAAAAATCGATTGCGGAATATTTTAAAAATAGGTTCTGGGATTCGAATACGTTTTTTTTTTTCAGGATAGGTATTGAGAAGCGATTGCGGATTATTTTTAAAACAGCTTTTGGGAAAATAATACATGTTCTTTTCAGAATACTTATTATGATGCGTGTGCGGTGGATTTTAAAAACGTTTCGAGAAACGAATATGGATTCTTTTCAAGATAGGTATTAAAAAGCAAATGCAGACAAGTTTAAAAACAGGTTTTGGGAATCGAATACGATTTTTTACCTTCAGGATAGGTACTAAGAAGCGATTGCGGATTATTTTTAAAGCAGGTTTTGGGAAAAGAATACGGGTTCTTTTCAAAATAGGTATTAAAAATCGATTGCGGATTATTTTAAAAATGGGTTTTGGGAATCGAATATGGGTTTTTTTTTCAGGATAGGTATTATGAAGCGATTGCGGATTATTTTAGTAACAGATTTTGGGAAAAGAATACGGGTTCCTATCAGAATACTTATTAATATGCGTGTGCGGATGATTTTAAAAATATGTTTCGGGAAACAAATACGGGTTCTTTTCAAGATAAGTAATGGATTTAAAATTTAAAACTCCCGAACCCTAAATTAACCCAGAGAGCACTCAGTCTTCAATAAAAAATAAGGAAAATTAAATTATGCTTACAAGTTTGCATGACGATGATGGCCTTCAGGGACCTCTAGGTATTAAGAAACAATTGCGGATTATTTTTAAAATAGCTTTTGCGAATATAATACATGTTCTTTTCAGAATATTTATCATGATGCGTGTGCGGATGATTTTAAAAACATTCTTCGGGAAACGAATAGGGGTTCTTTTCAAGAAAGGTATTAGAAAGATATCGCGGAGTATTTAAAAAAGGTATTGGGGATAAAAAAAGGTTTTTTTTTCAGGATAGGTATTAAGAAGCAATTGCGGGTTATTTTAAAATCAGGTTTATGGAAAAAAATACGGGTTCTATATAGAATCCTTTTTATGATGCGTGTGCGGATGATTTTAAAAACATGTTTCGGGAAACGAATACGGGTTCTTTTGAAGATAGGTATTGAAAAGCGATTGCGGATTATTTTAAAACAGGTTTTGGGAATCGAATCCGGGTTTTTTTTTTCAGCATAGGTATTAAGAAGCGATTGCGGACTATTTTAAAAACAGGTTTTGGGATAAGAATGCGAATTCCTTTAAAGATAGGTATTTAAAGCGATTGCGGATTATTTTTAAAACGTTTTTTGGGAATCGAATACGGTTTTTTTTCAGGATAGGTATTAAGATGCGATGGCGGATTATTTTAAAAACAGGCTATGGGAAAATAATACGAGTTCTTTTCAGAATACTTATTATGATGCGTGTGCGGATGATTTTTAAAACATGTTTTGGGAAACGAATAAAGTTTCTTTTCAAAATAGGTATTAAAAAGCGATTGCGGAATATTTTAAAAACAAGTTTTGTTATACGATTACGGTTTTTTTTCAGGTTAGGTATTAAGAAGTGATTGGATGCGTGTGCGGATGATTTTAAAAACATGATTCGGGAAACGAATACGGATTCTTTTCAAGATAGATATTAAAAAGCGATTGCGGAATATTTTAAAAACAGGTTTTGGGAAAATAATACTGGTACTTTTCAGAATACTTATTATTGATGCGTGTCCGGATGATTTTAAAAACGTTTCGGGAAACGAATACGGGTTCTTTTCAAGATAGGTATTAAAAAGCGATTGCGGAATACTTTAAAAACAGGTTTTGGGAATCGAATACGGTTTCATATCAGGATAGATATTAAGAAGCGATTGCGGCTTATTTTTAAAACAGCTTTTGGGAAAATAATACATGTTCTTTTCAGAATACTTGTTATGATGCGTGTGCCGATAATTTTAAAAACATGTTTCGGGAAACGAATACGGGTTCTTTTCAAGATAGATATTAAAAAGATACTGCGGAATATTTCAAAAAAGGTTTTGGGAATCAAATAAGGTTTTTTTTTTCAGGATAGGTATTGAGAAGCGATTGCGGATTATTTTTAAAACAGCTTTTGGGAAAATAATACATGTTCTTTTCAGAAAACTTATTATGATGCGTGTGCGGTGGATTTTTAAAACGTTTCGGGATACGAATACGGGTTCTATTCAAGATAGGTATTAAAAAGCGATTGCGGAATATTTTAAAAACAGGTTTTGGAAATCGAATATGGTTTTTTTTTCAGGTTAGGTATTAAGAAGAGATTGGAGGCGTGTGCGGGTGATTTTTAAAACATGCTTCGGGAAACGAATACGGATTCTTTTCATGATAGGTATTAAAAATCGATTGCGGAATAATTTAAAAATAGGTTTTGGGAATCGAATACGGTTTTTTTTTTCAGGATAGGTATTGAGAAGCGATTGCGGATTATTTTTAAAACAGCTTTTGGGAAAATAATACATGTTCTTTTCAGAATACTTATTATGATGCGTGTGCGGTGGATTTTAAAAACGTTTCGAGAAACGAATACGGATTCTTTTCAAGATAGGTATTAAAAAGCAAATGCAGACAAGTTTAAAAACAGGTTTTGGGAATCGAATACGATTTTTTTTCTTCAGGATAGGTATTAAGAAGCAATTGCGGATTATTTTAAAAACAGGTTTTGGGAAAAGAATACGGGTTCTTTTCAAAATAGGTATTAAAAATCGATTGCGGATTATTTTAAAAATGGGTTTTGGGAATCGAATACTTTTTTTTTCAGGATAGGTATTAAGATGCGATGGCGGATTATTTTAAAAACAGGTTTGGGGAAAATAATATAGATTCTTTACAGAATCCTTATTATGATGCGTGTGCGGATGATTTTAAAAACGTTTGAGGAAACGAATACTGGTTCTTTTCAAGATAGGTATAAAAAAGCAAATGCAGGTTGATTTAAAAACAGGTTTTGGGAATCAAATACGGTTTTTTTTTCAGGATAGGTATTATGAAGCGATAGCGGATTATTTTAATAACAGATTTTGGGAAAAGAATACGGCTTCCTATCAAAATACTTATTAATATGCGTGTGCGGATGATTTTAAAAACATGTTTAGGGAAACAAATACGGGTTCTTTTCAAGATAAGTAATGGAATTTAAATTTAAAACTCCCGAACCCTAAATTAACCCAGAGAGCACTCAGTCTTCAATAAAAAATGAGGAAAATTAAATTATGCTTACAAGTTTGCATGACGATGATGGCCTTCAGGGACCTCTAGGTATTAAGAAGCGATTGCGGATTATTTTTAAAATAGCTTTTGCGAATATAATACATGTTTTTTTCAGAATATTTATTATGATGCGTGTGCGGATGATTTTAAAAACATGTTTCGGGAAACGAATAGGGGTTCTTTTCAAGATAGGTATTAGAAAGATATTGCGGAGTATTTAAAAAAGGTATTGGGAATCAAATAAGGGTTTTTTTTTTCAGGATAGGTATTAGGAAGCAATTGCGGGTTATTTTAAAATCAGGTTTATGGAAAATAATACGGGTTCTATATAGAATACTTTTTATGATGCGTGTGCGGATGATTTTAAAAACAGGTTTTGGGATAAGAATGCGAATTCCTTTAAAGATAGGTATTTTAAAGCGATTGCGAATTATTTTTAAAACGTTTTTTGGGAATCAACCACGGTTTTTTTTCAGGATAGGTATTAAGATGCGATGGCGGATTATTTAAAAAACAGGCTATGGGAAAATAATACGAGTTCTTTTCAGAATACTTATTATGATGCGTGTGCGGATGATTTTAAAAACATGTTTCTGGAAACGAATACGGGTTATTTTCAAGATAGGTATTAAAAAGCGATTGCGGAATATTTTAAAAACAAGTTTTGTAAAGCGATTACGGTTTTTTTCAGTTGAGGTATTAAGAAGCGATTGGATGCGTATGCGGATAATTTTAAAAACATAATTCGGGAAACTAATACGGATTCTTTTCAAGATAGGTATTAAAAAGCGAATGCGGAATATTTTAAAAACGGGTTTTGGGAATCGAATACGGTATTTTTTTCAGGATAGGTATTAAGAAGCAATTGCGGATTATATTAAAATCAGGTTTATGGAAAATAATACGGGTTCTTTTCAGAATACTTATTATGATGCGTGTGCGGATGATTTTAAAAACATGTTTCGGGAAACGAATACGGGTTATTTTCAAGATAGGTATTAAAAAGCGATTGCGGAATATTTTAATAACAAGTTTTGGGAAGCGATTACGGTTTTTTTCAGTTTAGGTATTAAGAAGCGATTGGATGCGTGTGCGGATAATTTTAAAGACATGATTCGGGAAAAGAATACGGATACTTTTCATGATAGGTATTAAAAATCGATTGCGGAATATTTTAAAAATAGGTTTTGGGAATCGAATACGGTTTTTTTTTCAGGATAGGTATTAAGAAGCGATTGCGGATTATATTAAAATCAGGTTTATGGAAAATAATACATGTTGTTTTCAGAATACTTATTATGATGCGTGTGCGGTGGATTTTAAAAACGTTTCGAGAAACGAATACGGATTCTTTTCAAGATAGGTATTAAAAAGCAAATGCAGACAAGTTTAAAAACAGGTTTTTGGAATCGAATACGATTTTTTTTCTTCAGGATAGGTATTAAGAAGCGATTGCGGATTATTTTAAAAACAGGTTTTGGGAAAAGAATACGGGTTCTTTTCAAAATAGGTATTAAAAATCGATTGCGGATTATTTTAAAAATGGGTTTTGGGAATCGAATACTTTTTTTTTTCAGGATAGGTATTAAGATGCGATGGCGGATTATTTTAAAAACAGGTTTGGGGAAAATAATATAGATTCTTTACAGAATCCTTATTATGATGCGTGTGCGGATGATTTTAAAAACGTTTGAGGAAACGAATACTGGTTCTTTTCAAGATAGGTATAAAAAAGCAAATGCAGGTTGATTTATAAACAGGTTTTGGGAATCAAATACGGTTTTTTTTTCAGGATAGGTATTATGAAGCGATTGCGGATTATTTTAATAACAGATTTTGGGAAAAGAATACGGGTTCCTATCAGAATACTTGTTAATATGCGTGTGCGGATGATTTTAAAAACATGTTTCGGGAAACAAATACGGGTTCTTTTCAAGATAAGTAATGGAATTTAAATTTAAAACTCCCGAACCCTAAATTAACCCAGAGAGCACTCAGTCTTCAATAAAAAATGAGGAAAATTAAATTATGCTTACAAGTTTGCATGACGATGATGGCCTTCAGGGACCTCTAGGTATTAAGAAGCGATTGCGGATTATTTTTAAAATAGCTTTTGCGAATATAATACATGTTCTTTTCAGAATATTTATTATGATGCGTGTGCGGATGATTTTAAAAACATGTTTCGGGAAACGAATAGGGGTTCTTTTCAAGATAGGTATAAAACAGCAAATGCAGACTAATTTAAAAACAGGGTTTTGAAATCGAATACGGTTTTTTTTTCAGGATATGTATTAAGAAGCGATTGCGGGTTATTTTAAAATCAGGTTTATGGAAAATAATACGGGTTCTATATAGAATACTTGTTATGTTGCGTGTGCGGATGATTTTAAAAACATGTTTTGGGAAACGAATAAAGTTTCTTTTCAAAATAGGTATTAAAAAGCGATTGCGGAATATTTTAAAACAAGTTTTGGGAAACGATTACGGTTTTTTTCAGGTTAGTTATTAAGAAGTGATTGGATGCGTGTGCGGATAATTTTAAAAACATGTTTTGGGAAACGAATAAGGGTTCTTTTCAAAATAGGTATTAAAAAGCGAATGCGGAATATTTTAAAACAAGTTTTGGGAAACGATTACGGTTTTTTTTTTCAGGTTAGTTATTAAGAAGTGATTGGATGCGTGTGCGGATAATTTTAAAAACATGTTTTGGGAAACGAATAAGGGTTCTTTTCAAAATAGGTATTAAAAAGCGAATGCGGAATATTTTAAAAACAAGTTTTGGGGAACGATTACGGGTTCTTTTTAAGATAGGTATTAAAAAGCGATTGCGGAATATTTTAAAAAAGGGTTTTGAGAATCGAATATTGGTTCTTTACAGGATGGGTATTATGGTGCGTTTGCAGATGATTTTAAAAATAGGTTTTGGGAAACGAATACGAGTTCTTTTCAAGATAGGTATAAAAGAGCAAATGCAGATTAATTTTAAATTAGGTTTTGGGAATCGAATACGGTTTTTTTTTCAGGATAGGTATTAAAAAGCAATTGCGGATTATTTTAAGAACAGGTTTTGGGAAAAGAATACTTATTATTATGCGTGTGCGGATGATTTTAAAAACATGTTTCGGGAAACAAATACGGGTTCTTTTCAAGATAAGTAATGGAATTAAAATTTAAAACTCCCGAACCCTAAATTAACCCAGAGAGCACTCAGTCTTCAATAAAAAATAAGGAAAATTAAATTATGGTTACAAGTTTGCATGACGATGATGGCCTTCAGGGACCTCTAGGTATTAAGAAGCGATTGCGGATTATTTTTAAAATAGCTTTTGCGGATATAATACATGTTCTTTTCAGAATATTTATAATGATGCGTGTGCGGATGATTTTAAAAACATGTTTTGGGAAACGAATAAAGTTTCTTTTCAAAATAGGTATTAAAAAGCGATTGCGGAATATTTTAAAACAAGTTTTGGGAAACGATTACGGGTTTTTTTTCAGGTTAGTTATTAAGAAGTGATTGGATGCGTGTGCGGATAATTTTAAAATCATGTTTTGGGAAACGAATAAGGGTTCTTTTCAAAATAGGTATTAAAAAGCGAATGCGGAATATTTTAAAAACAAGTTTTGGGGAACGATTACGGGTTCTTTTTAAGATAGGTATTAAAAAGCGATTGCGGAATATTTTAAAAAAGGGTTTTGAGAATCAAATATTGGTTCTTTACAGGATGGGTATTATGGTGCGTTTGCCGATGATTTTAAAAATAGGTTTTGGGAAACGAATACGAGTTCTTTTCAAGATAGGTATAAAAGAGCAAATGCAGATTAATTTTAAATTAGGTTTTGGGAATCGAATACGGTTTTTTTTTCAGGATAGGTATTAAAAAGCAATTGCGGATTATTTTAAGAACAGGTTTTGGGAAAAGAATACTTATTATTATGCGTGTGCGGATGATTTTAAAAACATGTTTCGGGAAACAAATACGGGTTCTTTTCAAGATAAGTAATGGAATTAAAATTTAAAACTCCCGAACCCTAAATTAACCCAGAGAGCACTCAGTCTTCAATAAAAAATAAGGAAAATTAAATTATGGTTACAAGTTTGCATGACGATGATGGCCTTCAGGGACCTCTAGGTATTAAGAAGCGATTGCGGATTATTTTTAAAATAGCTTTTGCGGATATAATACATGTTCTTTTCAGAATATTTATAATGATGCGTGTGCGGATGATTTTAAAAACATGTTTCGGGAAACGAATAGGGGTTCTTTTCAAGATATGTATTAGAAAGATGTTGCCGAGTATTTAAAAAAGGTATTGGGAATCAAATAAGGGTTTTTTTTCAGGATAGGTATTGAGAAGCGATTGCGGATTATTTTTAAAACCGCTTTTGGGAAAATAATACATGTTCTTTTCAGAATACTTATTATGATGCGTGTGCGGTGGATTTTAAAAACGTTTCGGGAAACGAATACGAGTTCTTTTCAAGATAGGTATTAAAAATCGATTGCGGAATATTTTAAAAACAGGTTTTGGGAATCAAATACGGGTTATTTTTCAGGGTAGGTATTAAGAAGCGATTGCGGAATATTTTAAAAACAGGTTTTGGGATAAGAATGCGAATTCCTTTAAAGATAGGTATTTAAAAGCGATTGCGGATTATTTTTAAAACGTTTTTTGGGAATCGACCACGGTTTTTTTTCAGGATAGGTATTAAGATGCGATGGCGGATTATTTAAAAAACAGGCTATGGGAAAATAATACGAGTTCTTTTCAGAATACTTATTATGATGCGTGTGCGGATGATTTTTAAAACATGTTTCGGGAAACGAATACGGGTTATTTTCAAGATAGGTATTAAAAAGCGATTGCGGAATATTTTAAAAACAAGTTTTGGGAAGCGATTACGGTTTTTTTCAGTTTAGGTATTAAGAAGCGATTGGATGCGTATGCGGATAATTTTAAAAACATAATTCGGGAATCTAATACGGATTCTTTTCAAGATAGGTATTAAAAAGCGAATGCGGAATATTTTAAAAACGGGTTTTGGGAATCGAATACGGTATTTTTTTCAGGATAGGTATTAAGAAGCGATTGCGGATAATATTAAAATCAGGTTTATGGAAAATAATACGGGTTCTTTTCAGAATACTTATTATGATGCGTGTGCGGATGATTTTAAAAACGTTTCGGGGTACGAATACGGGTTCTTTTCAAGATAGGTATAAAACAGCAAATGCAGACTAATTTAAAAACAGGTTTTTGAAATCGAATACGGTTTTTTTTTTTCAGGATATGTATTAAGAAGCGATTGCGGGTTATTTTAAAATCAGGTTTATGGAAAATAATACGGGTTCTATATAGAAAACTTGTTATGTTGCGTGTGCGGATGATTTTAAAAACATGTTTTGGGAAACGAATAAAGTTTCTTTTCAAAATAGGTATTAAAAAGCGATTGCGGAATATTTTAAAACAAGTTTTGGGAAACGATTACGGTTTTTTTTTCAGGTTAGTTATTAAGAAGTGATTGGATGCGTGTGCGGATAATTTTAAAAAAATGTTTTGGGAAACGAATAAGGGTTCTTTTCAAAATAGGTATTAAAAAGCGAATGCGGAATATTTTAAAAACAAGTTTTGGGGAACGATTACGGGTTTTTTTTCTGGTAATAATACTTATTATGATGCGTGTCCGGATGATTTTTTAAAACATGTTTCTGGGAACGAATACGGGTTCTTTTTAAGATAGGTATTAAAAAGCGATTGCGGAATATTTTAAAAACGGGTTTTGAGAATCGAATATTGGTTCTTTACAGGATGGGTATTATGGTGCGTTTGCAGATGATTTTAAAAATATGTTTTGGGAAACGAATACGAGTTCTTTTCGAGATAGGTATAAAAGAGCAAATGCAGATTAATTTAAAATTAGGTTTTGGGAATCGAATACGGTTTTTTTCAGAGTATGTATTAAGAAGCGATTTCGGAATATTTAAAAAACAGGTTTTGGGAATCGAATACGGTTTTTTTTTCAGGATAGGTATTAAAAAGCGATTGCGGAATAATTTAAAAACAGGTTTTGGGAATCGAATACGGTTTTTTTTCAGGATAGGTTTTAAAAAGCAATTGCGGATTATTTTAAGAACAGGTTTTGGGAAAAGAATACTTATTATTATGCGTGTGCGGATGATTTTAAAAACATGTTTCGGGAAACAAATACGGGTTCTTTTCAAGATAGGTAATGGAATTAAAATTTAAAACTCCCGAACCGTAAATTAACCCAGAGAGCACTCACGTCAATAAGAAATAATGAAAATTAAATTATGCTTACAAGTTTGCAGGACGATGATGGCATACAGGGACCCTTCTTCTAAAACTTTCCTAAAAAGAAGAAAAAGAAAACACGCATAACCACTTGAAATCCCTAGATACGTATTTCGGGAGCTATGCTCCCATCTTCAGTAGCTGAAGTCGTATGAATTGTTTGTGTTTGGTCTTGTGTATTTATGTGCTCCGGGTAAAAGTGAAAGGAGGGCAGAGGGGTGGGGGAATCCTTAACGGTTAGCGAGTAGAGGGGTGAGTAAGGGATAGGTCCTCGGTCGTTATTCATAACCGTCTCTTTGAATTTGATTATGAAAATACTCTCGTAAGCGTCAAGTTTTCAGTCGGTTTGTGTTGATTTTAACAGAGACATGTTTTCGATTTTAATCGGGTGATTGTTTTCCTGTATGTGTATTGCGACGCTAGACCTGTTACATCTATTGTGTTTGAAGTGTGCAAGGTGTTCTTTGAACCTGGTTTCTAGCTTCCGTTTAGTTTGCCCTATGTAGACTTTCTCGCAGTCTGTGCAAGCGATTTTGTATATGCCGGATCTTTGTAGAGTCGGGATCGTGTCTTTTGGGTTGTGTAGTAAGTTGGAGAGTTTGTTTTCATTCACAGGTACTGCATAAGGTTGTGTTTTGAGAAGATGTTTGATAAGCCGTTTGTGATGCCAGGGACGAATGGGATTTTTTCGTATTTGGGTTTTTTGGGAGGCGTGCTTGTGATAGTAATGTTTTTTCAAAGAAAGACTGCGCTTGTGTTTGTGTAAAATATTTTCCATCATCTAAGGGTCCCAACCATTGATTTTAGCGCATTTTTGATATATTTTAATTCTGTGAGGAAATCAACTTCAGAAAGAGGAACGTCTAAGCGTCTATGTACCATTGAGTGGATTTGTGCTAATTTATGTGAAATATGGTCATTGGAATCAGTAAGAATGTACGTGTCTGTGTGTGTGTGTTTTCGGTAAATCCCGAAATTGATTTGGTTGTTTTATCTTTTTACGGGACGGTCAACAAATGGGCATGTATTTTGTTTTTCAACTTCATGTGTAAATTTAAAGGAAGTATATTGATCGTTTAGTTCCTGTAGAAAATCAGTTAAGTGATTGCTGGTGATATCGAAAATCGCGAAAATATCGTCAACGTATCTTAGCCATAAGTGAGGGAAGTATTTGAAAGTGTTATTGCATTGTTTCTCGAAGTTAACCATGAATAGGTTGGCTGAGAACAATGAAATGGTGTTTCCCATTGTTGTACCGTATTTTTGTTGGTAGAACTTGTTGTAAACTTGAAAGAAATTTTGGTTCATGCATAAGCGTCTTACTATTTCATCTACTGTTTTTAATGGTAAGTTTTGATCGGTGAGCCATTCTTCGAGGAATTGTAATGTTTCACTGATTGGAACGCTAGGAAAGAGAGAGGCAACATCAAAAGAAACTAAAATTTCACTGTCCTGCAGTATAATGTCTTTAACCACCATATTTCACATAAATTAGCACAATTCCACTCAATGGTACATAGACTGTTACAGGTTCCTCTTTCTGAAGTTGATTTCCTCACAGAATTAAAATATATCAAAAATGCGCTAAAATCAATGGTTGGGACCCTTAGATGATAGAGAATATTTTACACAACCACAAGCGCAGTCTTTCTTTGAAAAAAAAAACAGATTACTCTCACAAGCACGCCTCCCAAAAAACCCAAATAAGTAAAAATCCCATTCGTCCCTGGCATCACAAACTGCTTATCAAACATCTTCTCAAAACAGAACCTTAAAGCAGTACCTGTGAATGAAAACAAACTCTCCAACTTACTACACAATCTAAAAGGCACGATCCCGACTCTACATAGATCCGGCATATACAAAATCGCTTGCACAGACTGCGAGAAAGTCTACATAGGGCAAACTAAACGGAAGCTAGAAACCAGGTTCAAAGAACACCTTGCACACTTCAAACACAATAGATGTAACAGGTCTAGCGTCGCAATACACATACAGGAAAACAATCACCCGATTAAAATCGAAAACATGTATCTGTTAAAATCAACACAAACCGACTGGAAACTTGACGCTTCCGAGAGTATTTTCATAAACAAATTCAAAGAGACGGTTATGAATAACGACCGCGGACCTATCCCTTAATCACCCCTCTACTCGAAACCGTTAAGAGTTCCCCCACCCCTCTGCCCTCCTTTCACTTTTACCCGGAACACATAAATACACAAGACCAAACAAACAATTCATACTTCAGCTACTGAAGATGGGAGCATAGCTCCCGAAATACGTATCTAGAGATTTCCAGAGTGTTTGTGCGTGTTTTTCTTTTTCTTATTTTTAGGATAGTTTTAGACAACAGGTCCCTGTAGGCCATCATCGTCCTGCAAACTTGTAAGCATAATTTAATTTTCCTTATTTCTTATTGACGTGTGAGTGCTCTCTAGGTTAATTTACGGTTCAGGAGTTTTAAATTTTAACTCCAATCTGTTCACCGTAGTCTCCAATTCAATTTTTAAAGAAAAATATTAAAAAGCGATTGCGGAATATTTTGAAAACAGGTTTTGGGAATCGAATACGGTTTTTTTTTTCAGGATAGGTATTAAGAATCGATTACGGGTTATTTTTAAAACAGGTTTTGGGAATCGAATCCGGGTTTTTTTTTCAGCATAGGTATTTAGAAGCGATTGCGAATTATTTTAAAAACACGTTTTGGGAAAAGAATAAGGGTTTTTCTCAGTATACTTATTATTATGCATGCGCGGATGATTTGAAAAACATGTTTCGGGAAACGAATACGGGTTCTTTTCAAGAAAGGTATTAAAAATCGATTGCGGAATATTTTAAAAACAGGTTTTGGGAATCAAATACGGGTTATTTTTCAGGGCAGGTATTAAGAAGGGATTGCGGAATATTTTAAAAACTGGTTTTGGGAAAAGAATGCGAATTCCTTTAAAGATAGGTATTTAAAAGCTATTGCGGATTATTTTTAAAACGTTTTTTTGGGAATCGAATACGGTTTTTTTCAGGATAGGTATTAAGATGCGATGGCGGATTATTTTAAAAACAGGCTATGGGAAAATAATACGAGTTCTTTTCAGAATACTTATTATGATGCGTGTGCGGATGATTTTAAAAACGTTTTGGGGTACGAATACGGGTTATTTTCAAGATAGGTATTAAAACGCGATTGCGGAATATTTTAAAAACAAGTTTTGGGAAGCGATTACGGTTTTTTTTTCAGTTTAGGTATTAACAAGCGATTGGATGCGTGCGCGGATAATTTTAAAAACATGATTCGGGAAACTAATACGGATTCTTTTCAAGATAGGTATTAAAAAGCGATTGCGGAATATTTTAAAAACAGGTTTTGGGGATCGAATACGGTTTTTTTTTTCAGGATAGGTATTATGAAGCGATTGCGGATTATTTTAATAACAGATTTTGGGAAAAGAATACGGGTTCCTATCAGAATACTTATTAATATGCGTGTGCGGATGATTTTAAAAAGATGATTCGGGAAACGAATAGGGGTTCTTTTCAAGATATGTAATGGAATTAAAATGTAAAACTCCCGAACCCTAAATTAACCCAGAGAGCACTCAGTCTTCAATAAAAAATAAGGAAAATTAAATTATGCTTACAAGTTTGCATGACGATGATGGCCTTCAGGGACCTCTAGGTATTAAGAAGCGATTGCGGATTATTTTTAAAATAGCTTTTGCGAATATAATACATGTTCTTTTCAGAATATTTATTATGATGCGTGTGCGGATGATTTTAAAAACATGTTTCGGGAAACGAATAGGGGTTCTTATCAAGATAGGTATTAGAAAGATATTGCGGAGTATTTAAAAAAGGTATTGGGAATCAAATAAGGGTTTTTTTTTCAGAATAGGTATTAAGAAGCAATTGCGGGTTATTTTAAAATCAGGTTTATGGAAAATAATACGAGTTCTTTTTAGAATACTTATTATGATGCGTGTGCGGATGATTTTTAAAACATGTTTCGGGAAACGAATACGGGTTATTTTCAAGATAGGTATTAAAAAGCGATTGCGGAATATTTTAAAAACAAGTTTTGGGAAGCGATTACGGTTTTTTTCAGCTTAGGTATTAAGAAGCGATTGGATGCGTGTGCGGATAATTTTAAAGACATGATTCGGGAAACGAATACGGATACTTTTCAAGATAGGTATTTAAATGCGAATGCGGAATATTTTAAAAACAGGTTTTGGGAAACGAATAGGGGTTCTTATCAAGATAGGTATTAGAAAGATATTGCGGAGTATTTAAAAAAGGTATTGGGAATCAAATAAGGGTTTTTTTCAGGATAGGTATTAAGAAGCGATTGCGGATTATATTAAAATCAGGTTTATGGAAAATAATACGGGTTCTTTTCAGAATACTTATTATGAAGCGTGTGCCGATGATTTTAAAACGTTTCGGGGTACGAATACGGGTTCTTTTCAAGATAGGTATAAAACAGCAAATGCAGACTAATTAAAAAACAGGTTTTTGAAATCGAATACGGTTTTTTTTTCAGGATATGTATTAAGAAGCGATTGCGGGTTATTTTAAAATCATGTTTATGGAAAATAATACGGGTTCTATATAGAATACTTGTTATGATGCGTGTGCGGATGATTTTAAAAACATGTTTTGGGAAACGAATAAAGTTTCTTTTCAAAATAGGTATTAAAAAGCGATTGCGGAATATTTTAAAAACAAGTTTTGGGATAACGATTACGGTTTTTTTTCAGGTTAGGTATTAAGAAATGATTGGATGCGTGTGCGGATGATTTTAAAAACATGATTCGGGAAACGAATACGGATTCTTTTCAAGATAGATATTAAAAAGCGATTGCGGAATATTTTAAAAACAGGTTTTGGGAAAATAATACTGGTACTTTTTAGAATACTTATTATTGATGCGTGTCCGGATGATTTTAAAAACGTTTCGGGAAACGAATACGGGTTCTTTTCAAGATAGGTATTAAAAAGCGATTGCGGAATATTTTAAAAAACAGGTTTTGGGAATCGAATACGGTTTCATATCAGGATAGATATTAAGAAGCGATTGCGGCTTATTTTTAAAACAGCTTTTGAGAAAATAATACATGTTCTTTTCAGAATACTTGTTATGATGCGTGTGCCGATAATTTTAAAAACATTTTTCGGGAAACGAATACGGGTTCTTTTCAAGATAGATATTAAAAAGATACTGCGGAATATTTCAAAAAAGGTTTTGGGAATCAAATAAGGTTTTTTTTTCAGGATAGGTATTGAGAAGCGATTGCGGATTATTTTTAAAACAGCTTTTGGGAAAATAATACATGTTCTTTTCAGAATACTTATTATGATGCGTGTGCGGTGGATTTTAAAAACGTTTCGGGATACGAATACGGGTTCTTTTCAAGATAGGTATTAAAAAGCGATTGCGGAATATTTTAAAAACAGGTTTTGGAAATCGAATATGGTTTTTTTTTCAGGTTAGGTATTAAGAAGAGATTGGATGCGTGTGCGGATGATTTTTAAAACATGCTTCGGGAAACGAATACGGATTCTTTTCATGATAGGTATTAAAAATCGATTGCGGAATATTTTAAAAATAGGTTTTCGGAATCGAATACGGTTTTTTTTTTCAGGATAGGTATTGAGAAGCGATTGCGGATTATTTTTAAAACAGCTTTTGGGAAAATAATACATGTTCTTTTCAGAATACTTATTATGATGCGTGTGCGGTGGATTTTAAAAACGTTTCGAGAAACGAATACGGATTCTTTTCAAGATAGGTATTAAAAAGCAAATGCAGACAAGTTTAAAAACAGGTTTTGGGAATCGAATACGATTTTTTTTCTTCAGGATAGGTATTAAGAAGCGATTGCGGATTATTTTAAAAACAGGTTTTGGGAAAAGAATACGGGTTCTTTTCAAAATAGGTATTAAAAATCGATTGCGGATTATTTTAAAAATGGGTTTTGGGAATCGAATACTTTTTTTTCAGGATAGGTATTAAGATGCGATGGCGGATTATTTTAAAAACAGGTTTGGGGAAAATAATATAGATTCTTTACAGAATCCTTATTATGATGCGTGTGCGGATGATTTTAAAAACGTTTGAGGAAACGAATACTGGTTCTTTTCAAGATAGGTATAAAAAAGCAAATGCAGGTTGATTTAAAAACAGGTTTTGGGAATCAAATACGGTTTTTTTTTCAGGATAGGTATTATGAAACGATTGCGGATTATTTTAATAACAGATTTTGGGAAAAGAATACGGCTTCCTATCAGAATACTTATTAATATGCGTGTGCGGATGATTTTAAAAACATGTTTCGGGAAACAAATACGGGTTCTTTTCAAGATAAGTAATGGAATTTAAATTTAAAACTCTCGAACCCTAAATAACCCAGAGAGCACTCAGTCTTCAATAAAAAATGAGGAAAATTAAATTATGCTTACAAGTTTGCATGACGATGATGGCCTTCAGGGACCTCTAGGTATTAAGAAGCGATTGCGGATTATTTTTAAAATAGCTTTTGCGAATATAATACATGTTCTTTTCAGAATATTTATTATGATGCGTGTGCGGATGATTTTAAAAACATGTTTCGGGAAACGAATAGGGGTTCTTTTCAAGATAGGTATTAGAAAGATATTGCGGAGTATTTAAAAAAGGTATTGGGAATCAAATAAGGGTTTTTTTTCAGTATAGGTATTAGGAAGCAATTGCGGGTTATTTTAAAATCAGGTTTATGGAAAATAATACGGGTTCTATATAGAATACTTTTTACGATGCGTGTGCGGATGATTTTAAAACCAGGTTTTGGGATAAGAATGCGAATTCCTTTAAAGATAGGTATTTAAAAGCGATTGCGGATTATTTTTAAAACGTTTTTTGGGAATCGACCACGGTTTTTTTTTCAGGATAGGTATTAAGATGCGATGGCGGATTATTTAAAAAACAGGCTATGGGAAAATAATACGAGTTCTTTTCAGAATACTTATTATGATGCGTGTGCGGATGATTTTTAAAACATGTTTCGGGAAACGAATACGGGTTATTTTCAAGATAGGTATTAAAAAGCGATTGCGGAATATTTTAAAAACAAGTTTTGGGAAGCGATTACGGTTTTTTTCAGTTGAGGTATTAAGAAGCGATTGGATGCGTATGCGGATAATTTTAAAAACATAATTCGGGAAACTAATACGGATTCTTTTCAAGATAGGTATTAAAAAGCGAATGCGGAATATTTTAAAAACGGGTTTTGGGAATCGAATACGGTATTTTTTTCAGGATAGGTATTAAGAAGCGATTGCGGATTATATTAAAATCAGGTTTATGGAAAATAATACGGGTTCTTTTCAGAATACTTATTATGATGCGTGTGCGGATGATTTTAAAAACGTTTCGGGGTACGAATACGGGTTCTTTTCAAGATAGGTATAAAACAGCAAATGCAGACTAATTTAAAAACAGGTTTTTGAAATCGAATACGGTTTTTTTTCAGGATATGTATTAAGAAATGATTGGATGCGTGTGCGGATGATTTTAAAAACATGATTCGGGAAACGAATACGGATTCTTTTCAAGATAGATATTAAAAAGCGATTGCGGAATATTTTAAAAACAGGTTTTGGGAAAATAATACTGGTACTTTTCAGAATACTTATTATTGATGCGTGTCCGGATGATTTTAAAAACGTTTCGGGAAACGAATACGGGTTCTTTTCAAGATAGGTATTAAAAAGCGATTGCGGAATACTTTAAAAACAGGTTTTGGGAATCGAATACGGTTTCATATCAGGATAGATATTAAGAAGCGATTGCGGCTTATTTTTAAAACAGCTTTTGGGAAAATAATACATGTTCTTTTCAGAATACTTGTTATGATGCGTGTGCCGATAATTTTAAAAACATGTTTCGGGAAACGAATACGGGTTCTTTTCAAGATAGATATTAAAAAGATACTGCGGAATATTTCAAAAAAGGTTTTGGGAATCAAATAAGGTTTTTTTTTCAGGATAGGTATTGAGAAGCGATTGCGGATTATTTTTAAAACAGCTTTTGGGAAAATAATACATGTTCTTTTCAGAATACTTATTATGATGCGTGTGCGGTGGATTTTTAAAACGTTTCGGGATACGAATACGGGTTCTATTCAAGATAGGTATTAAAAAGCGATTGCGGAATATTTTAAAAACAGGTTTTGGAAATCGAATATGGTTTTTTTTTCAGGTTAGGTATTAAGAAGAGATTGGAGGCGTGTGCGGGTGATTTTTAAAACATGCTTCGGGAAACGAATACGGATTCTTTTCATGATAGGTATTAAAAATCGATTGCGGAATAATTTAAAAATAGGTTTTGGGAATCGAATACGGTTTTTTTTTCAGGATAGGTATTGAGAAGCGATTGCGGATTATTTTTAAAACAGCTTTTGGGAAAATAATACATGTTCTTTTCAGAATACTTATTATGATGCGTGTGCGGTGGATTTTAAAAACGTTTCGAGAAACGAATACGGATTCTTTTCAAGATAGGTATTAAAAAGCAAATGCAGACAAGTTTAAAAACAGGTTTTGGGAATCGAATACGATTTTTTTTCTTCAGGATAGGTATTAAGAAGCGATTGCGGATTATTTTAAAAACAGGTTTTGGGAAAAGAATACGGGTTCTTTTCAAAATAGGTATTAAAAATCGATTGCGGATTATTTTAAAAATGGGTTTTGGGAATCGAATACTTTTTTTTTCAGGATAGGTATTAAGATGCGATGGTGGATTATTTTAAAAACAGGTTTGGGGAAAATAATATAGATTCTTTACAGAATCCTTATTATGATGCGTGTGCGGATGATTTTAAAAACGTTTGAGGAAACGAATACTGGTTCTTTTCAAGATAGGTATAAAAAAGCAAATGCAGGTTGATTTAAAAACAGGTTTTGGGAATCAAATACGGTTTTTTTTTTCAGGATAGGTATTATGAAGCGATTGCGGATTATTTTAATAACAGATTTTGGGAAAAGAATACTGGTACTTTTCAGAATACTTATTAATATGCGTGTGCGGATGATTTTAAAAACGTTTCGGGAAACGAATACGGATTTTTTTCAAGATAGGTATTAAAAAGCGATTGCGGAATATTTTAAAATCAGGTTTTGGGAATCGAATACGGTTTCATTTCAGGATAGATATTAAGAAGCGATTGCGGGTTATTTTTAAAACTGGTTTTAGGAAAAGAATACGGGTTCTTTTCAGAATTCTCATTATGATGCGTGTCCGGATGATTTTAAAAACGTTTCGGGAAACGAATACGGATTCTTTTCAAGATAGGTATTAAAAAGCGATTGCGGAATATTTTAAAATCAGGTTTTGGGAATCGAATACGGTTTCATTTCAGGATATGTATTAAGAAGCGATTGCGGGTTATTTTTAAAACTGGTTTTGGGAAAAGAATACGGGTTCTCTTCAGAATTCTTAATATGATGCGTGTGCGGATGATTTGAAAAACATGTTTCGGGAAACGAATACGGGTTCTTTTCAAGATAGGTATTTAAAATCGATTGCGGATTATTTTAAAACAGGTTTAGCGAATCGAATCCGGGTTTTTTTTCAGCATAGGTATTAAGAAGCGATTGCGAATTATTTTAAGAACAGGTTTTGGGAAAAGAATACGGGTTTTTCTTAGTATACTTATTATGATGCATGTGCGAATGATTTTAAAAACATGTTTCGGGAGACGAATATGGGTTCTTTTCAAGATAGGTATTAAAAGCGACTGCGGAATATTTTTAAAAGAGGTTCTGGGAATCAAATACGGTTTTTTTTTTCAGGAAAGGTATTATGAAGAGATTGCGGATTAATTTTAAAACAGCTTTTGGGAAAAGAATACTGGTTCTTTCCAGAATACTTATTATGATGCGTGTGCGGATGATTTTAAAAACATGTTTCAGGAAACAAATACGGGTTCTTTTCAAGATAGGTATTAAAAATCGATTGCGGAATATTTTAAAAACAGGTTTTGGGAATCGAATACAGGTTATTTTTCAGGGTAGGTATTAAGAAGCGATTGCGGTTTATTTTAAAAACAGGTTTTGGGAAAAGAATGCGAATTTCTTTCGAGATAGGTATTTAAAAGCGATTGCAGATTATTTTTAAAACGTGTTTTTGGAATCGAATACGGTTTTTTTTCAGGATAGGTATTAAAGATGCGATGGCGGATTATTTTAAAAACAGGCTATGGGAAAATAATACGAGTTCTTTTCAGAATACTTATTATGATGCGTGTGCGGATGATTTTTAAAACATGTTTACGGGAAACGAATACGGGTTATTTTCAAGATAGGTATTAAAAAGCGATTGCGGAATATTTAAAAACAGGTTTTGGGAATCGAATACGGTATTTTTTCAGAATAGGTATTAAGCAGTGATTGCGGATTATATTAAAAGCAGGTTTATGGAAAATAATGCGGGTTCTTTTCAGAATACTTATTATGATGCGTGTGCGGATGATTTTAAAAACGTTTCGGGGTACGAATACGGGTTCTTTTCAAGATAGGTATAAAAAAGCAAATGCAGCTTAATTTAAAAACAGGTTTTGGAAATCGAATACGGTTTTTTTTTCAGAATAGGTATTAAGAAGCGATTGCGGGTTATTTTAAAATCAGGTTTATGGAAAATAATATGGGTTCTATATAGAATACTTGTTATGATGCGTGTGCGGATGATTTTAAAAACATGTTTTGGGAAACGAATAAAGGTTCTTTTCAAAATAGGTATTAAAAAGCGATTGCGGAATATTTTAAAAAAAAGTTTTGGGAAACGATTACGGGTTTTTTTTCAGGTTAGGTATTAAGAAGCGATTGCGGATTATTTTTAAAAAAGGTTTTGGTAAAATAATACTGGTACTTTTCAGAATACTTATTATTGATGCGTGTGCGGATGATTTTAAAAACATTATCCGGGAAACGAATACGGATTCTTTTCAAGATGGTTAATAAAAAGCGATTGCAGAATATTTTAAAAACAGGTTTTGGGAATTGAATACGGTTTTTTTTTCAGGATAGGTATTATGAAGCGATTGCGGATTATTTTTAAAAAAGGTTTTGGTAAAATAATACTGGTACTTTTCAGAATACTTATTATTGATGCGTGTCTGGATGATTTTAAAAACGTTTCGGGATACGAATACGGATTCTTTTCAAGATAGGTATTAAAAAGCGATTGCGGAATATTTTAAAAACAGGTTTTGGGAAACGAATACGGTTTCATTTCAGGATAGGTATTAAGAAGCGATTGCGGGTTATTTTTAAAACAGCTTTTGGGAAAATAATACATGTTCTTTTCAGAATACTTATTATGATGCGTGTGCGGATAATTTTAAATCATGTTTCGGGAAACGAATACGGGTTCTTTTAAAGATAGATATTAAAAAGATACTGCGGAATATTTAAAAAAAGGTTTTGGGAATCAAATAAGTTTTTTTTTTTCAGGATAGGTATTAATAAGCGATTGCGGGTTATTTTAAAATCAGGTTTATGGAAAATAATACGGTTTCTATATAGAATACTTATTATGATGCGTGTGCGGATGATTTTAAAAACATGTTTCGGGATACGAATACGGGTTCTTTTCAAGATTGGTATTAAAAAGCGATTGCGGAATATTTTAAAAACAGGTTTTGGGAATCGAATATGGGTTTTTTTTCAGTTTAGGTATTAAGAAGCGATTGGATGCGTGTGCGGATGATTTTAAAAACATGATTCGGGAATCGAATACGGATTCTTTTCATGATAATTATTAAAAATCGATTGCGGAATATTTTTAAAATAGTTTTTGGGAATCGAATACGTTTTTTTTTCAGGATAGGTATTGAGATGCGATTGCGGATTATTTTTAAAACAGATTTTGGGAAAAGAATACGGGCTCCTATCAGAATACTTATTAATATGCGTGTGCGGATGATTTTAAAAACATGTTTGGGGAAACAAATACGGGTTCTTTTCAAGATAAGTAATGGAATTAAAATTTAAAACTCCCGAACCCTTAATTAACCCAGAGAGCACTCAGTCTTCAATAAAAAATAAGGAAAATTAAATTATGCTTACAAGTTTGCATGACGATGATGGCCTTCAGGGACCTCTAGGTATTAAGAAACGATTGCGGATTATTTTTAAAATAGCTTTTGCGAATATAATACATGTTCTTTTCAGAATATTTATCATGATGCGTGTGCGGATGATTTTAAAAACATTCTTCGGGAAACGAATAGGGGTTCTTTTCAAGAAAGGTATTAGAAAGATATCGCGGAGTATTTAAAAAAGGTATTGGGGATCAAAAAAGGTTTTTTTTTCAGGATAGGTATTAAGAAGCAATTGCGGGTTATTTTAAAATCAGGTTTATGGAAAAAAATACGGGTTCTATATAGAATCCTTTTTATGATGCGTGTGCGGATGATTTTAAAAACATGTTTCGGGAAACGAATACGGGTTCTTTTGAAGATAGGTATTGAAAAGCGATTGCGGATTATTTTAAAACAGGTTTTGGGAATCGAATCCGGGTTTTTTTTTCAGCATAGGTATTAAGAAGCGATTGCGGACTATTTTAAAAACAGGTTTTGGGATAAGAATGCGAATTCCTTTAAAGATAGGTATTTAAAGCGATTGCGGATTATTTTTAAAACGTTTTTTGGGAATCGAATACGGTTTTTTTTCAGGATAGGTATTAAGATGCGATGGCGGATTATTTTAAAAACAGGCTATGGGAAAATAATACGAGTTCTTTTCAGAATACTTATTATGATGCGTGTGCGGATGATTTTTAAAACATGTTTTGGGAAACGAATAAAGTTTCTTTTCAAAATAGGTATTAAAAAGCGATTGCGGAATATTTTAAAAACAAGTTTTGTGATACGATTACGGTTTTTTTTCAGGTTAGGTATTAAGAAGTGATTGGATGCGTGTGCGGATGATTTTAAAAACATGATTCGGGAAACGAATACGGATTCTTTTCAAGATAGATATTAAAAAGCGATTGCGGAATATTTTAAAAACAGGTTTTGGGAAAATAATACTGGTACTTTTCAGAATACTTATTATTGATGCGTGTCCGGATGATTTTAAAAATGTTTCGGGAAACGAATACGGGTTCTTTTCAAGATAGGTATTAAAAAGCGATTGCGGAATACTTTAAAAACAGGTTTTGGGAATCGAATACGGTTTCATATCAGGATAGATATTAAGAAGCGATTGCGGCTTATTTTTAAAACAGCTTTTGGGAAAATAATACATGTTCTTTTCAGAATACTTGTTATGATGCGTGTGCCGATAATTTTAAAAACATGTTTCGGGAAACGAATACGGGTTCTTTTCAAGATAGATATTAAAAAGATACTGCGGAATATTTCAAAAAAGGTTTTGGGAATCAAATAAGGTTTTTTTTTTCAGGATAGGTATTGAGAAGCGATTGCGGATTATTTTTAAAACAGCTTTTGGGAAAATAATACATGTTCTTTTCAGAAAACTTATTATGATGCGTGTGCGGTGGATTTTTAAAACGTTTCGGGATAGGAATACGGGTTCTATTCAAGATAGGTATTAAAAAGCGATTGCGGAATATTTTAAAAACAGGTTTTGGAAATCGAATATGGTTTTTTTTTCAGGTTAGGTATTAAGAAGAGATTGGAGGCGTGTGCGGGTGATTTTTAAAACATGCTTCGGGAAACGAATACGGATTCTTTTCATGATAGGTATTAAAAATCGATTGCGGAATAATTTAAAAATAGGTTTTGGGAATCGAATACGGTTTTTTTTTTCAGGATAGGTATTGAGAAGCGATTGCGGATTATTTTTAAAACAGCTTTTGGGAAAGTAATACATGTTCTTTTCAGAATACTTATTATGATGCGTGTGCGGTGGATTTTAAAAACGTTTCGAGAAACGAATACGGATTCTTTTCAAGATAGGTATTAAAAAGCATATGCAGACAAGTTTAAAAACAGGTTTTGGGAATCGAATACGATTTTTTTTCTTCAGGATAGGTATTAAGAAGCAATTGCGGATTATTTTAAAAACAGGTTTTGGGAAAAGAATACGGGTTCTTTTCAAAATAGGTATTAAAAATCGATTGCGGATTATTTTAAAAATGGGTTTTGGGAATCGAATACTTTTTTTTTCAGGATAGGTATTAAGATGCGATGGCGGATTATTTTAAAAACAGGTTTGGGGAAAATAATATAGATTCTTTACAGAATCCTTATTATGATGCGTGTGCGGATGATTTTAAAAACGTTTGAGGAAACGAATACTGGTTCTTTTCAAGATAGGTATAAAAAAGCAAATGCAGGTTGATTTAAAAACAGGTTTTGGGAATCAAATACGGTTTTTTTTTTCAGGATAGGTATTATGAAGCGATTGCGGATTATTTTAATAACAGATTTTGGGAAAAGAATACGGCTTCCTATCAAAATACTTATTAATATGCGTGTGCGGATGATTTTAAAAACATGTTTCGGGAAACAAATACGGGTTCTTTTCAAGATAAGTAATGGAATTTAAATTTAAAACTCCCGAACCCTAAATTAACCCAGAGAGCACTCAGTCTTCAATAAAAAATGAGGAAAATTAAATTATGCTTACAAGTTTGCATGACGATGATGGCCTTCAGGGACCTCTAGGTATTAAGAAGCGATTGCGGATTATTTTTAAAATAGCTTTTGCGAATATAATACATGTTTTTTTCAGAATATTTATTATGATGCGTGTGCGGATGATTTTAAAAACATGTTTCGGGAAACGAATAGGGGTTCTTTTCAAGATAGGTATTAGAAAGATATTGCGGAGTATTTAAAAAAGGTATTGGGAATCAAATAAGGGTTTTTTTTCAGGATAGGTATTAGGAAGCAATTGCGGGTTATTTTAAAATCAGGTTTATGGAAAATAATACGGGTTCTATATAGAATACTTTTTATGATGCGTGTGCGGATGATTTTAAAAACAGGTTTTGGGATAAGAATGCGAATTCCTTTAAAGATAGGTATTTTAAAGCGATTGCGGATTATTTTTAAAACGTTTTTTGGGAATCAACCACGGTTTTTTTTCAGGATAGGTATTAAGATGCGATGGCGGATTATTTAAAAAACAGGCTATGGGAAAATAATACGAGTTCTTTTCAGAATACTTATTATGATGCGTGTGCGGATAATTTTAAAAACATGTTTCTGGAAACGAATACGGGTTATTTTCAAGATAGGTATTAAAAAGCGATTGCGGAATATTTTAAAAACAAGTTTTGTAAAGCGATTACGGTTTTTTTCAGTTGAGGTATTAAGAAGCGATTGGATGCGTATGCGGATAATTTTAAAAACATAATTCGGGAAACTAATACGGATTCTTTTCAAGATAGGTATTAAAAAGCGAATGCGGAATATTTTAAAAACGGGTTTTGGGAATCGAATACGGTATTTTTTTCAGGATAGGTATTAAGAAGCGATTGCGGATTATATTAAAATCAGGTTTATGGAAAATAATACGGGTTCTTTTCAGAATACTTATTATGATGCGTGTGCGGATGATTTTAAAAACATGTTTTGGGAAACGAATAAGGGTTCTTTTCAAAATAGGTATTAAAAAGCGATTGCGGAATATTTTAATAACAAGTTTTGGGAAGCGATTACGGTTTTTTTCAGTTTAGGTATTAAGAAGCGATTGGATGCGTGTGCGGATAATTTTAAAGACATGATTCGGGAAACGAATACGGATACTTTTCATGATAGGTATTAAAAATCGATTGCGGAATATTTTAAAAATAGGTTTTGGGAATCGAATACGGTTTTTTTTCAGGATATGTATTAAGAAGCGATTGCGGGTTATTTTAAAATCAGGTTTATGGAAAATAATACGGGTTCTATATAGAATACTTGTTATGTTGCGTGTGCGGATGATTTTAAAAACATGTTTTGGGAAACGAATAAAGTTTCTTTTCAAAATAGGTATTAAAAAGCGATTGCGGAATATTTTAAAACAAGTTTTGGGAAACGATTACGGTTTTTTTTTCAGGTTAGTTATTAAGAAGTGATTGGATGCGTGTGCGGATAATTTTAAAAACATGTTTTGGGAAACGAATAAGGGTTCTTTTCAAAATAGGTATTAAAAAGCGAATGCGGAATATTTTAAAACAAGTTTTGGGAAACGATTACGGTTTTTTTTTCAGGTTAGTTATTAAGAAGTGATTGGATGCGTGTGCGGATAATTTTAAAATCATGTTTTGGGAAACGAATAAGGGTTCTTTTCAAAATAGGTATTAAAAAGCGAATGCGGAATATTTTAAAAACAAGTTTTGGGGAACGATTACGGGTTCTTTTTAAGATAGGTATTAAAAAGCGATTGCGGAATATTTTAAAAAAGGGTTTTGAGAATCGAATATTGGTTCTTTACAGGATGGGTATTATGGTGCGTTTGCAGATGATTTTAAAAATAGGTTTTGGGAAACGAATACGAGTTCTTTTCAAGATAGGTATAAAAGAGCAAATGCAGATTAATTTTAAATTAGGTTTTGGGAATCGAATACGGTTTTTTTTTCAGGATAGGTATTAAAAAGCAATTGCGGATTATTTTAAGAACAGGTTTTGGGAAAAGAATACTTATTATTATGCGTGTGCGGATGATTTTAAAAACATGTTTCGGGAAACAAATACGGGTTCTTTTCAAGATAAGTAATGGAATTAAAATTTAAAACTCCCGAACCCTAAATTAACCCAGAGAGCACTCAGTCTTCAATAAAAAATAAGGAAAATTAAATTATGGTTACAAGTTTGCATGACGATGATGGCCTTCAGGGACCTCTAGGTATTAAGAAGCGATTGCGGATTATTTTTAAAATAGCTTTTGCGGATATAATACATGTTCTTTTCAGAATATTTATAATGATGCGTGTGCGGATGATTTTAAAAACATGTTTTGGGAAACGAATAAAGTTTCTTTTCAAAATAGGTATTAAAAAGCGATTGCGGAATATTTTAAAACAAGTTTTGGGAAACGATTACGGGTTTTTTTTCAGGTTAGTTATTAAGAAGTGATTGGATCCGTGTGCGGATAATTTTAAAATCATGTTTTGGGAAACGAATAAGGGTTCTTTTCAAAATAGGTATTAAAAAGCGAATGCGGAATATTTTAAAAACAAGTTTTGGGGAACGATTACGGGTTCTTTTTAAGATAGGCATTAAAAAGCGATTGCGGAATATTTTAAAAAAGGGTTTTGAGAATCAAATATTGGTTCTTTACAGGATGGGTATTATGGTGCGTTTGCAGATGATTTTAAAAATAGGTTTTGGGAAACGAATACGAGTTCTTTTCAAGATAGGTATAAAAGAGCAAATGCAGATTAATTTTAAATTAGGTTTTGGGAATCGAATACGGTTTTTTTTCAGGATAGGTATTAAAAAGCAATTGCGGATTATTTTAAGAACAGGTTTTGGGAAAAGAATACTTATTATTATGCGTGTGCGGATGATTTTAAAAACATGTTTCGGGAAACAAATACGGGTTCTTTTCAAGATAAGTAATGGAATTAAAATTTAAAACTCCCGAACCCTAAATTAACCCAGAGAGCACTCAGTCTTCAATAAAAAATAAGGAAAATTAAATTATGGTTACAAGTTTGCATGACGATGATGGCCTTCAGGGACCTCTAGGTATTAGGAAGCGATTGCGGATTATTTTTAAAATAGCTTTTGCGGATATAATACATGTTCTTTTCAGAATATTTATAATGATGCGTGTGCGGATGATTTTAAAAACATGTTTCGGGAAACGAATAGGGGTTCTTTTCAAGATATGTATTAGAAAGATGTTGCGGAGTATTTAAAAAAGGTATTGGGAATCAAATAAGGGTTTTTTTCAGGATAGGTATTGAGAAGCGATTGCGGATTATTTTTAAAACCGCTTTTGGGAAAATAATACATGTTCTTTTCAGAATACTTATTATGATGCGTGTGCGGTGGATTTTAAAAACGTTTCGGGAAACGAATACGAGTTCTTTTCAAGATAGGTATTAAAAATCGATTGCGGAATATTTTAAAAACAGGTTTTGGGAATCAAATACGGGTTATTTTTCAGGGTAGGTATTAAGAAGCGATTGCGGAATATTTTAAAAACAGGTTTTGGGATAAGAATGCGAATTCCTTTAAAGATAGGTATTTAAAAGCGATTGCGGATTATTTTTAAAACGTTTTTTGGGAATCGACCACGGTTTTTTTTTCAGGATAGGTATTAAGATGCGATGGCGGATTATTTTGAAAACAGGCTATGGGAAAATAATACGAGTTCTTTTCAGAATACTTATTATGATGCGTGTGCGGATGATTTTTAAAACATGTTTCGGGAAACGAATACGGGTTATTTTCAAGATAGGTATTAAAAAGCGATTGCGGAATATTTTAAAAACAAGTTTTGGGAAGCGATTACGGTTTTTTTCAGTTTAGGTATTAAGAAGCGATTGGATGCGTATGCGGATAATTTTAAAAACATAATTCGGGAATCTAATACGGATTCTTTTCAAGATAGGTATTAAAAAGCGAATGCGGAATATTTTAAAAACGCGTTTTGGGAATCGAATACGGTATTTTTTTCAGGATAGGTATTAAGAAGCGATTGCGGATAATATTAAAATCAGGTTTATGGAAAATAATACGGGTTCTTTTCAGAATACTTATTATGATGCGTGTGCGGATGATTTTAAAAACGTTTCGGGGTACGAATACGGGTTCTTTTCAAGATAGGTATAAAACAGCAAATGCAGACTAATTTAAAAACAGGTTTTTGAAATCGAATACGGTTTTTTTTTTCAGGATATGTATTAAGAAGCGATTGCGGGTTATTTTAAAATCAGGTTTATGGAAAATAATACGGGTTCTATATAGAATACTTGTTATGTTGCGTGTGCGGGTGATTTTAAAAACATGTTTTGGGAAACGAATAAAGTTTCTTTTCAAAATAGGTATTAAAAAGCGATTGCGGAATATTTTAAAACAAGTTTTGGGAAACGATTACGGTTTTTTTTTCAGGTTAGTTATTAAGAAGTGATTGGATGCGTGTGCCGATAATTTTAAAAACATGTTTTGGGAAACGAATAAGGGTTCTTTTCAAAATAGGTATTAAAAAGCGAATGCGGAATATTTTAAAAACAAGTTTTGGGGAACGATTACGGGTTTTTTTCTGGTAATAATACTTATTATGATGCGTGTCCGGATGATTTTTTAAAACATGTTTCTGGGAACGAATACGGGTTCTTTTTAAGATAGGTATTAAAAAGCGATTGCGGAATATTTTAAAAACAGGTTTTGGGAAAATAATACTGGTACTTTTCAGAATACTTATTATTGATGCGTGTCCGGATGATTTTAAAAATGTTTCGGGAAACGAATACGGGTTCTTTTCAAGATAGGTATTAAAAAGCGATTGCGGAATACTTTAAAAACAGGTTTTGGGAATCGAATACGGTTTCATATCAGGATAGATATTAAGAAGCGATTGCGGCTTATTTTTAAAACAGCTTTTGGGAAAATAATACATGTTCTTTTCAGAATACTTGTTATGATGCGTGTGCCGATAATTTTAAAAACATGTTTCGGGAAACGAATACGGGTTCTTTTCAAGATAGATATTAAAAAGATACTGCGGAATATTTCAAAAAAGGTTTTGGGAATCAAATAAGGTTTTTTTTTTCAGGATAGGTATTGAGAAGCGATTGCGGATTATTTTTAAAACAGCTTTTGGGAAAATAATACATGTTCTTTTCAGAAAACTTATTATGATGCGTGTGCGGTGGATTTTTAAAACGTTTCGGGATAGGAATACGGGTTCTATTCAAGATAGGTATTAAAAAGCGATTGCGGAATATTTTAAAAACAGGTTTTGGAAATCGAATATGGTTTTTTTTTCAGGTTAGGTATTAAGAAGAGATTGGAGGCGTGTGCGGGTGATTTTTAAAACATGCTTCGGGAAACGAATACGGATTCTTTTCATGATAGGTATTAAAAATCGATTGCGGAATAATTTAAAAATAGGTTTTGGGAATCGAATACGGTTTTTTTTTTCAGGATAGGTATTGAGAAGCGATTGCGGATTATTTTTAAAACAGCTTTTGGGAAAGTAATACATGTTCTTTTCAGAATACTTATTATGATGCGTGTGCGGTGGATTTTAAAAACGTTTCGAGAAACGAATACGGATTCTTTTCAAGATAGGTATTAAAAAGCATATGCAGACAAGTTTAAAAACAGGTTTTGGGAATCGAATACGATTTTTTTTCTTCAGGATAGGTATTAAGAAGCAATTGCGGATTATTTTAAAAACAGGTTTTGGGAAAAGAATACGGGTTCTTTTCAAAATAGGTATTAAAAATCGATTGCGGATTATTTTAAAAATGGGTTTTGGGAATCGAATACTTTTTTTTTCAGGATAGGTATTAAGATGCGATGGCGGATTATTTTAAAAACAGGTTTGGGGAAAATAATATAGATTCTTTACAGAATCCTTATTATGATGCGTGTGCGGATGATTTTAAAAACGTTTGAGGAAACGAATACTGGTTCTTTTCAAGATAGGTATAAAAAAGCAAATGCAGGTTGATTTAAAAACAGGTTTTGGGAATCAAATACGGTTTTTTTTTTCAGGATAGGTATTATGAAGCGATTGCGGATTATTTTAATAACAGATTTTGGGAAAAGAATACGGCTTCCTATCAAAATACTTATTAATATGCGTGTGCGGATGATTTTAAAAACATGTTTCGGGAAACAAATACGGGTTCTTTTCAAGATAAGTAATGGAATTTAAATTTAAAACTCCCGAACCCTAAATTAACCCAGAGAGCACTCAGTCTTCAATAAAAAATGAGGAAAATTAAATTATGCTTACAAGTTTGCATGACGATGATGGCCTTCAGGGACCTCTAGGTATTAAGAAGCGATTGCGGATTATTTTTAAAATAGCTTTTGCGAATATAATACATGTTTTTTTCAGAATATTTATTATGATGCGTGTGCGGATGATTTTAAAAACATGTTTCGGGAAACGAATAGGGGTTCTTTTCAAGATAGGTATTAGAAAGATATTGCGGAGTATTTAAAAAAGGTATTGGGAATCAAATAAGGGTTTTTTTTCAGGATAGGTATTAGGAAGCAATTGCGGGTTATTTTAAAATCAGGTTTATGGAAAATAATACGGGTTCTATATAGAATACTTTTTATGATGCGTGTGCGGATGATTTTAAAAACAGGTTTTGGGATAAGAATGCGAATTCCTTTAAAGATAGGTATTTTAAAGCGATTGCGGATTATTTTTAAAACGTTTTTTGGGAATCAACCACGGTTTTTTTTCAGGATAGGTATTAAGATGCGATGGCGGATTATTTAAAAAACAGGCTATGGGAAAATAATACGAGTTCTTTTCAGAATACTTATTATGATGCGTGTGCGGATAATTTTAAAAACATGTTTCTGGAAACGAATACGGGTTATTTTCAAGATAGGTATTAAAAAGCGATTGCGGAATATTTTAAAAACAAGTTTTGTAAAGCGATTACGGTTTTTTTCAGTTGAGGTATTAAGAAGCGATTGGATGCGTATGCGGATAATTTTAAAAACATAATTCGGGAAACTAATACGGATTCTTTTCAAGATAGGTATTAAAAAGCGAATGCGGAATATTTTAAAAACGGGTTTTGGGAATCGAATACGGTATTTTTTTCAGGATAGGTATTAAGAAGCGATTGCGGATTATATTAAAATCAGGTTTATGGAAAATAATACGGGTTCTTTTCAGAATACTTATTATGATGCGTGTGCGGATGATTTTAAAAACATGTTTTGGGAAACGAATAAGGGTTCTTTTCAAAATAGGTATTAAAAAGCGATTGCGGAATATTTTAATAACAAGTTTTGGGAAGCGATTACGGTTTTTTTCAGTTTAGGTATTAAGAAGCGATTGGATGCGTGTGCGGATAATTTTAAAGACATGATTCGGGAAACGAATACGGATACTTTTCATGATAGGTATTAAAAATCGATTGCGGAATATTTTAAAAATAGGTTTTGGGAATCGAATACGGTTTTTTTTCAGGATATGTATTAAGAAGCGATTGCGGGTTATTTTAAAATCAGGTTTATGGAAAATAATACGGGTTCTATATAGAATACTTGTTATGTTGCGTGTGCGGATGATTTTAAAAACATGTTTTGGGAAACGAATAAAGTTTCTTTTCAAAATAGGTATTAAAAAGCGATTGCGGAATATTTTAAAACAAGTTTTGGGAAACGATTACGGTTTTTTTTTCAGGTTAGTTATTAAGAAGTGATTGGATGCGTGTGCGGATAATTTTAAAAACATGTTTTGGGAAACGAATAAGGGTTCTTTTCAAAATAGGTATTAAAAAGCGAATGCGGAATATTTTAAAACAAGTTTTGGGAAACGATTACGGTTTTTTTTTCAGGTTAGTTATTAAGAAGTGATTGGATGCGTGTGCGGATAATTTTAAAATCATGTTTTGGGAAACGAATAAGGGTTCTTTTCAAAATAGGTATTAAAAAGCGAATGCGGAATATTTTAAAAACAAGTTTTGGGGAACGATTACGGGTTCTTTTTAAGATAGGTATTAAAAAGCGATTGCGGAATATTTTAAAAAAGGGTTTTGAGAATCGAATATTGGTTCTTTACAGGATGGGTATTATGGTGCGTTTGCAGATGATTTTAAAAATAGGTTTTGGGAAACGAATACGAGTTCTTTTCAAGATAGGTATAAAAGAGCAAATGCAGATTAATTTTAAATTAGGTTTTGGGAATCGAATACGGTTTTTTTTTCAGGATAGGTATTAAAAAGCAATTGCGGATTATTTTAAGAACAGGTTTTGGGAAAAGAATACTTATTATTATGCGTGTGCGGATGATTTTAAAAACATGTTTCGGGAAACAAATACGGGTTCTTTTCAAGATAAGTAATGGAATTAAAATTTAAAACTCCCGAACCCTAAATTAACCCAGAGAGCACTCAGTCTTCAATAAAAAATAAGGAAAATTAAATTATGGTTACAAGTTTGCATGACGATGATGGCCTTCAGGGACCTCTAGGTATTAAGAAGCGATTGCGGATTATTTTTAAAATAGCTTTTGCGGATATAATACATGTTCTTTTCAGAATATTTATAATGATGCGTGTGCGGATGATTTTAAAAACATGTTTTGGGAAACGAATAAAGTTTCTTTTCAAAATAGGTATTAAAAAGCGATTGCGGAATATTTTAAAACAAGTTTTGGGAAACGATTACGGGTTTTTTTTCAGGTTAGTTATTAAGAAGTGATTGGATCCGTGTGCGGATAATTTTAAAATCATGTTTTGGGAAACGAATAAGGGTTCTTTTCAAAATAGGTATTAAAAAGCGAATGCGGAATATTTTAAAAACAAGTTTTGGGGAACGATTACGGGTTCTTTTTAAGATAGGCATTAAAAAGCGATTGCGGAATATTTTAAAAAAGGGTTTTGAGAATCAAATATTGGTTCTTTACAGGATGGGTATTATGGTGCGTTTGCAGATGATTTTAAAAATAGGTTTTGGGAAACGAATACGAGTTCTTTTCAAGATAGGTATAAAAGAGCAAATGCAGATTAATTTTAAATTAGGTTTTGGGAATCGAATACGGTTTTTTTTCAGGATAGGTATTAAAAAGCAATTGCGGATTATTTTAAGAACAGGTTTTGGGAAAAGAATACTTATTATTATGCGTGTGCGGATGATTTTAAAAACATGTTTCGGGAAACAAATACGGGTTCTTTTCAAGATAAGTAATGGAATTAAAATTTAAAACTCCCGAACCCTAAATTATCCCAGAGAGCACTCAGTCTTCAATAAAAAATAAGGAAAATTAAATTATGGTTACAAGTTTGCATGACGATGATGGCCTTCAGGGACCTCTAGGTATTAGGAAGCGATTGCGGATTATTTTTAAAATAGCTTTTGCGGATATAATACATGTTCTTTTCAGAATATTTATAATGATGCGTGTGCGGATGATTTTAAAAACATGTTTCGGGAAACGAATAGGGGTTCTTTTCAAGATATGTATTAGAAAGATGTTGCGGAGTATTTAAAAAAGGTATTGGGAATCAAATAAGGGTTTTTTTCAGGATAGGTATTGAGAAGCGATTGCGGATTATTTTTAAAACCGCTTTTGGGAAAATAATACATGTTCTTTTCAGAATACTTATTATGATGCGTGTGCGGTGGATTTTAAAAACGTTTCGGGAAACGAATACGAGTTCTTTTCAAGATAGGTATTAAAAATCGATTGCGGAATATTTTAAAAACAGGTTTTGGGAATCAAATACGGGTTATTTTTCAGGGTAGGTATTAAGAAGCGATTGCGGAATATTTTAAAAACAGGTTTTGGGATAAGAATGCGAATTCCTTTAAAGATAGGTATTTAAAAGCGATTGCGGATTATTTTTAAAACGTTTTTTGGGAATCGACCACGGTTTTTTTTTCAGGATAGGTATTAAGATGCGATGGCGGATTATTTTGAAAACAGGCTATGGGAAAATAATACGAGTTCTTTTCAGAATACTTATTATGATGCGTGTGCGGATGATTTTTAAAACATGTTTCGGGAAACGAATACGGGTTATTTTCAAGATAGGTATTAAAAAGCGATTGCGGAATATTTTAAAAACAAGTTTTGGGAAGCGATTACGGTTTTTTTCAGTTTAGGTATTAAGAAGCGATTGGATGCGTATGCGGATAATTTTAAAAACATAATTCGGGAATCTAATACGGATTCTTTTCAAGATAGGTATTAAAAAGCGAATGCGGAATATTTTAAAAACGCGTTTTGGGAATCGAATACGGTATTTTTTTCAGGATAGGTATTAAGAAGCGATTGCGGATAATATTAAAATCAGGTTTATGGAAAATAATACGGGTTCTTTTCAGAATACTTATTATGATGCGTGTGCGGATGATTTTAAAAACGTTTCGGGGTACGAATACGGGTTCTTTTCAAGATAGGTATAAAACAGCAAATGCAGACTAATTTAAAAACAGGTTTTTGAAATCGAATACGGTTTTTTTTTTCAGGATATGTATTAAGAAGCGATTGCGGGTTATTTTAAAATCAGGTTTATGGAAAATAATACGGGTTCTATATAGAATACTTGTTATGTTGCGTGTGCGGATGATTTTAAAAACATGTTTTGGGAAACGAATAAAGTTTCTTTTCAAAATAGGTATTAAAAAGCGATTGCGGAATATTTTAAAACAAGTTTTGGGAAACGATTACGGTTTTTTTTTCAGGTTAGTTATTAAGAAGTGATTGGATGCGTGTGCGGATAATTTTAAAAACATGTTTTGGGAAACGAATAAGGGTTCTTTTCAAAATAGGTATTAAAAAGCGAATGCGGAATATTTTAAAAACAAGTTTTGGGGAACGATTACGGGTTTTTTTCTGGTAATAATACTTATTATGATGCGTGTCCGGATGATTTTTTAAAACATGTTTCTGGGAACGAATACGGGTTCTTTTTAAGATAGGTATTAAAAAGCGATTGCGGAATATTTTAAAAACGGGTTTTGAGAATCGAATATTGGTTCTTTACAGGATGGGTATTATGGTGCGTTTGCAGATGATTTTAAAAATATGTTTTGGGAAACGAATACGAGTTCTTTTCGAGATAGGTATAAAAGAGCAAATGCAGATTAATTTAAAATTAGGTTTTGGGAATCGAATACGGTTTTTTTCAGAGTATGTATTAAGAAGCGATTTCGGAATATTTAAAAAACAGGTTTTGGGAATCGAATACGGTTTTTTTTTCAGGATAGGTATTAAAAAGCGATTGCGGAATAATTTAAAAACAGGTTTTGGGAATCGAATACGGTTTTTTTTTCAGGATAGGTTTTAAAAAGCAATTGCGGATTATTTTAAGAACAGGTTTTGGGAAAAGAATACTTATTATTATGCGTGTGCGGATGATTTTAAAAACATGTTTCGGGAAACAAATACGGGTTCTTTTCAAGATAGGTAATGGAATTAAAATTTAAAACTCCCGAACCGTAAATTAACCCAGAGAGCACTCACGTCAATAAGAAATAAGGAAAATTAAATTATGCTTACAAGTTTGCAGGACGATGATGGCATACAGGGACCCTTCTTCTAAAACTTTCCTAAAAAGAAGAAAAAGAAAACACGCATAACCACTTGAAATCCCTAGATACGTATTTCGGGAGCTATGCTCCCATCTTCAGTAGCTGAAGTCGTATGAATTGTTTGTGTTTGGTCTTGTGTATTTATGTGCTCCGGGTAAAAGTGAAAGGAGGGCAGAGGGGTGGGGGAATCCTTAACGGTTAGCGAGTAGAGGGGTGAGTAAGGGATAGGTCCTCGGTCGTTATTCATAACCGTCTCTTTGAATTTGATTATGAAAATACTCTCGTAAGCGTCAAGTTTTCAGTCGGTTTGTGTTGATTTTAACAGAGACATGTTTTCGATTTTAATCGGGTGATTGTTTTCCTGTATGTGTATTGCGACGCTAGACCTGTTACATCTATTGTGTTTGAAGTGTGCAAGGTGTTCTTTGAACCTGGTTTCTAGCTTCCGTTTAGTTTGCCCTATGTAGACTTTCTCGCAGTCTGTGCAAGCGATTTTGTATATGCCGGATCTTTGTAGAGTCGGGATCGTGTCTTTTGGGTTGTGTAGTAAGTTGGAGAGTTTGTTTTCATTCACAGGTACTGCATTAAGGTTGTGTTTTGAGAAGATGTTTGATAAGCCGTTTGTGATGCCAGGGACGAATGGGATTTTTTCGTATTTGGGTTTTTTGGGAGGCGTGCTTGTGATAGTAATGTTTTTTCAAAGAAAGACTGCGCTTGTGTTTGTGTAAAATATTTTCCATCATCTAAGGGTCCCAACCATTGATTTTAGCGCATTTTTGATATATTTTAATTCTGTGAGGAAATCAACTTCAGAAAGAGGAACGTCTAAGCGTCTATGTACCATTGAGTGGATTTGTGCTAATTTATGTGAAATATGGTCATTGGAATCAGTAAGAATGTACGTGTCTGTGTGTGTGTGTTTTCGGTAAATCCCGAAATTGATTTGGTTGTTTTATCTTTTTACGGGACGGTCAACAAATGGGCATGTATTTTGTTTTTCAACTTCATGTGTAAATTTAAAGGAAGTATATTGATCGTTTAGTTCCTGTAGAAAATCAGTTAAGTGATTGCTGGTGATATCGAAAATCGCGAAAATATCGTCAACGTATCTTAGCCATAAGTGAGGGAAGTATTTGAAAGTGTTATTGCATTGTTTCTCGAAGTTAACCATGAATAGGTTGGCTGAGAACAATGAAATGGAGTTTCCCATTGTTGTACCGTACTTTTGTTGGTAGAACTTGTTGTAAACTTGAAAGAAATTTTGGTTCATGCATAAGCGTCTTACTATTTCATCTACTGTTTTTAATGGTAAGTTTTGATCGGTGAGCCATTCTTCGAGGAATTGTAATGTTTCACTGATTGGAACGCTAGGAAAGAGAGAGGCAACATCAAAAGAAACTAAAATTTCACTGTCCTGCAGTATAATGTCTTTAACCACCATATTTCACATAAATTAGCACAATTCCACTCAATGGTACATAGACTGTTACAGGTTCCTCTTTCTGAAGTTGATTTCCTCACAGAATTAAAATATATCAAAAATGCGCTAAAATCAATGGTTGGGACCCTTAGATGATAGAGAATATTTTACACAACCACAAGCGCAGTCTTTCTTTGAAAAAAACAGATTACTCTCACAAGCACGCCTCCCAAAAAACCCAAATAAGTAAAAATCCCATTCGTCCCTGGCATCACAAACTGCTTATCAAACATCTTCTCAAAACAGAACCTTAAAGCAGTACCTGTGAATGAAAACAAACTCTCCAACTTACTACACAATCTAAAAGGCACGATCCCGACTCTACATAGATCCGGCATATACAAAATCGCTTGCACAGACTGCGAGAAAGTCTACATAGGGCAAACTAAACGGAAGCTAGAAACCAGGTTCAAAGAACACCTTGCACACTTCAAACACAATAGATGTAACAGGTCTAGCGTCGCAATACACATACAGGAAAACAATCACCCGATTAAAATCGAAAACATGTATCTGTTAAAATCAACACAAACCGACTGGAAACTTGACGCTTCCGAGAGTATTTTCATAAACAAATTCAAAGAGACGGTTATGAATAACGACCGCGGACCTATCCCTTAATCACCCCTCTACTCGAAACCGTTAAGAGTTCCCCCACCCCTCTGCCCTCCTTTCACTTTTACCCGGAACACATAAATACACAAGACCAAACAAACAATTCATACTTCAGCTACTGAAGATGGGAGCATAGCTCCCGAAATACGTATCTAGAGATTTCCAGAGTGTTTGTGCGTGTTTTTCTTTTTCTTATTTTTAGGATAGTTTTAGACAACAGGTCCCTGTAGGCCATCATCGTCCTGCAAACTTGTAAGCATAATTTAATTTTCCTTATTTCTTATTGACGTGTGAGTGCTCTCTAGGTTAATTTACGGTTCAGGAGTTTTAAATTTTAACTCCAATCTGTTCACCGTAGTCTCCAATTCAATTTTTAAAGAAAAATATTAAAAAGCGATTGCGGAATATTTTGAAAACAGGTTTTGGGAATCGAATACGGTTTTTTTTTTCAGGATAGGTATTAAGAATCGATTACGGGTTATTTTTAAAACAGGTTTTGGGAATCGAATCCGGGTTTTTTTTTCAGCATAGGTATTTAGAAGCGATTGCGAATTATTTTAAAAACACGTTTTGGGAAAAGAATAAGGGTTTTTCTCAGTATACTTATTATTATGCATGCGCGGATGATTTGAAAAACATGTTTCGGGAAACGAATACGGGTTCTTTTCAAGAAAGGTATTAAAAATCGATTGCGGAATATTTTAAAAACAGGTTTTGGGAATCAAATACGGGTTATTTTTCAGGGTAGGTATTAAGAAGGGATTGCGGAATATTTTAAAAACTGGTTTTGGGAAAAGAATGCGAATTCCTTTAAAGATAGGTATTTAAAAGCTATTGCGGATTATTTTTAAAACGTTTTTTTGGGAATCGAATACGGTTTTTTTCAGGATAGGTATTAAGATGCGATGGCGGATTATTTTAAAAACAGGCTATGGGAAAATAATACGAGTTCTTTTCAGAATACTTATTATGATGCGTGTGCGGATGATTTTAAAAACGTTTCGGGGTACGAATACGGGTTATTTTCAAGATAGGTATTAAAACGCGATTGCGGAATATTTTAAAAACAAGTTTTGGGAAGCGATTACGGTTTTTTTTTCAGTTTAGGTATTAACAAGCGATTGGATGCGTGCGCGGATAATTTTAAAAACATGATTCGGGAAACTAATACGGATTCTTTTCAAGATAGGTATTAAAAAGCGATTGCGGAATATTTTAAAAACAGGTTTTGGGGATCGAATACGGTTTTTTTTCAGGATAGGTATTATGAAGCGATTGCGGATTATTTTAATAACAGATTTTGGGAAAAGAATACGGGTTCCTATCAGAATACTTATTAATATGCGTGTGCGGATGATTTTAAAAAGATGATTCGGGAAACGAATAGGGGTTCTTTTCAAGATATGTAATGGAATTAAAATGTAAAACTCCCGAACCCTAAATTAACCCAGAGAGCACTCAGTCTTCAATAAAAAATAAGGAAAATTAAATTATGCTTACAAGTTTGCATGACGATGATGGCCTTCAGGGACCTCTAGGTATTAAGAAGCGATTGCGGATTATTTTTAAAATAGCTTTTGCGAATATAATACATGTTCTTTTCAGAATATTTATTATGATGCGTGTGCGGATGATTTTAAAAACATGTTTCGGGAAACGAATAGGGGTTCTTATCAAGATAGGTATTAGAAAGATATTGCGGAGTATTTAAAAAAGGTATTGGGAATCAAATAAGGGTTTTTTTTCAGAATAGGTATTAAGAAGCAATTGCGGGTTATTTTAAAATCAGGTTTATGGAAATAATACGAGTTCTTTTTAGAATACTTATTATGATGCGTGTGCGGATGATTTTTAAAACATGTTTCGGGAAACGAATACGGGTTATTTTCAAGATAGGTATTAAAAAGCGATTGCGGAATATTTTAAAAACAAGTTTTGGGAAGCGATTACGGTTTTTTTCAGCTTAGGTATTAAGAAGCGATTGGATGCGTGTGCGGATAATTTTAAAGACATGATTCGGGAAACGAATACGGATACTTTTCAAGATAGGTATTTAAATGCGAATGCGGAATATTTTAAAAACAGGTTTTGGGAAACGAATAGGGGTTCTTATCAAGATAGGTATTAGAAAGATATTGCGGAGTATTTAAAAAAGGTATTGGGAATCAAATAAGGGTTTTTTTCAGGATAGGTATTAAGAAGCGATTGCGGATTATATTAAAATCAGGTTTATGGAAAATAATACGGGTTCTTTTCAGAATACTTATTATGAAGCGTGTGCCGATGATTTTAAAACGTTTCGGGGTACGAATACGGGTTCTTTTCAAGATAGGTATAAAACAACAAATGCAGACTAATTAAAAAACAGGTTTTTGAAATCGAATACGGTTTTTTTTTTCAGGATATGTATTAAGAAGCGATTGCGGGTTATTTTAAAATCATGTTTATGGAAAATAATACGGGTTCTATATAGAATACTTGTTATGATGCGTGTGCGGATGATTTTAAAAACATGTTTTGGGAAACGAATAAAGTTTCTTTTCAAAATAGGTATTAAAAAGCGATTGCGGAATATTTTAAAAACAAGTTTTGGGATAACGATTACGGTTTTTTTTCAGGTTAGGTATTAAGAAATGATTGGATGCGTGTGCGGATGATTTTAAAAACATGATTCGGGAAACGAATACGGATTCTTTTCAAGATAGATATTAAAAAGCGATTGCGGAATATTTTAAAAACAGGTTTTGGGAAAATAATACTGGTACTTTTTAGAATACTTATTATTGATGCGTGTCCGGATGATTTTAAAAACGTTTCGGGAAACGAATACGGGTTCTTTTCAAGATAGGTATTAAAAAGCGATTGCGGAATATTTTAAAAAACAGGTTTTGGGAATCGAATACGGTTTCATATCAGGATAGATATTAAGAAGCGATTGCGGCTTATTTTTAAAACAGCTTTTGAGAAAATAATACATGTTCTTTTCAGAATACTTGTTATGATGCGTGTGCCGATAATTTTAAAAACATTTTTCGGGAAACGAATACGGGTTCTTTTCAAGATAGATATTAAAAAGATACTGCGGAATATTTCAAAAAAGGTTTTGGGAATCAAATAAGGTTTTTTTTCAGGATAGGTATTGAGAAGCGATTGCGGATTATTTTTAAAACAGCTTTTGGGAAAATAATACATGTTCTTTTCAGAATACTTATTATGATGCGTGTGCGGTGGATTTTAAAAACGTTTCGGGATACGAATACGGGTTCTTTTCAAGATAGGTATTAAAAAGCGATTGCGGAATATTTTAAAAACAGGTTTTGGAAATCGAATATGGTTTTTTTTTCAGGTTAGGTATTAAGAAGAGATTGGATGCGTGTGCGGATGATTTTTAAAACATGCTTCGGGAAACGAATACGGATTCTTTTCATGATAGGTATTAAAAATCGATTGCGGAATATTTTAAAAATAGGTTTTGGGAATCGAATACGGTTTTTTTTTTCAGGATAGGTATTGAGAAGCGATTGCGGATTATTTTTAAAACAGCTTTTGGGAAAATAATACATGTTCTTTTCAGAATACTTATTATGATGCGTGTGCGGTGGATTTTAAAAACGTTTCGAGAAACGAATACGGATTCTTTTCAAGATAGGTATTAAAAAGCAAATGCAGACAAGTTTAAAAACAGGTTTTGGGAATCGAATACGATTTTTTTTCTTCAGGATAGGTATTAAGAAGCGATTGCGGATTATTTTAAAAACAGGTTTTGGGAAAAGAATACGGGTTCTTTTCAAAATAGGTATTAAAAATCGATTGCGGATTATTTTAAAAATGGGTTTTGGGAATCGAATACTTTTTTTTCAGGATAGGTATTAAGATGCGATGGCGGATTATTTTAAAAACAGGTTTGGGGAAAATAATATAGATTCTTTACAGAATCCTTATTATGATGCGTGTGCGGATGATTTTAAAAACGTTTGAGGAAACGAATACTGGTTCTTTTCAAGATAGGTATAAAAAAGCAAATGCAGGTTGATTTAAAAACAGGTTTTGGGAATCAAATACGGTTTTTTTTTTCAGGATAGGTATTATGAAACGATTGCGGATTATTTTAATAACAGATTTTGGGAAAAGAATACGGCTTCCTATCAGAATACTTATTAATATGCGTGTGCGGATGATTTTAAAAACATGTTTCGGGAAACAAATACGGGTTCTTTTCAAGATAAGTAATGGAATTTAAATTTAAAACTCTCGAACCCTAAATAACCCAGAGAGCACTCAGTCTTTAATAAAAAATGAGGAAAATTAAATTATGCTTACAAGTTTGCATGACGATGATGGCCTTCAGGGACCTCTAGGTATTAAGAAGCGATTGCGGATTATTTTTAAAATAGCTTTTGCGAATATAATACATGTTCTTTTCAGAATATTTATTATGATGCGTGTGCGGATGATTTTAAAAACATGTTTCGGGAAACGAATAGGGGTTCTTTTCAAGATAGGTATTAGAAAGATATTGCGGAGTATTTAAAAAAGGTATTGGGAATCAAATAAGGGTTTTTTTTCAGTATAGGTATTAGGAAGCAATTGCGGGTTATTTTAAAATCAGGTTTATGGAAAATAATACGGGTTCTATATAGAATACTTTTTATGATGCGTGTGCGGATGATTTTAAAACCAGGTTTTGGGATAAGAATGCGAATTCCTTTAAAGATAGGTATTTAAAAGCGATTGCGGATTATTTTTAAAACGTTTTTTGGGAATCGACCACGGTTTTTTTTCAGGATAGGTATTAAGATGCGATGGCGGATTATTTAAAAAACAGGCTATGGGAAAATAATACGAGTTCTTTTCAGAATACTTATTATGATGCGTGTGCGGATGATTTTTAAAACATGTTTCGGGAAACGAATACGGGTTATTTTCAAGATAGGTATTAAAAAGCGATTGCGGAATATTTTAAAAACAAGTTTTGGGAAGCGATTACGGTTTTTTTCAGTTGAGGTATTAAGAAGCGATTGGATGCGTATGCGGATAATTTTAAAAACATAATTCGGGAAACTAATACGGATTCTTTTCAAGATAGGTATTAAAAAGCGAATGCGGAATATTTTAAAAACGGGTTTTGGGAATCGAATACGGTATTTTTTTCAGGATAGGTATTAAGAAGCGATTGCGGATTATATTAAAATCAGGTTTATGGAAAATAATACGGGTTCTTTTCAGAATACTTATTATGATGCGTGTGCGGATGATTTTAAAAACGTTTCGGGGTACGAATACGGGTTCTTTTCAAGAAAGGTATAAAACAGCAAATGCAGACTAATTTAAAAACAGGTTTTTGAAATCGAATACGGTTTTTTTTTCAGGATATGTATTAAGAAATGATTGGATGCGTGTGCGGATGATTTTAAAAACATGATTCGGGAAACGAATACGGATTCTTTTCAAGATAGATATTAAAAAGCGATTGCGGAATATTTTAAAAACAGGTTTTGGGAAAATAATACTGGTACTTTTTAGAATACTTATTATTGATGCGTGTCCGGATGATTTTAAAAACGTTTCGGGAAACGAATACGGGTTCTTTTCAAGATAGGTATTAAAAAGCGATTGCGGAATATTTTAAAAACAGGTTTTGGGAATCGAATACGGTTTCATATCAGGATAGATATTAAGAAGCGATTGCGGCTTATTTTTAAAACAGCTTTTGAGAAAATAATAATGTTCTTTTCAGAATACTTGTTATGATGCGTGTGCCGATAATTTTAAAAACATTTTTCGGGAAACGAATACGGGTTCTTTTCAAGATAGATATTAAAAAGATACTGCGGAATATTTCAAAAAAGGTTTTGGGAATCAAATAAGGTTTTTTTTCAGGATAGGTATTGAGAAGCGATTGCGGATTATTTTTAAAACAGCTTTTGGGAAAATAATAAATGTTCTTTTCAGAATACTTATTATGATGCGTGTGCGGTGGATTTTAAAAACGTTTCGGGATACGAATACGGGTTCTTTTCAAGATAGGTATTAAAAAGCGATTGCGGAATATTTTAAAAACAGGTTTTGGAAATCGAATATGGTTTTTTTTTCAGGTTAGGTATTAAGAAGAGATTGGATGCGTGTGCGGATGATTTTCAAAACATGCTTCGGGAAACGAATACGGATTCTTTTCATGATAGGTATTAAAAATCGATTGCGGAATATTTTAAAAATAGGTTTTGGGAATCGAATACGGTTTTTTTTTTCAGGATAGGTATTGAGAAGCGATTGCGGATTATTTTTAAAACAGCTTTTGGGAAAATAATACATGTTCTTTTCAGAATACTTATTATGATGCGTGTGCGGTGGATTTTAAAAACGTTTCGAGAAACGAATACGGATTCTTTTCAAGATAGGTATTAAAAAGCAAATGCAGACAAGTTTAAAAACAGGTTTTGGGAATCGAATACGATTTTTTTTCTTCAGGATAGGTATTAAGAAGCGATTGCGGATTATTTTAAAAACAGGTTTTGGGAAAAGAATACGGGTTCTTTTCAAAATAGGTATTAAAAATCGATTGCGGATTATTTTAAAAATGGGTTTTGGGAATCGAATACTTTTTTTTTCAGGATAGGTATTAAGATGCGATGGCGGATTATTTTAAAAACAGGTTTGGGGAAAATAATATAGATTCTTTACAGAATCCTTATTATGATGCGTGTGCGGATGATTTTAAAAACGTTTGAGGAAACGAATACTGGTTCTTTTCAAGATAGGTATAAAAAAGCAAATGCAGGTTGATTTAAAAACAGGTTTTGGGAATCAAATACGGTTTTTTTTTTCAGGATAGGTATTATGAAACGATTGCGGATTATTTTAATAACAGATTTTGGGAAAAGAATACGGCTTCCTATCAGAATACTTATTAATATGCGTGTGCGGATGATTTTAAAAACATGTTTCGGGAAACAAATACGGGTTCTTTTCAAGATAAGTAATGGAATTTAAATTTAAAACTCTCGAACCCTAAATAACCCAGAGAGCACTCAGTCTTCAATAAAAAATGAGGAAAATTAAATTATGCTTACAAGTTTGCATGACGATGATGGCCTTCAGGGACCTCTAGGTATTAAGAAGCGATTGCGGATTATTTTTAAAATAGCTTTTGCGAATATAATACATGTTCTTTTCAGAATATTTATTATGATGCGTGTGCGGATGATTTTAAAAACATGTTTCGGGAAACGAATAGGGGTTCTTTTCAAGATAGGTATTAGAAAGATATTGCGGAGTATTTAAAAAAGGTATTGGGAATCAAATAAGGGTTTTTTTTCAGTATAGGTATTAGGAAGCAATTGCGGGTTATTTTAAAATCAGGTTTATGGAAAATAATACGGGTTCTATATAGAATACTTTTTATGATGCGTGTGCGGATGATTTTAAAACCAGGTTTTGGGATAAGAATGCGAATTCCTTTAAAGATATGTATTTAAAAGCGATTGCGGATTATTTTTAAAACGTTTTTTGGGAATCGACCACGGTTTTTTTTCAGGATAGGTATTAAGATGCGATGGCGGATTATTTAAAAAACAGGCTATGGGAAAATAATACGAGTTCTTTTCAGAATACTTATTATGATGCGTGTGCGGATGATTTTTAAAACATGTTTCGGGAAACGAATACGGGTTATTTTCAAGATAGGTATTAAAAAGCGATTGCGGAATATTTTAAAAACAAGTTTTGGGAAGCGATTAAGGTTTTTTTCAGTTGAGGTATTAAGAAGCGATTGGATGCGTATGCGGATAATTTTAAAAACATAATTCGGGAAACTAATACGGATTCTTTTCAAGATAGGTATTAAAAAGCGAATGCGGAATATTTTAAAAACGGGTTTTGGGAATCGAATACGGTATTTTTTTCAGGATAGGTATTAAGAAGCGATTGCGGATTATATTAAAATCAGGTTTATGGAAAATAATACGGGTTCTTTTCAGAATACTTATTATGATGCGTGTGCGGATGATTTTAAAAACGTTTCGGGGTACGAATACGGGTTCTTTTCAAGATAGGTATAAAACAGCAAATGCAGACTAATTTAAAAACAGGTTTTTGAAATCGAATACGGTTTTTTTTTTTCAGGATATGTATTAAGAAATGATTGGATGCGTGTGCGGATGATTTTAAAAACATGATTCGGGAAACGAATACGGATTCTTTTCAAGATAGATATTAAAAAGCGATTGCGGAATATTTTAAAAACAGGTTTTGGGAAAATAATACTGGTACTTTTTAGAATACTTATTATTGATGCGTGTCCGGATGATTTTAAAAACGTTTCGGGAAACGAATACGGGTTCTTTTCAAGATAGGTATTAAAAAGCGATTGCGGAATATTTTAAAAACAGGTTTTGGGAATCGAATACGGTTTCATATCAGGATAGATATTAAGAAGCGATTGCGGATTATTTTTAAAACAGCTTTTGGGAAAATAATACATGTTCTTTTCAGAATACTTATTATGATGCGTGTGCGGTGGATTTTAAAAACGTTTCGAGAATCGAATACGGATTCTTTTCAAGATAGGTATTGAAAAGCAAATGCAGACAAGCTTAAAAACAGGTTTTGGGAATCGAATACGATTTTTTTTCTTCAGGATAGGTATTAAGAAGCGATTGCGGATTATTTTAAAAACAGGTTTTGGGAAAAGACTACGGGTTCTTTTCAAAATAGGTATTAAAAATCGATTGCGGATTATTTTAAAAATGGGGTTTGGGAATCGAATAGTTTTTTTTCAGGATAGGTATTAAGATGCGATGGCGGATTATTTTAAAAACAGGTTTGGGGAAAATAATATAGATTCTTTACAGAATCCGTATTATTATGCGTGTGCGGATGATTTTAAAAACGTTTGAGGAAACGAATACGGGTTCTTTTCAAGATAGGTATAAAAAAGCAAATGCAGGTTAATTTAAAAATAGGTTTTGGGAATCGAATTCGGTTTTTTTTTCAGGATAGGTATTATGAAGCGATTGCGGATTATTTTAAAAACAGATTTTGGGAAAAGAATACGGGCTCCTATCAGAATACTTATTAATATGCGTGTGCGGATGATTTTAAAAACATGTTTGGGGAAACAAATACGGGTTCTTTTCAAGATAAGTAATGGAATTAAAATTTAAAACTCCCGAACCCTAAATTAACCCAGAGAGCACTCAGTCTTCAATAAAAAATAAGGAAAATTAAATTATGCTTACAAGTTTGCATGACGATGATGGCCTTCAGGGACCTCTAGGTATTAAGATGCGATTGCGGATTATTTTTAAAATAGCTTTTGCGAATATAATAATGTTCTTTTCAGAATATTTATTATGATGCGTGTGCGGATGATTTAAAAACATGTTTCGGGAAACGAATAAGGGTTCTTTTCAAGATAGGTATTAGAAAGATATTGCGGAGTATTTAAAAAAGGTATTGGGAATCAAAAAAGGGTTTTTTTCAGGATAGGTATTAAAAAGCAATTGCGGGTTATTTTAAAATCAGGTTTATGGAAAATAATACGGGTTCTATATAGAATACTTTCTATGATGCGTGTGCGGATGATTTTAAAAACATGTTTCGGGAAACGAATACGGGTTCTTTTCAAGATAGGTATTAAAAATCGATTGCGGAATATTTAAAAAACAGGTTCTGGGATTCGAATACGGGTTATTTTTCAGGGTAGGTATTAAGAAGCGATTGCGGAATATTTTAAAAACAGGTTTATGGAAAATAATACGGGTTTTTTATAGAATACTTGTTATGATGCGTGTGCGGAAGATTTTAAATACATGTTTCGGGATACGAATACGGATTCTTTTCATGATAGGTATTAAAAATCGATTGCGGAATATTTTAAAAATAGGTTCTGGGATTCGAATACGTTTTGTTTTTTTCAGGATAGGTATTGAGAAGCGATTGCGGATTATTTTTAAAACAGCTTTTGGGAAAATAATACATGTTCTTTTCAGAATACTTATTATGATGCGTGTGCGGTGGATTTTAAAAACGTTTCGAGAAACGAATATGGATTCTTTTCAAGATAGGTATTAAAAAGCAAATGCAGACAAGTTTAAAAACAGGTTTTGGGAATCGAATACGATTTTTTACCTTCAGGATAGGTACTAAGAAGCGATTGCGGATTATTTTTAAAGCAGGTTTTGGGAAAAGAATACGGGTTCTTTTCAAAATAGGTATTAAAAATCGATTGCGGATTATTTTAAAAATGGGTTTTGGGAATCGAATATGGGTTTTTTTTCAGGATAGGTATTATGAAGCGATTGCGGATTATTTTAGTAACAGATTTTGGGAAAAGAATACGGGTTCCTATCAGAATACTTATTAATATGCGTGTGCGGATGATTTTAAAAATATGATTCGGGAAACTAATACGGATTCTTTTCAAGATAGGTATTAAAAAGCGATTGCGGAATATTTTAAAAACAGGTTTTGGGAATCGAATACGGTTTTTTTTTCAGGATAGGTATTATGAAGCGATTGCGGATTATTTTAATAACAGATTTTGGGAAAAGAATACGGGTTCCTATCAGAATACTTATTAATATGCGTGTGCGGATGATTTTAAAAAGATGATTCGGGAAACAAATACGGGTTCTTTTCAAGATATGTAATGGAATTAAAATTTAAAACTCCCGAACCCTAAATTAACCCAGAGAGCACTCAGTCTTCAATAAAAAATAAGGAAAATTAAATTATGCTTACAAGTTTGCATGACGATGATGGCCTTCAGGGACCTCTAGGTATTAAGAAACGATTGCGGATTATTTTTAAAATAGCTTTTGCGAATATAATACATGTTCTTTTCAGAATATTTATTATGATGCGTGTGCGGATGATTTTAAAAACATTCTTCGGGAAACGAATAGGGGTTATTTTCAAGAAAGGTATTAGAAAGATATCGCGGAGTATTTAAAAAAGGTATTGGGGATCAAAAAAGGTTTTTTTTTCAGGATAGGTATTAAGAAGCAATTGCGGGTTATTTTAAAATCAGGTTTATGGAAAAAAATACGGGATCTATATAGAATCCATTTTATGATGCGTGTGCGGATGATTTTAAAACAGGTTTTGGGAATCGAATCCGGGTTTTTTTTTTCAGCATAGGTATTAAGAAGCGATTGCGGACTATTTTAAAAACAGGTTTTGGGATAAGAATGCGAATTCCTTTAAAGATAGGTATTTAAAGCGATTGCGGATTATTTTTAAAACGTTTTTTGGGAATCGAATAAGGTTTTTTTTCAGGATAGGTATTAAGATGCGATGGCGGATTATTTTAAAAACAGGCTATGGGAAAATAATACGAGTTCTTTTCAGAATACTTATTATGATGCTTGTGCGGATGATTTTAAAAACATGTTTTGGGAAACGAATAAAGTTTCTTTTCAAAATAGGTATTAAAAAGCGATTGCGGAATATTTTAAAAACAAGTTTTGGGATACGATTACGGTTTTTTTTTCAGGTTAGGTATTAAGAAGTGATTGGATGCGTGTGCGGATGATTTTAAAAACATGATTCGGGAAACGAATACGGATTCTTTTCAAGATAGATATTAAAAAGCGATTGCGGAATATTTTAAAAACAGGTTTTGGGAAAATAATACTGGTACTTTTCAGAATACTTATTATTGATGCGTGTCCGGATGATTTTAAAAACGTTTCGGGAAACGAATACGGGTTCTTTTCAAGATAGGTATTAAAAAGCGATTGCGGAATACTTTAAAAACAGGTTTTGGGAATCGAATACGGTTTCATATCAGGATAGATATTAAGAAGCGATTGCGGCTTATTTTTAAAACAGCTTTTGGGAAAATAATACATGTTCTTTTCAGAATACTTGTTATGATGCGTGTGCCGATAATTTTAAAAACATGTTTCGGGAAACGAATACGGGTTCTTTTCAAGATAGATATTAAAAAGATACTGCGGAATATTTCAAAAAAGGTTTTGGGAATCAAATAAGGTTTTTTTTTCAGGATAGGTATTGAGAAGCGATTGCGGATTATTTTTAAAACAGCTTTTGGGAAAATAATACATGTTCTTTTCAGAATACTTATTATGATGCGTGTGCGGTGGATTTTTAAAACGTTTCGGGATACGAATACGGGTTCTATTCAAGATAGGTATTAAAAAGCGATTGCGGAATATTTTATAAACAGGTTTTGGAAATCGAATATGTTTTTTTTTTCAGGTTAGGTATTAAGAAGAGATTGGAGGCGTGTGCGGGTGATTTTTAAAACATGCTTCGGGAAACGAATACGGATTCTTTTCATGATAGGTATTAAAAATCGATTGCGGAATAATTTAAAAATAGGTTTTGGGAATCGAATACGGTTTTTTTTTCAGGATAGGTATTGATAAGCGATTGCGGATTATTTTTAAAACAGCTTTTGGGAAAATAATACATGTTCTTTTCAGAATACTTATTATGATGCGTGTGCGGATGATTTTTAAAACATGTTTCGGGAAACGAATACGGGTTCTTTTCAAGATAGGTATTAAAAAGCGATTGCGGAATATTTTAAAAACAAGTTTTGGGAAGCGATTACGGTTTTTTTCAGTTTAGGTATTAAGAAGCGATTGGATGCGTATGCGGATAATTTTAAAAACATAATTCGGGAATCTAATACGGATTCTTTTCAAGATACGTATTAAAAAGCGAATGCGGAATATTTTAAAAACGGGTTTTGGGAATCGAATACGGTATTTTTTTCAGGATAGGTATTAAGAAGCGATTGCGGATAATATTAAAATCAGGTTTATGGAAAATAATACGGGTTCTTTTCAGAATACTTATTATGATGCGTGTGCGGATGATTTTAAAAACGTTTCGGGGTACGAATACGGGTTCTTTTCAAGATAGGTATAAAACAGCAAATGCAGACTAATTTAAAAACAGGTTTTTGAAATCGAATACGGTTTTTTTTTCAGGATATGTATTAAGAAGCGATTGCGGGTTATTTTAAAATCAGGTTTATGGAAAATAATACGGGTTCTATATAGAATACTTGTTATGTTGCGTGTGCGGATGATTTTAAAAACATGTTTTGGGAAACGAATAAAGTTTCTTTTCAAAATAGGTATTAAAAAGCGATTGCGGAATATTTTAAAACAAGTTTTGGGAAACGATTACGGTTTTTTTTTTCAGGTTAGTTATTAAGAAGTGATTGGATGCGTGTGCGGATAATTTTAAAAACATGTTTTGGGAAACGAATAAGGGTTCTTTTCAAAATAGGTATTAAAAAGCGAATGCGGAATATTTTAAAAACAAGTTTTGGGGAACGATTACGGGTTTTTTTCTGGTAATAATACTTATTATGATGCGTGTCCGGATGATTTTTTAAAACATGTTTCTGGGAACGAATACGGGTTCTTTTTAAGATAGGTATTAAAAAGCGATTGCGGAATATTTTAAAAACGGGTTTTGAGAATCGAATATTGGTTCTTTACAGGATGGGTATTATGGTGCGTTTGCAGATGATTTTAAAAATATGTTTTGGGAAACGAATACGAGTTCTTTTCGAGATAGGTATAAAAGAGCAAATGCAGATTAATTTAAAATTAGGTTTTGGGAATCGAATACGGTTTTTTTCAGAGTATGTATTAAGAAGCGATTTCGGAATATTTAAAAAACAGGTTTTGGGAATCGAATACGGTTTTTTTTTCAGGATAGGTATTAAAAAGCGATTGCGGAATAATTTAAAAACAGGTTTTGGGAATCGAATACGGTTTTTTTTCAGGATAGGTTTTAAAAAGCAATTGCGGATTATTTTAAGAACAGGTTTTGGGAAAAGAATACTTATTATTATGCGTGTGCGGATGATTTTAAAAACATGTTTCGGGAAACAAATACGGGTTCTTTTCAAGATAGGTAATGGAATTAAAATTTAAAACTCCCGAACCGTAAATTAACCCAGAGAGCACTCACGTCAATAAGAAATAAGGAAAATTAAATTATGCTTACAAGTTTGCAGGACGATGATGGCATACAGGGACCCTTCTTCTAAAACTTTCCTAAAAAGAAGAAAAAGAAAACACGCATAACCACTTGAAATCCCTAGATACGTATTTCGGGAGCTATGCTCCCATCTTCAGTAGCTGAAGTCGTATGAATTGTTTGTGTTTGGTCTTGTGTATTTATGTGCTCCGGGTAAAAGTGAAAGGAGGGCAGAGGGGTGGGGGAATCCTTAACGGTTAGCGAGTAGAGGGGTGAGTAAGGGATAGGTCCTCGGTCGTTATTCATAACCGTCTCTTTGAATTTGATTATGAAAATACTCTCGTAAGCGTCAAGTTTTCAGTCGGTTTGTGTTGATTTTAACAGAGACATGTTTTCGATTTTAATCGGGTGATTGTTTTCCTGTATGTGTATTGCGACGCTAGACCTGTTACATCTATTGTGTTTGAAGTGTGCAAGGTGTTCTTTGAACCTGGTTTCTAGATTCCGTTTAGTTTGCCCTATGTAGACTTTCTCGCAGTCTGTGCAAGCGATTTTGTATATGCCGGATCTTTGTAGAGTCGGGATCGTGTCTTTTGGGTTGTGTAGTAAGTTGGAGAGTTTGTTTTCATTCACAGGTACTGCATTAAGGTTGTGTTTTGAGAAGATGTTTGATAAGCCGTTTGTGATGCCAGGGACGAATGGGATTTTTTCGTATTTGGGTTTTTTGGGAGGCGTGCTTGTGATAGTAATGTTTTTTCAAAGAAAGACTGCGCTTGTGTTTGTGTAAAATATTTTCCATCATCTAAGGGTCCCAACCATTGATTTTAGCGCATTTTTGATATATTTTAATTCTGTGAGGAAATCAACTTCAGAAAGAGGAACGTCTAAGCGTCTATGTACCATTGAGTGGATTTGTGCTAATTTATGTGAAATATGGTGATTGGAATCAGTAAGAATGTACGTGTCTGTGTGTGTGTGTTTTCGGTAAATCCCGAAATTGATTTGGTTGTTTTATCTTTTTACGGGACGGTCAACAAATGGGCATGTATTTTGTTTTTCAACTTCATGTGTAAATTTAAAGGAAGTATATTGATCGTTTAGTTCCTGTAGAAAATCAGTTAAGTGATTGCTGGTGATATCGAAAATCGCGAAAATATCGTCAACGTATCTTAGCCATAAGTGAGGGAAGTATTTGAAAGTGTTATTGCATTGTTTCTCGAAGTTAACCATGAATAGGTTGGCTGAGAACAATGAAATGGTGTTTCCCATTGTTGTACCGTATTTTTGTTGGTAGAACTTGTTGTAAACTTGAAAGAAATTTTGGTTCATGCATAAGCGTCTTACTATTTCATCTACTGTTTTTAATGGTAAGTTTTGATCGGTGAGCCATTCTTCGAGGAATTGTAATGTTTCACTGATTGGAACGCTAGGAAAGAGAGAGGCAACATCAAAAGAAACTAAAATTTCACTGTCCTGCAGTATAATGTCTTTAACCACCATATTTCACATAAATTAGCACAATTCCACTCAATGGTACATAGACTGTTACAGGTTCCTCTTTCTGAAGTTGATTTCCTCACAGAATTAAAATATATCAAAAATGCGCTAAAATCAATGGTTGGGACCCTTAGATGATAGAGAATATTTTACACAACCACAAGCGCAGTCTTTCTTTGAAAAAAACAGATTACTCTCACAAGCACGCCTCCCAAAAAACCCAAATAAGTAAAAATCCCATTCGTCCCTGGCATCACAAACTGCTTATCAAACATCTTCTCAAAACAGAACCTTAAAGCAGTACCTGTGAATGAAAACAAACTCTCCAACTTACTACACAATCTAAAAGGCACGATCCCGACTCTACATAGATCCGGCATATACAAAATCGCTTGCACAGACTGCGAGAAAGTCTACATAGGGCAAACTAAACGGAAGCTAGAAACCAGGTTCAAAGAACACCTTGCACACTTCAAACACAATAGATGTAACAGGTCTAGCGTCGCAAAACACATACAGGAAAACAATCACCCGATTAAAATCGAAAACATGTATCTGTTAAAATCAACACAAACCGACTGGAAACTTGACGCTTCCGAGAGTATTTTCATAAACAAATTCAAAGAGACGGTTATGAATAACGACCGCGGACCTATCCCTTACTCACCCCTCTACTCGAAACCGTTAAGAGTTCCCCCACCCCTCTGCCCTCCTTTCACTTTTACCCGGAACACATAAATACACAAGACCAAACAAACAATTCATATTTCAGCTACTGAAGATGGGAGCATAGCTCCCGAAATACTTATCTAGAGATTTCCAGAGTGTTTGTGCTTGTGTTTTTCTTTTTCTTATTTTTAGGATAGTTTTAGACAACAGGTCCCTGTAGGCCATCATCGTCCTGCAAACTTGTAAGCATAATTTAATTTTCCTTATTTCTTATTGACGTGTGAGTGCTCTCTAGGTTAATTTACGGTTCAGGAGTTTTAAATTTTAACTCCAATCTGTTCACCGTAGTCTCCAATTCCATTTTTAAAGAAAAATATTAAAAAGCGATTGCGGAATATTTTGAAAACAGGTTTTGGGAATCGAATACGGTTTTTTTTCAGGATAGGTATTAAGAATCGATTACGGGTTATTTTTAAAACAGGTTTTGGGAATCGAATCCGGGTTTTTTTTTCAGCATAGGTATTAAGAAGCGATTGCGAATTATTTTAAAAACACGTTTTGGGAAAAGAATAAGGGTTTTTCTCAGTAATCTTATTATTATGCATGCGCGGATGATTTGAAAAACATGTTTCGGGAAACGAATACGGGTTCTTTTCAAGAAAGGTATTAAAAATCGATTGCGGAATATTTTAAAAACAGGTTTTGGGAATCAAATACGGGTTATTTTTCAGGGTAGGTATTAAGAAGCGATTGCGGAATATTTTAAAAACTGGTTTTGGGAAAAGAATGCGAATTCCTATAAAGATAGGTATTTAAAAGCTATTGCGGATTATTTTTAAAACGTTTTTTTGGGAATCGAATACGGTTTTTTTCAAGATAGGTATTAAGATGCGATGGCGGATTATTTTAAAAACAGGCTATGGGAAAATAATACGAGTTCTTTTCAGAATACTTATTATGATGCGTGTGCGGATGATTTTAAAAACGTTTCGGGGTACGAATACGGGTTATTTTCAAGATAGGTATTAAAACGCGATTGCGGAATATTTTAAAGACAAGTTTTGGGAAGCGATTACGGTTTTTTTTTCAGTTTAGGTATTAACAAGCGATTGGATGCGTGCGCGGATAATTTTAAAAACATGATTCGGGAAACTAATACGGATTCTTTTCAAGATAGGTATTAAAAAGCGATTGCGGAATATTTTAAAAACAGGTTTTGGGGATCGAATACGGTTTTTTTTTCAGGATAGGTATTATGAAGCGATTGCGGATTATTTTAATAACAGATTTTGGGAAAAGAATACGGGTTCCTATCAGAATACTTATTAATATGCGTGTGCGGATGATTTTAAAAAGATGATTCGGGAAACAAATACGGGTTCTTTTCAAGATATGTAATGGAATTAAAATGTAAAACTCCCGAACCCTAAATTAACCCAGAGAGCACTCAGTCTTCAATAAAAAATAAGGAAAATTAAATTATGCTTACAAGTTTGCATGACGATGATGGCCTTCAGGGACCTCTAGGTATTAAGAAGCGATTGCGGATTATTTTTAAAATAGCTTTTGCGAATATAATACATGTTCTTTTCAGAATATTTATTATGATGCGTGTGCGGATGATTTTAAAAACATGTTTCGGGAAACGAATAGGGGTTCTTATCAAGATAGGTATTAGAAAGATATTGCGGAGTATTTAAAAAAGGTATTGGGAATCAAATAAGGGTTTTTTTTTCAGAATAGGTATTAAGAAGCAATTGCGGGTTATTTTAAAATCAGGTTTATGGAAAATAATACGAGTTCTTTTTAGAATACTTATTATGATGCGTGTGCGGATGATTTTTAAAACATGTTTCGGGAAACGAATACGGGTTATTTTCAAGATAGGTATTAAAAAGCGATTGCGGAATATTTTAAAAACAAGTTTTGGGAAGCGATTACGGTTTTTTTCAGCTTAGGTATTAAGAAGCGATTGGATGCGTGTGCGGATAATTTTAAAGACATGATTCGGGAAACGAATACGGATACTTTTCAAGATAGGTATTTAAATGCGAATGCGGAATATTTTAAAAACAGGTTTTGGGAAACGAATAGGGGTTCTTATCAAGATAGGTATTAGAAAGATATTGCGGAGTATTTAAAAAAGGTATTGGGAATCAAATAAGGGTTTTTTTTCAGGATAGGTATTAAGAAGCGATTGCGGATTATATTAAAATCAGGTTTATGGAAAATAATACGGGTTCTTTTCAGAATACTTATTATGAAGCGTGTGCCGATGATTTTAAAACGTTTCGGGGTACGAATACGGGTTCTTTTCAAGATAGGTATAAAACAGCAAATGCAGACTAATTAAAAAACAGGTTTTTGAAATCGAATACGGTTTTTTTTTCAGGATATGTATTAAGAAGCGATTGCGGGTTATTTTAAAATCATGTTTATGGAAAATAATACGGGTTCTATATAGAATACTTGTTATGATGCGTGTGCGGATGATTTTAAAAACATGTTTTGGGAAACGAATAAAGTTTCTTTTCAAAATAGGTATTAAAAAGCGATTGCGGAATATTTTAAAAACAAGTTTTGGGATAACGATTACGGTTTTTTTTCAGGTTAGGTATTAAGAAATGATTGGATGCGTGTGCGGATGATTTTAAAAACATGATTCGGGAAACGAATACGGATTCTTTTCAAGATAGATATTAAAAAGCGATTGCGGAATATTTTAAAAACAGGTTTTGGGAAAATAATACTGGTACTTTTTAGAATACTTATTTTTGATGCGTGTCCGGATGATTTTAAAAACGTTTCGGGAAACGAATACGGGTTCTTTTCAAGATAGGTATTAAAAAGCGATTGCGGAATATTTTAAAAACAGGTTTTGGGAATCGAATACGGTTTCATATCAGGATAGATATTAAGAAGCGATTGCGGCTTATTTTTAAAACAGCTTTTGAGAAAATAATACATGTTCTTTTCAGAATACTTGTTATGATGCGTGTGCCGATAATTTTAAAAACATTTTTCGGGAAACGAATACGGGTTCTTTTCAAGATAGATATTAAAAAGATACTGCGGAATATTTCAAAAAAGGTTTTGGGAATCAAATAAGGTTTTTTTTCAGGATAGGTATTGAGAAGCGATTGCGGATTATTTTTAAAACAGCTTTTGGGAAAATAATACATGTTCTTTTCAGAATACTTATTATGATGCGTGTGCGGTGGATTTTAAAAACGTTTCGGGATACGAATACGGGTTCTTTTCAAGATAGGTATTAAAAAGCGATTGCGGAATATTTTAAAAACAGGTTTTGGAAATCGAATATGGTTTTTTTTCAGGTTAGGTATTAAGAAGAGATTGGATGCGTGTGCGGATGATTTTTAAAACATGCTTCGGGAAACGAATACGGATTCTTTTCATGATAGGTATTAAAAATCGATTGCGGAATATTTTAAAAATAGGTTTTGGGAATCGAATACTGTTTTTTTTTTCAGGATAGGTATTGAGAAGCGATTGCGGATTATTTTTAAAACAGCTTTTGGGAAAATAATACATGTTCTTTTCAGAATACTTATTATGATGCGTGTGCGGTGGATTATAAAAACGTTTCGAGAAACGAATACGGATTCTTTTCAAGATAGGTATTAAAAAGCAAATGCAGACAAGTTTAAAAACAGGTTTTGGGAATCGAATACGATTTTTTTTCTTCAGGATAGGTATTAAGAAGCGATTGCGGATTATTTTAAAAACAGGTTTTGGGAAAAGAATACGGGTTCTTTTCAAAATAGGTATTAAAAATCGATTGCGGATTATTTTAAAAATGGGTTTTGGGAATCGAATACTTTTTTTTTCAGGATAGGTATTAAGATGCGATGGCGGATTATTTTAAAAACAGGTTTGGGGAAAATAATATAGATTCTTTACAGAATCCTTATTATGATGCGTGTGCGGATGATTTTAAAAACGTTTGAGGAAACGAATACTGGTTCTTTTCAAGATAGGTATAAAAAAGCAAATGCAGGTTGATTTAAAAACAGGTTTTGGGAATCAAATACGGTTTTTTTTTCAGGATAGGTATTATGAAACGATTGCGGATTATTTTAATAACAGATTTTGGGAAAAGAATACGGCTTCCTATCAGAATACTTATTAATATGCGTGTGCGGATGATTTTAAAAACATGTTTCGGGAAACAAATACGGGTTCTTTTCAAGATAAGTAATGGAATTTAAATTTAAAACTCTCGAACCCTAAATAACCCAGAGAGCACTCAGTCTTCAATAAAAAATGAGGAAAATTAAATTATGCTTACAAGTTTGCATGACGATGATGGCCTTCAGGGACCTCTAGGTATTAAGAAGCGATTGCGGATTATTTTTAAAATAGCTTTTGCGAATATAATACATGTTCTTTTCAGAATATTTATTATGATGCGTGTGCGGATGATTTTAAAAACATGTTTCGGGAAACGAATAGGGGTTCTTTTCAAGATAGGTATTAGAAAGATATTGCGGAGTATTTAAAAAAGGTATTGGGAATCAAATAAGGGTTTTTTTTTCAGGATAGGTATTAGGAAGCAATTGCGGGTTATTTTAAAATCAGGTTTATGGAAAATAATACGGGTTCTATATAGAATACTTTTTATGATGCGTGTGCGGATGATTTTAAAAACAGGTTTTGGGATAAAAATGCGAATTCCTTTAAAGATATGTATTTAAAAGCGATTGCGGATTATTTTTAAAACGTTTTTTGGGAATCGACCACGGTTTTTTTTCAGGATAGGTATTAAGATGCGATGGCGGATTATTTAAAAAACAGGCTATGGGAAAATAATACGAGTTCTTTTCAGAATACTTATTATGATGCGTGTGCGGATGATTTTTAAAACATGTTTCGGGAAACGAATACGGGTTATTTTCAAGATAGGTATTAAAAAGCGATTGCGGAATATTTTAAAAACAAGTTTTGGGAAGCGATTACGGTTTTTTTCAGTTGAGGTATTAAGAAGCGATTGGATGCGTATGCGGATAATTTTAAAAACATAATTCGGGAAACTAATACGGATTCTTTTCAAGATAGGTATTAAAAAGCGAATGCGGAATATTTTAAAAACGGGTTTTGGGAATCGAATACGGTATTTTTTTCAGGATAGGTATTAAGAAGCGATTGCGGATTATATTAAAATCAGGTTTATGGAAAATAATACGGGTTCTTTTCAGAATACTTATTATGATGCGTGTGCGGATGATTTTAAAAACGTTTCGGGGTACGAATACGGGTTCTTTTCAAGATAGGTATAAAACAGCAAATGCAGACTAATTTAAAAACAGGTTTTTGAAATCGAATACGGTTTTTTTTTCAGGATATGTATTAAGAAATGATTGGATGCGTGTGCGGATGATTTTAAAAACATGATTCGGGAAACGAATACGGATTCTTTTCAAGATAGATATTAAAAAGCGATTGCGGAATATTTTAAAAACAGGTTTTGGGAAAATAATACTGGTACTTTTTAGAATACTTATTATTGATGCGTGTCCGGATGATTTTAAAAACGTTTCGGGAAACGAATACGGGTTCTTTTCAAGATAGGTATTAAAAAGCGATTGCGGAATATTTTAAAAACAGGTTTTGGGAATCGAATACGGTTTCATATCAGGATAGATATTAAGAAGCGATTGCGGCTTATTTTTAAAACAGCTTTTGAGAAAATAATACATGTTCTTTTCAGAATACTTGTTATGATGCGTGTGCCGACAATTTTAAAAACATTTTTCGGGAAACGAATACGGGTTCTTTTCAAGATAGATATTAAAAAGATACTGCGGAATATTTCAAAAAAGGTTTTGGGAATCAAATAAGGTTTTTTTTCAGGATAGGTATTGAGAAGCGATTGCGGATTATTTTTAAAACAGCTTTTGGGAAAATAATACATGTTCTTTTCAGAATACTTATTATGATGCGTGTGCGGTGGATTTTAAAAACGTTTCGGGATACGAATACGGGTTCTTTTCAAGATAGGTATTAAAAAGCGATTGCGGAATATTTTAAAAACAGGTTTTGGAAATCGAATATGGTTTTTTTTTCAGGTTAGGTATTAAGAAGAGATTGGATGCGTGTGCGGATGATTTTTAAAACATGCTTCGGGAAACGAATACGGATTCTTTTCATGATAGGTATTAAAAATCGATTGCGGAATATTTTAAAAATAGGTTTTGGGAATCGAATACGGTTTTTTTTTTCAGGATAGGTATTGAGAAGCGATTGCGGATTATTTTTAAAACAGCTTTTGGGAAAATAATACATGTTCTTTTCAGAATACTTATTATGATGCGTGTGCGGTGGATTTTAAAAACGTTTCGAGAAACGAATACGGATTCTTTTCAAGATAGGTATTAAAAAGCAAATGCAGACAAGTTTAAAAACAGGTTTTGGGAATCGAATACGATTTTTTTTCTTCAGGATAGGTATTAAGAAGCGATTGCGGATTATTTTAAAAACAGGTTTTGGGAAAAGAATACGGGTTCTTTTCAAAATAGGTATTAAAAATCGATTGCGGATTATTTTAAAAATGGGTTTTGGGAATCGAATACTGTTTTTTTTCAGGATAGGTATTAAGATGCGATGGCGGATTATTTTAAAAACAGGTTTGGGGAAAATAATATAGATTCTTTACAGAATCCTTATTATGATGCGTGTGCGGATGATTTTAAAAACGTTTGAGGAAACGAATACTGGTTCTTTTCAAGATAGGTATAAAAAAGCAAATGCAGGTTGATTTAAAAACAGGTTTTGGGAATCAAATACGGTTTTTTTTTTCAGGATAGGTATTATGAAACGATTGCGGATTATTTTAATAACAGATTTTGGGAAAAGAATACGGCTTCCTATCAGAATACTTATTAATATGCGTGTGCGGATGATTTTAAAAACATGTTTCGGGAAACAAATACGGGTTCTTTTCAAGATAAGTAATGGAATTTAAATTTAAAACTCTCGAACCCTAAATAACCCAGAGAGCACTCAGTCTTCAATAAAAAATGAGGAAAATTAAATTATGCTTACAAGTTTGCATGACGATGATGGCCTTCAGGGACCTCTAGGTATTAAGAAGCGATTGCGGATTATTTTTAAAATAGCTTTTGCGAATATAATACATGTTCTTTTCAGAATATTTATTATGATGCGTGTGCGGATGATTTTAAAAACATGTTTCGGGAAACGAATAGGGGTTCTTTTCAAGATAGGTATTAGAAAGATATTGCGGAGTATTTAAAAAAGGTATTGGGAATCAAATAAGGGTTTTTTTTTCAGGATAGGTATTAGGAAGCAATTGCGGGTTATTTTAAAATCAGGTTTATGGAAAATAATACGGGTTCTATATAGAATACTTTTTATGATGCGTGTGCGGATGATTTTAAAAACAGGTTTTGGGATAAGAATGCGAATTCCTTTAAAGATAGGTATTTAAAAGCGATTGCGGATTATTTTTAAAACGTTTTTTGGGAATCGACCACGGTTTTTTTTCAGGATAGGTATTAAGATGCGATGGCGGATTATTTAAAAAACAGGCTATGGGAAAATAATACGAGTTCTTTTCAGAATACTTATTATGATGCGTGTGCGGATGATTTTTAAAACATGTTTCGGGAAACGAATACGGGTTATTTTCAAGATAGGTATTAAAAAGCGATTGCGGAATATTTTAAAAACAAGTTTTGGGAAGCGATTACGGTTTTTTTCAGTTGAGGTATTAAGAAGCGATTGGATGCGTATGCGGATAATTTTAAAAACATAATTCGGGAAACTAATACGGATTCTTTTCAAGATAGGTATTAAAAAGCGAATGCGGAATATTTTAAAAACGGGTTTTGGGAATCGAATACGGTATTTTTTTCAGGATAGGTATTAAGAAGCGATTGCGGATTATATTAAAATCAGGTTTATGGAAAATAATACGGGTTCTTTTCAGAATACTTATTATGATGCGTGTGCGGATGATTTTAAAAACGTTTCGGGGTACGAATACGGGTTCTTTTCAAGATAGGTATAAAACAGCAAATGCAGACTAATTTAAAAACAGGTTTTTGAAATCGAATACGGTTTTTTTTTCAGGATATGTATTAAGAAATGATTGGATGCGTGTGCGGATGATTTTAAAAACATGATTCGGGAAACGAATACGGATTCTTTTCAAGATAGATATTAAAAAGCGATTGCGGAATATTTTAAAAACAGGTTTTGGGAAAATAATACTGGTACTTTCTGGAATACTTATTATTGATGCGTGTCCGGATGATTTTAAAAACGTTTCGGGAAACGAATACGGGTTCTTTTCAAGATAGGTATTAAAAAGCGATTGCGGAATATTTTAAAAACAGGTTTTGGGAATCGAATACGGTTTCATATCAGGATAGATATTAAGAAGCGATTGCGGCTTATTTTTAAAACAGCTTTTGAGAAAATAATACATGTTCTTTTCAGAATACTTGTTATGATGCGTGTGCCGATAATTTTAAAAACATTTTTCGGGAAACGAATACGGGTTCTTTTCAAGATAGATATTAAAAAGATACTGCGGAATATTTCAAAAAAGGTTTTGGGAATCAAATAAGGTTTTTTTTCAGGATAGGTATTGAGAAGCGATTGCGGATTATTTTTAAAACAGCTTTTGGGAAAATAATACATGTTCTTTTCAGAATACTTATTATGATGCGTGTGCGGTGGATTTTAAAAACGTTTCGGGATACGAATACGGGTTCTTTTCAAGATAGGTATTAAAAAGCGATTGCGGAATATTTTAAAAACAGGTTTTGGAAATCGAATATGGTTTTTTTTTTTCAGGTTAGGTATTAAGAAGAGATTGGATGCGTGTGCGGATGATTTTTAAAACATGCTTCGGGAAACGAATACGGATTCTTTTCATGATAGGTATTAAAAATCGATTGCGGAATATTTTAAAAATAGGTTTTGGGAATCGAATACGGTTTTTTTTTCAGGATAGGTATTGAGAAGCGATTGCGGATTATTTTTAAAACAGCTTTTGGGAAAATAATACATGTTCTTTTCAGAATACTTATTATGATGCGTGTGCGGTGGATTTTAAAAACGTTTCGAGAAACGAATACGGATTCTTTTCAAGATAGGTATTAAAAAGCAAATGCAGACAAGTTTAAAAACAGGTTTTGGGAATCGAATACGATTTTTTTTCTTCAGGATAGGTATTAAGAAGCGATTGCGGATTATTTTAAAAACAGGTTTTGGGAAAAGAATACGGGTTCTTTTCAAAATAGGTATTAAAAATCGATTGCGGATTATTTTAAAAATGGGTTTTGGGAATCGAATACTTTTTTTTCAGGATAGGTATTAAGATGCGATGGCGGATTATTTTAAAAACAGGTTTGGGGAAAATAATATAGATTCTTTACAGAATCCTTATTATGATGCGTGTGCGGATGATTTTAAAAACGTTTGAGGAAACGAATACTGGTTCTTTTCAAGATAGGTATAAAAAAGCAAATGCAGGTTGATTTAAAAACAGGTTTTGGGAATCAAATACGGTTTTTTTTTTCAGGATAGGTATTATGAAACGATTGCGGATTATTTTAATAACAGATTTTGGGAAAAGAATACGGCTTCCTATCAGAATACTTATTAATATGCGTGTGCGGATGATTTTAAAAACATGTTTCGGGAAACAAATACGGGTTCTTTTCAAGATAAGTAATGGAATTTAAATTTAAAACTCTCGAACCCTAAATAACCCAGAGAGCACTCAGTCTTCAATAAAAAATGAGGAAAATTAAATTATGCTTACAAGTTTGCATGACGATGATGGCCTTCAGGGACCTCTAGGTATTAAGAAGCGATTGCGGATTATTTTTAAAATAGCTTTTGCGAATATAATACATGTTCTTTTCAGAATATTTATTATGATGCGTGTGCGGATGATTTTAAAAACATGTTTCGGGAAACGAATAGGGGTTCTTTTCAAGATAGGTATTAGAAAGATATTGCGGAGTATTTAAAAAAGGTATTGGGAATCAAATAAGGGTTTTTTTTTCAGGATAGGTATTAGGAAGCAATTGCGGGTTATTTTAAAATCAGGTTTATGGAAAATAATACGGGTTCTATATAGAATACTTTTTATGATGCGTGTGCGGATGATTTTAAAAACAGGTTTTGGGATAAGAATGCGAATTCCTTTAAAGATAGGTATTTAAAAGCGATTGCGGATTATTTTTAAAACGTTTTTTGGGAATCGACCACGGTTTTTTTTCAGGATAGGTATTAAGATGCGATGGCGGATTATTTAAAAAACAGGCTATGGGAAAATAATACGAGTTCTTTTCAGAATACTTATTATGATGCGTGTGCGGATGATTTTTAAAACATGTTTCGGGAAACGAATACGGGTTATTTTCAAGATAGGTATTAAAAAGCGATTGCGGAATATTTTAAAAACAAGTTTTGGGAAGCGATTACGGTTTTTTTCAGTTGAGGTATTAAGAAGCGATTGGATGCGTATGCGGATAATTTTAAAAACATAATTCGGGAAACTAATACGGATTCTTTTCAAGATAGGTATTAAAAAGCGAATGCGGAATATTTTAAAAACGGGTTTTGGGAATCAAATACGGGTTATTTTTCAGGGTAGGTATTAAGAAGGGATTGCGGAATGTTTTAAAAACTGGTTTTGGGAAAAGAATGCGAATTCCTTTAAAGATAGGTATTTAAAAGCTATTGCGGATTATTTTTAAAACGTTTTTTTGGGAATCGAATACGGTTTTTTTCAGGATAGGTATTAAGATGCGATGGCGGATTATTTTAAAAACAGGCTATGGGAAAATAATACGAGTTCTTTTCAGAATACTTATTATGATGCGTGTGCGGATGATTTTAAAAACGTTTCGGGGTACGAATACGGGTTATTTTCAAGATAGGTATTAAAACGCGATTGCGGAATATTTTAAAAACAAGTTTTGGGAAGCGATTACGGTTTTTTTCAGTTGAGGTATTAAGAAGCGATTGGATGCGTATGCGGATAATTTTAAAAACATAATTCGGGAAACTAATACGGATTCTTTTCAAGATAGGTATTAAAAAGCGAATGCGGAATATTTTAAAAACGGGTTTTGGGAATCGAATACGGTATTTTTTTCAGGATAGGTATTAAGAAGCGATTGCGGATTATATTAAAATCAGGTTTATGGAAAATAATACGGGTTCTTTTCAGAATACTTATTATGATGCGTGTGCGGATGATTTTAAAAACGTTTCGGGGTACGAATACGGGTTCTTTTCAAGATAGGTATAAAACAGCAAATGCAGACTAATTTAAAAACAGGTTTTTGAAATCGAATACGGTTTTTTTTTCAGGATATGTATTAAGAAATGATTGGATGCGTGTGCGGATGATTTTAAAAACATGATTCGGGAAACGAATACGGATTCTTTTCAAGATAGATATTAAAAAGCGATTGCGGAATATTTTAAAAACAGGTTTTGGGAAAATAATACTGGTACTTTTTAGAATACTTATTATTGATGCGTGTCCGGATGATTTTAAAAACGTTTCGGGAAACGAATACGGGTTCTTTTCAAGATAGGTATTAAAAAGCGATTGCGGAATATTTTAAAAACAGGTTTTGGGAATCGAATACGGTTTCATATCAGGATAGATATTAAGAAGCGATTGCGGCTTATTTTTAAAACAGCTTTTGAGAAAATAATACATGTTCTTTTCAGAATACTTGTTATGATGCGTGTGCCGATAATTTTAAAAACATTTTTCGGGAAACGAATACGGGTTCTTTTCAAGATAGATATTAAAAAGATACTGCTGAATATTTCAAAAAAGGTTTTGGGAATCAAATAAGGTTTTTTTTCAGGATAGGTATTGAGAAGCGATTGCGGATTATTTTTAAAACAGCTTTTGGGAAAATAATACATGTTCTTTTCAGAATACTTATTATGATGCGTGTGCGGTGGATTTTAAAAACGTTTCGGGATACGAATACGGGTTCTTTTCAAGATAGGTATTAAAAAGCGATTGCGGAATATTTTAAAAACAGGTTTTGGAAATCGAATATGGTTTTTTTTTTCAGGTTAGGTATTAAGAAGAGATTGGATGCGTGTGCGGATGATTTTTAAAACATGCTTCGGGAAACGAATACGGATTCTTTTCATGATAGGTATTAAAAATCGATTGCGGAATATTTTAAAAATAGGTTTTGGGAATCGAATACGGTTTTTTTTTCAGGATAGGTATTGAGAAGCGATTGCGGATTATTTTTAAAACAGCTTTTGGGAAAATAATACATGTTCTTTTCAGAATACTTATTATGATGCGTGTGCGGTGGATTTTAAAAACGTTTCGAGAAACGAATACGGATTCTTTTCAAGATAGGTATTAAAAAGCAAATGCAGACAAGTTTAAAAACAGGTTTTGGGAATCGAATACGATTTTTTTTCTTCAGGATAGGTATTAAGAAGCGATTGCGGATTATTTTAAAAACAGGTTTTGGGAAAAGAATACGGGTTCTTTTCAAAATAGGTATTAAAAATCGATTGCGGATTATTTTAAAAATGGGTTTTGGGAATCGAATACTTTTTTTTTCAGGATAGGTATTAAGATGCGATGGCGGATTATTTTAAAAACAGGTTTGGGGAAAATAATATAGATTCTTTACAGAATCCTTATTATGATGCGTGTGCGGATGATTTTAAAAACGTTTGAGGAAACGAATACTGGTTCTTTTCAAGATAGGTATAAAAAAGCAAATGCAGGTTGATTTAAAAACAGGTTTTGGGAATCAAATACGGTTTTTTTTTCAGGATAGGTATTATGAAACGATTGCGGATTATTTTAATAACAGATTTTGGGAAAAGAATACGGCTTCCTATCAGAATACTTATTAATATGCGTGTGCGGATGATTTTAAAAACATGTTTCGGGAAACAAATACGGGTTCTTTTCAAGATAAGTAATGGAATTTAAATTTAAAACTCTCGAACCCTAAATAACCCAGAGAGCACTCAGTCTTCAATAAAAAATGAGGAAAATTAAATTATGCTTACAAGTTTGCATGACGATGATGGCCTTCAGGGACCTCTAGGTATTAAGAAGCGATTGCGGATTATTTTTAAAATAGCTTTTGCGAATATAATACATGTTCTTTTCAGAATATTTATTATGATGCGTGTGCGGATGATTTTAAAAACATGTTTCGGGAAACGAATAGGGGTTCTTTTCAAGATAGGTATTAGAAAGATATTGCGGAGTATTTAAAAAAGGTATTGGGAATCAAATAAGGGTTTTTTTTTCAGGATAGGTATTAGGAAGCAATTGCGGGTTATTTTAAAATCAGGTTTATGGAAAATAATACGGGTTCTATATAGAATACTTTTTATGATGCGTGTGCGGATGATTTTAAAAACAGGTTTTGGGATAAGAATGCGAATTCCTTTAAAGATAGGTATTTAAAAGCGATTGCGGATTATTTTTAAAACGTTTTTTGGGAATCGACCACGGTTTTTTTTCAGGATAGGTATTAAGATGCGATGGCGGATTATTTAAAAAACAGGCTATGGGAAAATAATACGAGTTCTTTTCAGAATACTTATTATGATGCGTGTGCGGATGATTTTTAAAACATGTTTCGGGAAACGAATACGGGTTATTTTCAAGATAGGTATTAAAAAGCGATTGCGGAATATTTTAAAAACAAGTTTTGGGAAGCGATTACGGTTTTTTTCAGTTGAGGTATTAAGAAGCGATTGGATGCGTATGCGGATAATTTTAAAAACATAATTCGGGAAACTAATACGGATTCTTTTCAAGATAGGTATTAAAAAGCGAATGCGGAATATTTTAAAAACGGGTTTTGGGAATCAAATACGGGTTATTTTTCAGGGTAGGTATTAAGAAGGGATTGCGGAATATTTTAAAAACTGGTTTTGGGAAAAGAATGCGAATTCCTTTAAAGATAGGTATTTAAAAGCTATTGCGGATTATTTTTAAAACGTTTTTTTGGGAATCGAATACGGTTTTTTTCAGGATAGGTATTAAGATGCGATGGCGGATTATTTTAAAAACAGGCTATGGGAAAATAATACGAGTTCTTTTCAGAATACTTATTATGATGCGTGTGCGGATGATTTTAAAAACGTTTCGGGGTACGAATACGGGTTATTTTCAAGATAGGTATTAAAACGCGATTGCGGAATATTTTAAAAACAAGTTTTGGGAAGCGATTACGGTTTTTTTTTCAGTTTAGGTATTAACAAGCGATTGGATGCGTGCGCGGATAATTTTAAAAACATGATTCGGGAAACTAATACGGATTCTTTTCAAGATAGGTATTAAAAAGCGATTGCGGAATATTTTAAAAACAGGTTTTGGGGATCGAATACGGTTTTTTTTTCAGGATAGGTATTATGAAGCGATTGCGGATTATTTTAATAACAGATTTTGGGAAAAGAATACGGGTTCCTATCAGAATACTTATTAATATGCGTGTGCGGATGATTTTAAAAAGATGATTCGGGAAACAAATACGGGTTCTTTTCAAGATATGTAATGGAATTAAAATGTAAAACTCCCGAACCCTAAATTAACCCAGAGAGCACTCAGTCTTCAATAAAAAATAAGGAAAATTAAATTATGCTTACAAGTTTGCATGACGATGATGGCCTTCAGGGACCTCTAGGTATTAAGAAGCGATTGCGGATTATTTTTAAAATAGCTTTTGCGAATATAATACATGTTCTTTTCAGAATATTTATTATGATGCGTGTGCGGATGATTTTAAAAACATGTTTCGGGAAACGAATAGGGGTTCTTATCAAGATAGGTATTAGAAAGATATTGCGGAGTATTTAAAAAAGGTATTGGGAATCAAATAAGGGTTTTTTTTCAGAATAGGTATTAAGAAGCAATTGCGGGTTATTTTAAAATCAGGTTTATGGAAAATAATACGAGTTCTTTTTAGAATACTTATTATGATGCGTGTGCGGATGATTTTTAAAACATGTTTCGGGAAACGAATACGGGTTATTTTCAAGATAGGTATTAAAAAGCGATTGCGGAATATTTTAAAAACAAGTTTTGGGAAGCGATTACGGTTTTTTTCAGCTTAGGTATTAAGAAGCGATTGGATGCGTGTGCGGATAATTTTAAAGACATGATTCGGGAAACGAATACGGATACTTTTCAAGATAGGTATTTAAATGCGAATGCGGAATATTTTAAAAACAGGTTTTGGGAAACGAATAGGGGTTCTTATCAAGATAGGTATTAGAAAGATATTGCGGAGTATTTAAAAAAGGTATTGGGAATCAAATAAGGGTTTTTTTTCAGGATAGGTATTAAGAAGCGATTGCGGATTATATTAAAATCAGGTTTATGGAAAATAATACGGGTTCTTTTCAGAATACTTATTATGAAGCGTGTGCCGATGATTTTAAAACGTTTCGGGGTACGAATACGGGTTCTTTTCAAGATAGGTATAAAACAGCAAATGCAGACTAATTAAAAAACAGGTTTTTGAAATCGAATACGGTTTTTTTTTTCAGGATATGTATTAAGAAGCGATTGCGGGTTATTTTAAAATCATGTTTATGGAAAATAATACGGGTTCTATATAGAATACTTGTTATGATGCGTGTGCGGATGATTTTAAAAACATGTTTTGGGAAACGAATAAAGTTTCTTTTCAAAATAGGTATTAAAAAGCGATTGCGGAATATTTTAAAAACAAGTTTTGGGATAACGATTACGGTTTTTTTTCAGGTTAGGTATTAAGAAATGATTGGATGCGTGTGCGGATGATTTTAAAAACATGATTCGGGAAACGAATACGGATTCTTTTCAAGATAGATATTAAAAAGCGATTGCGGAATATTTTAAAAACAGGTTTTGGGAAAATAATACTGGTACTTTTTAGAATACTTATTATTGATGCGTGTCCGGATGATTTTAAAAACGTTTCGGGAAACGAATACGGGTTCTTTTCAAGATAGGTATTAAAAAGCGATTGCGGAATATTTTAAAAACAGGTTTTGGGAATCGAATACGGTTTCATATCAGGATAGATATTAAGAAGCGATTGCGGCTTATTTTTAAAACAGCTTTTGAGAAAATAATACATGTTCTTTTCAGAATACTTGTTATGATGCGTGTGCCGACAATTTTAAAAACATTTTTCGGGAAACGAATACGGGTTCTTTTCAAGATAGATATTAAAAAGATACTGCGGAATATTTCAAAAAAGGTTTTGGGAATCAAATAAGGTTTTTTTTCAGGATAGGTATTGAGAAGCGATTGCGGATTATTTTTAAAACAGCTTTTGGGAAAATAATACATGTTCTTTTCAGAATACTTATTATGATGCGTGTGCGGTGGATTTTAAAAACGTTTCGGGATACGAATACGGGTTCTTTTCAAGATAGGTATTAAAAAGCGATTGCGGAATATTTTAAAAACAGGTTTTGGAAATCGAATATGGTTTTTTTTCAGGTTAGGTATTAAGAAGAGATTGGATGCGTGTGCGGATGATTTTTAAAACATGCTTCGGGAAACGAATACGGATTCTTTTCATGATAGGTATTAAAAATCGATTGCGGAATATTTTAAAAATAGGTTTTGGGAATCGAATACGGTTTTTTTTTTCAGGATAGGTATTGAGAAGCGATTGCGGATTATTTTTAAAACAGCTTTTGGGAAAATAATACATGTTCTTTTCAGAATACTTATTATGATGCGTGTGCGGTGGATTATAAAAACGTTTCGAGAAACGAATACGGATTCTTTTCAAGATAGGTATTAAAAAGCAAATGCAGACAAGTTTAAAAACAGGTTTTGGGAATCGAATACGATTTTTTTTCTTCAGGATAGGTATTAAGAAGCGATTGCGGATTATTTTAAAAACAGGTTTTGGGAAAAGAATAGGGGTTCTTTTCAAAATAGGTATTAAAAATCGATTGCGGATTATTTTAAAAATGGGTTTTGGGAATCGAATACTTTTTTTTTCAGGATAGGTATTAAGATGCGATGGCGGATTATTTTAAAAACAGGTTTGGGGAAAATAATATAGATTCTTTACAGAATCCTTATTATGATGCGTGTGCGGATGATTTTAAAAACGTTTGAGGAAACGAATACTGGTTCTTTTCAAGATAGGTATAAAAAAGCAAATGCAGGTTGATTTAAAAACAGGTTTTGGGAATCAAATACGGTTTTTTTTTCAGGATAGGTATTATGAAACGATTGCGGATTATTTTAATAACAGATTTTGGGAAAAGAATACGGCTTCCTATCAGAATACTTATTAATATGCGTGTGCGGATGATTTTAAAAACATGTTTCGGGAAACAAATACGGGTTCTTTTCAAGATAAGTAATGGAATTTAAATTTAAAACTCTCGAACCCTAAATAACCCAGAGAGCACTCAGTCTTCAATAAAAAATGAGGAAAATTAAATTATGCTTACAAGTTTGCATGACGATGATGGCCTTCAGGGACCTCTAGGTATTAAGAAGCGATTGCGGATTATTTTTAAAATAGCTTTTGCGAATATAATACATGTTCTTTTCAGAATATTTATTATGATGCGTGTGCGGATGATTTTAAAAACATGTTTCGGGAAACGAATAGGGGTTCTTTTCAAGATAGGTATTAGAAAGATATTGCGGAGTATTTAAAAAAGGTATTGGGAATCAAATAAGGGTTTTTTTTTCAGGATAGGTATTAGGAAGCAATTGCGGGTTATTTTAAAATCAGGTTTATGGAAAATAATACGGGTTCTATATAGAATACTTTTAATGATGCGTGTGCGGATGATTTTAAAAACAGGTTTTGGGATAAAAATGCGAATTCCTTTAAAGATATGTATTTAAAAGCGATTGCGGATTATTTTTAAAACGTTTTTTGGGAATCGACCACGGTTTTTTTTCAGGATAGGTATTAAGATGCGATGGCGGATTATTTAAAAAACAGGCTATGGGAAAATAATACGAGTTCTTTTCAGAATACTTATTATGATGCGTGTGCGGATGATTTTTAAAACATGTTTCGGGAAACGAATACGGGTTATTTTCAAGATAGGTATTAAAAAGCGATTGCAGAATATTTTAAAAACAAGTTTTGGGAAGCGATTACGGTTTTTTTCAGTTGAGGTATTAAGAAGCGATTGGATGCGTATGCGGATAATTTTAAAAACATAATTCGGGAAACTAATACGGATTCTTTTCAAGATAGGTATTAAAAAGCGAATGCGGAATATTTTAAAAACGGGTTTTGGGAATCGAATACGGTATTTTTTCAGGATAGGTATTAAGAAGCGATTGCGGATTATATTAAAATCAGGTTTATGGAAAATAATACGGGTTCTTTTCAGAATACTTATTATGATGCGTGTGCGGATGATTTTAAAAACGTTTCGGGGTACGAATACGGGTTCTTTTCAAGATAGGTATAAAACAGCAAATGCAGACTAATTTAAAAACAGGTTTTTGAAATCGAATACGGTTTTTTTTTTCAGGATATGTATTAAGAAATGATTGGATGCGTGTGCGGATGATTTTAAAAACATGATTCGGGAAACGAATACGGATTCTTTTCAAGATAGATATTAAAAAGCGATTGCGGAATATTTTAAAAACAGGTTTTGGGAAAATAATACTGGTACTTTTTAGAATACTTATTATTGATGCGTGTCCGGATGATTTTAAAAACGTTTCGGGAAACGAATACGGGTTCTTTTCAAGATAGGTATTAAAAAGCGATTGCGGAATATTTTAAAAACAGGTTTTGGGAATCGAATACGGTTTCATATCAGGATAGATATTAAGAAGCGATTGCGGCTTATTTTTAAAACAGCTTTTGAGAAAATAATACATGTTCTTTTCAGAATACTTGTTATGATGCGTGTGCCGACAATTTTAAAAACATTTTTCGGGAAACGAATACGGGTTCTTTTCAAGATAGATATTAAAAAGATACTGCGGAATATTTCAAAAAAGGTTTTGGGAATCAAATAAGGTTTTTTTTCAGGATAGGTATTGAGAAGCGATTGCGGATTATTTTTAAAACAGCTTTTGGGAAAATAATACATGTTCTTTTCAGAATACTTATTATGATGCGTGTGCGGTGGATTTTAAAAACGTTTCGGGATACGAATACGGGTTCTTTTCAAGATAGGTATTAAAAAGCGATTGCGGAATATTTTAAAAACAGGTTTTGGAAATCGAATATGGTTTTTTTTTCAGGTTAGGTATTAAGAAGAGATTGGATGCGTGTGCGGATGATTTTTAAAACATGCTTCGGGAAACGAATACGGATTCTTTTCATGATAGGTATTAAAAATCGATTGCGGAATATTTTAAAAATAGGTTTTGGGAATCGAATACGGTTTTTTTTTTTCAGGATAGGTATTGAGAAGCGATTGCGGATTATTTTTAAAACAGCTTTTGGGAAAATAATACATGTTCTTTTCAGAATACTTATTATGATGCGTGTGCGGTGGATTTTAAAAACGTTTCGAGAAACGAATACGGATTCTTTTCAAGATAGGTATTAAAAAGCAAATGCAGACAAGTTTAAAAACAGGTTTTGGGAATCGAATACGATTTTTTTTCTTCAGGATAGGTATTAAGAAGCGATTGCGGATTATTTTAAAAACAGGTTTTGGGAAAAGAATACGGGTTCTTTTCAAAATAGGTATTAAAAATCGATTGCGGATTATTTTAAAAATGGGTTTTGGGAATCGAATACTGTTTTTTTTTCAGGATAGGTATTAAGATGCGATGGCGGATTATTTTAAAAACAGGTTTGGGGAAAATAATATAGATTCTTTACAGAATCCTTATTATGATGCGTGTGCGGATGATTTTAAAAACGTTTGAGGAAACGAATACTGGTTCTTTTCAAGATAGGTATAAAAAAGCAAATGCAGGTTGATTTAAAAACAGGTTTTGGGAATCAAATACGGTTTTTTTTTTCAGGATAGGTATTATGAAACGATTGCGGATTATTTTAATAACAGATTTTGGGAAAAGAATACGGCTTCCTATCAGAATACTTATTAATATGCGTGTGCGGATGATTTTAAAAACATGTTTCGGGAAACAAATACGGGTTCTTTTCAAGATAAGTAATGGAATTTAAATTTAAAACTCTCGAACCCTAAATAACCCAGAGAGCACTCAGTCTTCAATAAAAAATGAGGAAAATTAAATTATGCTTACAAGTTTGCATGACGATGATGGCCTTCAGGGACCTCTAGGTATTAAGAAGCGATTGCGGATTATTTTTAAAATAGCTTTTGCGAATATAATACATGTTCTTTTCAGAATATTTATTATGATGCGTGTGCGGATGATTTTAAAAACATGTTTCGGGAAACGAATAGGGGTTCTTTTCAAGATAGGTATTAGAAAGATATTGCGGAGTATTTAAAAAAGGTATTGGGAATCAAATAAGGGTTTTTTTTTCAGGATAGGTATTAGGAAGCAATTGCGGGTTATTTTAAAATCAGGTTTATGGAAAATAATACGGGTTCTATATAGAATACTTTTTATGATGCGTGTGCGGATGATTTTAAAAACAGGTTTTGGGATAAGAATGCGAATTCCTTTAAAGATAGGTATTTAAAAGCGATTGCGGATTATTTTTAAAACGTTTTTTGGGAATCGACCACGGTTTTTTTTCAGGATAGGTATTAAGATGCGATGGCGGATTATTTAAAAAACAGGCTATGGGAAAATAATACGAGTTCTTTTCAGAATACTTATTATGATGCGTGTGCGGATGATTTTTAAAACATGTTTCGGGAAACGAATACGGGTTATTTTCAAGATAGGTATTAAAAAGCGATTGCGGAATATTTTAAAAACAAGTTTTGGGAAGCGATTACGGTTTTTTTCAGTTGAGGTATTAAGAAGCGATTGGATGCGTATGCGGATAATTTTAAAAACATAATTCGGGAAACTAATACGGATTCTTTTCAAGATAGGTATTAAAAAGCGAATGCGGAATATTTTAAAAACGGGTTTTGGGAATCGAATACGGTATTTTTTTCAGGATAGGTATTAAGAAGCGATTGCGGATTATATTAAAATCAGGTTTATGGAAAATAATACGGGTTCTTTTCAGAATACTTATTATGATGCGTGTGCGGATGATTTTAAAAACGTTTCGGGGTACGAATACGGGTTCTTTTCAAGATAGGTATAAAACAGCAAATGCAGACTAATTTAAAAACAGGTTTTTGAAATCGAATACGGTTTTTTTTTCAGGATATGTCTTAAGAAATGATTGGATGCGTGTGCGGATGATTTTAAAAACATGATTCGGGAAACGAATACGGATTCTTTTCAAGATAGATATTAAAAAGCGATTGCGGAATATTTTAAAAACAGGTTTTGGGAAAATAATACTGGTACTTTTTAGAATACTTATTATTGATGCGTGTCCGGATGATTTTAAAAACGTTTCGGGAAACGAATACGGGTTCTTTTCAAGATAGGTATTAAAAAGCGATTGCGGAATATTTTAAAAACAGGTTTTGGGAATCGAATACGGTTTCATATCAGGATAGATATTAAGAAGCGATTGCAGCTTATTTTTAAAACAGCTTTTGAGAAAATAATACATGTTCTTTTCAGAATACTTGTTATGATGCGTGTGCCGATAATTTTAAAAACATTTTTCGGGAAACGAATACGGGTTCTTTTCAAGATAGATATTAAAAAGATACTGCGGAATATTTCAAAAAAGGTTTTGGGAATCAAATAAGGTTTTTTTTCAGGATAGGTATTGAGAAGCGATTGCGGATTATTTTTAAAACAGCTTTTGGGAAAATAATACATGTTCTTTTCAGAATACTTATTATGATGCGTGTGCGGTGGATTTTAAAAACGTTTCGAGAAACGAATACGGATTCTTTTCAAGATAGGTATTAAAAAGCAAATGCAGACAAGTTTAAAAACAGGTTTTGGGAATCGAATACGATTTTTTTTCTTCAGGATAGGTATTAAGAAGCGATTGCGGATTATTTTAAAAACAGGTTTTGGGAAAAGAATACGGGTTCTTTTCAAAATAGGTATTAAAAATCGATTGCGGATTATTTTAAAAATGGGTTTTGGGAATCGAATACTGTTTTTTTTTCAGGATAGGTATTAAGATGCGATGGCGGATTATTTTAAAAACAGGTTTGGGGAAAATAATATAGATTCTTTACAGAATCCTTATTATGATGCGTGTGCGGATGATTTTAAAAACGTTTGAGGAAACGAATACTGGTTCTTTTCAAGATAGGTATAAAAAAGCAAATGCAGGTTGATTTAAAAACAGGTTTTGGGAATCAAATACGGTTTTTTTTTTCAGGATAGGTATTATGAAACGATTGCGGATTATTTTAATAACAGATTTTGGGAAAAGAATACGGCTTCCTATCAGAATACTTATTAATATGCGTGTGCGGATGATTTTAAAAACATGTTTCGGGAAACAAATACGGGTTCTTTTCAAGATAAGTAATGGAATTTAAATTTAAAACTCCCGAACCCTAAATTAACCCAGAGAGCACTCAGTCTTCAATAATAAATGAGGAAAATTAAATTATGCTTACAAGTTTGCATGACGATGATGGCCTTCAGGGACCTCTAGGTATTAAGAAGCGATTGCGGATTATTTTTAAAATAGCTTTTGCGAATATAATACATGTTCTTTTCAGAATATTTATTATGATGCGTGTGCGGATGATTTTAAAAACATGTTTCGGGAAACGAATAGGGGTTCTTTTCAAGATAGGTATTAGAAAGATATTGCGGAGTATTTAAAAAAGGTATTGGGAATCAAATAAGGGTTTTTTTTCAGGATAGGTATTAGGAAGCAATTGCGGGTTATTTTAAAATCAGGTTTATGGAAAATAATACGGGTTCTATATAGAATACTTTTTATGATGCGTGTGCGGATGATTTTAAAAACAGGTTTTGGGATAAGAATGCGAATTCCTTTAAAGATAGGTATTTAAAAGCGATTGCGGATTATTTTTAAAACGTTTTTTGGGAATCGACCACGGTTTTTTTTCAGGATAGGTATTAAGATGCGATGGCGGATTATTTAAAAAACAGGCTATGGGAAAATAATACGAGTTCTTTTCAGAATACTTATTATGATGCGTGTGCGGATGATTTTTAAAACATGTTTCGGGAAACGAATACGGGTTATTTTCAAGATAGGTATTAAAAAGCGATTGCGGAATATTTTAAAAACAAGTTTTGGGAAGCGATTACGGTTTTTTTCAGTTGAGGTATTAAGAAGCGATTGGATGCGTATGCGGATAATTTTAAAAACATAATTCGGGAAACTAATACGGATTCTTTTCAAGATAGGTATTAAAAAGCGAATGCGGAATATTTTAAAAACGGGTTTTGGGAATCGAATACGGTATTTTTTTCAGGATAGGTATTAAGAAGCGATTGCGGATTATATTAAAATCAGGTTTATGGAAAATAATACGGGTTCTTTTCAGAATACTTATTATGATGCGTGTGCGGATGATTTAAAAAACGTTTCGGGGTACGAATACGGGTTCTTTTCAAGATAGGTATAAAACAGCAAATGCAGACTAATTTAAAAACAGGTTTTTGAAATCGAATACGGTTTTTTTTTCAGGATATGTATTAAGAAGCGATTGCGGGTTATTTTAAAATCAGGTTTATGGAAAATAATACGGGTTCTATATAGAATACTTGTTATGTTGCGTGTGCGGATGATTTTAAAAACGTGTTTTGGGAAACGAATAAAGTTTCTTTTCAAAATAGGTATTAAAAAGCGATTGCGGAATATTTTAAAACAAGTTTTGGGAAACGATTACGGTTTTTTTTTCAGGTTAGTTATTAAGAAGTGATTGGATGCGTGTGCGGATAATTTTAAAAACATGTTTTGGGAAACGAATAAGGGTTCTTTTCAAAATAGGTATTAAAAAGCGAATGCGGAATATTTTAAAAACAAGTTTTGGGGAACGATTACGGGTTTTTTTCTGGTAATAATACTTATTATGGTGCGTTTGCAGATGATTTAAAAAATATGTTTTGGGAAACGAATACGAGTTCTTTTCAGAGTATGTATTAAGAAGCGATTTCGGAATATTTAAAAAACAGGTTTTGGGAATCGAATACGGTTTTTTTTTCAGGATAGGTATTAAAAAGCGATTGCGGAATAATTTAAAAACAGGTTTTGGGAATCGAATACGGTTTTTTTTTCAGGATAGGTATTAAAAAGCAATTGCGGATTATTTTAAGAACAGGTTTTGGGAAAAGAATACTTATTATTATGCGTGTGCGGATGATTTTAAAAACATGTTTCGGGAAACAAATACGGGTTCTTTTCAAGATAAGTAATGGAATTAAAATTTAAAACTCCCGAACCCTAAATTAACCCAGAGAGCACTCAGTCTTCAATAAAAAATAAGGAAAATTAAATTATGGTTACAAGTTTGCATGACGATGATGGCCTTCAGGGACCTCTAGGTATTAAGAAGCGATTGCGGATTATTTTTAAAATAGCTTTTGCGGATATAATACATGTTCTTTTCAGAATATTTATAATGATGCGTGTGCGGATGATTTTAAAAACATGTTTCGGGAAACGAATAGGGGTTCTTTTCAAGATAGGTATTAGAAAGATATTGCGGAGTATTTAAAAAAGGTATTGGGAATCAAATAAGGGTTTTTTTTTCAGGATAGGTATTAAGAAGCAATTGCGGGTTATTTTAAAATCAGGTTTATGGAAAATAATACGGGTTCTATATAGAACACTTTTTATGATGCGTGTGCGGATGATTTTAAAAACATGTTTCGGGAAACGAATACGGGTTCTTTTCAAGATAGGTATTAAAAATCGATTGCGGAATATTTTAAAAACAGGTTTTGGGAATCGAATACGGGTTATTTTTCAGGGTAGGTATTAAGAAGCGATTGCGGAATATTTTAAAAACAGGTTTTGGGATAAGAATGCGAATTCCTTTCAAGATAGGTATTTAAAAGCGATTGCAGATTATTTTTAAAACGTGTTTTGGGAATCGAATACGGTTTTTTTTTTCAGGATAGGTATTAAAGATGCCATGGCGGATTATTTTAAAAACAGGCTATGGGAAAATAATACGAGTTCTTTTCAGAATACTTATTATGATGCGTGTGCGGATGATTTTTAAAACAAGTTTCGGGAAACGAATACGGGTTATTTTCAAGATAGGTATTAAAAAGCGATTGCGGAATATTTTAAAAACAAGTTTTGGGAAGCGATTACGGTTTTTTTCAGTTGAGGTATTAAGAAGCGATTGGATGCGTGTGCGGATAATTTTAAAAACATGATTCGGGAAACTAATACGGATTCTTTTCAAGATAGGTATTAAAAAACGAATGCGGAATATTTTAAAAACAGGTTTTGGGAATCGAATACGGTATTTTTTTCAGGATAGGTATTAAGAAGCGATTGCGGATTATATTAAAATCAGGTTTATGGAAAATAATACGGGTTCTATATAGAACACTTTTTATGATGCGTGTGCGGATGATTTTTAAATCATGTTTCGGGAAACGAATATGGGTTCTTTTCAAAATAGGTATTAAGAAGCGATTGCCGATTATTTAAAAACAGGTTTTGAGAAACGAATACGGATTTTTTTCAGAATACTTATTTCGATGGGTGTTTGGATTATTTTAAAAACTATTTGGGAATCGAATACTGGTTCTTTGCAGAATAGGTATTAGGAAGCGATTGCGGATTTTTTTAAAAACAAGTTTTGGGAAGAGATTACTGGTTCTTTTCAGATTACTTATTATGATGCATGTGCGGATTATTTTAAAAACGTTTTGGTAATCGAATATGGGTTCTTTACAGGATAGATATTATGATGCGTTTGCAGATGATTTTAAAAATATGTTTAGGAAAAAACTAGTTCTTTTTAAGATAGGTATTAAGAAGCGATTGCGGATTATTTTAAAAACAGGTTTTTGGAATCGAGTACGGGTATTTTTAGGATAGGTATTAATAACCGATTACGGATTATTTTAATAAATGTTATGGGAAAAGAATACGGGTTCTTTTTAGAATACTTATTATGATGCGTGTCCGGATCATATAAAAAACAGGTTTTGGGTTACGAATGTGTGTTCGTTTCAGAATAGGTATTATGAAACGAGTACAGATTATTTTTTAAACAGGTTTGGGAAACGAATACCGGTTATTTTTAGGATAGGTATTAAGTAGTGATTGCGTATTATTTTAAAAACATGTTTTGGGAATCGATTACGGGTTCTTTTCAGAATACGTATGATGCGTGCGCGGATTATTTTAAAAACAGGTTTTGGAATACGAATACGGGTTCTTTTCTGAATAAGTATTATGATGCGATTGTGGATTATTTTATAAACTGGTTTTGGCAAAGGAATATGGGCTATTTTCCGAATAATTATTAGGATGCGTGTGCGGATTATTTTTAAAACAGGTTTTGGGAAACTAATACGAGTTTTTTCCAGGATAAGTATTAAGAAGCGATTGTATATTATTTTAGAAACTGGTTTTAGGGAACGAATACGGTTTTTTTAAGAATAGGTATTAAGTAGCAATAGCGGATTATTTTAAGAACAGGTTTTGGGAAATGAATACAGGTTCTTGGAATTGGTATTATGATGCGTGTGGGCGGATTGTTTTAAAAAAAGGTTTTGGGAATCGAATATGTTCTTTTTAGAATACGTATTATGATGCGACAACAACACACCTTGACATTTTCCCTTACAGGTTAAGCCATACGTCTGCCAATTACCAACCCATCACCACATGCTTCCTCCACACTTGTTGTATCTTTGCATACTTTTTTTGCTTAACTTACACTCATAAACTGAGTCACACATTTCCTGTTATTCCTCATACTTTTCATGCCCTTTTTCTCAGTCTCACTAACCACATCCAAGTCTTGCGCGGTCTGCCTGTCACACTAGCTTTTATACCACATTCGTTCATCACCCAATTATTCCTTACTTTGTCCTTTCTAGATTTTCCACAAACTCTTCTAATGTAACCCACCCAACCGCATTCAAACTACTTTTATGCTTCTCCTGTTACACCCATGTTTCACTGCCATTCAGCAAGGTAGGCATTAAAACACTCTTTTATACAGATATTTTCGCTTCTTTTGACAACCATTCATTCTTTGCAATCAACCACACACTCCTCCCTGTTACCTTTTACCAGCATTCACTAAACATTTTACTATAGTATACAAACTCATCCACTACCTCAATCGTTCCGCCATTTATGCGAAATTTACTCATTCTCCCAATCAAACACAACTACCTTGGTTTTGGCCACATTTATCCTTAAGTCCATTCTCCCTCTCATATCTTGCAGGCTATTTAACATTCTCTGCAATTCTCTTGGTTTCTCAGCCATTAACACAGCATCATCAGCATATAAAAGTACATGATCATTCTCCTTACCAACCTTAACACCCACCATATCCATACATGCCTGTCTCACACATTTATCCTTGAACACATTAAATAACCAAGGGGCATGACACATTCTTGTCATACACCTTGCTCAACTCTAAACCTGTCACTCATCATGCCATACACCCTTACACATGCCCTATTTCCATTAAACAATACCTTTATAGCATTCAGCAACCAACTATTCACTCCATACTTGCTCAAAACATTCCACAATTCATTATGATTCACTCTGTCATATGCTTTCTCTAGATCAACAAATGCAGAGTCCATTTTCTTTCTTATATCCATGTACTTATCAACCACTTGCTGTAGGGTAAATATTTGGTCGGTGCAACCCCTTCCAGGTATTGCTTTCCTCACATTTTATCCATAGTTTCCTTTTGTACTCTTTCAATCAAAACTTTCCCATACACCTTTCCAGGTATACTCAGCAAACTAATCGCTCTATAATTCTTACATTCAGTCCTATCTCCCTTACCCTTGTAGAATGGTACAATTACACCATCCTTCCATTCAGAAGGCACTCCAACTCCTTGCACACAGACTGCACAGAGCACACATCCAACACATAAGCAAATCACCTCCATACTTAGACATCTCTCCTGTTTTTCCATCCACACCTGCAGGTTTCCATTTCTCAACATATTCACTGCTTTGACTACCTCGTTCTTACTAATCCTATGATATTCATTAATATTCACTCCAACAGATTCACTCGGATTTTTAGACCCATTCACAACTTTTCCATACAACTCTTCAAAATACTTTTTCTAACACTCCCTTACATCACTCTCATTCCACACCATATCGTCATTCTTTCCTTGTATTCCGCTAACACCCTTACTCACTCCTTGCCTTGCTCTCTTCACCCATTTCCAGAACAACTTCTTATTCCCCTCAAAATCATTCTGCATTTTCTTAGCTTCATTCATCCGCAATTGTTCTTTACTCTCTTTCACAATATTTTTTGCAGCTCTCCTTTTCTCTTTATACATTTCATACAGTGCCTTTCGCTCATTTGCATTCTTAACAGCAATTTGATTTTCCGCCCTGGCAGGTTCCAGTCAGCGCTTCCTACTTAAACTTAAACCGCAGCTTCTACGTGAGATGGCAGCATGCGACTTGAGGACCATCATCACCGGTGTGCCGCAGCGAAGTGTCTTGGGGTGACACTATACATCGTCTTCACCACCGATGTCCCTATGGATGTGGGGTGGAATACCCTGCTGGATTTCTCCGCTGACGATGCTGCCATTCTCTGCCTGCTGACGAAAAAGCAGACGGCTGCTGTATACCTTCAGCGTGCTGCCGACACCCACATCGGCTGGTTTGAGGCCTCCAAATGCCACGAAAATGCAGACCATTGTCTTCTCCACCTCCTCCTCGCCAGATCTGGATGGCATTCTGATAGGAGCACATCTACAGAGCTGTCTCCTCCTGATGCTGACATATGCATCACCTGCATGGAGTGGTCGCCTACTCAGCAGGAGTAATAATGCTCTCAACCAAGTAGAGAAATCCTGCCTGCGAACGCTGGTTAACAGATGCCAAATGATCTCGGACATATATGCCTGGCTGTCCTTCCCGCCAATCTCTGAGACAATGAAGACATCAGCAGCTTGCGTCAACCACGAGTCCGGATTCTCCGAGACAGCCGACACATGGCCGCAGCCTTGGGATAGGCACAAGCAGATGAGAGCTTCCTCAGGAGCCAAGGAGGACCTGATGGCGGTGGCATCAGCCTCTTTTCAGGGCCATAAGAAATACCTCCCTTGGTTAACGGCCTTCCGTGGAGACGAGCCTGAGGGCTAAAGAAAGCCCAAATGCTTCCCAGGGAACAAACAAAACAATGTCATCAGCCACTTATGTTCCTCTACACAGAGCAGAAGAGTGGCAATGGTTCTCGCACCCAAGGCAAGACCTAACCACATAAATAACAATGTTCTGAAGAGATGGAGTCTACTGAATGTGATATCTAAACAATGACTATAAAGATGTGATGTTTGAATAGGTTTATGTCTATGTTGTTATCTCTGTTTCTTCTGTTTCTAGTTTGTAAGGCAAACTTCCTCTCAGAAATAAGAAGTCTGATGTTAGTTCTGAATTCTTATCTTAATGTTATGTTTGACAATGTGATTGAATGTGCCTTAAAGGAAATTGTTTAATTTTACTAGTCTATTTTAGTTATACTTTTCAAATTTATTATTTTATATATTTTAAGCAAAATATTGCATTATTTCCTAAAAATGGTTGATTTTGTCATGGTTTTCTACAATGTTTGCATATATTTTATTGACATTTCACATTAAGAATAAATATAATAATGTTCTTATAATGAAATATATTTTTTAATTCATCCTTCTGTACTCAAAATGAGCAAAATACTCGGGTATCCAGGCATTCCCCACCTTGCAATTTACATCTGGTAAGTTCAACCTTGTAGTCCGAAGGTTACCAATTTTGACAAATGGCAATTGTCTCGTGAATCCTCGCCCTTCTAGCAGTCAGAACAACAAACCCATATCTTTCAGATCCTTCTGTTAATGACAACAAAGCCTTTATCCAACAACATATGTCTCCATTCTGTTTGCTTATATATCCTGACCTTGAAGATCTTATTTTGTAACAGACATACGATTCGGATCGTTTTGATGTAAGATTAAGATGTTGGTTACAAAATTCCATTCTTCATCCATTTCTGCAACTTATTGGTCTTGTGAGCCATGGTGCCTGCGGTAGCCATGTTGACGGCCTCTGCATTAGAGGTAAGATTTGGACAATACAGACAGTTGGCTGGGTTGCAATATCATATTTCAATGAGACAATTTCTCGATTCTGAGAAGAAATTAAGGTTGGCTAGTATTTTAGAAGAGAATTTTCTCCAAAATTCACAAAAAATTATTGTTGATGAATTAAAATTATAGAATCAACAGAAATCTTTGGCAAGGATTTGGAAGGAAATGGCTTTTCTGAAATCACAGCAAGTGAGATGGATTTAATACAAGTACAATCTGATATACCTGTATTAACATATATTGCTGGATATTGTTATTAGTCCATTTTAAAGAAAATGAAATGCGAGGAATGTAATGACTTTGGTCATTGACAAAGAATATTTCTTACATTTCTGCAGCATTTTTTTTTAATTCACATAAGGGTTAAAAACTTTTGAACTCTTGATTATTTAAATAATGCACTTTTATTTTGTTTGCACATAGTGAAGCCCAAAGCTTGATTTTTTCAAGAGGGATCACAGAAGTAATTTTCAACTCAAGCACTGACACCATTTGTCCAGAATAAGCCAAAAACGAAGGGGACAAAATATGGACCCTCTACCTTATATGTTAATTAATGAATGTTCTGTTGATGTGCATAATTTGCCATGTTGTTATTCTGACTATGAGCAAAAGCAAATTTGTCAGAACTTAATAAGTATCATGTGGTTTTCCTTGTGTTAGGTGCCTCCAGGGATGTAGCTAGCCTCCTAACTGTAGGGGGGGCAACATAAAAGTCAAAAATATTTGGGGGGGCACACAAAAATATGGAAAATTTAATATAACTATTAGGCTAGATCTGTATTTTTGTACCAATCCTTTACTTATATTATCAGTAAACTTTTTTCCTACCTCTTGAGTTTATCAAACTGATGTTTATTAACTGTTTGCTTTTATTCATAAAAATTGTTAATATTTATAGAAAATTTTAAATGCATTTTTTGTATCATTTCAACCACTTCCCTGACGGTTTTTTTCCCATTAGTGGGTCAAAAAATCATCACATTATTTTATTACCTTTTTCAATTACTTATAGGTAGGTATAAAAGGAAATGTAGTCATTTCTGTTGTCAGTTTTATTTAGCAAAATATTTTACTTTTTTCATTGCCAATTACCCTTATTTTCACATTAAATTTTACATTTTCATTTCAACACCAATCATTAATTCATGTTATCTAAAATGCTATTTTTAATCATAAATACTAATACAAATATACTCTAAAATCAATTTCAACAATTATTTGCATATATACTGATTTTGGCAAATCCGATTGGCAGACGCCACGTTATGAAATATGCACGAACGGCCAGACGGATGGAAAAATAGATGGATAGAAGAAAGACTAGAAATGCTCAGAGAAGTAATATCCACATAAAAAGAAATTAACAGATATCTTGAGATAATATAAAAGATTTTCAACCACACATTTATTCAATATTATGCATTCTTTGAAAATATTACGTTTTGTGTATGTAAAAAATACGAATAGATTTTAGTACTTCCACCTCCGATGAAACACCGAAGATAACCTTGAAAAAGCTGCCTAGAAACATTGAAAATCCATTCCCTTGTGTTTTCGGGCGATTAAAATGTGAACTGCTATGAGGTGATGAGATAACTCGGCCAGAACAAGGCAAAAGAGGCATAGGACGAGTTAACTTGTCCGCGTCAGAATTTGCGTGACTTCTTGGGACAAGATAACCCTGCCGCATCAGGGAAGTGGTTAAGAATGATATTTTCCATACAGTGGGTTCTATTCTGCTGTTATAATTAAAATTACGTTTCTTATTTTGCAAAGGGTAACTGGGTTACTCCTGAAATTGTCAGAATGAGGAGGTATGAAAGGTAACTTTTCACTACTTCCAAAACCACTAGAACTTGAAGCTCAATATAAATCATTTTGTTCGCCGCAAAGCCAGGCCGCGAGGCATCCCAATTAGGGGGCGCTCTGATCGATCTGATCAACGACCCCAAGAATATGCTGAAAGATGAGCTAAAAGAGCAGCTCTCCCAGGGGTTTAGATTGCTCTGTAGGCTTGTGGACTCGCTATCCGCCCAAGTGGAGACACTTGGGAAGAAGGTGGAGGACGCTGGGCAACTTACGATTGACGTGAATCGGCGGCAGCTGAGGCGCCGGCACGTGAAGATATTCATCCTTGTGTGGCGTCATCGGCAGAGTGATCAGATGGCTGGTCTGCATTGTCTGTGGGAAAGTCCGAATCGGGGACGCCGGAATCGCTGGCAGATGCTTCCTCCGAAGATATTTCGCTTTCAAGGTCGTCATCCAAACATGGAACGGCGTGCGCGGGATCCCCCGAAGAGGTAAAACGAATGAGGTCGTTTATCCCAGGCTCCTGGCTTAGCATGGCGAGGTCAGGCAGATCTAGCAGCAGCAGGCCGTCGAGAGAAACCTCAGATGAGGAATCTCTATTGACAGGTGGGCGCAGAGGAGCGACACTCTCTGCAACCGTGACTCCGACTGGGCTGGAACTTGCCCCTCGAGCCAGCCGAAGATACTGGCTTTGAGTAGGCGGAAGGTGCCGGCATCAAATGCTGAATAACAATTGGCGGAGGGGCCGAAGCCAAAAACTCCGCAGGAAGGTTCAGCACGTCAAGTGATGGGGCGGAAAGTCGTATGGCCGTCGTCCACCCATGTGCTGCAACAATGCCCAATAGACAGAGACGATTATAAACGCCGTGGTGCGAATGTGGCGGAAGCTTCTCTCAGTCTGCAGCCACGTCCAAGAGCTAAGTCACTTCATGCAGGTCCCTTTTGGTGATCCTACGGCTGTCTTTCAGATCCCTCATGTGACAGCACAACTTCAGCACCTCTGTGTCCGTAGGAGTATCGACGGAGCCCGCCGCTGGCTCGCGGCGTAGTGACTCGAATGTTGCCGCAATCGGCAAGGAAGAGTGAGCGGAGGCCGTGGAAGGCCTCTCGTGTGAGCCGCTAAGCTGGTTCTGCATCGCGGTCATCTGATGGCGCAAGGTAAGTGCCCAGGTGGGTTGTGTGTCCTCGTCCTTGGATTCAGAATGGTGAGACTGTTCTTCGCCTGCAGCGCCCGTGTTCGCACGGGTGGATCTCGGTATAGCTAAAGGACGGAATTCGTCGGGGCGTATCGCCGAATGAGCAAGTTATAAATATTTCGAAGAAAGATCTTGGCGAATGGTATCAAAAGAGAGCTGGTGGCACGCCCCGACAGCCTCAATCCGAACGACCACCTTCCCAGGCATCATCCCACCTATATACTACTCCGGTGGAGGCGAGCCAATCGCCAGCCGAAGCAGCATAGGGAGGCAGGATGGTCCGAGGACGGTCGGCCAGATTGGAAGCCGTTGGAACGTACTGCCAGGTCACGTTGCTTGATGAATACTTGATTAATGTCATTAACAATTGTACATATAAATTGGACGTAAACAGTAGTCTGGACACTTTTCTCAAAGCAGCCAATGCGGCCATATTATCAATGTTTATAACAATATTCCAATACATAGGAGAAACAGTCAACATTCATACAGTGGCCATTAGCGCTGCTAAACCTTCAGCTTAATAAATTGGTAGCTGGTCGTTTAAGGGAATCCCAGGAAATCCGAACCGATACGAAGGGCGATGTGGTTAACCTAACAGCAAAGATAGAATGCTACATTATTACAGCTGGGAAGGCTGCCATCCCCCATAGAAGGTTTCTCGTAAGCAAAGTCCCGTGGTAGACTTTGGAGCTGACAGAGGGAAAGGAAAGGTTCCACTGGCTCCGGAAACGGAGCCAGACAGAAAAAGATGCAATACCGGGAAGCGAAAAGACGCATGAGTTGGATTACATGCAACTCTCTAACTGTCCAGTTCCTAACGGGTCACTGGAACTTCCAGGCGAAACTCGCCGAATTCGGACTGACGAGAACGGACAGGTGTGAGTGTGGGGTAATGGAGATGCCGTCACACATCCTTCATGCCTGTCCGCAGTATACTGGGAACTGCAATGAACTTAAAGCTGCGCTGGCCGATAATAGAGTAGAATGGCCAGTAAAATCAACAGACTTAGTCCGGCGCGACGTGTTCGTCGCCTTCAGCAATACTCCTTCAAAAGGAGGGAGATGGGAACGTGGTCTGATAGACCACAAGCACTGCCAACCTGTGCGAGAACACCAGCGCCTTTGAGGGCGAGCGGCAGGATAAATAAAGGCAACAGGAACTAGTCGGGTCACTTGAACCCTCGTTCGCCGGTGCCGAAAAAGAAATTGCCGTTCCTAGAGGGACGACGCCTGTCCCACCAATGATGGTGCCCAGTGGAAATGCTAGGCGACAGATTGGTACCACGGGTTGATGGGTTGGATTCGCGGGGGCTCTGGTGTGCCTTCAGGCTGCAGAAGATAGACCGCAACTTCCACCGGGGGAGGAGCAAAGACGGAGCGATTCGTTCATCCTGGTAGTCTGTGCCGCCAGCGGGGCACAGATGCGCTGGGCCAGCATATGGTCCAGTCTTAAATGACCCTCGGAGGCGAGGTAAAACCCTCCGCAGCTGCTTGCAGCTATGGCGGGAATATGGCCTGCCAGGCCAAGGTGTCCCAATAAATACGATAGGGCGTCCGAGTGTAGACCAAATGTCCTATCAGTACCTACCGGGATGCGTCCCGCCTCGGCTAAGACGTCCCTCTTGAGCGGGTGGTTTGAAGGGGGATTACCACTGGTGGGGTCCCTTACTTCACCTGCCCGCTCTGTTCCCTACGTACTTTGATTTTACCCCCTGTTCAATACTTACTATTCACCGCCTCCCTTCCCTGGATGGGCCTGCCCTGAAAAGGACTGTTTCAGCCGTGGAGTCCACCGTTCGAGTTCAGCCCGGGCGCTTACCTTGGGTGGGGTCTTTGTTCCCGGGCCTTCCTTTTTCGGTTTCGTCAATGCAGCTGTCGAGTCAGGGCTGGCTTGGCACCTCAGGCAGCCGTGGGAGCTTGCCTCTGGTGGGGGCTATTACCCCACGGTTCCTGCGGATTTCTTTTCACCCTCAGAAGGGCTTGTGGGATTTTTGTCTATTCATCTATTGGCCTTAAATAGGGCTGTTTGGCTTGGCAATAGGGGTCTTCGTCGTTGTCTCTGCTTGGTCTTCTCTTATGTTTGGTGGGCTTCTGTCACCGTCTGCTTGTCTGATGGCTGTATCTGGCCATTGGAGCAGATATTTGCAGGTTTTTTTTCATCACAGCAGGGATTTCGCCACATTGATGCTTCTTTTGATGGGCGTTAGGCTCCTTTGATGCCTCTCCCGCTGCCGCTGCTCTCGCTGCCTCCAGAGCTGAAGTTTCCACCAATGTCGCTCTCTTGATGCTCGTTGGTCTCTGACCTTATATATCCACCGGGAGTTAATGGCTCGTCTCCCATTGGCTGTGGTGTCAGCCTATGGCCTTCCATAATTTTGGGGAGTATGGGATTCCACACTTTGCTGAGCACCGTATCCCTGTTAAGCATGTTCTTGTGCATCCTAATCTCAATGGCTGCCTTCACCAGCCTCTCCCAAAAGCCGCTTGTCTTTGCGACTACTTTGGACTGTGAATTTGTTGCGGTGGTCTGAGGAGATGCTGTGCTCTGCCACCGCTGATTTCTCCAACTGGCTGAGATGGATGCATCTTGCATGTTCTTTAATTCTGGTCTCTAATGTCCATCCCGTTCTTCCTATTTACTTGCTGGATGAGCATGAGATTTTGTACACTCCAGCAGTTTTTAGGTGTAGTTGGTTTTGGCCTGTTAAAAAACTTGATTTTTTGAGGGGATTTGTGTGCCACTCTGATGCTACCTTTGACTAAGATTCTCAATATCCTCCAAGAGACCATGGATAGGAAAGTTATACAGGCCATGTCTACAGGTTTTTCCCTCATTTCATTGATTTTTCCGGAGATTTTTCTGGAAATGGCTCTTTTCAGGGCTGCCATTGTTAACAGAAGTAGAAGGTGTGTAGTAAGTGATTTCCTGAAATATGGGAGAATGGGGAATAGGACCAGATTCATTATTCATGATGTTTTTGTGTTCATAAATGCTGTGGCCATGTCGCAAACAGTGCAAACAACTGTCAGTCCAGCAGGTGAAGTGACACTGTTCTGCAGCGAGTGGAAGGCCAGAGTAAAGTTCTCCATGCACCTTGTAGAGAGGATAATGCAGGAGACCCTGCTGAGGATGACCTGCACGGAGCGACCCCAGATGGACCGGAGGAGGGCGCCGCAGATGTTCGACTTCACGGTTGTCATCCGCAGAGTCCAGCAATACACAGATATGGAGGATGTCGAAGACAGCCTGCGGCATGCGAACGTCAAGGGAAGTTGGCCGAAACTTAAAATTTTTTCGTTATAGTGAAATTTTCGTTATAATTCGTTATAACAAGATTTTACTGTTACAGTAAAACTGAATCCAAAAAATGTATATAATAGAAGGTAGTTCACACTGTGTGTGTTACACTGCCAGTTATTTTATGGTGGTGAGTATGGATTAACATGTTGAGTGCTGAAGGCCACTCGAGCAGACCATCTGGTCCTTATACAATACCTAAGGACCGCTCGAGCAGCCTGTGCTCTCCTCTAATTTCTTTTTGTGTTAGGGGGCATAGGCATGGGTTTTAACTTGCCCAAGCATCATTAGGGATCAGTTGGACTCCAACCTTCATAGCGGTGTGCTAGGTTTTCAATTCGGTGTATTTTCTTGCTATCGGTTAATGTTTTTCAAATATTTGAATACATCACCTTTGAACAAGGTAAAATTGAATATTCTTATCATTTACTTTATATTGTATATATTTTAACTATATTTTTCATAAAGACACATTTTAAAACTTAACCTTAGAATGAGTGGGCATTCGAAGAAGAAATCTTGTTTGAAGCGATGAAGCTCCCATTTTTGAAGCTGTAAGTAATCTTTTTTATAGCCCATTCATTTTTATATTTCAAACTAAAAATATTATACAAAGAAATGGGTCTTAAGGTGACATCTCTGGAGATGAAACAACAAAAACAGAGAATCTTGGAATGAGGGATAGCAAAATTCGGAGGAGGACCGAAGGTGAATATTTGATCACATCTTTTATATTAGGATAAAATTTTCGAGTTCTTTATTTTATAAACTGTAAATATAATAAATAACATATAAATATTTGTGTGGAAATTTTCATATTTATAATGAATAAGTAAATAATAAGTTCTTTCCATCACAGAAAATGAACCAGGAATTTCTATGAGACCTGCCTTACAGGAGAGAGAAGGTAAGCAAGATATATTATCAATCAATATTAATGAATGAAAAATTCCTGTGTCATTGCTGATCTCAGTAGCCTGTATGTTAGCATGTCTTACAATTAGATTGCAAATTCGAATCCCACGTTCAGCATTCATAATTATTTTCATCTCTAGGTTGTAGATAAACTGTAAATAAACTATAAATGATCCTCAGAGTCAATGAATATCTTATAAACGTGAAATAACTAATCTCAGCATTGATTTCCCATACTTATATTTTATACTAGTAGAAGGTGCATGCATTCTGCAAGCATATTATCTCACCTTGAAAAAACATTAATTTTTCAGACTGATTCATTACACATATTTTTTTAATTCTAAAAATTTCACCTCTGCAGTGATTTTTGTTTTTCCCTTATGTAAAAAAATAGATGAAAACAATCTCCAAACTTTGCAATTTTAAGAATTTTATACTTTTTCCATTATGGGGTACTAATGCTACACATTTCTGCAACATTTTAAAGTTGTAGCATTTCTAGAAGTGAAATAATATTTTTTATATTGTTTTAATTTTAAACATTTTTAACGGCCGCCGCAACGTATTTATGGAGAGATTCAAATGTTTATTTGTGCAAATGCACTAATCTGTAAATTACTTGAAAATTTCAGCCTCCTAGCTCATCCCATAGCACCTAAATATTTATCTATTTATTTATACTTGAAGAATTTTTAACGTCAATACAAAATAAAATATCAAAATTTCTATAATCCCTATTTCGTTTCATTACAAATCCTACTTCTGAAAAAAATTACAGCTCCGTAGCACATTCGGAAATACATAAACCTTGAAATTTTGTTTAAACAATTGCGAATTTTTAGCAGCCGCATCGTCGAACTTTTTCAAGATTTTCGTTTTTTGTAGTTGGTTTTGCAAAAAATCCTAACTAAAAAATTTCGAATTTCCAGCTCATCTGGAAGTGCCTAAACATTAGTATCCTCCTATATGTTATATCCTCCTCTGTAAGGAACATCTATATATAATGATGTTATATGTTATATCCTCATCTGTAAAGAACGTCTATATATAATTATATTCTATTCTATAACTATAAGGTTTTATGTTGAAGAGGATGATATTCCGAGTATCTTGGCTAGGCTATCCTCGGACAAAGAAGAGATTGGCTTGGATTCAGGGAGCGACTGGCAAAAAAGTTGGACGAGGAACCTGCGGCAGTTATCAACCAACCCTTTGCCTGTCCCTCAGCACATCCTTCGGCCTCTCCCTCAGCCAATAAGGTCATAGTGAGGAGAGATTTGAAGGCATCTCAGCCAGAGATTCCTTTCATCTTCTGCGTTACTTGTGCTAGACACAGGTAGTAATCCCATTAATTATTTTAACTTGCTAGCAAATGAGGAGTTTTCTGTTTTCTTTGGCTTCTAAATGTCCCAAACTAACACTGGGAGAATTAGGTCTTCCTCGCAGGGCAGTGTGGGCAGGAAGAGCACTCAAACCCTCCTTTAAGTGTCTTACGAATGCAGCTGTCCAGCTTGACAAACTGCCAGTTGCGGATTAGATAAAGAAGTCGCAACATAATAAAATATCATCACAAACACTTATGAGCTAAGCAAATAAACAATAAAATTCTGACCACCTTATGATATAATGAAATCACGGCGAAAGAAAACTAGTCACTGCTGCCACACAATTCAGTGGTTTGAGGACGACTATCTGCTGTGACAAGCAATGCATTTCTGTGGAATTAGAATTGCCTGCCTAGTCCCAAGCAATGGCTAGCACAGGAATATCTATGAATGAAAATAAATGGAGCATTACTTTCCCTGACCATATGACCGAGGAATACAAGAATTTCTATGGAAAGAATTTTTGGGAATATCCTGCAATAAACTGACCTGACCATTCCTTTTTATTGGCCTCTTGAGCAGAAAGCTAGTTCAATTATTTGGCATGCATGTGGGCTGTTTTTTTCTGAGTTAGGCATGGCAAAATTTCAGGGCTCAAAACAAGAATTTATTCAAATATCATGCTCCCAACCATTCAATATTACTTTATCGGAAAATATCTAATATTATCGACAAAAACAAAAAAGGATAGTTAAAGCAGGGAGACTCTTGTGAACAATGAACAAACTGACAAAATAACTCAACGCAGAATCATCATCTAGGTTTGACTCAATGGACAAATTAGAGAACCATTTCAATCCCTGAATTGCACAGCACCTTTGTCACATGCCCATTAATCCAATAAGTATGTCGCATACCTCATTTCTCGCATCCATTTAAGTAAATTTTGTCCCCTGTTCTGTTTACGTTTAGCCGATAGATGTAACTGTAATGAAATGTCACTTTTCTGATAACAGCCGGACCCATTAGACATTTTCCCAGGGGAGAGGTAATCTTCACTGGTATAGGTATAGACATGATTTTCTATTCTCTTCCAAAATGCTCCTCAAAATGGAGAGGAAAAGATGAATGGTTGGAAGAGAAGAAATATTCATGCGTTCACCTCAACCAGAGTGGAAAACAAAAGGGTTTTTACCACTACACCCTACAGCCACACACTAAACTGCATTCAGCCTTATTGCCCTCATCAGAGCAATGGGAAATCATTTACCGCAGCTTTCCAGCGTGACACATACTCTACCCACACCATTTCCCTCGAGGAACCTCTTCTTCAAAGCCAGGATATTTACAAGGCTGCCACTGTTTGCATTCTCTAAGCTAATGCCAATGACTCACAACTAGTGGCAAAAGGCTGAACTATTTACTGCCAGTATCTGATAAAACATGATTTCAAAACTTGCCAAGCAATTGTGATTATTTTCCCAAATTCTGAAGATTTACCATGGAATACGTGACAAAGTTGCATTTAACTTTAAACTTATAGAGTTAAGTTTCCTTTCCCAGTTCTTACAATTGTGGTAGCTTACCTATTTTTGGAGAAAATGAAGTGCTCGTAATTGATAGTTTCCATATAGATTGTGGACTTACAGGTAATAAAAGTACATAAAAAATGGAATATGTTAATTATTGATAATTTAACACTCAATGGGGCATGACTGGAATTCCAGTCATGATTCTGTCTCTTTGTAACACTTTGGGTGAGCGACCCTCAGGCAGATGAGTTCCCATCTGAATCAGCCACCTGTTTGACTCCAACCTTCCATTGGGTAAGGTCAGTTTTTAAGTCGGTTGTTTTTCTTCGAATTTCAGCCTTCTCGATTGTGCATTTTTCCCATAAGAAAAGCATTGCGCCATTTTTGTAAATTAATTTCAGACACTTGCCGATAAGCTGGGGCAATGAATGTTTGAGTGTTGCTAGAGGGCTGCAATACCTCTTAGTAATTGGAATCATTTTGCTTACAGTGACTTGGATTCGACTCCAGATGCCCCAAAAAAAACTCCCATAAGTAAGCATTGGGAAAAGTTATTCCAGTGGGTAGATCAATCTAACAAGGGAACTACGCCACATTCGGATAACCGATCTTGTTCTCCTTTTGCAAGCGTTTAGGAAACGAGACATAATAGAAAGTGTGCAAGTAATACTGTGGTACATATATTTCACTTTCTTTCTCTAGGGATGTATTTACTCCAATTTCTCCCTTCACATGTGGCCCCACAACCTTCCCGTCGCAGCAATAAACCGACCCCTAAGCAACCGCGCGTGCCATAGCCTTCGGCTGCGCGGAGCATACGCTCATCCATCCCCAGTATTCGTTACCGCCACAAACAAAAGCATGTGTTCACTCTTTGTAGATTTTGCCCTAGAAACAAGAACATAAAAGTGCAAAGTAAATGTGCAAATTGTGGTGATTTTATATGTAAAGAGCATACAATTTTGAAATGTTACGAATGTTAGGATAGCACTGGTAACTAAAAAAAGTAAAATTTTGTTTATTTACAAAACTTGTTTTATCTTGACAAAATTCTACATAAACTATTTCATTTTAAATTAAAATGATGTACTTTACAGTATAATGAAAATAACGTAACATTTTATTATTAAATTTCAAAAATAATTTAGGGGTTTTAAAAGACCCCACGCGGCTAGTTAAGGAACATTCACGTGACTAACTAAGGGTTAACAGACAAAAACCTTGAAAAAATAATGTACTTTGCAGTTAATTAACATGAAAATAATAATTGCAAAAACTTGAGAGAGAAAAAAAGTTACGATTGAGATTCAAAACCCGGACCCTCATCATAAGAATCCAGAATTTAACCAATTAGGCCAATTGCTACAACGTTAATTGGAAGCAGGAATAATGTTTTAACTGTTTCTCACATTGAAATTACATTTTTTCTCAAAAATGCTTGAGAGGCGGGTCGTATTACGTGCACACTTTCTATTATGCATCGTTTCCTAAATGCTTGGAAGAAAAGAACAAGATCGGTTATCCAAACGTGGCGTAGTTCCCTTGTAAGATGTATAGGGAGCTAAAAATCGAAAATTTCAAAATTGTTCATTTTTAGGGGTTATTTTAACCCCATTTGTATGTTAAAATTTAACAATTTTTATCTGAGAAACTGTCATAAATTTGAAGTTATACAAATATTTTGCGGAAAATTATATACAGAAAAATAAAATCTTGAAAAAGCTTAACAATGCGCCACTAAAAATAAGCAAATGTTTAAACAAATTTTTCAAGTTTATGTATTTCCGAATGTGCTACGAAACTAAATTTTTTTAAAAGTAGAATTAAAAAAAGAAATAGGGATTATACAAATGTTGGTATTTTAATTTGTTTAGCTATAAAAATTCATAAAATTTAAACAAATAGATAAATGTTTAGGTACAACAGGTGAGCTAGGGAACTGAAGTATTTTAGTAATTTAGAGCACAAATACATATTTTAATATCTCCATTAAGTTCTTATTGCAGCTGTTAAACCTTTTTTAAATTTAAACTATTTCATAAATATTATTTTATTTCTAGGTGTGCTATAACTTTAAAATATGGCAGAAATATATATCATTCTATATAAACGTTCCTTACAGAGGAGGAGGATGAGGATATAACATACTAGTAGTTGGTGCTTGCATGTTGCAAGCATTTCATATCACCTTGAAAAAAGATGCATTTTTCAGTCAGACATTTCATCATTACAAATATTCTTTAATTTTAAAGATTTCACCTTCTCAGCGATTTCCAAATTTCCCACGTAAAAATAATAGTATTAAACAATCCCCAAACGTTGCAATATAAAAATGTTTACACTTTCTTCATAATAAGGTACTAATGCTACACATTTTAGGCAAATTTTAAAGTTGTAGCACTTCTAGAAGTAAAATAATATTTTTCTAATTGTTTAAATTTAAATAATTTTTAACGGCCGCTGCAATTCGTATATGGTAAAATTGAAATGTTTATTTGAGTAAAATCACTACTCTGTAAATAATTTGAAAATTTCAGCTTGCTAGCTCATTTCTTAGTACCTAAAGAGTTATCCAATTGTTTAAACTTTAAGAATTTTTCACTGCCAAACAAATTAAAATATCAAAATTTGTATAATCACTATTTCGTTTTTTTTAAGAATTATACTCACAAAAAAAGTTCAGCTCCGTAGCACATTCAAAAATGCCCAAACCCTGAAAATTTCTTTAAACAATTGCGAATTTTTAGCGGCCGCATTGTTGCACCTTGAAAATTTTCGTTTTTTCTAGTCATTTTTCACAAAATCCTACCTAAGAAAAAATTTCGAATCTCCAGCACATCTGGAAGTGCATAAACATTAGTATCCTCCTGTTATCATTATATATCCACGACTCTTACAGAGGATGATATAATATACTAGTAGAAGGTGCTTGCATACTGCAAGCATTTTCTCTCACCTTGAGAAAACATTAATTTTTCAGACAGATAATTCATCATTACAAATAATCTATTAATTTAAAGATTTCACCTCCGCAGCGATTTTCGTTTTTCCCACATGTAAAATTAATAGTTTAAAACAATCCCCAAATATTGCAATACTATACATTTTACACTTTCTCCATTATAGGATACTAATGCTATACCTTTCAGCCAAATTTTAAAGTTGTAGCACTTTTAGAAGTAAAATAATATTTCTAATTGTTTAAAATTTAAACATTTTTTAAGGGTGCCGCAATATATATATGGAGAGATTGAAATATTTATTTGTGCAAATGCACTGTTCTGTAAATAATTTGAAAATTGCAGCTTCCTAGCTCATATCGTAGTACCTAAAAAATTATTAAACTTTAATGTTCAAATGGGGTTAAAACAACCCCTAAAATTTACAATTTTAAAATTTTTGATTTTTATAGTTTTATGAGAAAATTTCGATAATCTTGCAAAATTTAAGCTTCCTAAACTTATTAGATTGGTCTACACACTGGATTGCGTTTTCCGCTGCTAAGTTATTCCGGGGTATCTGGAGTCGAACCCAAGACACTGTAAGCAAAAAAGACAATAATTCCTAATAGATATTGCGGCAATCTAGCAACACTAAAAATTTCATTTTTCTAGCTTACCGGCAAGTGCCAATAATTAGTTTACAAAAATGGCGCAATGCTTTCCTTATGGGAAAAACGTAAATTTCGGAATTTCTGGAGTCGATCTCATGTCACTTAAGTGAAAAGTCTCATTTTATCTAAAAGTTTCTTCATCATATCTACGAAACCTATAACTTTCAGCTCTCTAGCTTTTGTAGTTTGGGCTGGACATTAGTATCTTCCTATATGTTATCGTTATATATCGATGACTCTTACAGAGGAGGATATAACATACTAGTAGAATGTGCTTGCATAATGCAAGCATTTCATATCACCTTCAAAAAACGTTCATTTTTCAGACAGACAGTTCATCATTACTAATATTATTTTATTTTGCCGCCACAATTCATATATGGTAAAATTGAAATGTTTATTTGTGCAAATTTACTACTCTGTAAATAATTTGAAAATTTCAGCTTCCTAGCTCATCCCATAGTACCTAAAAAGATATCCAATTGTTTAAACTTAATGAATTTTTAACTGCCAAACAAATTTTGATATTTTAATTTGTTTGGCAGTTAAAAAATCTTCAAGTTTAAACAACTAGATAACTGCTTAGGTTTTACGGGTTAAGCTAGGAAGCTGAAATTTTCAAATTATTTACAGAACAGTGAATTTACACAAATAAACATTTCAATCTCTCCATTTATAGATTTCCGCGGTCGTTAAAAATTATTTAAATTTAAACAATTAGAAAAAAGTTATTTTATTTCTAGAAGTGCTAGAACTTTAAAAATTGGCTGAAATGTGTAGCATTAGTACCCCTAAATGGAGAATGTGTAAATTTTTTAAAATTGCAACATTTGGAGATTGTTTTAAATTATTATTTTTACATGCGGGAAAAATGAAAAACGCTGCGGAGGTGAAATATTTAGAATTCAAAATATATGTGTAATGATAAAATATGAAAAATGAAGCTGAAATTTTCAAATTATTTACAGAGTAGTAAATTTGCAAAAATAAACATTTCAGTTTTACCATATATGTATTGCGGCGGCCGTTAAAAATTATTTAATTTTAAACAATTTGAAAAATATTATTTTACTTCTAGAAATGCTACAACTTTAAAATTTGGCTAAAATGTGTAGCATTAGTACCCCATAGTGTAGAAAGTATAAAATAATTAAAATTGCAACATTTGGGTATTTTTAAAACTATTGTTTTTACATGTGGGAAAAACGAAAATCGCTGCGGAGGTGAAATCTTTAGAATTAATAGAATATTTGAAATTAAGAAATATGTCTGAAAAATTATTGTTTTTTCAAAGTTAGATGAATTGCTTGCAGTATGCAAGCACCTACTACTAGTATGTTATATCCTCCTCTCTAAGAGTCATCGATATATAATGATAACAGGAGGATACTAATGTTTAGGCACTTCCAGGCGAGCTGGAGATTCGAAATTTTTTTCTTAGGTTGGAATTTGTGCAAAACCGACTAGATAAATCGAAAATCTTGAAAAAGTGCAACAATGCGACAGATAAAAATTTGCAATTGTTTAAACAAATTTTCAAGGTTTATGTATTTCCGAATGTGCTACGGAGCTGAAATTTTTTTAAAGGTAGGATTTGTAAAAAAACGAAATAAGGACTCTACAAATTTTGATATTTTGTTTTGTTTAGCAGCTATAATTTTTTAAAGTTTAAACAAATAGATAACTGTTTAGGTACTACGGGATGAGCTAGGAAGCTGCAATTTTCAAATTATTTACAGAACAGTGAATTTACACAAATAAATATTTCAATCTCTCCATACATAGATTGCGGCAACCGTTAAAAATCTTTAAATTTAAACAATTTGAAAAATATTATTTTACTTCTAGAAGTGCTACAACTATAAAATTTGGCTGAAATGTGTAGCATTAGTACCCCATAATGGAGAAAGTGTAAAATGTTTAAAATTTCAACATTTGGGGATTGTTTTAAACTAATATTTTTACATGTGGGAAAAACGAAAATCGCTGCGTAGGTGAAATCTTTAGAATTAATAGAATATTTGTAATGATGAAATATGTCTGAAAAATTAATGTTTTTTCAAGGTGAGATGAAATGCTTGCATGCAAGCACCTTCTACTAGTATGTTATATCCTCCTCCTCTGTAAGGAACGTCTATATAGAATGATATATAACATATAGGCGGATACTAATGTTTAGGCACTTCCAGATGAGCTGGAGATTCGAAATTTTTTTCTTTGCTAGGGTTTTGTGCAAAACTGACTAGAAAAACGAAAATCTTGAAAAAGTGCGACAAGGCGGCAGCTAAAAATTCGCAATTGTTTCAACAAATTTTCGGGGATTATGTATTTCCGCATGTGCTACGGAGTTGAAATTTTTTTTATAACTACAATTCTTAAAAAAAAGAATCAGGGATTATACAAATTTTGATATTTTAATTTGTTTGGCAATTAAAAATTCTTCAAGTTTAAACAATTGGATAACTGTTTGGTACTACGGGATGAGTTAGGAAGCTAAAATTTTCAAATTATTTACAGAGTAGTAAATTTGCACAAATAAACATTTCAGTTTTACCATATATGTATTGCGGCGGCAGTTAAAAATTATTTAATTTTAAATAATTAGAAAAATATTATTTTACTTCTAGAAATGCTACAACTTTAAAATTTGGCTAAAATGTGTAGCATTAGTACCCCATAATGTAGAAAGTATAAAATATTTAAAACTGCAACATTCGGGTATTTTTAAAACTATTGTTTTTACATGTGGGAAAAACGAAAATCGCTGCGGAGGTGAAATCTTTAGAATTAATAGAATATTTGAAATTAAGAAATATGTCTGAAAAATTATTGTTTTTTCAAGGTAAGATGAATTGCTTGCAGTATGCAAGCACCTACTACTAGTATGTTATATCCTCCTCTGTAATAGTCATCGATATATAATGATAACAGGAGGATACTAATGTTTAGGCACTTCCAGGCTAGCTGGAGATTCGAAATTTTTTTCTTAGGTTGGAATTTGTGCAAAACCGACTAGAAAAATCTTGAAAAAGTGCAACAATGCGACAGATAAAAATTCGCAATTGTTTAAACAAATTTTCAAGGTTTATGTATTTCCGAATGTGCTACGGAGCTGAAATTTTTTTAAAGGTAGGATTTGTAAAAAAACGAAATAAGGACTAAACAAATTTTAATATTTTGTTTTGTTTAGCAGCTAAAAATTTTTAAAGTTTAAACAAATAGATAACTGTTTAGGTACTACGGGATGAGCTAGGAAGCTGAAATTTTCAAATTATTTACAGAACAGTGAATTTACACAAATAAACATTTCAATCTCTCCATACATAGATTGCGGCAACCGTTAAAAATCTTTAAATTTAAACAATTTGAAAAATATTATTTTACTTCTAGAAGTGCTACAACTATAAAATTTGGCTGAAATGTGTAGCATTAGTACCCCATAATGGAGAAAGTGTAAAATGTTTAAAATTGCAAAATTTGGGGATTGTTTTAAACTATTATTTTTACATGTGGGAAAAACGATAATCGCTGCGGAGTTGAAATCTTTCGAATTAAAAGAATATTTGTAATGATGAAATGTCTGTCTGAAAAATGAATGTTTTTTCAAGGTGAGATGAAATGCTTGCAGTATGCCAAGCACCAACTACTAGTATGTTATATCCTTCTCCTCCTCTTTAAGGAACGTCTATATAGAATGATAACATATAGGAGGATACTAATGTCCAGCCCAAACTACAAGAGCTGGAGATCTGAAAGTTTTAGGTTTTGTAGATATGATAGAGAAACCTTCAGATAAAATAAGACTTTTCACCTAAGTGACATGAATTCGACTCCAGAAATTCCGAAAGTTGCGTTTTTTCCCATAAGAAAAGCTTTATGCCATTTTTGTAAATTAATTATGGGCACTTGCCGGTAAGATAGAAAGATGAAATTTTCAGAGTTGCTAGATGGCCGCAATATCTATTAGGAATTTTTTCCAATTTTACTTACAGTGTCTTGGGTTCGACTCCCGAGACCCCGGAATATCTCCCATAAGTTAGCATGGGAAAACGCAATCCAGTGTGTAGACCAATCTAATAAGTTTAGGAAGCTGAGATTTTGCAAGATTATAGAACTTTTCTCATAATCAACTATAAAAATCGAAAATTTTAAAATTGTAAATTTTAGGGGTTGTTTTAACCCCTTTTTATCATTAAAGTTTAATTATTTTTTAGGTACTACGGGATGAGCTAGGAAGCTGCAATTTTCAAATTATTTACAGAACAGTGAATTTACACAAATAAACATTTCAATCTCTCCATACATAGATTGCGGCAACCGTTAAAAATCTTTAAATTTAAACAATTTGAAAAATATTATTTTACTTCTAGAAGTGCTACAACTATAAAATTTGGCTGAAATGTGTAGCATTAGTACCCCATAATGGAGAAAGTGTAAAATGTTTAAAATTGCAAAATTTGGGGATTGTTTTAAACTATTATTTTTACATGTGGGAAAAACGAAAATCGCTGCGTAGGTGAAATCTTTAGAATTAATAGAATATTTGTAATGATGAAATATGTCTGAAAAATTAATGTTTTTTCAAGGTGAGATGAAATGCTTTCATGCAAGCACCTTCTACTAGTATGTTATATCCTCCTCCTCTGTAAGGAACGTCTATATAGAATGATATATAACATATAGGCGGATACTAATGTTTAGGCACTTCCAGATGAGCTGGAGATTCGAAATTTTTTTCTTTGGTAGGGTTTTGTGCAAAACTGACTAGAAAAACGAAAATCTTGAAAAAGTGCGACAAGGCGGCAGCTAAAAATTCGCAATTGTTTCAACAAATTTTCGGGGATTATGTATTTCCGCATGTGCTACGGAGTTGAAATTTTTTTTATAACTACAATTCTTAAAAAAAAAGAATCAGGGATTATACAAATTCTGATATTTTAATTTGTTTGGCAATTAAAATTCTTCAAGTTTAAACAATTGGATAACTGTTTTGGTACTACGGGATGAGTTAGGAAGCTGAAATTTTCAAATTATTTACAGAGTAGTAAATTTGCACAAATAAACATTTCAGTGTTACCATATATGTATTGCGGCGGCAGTTAAAAATTATTTAAATTTAAATAATTAGAAAAATATTATTTTACTTATAGAAATGCTACAACTTTAAAATTTGGCTAAAATGTGTAGCATTAGTACCCCATAGTGTAGAAAGTATAAAATAATTAAAATTGCAACATTTGGGTATTTTTAAAACTATTGTTTTTACATGTGGGAAAAACGTAAATCGCTGCGGAGGTGAAATCTTTAGAATTAATAGAATATTTGAAATTAAGAAATATGTCTGAAAAATTATTGTTTTTTCAAGGTAAGATGAATTGCTTGCAGTATGCAAGCACCTACTACTAGTATGTTATATCCTCCTCTCTAAGAGTCATCGATATATAATGATAACAGGAGGATACTAATGTTTAGGCACTTCCAGGCGAGCTGGAGATTCGAAATTTTTTTCATAGGTTGGAATTTGTGCAAAACCGACTAGATAAATCGAAAATCTTGAAAAAGTGCAACAATGCGACAGATAAAAATTTGCAATTGTTTAAACAAATTTTCAAGGTTTATGTATTTCAGAATGTGCTACGGAGCTGTAATTTTTTTAACGGTAGGATTTGTAAAAAAACGAAATAAGGACTTTACAAATTTTGATATTTTGTTTTGTTTAGCAGCTAAAAAATTTTAAAGTTTAAACAAATAGATAACTGTTTAGGTACTACGGGATGAGCTAGGAAGCTGAAATTTTCAAATTATTTACAGAACAGTGAATTTACACAAATAAACATTTCAATCTCTCCATACATAGATTGCGGCAACCGTTAAAAATCTTTAAATTTAAACAATTTGAAAAATATTATTTTACTTCTAGAAGTGCTACAACTATAAAATTTGGCTGAAATGTGTAGCATTAGTACCCCATAATGGAGAAAGTGTAAAATGTTTAAAATTTCAACATTTGGGGATTGTTTTAAACTATTATTTTTACATGTGGGAAAAACGAAAATCGCTGCGGAGGTGAAATCTTTAGAATTAATAGAATATTTGAAATTATGAAATATGTCTGAAAAATTATTGTTTTTTCAAGGTAAGATGAATTGCTTGCAGTATGCAAGCACATTCTACTAGTATGTTATATCCTCCTCTGTAATAGTCATCGATATATAATGATAACAGGTGGATACTAATGTTTAGGCACTTCCAGGCTAGCTGGAGATTCGAAATTTTTTTCTTAGGTTGGAATTTGTGCAAAACCGACTAGAAAAATCTTGAAAAAGTGCAACAATGCGACAGATAAAAATTCGCAATTGTTTAAACAAATTTTCAAGGTTTATGTATTTCCGAATGTGCTACGGAGCTGAAATTTTTTTAAAGGTAGGATTTGTAAAAAAACGAAATAAGGACTAAACAAATTTTAATATTTTGTTTTGTTTAGCAGCTAAAAATTTTTAAAGTTTAAACAAATAGATAACTGTTTAGGTACTACGGGATGAGCTAGGAAGCTGAAATTTTCAAATTATTTACAGAACAGTGAATTTACACAAATAAACATTTCAATCTCTTCATACACAGATTGCGGCAACCGTTAAAAATCTTTAAATTTAAACATTTTGAAAAATATTATTTTACTTCTAGAAGTGCTACTACTATAAAATTTGGCTGAAATGTGTAGCATTAGTACCCCATAATGCAGAAAGTGTAAAATGTTTAAAATTTCAACATTTGGGGATTGTTTTAAACTATTATTTTTACATGTGGGAAAAACGAAAATCGCTGCGGAGGTGAAATCTTTAGAATTAATAGAATATTTGAAATTATGAAATATGTCTGAAAAATTATTGTTTTTTCAAGGTAAGATGAATTGCTTGCAGTATGCAAGCACATTCTACTAGTATGTTATATCCTCCTCTGTAATAGTCATCGATATATAATGATAACAGGAGGATACTAATGTTTAGGCACTTCCAGATGAGCTGGAGATTCGAAATTTTTTTCTTTGCTAGGGTTTTGTGCAAAACTGACTAGAAAAACGAAAATCTTGAAAAAGTGCGACAAGGCGGCAGCTAAAAATTCGCAATTGTTTCAACAAATTTTCGGGGATTATGTATTTCCGCATGTGCTACGGAGTTGAAATTTTTTTTATAACTACAATTCTTAAAAAAAAGAATCAGGGATTATACAAATTCTGATATTTTAATTTGTTTGGCAATTAAAAATTCTTCAAGTTTAAACAATTGGATAACTGTTTTGGTACTACGGGATGAGTTAGGAAGCTGAAATTTTCAAATTAATTACAGAGTAGTAAATTTGCACAAATAAACATTTCAGTGTTACCATATATGTATTGCGGCGGCAGTTAAAAATTACTTAAATTTAAATAATTAGAAAAATATTATTTTACTTCTAGAAATGCTACAACTTTAAAATTTGGCTAAAATGTGTAGCATTAGTACCCCATAGTGTAGAAAGTATAAAATAATTAAAATTGCAACATTTGGGTATTTTTAAAACTATTGTTTTTACATGTGGGAAAAACGAAAATCGCTGCGGAGGTGAAATCTTTAGAATTAATAGAATATTTGAAATTCAGAAATATGTCTGAAAAATTATTGTTTTTTCAAGGTAAGATGAATTGCTTGCAGTATGCAAGCACCTACTACTAGTATGTTATATCCTCCTCTGTAATAGTCATCGATATATAATGATAACAGGAGGATACTAATGTTTATGCACTTCCAGGCGAGCTGGAGATTCGAAATTTTTTTCTTAGGTTGGAATTTGTGCAAAACCGACTAGAAAAATCGAAAATCTTGAAAAAGTGCAACAATGCGACAGATAAAAATTTGTAATTGTTTAAACTAATTTTCAAGGTTTATGTATTTCCGAATATGCTACGGAGCTGAAATTTTTTTTAAAGGTAGGATTTGTAAAAAAACGAAATAAGGACTATACAAATTTTGATATTTGTTTTGTTTAGCAGCTAAAAATTTTTAAAGTTTAAACAAATAGATAACTGTTTAGGTACTACGGGATGAGCTAGGAAGCTGAAATTTTCAAATTATTTACAGAACAGTGAATTTACACAAATAAACATTTCAATCTCTACATACATAGATTGCGGCAACCGTTAAAAATCTTTAAATTTAAACAATTTGAAAAATATTATTTTACTTCTAGAAGTGCTACAACTATAAAATTTGGCTGAAATGTGTAGCATTAGTACCCCATAATGGAGAAAGTGTAAAATGTTTAAAATTTCAACATTTGGGGATTGTTTTAAACTATTTTTTTACATGTGTGAAAAACGAAAATCGCTGCGTAGGTGAAATCTTTAGAATTAATAGAATATTTGTAATGATGAAATATGTCTGAAAAATTAATGTTTTTTCAAGGTGAGATGAAATGCTTGCATGCAAGCACCTTCTACTAGTATGTTATATCCTCCTCCTCTGTAAGGAACGTCTATATAGAATGATATATAACATATAGGCGGATACTAATGTTTAGGCACTTCCAGATGAGCTGGAGATTCGAAATTTTTTTCTTTGGTAGGGTTTTGTGCAAAACTGACTAGAAAAACGAAAATCTTGAAAAAGTGCGACAAGGCGGCAGCTAAAAATTCGCAATTGTTTCAACAAATTTTCGGGGATTATGTATTTCCGCATGTGCTACGGAGTTGAAATTTTTTTTATAACTAGAATTCTTAAAAAAACGAATCAGGGATTATACAAATGTTGATATTTTAATTTGTTTGGCAATTAAAAATTCTTCATGTTTAAACAATTGGATAACTGTTTTGGTACTACGGGATGAGTTAGGAAGCTGAAATTTTCAAATTATTTAAAAAGTAGTAAATTTGCACAAATAAACATTTCAGTTTTACCACATATGTATTGCGGCGGCAGTTAAAAATTATTTAAATTTAATTAATTAGAAAAATATTATTTTACTTCTAGAAATGCTACAACTTTAAAATTTGGCTAAAATGTGTAGCATTAGTACCCCATAGTGTAGAAAGTATAAAATAATTAAAATTGCAACATTTGGGTATTTTTAAAACTATTGTTTTTACATGTGGGAAAAACGAAAATCGCTGCGGAGGTGAAATCTTTAGAATTAATAGAATATTTGAAATTCAGAAATATGTCTGAAAAATTATTGTTTTTTCAAGGTAAGATGAATTGCTTGCAGTATGCAAGCTCCTACTACTAGTATGTTATATCCTCCTCTGTAATAGTCATCGATATATAATGATAACAGGAGGATACTAATGTTTATGCACTTCCAGGCGAGCTGGAGATTCGAAATTTTTTTCTTAGGTTGGAATTTGTGCAAAACCGACTAGAAAAATCGAAAATCTTGAAAAAGTGCAACAATGCGACAGATAAAAATTTGTAATTGTTTAAACAAATTTTCAAGGTTTATGTATTTCCGAATGTGCAACGGAGCTGAAATTTTTTTTAAAGGTAGGATTTGTAAAAAAACGAAATAAGGACTATACAAATTTTGATATTTGTTTTGTTTAGCAGCTAAAAATTTTTAAAGTTTAAACAAATAGATAACTGTTTAGGTACTACGGGATGAGCTAGGAAGCTGAAATTTTCAAATTATTTACAGAACAGTGAATTTACACAAATAGACATTTCAATCTCTCCATACATAGATTGCGGCAACCGTTAAAAATCTTTAAATTTAAACAATTTGAAAAATATTATTTTACTTCTAGAAGTGCTACAACTATAAAATTTGGCTGAAATGTGTAGCATTAGTACCCCATAATGGAGAAAGTGTATAATGTTTAAAATTGCAAAATTTAGGTATTGTTTTAAACTATTATTTTTACATGTGGGAAAAACGATAATCGCCGCGGAGTTGAAATATTTAGAATTAAAAGAATATTTGTAATGATGAAATGTCTGTCTGAAAAATGAATGTTTTTTCAAGGTGAGATTAAATGCTTGCAGTATGCCAAGCACCAACTACTAGTATGTTATATCCTTCTCCTCCTCTTTAAGGAACGTCTATTAGAATGATAACATATAGGAGGATACTAATGTCCAGCCCAAACTACAAGAGCTAGAGATCTGAAAGTTTTAGGTTTTGTAGATATGATAGAGAAACCTTCAGATAAAATAAGACTTTTCACCTAAGTGACATGAATTCGACTCCAGAAATTCCGAAATTTGCGTTTTTTCCCATAAGAAAAGCTTTATGCCATTTTTGTAAATTAATTATGGGCACTTTCCGGTAAGATAGAAAGATGAAATTTTCAGAGTTGCTAGATGGCCGCAATATCTATTAGGAATTTTTTCCAATTTTACTTACAGTGTCTTGGGTTCGACTCCCGAGACCCCGGAATATCTCCCATAAGTTAGCATGGGAAAACGCAATCCAGTGTGTAGACCAATCTAATAAATTTAGGAAGCTGAGATTTTGCAAGATTATAGAACTTTTCTCATAATCAACTATAAAAATCGAAAATTTTAAAATTGTAAATTTTAGGGGTTGTTTTAACCCCATTTGATCATTAAAGTTTAATTATTTTTTAGGTACTACGGGATGAGCTAGGAAGCTGCAATTTTCAAATTATTTACAGAACAGTGAATTTACACAAATAAACATTTCAATCTCTCCATACATAGATTGCGGCAACCGTTAAAAATCTTTAAATTTAAACAATTTGAAAAATATTATTTTACTTCTAGAAGTGCTACAACTATAAAATTTGGCTGAAATGTGTAGCATTAGAACCCCATAATGGAGAAAGTGTAAAATGTTTAAAATTTCAACATTTGGGGATTGTTTTAAACTATTTTTTTTACATGTGTGAAAAACTAAAATCGCTGCGTAGGTGAAATCCTTAGAATTAATAGAATATTTGTAATGATGAAATATGTCTGAAAAATTAATGTTTTTTCAAGGTGAGATGAAATGCTTGCATGCAAGCACCTTCTACTAGTATGTTATATCCTCCTCCTCTGTAAGGAACGTCTATATAGAATGATATATAACATATAGGCGGATACTAATGTTTAGGCACTTCCAGATGAGCTGGAGATTCGAAATTTTTTTCTTTGGTAAGGTTTTGTGCAAAACTGACTAGAAAAACGAAAATCTTGAAAAAGTGCGACAAGGCGGCAGCTAAAAATTCGCAATTGTTTCAACAAATTTTCGGGGATTATGTATTTCCGCATGTGCTACGGAGTTGAAATTTTTTTTATAACTAGAATTCTTAAAAAAACGAATCAGGGATTATACAAATGTTGATATTTTAATTTGTTTGGCAATTAAAAATTCTTCATGTTTAAACAATTGGATAACTGTTTTGGTACTACGGGATGAGTTAGGAAGCTGAAATTTTCAAATTATTTACAAAGTAGTAAATTTGCACAAATAAACATTTCAGTTTTACCACATATGTATTGCGGCGGCAGTTAAAAATTATTTAAATTTAATTAATTAGAAAAATATTATTTTACTTCTAGAAATGCTACAACTTTAAAATTTGGCTAAAATGTGTAGCATTAGTACCCCATAGTGTAGAAAGTATAAAATAATTAAAATTGCAACATTTGGGTATTTTTAAAACTATTGTTTTTACATGTGGGAAAAACGAAAATCGCTGCGGAGGTGAAATCTTTAGAATTAATAGAATATTTGAAATTCAGAAATATGTCTGAAAAATTATTGTTTTTTCAAGGTAAGATGAATTGCTTGCAGTATGCAAGCACCTACTACTAGTATGTTATATCCTCCTCTGTAATAGTCATCGATATATAATGATAACAGGAGGATACTAATGTTTATGCACTTCCAGGCGAGCTGGAGATTCGAAATTTTTTTCTTAGGTTGGAATTTGTGCAAAACCGACTAGAAAAATCGAAAATCTTGAAAAAGTGCAACAATGCGACAGATAAAAATTTGTAATTGTTTAAACAAATTTTCAAGGTTTATGTATTTCCGAATGTGCTACGGAGCCGAAATTTTTTTTAAAGGTAGGATTTGTAAAAAAACGAAATAAGGACTATACAAATTTTGATATTTGTTTTGTTTAGCAGCTAAAAATTTTTAAAGTTTAAACAAATAGATAACTGTTTAGGTACTACGGGATGAGCTAGGAAGCTGAAATTTTCAAATTATTTACAGAACAGTGAATTTACACAAATAGACATTTCAATCTCTCCATACATAGATTGCGGCAACCGTTAAAAATCTTTAAATTTAAACAATTTGAAAAATATTATTTTACTTCTAGAAGTGCTACAACTATAAAATTTGGCTGAAATGTGTAGCATTAGTACCCCATAATGGAGAAAGTGTAAAATGTTTAAAATTGCAAAATTTAGGTATTGTTTTAAACTATTATTTTTACATGTGGGAAAAACGATAATCGCCGCGGAGTTGAAATCTTTAGAATTAAAAGAATATTTGTAATGATGAAATGTCTGTCTGAAAAATGAATGTTTTTTCAAGGTGAGATGAAATGCTTGCAGTATGCCAAGCACCAACTACTAGTATGTTATATCCTTCTCCTCCTCTTTAAGGAACGTCTATATAGAATGATAACATATAGGAGGATACTAATGTCCAGCCCAAACTACAAGAGCTAGAGATCTGAAAGTTTTAGGTTTTGTAGATATGATAGAGAAACCTTCAGATAAAATAAGACTTTTCACCTAAGTGACATGAATTCGACTCCAGAAATTCCGAAATTTGCGTTTTTTCCCATAAGAAAAGCTTTATGCCATTTTTGTAAATTAATTATGGGCACTTGCCGGTAAGATAGAAAGATGAAATTTTCAGAGTTGCTAGATGGCCGCAATATCTATTAGGAATTTTTTCCAATTTTACTTACAGTGTCTTGGGTTCCACTCCCGAGACCCCGGAATATCTCCCATAAGTTAGCATGGGAAAACGCAATCCAGTGTGTAGACCAATCTAATAAGTTTAGGAAGCTGAGATTTTGCAAGATTATAGAACTTTTCTCATAATCAACTATAAAAATCGGAAATTTTAAAATTGTAAATTTTAGGGGTTGTTTTAACCCCATTTGATCATTAAAGTTTAATTATTTTTTAGGTACTACGGGATGAGCTAGGAAGCTGCAATTTTCAAATTATTTACAGAACAGTGAATTTACACAAATAAACATTTCAATCTCTCCATACATAGATTGCGGCAACCGTTAAAAATCTTTAAATTTAAACAATTTGAAAAATATTATTTTACTTCTAGAAGTGCTACAACTATAAAATTTGGCTGAAATTTGTAGCATTAGTACCCCATAATAGAGAAAGTGTAAAATGTTTAAAATTTCAACATTTGGGTATTGTTTTAAACTATTATTTTTACATGTGTGAAAAACGAAAATCGCTGCGTAGGTGAAATCTTTAGAATTAATAGAATATTTGTAATGATGAAATATGTCTGAAAAATTAATGTTTTTTCAAGGTGAGATGAAATGCTTGCATGCAAGCACCTTCTACTAGTATGTTATATCCTCCTCCTCTGTAAGGAACGTCTATATAGAATGATATATAACATATAGGCGGATACTAATGTTTAGGCATTTCCAGATGAGCTGGAGATTCGAAATTTTTTTCTTAGGTAGGGTTTTGTGCAAAACTGACTAGAAAAACGAAAATCTTGAAAAAGTGCAACAATGCGACAGATAAAAATTTGCAATTGTTTAAACAAATTTTCAAGGTTTATGTATTTCCGAATGTGCTACGGAGCTGAAATATTTTTTAAAGGTAGGATTTGTAAAAAAACGAAATAAGGACTAAACAAATTTTAATATTTTGTTTTGTTTAGCAGCTAAAAAAATTTACAGTTTAAACAAATAGATAACTGTTTAGGTACTACGGGATGAGCTAGGAAGCTGAAATTTTCAAATTATTTACAGAACAGTGAATTTACACAAATAAACATTTCAATCTCTCTATACATAGATTGCGGCAACCGCTAAAAATCTTTAAATTTAAACAATTTGAAAAATATTATTTTACTTCTAGAAGTGCTACAACTATAAAATTTGGCTGAAATCTGTAGCATTAGTACCCCATAATGGAGAAAGTGTAAAATGTTTAAAATTGCAAAATTTAGGTATTGTTTTAAACTATTATTTTTACATGTGGGAAAAACGATAATCGCCGCGGAGTTGAAATCTTGAGAATTAAAAGAATATTTGTAATGATGAAATGTCTGTCTGAAAAATGAATGTTTTTTCAAGGTGAGATGAAATGCTTGCAGTATGCCAAGCACCAACTACTAGTATGTTATATCCTTCTCCTCCTCTTTAAGGAACGTCTATATAGAATGATAACATATAGGAGGATTTTTGAAATTTTTTGGCAATTTTCATAAAGGAGGATACTAATGTCCAGCCCAAACTACAAGAGCTACGGATCTGAAAGTTTTAGGTTTTGTAGATATGATAGAGAAATCTTCAGATAAAATAAGACTTTTCACCTAAGTGACATGAATTCGACTCCAGAAATTCCGAAAGGTGCGTTTTTTCCCATAAGAAAAGCTTTATGCCATTTTTGTAAATTAATTATGGGCACTTGCCGGTAAGATAGAAAGATGAAACTTTCAGAGTTGCTAGATGGCCGCAATATCTATTAGGAATTTTTTCCAATTTTACTTACAGTGTCTTGGGTTCGACTCCCGAGACCCCGGAATATCTCCCATAAGTTAGCATGGGAAAACGCAATCCAGTGTGTAGACCAATCTAATAAGTTTAGGAAGCTGAGATTTTGCAAGATTATAGAACTTTTCTCATAATCAACTATAAAAATCGAAAATTTTAAAATTGTAAATTTTAGGGGTTGTTTTAACCCCATTTGATCATTAAAGTTTAATTATTTTTTAGGTACTACGGGATGAGCTAGGAAGCTGCAATTTTCAAATTATTTACAGAACAGTGAATTTACACAAATAAACATTTCAATCTCTCCATACATAGATTGCGGCAACCGTTAAAAATCTTTAAATTTAAACAATTTGAAAAATATTATTTTACTTCTAGAAGTGCTACAACTATAAAATTTGGCTGAAATGTGTAGCATTAGAACCCCATAATGGAGAAAGTGTAAAATGTTTAAAATTTCAACATTTGGGGATTGTTTTAAACTATTTTTTTTACATGTGTGAAAAACGAAAATCGCTGCGTAGGTGAAATCTTTAGAATTTATAGAATATTTGTAATGATGAAATATGTCTGAAAAATTAATGTTTTTTCAAGGTGAGATGAAATGCTTGCATGCAAGCACCTTCTACTAGTATGTTATATCCTCCTCCTCTGTAAGGAACGTCTATATAGAATGATATATAACATATAGGCGGATACTAATGTTTAGGCACTTCCAGATGAGCTGAAGATTCGAAATTTTTTTCTTTGGTAGGGTTTTGTGCAAAACTGACTAGAAAAACGAAAATCTTGAAAAAGTGCGACAAGGCGGCAGCTAAAAATTCGCAATTGTTTCAACAAATTTTCGGGGATTATGTATTTCCGCATGTGCTACGGAGTTGAAATTTTTTTTTATAACTAGAATTCTTAAAAAAACGAATCATGGATTATACAAATTCTGATATTTTAATTTATTTGGCAATTAAAAATTCTTAAAGTTTAAACAATTGGATAAGTGTTTTGGTACTACGGGATGAGTTAGGAAGCTGAAATTTTCAAATTATTTACAGAGTAGTAAATTTGCACAAATAAACATTTCAGTTTTACCATATATGTATTGCGGCGGCCGTTAAAAATTATTTAATTTTAAATAATTAGAAAAATATTATTTTACTTCTAGAAATGCTACAACTTTAAAATTTGGCTAAAATGTGTAGCATTAGTACCCCATAATGTAGTAAGTATAAAATATTTAAAACTGCAACATTTGGGTATTTTTAAAACTATTGTTTTTACATGTGGGAAAAACGAAACTCGCTAAGGAGGTGAAATCTTTAGAATTAATAGAATATTTGAAATTATAAAATATGTCTGAAAAATTATTGTTTTTTCAAGGTAAGATAAATTGCTTGCAGTATGCAAGCATCTACTACTAGTATGTTATATCCTCCTCTGTAACAGTCATCGATATATAATGATAACAGGAGGATACTAATGTTTAGGCACTTCCAGGCGAGCTGGAGATTCGAAATTTTTTTCTTAGGTTGGATTTTGTGCAAAACCGACTAGAAAAATCGAAAATCTTGAAAAAGTGCAACAATGCGACAGATAAAAATTTGTAATTGTTTAAACAAATTTTCAAGGTTTATGTATTTCCGAATGTGCAACGGAGCTGAAATTTTTTTTAAAGGTAGGATTTGTAAAAAAACGAAATAAGGACTATACAAATTTTGATATTTGTTTTGTTTAGCAGCTAAAAATTTTTAAAGTTTAAACAAATAGATAACTGTTTAGGTACTACGGGATGAGCTAGGAAGCTGAAATTTTCAAATTATTTACAGAACAGTGAATTTACACAAATAGACATTTCAATCTCTCCATACATAGATTGCGGCAACCGTTAAAAATCTTTAAATTTAAACAATTTGAAAAATATTATTTTACTTCTAGAAGTGCTACAACTATAAAATTTGGCTGAAATGTGTAGCATTAGTACCCCATAATGGAGAAAGTGTATAATGTTTAAAATTGCAAAATTTAGGTATTGTTTTAAACTATTATTTTTACATGTGGGAAAAACGATAATCGCCGCGGAGTTGAAATATTTAGAATTAAAAGAATATTTGTAATGATGAAATGTCTGTCTGAAAAATGAATGTTTTTTCAAGGTGAGATTAAATGCTTGCAGTATGCCAAGCACCAACTACTAGTATGTTATATCCTTCTCCTCCTCTTTAAGGAACGTCTATTAGAATGATAACATATAGGAGGATACTAATGTCCAGCCCAAACTACAAGAGCTAGAGATCTGAAAGTTTTAGGTTTTGTAGATATGATAGAGAAACCTTCAGATAAAATAAGACTTTTCACCTAAGTGACATGAATTCGACTCCAGAAATTCCGAAATTTGCGTTTTTTCCCATAAGAAAAGCTTTATGCCATTTTTGTAAATTAATTATGGGCACTTTCCGGTAAGATAGAAAGATGAAATTTTCAGAGTTGCTAGATGGCCGCAATATCTATTAGGAATTTTTTCCAATTTTACTTACAGTGTCTTGGGTTCGACTCCCGAGACCCCGGAATATCTCCCATAAGTTAGCATGGGAAAACGCAATCCAGTGTGTAGACCAATCTAATAAATTTAGGAAGCTGAGATTTTGCAAGATTATAGAACTTTTCTCATAATCAACTATAAAAATCGAAAATTTTAAAATTGTAAATTTTAGGGGTTGTTTTAACCCCATTTGATCATTAAAGTTTAATTATTTTTTAGGTACTACGGGATGAGCTAGGAAGCTGCAATTTTCAAATTATTTACAGAACAGTGAATTTACACAAATAAACATTTCAATCTCTCCATACATAGATTGCGGCAACCGTTAAAAATCTTTAAATTTAAACAATTTGAAAAATATTATTTTACTTCTAGAAGTGCTACAACTATAAAATTTGGCTGAAATGTGTAGCATTAGAACCCCATAATGGAGAAAGTGTAAAATGTTTAAAATTTCAACATTTGGGGATTGTTTTAAACTATTTTTTTTACATGTGTGAAAAACTAAAATCGCTGCGTAGGTGAAATCCTTAGAATTAATAGAATATTTGTAATGATGAAATATGTCTGAAAAATTAATGTTTTTTCAAGGTGAGATGAAATGCTTGCATGCAAGCACCTTCTACTAGTATGTTATATCCTCCTCCTCTGTAAGGAACGTCTATATAGAATGATATATAACATATAGGCGGATACTAATGTTTAGGCACTTCCAGATGAGCTGGAGATTCGAAATTTTTTTCTTTGGTAAGGTTTTGTGCAAAACTGACTAGAAAAACGAAAATCTTGAAAAAGTGCGACAAGGCGGCAGCTAAAAATTCGCAATTGTTTCAACAAATTTTCGGGGATTATGTATTTCCGCATGTGCTACGGAGTTGAAATTTTTTTTATAACTAGAATTCTTAAAAAAACGAATCAGGGATTATACAAATGTTGATATTTTAATTTGTTTGGCAATTAAAAATTCTTCATGTTTAAACAATTGGATAACTGTTTTGGTACTACGGGATGAGTTAGGAAGCTGAAATTTTCAAATTATTTACAAAGTAGTAAATTTGCACAAATAAACATTTCAGTTTTACCACATATGTATTGCGGCGGCAGTTAAAAATTATTTAAATTTAATTAATTAGAAAAATATTATTTTACTTCTAGAAATGCTACAACTTTAAAATTTGGCTAAAATGTGTAGCATTAGTACCCCATAGTGTAGAAAGTATAAAATAATTAAAATTGCAACATTTGGGTATTTTTAAAACTATTGTTTTTACATGTGGGAAAAACGAAAATCGCTGCGGAGGTGAAATCTTTAGAATTAATAGAATATTTGAAATTCAGAAATATGTCTGAAAAATTATTGTTTTTTCAAGGTAAGATGAATTGCTTGCAGTATGCAAGCACCTACTACTAGTATGTTATATCCTCCTCTGTAATAGTCATCGATATATAATGATAACAGGAGGATACTAATGTTTATGCACTTCCAGGCGAGCTGGAGATTCGAAATTTTTTTCTTAGGTTGGAATTTGTGCAAAACCGACTAGAAAAATCGAAAATCTTGAAAAAGTGCAACAATGCGACAGATAAAAATTTGTAATTGTTTAAACAAATTTTCAAGGTTTATGTATTTCCGAATGTGCTACGGAGCCGAAATTTTTTTTAAAGGTAGGATTTGTAAAAAAACGAAATAAGGACTATACAAATTTTGATATTTGTTTTGTTTAGCAGCTAAAAATTTTTAAAGTTTAAACAAATAGATAACTGTTTAGGTACTACGGGATGAGCTAGGAAGCTGAAATTTTCAAATTATTTACAGAACAGTGAATTTACACAAATAGACATTTCAATCTCTCCATACATAGATTGCGGCAACCGTTAAAAATCTTTAAATTTAAACAATTTGAAAAATATTATTTTACTTCTAGAAGTGCTACAACTATAAAATTTGGCTGAAATGTGTAGCATTAGTACCCCATAATGGAGAAAGTGTAAAATGTTTAAAATTGCAAAATTTAGGTATTGTTTTAAACTATTATTTTTACATGTGGGAAAAACGATAATCGCCGCGGAGTTGAAATCTTTAGAATTAAAAGAATATTTGTAATGATGAAATGTCTGTCTGAAAAATGAATGTTTTTTCAAGGTGAGATGAAATGCTTGCAGTATGCCAAGCACCAACTACTAGTATGTTATATCCTTCTCCTCCTCTTTAAGGAACGTCTATATAGAATGATAACATATAGGAGGATACTAATGTCCAGCCCAAACTACAAGAGCTAGAGATCTGAAAGTTTTAGGTTTTGTAGATATGATAGAGAAACCTTCAGATAAAATAAGACTTTTCACCTAAGTGACATGAATTCGACTCCAGAAATTCCGAAATTTGCGTTTTTTCCCATAAGAAAAGCTTTATGCCATTTTTGTAAATTAATTATGGGCACTTGCCGGTAAGATAGAAAGATGAAATTTTCAGAGTTGCTAGATGGCCGCAATATCTATTAGGAATTTTTTCCAATTTTACTTACAGTGTCTTGGGTTCCACTCCCGAGACCCCGGAATATCTCCCATAAGTTAGCATGGGAAAACGCAATCCAGTGTGTAGACCAATCTAATAAGTTTAGGAAGCTGAGATTTTGCAAGATTATAGAACTTTTCTCATAATCAACTATAAAAATCGGAAATTTTAAAATTGTAAATTTTAGGGGTTGTTTTAACCCCATTTGATCATTAAAGTTTAATTATTTTTTAGGTACTACGGGATGAGCTAGGAAGCTGCAATTTTCAAATTATTTACAGAACAGTGAATTTACACAAATAAACATTTCAATCTCTCCATACATAGATTGCGGCAACCGTTAAAAATCTTTAAATTTAAACAATTTGAAAAATATTATTTTACTTCTAGAAGTGCTACAACTATAAAATTTGGCTGAAATTTGTAGCATTAGTACCCCATAATAGAGAAAGTGTAAAATGTTTAAAATTTCAACATTTGGGTATTGTTTTAAACTATTATTTTTACATGTGTGAAAAACGAAAATCGCTGCGTAGGTGAAATCTTTAGAATTAATAGAATATTTGTAATGATGAAATATGTCTGAAAAATTAATGTTTTTTCAAGGTGAGATGAAATGCTTGCATGCAAGCACCTTCTACTAGTATGTTATATCCTCCTCCTCTGTAAGGAACGTCTATATAGAATGATATATAACATATAGGCGGATACTAATGTTTAGGCATTTCCAGATGAGCTGGAGATTCGAAATTTTTTTCTTAGGTAGGGTTTTGTGCAAAACTGACTAGAAAAACGAAAATCTTGAAAAAGTGCAACAATGCGACAGATAAAAATTTGCAATTGTTTAAACAAATTTTCAAGGTTTATGTATTTCCGAATGTGCTACGGAGCTGAAATATTTTTTAAAGGTAGGATTTGTAAAAAAACGAAATAAGGACTAAACAAATTTTAATATTTTGTTTTGTTTAGCAGCTAAAAAAATTTACAGTTTAAACAAATAGATAACTGTTTAGGTACTACGGGATGAGCTAGGAAGCTGAAATTTTCAAATTATTTACAGAACAGTGAATTTACACAAATAAACATTTCAATCTCTCTATACATAGATTGCGGCAACCGCTAAAAATCTTTAAATTTAAACAATTTGAAAAATATTATTTTACTTCTAGAAGTGCTACAACTATAAAATTTGGCTGAAATCTGTAGCATTAGTACCCCATAATGGAGAAAGTGTAAAATGTTTAAAATTGCAAAATTTAGGTATTGTTTTAAACTATTATTTTTACATGTGGGAAAAACGATAATCGCCGCGGAGTTGAAATCTTGAGAATTAAAAGAATATTTGTAATGATGAAATGTCTGTCTGAAAAATGAATGTTTTTTCAAGGTGAGATGAAATGCTTGCAGTATGCCAAGCACCAACTACTAGTATGTTATATCCTTCTCCTCCTCTTTAAGGAACGTCTATATAGAATGATAACATATAGGAGGATTTTTGAAATTTTTTGGCAATTTTCATAAAGGAGGATACTAATGTCCAGCCCAAACTACAAGAGCTACGGATCTGAAAGTTTTAGGTTTTGTAGATATGATAGAGAAATCTTCAGATAAAATAAGACTTTTCACCTAAGTGACATGAATTCGACTCCAGAAATTCCGAAAGGTGCGTTTTTTCCCATAAGAAAAGCTTTATGCCATTTTTGTAAATTAATTATGGGCACTTGCCGGTAAGATAGAAAGATGAAACTTTCAGAGTTGCTAGATGGCCGCAATATCTATTAGGAATTTTTTCCAATTTTACTTACAGTGTCTTGGGTTCGACTCCCGAGACCCCGGAATATCTCCCATAAGTTAGCATGGGAAAACGCAATCCAGTGTGTAGACCAATCTAATAAGTTTAGGAAGCTGAGATTTTGCAAGATTATAGAACTTTTCTCATAATCAACTATAAAAATCGAAAATTTTAAAATTGTAAATTTTAGGGGTTGTTTTAACCCCATTTGATCATTAAAGTTTAATTATTTTTTAGGTACTACGGGATGAGCTAGGAAGCTGCAATTTTCAAATTATTTACAGAACAGTGAATTTACACAAATAAACATTTCAATCTCTCCATACATAGATTGCGGCAACCGTTAAAAATCTTTAAATTTAAACAATTTGAAAAATATTATTTTACTTCTAGAAGTGCTACAACTATAAAATTTGGCTGAAATGTGTAGCATTAGAACCCCATAATGGAGAAAGTGTAAAATGTTTAAAATTTCAACATTTGGGGATTGTTTTAAACTATTTTTTTTACATGTGTGAAAAACGAAAATCGCTGCGTAGGTGAAATCTTTAGAATTTATAGAATATTTGTAATGATGAAATATGTCTGAAAAATTAATGTTTTTTCAAGGTGAGATGAAATGCTTGCATGCAAGCACCTTCTACTAGTATGTTATATCCTCCTCCTCTGTAAGGAACGTCTATATAGAATGATATATAACATATAGGCGGATACTAATGTTTAGGCACTTCCAGATGAGCTGGAGATTCGAAATTTTTTTCTTTGGTAGGGTTTTGTGCAAAACTGACTAGAAAAACGAAAATCTTGAAAAAGTGCGACAAGGCGGCAGCTAAAAATTCGCAATTGTTTCAACAAATTTTCGGGGATTATGTATTTCCGCATGTGCTACGGAGTTGAAATTTTTTTTTATAACTAGAATTCTTAAAAAAACGAATCATGGATTATACAAATTCTGATATTTTAATTTATTTGGCAATTAAAAATTCTTAAAGTTTAAACAATTGGATAAGTGTTTTGGTACTACGGGATGAGTTAGGAAGCTGAAATTTTCAAATTATTTACAGAGTAGTAAATTTGCACAAATAAACATTTCAGTTTTACCATATATGTATTGCGGCGGCCGTTAAAAATTATTTAATTTTAAATAATTAGAAAAATATTATTTTACTTCTAGAAATGCTACAACTTTAAAATTTGGCTAAAATGTGTAGCATTAGTACCCCATAATGTAGTAAGTATAAAATATTTAAAACTGCAACATTTGGGTATTTTTAAAACTATTGTTTTTACATGTGGGAAAAACGAAACTCGCTAAGGAGGTGAAATCTTTAGAATTAATAGAATATTTGAAATTATAAAATATGTCTGAAAAATTATTGTTTTTTCAAGGTAAGATGAATTGCTTGCAGTATGCAAGCACCTACTACTAGTATGTTATATCCTCCTCTGTAACAGTCATCCATATAAAATGATAACAGGAGGATACTAATGTTTAGGCACTTCCAGGCGAGATGGAGATTCGAATTTTTTTTCTTAGGTTGGAATTTGTGCAAAACCGACTAGAAAAATCGAAAATCTTGAAAAAGTGCAACAATGCGACAGATAAAAATTTGATATTGTTTAAACAAATTTTCAAGGTTTATGTATTTCCGAATGTGCTACGTAGCTGAAATTTTTTTTAAAGGTAGGATTTGTAAAAAAACGAAATAAGTACTATACAAATTTTGATATTTGTTTTGTTTAGCAGCTAAAAATTTTTAAAGTTTAAACAAATAGATAACTGTTTAGGTACTACGGGATGAGCTAGGAAGCTGAAATTTTCAAATTATTTACAGAACAGTGAATTTACACAAATAAACATTTCAATCACTCCATACATAGATTGCGGCAACCGTTAAAAATCTTTAAATTTAAACAATTTGAAAAATATTATTTTACTTCTAGAAGTGCTACAACTATAAAATTTGGCTGAAATCTGTAGCATTAGTACCCCATAATGGAGAAAGTGTAAAATGTTTAAAATTGCAAAATTTAGGTATTGTTTTAAACTATTATTTTTACATGTGGGAAAAACGATAATCGCCGCGGAGTTGAAATCTTGAGAATTAAAAGAATATTTGTAATGATGAAATGTCTGTCTGAAAAATGAATGTTTTTTCAAGGTGAGATGAAATGCTTGCAGTATGCCAAGCACCAACTACTAGTATGTTATATCATGCTCCTCCTCTTTAAGGAACGTCTATATAGAATGATAACATATAGGAGGATTTTTGAAATTTTTTGGCAATTTTCATAAAGGAGGATACTAATGTCCAGCCCAAACTACAAGAGCTACAGATCTGAAAGTTTTAGGTTTTGTAGATATGATAGAGAAACCTTCAGATAAAATAAGACTTTTCACCTAAGTGACATGAATTCGACTCCAGAAATTCCGAAAGGTGCGTTTTTTCCCATAAGAAAAGCTTTATGCCATTTTGTAAATTAATTATGGGCACTTGCCGGTAAGATAGAAAGATGAAACTTTCAGAGTTGCTAGATGGCCGCAATATCTATTAGGAATTTTTTCCAATTTTACTTACAGTGTCTTGGGTTCGACTCCCGAGACCCCGGAATATCTCCCATAAGTTGGCATGGGAAAACGCAATCCAGTGTGTAGACCAATCTAATAAGTTTAGGAAGCTGAGATTTTGCAAGATTATAGAACTTTTCTCATAATCAACTATAAAAATCGAAAATTTTAAAATTGTAAATTTTAGGGGTTGTTTTAACCCCTTTTTATCATTAAAGTTTAATTATTTTTTAGGTACTACGGGATGAGCTAGGAAGCTGCAATTTTCAAATTATTTACAGAAAAGTGAATTTACACAAATAAACATTTCAATCTCTCCATACATAGATTGCGGCAACCGTTAAAAATCTTTAAATTTAAACAATTTGAAAAATATTATTTTACTTCTAGAAGTGCTACAACTATAAAATTTGGCTGAAATGTGTAGCATTAGTACCCCATAATGTAGAAAGTATAAAATATTTAAAATTGCAACATTTGGGTATTTTTAAAACTATTGTTTTTACATGTGGGAAAAACGAAAATCGCTGCGGAGGTGAAATCTTTAGAATTAATAGAATATTTGAAATTATGAAATATGTCTGAAAAATTATTGTTTTTTCAAGGTAAGATAAATTGCTTGCAGTATGCAAGCATCTACTACTAGTATGTTATATCCTCCTCTGTAACAGTCATCGATATATAATGATAACAGGAGGATACTAATGTTTAGGCACTTCCAGGCGAGCTGGAGATTCGAAATTTTTTTCTTAGGTTGGAATTTGTGCAAAACCGACTAGAAAAATCGAAAATCTTGAAAAAGTGCAAAGATGCGACAGATAAAAATTTGCAATTGTTTAAACAAATTTTCAAGGTTTATGTATTTCCGAATGTGCTACGGAGCTGAAATTTTTTTTAAAGGTAGGATTTGTAAAAAAACGAAATAAGGACTATACAAATTTTGATATTTTGTTTTGTTTATCAGCTATAAATTTTTAAAGTTTATACAAATAGATAACTGTTTAGGTACTACGGGATGAGCTAGGAAGCTGAAATTTTCAAATAATTTACAGAACAGTGAATTTACACAAATAAACATTTCAATCTCTCCATACATAGATTGCGGCAACCGTTAAATATCTTTAAATTTAAACAATTTGAAAAATATTATTTTACTTCTAGAAGTGCTACAACTATAAAATTTGGCTGAAATGTGTAGCATTAGTACCCCATAATGGAGAAAGTGTAAAATGTTTAAAATTTCAAAATTTAGGTATTGTTTTAAACTATTATTTTTACATGTGGGAAAAACGATAATCGCCGCGGAGTTGAAATCTTTAGAATTAAAAGAATATTTGTAATGATGAAATATGTCTGAAAAATTAATGTTTTTTCAAGGTGAGATGAAATGCTTGCATGCAAGCACCTTCTACTAGTATGTTATATCCTCCTCCTCTGTAAGGAACGTCTATATAGAATGATATATAACATATAGGCGGATACTAATGTTTAGGCACTTCCAGAAGAGCTGGAGATTCGAAATTTTTTTCTTTGGTAGGGTTTTGTGCAAAACTGACTAGAAAAACGAAAATCTTGAAAAAGTGCGACAAGGCGGCAGCTAAAAATTCGCAATTGTTTCAACAAATTTTCGGGGATTATGTATTTCCGCATGTGCTACAATTGAAATTTTTTTTATAACTAGAATCCTTAAAAAAACGAATCAGGGATTATACAAATTTTGATATTTTGTTTGGCAATTAAAAATTCTTCATGTTTAAACAATTGGATAACTGTTTTGGTACTACGGGATGAGTTAGGAAGCTGAAATTTTCAAATTATTTACAGAGTAGTAAATTTGCACAAATAAACATTTCAGTTTTACCATATATGTATTGCGGCGGCCGTTAAAAATTATTTAAATTTAAATAATTAGAAAAATATTATTTTACTAATAGAAATGCTACAACTTTAAAATTTGGCTAAAATGTGTAGCATTAGTACCCCATATTGTAGAAAGTGTAAAATGTTTAAAATTGCTAAATTTGGGGATTGTTTTAAACTATTATTTTTACATGTGGGAAAAACGAAAATCGCTGCGTAGGTGAAATCTTTAGAATTTATAGAATATTTGTAATGATGAAATATGTCTGAAAAATTAATGTTTTTTCAAGGTGAGATGAAATGCTTGCATGCAAGCACCTTCTACTAGTATGTTATATCCTCCTCCTCTGTAAGGAACGTCTATATAGAATGATATATAACATATAGGCGGATACTAATGTTTAGGCACTTCCAGATGAGCTGGAGATTCGAAATTTTTTTCTTTGGTAGGGTTTTGTGCAAAACTGACTAGAAAAACGAAAATCTTGAAAAAGTGCGACAAGGCGGCAGCTAAAAATGCGCAATTGTTTCAACAAATTTTCGGGGATTATGTATTTCCGCATGTGCTAAGGAGTTGAAATTTTTTTTATAACTACAATTCTTAAAAAAACGAATCAGGGATTATACAAATTTCGATATTTTAATTTGTTTGGCAATTAAAAATTCTTCAAGTTTAAACAATTGGATAACTGTTTTGGTACTACGGGATGAGTTAGGAAGCTGAAATTTTCAAATTATTTACAGAGTAGTAAATTTGCACAAATAAACATTTCAGTTTTATCATATATGTATAGCGGCGGCCGTTAAAAATTATTTAAATTTAAATAATTAGAAAAATATTATTTTACTTCTAAAAATGCTACAACTTTAAAATTTGGCTAAAATGTGTAGCATTACTACCCCATAATGGAGAAAGTGTAAAATGTTTAAAATTTCAACATTTGGGGATTGTTTTAAACTATTATTTTTACATGTGTGAAAAACGAAAATCGCTGCGTAGGTGAAATCTTTAGGTTTAATAGAATATTTGAAATTATTAAATATGTCTGAAAAATTATTGTTTTTTCAAGGTAAGACGAATTGCTTGCAGTATGCAAGCACCTACTACTAGTATGTTATATCCTCCTCTGTAACAGTCATCGATATAAAATGATAACAGGAGGATACTAATGTTTAGGCACTTCCAGGCGAGCTGGAGATTCGAAATTTTTTTCTTAGGTTGGAATTTGTGCAAAACCGACTAGAAAAATCGAAAATCTTGAAAATGTGCAACAATGCGACAGATAAAAATTTGCAATTGTTTAAACAAATTTTCAAGGTTTATGTATTTCCGAATGTGCTACGGAGCTGAAATTTTTTTTAAAGGTAGGATTTGTAAAAAAACGAAATAAGGACTATACAAATTTTGATATTTGTTTTGTTTATCAGCTAAAAATTTTTAAAGTTTAAACAAATAGATAACTGTTTAGGTACTACGGGATGAGCTAGGAAGCTGAAATTTTCAAATTATTTACAGAACAGTGAATTTACACAAATAAACATTTCAATCTCTCCATACATAGATTGCGGCAACCATTAAAAATCTTTAAATTTAAACAATTTGAAAAATATTATTTTACTTCTAGAAGTGCTACAACTATAAAATTTGGCTGAAATGTGTAGCATTAGTACCCCATAATGGAGAAAGTGTAAAATGTTTAAAATTGCAAAATTTGGGGATTGTTTTAAACTATTATTTTTACATGTGGGAAAAACGATAATCGCTGCGGAGTTGAAATCTTTAGAATTAAAAGAATATTTGTAATGATGAAATGTCTGTCTGAAAAATGAATGTTTTTTCAAGGTGAGATGAAATGCTTGCAGTATGCCAAGCACCAACTACTAGTATGTTATATCCTTCTCCTCCTCTTTAAGGAACGTCTATATAGAATGATAACATATAGGAGGATTTTTGAAATTTTTTGGCAATTTTCATATAGGAGGATACTAATGTCCAGCCCAAACTACAAGATTTAGAGATCTGAAAGTTTTAGGTTTTGTAGATATGATAGAGAAACCTTCAGATAAAATAAGACTTTTCACCTAAGTGACATGAATTCGACTCCAGAAATTCCCAAAGTTGCGTTTTTTCCCATAAGAAAAGCTTTATGCCATTTTTGTAAATTAATTATGGGCACTTGCCGGTAAGATAGAAAGATGAAATTTTCAGAGTTGCTAGATGGCCGCAATATCTATTAGGAATTTTTTCCAATTTTACTTACAGTGTCTTGGGTTCGACTCCCGAGACCCCGGAATATCTCCCATAAGTTAGCATGGGAAAACGCAATCCAGTGTGTAGACCAATCTAATAAGTTTAGGAAGCTGAGATTTTGCAAGATTATAGAACTTTTCTCATAATCAACTATAAAAATCGAAAATTTTAAAATTGTAAATTTTAGGGGTTGTTTTAACCCCTTTTTATCATTAAAGTTTAATTATTTTTAGGTACTACGGGATGAGCTAGGAAGCTGCAATTTTCAAATTATTTACAGAACAGTGAATTTACACAAATAAACATTTCAATCTCTCCATACATAGATTGCGGCAACCGTTAAAAATCTTTAAATTTAAACAATTTGAAAAATATTATTTTACTTCTAGAAGTGCTACAACTATAAAATTTGGCTGAAATGTGTAGCATTAGTACCCCATAATGGAGAAAGTGTAAAATGTTTAAAATTTCAACATTTGGGGATTGTTTTAAACTATTTTTTTTACATGTCTGAAAAACGAAAATCGCTGCGTAGGTGAAATCTTTAGAATTAATAGAATATTTGTAATGATGAAATATGTCTGAAAAATTAATGTTTTTTCAAGGTGAGATGAAATGCTTGCATGCAAGCACCTTCTACTAGTATGTTATATCCTCCTCCTCTGTAAGGAACGTCTATATAGAATGATATATAACATATAGGCGGATACTAATGTTTAGGCACTTCCAGATGAGCTGGAGATTCGAAATTTTTTTCTTTGGTAGGGTTTTGTGCAAAACTGACTAGAAAAACGAAAATCTTGAAAAAGTGCGACAAGGCGGCAGCTAAAAATTCGCAATTGTTTCAACAAATTTTCGGGGATTGTGTATTTCCGCATGTGCTACGGAGTTGAAATTTTTTTTATAACTACAATTCTTAAAAAAAAGAATCAGGGATTATACAAATTCTGATATTTTAATTTGTTTGGCAATTAAAAATTCTTAAAGTTTAAACAATTGGATAACTGTTTTGGTACTACGGGATGAGTTAGGAAGCTGAAATTTTCAAATTATTTACAGAGTAGTAAATTTGCACAAATAAACATTTCAGCGTTACCATATATGTATTGCGGCGGCAGTTAAAAATTATTTAAATTTAAATAATTAGAAAAATATTATTTTACTTCTAGAAATGCTACAACTTTAAAATTTGGCTAAAATGTGTAGCATTAGTACCCCATAATGGAGAAAGTGTAAAATGTTTAAAATTTCAACATTTGGGGATTGTTTTAAACTATTATTTTTACATGTGTGAAAAACGAAAATCGCTGCGTAGGTGAAATCTTTAGGTTTAATAGAATATTTGAAATTATTAAATATGTCTGAAAAATTATTGTTTTTTCAAGGTAAGATGAATTGCTTGCAGTATGCAAGCACCTACTACTAGTATGTTATATCCTCCTCTGTAACAGTCATCGATATAAAATGATAACAGGAGGATACTAATGTTTAGGCACTTCCAGGCGAGCTGGAGATTCGAAATTTTTTTCTTAGGTTGGAATTTGTGCAAAACCGACTAGAAAAATCGAAAATCTTGAAAATGTGCAACAATGCGACAGATAAAAATTTGCAATTGTTTAAACAAATTTTCAAGGTTTATGTATTTCCGAATGTGCTACGGAGCTGAAATTTTTTTTAAAGGTAGGATTTGTAAAAAAACGAAATAAGGACTATACAAATTTTGATATTTGTTTTGTTTAGCAGCTAAAAATTTTTAAAGTTTAAACAAATAGATAACTGTTTAGGTACTACGGAATGAGCTAGGAAGCTGAAATTTTCAAATTATTTACAGAACAGTGAATTTACACAAATAAACATTTCAATCTCTCCATACATAGATTGCGGCAACCATTAAAAATCTTTAAATTTAAACAATTTGAAAAATATTATTTTACTTCTAGAAGTGCTACAACTATAAAATTTGGCTGAAATGTGTAGCATTAGTACCCCATAATGGAGAAAGTGTAAAATGTTTAAAATTGCAAAATTTGGGGATTGTTTTAAACTATTATTTTTACATGTGGGAAAAACGATAATCGCTGCGGAGTTGAAATCTTTAGAATTAAAAGAATATTTGTAATGATGAAATGTTTGTCTGAAAAATGAATGTTTTTTCAAGGTGAGATGAAATGCTTGCAGTATGCCAAGCACCAACCACTAGGATGTTATATCCTTCTCCTCCTCTTTAAGGAACGTCTATATAGAATGATAACATATAGGAGGATTTTTGAAATTTTTTGGCAATTTTCATATAGGAGGATACTAATGTCCAGCCCAAACTACAAGAGCTAGAGATCTGAAAGTTTTAGGTTTTGTAGATATGATAGAGAAACCTTCAGATAAAATAAGACTTTTCACCTAAGTGACATGAATTCGACTCCAGAAATTCCCAAAGTTGCGTTTTTTCCCATAAGAAAAGCTTTATGCCATTTTTGTAAATTAATTATGGGCACTTGCCGGTAAGATAGAAAGATGAAATTTTCAGAGTTGCTAGATGGCCGCAATATCTATTAGGAATTTTTTCCAATTTTACTTACAGTGTCTTGGGTTCGACTCCCGAGACCCCGGAATATCTCCCATAAGTTAGCATGGGAAAACGCAATCCAGTGTGTAGACCAATCTAATAAGTTTAGGAAGCTGAGATTTTGCAAGATTATAGAACTTTTCTCATAATCAACTATAAAAATCGAAAATTTTAAAATTGTAAATTGTAGGGGTTGTTTTAACCCCTTTTTATCATTAAAGTTTAATTATTTTTTAGGTACTACGGGATGAGCTAGGAAGCTGCAATTTTCAAATTATTTACAGAACAGTGAATTTACACTAATAAACATTTCAATCTCTCCATACATAGATTGCGGCAACCGTTAAAAATCTTTAAATTTAAACAATTTGAAAAATATTATTTTACTTCTAGAAGTGCTACAACTATAAAATTTGGCTGAAATGTGTAGCATTAGTACCCCATAATGGAGAAAGTGTAAAATGTTTAAAATTTCAACATTTGGGGATTGTTTTAAACTATTATTTTTACATGTGTGAAAAACGAAAATCGCTGCGTAGGTGAAATCTTTAGAATTAATAGAATATTTGTAATGATGAAATATGTCTGAAAAATTAATGTTTTTTCAAGGTGAGATGAAATGCTTGCATGCAAGCACCTTCTACTAGTATGTTATATCCTCCTCCTCTGTAAGGAACGTCTATATAGAATGATATATAACATATAGGCGGATACTAATGTTTAGGCACTTCCAGATGAGCTGGAGATTCGAAATTTTTTTCTTTGGTAGGGTTTTGTGCAAAACTGACTAGAAAAACGAAAATCTTGAAAAAGTGCGACAAGGCGGCAGCTAAAAATTCGCAATTGTTTCAACAAATTTTCGGGGATTGTGTATTTCCGCATGTGCTACGGAGTTGAAATTTTTTTTATAACTACAATTCTTAAAAAAAAAGAATCAGGGACTTTTCAAATTCTGATATTTTAATTTGTTTGGCAATTAAAAATTCTTCAAGTTTAAACAATTGGATAACTGTTTTGGTACTACGGGATGAGTTAGGAAGCTGAAATTTTCAAATTATTTACAGAGTAGTAAATTTGCACAAATAAACATTTCAGCGTTACCATATATGTATTGCGGCGGCAGTTAAAAATTATTTAAATTTAAATAATTAGAAAAATATTATTTTACTTCTAGAAATGCTACAACTTTAAAATTTGGCTAAAATGTGTAGCATTAGTACCCCATAGTGTAGAAAGTATAAAATAATTAAAATTGCAACATTTGGGTATTTTTAAAACTATTGTTTTTACATGTGGGAAAAACGAAAATCGCTGCGGAGGTGAAATCTTTAGAATTAATAGAATATTTGAAATTAAGAAATATGTCTGAAAAATTATTGTTTTTTCAAGGTAAGATGAATTGCTTGCAGTATGCAAGCACCTACTACTAGTATGTTATATCCTCCTCTGCAATAGTCATCGATATATAATGATAACAGGAGGATACTAATGTTTAGGCACTTCCAGGCGAGCTGGAGATTCGAAATTTTTTTCTTAGGTTGGATTTTGTGCAAAACCGACTAGAAAAATCGAAAATCTTGAAAAAGTGCAACAATGCGACAGATAAAAATTTGCAATTGTTTAAACAAATTTTCAAGGTTTATGTATTTCCGAATGTGCTACGGAGCTGAAATTTTTTTAAAGGTAGGATTTGTAAAAAAACGAAATAAGGACTATACAAATTTTGATATTTTGTTTTGTTTAGCAGCTAAAATTTTTTAAAGTTTAAACAAATAGATAAATGTTTAGGTACTACCGGATGAGCTAGGAAGCTGAAATTTTCAAATTATTTACAGAACAGTGAATTTACACAAATAAACATTTCAATCTCTCCATACATAGATTGCGGCAACCGTTAAAAATCTTTAAATTTAAACAATTTGAAAAATATTATTTTACTTCTAGAAGTGCTACAACTATAAAATTTGGCTGAAATGTGTAGCATTAGTACCCCATAATGGAGAAAGTGTAAAATGTTTAAAATTTCAACATTTGGGGATTGTTTTAAACTATTATTTTTACATGTGGGAAAAACGAAAATCGCTAGGAGGTGAAATCTTTAGAATTAATAGAATATTTGAAATTATGAAATATGTCAGAAAAATTATTGTTTTTTCAAGGTAAGATGAATTGCTTGCAGTATGCAAGCACATTCTACTAGTATGTTATATCCTCCTCTGTAATAGTCATCGATATATAATGATAACAGGTGGATACTAATGTTTAGGCACTTCCAGGCTAGCTGGAGATTCGAAATTTTTTTCTTAGGTTGGAATTTGTGCAAAACCGACTAGAAAAATCTTGAAAAAGTGCAACAATGCGACAGATAAAAATTCGCAATTGTTTAAACAAATTTTCAAGGTTTATGTATTTCCGAATGTGCTACGGAGCTGAAATTTTTTTAAAGGACGGATTTGTAAAAAAACGAAATAAGGACTAACAAATTTTAATATTTTGTTTTGTTTAGCAGCTAAAAATTTTTAAAGTTTAAACAAATAGATAACTGTTTAGGTACTACGGGATGAGCTAGGAAGCTGAAATTTTCAAATTATTTACAGAACAGTGAATTTACACAAATAAACATTTCAATCTCTCCATACATAGATTGCGGCAACCGTTAAAAATCTTTAAATTTAAACAATTTGAAAAATATTATTTTACTTCTAGAAGTGCTACAACTATAAAATTTGGCTGAAATGTGTAGCATTAGTACCCCATAATGGAGAAAGTGTAAAATGTTTAAAATTGCAAAATTTGGGGATTGTTTTAAACTATTATTTTTACATGTGGGAAAAACGATAATCGCTGCGGAGTTGAAATCTTTAGAATTAAAAGAATATTTGTAATGATGAAATGTCTGTCTGAAAAATGAATGTTTTTTCAAGGTGAGATGAAATGCTTGCAGTATGCCAAGCACCAACTACTAGTATGTTATATCCTTCTCCTCCTCTTTAAGGAACGTCTATATAGAATGATAACATATAGGAGGATACTAATGTCCAGCCCAAACTACAAGAGCTGGAGATCTGAAAGTTTTAGGTTTTGTAGATATGATAGAGAAACCTTCAGATAAAATAAAACTTTTCACCTAAGTGACATGAATTCGACTCCAGAAATTCCGAAAGTTGCGTTTTTTCCCATAAGAAAAACTTTATGCCATTTTTGTAAATTAATTATGGGCACTTGCCTGTAAGATAGAAAGATGAAACTTTCAGAGTTGCTAGATGGCCGCAATATCTATTAGGAATTTTTTCCAATTTTACTTACAGTGTCTTGGGTTCGACTCCCGAGACCCCGGAATATCTCCCATAAGTTAGCATGGGAAAACGCAATCCAGTGTGTAGACCAATCTAATAAGTTTAGGAAGCTGAGATTTTGCAAGATTATAGAACTTTTCTCATAATCAACTATAAAAATCGAAAATTTTAAAATTGTAAATTTTAGGGGTTGTTTTAACCCCTTTTTATCATTAAAGTTTAATTATTTTTTAGGTACTACGGGATGAGCTAGGAAGCTGCAATTTTCAAATTATTTACAGAACAGTGAATTTACACAAATAAACATTTCAATCTCTCCATACATAGATTGCGGCAACCGTTAAAAATCTTTAAATTTAAACAATTTGAAAAATATTATTTTACTTCTAGAAGTGCTACAACTATAAAATTTGGCTGAAATGTGTAGCATTAGTACCCCATAATGGAGAAAGTGTAAAATGTTTAAAATTTCAACATTTGGGGATTGTTTTAAACTATTTTTTTTACATGTCTGAAAAACGAAAATCGCTGCGTAGGTGAAATCTTTAGAATTAATAGAATATTTGTAATGATGAAATATGTCTGAAAAATTAATGTTTTTTCAAGGTGAGATGAAATGCTTGCATGCAAGCACCTTCTACTAGTATGTTATATCCTCCTCCTCTGTAAGGAACGTCTATATAGAATGATATATAACATATAGGCGGATACTAATGTTTAGGCACTTCCAGATGAGCTGGAGATTCGAAATTTTTTTCTTTGGTAGGGTTTTGTGCAAAACTGACTAGAAAAACGAAAATCTTGAAAAAGTGCGACAAGGCGGCAGCTAAAAATTCGCAATTGTTTCAACAAATTTTCGGGGATTGTGTATTTCCGCATGTGCTACGGAGTTGAAATTTTTTTTATAACTACAATTCTTAAAAAAAAAGAATCAGGGACTTTTCAAATTCTGATATTTTAATTTGTTTGGCAATTAAAAATTCTTCAAGTTTAAACAATTGGATAACTGTTTTGGTACTACGGGATGAGTTAGGAAGCTGAAATTTTCAAATTATTTACAGAGTAGTAAATTTGCACAAATAAACATTTCAGTGTTACCATATATGTATTGCGGCGGCAGTTAAAAATTATTTAAATTTAAATAATTAGAAAAATATTATTTTACTTCTAGAAATGCTACAACTTTAAAATTTGGCTAAAATGTGTAGCATTAATACCCCATAGTGTAGAAAGTATAAAATAATTAAAATTGCAACATTTGGGTATTTTTAAAACTATTGTTTTTACATGTGGGGAAAACGTAAATTGCTGCGGAGGTGAAATCTTTAGAATTAATAGAATATTTGAAATTAAGAAATATGTCTGAAAAATTATTGTTTTTTCAAGGTAAGATGAATTGCTTGCAGTATGCAAGCACCTACTACTAGTATGTTATATCCTCCTCTCTAAGAGTCATCGATATATAATGATAACAGGAGGATACTAATGTTTAGGCACTTCCAGGCGAGCTGGAGATTCGAAATTTTTTTCTTAGGTTGGAATTTGTGCAAAACCGACTAGAAAAATCGAAAATCTTGAAAAAGTGCAACAATGCGACAGATAAAAATTTGCAATTGTTTAAACAAATTTTCAAGGTTTATGTATTTCCGAATGTGCTACGGAGCTGAAATTTTTTTAACGGTAGGATTTGTAAAAAAACGAAATAAGGACTTTACAAATTTTGATATTTTGTTTTGTTTAGCAGCTAAAAAATTTTAAAGTTTAAACAAATAGATAACTGTTTAGGTACTACGGGATGAGCTAGGAAGCTGAAATTTTCAAATTATTTACAGAACAGTGAATTTACACAAATAAACATTTCAATCTCTCCATACATAGATTGCGGCAACCGTTAAAAATCTTTAAATTTAAACAATTTGAAAAATATTATTTTACTTCTAGAAGTGCTACAACTATAAAATTAGGCTGAAATCTGTAGCATTAGTACCCCATAATGGAGAAAGTGTAAAATGTTTAAAATTGCAAAATTTAGGTATTGTTTTAAACTATTATTTTTACATGTGGGAAAAACGATAATCGCCGCGGAGTTGAAATCTTGAGAATTAAAAGAATATTTGTAATGATGAAATGTCTGTCTGAAAAATGAATGTTTTTTCAAGGTGAGATGAAATGCTTGCAGTATGCCAAGCACCAACTACTAGTATGTTATATCCTTCTCCTCCTCTTTAAGGAACGTCTATATAGAATGATAACATATAGGAGGATTTTTGAAATTTTTTGGCAATTTTCATATAGGAGGATACTAATGTCCAGCCCAAACTACAAGAGCTAGAGATCTGAAAGTTTTAGGTTTTGTAGATATGATAGAGAAACCTTCAGATAAAATAAGACTTTTCACCTAAGTGACATGAATTCGACTCCAGAAATTCCCAAAGTTGCGTTTTTTCCCATAAGAAAAGCTTTATGCCATTTTTGTAAATTAATTATGGGCACTTGCCGGTAAGATAGAAAGATGAAATTTTCAGAGTTGCTAGATGGCCGCAATATCTATTAGGAATTTTTTCCAATTTTACTTACAGTGTCTTGGGTTCGACTCCCGAGACCCCGGAATATCTCCCATAAGTTAGCATGGGAAAACGCAATCCAGTGTGTAGACCAATCTAATAAGTTAAGGAAGCTGAGATTTTGCAAGATTATAGAACTTTTCTCATAATCAACTATAAAAATCGAAAATTTTAAAATTGTAAATTTTAGGGGTTGTTTTAACCCCTTTTTATCATTAAAGTTTAATTATTTTTTAGGTACTACGGGATGAGCTAGGAAGCTGCAATTTTCAAATTATTTACAGAACAGTGAATTTACACAAATAAACATTTCAATCTCTCCATTCATTGATTGTGGAAACCGTTAAAAATCTTTAAATTTAAACAATTTGAAAAATATTATTTTACTTCTAGAAGTGCTACAACTATAAAATTTGGCTGAAATGTGTAGCATTAGTACCCCATAATGGAGAAAGTGTAAAATGTTTAAAATTTCAACATTTGGGGATTGTTTTAAACTATTATTTTTACATGTGTGAAAAACGAAAATCGCTGCGTAGGTGAAATCTTTAGAATTAATAGAATATTTGTAATGATGAAATATGTCTGAAAAATTAATGTTTTTTCAAGGTGAGATGAAATGCTTGCATGCAAGCACCTTCTACTAGTATGTTATATCCTCCTCCTCTGTAAGGAACGTCTATATAGAATGATATATAACATATAGGCGGATACTAATGTTTAGGCACTTCCAGATGAGCTGGAGATTCGAAATTTTTTTCTTTGGTAGGGTTTTGTGCAAAACTGACTAGAAAAACGAAAATCTTGAAAAAGTGCGACAAGGCGGCAGCTAAAAATTCGCAATTGTTTCAACAAATTTTCGGGGATTGTGTATTTCCGCATGTGCTACGGAGTTGAAATTTTTTTTATAACTACAATTCTTAAAAAAAAAGAATCAGGGACTTTTCAAATTCTGATATTTTAATTTGTTTGGCAATTAAAAATTCTTCAAGTTTAAACAATTGGATAACTGTTTTGGTACTACGGGATGAGTTAGGAAGCTGAAATTTTCAAATTATTTACAGAGTAGTAAATTTGCACAAATAAACATTTCAGTGTTACCATATATGTATTGCGGCGGCAGTTAAAAATTATTTAAATTTAAATAATTAGAAAAATATTATTTTACTTCTAGAAATGCTACAACTTTAAAATTTGGCTAAAATGTGTAGCATTAATACCCCATAGTGTAGAAAGTATAAAATAATTAAAATTGCAACATTTGGGTATTTTTAAAACTATTGTTTTTACATGTGGGGAAAACGTAAATTGCTGCGGAGGTGAAATCTTTAGAATTAATAGAATATTTGAAATTAAGAAATATGTCTGAAAAATTATTGTTTTTTCAAGGTAAGATGAATTGCTTGCAGTATGCAAGCACCTACTACTAGTATGTTATATCCTCCTCTCTAAGAGTCATCGATATATAATGATAACAGGAGGATACTAATGTTTAGGCACTTCCAGGCGAGCTGGAGATTCGAAATTTTTTTCTTAGGTTGGAATTTGTGCAAAACCGACTAGAAAAATCGAAAATCTTGAAAAAGTGCAACAATGCGACAGATAAAAATTTGCAATTGTTTAAACAAATTTTCAAGGTTTATGTATTTCCGAATGTGCTACGGAGCTGAAATTTTTTTAACGGTAGGATTTGTAAAAAAACGAAATAAGGACTTTACAAATTTTGATATTTTGTTTTGTTTAGCAGCTAAAAATTTTTAAAGTTTAAACAAATAGATAACTGTTTAGGTACTACGGGATGAGCTAGGAAGCTGAAATTTTCAAATTATTTACAGAACAGTGAATTTACACAAATAAACATTTCAATCTCTCCATACATAGATTGCGGCAACCGTTAAAAATCTTTAAATTTAAACAATTTGAAAAATATTATTTTACTTCTAGAAGTGCTACAACTATAAAATTTGGCTGAAATGTGTAGCATTAGTACCCCATAATGGAGAAAGTGTAAAATGTTTAAAATTGCAAAATTTGGGGATTGTTTTAAACTATTATTTTTACATGTGGGAAAAACGATAATCGCTGCGGAGTTGAAATCTTTCGAATTAAAAGAATATTTGTAATGAAGAAATGTCTGTCTGAAAAATGAATGTTTTTTCAAGGTGAGATGAAATGCTTGCAGTATGCCAAGCACCAACTACTAGTATGTTATATCCTTCTCCTCCTCTTTAAGGAACGTCTATATAGAATGATAACATATAGGAGGATTTTTGAAATTTTTTGGCAATTTTCATATAGGAGGATACTAATGTCCAGCCCAAACTACAAGAGCTAGAGATCTGAAAGTTTTAGGTTTTGTAGATATGATAGAGAAACCTTCAGATAAAATAAGACTTTTCACCTAAGTGACATGAATTCGACTCCAGAAATTCCCAAAGTTGCGTTTTTTCCCATAAGAAAAGCTTTATGCCATTTTTGTAAATTAATTATGGGCACTTGCCGGTAAGATAGAAAGATGAAATTTTCAGAGTTGCTAGATGGCCGCAATATCTATTAGGAATTTTTTCCAATTTTACTTACAGTGTCTTGGGTTCGACTCCCGAGACCCCGGAATATCTCCCATAAGTTAGCATGGGAAAACGCAATCCAGTGTGTAGACCAATCTAATAAGTTTAGGAAGCTGAGATTTTGCAAGATTATAGAACTTTTCTCATAATCAACTATAAAAATCGAAAATTTTAAAATTGTAAATTTTAGGGGTTGTTTTAACCCCTTTTTATCATTAAAGTTTAATTATTTTTTAGGTACTACGGGATGAGCTAGGAAGCTGCAATTTTCAAATTATTTACAGAACAGTGAATTTACACAAATAAACATTTCAATCTCTCCATTCATTGATTGTGGAAACCGTTAAAAATCTTTAAATTTAAACAATTTGAAAAATATTATTTTACTTCTAGAAGTGCTACAACTATAAAATTTGGCTGAAATGTGTAGCATTAGTACCCCATAATGGAGAAAGTGTAAAATGTTTAAAATTATAACATTTGGGGATTGTTTTAAACTATTATTTTTACATGTGGGAAAAACGAAAATCGCTGCGTAGGTGAAATCTTTATAATTAATAGAATATTTGTTATGATGAAATATGTCTGAAAAATTAATGTTTTTTCAAGGTGAGATGAAATGCTTGCATGCAAGCACCTTCTACTAGTATGTTATATCCTCCTCCTCTGTAAGGAACGTCTATATAGAATGATATATAACATATAGGCGGATACTAATGTTTAGGCACTTCCAGATGAGCTGGAGATTCGAAATTTTTTTCTTTGGTAGGGTTTTGTGCAAAACTGACTAGAAAAACGAAAATCTTGAAAAAGTGCGACAAGGCGGCAGCTAAAAATTCGCAATTGTTTCAACAAATTTTCGGGGATTATGTATTTCCGCATGTGCTACGGAGTTGAAATTTTTTTATAACTAGAATTCTTAAAAAAACGAATCAGGGATTATACAAATTTTGATATTTTAATTTGTTTGGCAATTAAAAATTCTTCAAGTTTAAACAATTGGATAACTGTTTTGGTACTACGGGATGAGTTAGGAAGCTGAAATTTTCAAATTATTTACAGAGTAGTAAATTTGCACAAATAAACATTTCAGTTTTACCATATATGTAATGCGGCGGCCGTTAAAAATTATTTAAATTTAAATAATTAGAAAAATATTATTTTACTACTAGAAATGCTACAACATTAAAATTTGGCTAAAATGTGTAGCATTAGTACCCCATATTGTAGAAAGTGTAAAATGTTTAAAATTGCTAAATTTGGGGATTGTTTTAAACTATTATTTTTACATGTGGGAAAAACGAAAATCGCAGCGTAGGTGAAATCTTTAGGTTTAATAGAATATTTGAAATTATGAAATATGTATGAAAAATTATTGTTTTTTCAAGGTAAGATGAATTGCTTGCAGTATGCAAGCACCTACTACTAGTATGTTATATCCTCCTCTGTAATAGTCATCGATATATAATTATAACAGGAGGATACTAATGTTTAGGCACTTCCAAGCGAGCTGGAGATTCGAAACTTTTTTCTTAGGTTGGAATTTGTGCAAAACCGACTAGAAAAATCGAAAATCTTGAAAAAGTGCAACAATGCGACAGATAAAAATTTGCAATTGTTTAAACAAATTTTCAAGGTTTATGTATTTCCGAATGTGCTACGGAGCTGAAATTTTTTTTAAAGGTAGGATTTGTAAAAAAAACGTAAAAAGGACTATACAAATTTTTATATTTTGTTTTGTTTAGCAGCTAAAAATTTTTAAAGTTTAAACAAATAGATAACTGTTTAGGTACTACGGGATGAGCTAGGAAGCTGAATTTTTCAAATTATTTACAGAACAGTGAATTTACACAAATAAACATTTCAATCTCTCCATACATAGATTGCGGCAACCGTTAAAAATCTTTAAATTTAAACAATTTGAAAAATATTATTTTACTTCTAGAAGTGCTACAACTATAAAATTTGGCTGAAATGTGTAGCATTAGTACCCCATAATGGAGAAAGTGTAAAATGATTAAAATTGCAAAATTTGGGGATTGTTTTAAAGTATTATTTTTACATGTGGGAAAAACGATAATCGCTGCAGAGTTGAAATCTTTCGAATTAAAAGAATATTTGTAATGATGAAATGTCTGTCTGAAAAATGATTGTTTTTTAAAGGTGAGATGAAATGCTTGCAGTATGCCAAGCACCAACTACTAGTATGTTATATCCTTCTCCTCCTCTTTAAGGAACGTCTATATAGAATGATAACATATAGGAAGATTTTTGAAATTTTTTGGCAATTTTCATATAGGAGGATACTAATGTCCAGCCCAAACTACAAGAGCTAGAGATCTGAAAGTTTTAGGTTTTGTAGATATGATAGAGAAACCTTCAGATAAAATAAGACTTTTCACCTAAGTGACATGAATTCGACTCCAGAAATTCCGAAAGTTCCGTTTTTTCCCATAAGAAAAGCTTTATGCCATTTTTGTAAATTAATTATGGGCACTTGCCGGTAAGATAGAAAGATGAAATTTTCAGAGTTGCTAGATGGCCGCAATATCTATTAGGAATTTTTTCCAATTTTACTTACAGTGTCTTGGGTTCGACTCCCGAGACCCCGGAATATCTCCCATAAGTTAGCATGGGAAAACGCAATCCAGTGTGTAGACCAATCTAATAAGTTTAGGAAGCTGAGATATTGCAAGATTATAGAACTTTTCTCATAATCAACTATAAAAATCGAAAATTTTAAAATTGTAAATTTTAGGGGTTGTTTTAACCCCATTTGATCATTAAAGTTTAATAATTTTTAGGTACTACGGGGTGAGCTAGGAAGCTGCAATTTTCAAATTATTTACAGAACAGTGAATTTACACAAATAAACATTTCAATCTCTACATTCATAGATTGCGGCAACCGTTAAAAATCTTTAAATTTAAACAATTAGAAAAATATTATTTTACTTCTAGAAGTGTTACAACTATAAAATTTGGCTGAAATGTGTAGCATTAGAACCCCATAATGGAGAAAGTGTAAAATGTTTAAAATTGCTAAATTTGGGGATTGTTTTAAACTATTATTTTTACATGTGGGAAAAACGAAAATCGCTGCGTAGGTGAAATCTTTAGAATTTATAGAATATTTGTAATGATGAAATATGTCTGAAAAATTAATGTTTTTTCAAGGTGAGATGAAATGCTTGCATGCAAGCACCTTCTACTAGTATGTTATATCCTCCTCCTCTGTAAGGAACGTCTATATAGAATTATATATAACATATAGGTGGATACTAATGTTTAGGCACTTCCAGATGAGCTGGAGATTCGAAATTTTTTTCTTTGGTAGGGTTTTGTGCAAAACTGACTAGAAAAACGAAAATCTTGAAAAAGTGCGACAAGGCGGCAGCTAAAAATTCGCAATTGTTTCAACAAATTTTCGGTGATTGTGTATTTCCGCATGTGCTACGGAGTTGAAATTTTTTTTATAACTAGAATTCTTAAAAAAACGAATCAGGGATTATACAAATTTTGATATTTTAATTTGTTTGGCAATTAAAAATTCTTCAAATTTAAAAAATTGGATAACTGTTTTGGTACTACGGGATGAGTTAGGAAGCTGAAATTTTCAAATTATTTACAGAGTAGTAAATTTGCACAAATAAACATTTCAGTTTTATCATATATGTATTGCGGCGGCCGTTAAAAATTATTTAAATTAAAATAATTAGAAAAATATTATTTTACTTCTAAAAATGCTACAACTTTAAAATTTGGCTAAAATGTGTAGCATTACTACCCCATAATGGAGAAAGTGTAAAATGTTTAAAATTTCAACATTTGGGGATTGTTTTAAACTATTATATTTACATGTGTGAAAAACGAAAATATTTGAAATTATGAAATATGTCTGAAAAATTATTGTTTTTTCAAGGTAAGATGAATTGCTTGCAGTATGCAAGCACCTACTACTAGTATGTTATATCCTCCTCTGTAACAGTCATCGATATATAATGATAACAGGAGGATACTAATGTTTAGGCACTTCCAGGCGAGCTGGAGATTCGAAATTTTTTTCTTAGGTTGGAATTTGTGCAAAACCGACTAGAAAAATCGAAAATCTTGAAAATGTGCAACAATGCGACAGATAAAAATTTGCAATTGTTTAAACAAATTTTCAAGGTTTATGTATTTCCGAATGTGCTACGGAGCTGAAATTTTTTTTAAAGGTAGGATTTTTAAAAAAACGAAATAAGGACTATACAAATTTTGATATTTGTTTTGTTTAGCAGCTAAAAAGTTTTAAAGTTTAAACAAATAGATAACTGTTTAGGTACTACGGGATGAGCTAGGAAGCTGAAATTTTCAAATTATTTACAGAACAGTGAATTTACACAAATAAACATTTCAGTGTTACCATATATGTATTGCGGCGGCAGTTAAAAATTATTTAAATTTAAATAATTAGAAAAATATTATTTTACTTCTAGAAATGCTACAACTTTAAAATTTGGCTAAAATGTGTAGCATTAGTACCCCATAGTGTAGAAAGTATAAAATAATTAAAATTGCAACATTTGGGTATTTTTAAAACTATTGTTTTTACATGTGGGAAAAACGATAATCGCTGCGGAGTTGAAATCTTTAGAATTAAAAGAATATTTGTAATGATGAAATGTCTGTCTGAAAAATGAATGTTTTTTCAAGGTGAGATGAAATGCTTGCAGTATGCCAAGCACCAACTACTAGTATGTTATATCCTTCTCCTCCTCTTTAAGGAACGTCTATATAGAATGATAACATATAGGAGGATTTTTGAAATTTTTTGGCAATTTTCATAAAGGAGGATACTAATGTCCAGCCCAAACTACAAGAGCTACAGATCTGAAAGTTTTAGGTTTTGTAGATATGATAGAGAAACCTTCAGATAAAATAAGACTTTTCACCTAAGTGACATGAATTCGACTCCAGAAATTCCGAAAGGTGCGTTTTTTCCCATAAGAAAAGCTTTATGCCATTTTTGTAAATTAATTATGGGCACTTGCCGGTAAGATAGAAAGATGAAACTTTCAGAGTTGCTAGATGGCCGCAATATCTATTAGGAATTTTTTCCAATTTTACTTACAGTGTCTTGGGTTCGACTCCCGAGACCCCGGAATATCTCCCATAAGTTGGCATGGGAAAACGCAATCCAGTGTGTAGACCAATCTAATAAGTTTAGGAAGCTGAGATTTTGCAAGATTATAGAACTTTTCTCATAATCAACTATAAAAATCGAAAATTTTAAAATTGTAAATTTTAGGGGTTGTTTTAACCCCATTTGATCATTAAAGTTTAATTATTTTTGGGTACTACGGGATGAGCTAGGAAGCTGCAATTTTCAAATTATTTACAGAACAGTGAATTTACACAAATAAACATTTCAATCTCTCCATACATAGATTGCGGCAACCGTTAAAAATCTTTAAATTTAAACAATTTGAAAAATATTATTTTACTTCTAGAAGTGCTACAACTATAAAATTTCGCTGAAATGTGTAGCATTAGTACCCCATAATGGAGAAAGTGTAAAATGTTTAAAATTGCAAAATTTGGGGATTGTTTTAAACTATTATTTTTACATGTGGGAAAAACGATAATCGCTGCGGAGTTGAAATCTATAGAATTAAAAGAATATTTGTAATGATGAAATGTCTGTCTGAAAAATGAAAGTTTTTTCAAGGTGAGATGAAATGCTTGCAGTATGCCAAGAACCAACTACTAGTATGTTATATCCTTCTTCTCCTCTTTAAGGAACGTCTATATAGAATGATAACATATAGGAGGATTTTTGAAATTTTTTGGCAATATTCATAAAGGAGGATACTAATGTCCAGCCCAAACTACAAGAGCTACAGATCTGAAAGTTTTAGGTTTTGTAGATATGATAGAGAAACCTTCAGATAAAATAAGACTTTTCACCTGAGCCACATGAATTCGACTCCAGAAATTCCGAAAGGTGCGTTTTTTCCTATAAGAAAAGCTTTATGCCATTTTTGTAAATTAATTATGGGCACTTGCCGGTAAGATAGAAAGATGAAACTTTCAGAGTTGCTAGATGGCCGCAATATCTATTAGGAATTTTTTCCAATTTTACTTACAGTGTCTTGGGTTCGACTCCCGAGACCCCGGAATATCTCCCATAAGTTAGCATGGGAAAACGCAATCCAGTGTGTAGACCAATCTAATAAGTTTAGGAAGCTGAGATTTTGCAAGATTATAGAACTTTTCCCATAACCAACTATAAAAATCGAAAATTTTAAAATTGTAAATTTTAGGGGTTGTTTTAACCCCATTTGATCATTAAAGTTTAATTATTTTTTAGGTACTACGGGATGAGCTAGGAAGCTGCAATTTTCAAATTATTTACAGAACAGTGAATTTACACAAATAAACATTTCAATCTCTCCATACATAGATTGCGGCAACCGTTAAAAATCTTTTAATATAAACAATTTGAAAAATATTATTTTACTTCTAGAAGTGCTACAACTATAAAATTTGGCTGAAATGTGTACCATTAGTACCCCATAATAGAGAAAGTGTAAAATATTTAAAATTTCAACATTTGGGTATTGTTTTAAACTATTATTTTTACATGTGTGAAAAACGAAAATCGCTGCGTAGGTGAAATCTTTAGAATTAATAGAATATTTGTAATGATGAAATATGTCTGAAAAATTAATGTTTTTTCAAGGTGAGATGAAATGCTTGCATGCAAGCACCTTCTACTAGTATGTTATATCCTCCTCCTCTGTAAGGAACGTCTATATAGAATGATATATAACATATAGGCGGATACTAATGTTTAGGCACTTCCAGATGAGCTGGAGATTCGAAATTCTTTTCTTTGGTAGGGTTTTGTGCAAAACTGACTAGAAAAACGAAAATCTTGAAAAAGTGCGACAAGGCGGCAGCTAAAAATTCGCAATTGTTTCAACAAATTTTCGGGGATTATGTATTTCCGCATGTGCTACGGAGTTGAAATTTTTTTTTATAACTAGAATTCTTAAAAAAACGAATCATGGATTATACAAATTCTGATATTTTAATTTATTTGGCAATTAAAAATTCTTAAAGTTTAAACAATTGGATAAGTGTTTTGGTACTACGGGATGAGTTAGGAAGCTGAAATTTTCAAATTATTTACAGAGTAGTAAATTTGCACAAATAAACATTTCAGTTTTACCATATATGTATTGCGGCGGCCGTTAAAAATTATTTAATTTTAAATAATTAGAAAAATATTATTTTACTTCTAGAAATGCTACAACTTTAAAATTTGGCTAAAATGTGTAGCATTAGTACCCCATAGTGTAGAAAGTATAAAATAATTAAAATTGCAACATTTGGGTATTTTTAAAACTATTGTTTTTACATGTGGGAAAAACGGAAATTTGCTGCGGAGGTGAAATCTTTAGAATTAATAGAATATTTGAAATTCAGAAATATGTCTGAAAAATTATTGTTTTTTCAAGGTAAGATAAATTGCTTGCAGTATGCAAGCACCTACTACTAGTATGTTATATCCTCCTCTGTAATAGTCATCGATATATAATGATAACAGGAGGATACTAATGTTTATGCACTTCCAGGCGAGCTGGAGATTCGAAATTTTTTTCTTAGTTTGGAATTTGTGCAAAACCGACTAGAAAAATCGAAAATCTTGAAAAAGTGCAACAATGCGACAGATAAAAATTTGTAATTGTTTAAACAAATTTTCAAGGTTTATGTATTTCCGAATGTGCTACGGAGCTGAAATTTTTTTTAAAGGTAGGATTTGTAAAAAAACGAAATAAGGACTATACAAATTTTGATATTTGTTTTGTTTAGCAGCTAAAAATTTTTAAAGTTTAAACAAATAGATAACTGTTTAGGTACTACAGGATGAGCTAGGAAGCTGAAATTTTCAAATTATTTACAGAACAGTGAATTTACACAAATAAACATTTCAATCTCTCCATACATAGATTGCGGCAACCGTTAAAAATCTTTAAATTTAAACAATTTGAAAAATATTATTTTACTTCTAGAAGTGCTACAACTATAAAATTAGGCTGAAATCTGTAGCATTAGTACCCCATAATGGAGAAAGTGTAAAATGTTTAAAATTGCAAAATTTAGGTATTGTTTTAAACTATTATTTTTACATGTGGGAAAAACGATAATCGCCGCGGAGTTGAAATCTTGAGAATTAAAAGAATATTTGTAATGATGAAATGTCTGTCTGAAAAATGAATGTTTTTTCAAGGTGAGATGAAATGCTTGCAGTATGCCAAGCACCAACTACTAGTATGTTATATCATGCTCCTCCTCTTTAAGGAACGTCTATATAGAATGATAACATATAGGAGGATACTAATGTCCAGCCCAAACTACAAGAGCTAGAGATCTGAAAGTTTTAGGTTTTTTAGATATGATAGAGAAACCTTCAGATAAAATAAGACTTTTCACCTAAGTGACATGAATTCGACTCCAGAAATTCCGAAAGGTGCGTTTTTTCCCATAAGAAAAGCTTTATGCCATTTTTGTAAATTAATTATGGGCACTTGCCGGTAAGATAGAAAGATGAAACTTTCAGAGTTGCTAGATGGCCGCAATATCTATTAGGAATTTTTTCCAATTTTACTTACAGTGTCTTGGGTTCGACTCCCGAGACCCCGGAATATCTCCCATAAGTTAGCATGGGAAAACGCAATCCAGTGTGTAGACCAATCTAATAAGTTTAGGAAGCTGAGATTTTGCAAGATTATAGAACTTTTCTCATAATCAACTATAAAAATCGAAAATTTTAAAATTGTAAATTTTAGGGGTTGTTTTAACCCCTTTTTATCATTAAAGTTTAATTATTTTTTAGGTACTACGGGATGAGCTAGGAAGCTGCAATTTTCAAATTATTTACAGAACAGTGAATTTACACAAATAAACATTTCAATCTCTCCATACATAGATTGCGGCAACCGTTAAAAATCTTTAAATTTAAACAATTTGAAAAATATTATTTTACTTCTAGAAGTGCTACAACTATAAAATTTCGCTGAAATGTGTAGCATTAGTACCCCATAATGGAGAAAGTGTAAAATGTTTAAAATTGCAAAATTTGGGGATTGTTTTAAACTATTATTTTTACATGTGGGAAAAACGATAATCGCTGCGGAGTTGAAATCTTTAGAATTAAAAGAATATTTGTAATGATGAAATGTCTGTCTGAAAAATGAATGTTTTTTCAAGGTGAGATGAAATGCTTGCAGTATGCCAAGAACCAACTACTAGTATGTTATATCCTTCTCCTCTTTAAGGAACGTCTATATAGAATGATAACATATAGGAGGATTTTTGAAATTTTTTGGCAATATTCATAAAGGAGGATACTAATGTCCAGCCCAAACTACAAGAGCTACAGATCTGAAAGTTTTAGGTTTTGTAGATATGATAGAGAAACCTTCAGATAAAATAAGACTTTTCACCTGAGCCACATGAATTCGACTCCAGAAATTCCGAAAGGTGCGTTTTTTCCCATAAGAAAAGCTTTATGCCATTTTTGTAAATTAATTATGGGCACTTGCCGGTAAGATAGAAAGATGAAACTTTCAGAGTTGCTAGATGGCCGCAATATCTATTAGGAATTTTTTCCAATTTTACTTACAGTGTCTTGGGTTCGACTCCCGAGACCCCGGAATATCTCCCATAAGTTAGCATGGGAAAACGCAATCCAGTGTGTAGACCAATCTAATAAGTTTAGGAAGCTGAGATTTTGCAAGATTATAGAACTTTTCCCATAATCAACTATAAAAATCGAAAATTTTAAAATTGTAAATTTTAGGGGTTGTTTTAACCCCATTTGATCATTAAAGTTTAATTATTTTTTAGGTACTACGGGATGAGCTAGGAAGCTGCAATTTTCAAATTATTTACAGAACAGTGAATTTACACAAATAAACATTTCAATCTCTCCATACATAGATTGCGGCAACCGTTAAAAATCTTTTAATATAAACAATTTGAAAAATATTATTTTACTTCTAGAAGTGCTACAACTATAAAATTTGGCTGAAATGTGTACCATTAGTACCCCATAATAGAGAAAGTGTAAAATGTTTAAAATTTCAACATTTGGGTATTGTTTTAAACTATTATTTTTACATGTGTGAAAAACGAAAATCGCTGCGTTAATGAAATCTTTAGAATTAATAGAATATTTGTAATGATGAAATATGTCTGAAAAATTAATGTTTTTTCAAGGTGAGATGAAATGCTTGCATGCAAGCACCTTCTACTAGTATGTTATATCCTCCTCCTCTGTAAGGAACGTCTATATAGAATGATATATAACATATAGGCGGATACTAATGTTTAGGCACTTCCAGATGAGCTGGAGATTCGAAATTTTTTTCTTTGGTAGGGTTTTGTGCAAAACTGACTAGAAAAACGAAAATCTTGAAAAAGTGCGACAAGGCGGCAGCTAAAAATTCGCAATTGTTTCAACAAATTTTCGGGGATTATGTATTTCCGCATGTGCTACGGAGTTGAAATTTTTTTTTATAACTAGAATTCTTAAAAAAACGAATCATGGATTATACAAATTCTGATATTTTAATTTATTTGGCAATTAAAAATTCTTAAAGTTTAAACAATTGGATAAGTGTTTTGGTACTACGGGATGAGTTAGGAAGCTGAAATTTTCAAATTATTTACAGAGTAGTAAATTTGCACAAATAAACATTTCAGTTTTACCATATATGTATTGCGGCGGCCGTTAAAAATTATTTAATTTTAAATAATTAGAAAAATATTATTTTACTTCTAGAAATGCTACAACTTTAAAATTTGGCTAAAATGTGTAGCATTAGTACCCCATAGTGTAGAAAGTATAAAATAATTAAAATTGCAACATTTGGGTATTTTTAAAACTATTGTTTTTACATGTTGGAAAAACGAAAATCGCTGCGGAGGTGAAATCTTTAGAATTAATAGAATATTTGAAATTCAGAAATGTCTGAAAAATTATTGTTTTTTCAAGGTAAGATAAATTGCTTGCAGTATGCAAGCACCTACTACTAGTATGTTATATCCTCCTCTGTAATAGTCATCGATATATAATGATAACAGGAGGATACTAATGTTTATGCACTTCCAGGCGAGCTGGAGATTCGAAATTTTTTTCTTAGGTTGGAATTTGTGCAAAACCGACTAGAAAAATCGAAAATCTTGAAAAAGTGCAACAATGCGACAGATAAAAATTTGTAATTGTTTAAACAAATTTTCAAGGTTTATGTATTTCCGAATGTGCTACGGAGCTGAAATTTTTTTTAAAGGTAGGATTTGTAAAAAAACGAAATAAGGACTATACAAATTTTGATATTTGTTTTGTTTAGCAGCTAAAAATTTTTAAAGTTTAAACAAATAGATAACTGTTTAGGTACTACGGGATGAGCTAGGAAGCTGAAATTTTCAAATTATTTACAGAACAGTGAATTTACACAAATAAACATTTCAATCTCTCCATACATAGATTGCGGCAACCGTTAAAAATCTTTAAATTTAAACAATTTGAAAAATATTATTTTACTTCTAGAAGTGCTACAACTATAAAATTAGGCTGAAATCTGTAGCATTAGTACCCCATAATGGAGAAAGTGTAAAATGTTTAAAATTGCAAAATTTAGGTATTGTTTTAAACTATTATTTTTACATGTGGGAAAAACGATAATCGCCGCGGAGTTGAAATCTTGAGAATTAAAAGAATATTTGTAATGATGAAATGTCTGTCTGAAAAATGAATGTTTTTTCAAGGTGAGATGAAATGCTTGCAGTATGCCAAGCACCAACTACTAGTATGTTATATCATGCTCCTCCTCTTTAAGGAACGTCTATATAGAATGATAACATATAGGAGGATACTAATGTCCAGCCCAAACTACAAGAGCTAGAGATCTGAAAGTTTTAGGTTTTTTAGATATGATAGAGAAACCTTCAGATAAAATAAGACTTTTCACCTAAGTGACATGAATTCGACTCCAGAAATTCCGAAAGGTGCGTTTTTTCCCATAAGAAAAGCTTTATGCCATTTTTGTAAATTAATTATGGGCACTTGCCGGTAAGATAGAAAGATGAAACTTTCAGAGTTGCTAGATGGCCGCAATATCTATTAGGAATTTTTTCCAATTTTACTTACAGTGTCTTGGGTTCGACTCCCGAGACCCCGGAATATCTCCCATAAGTTAGCATGGGAAAACGCAATCCAGTGTGTAGACCAATCTAATAAGTTTAGGAAGCTGAGATTTTGCAAGATTATAGAACTTTTCTCATAATCAACTATAAAAATCGAAAATTTTAAAATTGTAAATTGTAGGGGTTGTTTTAACCCCTTTTTATCATTAAAGTTTAATTATTTTTTAGGTACTACGGGATGAGCTAGGAAGCTGCAATTTTCAAATTATTTACAGAACAGTGAATTTACACTAATAAACATTTCAATCTCTCCATACATAGATTGCGGCAACCGTTAAAAATCTTTAAATTTAAACAATTTGAAAAATATTATTTTACTTCTAGAAGTGCTACAACTATAAAATTTGGCTGAAATGTGTAGCATTAGTACCCCATAATAGAGAAAGTGTAAAATGTTTAAAATTTCAACATTTGGGTATTGTTTTAAACTATTATTTTTACATGTGTGAAAAACGAAAATCGCTGCGTAGGTGAAATCTTTAGAATTAATAGAATATTTGTAATGATGAAATATGTCTGAAAAATTAATGTTTTTTCAAGGTGAGATGAAATGCTTGCATGCAAGCACCTTCTACTAGTATGTTATATCCTCCTCCTCTGTAAGGAACGTCTATATAGAATGATATATAACATATAGGCGGATACTAATGTTTAGGCACTTCCAGATGAGCTGGAGATTCGAAATTTTTTTCTTTGGTAGGGTTTTGTGCAAAACTGACTAGAAAAACGAAAATCTTGAAAAAGTGCGACAAGGCGGCAGCTAAAAATTCGCAATTGTTTCAACAAATTTTCGGGGATTATGTATTTCCGCATGTGCTACGGAGTTGAAATTTTTTTTTATAACTAGAATTCTTAAAAAAACGAATCATGGATTATACAAATTCTGATATTTTAATTTATTTGGCAATTAAAAATTCTTAAAGTTTAAACAATTGGATAAGTGTTTTGGTACTACGGGATGAGTTAGGAAGCTGAAATTTTCAAATTATTTACAGAGTAGTAAATTTGCACAAATAAACATTTCAGTTTTACCATATATGTATTGCGGCGGCCGTTAAAAATTATTTAATTTTAAATAATTAGAAAAATATTATTTTACTTCTAGAAATGCTACAACTTTAAAATTGGGCTAAAATTTGTAGCATTAGTACCCCATGATGTAGAAAGTATAAATTTTTTTAAATTGCAACATTTGGGGATTGTTTTAAACGATTTTTTTTACATATGGGAAAAACAGAAATCGCTGCGGAGGTGAAATCTTTCGAATTGAAAGAATATTTGTAATGATGAAATGTCTGTCTGAAAAATGAATGTTTTTTCAAGGTGATATGAAATGCTTGCAGTATGCAAGCATCAACTACTAGTGTATATATATATATCATTATATATCGACGTTTCTTACAGAGGAGGAGGGTATAACATACATATAGGAGGATACTAATGTTTAGGCACTTCCAGATGAGCTGGATATTCGAAATTTTCTTCTTACATAGGACTAGAAAAAACGAAAATCTTGAAAAAGTGCACAATGCCGTCGATAAAAATTCGCTATTCTTTTAACAAATTTTTAAGGTTTATGTATTTCCAAATGTGCTACAGAGCTGAAATTTTTTTATTGGTAGGATTTGTTAAAAAAACGAAATAGGGATTATAGAAATTTTGATATTTTATTTTCTTTGGCAGTTAAAAATTCTTCAAGTTTAAACAAATTGGTAGATGCTTAGACACTACGCTGCAAGCTAGGGAGCTGAAATATTTAAATTATTTAGACGTTCGCCTATGTAAACGAATAAACATTTCAATTTATCCATAAAATCGTTATTTTGGCCGTTAAAAATTATTTAAATTTAATCAATTAGATAAATGTTATTTCACTACTAATAGTACTATAAATTTAAAATTTTGCAGAAATGTGTGGCATTATTAACTCAATTTGGAAAAATTATAATATTCCTAAAATTGCAAAAATTAGCGATAGTTTCACTCCATTATTGTTCCATAATGAAAATACGAAAACCTGTTCAGAGGAGAAATCTTTAGAATTAAAGAAATATTTCTCATGATGAAATATCCGTCTGAAAAATGATTTTTTTTTAAAGGTGAGATGAAATGCTTGCAGTATGCAAGTACCTTCTACTATTATATATATATATATATATATATATATATATATATATATATATATATAAGCTGTCACTAAAAAATAGCTATATATCAAAATCAAACTCATAAATAAACCAACACGATCTCCAGGGCAACAGCACTTCAGCCAAGTGGAGCATATATGTCTCAAATAATAAATTCCATGAGTTACATCATTTTCCATGAAATTATGGCAACACTGTAATTTCCAAATTCTCTGGCAATCGGCTTGTGACCAAGTGTTCGTATTTCAAGTTTCGTTGCTCAGATCGCCCTGCATGAGCAATAAGTATAATCATCATTAAGACAATACCCTATACATTAAATTTATGGAAAAATTAGGATATTTTGTGTTAAGATTATGACATCATCATCCATGCCTTTATAGGTCGACCGGACTCTAAAGAACCTGCGCCATAGCTTACCCCTCCAGTTGGCGCAGCCCCTCTTTTTTCCCCTTTCCACACTACAGCTGCAGATTCAGTCAGTTTCAGCGCGCATATTTGAACGTTTTGATCTCCCCGGTATCTTCCTCTTTGAAGTTTTTCTTTATTGTTGATAGTATTTGTTATTTTTATTGTTGCTATTGTTACTTGGCATTTTGTTGTTTCTTTATTTGTTATTTTGGTGGTTAGTTGTTGTTTTTGAATGAAATTGCATCTTCATTAAGAAGTATGCCCGTTTCCGGGAGACCATTGATAGGACAAACACGGGAGATTGTGTACAAAGTGGCTACTTTCTTACGGGATAGCAAATATATCGGTCTCAAATACAATGTAGTGGAGAGCACAAGTACGGCTACTGGAGTATCTAGTTCCATGAATTTAGTTGTGAATTTTCCTCACGTATTTTTATTTGGTCCCTTCAGCTGAGGCTTCCTTTTATTCTTATATAAAAGAGATTCAGTCCCTTCAACTGAGCCACCTTATAATCATATAAAAGTACCGATTCTGAAAGGTTCTAAATATGAGAACATTCACGCACAGTACAATGTAACCTCTCGCTAATGGCAAATATTTTTCGATATTTTAACTCATCACGGCTCCTGTGCCTACGCTTTACGCCAGAATTTCTTTCGTTTATTTGTTTATGGCCCCTCCTTTTAAATAGCTAGAATGGCACGTGTTTCAGCCTTTTAGAATTCGCAGTTTATTGGTTTTTCTTTTTGGGTTCAGAGGACATCTGGGACGCAGCGTCGGAACGTGTTTCGGAAAGTCTTTTTCATTTTATACATATTTCTCCTGGTAATGGTGAATGAATTCTTTATTAATTGTGGCATTAATTTTATTACCAATGTAATTAAAAAATACTTAGCCGATATTTCATGGAATAATATCTGCGTACATTCGCAAAATTATACTTGTCTGCTTGAACTTAAGAAATTAAAATATGCATAATTATTATAATAAATGATTTGATACTTGTTACAGTCCATCATTCAGCAATCAAAAATACTTCATAAACACAACAGATAAATAATTTATCAGAAATCATGAAATATTAAACAGAAAATTCATCGATTATCCTGCGTGAGAATTTCGTCAGGCGTGAGCATCCGTAAGGTGTGAAGTTATCCGAAGCCGAAAGAGTGGGGGTACCGAGTGAGCTCCCGGCATCCTCCTTTGCTCCACCCACTTTTGCTAGAAGGGTCTTTTGAGTCCAGTCGACCTATAGCACGTATTTGGATCAAAATAATCGCAAAATATGTGATGCCATTATATTTAACAATTGAAAAGAAATCCAAAACGGGTATCAAATTATACAAAATTTCAATCTATATTATTTATTTACATGATTGATTTCAGTATGAAATCGTTATATTTGGGTGTATCCACTATGCCTTCAAAAAGGTTTGAGATAGAGGATACAAGCAGGTAGTGGGAAGAAGAGAGGGTGGGGAGAAAGAGCAGTGGATTTTTGCAATGAAATCAAGGGTCGAAGGCCGGAGGCATCGCAGTGTTTGGATAAGAACCGGGGAGAGGGGAGTGGGAATGACTACGGAGTTTCCCATTGGAGATAAATATCCATTGTGAATGACCAGGTAGGGCATGGAAAGAGCAGATGAAAGGAAGGAACAAAAGTGGGTATATCTTCTCAGTTTTTCAGAATGAAACGTCTAAAAAGGTAAGAGTAAGAAGGAAAGAAACATACGTTGTATGTATGTACAATAAAGCACCTGTTGGATCCAACTAATTTACCATGGCTCCCAATGCACTGAATCTTTCTTTTTTCTCACTATGTAACTCTTATAGGGAAATATCCGAAGTGTGTGAATGATCACTGATGTTTTTCCATCTATTTCTGGTTCTCAAACATTTGAAGTGTTGCGAAAGTTGCTATGGAGTATATGTAAACAAAACAAAGCTAATCAGGTTAAAAAAATTTCATTCTGTAGCGATACAGCGATAGATAGGCAAACTCATATGTCAGACCCAATGGTAAATTCCAGTCTTTTTTTTTATTTTTAAAAATTCATTTTTGGTATTTTTGTATTATTATTTTGTATTAGTTGCACAGTTATAAAAAGTACTACAGAAGTGGAGCGGATAAATCACAATGAGATTTCTGGACAAAAAAATAAGGGAATTAGAAAAATTACAATGTCTGGGTTCACCTGACATATGAGTAGAAAGAGTTGAGTATTCTACTAGTTACATACACCATCACTCATGGACTGCACAGAACTTTTTTTGCAAAATGTTGGTAAAAAAAGGGATTGTGCATCTTACATGAGGATTTCTGAACAGGTAACATTAATTGCGAATATTGTTAGTAAATTCACTGCCATTCGCTTGCATCTATGTTTATACTTGCAAAAGACGAAGAATTCTACAAAGTACATGCACAGACTTTGTTTCAGAGAAGGTGAATTAGTGAAGAGGCTGACACTCTATAATCTCAGACGTCAACTTATTTTGGCATGAATTTATTTTTTACCCTCTGAACTGGCACAAAAATAGGGGTGCACAGGATACATGAGAGTGCATGGTACATGAGTAAATACGGCAAGTTGATCTTACTTAAATTATACAAAATAGAGCACATTTAAAAATTCTAAACTGAAAATGATGAAAAATATAGCAATTTTATGTTTAACCTTTTCACTGCCAAGCGGTCGGTGATCGCTCATTCCGCGAAGCGCTAGATACTCCACAGCACTTGATTACTCGTTTGTTGTTTTATATGGTTTGCTTTCATCATACAGTTGTTTAAAATATGTCCCATCATTCTTTTAGATCCGGGCTTTGGACCGGCACTGGCAAAGTTAAAAATATATATTTATTTATTTTAAATTTTTGTTTTTTTTATTTTTAATGATGATATGAATTTTTATTTGCTTTGCAATTTAATAATTTCTTTGTGTATGGTACACCTCGAGACATGGAACGACACATAGAGCAACTTGGCATTTCTTGCAATTGTACCTTGTCTCCCGTCTCTTATTGTTTTTCCAACAAACTATGCACTTTCTCATTGGGAATTTACTTTTTGCTGCCTCTGATGCAATGCTAGCTGGAAAATGCCTTTCCATCAGCCACAGAGGTGAATCCTCACTCGATCTTATTCCTCCTCCTTATCGCTTTCTTTCTTCACTGAATTTTTCAAGAATTACTCGGATTAGCGCCAAATAAAATTCTGCTATTGGAATATTATTTCCCATCACCACTTGCTAAAGGATGTGTGCATTCAGCACGGAAAGGTCGAATAATATAATCACAGTAAAAGTAGGCAAACAGTAATCCAAGAGTATCCAAAAACAATGTCCAATATGAAAGCCAAGGTCCAGAAATAAAAGTTGAACGAAGCAAAAGAATAAATCCACAAAGCCAAAAATAATGTCCAAAAGAAATGCAAAGATCGAAAAATAGAAAATCGGTGAGAAGGAACACAGCGCGTAACTCTTGAGAAAGACAAGGAGAAACTGAGCTCTGAAATCCGACAAAAGCATATCGAGAAGAAAAAAATAAAAGTACTATAAGGGCATAGGGGCTGAGATAAAGTCAAGTGACTCTTGAAGGTTTCTGAAACATGTAGCCAAGTCGGGAACCTAACTCTCCCAAACATTCACTAAAAGGATTTGAATGACATCTACCGGCATTGAAAAGCATTCCTAAATAAGGAAGAGACCGCTAGATATCGCTAGAAGCAAAAACGAGAAAACACGTCTTGAGCAGCGACGCGAAAAACCGGCAAACGAGATATGACGTCCTTAGCACTGAGGGCTCGGCATATCCCGGACGAGTTATCACGTACATAGCACTGAGCGGCCAGAACCCGCTGGACAAGATATTGCATCCATAGCAGCGAAAAGGTTAATCCATTACTATGCAGAACCGTAGTTTTTAAAAACTATTTTTCTTATTTTCTAATAAGTGAAGCTGGCTCAGCATTATGCATTATTCCTTTTCTACAGTGTCCCATTTTGTCAAAAGATAACATGTTTGTCATTAAAAAATAGTTTTTCATGAATAATGTTCAAAAATTAAAGTGAACTTTCAGAAATGTCAGTACAATTCATTTGACAGGAAAGCATACTCTAAGATCAATAAATTGTAAAATATAATTTCAGTGGTTAAACAAAAGGAATTGCAACTGTTATCAAGCAATCACTACTTTAAATTTCACAAAACAAATTCTTCAACTAGCGTAACAAAGTACCCTTTGATTATAATGCATCACAGCAGGCTACAAAAAGTCTTGCAATTTCAACTGTACATCTCTTACATTCTAAACATGCATCTATACATGGATTCACCTCATTTTTATATATTATTACATCCATAGGCGTACCCAGGATTTTTGTTTGGGGGGGTCCACAATGGTAAACACTCATTTTCATGTTTACATTTTTATATGTAAACATGCACACACATGCGTGTATTCACAAACAAACATATACATAGGCAGTGGCATATTTTGAATGAAACTCATTGATTTAGTGTATGAAAATACATATTTTTAACAACACATTTATTATCCCGTGGATAAAATATATTTAATTGAAAAATTACAACATTTATACCATTACAGCCAAAAGAAATTACATTGATTTACAAATAAAAAAAAATAAGTTGTCATAAAAAATACAAGGTCCACAGCTAGCACCTATGCATAAATCAGCCTCTGCATATAGGCATTCATAAAAACATATAAAATGAAAAACAATGTTGGTTACAAATTTATCTGTTATTTAGAACAAACATTCTCAGTTTCTCATAGAAATATGCATATTAACATTGAATTTGAATATAAATCTTTCGATTTTTCATATCATGAAATTAATATTTATAGGTTTTGTTTACTAAAACATAAAATAAAAATTAATTGGGTAACACAATTACAATTTTATATCTAATCTTCGGTCTTTTTTTGTAATTCATCTAATATGTCTTTGGAGAGCAATTCCATTTCCCTATAAATGTTGAGGAGCGCTAAACCATTCCGTCTTTCCTGTACATGCCTACAATTGGGAATACACTCGCTAATTTTTTTTATAATATATTTAATCACTTTGGAGTGTTAAAAAAGTGTATGATTTTTCAATAATTCCTAAGCAATTCCTTATATCTTGATTATTTGCACTGTTTCCAATGGCTAAATTTAAACAATGCGAGGTGCAATGTACATATAATGCTTGTGGGAGCTGTTGTTGTATATGTGCCTGAACACCTTCAAATTTGCCACTCATGGAAGCAGCACCATCATACCCCTGACCTCGAAGGTAGGAAATATCAATACCAAATTTTAGTAAACTATCTATAATGGTAGAAGCCAAACCTTTTCCACTAGTGTCGATAACTGGAACAAACTGTAAAAATTTCTCGCAAACTCTAATTTCCTTATCTACGTATCTTACGCATAATGTCAATTGCTCAGTTGTTGAAATGTCTGTTGTTTCATCTGCTAAAATAGCAAAATATTTTGCATCATTTACTTCTTTAACAAGTCTTTTCAGAATCAAATCATTAAAAATTTCTATTATTTGGTTCTGGATGTTGGCGCTTAAATAGGTACTGTTTCGCCCGCATTGTTTAAAGTGATTTTTTAAATCGGTATCACCAGCTTCTAGCCTTTCTCTAAGGATTGCACGGAAATTACCTTCATTTTTCTCAGGCTTTTTATCAATGTTAAACTCTCCAGAATCCACATGACCTCGTAGTGCAATACCTTGCTGTCCACATAACATTATAGTCATGATTATGGATTCCAAGCGTTTCCGATTCTCAATAACTTGTTTCATTCTCATCGTATCGAGCTGTTTGTCGATAGGTATTCTTTTGCCTGTCATTATATCACATAGGTTTTCATAAGAACATAATGAATTTGAATGATATAACGCTTTTTCATGAGCTTCAAATGTTTCAACTGCATGTTTCCAATTATTGTACCCACTTGATGCGAGTTGACCTAAAGGTTGAGATTTACTTTTACCAATTTCTTTTGCCGCGAATAAGCAACAATATTTACAAAAACATATATCTAGTCTCGAATAAGCAAGCCACTCATATCTGTGCAACCATTGCAATTGAAATTTTCTTTTCTTTCCATTTTTTTCAGTCATATATGGAAATGGAAAAAGATCATCTGGTTTCCACAAATTCTGTATAAAATCCACTTTCTCTTAATTTATAACTAACCTCTTGTAAGCCGTGAAATCTGATTTAATTAATGTTCCAGTAGTGTTATTCGATGCAGTCTGCAAGTTTTCACCCGTCTCGGGTGATTTTGATAGGACTATCCTGTTTTCCAATTTTGGTTTTTTGGTCAAATACTTGAATATCGTTCCTATTCCCGAATTTCTTTTATCATCCATTACCCCTGTAAATATTTTTCGAATAAATTATTTCTTATAATTGTAATACTTAGCATGAGAAAAATTAATGCTATTGACTTAAAACTTTTAATTTTACAATTTTAAGTGAACTTTTACCTCATAAATGTAGTGGCCAAATGAGACTAACACTTTTTTCAATGAATAAGAACAGCTATTCCGTGGAAACGTGACACCTGGACACAGCTTACTGAAAATATGCACAAATTTTAACCTTTGAAATATATAATAGTTATATTTTCAAATAAAAATTTCCAGTATTTATTTTTCAACAGTAATATGGAATAACATATTTGGGGGCAGAATAATAAATAATTGAAATTCATATTATCATAAAAAATAATTTGGCGTGTAATATATGTAATAAAAATAATCAATATAGAAAGATTTTTCCAATCTTTGAATCCAGAATATGAAATTTTGTTTTTAAAATCAGAAAACAACTTGCAAAAGAAGCAGAAAATGCAGTCAAGTCTTTAAGAACAAACTAGCCAACGACGATCGATGAATTCACCATTTAAAAGTTTCCGGGTGTACAATTATACAGAAAAACGCCTATTACTCTCATTCACAGGAAAGTCAAAGTTACTATCCCTGTTTGGACCTTTATCAATTACAGAGACTAGCTGATTATCAATCAGAGGTATTGGCCAAAGACCAATATCACTACAGTTAATTTTACATGATTCTGACTTTTCAAACCGAGTTTCTGTTAAGGATATAGATGAAGCTGATGTGAGTACTGGTAATTCTACTAACGGTGTTGTTTCAATGTGTTCTTCTAATAAATGAAATTACGATAACATTTTATTAAAGTTTTTATATGTTTAATTCAAATTACTTTATCAAAATCATCCAGTTACATTACAGAAGGGCTTTCAGTCTCCTAAAGGACATTATTATTAACAACGAAAATTAAACAAAATTCCACATCATAAAATAATTAGCTTTTCTTACCAAATACTGCTAATTGGGTACTGTAAAGAGTGGCTGTTTTGGGAAAGTATCCGGGAAAAAGAATTTGTCGGCAACCAAGAACTTCCGAAGCTGTTCCCTTCTTTCTGTAGAGAAACACTCGTGATCAACGTAAAATGTTGAGATCAAACCATGAAAATTAATTATTTCAGAAGAATATCTTAATCACTTTTGCGTATTTTCAAACGAATTATCCAGTGTTCAGTCTAAATGAAACATACAAACTTGAACTATTGATGTTGTTTCAAAGAGAAACCAAATGAGACTAATCCTCTCGAATAGTTTCCCTCTTTCAAAAAGGACTAGGAAACATTCCTACATCTGGAAAGGGGTCATTTCCTTTGGCCCATTCGTGCGGAGAAAAGAGAAAAACGCAAGTAAGGGACCCGAGACCCTCTCCATCCTCCTACGGTCAACGTTCGGTCGGAATAGGGGATGGGATAGTAAGATAAGCTTGAAGGAATGTGTGAGAAAAGAAACGCTTTTGGAATTTTGTGAAGAGCAAGCGTGGCAGAATTAATGATAATTCCATTTACTCGATCACTGTTATTTTTACAAGTCCTTATCTAGCACAGGTATGTAAGTACTAGCAGCAGCCTCTGTAACTGACGGATCTCTTGAAATTGGTGGCCCTAGCTGGCCTATGCAAAGTACAGCCCTGCCAGTAACTAATAAGAAATAGTAGTATTGGAAAAACAATGCTATTACATATTTTGAATTAAATGTCAATGTGAACATTGGGAGCCTTCAGATTTTGTGGGATATAAGTTATTTTAGGGGCCATCCTTAAATGATGTCACACTTAAGGGGGAGGGAGGGGGTCTGGGAATATGTGACATTTTGTGACATGGGGGGAGGAGTATATGTAAAACAATGTGATGTCACAAATAAGTAAAACTTTTTGCCAAGATCTTGTGCTTCATTTTTTATTTCCTTAATTTTCTTGAACCGACAAATTCAATAATTTTTATTTATTCTCTGTATTACTCATGAGCTCATGAGAGCTCAAAATGATACTTCCAACATTTTGATGGGCAATTTTGCAGAGCAACTATTAATCATTTGGAAGAAATTGCTTTAATTCTTCGACCAAATGAAGTATGTTTCTTGAGCCAAGATGATAAGGCTAGAGTGCCACTTGGCTAAACAGCAGCAAAGGAGCAATCCCCATTGGTCATGCATGTTGAGTATCGAGTGAGTTTACCAGATCATGATTGGGTTGTAGCTGCCAGACATAAGTTGATACCTCCAGTTTATGTTGGAATTGAAATAAAGAAAAATGGAAATGGCAATCCAATTGCAGTAGGATACTCAGGCCCAACCTTTATAGATGTCAGATCCGGTAAGCACTCTTCTTCAACAGCATTTTCACATGCATTTATTTGACTTTGAAATACTTTTGAAGTTACCAGAATTTGAAAGTAGCACAAGGTTTCAGAATGAAGTAAAACCTGTGGTAATTTTTACTGTGGATGGTGGCCCTGATGAGAATCCGCGATACCAGAAGGTAATTGATGCTGGAATCAATCACTTTTTACAGTATAATTTGGATGCCCTTTTTATTGCAACCAATGCACCTGGCAGGAGTTCTTTCAATCATGTTGACAGAAGGATGGCATCTTTAAGTAAGGAACTGTCTTCCTCATGAGCATTATGAAAGCCATCTTAATTCACAAGGCAAAATGATTGATCCGGAATGATTGACCTTGAAAAAGAAAACTTTGAATATTTACATTGGCAGAAATATGGGGGCAGATGGTAATTGATGGATAACCAACCAACTGTAGCCAAATATACAAGTCCAGAAAATTCCAAGATTAATCCTGAATATTTGTTGACAAAAGATGCTATTTGGTCATCAAAACATTCGAGAACTAGCCAATATTTTACACAGATTGTAAAGTGCAGAGACATAAACTGTTGTTCAGCACCTCAAAGCTCAATTTTTAGTATTTTAAGGGAACGATTCCTACCTCCACTGATTCCAATCAAACAGACAAATGCAGGTTTAAAAGCTCCATTATCAACAGATGAACAAGGTCTTACTTTGAAGTATTCATCTGTTTTCATTGCAAGTAGTATTGATTTGGAAGAAATATTACCAAGATCAGCCAAAAGTTTCAAAATTATGCCTACTGTTCATCTACTCAAAAGAAATTAAGAAATCGAATATGCAATACCTGCAATCTGTATTTTGCTTCAAATGTCATGTTACAGAAACACTATAAGATACATAAGCAGACAGAGACCATGTCACAAATTCAGGAAAGAGTTAGGCCAATTCATATTGCTGCTAGACGACAGCATGAAATGATGGCTATTCTAACAAACCAGGACAATGTCCAATATGCAGAACGGATTAATGAAGAAAATTTGCATTTGAATGGAATAAAATATGATACAGATGATGGACATTCAAATAATATGCATATTTACAGTATGGATGAGTTTTTCCAAACACCATGAAAAGAATTATAATGTCTAAGTTGTTCAAATTTTTCATTTCCTTTATGTCCATTTTTTCTTATAGTTTTATTAAATGTAATTGTTTTTAATGAATGTATCCTATAGTTACTGAAGTTACAAAAATAGAAAAGCATAAACTTTGTATATTGTTAGAGTTGCCAGAAATTATTTAAAGAATATGTATATGCAATTTTTATGGTATTTGGTATTATATTTGCATACTATGGAACATCTACTACATTTGAGTATTTCATTATCTATAATATGTACTTATAAAAAGTGATAATTTTATTTGAATGTTTTGATTTTCTTTCATGCACAAATGATGTCTGGACATATCATTAATTTTAGATAGTCAATATGACTAAATTAAAAAGGACAAGGTTTTACTTTTCATGAAAACTTGATTGTAGAGCTGATTATTTATTTTATTTTTGGGATTTTGTGACACAAAATGTGCAATAATTTATAAAATGTTGTCTATAGAATGTCTGTATGCCATATATATATGTATATATATTAGAAATGGATATTTATTTGCAATATATTATATTAATAATTTAAGAATACCAATGAAAACCTTTATAATAGTTATTACTTATAGAAATGGAAAGTGCACTACAGTATACTGTTTTTTCTCATCTTTCATTTTTAGCAATTGAAGTCTGTTAACTCTAATTGTATACAAAAAATCTTCCTTTCTTAAGGGACTGTGTGACAACTTTGTGACACAGGGGAGGGGGGGATGAAGCTCTATGTGACACTTTGTGACAGAGGGGGGATCAAAAATCCCAAAAAATGCTGTGACATCATTTAAGGATGGCCCCTTAACAGCAATATTCGTCACAAAAATTCTTAAAACATCGTGAAAATGTTCATCAGCAAATTAGATTTTGCGAATGTCTTTCGTAAGAACTTTTTACGAAAATGTAATCGCATCCAAATATCGTAATCATTTGTGAGACAAATCGGCTAATTTTTGGAAAGTATTGCGGCATATAGAATCGAATAAAATTCCACTAAATCATTTGCTTCATATGAATTTTTACTTTCTCTATATATGTAGATAGAGAAAGTATTGTTGCCTTTTTCATTTCTCTCAATATATCTAAATTTCAAATGCAGTGTTTAAGCCACCAATACAGTTTATAAGCCACCTATACCGTTTTTAAGCCAGATATCTCCTTTTGTGAATCGAAGTAGAGTTAATACCATAATGGCATATTGCCATAATTTACAAGATATTCTTCGTTTGTGCTCACATAGTGTAAACGCACCTTTAAAAGCCAATCTCTTGATCGATTCGACGTGTATTAAAAAATCTATGGCAAGAAAACAAACTTCCATTATTTAGGCGTACATTGTTTCATGTCTCGAACACCTACGATGATTCTGTGATTTTAATATGCGAATAATTAATGTTCTACATTCAAATTTATTCCTTCTCGCATATAACGCAACGAATGTTGTTTAAATTGGTTGCCTAAATCCTCTTTCAAAACATGAATTGCCCAAATTCATTTTTGGGCACGGGCCTGGTGGCCCCCTCCCCCTCGGTACGCCACTGATTACATCCATTGTAATTATAACAACCTACCTGCAGATTATCCCCATGATATATATGGCACTTTCGCAAAACAGCATTCTGAAAGCCATTGCACCTGAAAAACCAAACAAGTTATCAAAGAATGTCTAAAAGATCAGAAAATTTACCAAAAAATACAGCTTAATAATGGTCCTTTATGTTTTGATACCTAGGCTTAGGGGAAATACTCAAAGTAAACTTTTAATAATGAACTTTCAACACGTAAAACTATTTAATGACAAAAGTGCTGCCTAAATTAAAAAAAAGACAATCATGCCTATTCCACAAATAATATAGAGAACAACGTATCATTACAAGTAGATAACAAACATCAAAAATGCTCATCAAAATCTATACATCATTATACTATAATGGAATAAGTGTGAGTTTGTCTGTCCGGAATCTGATTGACTTCCAAGAAGCAAATCACTGCCTCTGGAGACAAGGAATTGGATTACCTCATAATTGTAACTATACATTAAAAATATAATGTACATAGTTCTTAACTGATCCAATTTTATATGACTTCTAAATCAGATGGCCATCTTAGAATATATTCATATAATCGTCTTTTCAAAATTAAAGATAAAACTTATACAGTATTTACTCGCGTATACGCTGCCACTGCATACAAGCCACACCCTCGTTTTCTGAGACTGAATCTAGGGAAGAAAAAAGTTTCCAAAAATAAGCTGCTCTTAAACAATCGGGCCCTATAAGAAGTTAAGCAGTCATTGTCCGATACATGAGGAAATGCGATTGATTGTGAGTTCATATTTAATGAAGTGTGCAGCGATAATCATTGGAAATAAGTTAAGGTAGAATTATAAATTTTTTCCTTTTGAATATACTGTGATATAAGACTAACATCGAGTGACTGTGTGACAATTACTCTAATACATTGCTGTAAACTCACAGAAAGTTAAAAAATGGCAAGGGCTGGACTAAATGTCATTATTTTCCTAATGTAATTTTTTAATGCGCAGTTTTCTGAGTGACTTAACAAAATTTTGCACCGGTACCAGTAGAATGATGTGGTAAGATTAACCCTTCCCCGCTGGGGTCAGTAATTTGTACGGACCTCGTTTTCTGTCCTTGGCGCCGGGATCAGTACCACGTACTGACCTTGCCGAGACTCTTTTAATTTGCCGTATTTCGATTATAAACATTTCTTATAGAATGATATTTTTGTTTAACACTGAGGAATGAATTATTATTTGAATTTTATAAATAGAATACGTTTTGTGAACTCTTAAATTGACTTATATAATTTTGTTATTGTACATGAATGGAAATTGGAAAAAAAAACTTTCTCACATCTCTTTTTTAGTAGTAGTAGAGTTGATTATATAAGGTGTGTCGACAGCAAGGTCATTTCACACCGTACTCAAATCAGTAATACAATAAAAGTTATTATATTTCCCTACTAATTGTGATAAAATTAAAATAAAATTTTATACAGGTAATGTGAATAGAAAAAATGTAATGTTAAAAATTATTTAAATGTATGGAAGCAATTTAGCTTCCCTGAGGAACTTGGAAACCACATCTATCTTAACAGGGTCATCTCCCAGAACATCGTTAAGCTGGCCTTGCATCGAAAGACTGTTTCGCATACCCTGGTAGTGGGTACATTCGGTCAGGATATGTCTTATAGTGAGACGGGAGTCACAATGGTCACAGTGCGGTACTTCCTTCTCCTGTGTGAACAGATAACAGTGAGTAAGGGCACAGTGCCCTATCCTCAATCGGGTCAGCACTACTTCCTCCCGCCTACTATTCCTGACAGAGGAGGACCAGGGAGTCGTAACAGCCTTTATGTCCCACAATTTGTTATTTTGCAAACCTAGCCATGAGTCCTGCCATTGTTTCACTATAAGTAACCTAAAAAATTTTTTTAGGTCTTCTGCTGTCGTGGACCGCGAGTCTAGTTCTTGCTTGCAGAGGCCTTCCTTGGCAGCAGTCAGCCTTCTCATTCCCCTTGATTCCCACATGCCCTGGTACTCAAACAAAGACTATGTTATTCCCCATGGCCTCTAACAGGGCAAGACGGGAGTGAATCAACTGGACCAGTGGATGATAGGAATCAAAGGTAAGGATTGTTTGCAATGCGCTCCTAGAGTCACTACATATCAAATACGACATGTTTCGTGACTCTATTTCATCCAAGGCAGTCTTGATAGCGTACAGTTCCGCTGTGTAAACACTACACAGCGGGTGCAGCTTCACCACGGAGATGATATTTTGGGAAGATGTTACAGCGCATGCACAGGCAGTGTCTGACTTGGAGCCATCTGTGTAAATGTGAGTGGCATCACGGTGCTTTTCCAAAATTTCCATAAATTGATGGAGATATACGTTAGGATGTGTGCCTGATTTGTTGCAGCGAGACAAATCCATATTAATTTTTGGATAAGACATCTGCCATGGCGGGACTTTATTAAAACCACAGGATGCACTTTGGGGAGCTGAATCCGGGCATCATCAATGAAATTTTTAAAACGAATTCCTATGGGTTTCATCACCCTAGGTCTTCTATAAAATAATTCAATAAAACGGGGTCTGAACACAAGTTTAAAACAAGGGTGTGTCTTTTGGGATAAAATCTTACCGACATAATTACACATTAAAATCATCCTCCGCATCTCAAGAGGCAGTTCTCCAGCATCACAGTAGATGCTGGGAATTGGACTGGTCCTAAAAGCACCAGTTGCCAACCTGAGGCCAGAGTTGTGAATGGTACTCAGTGGGCGGAGATAGGACACTCGTGTAGCAGAATATATAAAGGACCCATAGTCGAGCTTTGATCGTACCAATGCCCTGTATAAGAGAAGAATCGATTTGCGGTCAGCACCCCATGATGAATTACACAAGTATCGCAGAACATTTAAAACTTTAAAACACCTATCTTTTAAAATGCCAATATGGCTTCTCCAGTTCCATCTTTTGTCGAGTGTCATTCCAAGGAACTGTACAGAATCCACCACCGGTAGGGTAATTTCACCAAGTGTAAGAGAGAAATCAGGAAATAATCCCCGTCGTCTGTGAAAATGCAAACACTTGGTCTTCTCTTTGGAGAAGCGGAAGCCAGTTTCGCCAGACCATTTATGGAGCCGATTCAGGGTCAGCTGAATTTGCCTTTCAGCCATCCTCAAATTTGATGACCTACAGAAGATAGCTAGGTCATCGACAAACAATGAGCCTATAACTGGTGGGTTAATGCAGTCTACAACGTCATTGATGGCTATTGCGAATAGCTTAACACTTAAAACAGAGCCCTGAGGAACACCATTTTCTTGGGTAAAAGACTGTGATAGGTGATTGCCCAAACGAACTCTAAAAGTACGCCCTGCTAAAAAGTTTTGGATAAAAATTGGTAGTCTACCTTTAAAACCCCAGTCTTTAAGAGTGCGTAAAATCTTGTATCGCCAGGTATTGTCATACGCATTTTTTATGTCAAAAAAGACTCCTATGACATGCTGATGTAGGAGAAAGGCCTCTTGGATAAAGCTGTCGATCCTGACCAGGTGGTCCACTGTAGACCTGCTACGTCGGAAACCATACTGGACATTTGAGAGAAGGTTACCGCTCTCAAGGCACCAAACTAGACGTCTGTTCACCATTCTCTCCATCAGTTTGCACAGGCAACTGGTCAAGGAGATTGGGCAATAGCTGGATGGCTGGCTCTTGTCCTTTCCCTGTTTAGAGATAGGGACAATTGCCGATTCCCGCCAAGATTCAGGGAAAGCCCCCTCAGCCCAAAGCTGATTGAGGGTTTTCAGCAGATCCTGTTCAGCATCTATGGGCAGGTGTTTGAGGAAGGCATTGTGGATACTGTCCAAGCCAAGACAAGAGTCCTTACCAACCCCAATTGCTGACTTCAACTCCCACAGTGAAAAAGGCTCATTGTAGGATGCTGGACTGCTGATATTGCCAAGGTCTAGTACAGTTCTTTCCATTCTCTCTTTCATTCGAATGAAAGAAGGCTCGTACTCGGCTGTGCTGCTAACCTTGGCGTAATGGAGGCCTAACGCTTCGCCAATGGCAGCAGAAGATGTTATAAGTTGGCCTCCAATTTCTAGCCCTGGCACGCTTGTAGGATGGTATTTGCCCGAGATTTTATTAACCCTATTCCAAACCTGTGCAACTGGAGTCCTGTGGTTAATGGAGGATACATACTTTATCCAAGAGGACCTTTTCACATCTTTGATGACCTGGCGAGCTTTCGCCCTCAGTCGTCGAAACGCCGCAAGATTTGTACATGTGGGGTGTCTATTAAAAATTCGCAATGCCTGTTTGCGTTTCCGAATGGCCACCGCACATTCCTCATTCCACCAGGGAACGGGAGTGTGGCGCGTCTTCCCAGATGACATTGGAACGCTAGTACTAGCAGCATTGAGTACAGCTGCCGTAAAAACCTCGACATTGCGTATTACCCCTCGACTGCTGTCAAAATTGAATTTAAAATTTGATTTAAAATCCGGCCAATGGGCTATATGTGTAACCCATGTTCTCGCTCGGTTCGAGTCAACAGAAATGCTAGCCTTCTGCTAAATTAGGAGAGGGAAGTGGTCACTACCACAAAGATCATTATGCACAGACAATGTAAATAGTGGTGCAATGGTGCTACTACAAATAACTAAATCTATTGAGGAGTACTCCCCATTAAAAGCATTAAAAAGTGTTTTTTCACAATCATTCAATAAAATCAGGTTAAAATCATTAAAAAGGTTTTCTAAAAGACCACCTCTGCCATTGTGGTCGGCCATCGTGTCCCCCCAGAGTGTGTTGTGTGCATTAAAGTCGCCCAGCAGCATGAATGGCCGTGGTAGCTGATTAATCAGGTCTTCAAGGTTCGCCCTGTTCACCTGAGCTCAATCCGGAAGGTATACGTTACATAACGTAATTACCTCCGGAGCTGCTACAGTAACAGCTACGGCTTGGAAGGGCATCCTAAGGTCCACCTGGGAGGTGTAAAGGGTCTCCCTGATGGCCGCAGCGACGCCTCCCTGTGCCCTATGACCGCTGAGGTCATCTTTGCGAAATATTTTAAAACCTTTGAGTGAAACCTTGTCAGATCTTTTAAAATGAGTCTCCTGTAAAAATATACTGGATGGGTTAAAATTGTTTATTAAAATATCAAGCTCCGCCTTATGTTTAAAATACCCGTTACAATTCCATTGAACTGTAAGCATTTAAAATAAATTTAAAATAAGGATAAAAACCATAAAATCTGTAAAAAGGACCGTAAATGCATTGTTCACGTAGAGCGAAGCTTAGCGTGTAAGCTTTGTCTTCCTCCCTTTCAACCGTTGTGCGAGGAGGGCTTGCAATTCCTCCTCGTTCAAGCTTTCTTCCTCCATCTCCACCTCAGTGGAGAGAGGACCCTTGCTGGAGGGACCAGGTGGTGGTGTCTTCCCACGCTTGTCAGCATGGGATTTCACTGGTGGCCTGGGTTTAGGTCTTGGTGACTGACTCCTCTTTGGAGAGTCAGCACCAGAGGTGATTTCCACCTCCATTGAGGTGGTTTCTTTTTTGTCTCTTGTCTGTTTTTTTGGTATTAAGTTTTTCTTTTCTATTTCCTTTTTTTTGTTTCAATCTCCCGTTTATTTTTTTGCTCTTTTCCCTGTGGATGTTCTGCCTCGCGCTCGGTTTGGGTAGAACAGGTGACCATTTTCTTCAGAGTTGCTGCTTTCTCCGCATAAGACTTTGAAAATGTCGGTGCTATCAGGGTCCTGTACTTCTTCCATGCCTCGAAATACGGAATTTTTTCGATTGTTTGGATCTCTACGATCTTGCGTTCTTCCTGTACTTTGGGGCAATCTCGCGAGTAGACTGGGTGTGGCCCCTCGCAATTGCCACAAAGTACAGGTGAGGCACATACCTCCCCCTCATGCACAGTTTTGCTACATTTTGGGCAGATGGCTTCGCCCTTGCACCTTGGTGCAACATGACCAAATTTTTGGCATTTGTAGCAACGCATTGGGTTTGGTATATACGGATGTACAGGACATTTCTCATACCTTACATTGACCTTCTCTAGAAGCTTGTCGAGCAAAAAGGTGAGAACCACAGAGGTGGTGTTTATGGTTTCACCATTCCTTTTTGTCGTTAGTCTATGACAGTTGATGACCCCTTGGGGAGCCATCTCCCTCGTAATCTCTGCGACATCGACATAGAGGTCATAGCAGGATATGACCCTACGGCAGGTATTCAAAGTCTTATGCGGCTCCACAGTGACAGGAATGTCATGCAGCTTCTTCAAAGCAAGCAGCACTACACTTTGCTTATCATTTCTGGTTTTAATTAGTAGTGTTCCCTTAATTTTTTAACAGATTCTAGGTCCCCTGGGATTGCTCCCGAGAGGACCTTTTGTATTAGGAAGAAAGAGACCTTGGTAAGGTTCTCGCCTTCGTTTGCACATCTCATAATTAGATAGTTCCTGCAGGTGCAGGTCGACTTACCTCCCCCGTCCACATCTGGGTGGGTTCTTTTTGGGGGTGGAGGAAGTATGTGTTCCGCCATTAAATACAGAAAATTCATCCCCTGGTCTCCCCACCCACCACAGAGCCACACATTTGGGACGCCACACCGCAAACTGGTGTGGTCGCCAGGGCTAACCAAAGGATATAGCACCCGCAGCTAGGCTGCCTGCTTCAGGTTAGGTCTCAGCTCCCACTCCACCCACCGTACATGGGCCTCCAACCCCATGCACCTTCGACCCCCCTCCACAGACCTCCATAGCACAAAGCGCTCGCCACCGGAACGCCGAAACGTGATGGAAGCCGATTGGCCAGGTGTGGCTAGCACCTGACCGCCCGTCTACAGCGAATCCAGGGCCTAAGTGGTGTATTACTCCATGGCCCTTCCAAAGCATCCGACTTCTTCCGGAACCAAGGAGCTTAACCACCAGGATCCCCTTCTCCCCCTTACGGGTCGCTGTGCACGGCAAACACACGGGTGGGTTCATAGCCAGATGTTGTGGCTTTATACGTAGGTAGTAACCCATATACTACCTGGACATTGCCCTTGGCAGAAACTGGGGGTTTTTTAACGAGGTTGTCTCCTCGCCCATTGGTCGCCTCTTACGACCAGCAGAGGGGCTGCGGGAGTATTCTCAATCCCCCTACCCGCAGGGGGGCATCTCTTTTTATTTTTTATTCTTTACTTTATCAGTTCGTAATACTTTCTTTTATAATCATACGGATAATTTCTTATATTTTTAGGAATTTTAACCATTTCTTTTGTTCATCTGGCTCTTATTAACATTATAAATTTTTTTTTGAAAGTTACGATTATAACATCCACTTTTTTGTCTACTTTAAAATATACAGTATATTAAATTTTAACTGTACTTTCTAAAAACTAAATGGACAGATTATGCAAATAACTAAATAAATGTGCGTATATTCTTGGAACACAGCTGCACTGGAGTAGGCTAATATCGTAAAGAGACAAGAGATGAAATGAAAACGGATCGTTCTAGAGCATCTCTTTCTCGGTGATGGAAGGGACCCTCCGTGTTTTCTTCGTGACATATCTTCTCATATCTCATCATGCGTGCTCTCATTTGAAGGAACACTTCATATTCTCAAGACTAAATGAACTCGAGAGGCAATAAATCATTGTATATTGGTGCCGGCTCAGTGAGACCTCGAGGAAGTAATTTCAGTGAAGATTTTGTGAGCTAAGCTAAGTGGTCACGGATGGACGATAGGAATACAATACTTCTCTTTGTTAGGCATCCAAATGCGATAACATTCTTTCTCTCTCTGAGAGCGAGAGAGAGAGTTAATAACCAGGCATAGGCTCCAAGGAGTCGGAGTTTACAAGAAGCCAAGGAAGCAAACGCAGTATACCATTGAGTAGACCAGAGAAGCGCAAGCTAAGACCATACACTGAACTTCAGCATGTGATATCACAATACATCAAATATATCGATATATCGATGACTATTTCCGAAAAAATTGCATTAAGGCATCTGTAACACATTTCAATTGGCATGGTCTTTCATTTTCAGAGGTTATTAACGTAAAAGAATATTAAGATATTATATTGTAAATTTAATATTAAATGCAGAACACTATACAGCCGTTGGTTTCAAGTTTTCATTCATCTAACATATATAGATGAAAATTAATAATTTTTTTAAAGATGGTATTTACAAAATCTGATATTCTGTTTAAATACCAGCAGGCCGTATGATGCCATTGGATTTAAATGCCTCCCGTCGCTGAAGGGTTAACACAAACTGCAAGCATAGCATAGTTTTCTTTATATTTCAATAATACCAAAATGAAATGCAATTCTCTTTGCGAATTATGCAAAACATATTGGATGGTGTATGGCAAGGGGTGACACTCAATCCAGTCTAACAAGTGTATCTCCCTGCAGTACACCAGTCATGGTGTCTTGCCTTCCAATATGTCTCGTGACGAATATGTCTCACAAAAAATGTCTCGCTACAAATATGTGCGATGAGTTTGTCGTGTGACCAATTGACGCATGATCAAAAATGAAAAATTAAGTACTTGTCTTAGGTATCTCTAATAGTCATAACAAGGTTATAAAAAATTAAGTTATCCTTATTCTGGAATACTATACAGTCATTCCTTACTCAGTACTCTTAACCTCTTAGTGCCACACAACGATTATATCATTGTTGCTTCTACAGCCAGTGGTGCCAATGATGATATAATCATTGTTATACAGAGCAGGTTATAAATCGATGCTGTTCAGTTAATATTGATCAAAGACAGATTGTGATAGCATCCAATAAAAGAGGAGGTCAAGCAGCTTTCATGTATGCAGCATATTTTTGTTTACCTCTTGATTTAAGTTTAAGTTAATTCATTTCATATGGTCGTATTTGTGCCTAGCTGATGATAGCACCAGATGAATCGGCATTTCTCTAAGTGCCAAGCTAAGTGATTGTTTTGCACTCAGCTCCTTCTAATATGCTTTGACTTTCTATGGATCTGCTGACATCACGATTACTGATTTTTTTAACACCGCAACTTCTACTGAAAGCAGAGGCAATTAATTACTTGGCAGAACAAACACATTTGGTTGCAGAGAAAAGCAAAGGCAAGTGATCTAGCTATTAAATATAGTTCACTGTAATCATTTTAATTATTGACAAAGGATTTGTTTAGTTCTTGTGCATATGAACGTACCATAAGAAGCTCATGCGGGAAATTTCTTCCAGTGTGGCTGCAGCCTTATTTCGTGAAAGTTCAAAGTAGCATTTATTATCCTTAATATTTCATGATGGCTTCTTCATCTAAGGATGAATTTGAAGTTCAGAACGATGAATTGTTCAATTATATTGGCACATTAAGTGACAATGATTATTTGGAAAAAGAAGATGATGCTGAGTGATCGGAAGAACATGGTGGAAAAGAGGCTTTTTCTTCTGACTCGGACTCAAGTGAAGTCAAGAAACACCACTCAAAAAATAACAATTTTGTATTCACTGTTTTACCGTTAGTTAATCAACATTTTCCCAGGGATTAAACCCTGAAGCTGAAGAAACATAAATTACCCTACGTGCTTAAAATAAATTTTACCGATACTACTTCCTTCTCTTCTACCTCTGTTTTTAATCACGCTTGGAATCACTCTGAATGTCTTTCATCGTCCAAAATCTATTGCATCCACAGAATCTTCAGCCTCGCTCAGACCACTTAGGGCTGGTTGGGGGAATCACATGTTCAATATTATTATCATATTTATAGTTCTCCTGCACGTCATACATGGGGATTTAAAATTTGAATAGAATTGAAAGCGCTGCCATCAGCAGTAAAATATGTATTAAAGAAATGTAATTCTAAGAAACTCACCAAATGAGGAACTAATGGCAAATGAACCTGAGCCAAATACACTCAAATAGTAATACCATCTACTCCCATTCGTTTTGCGAGAACAGCAATGACAGCGCTCCTAGCGGCAGAGAATGGTCAGAGTTCTGAACAGCTGACAACTATATGCATTCCGTGAGTAACGTGAGCAAATAAATTGAATTCATTGCATTATACCATAATTAGAGGTTGAAAATGTCAAATTACATGGGAGGAATAATCTGTGCAGTTTATGGATGTTTTAATTATAAGTGGCAGAAGAACTCCAGATCTTTTTTTCACTTCACAAAAGATAAGGAGGTGTAAGTACATAACCAAGAATACATGACATAACTTTTCCAAGAGCCTACGTGAATATTAAGTTTCTTTATGTATACGTATCTCTTTCAGATGTCATCAATGGGTCCTGAAAGCAAGGAGAACAGATCTGGATGAGATATTTAACAAAGAAGGACCTGAACCACTGTACTCCGGTTATCAGATATGTGATGCTTATTTTAAGGAAGGGGATTTCAGGTACCCTCAGCTGAAATCACAAGGGTTCGTTGAAACCATTAATATGAAAACTTGAATAAATCCTTTGTGTCAGTAAATGAAGAGGTATTTCTGTGTGAAATGAACATTTATATTTGCAAAAGTCCTATTAAGAATTCCTGTTGTTGTGCAACTAGTGTTTTTATTAACCGTGTTTTTATTAACTTGGTTGAAGAGAGGAACCATCCATAGTATATTTCTACCCAGTGGTCAAGAGAAACCTGCCTGTAAAGGCCAAAGAAGAGGGAAAGAGATGATGAAGTTCACTTAGAACAGAAAAACCTACATCAGTGATTGATATGGGTAAGTAGGGTTACATTAAATATGAAGTCACAAATGTACATTGGCAGATATTGTGAAGTGAAATAGTAGAAATGAGAAAAATAGAACTGGTTTTCTTTTATTGCCTTTTATTGGAGACCCTTGAAATCTCATAAAGTTAGTTAATAGAATTTAAAATTTAATATGACCGGAATTTTTCACTTTCTTTAAACTAAACCTGTGGCTCTGATTTTTTTCTCAGGTCCCTTATCTGATGTCAGATTACCAAAGTGGAGTGAAAATGGTTACAGGCTTGATACAGGACTTAGGGTGGGAATCACTAGCTGAGCGCCGATTACGTGCTAGGTAAAAACTTCTTGAAAGATTTAGAACGTGTACTTTCTCAGCGACGTCGAAGAAATAGTAAGAACTCCCACCTATATCGGTAGAATGGACCATCCTCGTAAAATAAGAGAGATAGCCTGTAGGACGAAGAGATACAAAGGCTAATTTTTCCCTAGAATGGTAGTTGAGCAGAATAAAACTTGCGATCAAAAGTAACCTCGCGTAGGGGCGTAAACCCAGACCTAAATTTGGAGTTTTCCTCTTGGTGTTAATGCACCCCCTGCCACACACCCTTGCGGTGGCTTGCAGGGTAAACTGTAGATGTAGATAATCTAATATGCAGTTGGGCTTCAGAATTTCTTTTCTATGTTTTGTTTTTATTGTTGATGATGAAGCATCATCCACTCTGCTGAGGATGTTCACTTCTTTCTTATCCTGCCATTTCAAGGCTAGAAGTTTACTTTGCCGCCAAGCTGTGATCTTGCCCTTTTCAACGGATATTTTTGAAGTCTTTTAGCAAATCACGACGATTTTTCCATAATGTTCCGTAGGCATGTTTTATTTTGAACAAGTATGCCAAATAATTCTGGGGATGTGTAAAAATTGTCCATTGTTACACAGTAACCTTTCTTTAGCAGAGGGTCCATTAGTGTTAGGACACATGATGTAGCAAGTCCATAATTCTCATATTCCTCTTTCAAATTTGTACCTTTTCCAGTATAAATTAGTGAATTCCAGATGTAACCAGAACTTGATTCACACAGCATGATAAATTTTATGCCAAACCTTGCTTGTTTTGTAGGGATGAACTGTATCCAGCTGAGACTTCCTGTATTAGTGCATGAGGCTTTCATCAACACTTAGACTTCGTTCTGGAATATATACCTCTCTGAAACGTTTTAGAAGTCTGATATATCTCCCAAATTTTTCTCAATTTTGGAGCTGGATGAGTATTTTCATCAAAAGTTTCATTATTACTGAAATGCAGGATTTTCATGATAAGACTAAATCACTGTTCGGGCATGATAGTTCCAAAAAAAGGTGTTTGCAACATTCAATTTTTCGACCAAAACCACTTCTGGTTGGGTTTTCCAAGGATTCCTTGTAATATAATTAGACCAAGAAATGCCCACATCTTTTCTTTGATTACAGGAAACCATTTATTAGCACGTGAAAAAGCTGATGCATAATTATTTGTTTCCAATGTAATCATGTCAATAATTTCATCATCAAAAAATAATTGTAAAAATGCTAATGGGTCAGAAATGCCTGCCAATTCCTTTACTGATCCTGATTTGTTAGTGAAACTGAATTCTGGATGAGGAGGATTCACTACATTCACATTTATAGGGCACCACACAGGATCATAAGTAGAAGAGTCAATATCCTCTTCAGAGTCATCGTCTTCAGAAATGGAAAAATCTGAACTTTCTGAAGAAAGATTAGGAAAATCAGTGCTGTCATCATCCGAGAGTAACACCGCCTCAATGTCAGAATCATCATAATAAACATTTCGGTGTGAAGCCCTTCTTTTGTTGTTTGGCTTCGAAGATGACATTGAAGGGCAGGCTAAAATTTAGTAATCATTATAGAGTTTAGGCAAGACAAACAATATTCGGTAAATATTTTATATATATCTATATATTGTACTACAAAATGACATAATACCTATAGTACAGATGTATATTCAGTATAATAAAAACAATCAGCAAACATGACACAGAACGGCAGGCCGAATTTCCTAATTCACTCTCTAGTTTACGAAAAGTAAATAAGAAGTTACATCACTGCAATATAACAAAGAACACAGTTATAGTTGCCATAGTAAAAAATGAAAGAATACCTGTTGTAAATATTATGTGGTGTATGATGAAAAAAATTGAAATGTATACTCAAAATTCACAAGGTGGCTTCCTATGACGAAAATAAATTGAACTAGAGAACAGAATGCGAGATGAAAGACAGTTATTTCAGTGAAATATAGTAAAAACATAAATATACATTATGGAAAACAAAATGACATAACACCTTTAGTATAGATGTATATTCAGTATAAAAACAATCAGCAAAGATGACACAGAACAGCAAGCCAAATTTCCACATTCACTTAATAGTTTATAAAAGATAAATAGGAAGAATACAATATAATAAAGAATACAATTATAATTTACATAATTATAAAACAAAAGAATACCTGCTGTAAATACGTTCACCATCAATGATCAGAAAACAATTGCAGAACTAAAGAAAAATCGTGGTTAAACAAAAAAAAACAGCATGTAAAATAACCTGTCAGCCCAGTAGATGGCAGAAGTTCATAGAAAGTGGAAAAAAATCGGGCTTAATGCGCAAATTCAGAAATTCCTATCACACCCCGAGTCACATTCGGGGTTAACACTGGCGGTAAATTCAAGAACCCCGAGCTACACTCGGACTTAACACCAAGGTGGTTAAAGCTTCTAGGAAATCACTATCATTGTGGGAAATTTGTAATTTGCTCATGGTGTCGGCAATCTTTCTGTTTTGCCTGCTTTTACGACAAGTACCATCCAAGAAACTGCTCCTCTTCAAGTCAAACCTTGTCTTCAACCATGTTCCTGCATCAAACCTTGATCCTATCAATTCCCCTCCTATATATAACCCAAGCCAAAGCCACCCCTATGTTTATCCTGCACTTCCCTCATTCCTGAATACCATTCCCACCCCAACCCAAAATAATGGCCACATAAATTAGTTGTAGTCTGGTTTAGTTATTGCTTTTTCGGCAATCATTTTCAAAAGAGGCAGTAATTAAAAACGTCAATGTTCTTTCAAAAAATCAGAGTAAAACTAAAGAAAAAAGGAAAATTACCCTGAAAAAACTGCATCTTTGTGGGACCTAACCACAGGAGCTAGAGAATGCCGACAGTCGCAGCCGGACACATTTCCCACTAGGCTACTGTGGTTGTTGTTAATGGGTTGAATTCCTACACAGTATCTTATCAACATCAATAGTCCATGGATTTATGAAGTGTTGTGTTTCTAACAGTTTGGATGGATCAGAAGATGAGATTCTGTGGGTGAAGGAAGATGATGCAGCTATTGGAGATTCCTCCAGTAGTGAAAGTGAAAATAACAATTAAAATTAATTAAAAATTAATGAGAAATAATTTGCATGAGAAATTCTAATGATCAAAAATATTCAATTGAAAATTCCCATCAAAATTGCTTATTTCAATTGGTTCAATGTTTATTATTCAATGGTATAATAAACTTCTGTCAATGTGTGCATAATAATTTTTTTACTTTCATTAGGAGTTACAAATGGGGGGTCATCTTATAATCAGAGTCATCATATATTCGGGTATATATAGTAATTCTTATGCAACTAAATTAATGTTTTGTAAGGCTTCACGGTGTTGCAAGGCCGTAGATACAGTTTAGTAAAGGGGGGGGGGGGGGGGGGGTTTAACGGAAAATAATTTCAGTTTTAATATTTTAATACATTATTATAAGTACCATAAAAATACATTTTATTTAAATAAAAAAATTTAAAATAAAATTATTCTCTAAATTACAAATTCTTTTTTTCTATTTTTTAAAGCAAATTTGGATATAATATCATCTACATTTAAAGGCACACTGCGATGCACACTCCTCAATGCCAAACCCATTAGACGTTCATCTCCAGTTGAATTCCTAAGCCAGGTTTTAAGGCATATTAAAGAAGAAAAACATCTTTCAAGGGTTGCTGTAGAGCAGGCCAAGGTAGCAAGAATCTTTAATAGTCTTTTTATACTAGGAAAAAGCATACCATCGCAAACTTTGAACGCCTCGAACGCTGTTTTTGGTAAATCATCTTCTGACAGCAAATTCCATTTACACTGCCATATTTCAAATTCTATTATAAGTTGTCCAAAGTCTTCACCATAAATTTTACAAGTCTGTTGGAAAATTTCTGCCTTTTCATTTTTACATTTAGTAGGAAGCAGTAGCTGCAGTTTAGCTATTAGTTTATTATGTGATGCTTTCTTTCAGAATCTAGCATACACACTATATCAACTTGCTTTCCACTTATAACATTTAGAAAATTATCTGCATGCATACTAGCCTCAATATGATATTTTGTTTTCTCATGTTTTCCAAAATATTCTTTCGCATTCTTCCAGTTTAGATATGCTGTTGTTACTAATGCTCCTAATGCTTGATCTCCTCTGCCTCCAACTTGACGAGCAAACAATACACATATTTTACAGAATGCTTCACCTGCTCTTATGTCTCCCGCATAAACCAATGATAAACATTTTGATATAAAAGAATGTGCTCTTCAGTTCAATTTATTTTAGCATTCCTGTGGCTCCAAAAATGTAAATCCCACTTAATAAATTATAAAGGTATTCTTCTATTCAACGAATTGATGGAAATGTGCGACTTTGGGCGATTTGAAAGCACTCTGATTGTGATTTTGC